>JALAZF010000428.1:2615000-4011714 GCA_022829125.1 Lathyrus tuberosus | reverse complement strand
TTTATGACCTAAATGCTTATGAAAGGGTGAAACATAAGCCACTTATTGGGAATATATAAGAGGGCAAATTTTGGGGTACTACAGCTTCCTCTATTCAATCAACTGAAACCCAAATGGGTGATAGCAACGACTTTCAGACATTCAAGGTAGAAGGTGATTGAATACAAAAAGAATCCAGAAATTTAAACTCTGTGGGGAAATATATAATGAAAGTGTTTGCCAAACGAAGGTGGACTCAAAGATAGCAGATACCAACCAAAAGTTGAAATAGCGAAAGGTGACAGATGAGTTAACAAATGATGCCAACCAAGAGTTGGGATAAAAAGGACACTGACAAGGGACACCGACCAAGAGTTGGAATAAAGGACGTGCTATCTACCACAATCCGGGGTGAAAGACAAAGTACCAACCAATAGTTGGGATACGGGACGCTAATCAACAATTTGTATAACGGGGCCGCCGACCGAAGGCGAGCGCACAAAGGGTATCAACCAAAAGTTGAGATAAAACCTGAGATCGTCCACCAATAATTGGGAAAGAGAGCATACACCGACCAAGAGTCGGCATAGGGGTAACCACCCAAGATATTAAGATACAAGATACTGACCAAGACATTACCAACCAAGAGTTAGGATGGAGATACTAACTAAGAAACTGGATAACAGATACAAACCAAGAGTTTGGATAAGAAGGTACTAACCAAAAGTTAGGATGGGGTGAAGGGTATTAACCAAGAGTTAGGATAAGATGAAGGTTACTAACCAATAGTTAGGATAAAGGAGAACATTAATCAAGAATTAGGACAACCGGAACGCTAACCGAGAGCGAACCCATAGCGAAAGATGCCAACCAAGAATCGGGATGAAAGGTACTAACCAAGAGTTAGGATAACCAAGACGCCGACCGAAGGCGAACTCACAACAAATAATACTATACAAAAGTTAGGATAAAAGATACTCACCGAGAGATTAAGGTAACAGGTACAAACCAAGAGTTAGGATAACGGATATACGGAACACCGACCGAGGGAAAACTCAAAACTAACCAATAGTTAGGATGATGAGGACACCTATCAACACTTAGAATGAAATATGCTAACCAAGAGTTAAGATAACGAGAACGCCGGCCGAAGGCGAACCCACAACGAAAAGTTCCAACCAAGAGTTGGGAAAGGAGATACTAACTAAGAGATAGAATGAAATAGAGGATACTAACCAAGAGTTAGGATGAAACAGAGGATACTAACCAAGAGTTAGGATGAATGAGGACACTAACCAAGAGTTAGGATCACAGACACCGAACACAGATTACCAACCAAGAGTTGGGAAAGAAGACACTAACCAAGAGTTAGGATAACGAGGGCGCCGACCAAAGGCTTACTCACAATGAAAGATACCAACCAAAAGTTGGGATAAAACCGAGGATTACCAACCAAAAGTTGGGATGAGGGGTTCCAAACAAAGATTACCGACCAAAAGTTGAGAAAGGAGGACTAATCGAAAGCAAACTCGCAACGAAAGATACCAACCAATAGTTTGGATTAAGGATACTAACCAATAGTTAGGATCACGAGGACGCCGGCCAAAGGCATGCTCATCGCAAAAGATACCAACCAATAGTTAGGATAAAGGACACTAACCAAAAATTAGAATACACGAGGACGCCGACCAAAGGCGTGCTCACAACAAAAGATACCAACCAATAGTTGGGATAAAGGATATTAACCAATAGTTAGGATACACGTGGACGCCGACCAAAGGCATGCTCACAGCAAAAGAAACCAACCAATAGTTAGGATAAAAGATGCTAACCAAGAGTTAGGATAACCAAGACGCAGACCAAAGGCGTACTCATAACGAAGGATACCAACTAATAGTTGGGAAAAAAGATACTAACCAATAGTTAGGATAAACGAGAACGCCGACCGAATGCGTACTCACAACGGAAGATACCAACCAATAGTTGGGATAACGGATACTAACCAGTAGTTAGGATAAACGAGAACACCGGCCAAAGGCGAACTCACCACGAAAGATACCAACCAATAGTTGGGATAACGGATACTAACCAAATGATAGGATGAACGATAACGTCGACCAACGGTGAACTCAACAAAGGATACCAACCAATAGTTGGTATAGAGGGTACACAGGAAGTAGAATTCTCGGACATACAACCTGAAGGGAAGATGACTCCGCTGGGGGCAAAGAGAAGTTTAACCAAACAACTATGCAGGGGAGTACAAGCGTGATGAGCAAACTCATCGGCAAATTCACCAGGGATAAAGTAAAGGTGAATTTCCTGAAATATGCCATTCTCTGCTGAGAAACGTCTGGTAAAGATGATGTCAAACCTGGCTTATGCTTCGAATGCATATGTTTGAATTTTTCTATGGCGTAATGCTCCATACTAAACGGAAATGCTACGGGTTTTGAGGATACAATGCAATGATGATTACTATATGCAAGACGCAAAGAGGATCCTCTGTTGGAGATCACGAGTAACGCTTGTTGAAGATAAAACCCGAAATGACTCTCCCTACACCAGGGATCACGAATGACAAATGCTGAAGATGGAACCCAAAGATATGATACGGAAAAGGTGCCAATAACCATTGGACTTGGAATCTACCAGGGACGTCAGCCACCGCTGGTCAAACCGTTGAGAGGATGAACACCAAACACTGCTTGGGGTGAGCAGTCAACAATACCAAACCTGTTAGGGAATATCATTGAACTTAACCTGCTGCTGGGGAAACAACTTTCTTATTCTGCTGGGGATAAGAGAACACTGCCGCTGGCGAGATTATACTTCCTGATTCTACGAGGAAAGTAAGCACCAAGACTCGACGGGGAACACAGATCTCTATCAGGGAGAGACATTAAACCAATATCCGGCTGAAGAGGCAACATTATCCTGCCCGGGACGGTCGACTTCTGAATACTAGCTGGGGAGCAACAAACCATTCTGACCAGGGAAACAATTCTCTGCGCTCTTGCTGGGGAGAGAGAAATTCTCAATTCTCTGCTGAGGATGTTATATCTTCAATGCTATAGAGAAAGACTCTACTGGGGACGGGATGACAAATGAGCCTCCTGCTTGGAGAGCAAGAACAAACCGTCTTTACCCCGTCCGGGGACTTGAACTCTTACTGGAGAAAGACGAATCCCATTCTGGCTGGGGGAAGCATACCTTAGGACTCTCGCTAGGGAGAACACTTTCTGGCACCTTGCCGTGGAAGAGAAACCCCATATTGGGAACTAATTTGGCGTTTTACGCTTCTGTGATCAACTGCGTGCCAATTATCATAAGCGGACCCCCCACTTATCTCAGACCACATGGTTCACTGGGAGAAATCGTCTCAAGAGGATTTTACAGAAAACCTGGCATTCAAAATGCCCCAGGGTCTTCAAACTCTTGGAGTAATTTATCGGATCTCGACGTAACTGCCCCAGACTGGCCAAACTATGAAGGAATTTGCCTCGAAAGGAGTCGTAACAACTTGAAATATTCTGCCCCAGTATGGTGAACTTTGAAGAGGTGCTTCTGATTAATCTTCCTCTAGAGAGAATAACTTCTCGTTCCCGAGGTGGCCTGCCTCAGTACGACTTTTGCAGTAATTTTGCCCTTGTATTCGAGAAATTCACTGAATCTTGACATGATTGTCCCATACTGGCTACAACTTGCTGAGAAAATCGGTACTTGACGGAGTCTTTTGTCTACATGCTCATCAATATTGTTGTCTAGGAATTTCCTCTTGGCAAAGTTAGACTTCTCGACTGATATTCATTATGCAAGCTTCACCTGTGTTAAGTACAATGTATGCCAGCAGAGAATATTTATTCTGAGAATGATTATTCTAATACAACATACATGTTAACCTTGAATTTTTCATTGAAAAGATATCGCCAAACCTTGTGAACGAATCACTAGAAAAAATGCGACACTGATTTTTTGAATAAAAGACATTATGCACATGCAATACTAACAAAAACATTTTAGCCCCACTCATGGGAGTCAGGAACGTTGTCTTATCAGAAGTACGCCTTCGGAATAACCTTGCCACAATTAGGATTTTTTAGGGTTGTAACGTGGCCTGGTTCACGGTTTGAGAAAGAAGGATTTATGGCTAAAAATTTTGTTTGTACCCACCCATTCTTCTTGATGTCCTTTAGTCCTTTGTTCAGTTCCTTTGGCACGAGCATTCACCTTCCAACAGATTATTGCATGTCATCAGCGATGGTTAAGGAGCCCACAATGCTTTCGGAGTGGCAGTCGCTCCTTTCGTCTTTGGTGCCTGTAGTCACACGACTCGTTCTTGCTCGAGGATTTTTCTTTTGTAATCCTTTTCGCTTTTTCTATTTGCTTCTTTTTTCATTCGTTTCCCTGATTTTTCCTGGACTGATTCATTTGAATCCTTCTCGATTTCGATGTCCAGCGGGATGCCCTAACTTTTTTCTAAGTCATTTGTTTTCAAACTTTCGACTTAGCGGGCTTTCGTTCTCGCTTTTTTTAACAAATCGTGTGACATTGGCTTGTCTTGACTTCATTGAAAGGATTGTGACTGCTTTACTCCTTACGATGAGGGATAACCATTGTGGTTTCATACTTCTTGGCCTCCTGATGAGAAAAAAAGGTAATGAATCCTTAGATGCGCAATCCTTTTGAAACTTGAACGCTAGGTCAAATCAACTGACAACTACCCTGCCCCGGGGTTAAGTGTTAAGGTTTTTTTTTTCAAAATAAACTCCTACTTCTAGGCTCAACGGGGTTAACGAGGGTCTATCTCCCTTATTTCTCTAGTGTTTGGGGAGTTGAAACAATGCATGTATATCATCAGCAAGGTTTTGTTCCCAAAAGCATACGACCAAAAAGTTTACGTTTTCAAATCGTCATCTTCCCTTTAAGAGTTTTAAGCAAGCAATTGGTATTGCAATGCATAGAAATATCATATGAATCAATAAGAATGAATTACTGCAAGAAAAAACATGTTCATTGCATTAAAACCACCATTCAGTACAAACAAAATTTACATTTATACAACGTATTAACAAACAATGAAAATTTACAACTGAATATACAGTAAAGATGCTAAGAAATGCCATTGTCGAGGAGATCTGACTCCGCTTGGACTTATTTGCAGCATGAGTGTTTCGCTTGGAAGGCTTCAATTGGTGAGCAGCCAGTCTGTCATGAAAGTAATAACCCCATAATCAATCCAATCATGTACCTTGTGTTGGAGCTCCGTGATCTTCCGTTGAATGCCCATATGCCCCACCATGATTAGGCATAGGGTTCTGGATTACGTTTAGGCCATCGTTGGAAAAATTGATTGCCTTAGAATCGAGCAGGTCTTGGACTTTGTGCTTGAATGCTTTGCAATTCTCGATGTGGTGCCCCGTCGCTCTAAAATGGAAATCGCAGTGGGCGTTGGCATCGTATCCAGGTGGAGGAGTGCTTGTTAGAGGAGTCAACATTCTCTTATGAACCACCTGTAACTGAAGTAGATGTTGTAATAACTGAAGTAGTGCTTGTTAGTTTGAAACTTGTATTGCACTAAAGTCTATTTCATAGGAGCGAATGCGTTGCATGATCACCCCCAACAGGACGTATGCTAAACACTCTAGAAAAGTGAAGGGAGACCCATCATTCTTCATTTCCCATGTACTTAAGGCTCGTGGCGTGCAATACTCGTTGTATTTATTATGTATTTTGAACTTGTTTTGAAGTGAGAAGAGGAAGACCCAAAGTTGCGAAGAAAACAACTAAGGGAAACTAGGTCCTAATGTTATCATGCATCATGGTCCTAAGGTTGTGGTTAATAAGGGACTAACCTACTTGTTATCATACATGGATTGCTAGCCTAATGTCTCTCATACCTCCCACTTATTCTAAACAATCACAAAAGAGAGAAGTGAATAGGAAGTAAGAGGAGAATGAATCATGTAAGTATACAATAGCATTCAAAGCACCATAAATAACTTACCATCTCCATGCCAAGCTCAACTATCAAGTAGTCAAAAGCAAAGTGTGCAAACATGCAATTATGGCTATGTTAAAGTCCTAAGACTAAACTAGGATGAATATCAAACAACAACCAAAGTTAAAAGTGTCCTAGAGGTATGAGATCCTACTAAGGGCAGTAGCAAACCCTACTCTATCTTATCTAAGTTAATTTCCTAAAGGAGCATGCAAAAGTGTCAAGTTTTGTCATATGTCATCACCTAAACATGTATCATTTACGAGTCATGGCAAAAAGACTTATAAAAGTCACAAAAAGGGAAGCTAAATCAAGTTAGTCAAGTGTTTATACACATGGGGCAGCGGTAAACAATATGTAGAATGATGCACAAAAATATCCTAAAGAGGATAGCACAAATACATCATCAACCTAATACACCTAAGCAAACATCAATCGTAGTCGAACAAACAACTTAGGGTTCAAAAAGAATCATTTAAGTCATGGAAAAAAAACAACATTTAAGGATAAAAAAGGCATCTAAAATGTCATTGTATATAGGTTGAAAAATTCTCTCAAAATTGGTTTTAAGGAGCTCACACATTGGCATTAAACTTGACCTACTTCTAGCACGTTTACACAAGACATGTTCACATTGGATAAATGGTTAAAAATAGAAAATTACCTTTGAAAATTATGAACAAACATATAAGTCATGCTAAGTCCAGTAGGTGATCACATGCAAAAGCTAGCATCCAAATGATGCACAAAACGTGCTCAAAAAAATGTAAACATTAGACATATTTCACTTAATGATCATACAAACACAAGTCACAAAAAGTACTTAACAAGTGACCTAAAAAACATGACCAAGGTGTGAATTTAACATGTAAAGATCCTACAATGAAGGTTCAAACTACACACAAAAAGTTGGGTCACAACCATTAAGAGAAAGTCACTTTTTAAGCCTTGTATCACAAGGTACATCCATATGCACACATTCCTTTCAAAAATCCCAGAAAAATATCCAAACAGTCCAAAACTGAAATTAAAACTCATCAAAAATTATTTAATACACCCACTAATAGATATGAATTTTTTCATAATAGTTTAGCAATTTTCTAACGTGTACCGAAAATGAAATAAAAAAACTCAAGAACACAAGGGCGGGGGCTACCCTAGCAAGAGGCTAGTTCAATTCACATGCTGGGCTCGTATGCTGGGGTGCGCAGAGCAATATCGTGGGCCCAAAACGCACAAAAAGCCTCATGAAATGTTGAAGAAATAAAACAACGAAAGGGGAGAGAGGAGGTCCATATGCATCCTTGATGAAATCACACGGTTATGATGTTATTTCGCTGGATCATCACCATCTAACATCATGCGCACGATCAAGATCGTGCAGCTGTGATCGTCTCTAGCTGCATTGTATATTATTATATGATGCATTTATTCACTGATTGATCATAATCATGCGGCTGTTAATAAATTTTGCTGCACTACATCAATTATCACATGCTGTTGTTATTATTTCAAATTATAACACCATGTGCAGCAAACAAAATATGAAGTAACGATCATATTTTTTCCTCAATTGGTCAATTTATTTTAATGATAATACGACAAAAAATGTGCTGCACCCTATGAGAAGACGACACGTGGTCGTCTTCTCCATGCACCAATGCAGAAAAACGCAAGAACCATGGTGGAAAACAACAAACTTTAACAACTCATAACACACTAAATATTCCATCAAATCACGCGAAATAATATACTAAACTGAAGCCCATGAAACGTAGAACAACAATACACCATTAGTTTTCCTAAATAACAACTCTAACATGGTGAAAATTGACACGAAAGTCACGGATTCAACACATAAACTTAAATTCCAAGATTCATGGTGTGCCATCATTTCAGGACTTCCAGATGCAATGTATGAACTATATTTTAACACCCTAAATCATGTGAATCTAAGTATGAGAGTCATGTAATTTTTAGAGATACTTACCTAGTGGAGAATGTCCATCGCTTCTTGTGATGCTTCGCAATTAAGAAACTCGAAAAACTTCGATGGAAGGTCTTGGAATATCCCTTAAGCAAAATAAATGCTTAACCTCTTCAAATCTTGAAAAAATTGCAAATTGATAATGGAAGAAGATGATCTTGTAGGTGATGATCCAATGGTTACAGTTGAGAATCAATGCAAACAGTAGCTTCTGCTCCATGAGATGATGAAGATGGTGAAAGAATTCCAGAAAAAAACCTCAAAATGAGAGAGATCTTGGAGATTGAAGTTGTGGGTGTGAAATTCTTTTTTTGATCTATTTCCTCTCTAATGGTGTAACAAACTTCTGTTAGAAAGAGAATGAGCATTTATATGGTGAGTTAGAGTATGGTTAAAAGCTTAAGCATGGTTAAAAGTTAGTTAGTGGTGGTTTAGTGAAAGTTGGAAAAATCAGGGTTTATGGTGGTGTATGAACTTTAATATGTGGGTGGTGTATTTTAGTTACCATGGAGTGTATTATGATGATAGTAATGGTGTATGATGATTGTTAGTAAAGCCAACATAACTTGCTCGCCAAATTTTGTAATTTGGAAAATGGAATTTTTATGGTTTATGGCATGGAAAAATGTTCATGAAGGTGTGTTTATTGATGAATTTCTTGAAGTATAATGGATCAATTTGCATGGTTTTGATGTCATCGGAAAGAAGATGTTTGATAGAACAAAGTTGATGTCCAAAAGAATTGGATTTAAGATCTGGAACGCTATGGAAAATGGTGTTGAAAACATGGTCACAAACTTGAATTTTGGGACTTAGAAAAATTCTGAATTTTTTTCACTGAACAACTTAATAATCCCATCTTTGATTGATCATAACTCTTGATCTAGAAATTCAAATGGAACATTCTTTATAGGGATGGAAAGCTTGGAATTCATGCTACAACTTTCTTTTGAGAAAAAATTTCAAATGAAGCTTGGATCATAGAGAAAAATAACCATAAAGTTGTTTGCATGGCATGCAAAACTTTTCCAAAATGGAAAGTTCTAAAACCCTTGTTTTTTCAAAAAATGACAACTTTCCATAATTCTTGATTTTTCATGATTCCTTTAATAATTCTTAACCAAATTCAACTTAAGGACCATATTTGACATGATGAACATAAGTTTGACCTAAAAATCGAGAATTGACTTTTCCTCGATCAGTTGACTTTTTTTTTTATTTGTCTGATTTTCAACCATCTGACCAATTGAAATCCTTCGGAATGAAATTGTGAATCAAATGAGATGTCTTGATCTTGAGGAGCCTCATCCTCTTTTCTTTGAACAATTAATACCATGGAAACCTCTGATCCCATGCCTTGGGAAATTGAGGCATGTGTGATGTTTATGACCTAAATGCATATGAAAGGGTGGAACATAAGCCACTTATTGGGAATAAATAAGAGGACGAATTTTGGGGTGCTACATTCACACAACGAGCTTCTTCGCTCAAAATTCGCACAACAAACTTATGACCCTTTTCCTACTGCCATCCAAGGTTTCCTCTTCACTTGGTCGTCGCTCCGAGTTCGCACAACGAACTTTCGCCTTGTCCTCGTTGTTGGTTCGCACAACGAACCTGCTAAAACTTCTTTTTTTCTTTGGCTTCCTTGTCCAATCCTTTGTACCTTACTCTTTGATGTTTTATGCCTAAACCCTGCACAATAACTCACTTTTCAAAGTATTCAAAGATATTTGCAATATGTAGAAGAATCACACAAGAACAAGAAAGAAATTCATTAAAACGTGAAAAATGAGTTGAAAAATACAAAAAAAGATGGTTCAATTTAAGTTAAAATTTACACTTAACACTATTTCAACTTCTTATCAATGATTTATATGACACTAATCATATTTGTGCATAATAACATATTGTTATAGTTCTAATTTTCCTACGAACATAACATATTCATCATTCACACAGTTCCAGTTTTCCTAGGAGCATAACATATTGAAAATTCACATAGTTGTAGTTTTCTTATGAACATAACACATTGATCATTAACATAGTTTTAGTTTTTTTTAGGAACATAACACATTGATGAGTCACATAGTTTCATTTAATCCATTAGGAAAAAACACATACATCAATGTTGTTCTTTATTAAATCTATCCTAACTAATAAACTAGAATGGGTTATAACTATTACTACTTCATTTAACATTGAAGCATATCACCCAAACGATCATGGTTTCACTATCAATGAAAAATAGCTCAGCATCATAAAATACATGGCTAATTCACAAGTAGAAAACATGAACAAAAGCATTAAATTACTTCATCTATATAATTTTCAGGTTAATCAATCCTCTAATCGACAAAGCATTTCCTACAAGCATAGTAAGGGATGTTGGGTTTGGCCTCCGTTTCTATGTGGAGAAAGGTCTAAATATGATTAGCTCATTTGTCTCACTTATTTAAGTGGAGAAAGTCAATTTAAGGTTAAGAGAGATAGAGAAAAATAAGGATTCAAAAGAGAGAAAAGAGGAGAGAAACTCATTCCCGTTTTTTGCAACCAATCTCACTAAATCTACCATCCACGATTCGTAACACATATATCTAACTTTTCACCGTTCACAACTTCAAAACAACGCCTGAGGTGAAAGTTATTTGCGTCACATTGAAGCGGTAGATTTGAGAAATTTTTTCTGCTTTTGATTCTTATTTGTAAGGTAGTTTGCTTTGTGATTTACGGTTGTTAGCGGTAGTTTGTGAATCACTTTAAGACTCTCTTGTACCCTTAATTGATTATAGTGATATTATTTCTTTGGTCTGGACGACTCGTGGTTTTTACTCTCATATTGAGGAGTTTTCCCCGTTAAAAGTATCGGTGTTCTTTTGTACCTTTATTTGTTCGATTTACCGTCTTATATATGTTGTTGACACTACTACAAAACGTGTAAAAAACAACGCCAGATTTACAACGGATTCATCTAAACCACTGTAATAGGTTAAAATTTTCGCGACCAGTAACTAGCCGTACATATAAACAAAAATATAATGACGGTTGTGTTAAAAGGCCGTAGTAATAAATATGCTTCGATTCCCTGCCGTTACACTTTTTTCATTTTTTAGAGTACATTAAACGTTTGTCACTTAAGTCCATTATTTATAAAATAAATTGTAAATAATTTTACAACAGTTTTTAAACCAACCGTTGTTATAGAACTTAACTCCATTACTTTAAAAATAAATTGTAAAATAGTTTGGAAAATTTTATATTCACCGCGTATTGGTCTATTGTTGTGTCTTAATTTTCCATCAAGGGATACACTATCAATCACTCCAACTAGTGTTTCACACATATTCTAATAATTTCCATTGATTTTTAACCAACACCACATCATAGTTCAATTATTAATTTCATTCAATTCTAATTAAAAACATGCACACAAACTTCCCAAGTGTGATTAGGATCATTAGATGCCAAAAACAGGGACTTAGAATATAAATTTTTCATTTTTTACAAAAAAAAATGGGGATATTAATCAATTCAGGAGGGTTCTTAACACGAGTCGAGCAAATTGATTCAAAATGAACTTTCTGTGGAACTTCCTGACACAAGTCATAGTGGCTTACTCTCTCTATTTTTTCTCTACTCTCGCAAGTTTTTGAATTTTCAAAGAGGAGAGTGAGGATTTCTTCTTGCATTTTGGCTTATATAAAACTCAAGGGAAAAATGCCATTGTATCCTTTCCATTTAAAGCTTAATTACCAAAATGCCATTGGAGCTAATTGATTACTAATCTTGCCGCTTAGTCCTAGTCACTTCCACTAATCCATAATTCTCTATCATTAATTTACTACTATTATATGTTAAGTATGATTAGAGGAATTTGGGATATTACAGTTTTACTATCATTGAGTTTACTCATCAAATACACATGTTTGGATTTATTTTTATATCAGTAATTTAGCATGTATAAATCAATATACTTCATTAAAGGTTTAAAGCTTAAGTAACATATAAATATATTAAATTTTTGACTCAAGAACTATATTTGAGAATGATTCATTGCATGACAATAGTAGAATCTCAAAAATTCTTTCTGAAATTTTGTAAACATGAGATTCTGTCTGTGTAATTCAAACCACGCAGTTGGTCTGACTTGAATCAAACACACACAGAGCTTAGGAAAGCATTTACTGTTTTCATGATTCGAATAACGGGAATGATTAATTTGAATCACAACACCCTGATATGAACCATATGATTTCTTGATTCTAATCACAATAAACTGCAAATTCTCTTGGTTACTTCTGGACCTCTGAATTGAATCACCAATTTGATTGATTTAATTCATGAGACTCGAATCAAAGTTCTTGTGACTCGAATCCGACAAATGAGTTCAATATAGTTTTTGCTTCTTGTTTCAAATCATTCATTTTCTGATTCCAATCATATTTATTGTTTTTTACCCAAATTATATACCATTTTCACTAATATTTGTACTAGATCTTCAACACATATAATGAAAATTTATATTTATCTTGTTATTGGTTTGCTCTATGATTTTCGTGACATGTATAATGAAAATTTGTTGTTAGCATAATAATTGATTTGGCTAACCCTTTTTTTACTATTTAGGATGACCTAGACATGTTTCGATAAGTGTGTTGACAATAACTAAGAAGAAGCTCTTTTTTGTTTTACTATTCAGGATGACCCAAACATTATACTATTACAATTTTAGTGTCTTTTATCTTCAAAATTATGGAAATAGTAGGTATGGTTCCCCATGTGACACACCCCATGCTCATCACAATTATTAGACAAATTGGCAAAATCATTTTTGAGGTAAGTTTATGGCATAGCTCATCACAATTATTAGACTAATTGATTCAGCTGTAATCCAAAAACAAAGTTATTCAGTGTTTCCTTCATGTGAAGTGTTTCTTCAAAAACAACCTATTAGCTAATATTGGATGCTTTTGATAGGTATCCAACATGAAGTTTGTAGGTTACACAGAACCTATCATAACCTATTCAACAGATAAGGTAAAGTGTTACCTTTTCTAATTTTTGAGTAGTAGTGTTTTATAACATGGAAATTGGGACTATTTTATCTGATCATCTACTTTTAATCTCACCAGGTGTATGTTAATTAGATTCCTTAATTCATATTCTACGTGTTTTTTATAAAATTTTAGTTCACCGCTTTTGTAGAATTGGATTGAAGATTCATTGTTAGTCCAATGCAACAATTGTTAGGTTCAAAACATAAGTAATAATGGTTGAAACTTTCAAACATTTTTATAACAGGAAACTACCATATTTTCATATGTACTTTTAAAGTTTATAAGTACAATTGAATTGGAAATACCATGTTTTACAATAAATGTTTTGTCCATTTTCACTATGAGATAAGGATAACTGTGTCAAAAAGAAAATGTTTTGAAGGATTTTAATTATAAGTAGTATTTTTAGTATATGTACCAAACTGTTATCGTTTTAGATTTTTTACAAACTGTTATCGTTTACAAAACTGATTCCAAACAAATTTTATCTCTAGTTTCCTTTGCAATGTAAGATTTCGATGTCTTTGGTTTAAACTCCTATACTTAGGTATAGGGACCTTGGCATCTGTTTCTTCTTCATTGTTGCAGGTTCTAAGGATTAATATTTGTTTGTCTTGGCCGATTTTGTGCATCTTGCACACTGGTTAGTCTGTGAACGGTTTGGATCATCGCGTACAATATGGATTCGAAGTATGATCAAGACAAACGTTGGGAACAAGTAAGAAAATCGAAATCAAAGAGGGAGGTTATCGCGAAAAGATCGATTTGGAGAGCAATTGGAAACAAAGTGACTAATCAAGACTCACGTGAAACATCTTCTTTTTTCTTCACATAATTTTCAGATTCTTTTGAGACAAAGGATATGTTTAACGTGTTTAAGGATTTTGGCTTGGTTTTTGAAGTTTTCATTCCTTCAAGACTTGACAAAAGGGGGAAAAGGTTTGGTTTCATTAGATTCAAACAGGTGACTGATGAACATCTTCTTGCCATTAAGCTGGACAATAGTGTCATTAATGGCAAAAAGATATTTGTAAATACACCTCGTTTTCAAAGAGGATATAGGGTGAATATCATGGAGGATTCGAGATCAAGATTAGAGGCAAAGAACTGGTTTAAGAAATGTGAAACAGTCACTACGAAAAAACAAGAGTTTTGGAATGGCAAGAAATCATATGTGGAAATAGCAAAAGGTGGTCCGAAGTAGATTCATTTTAATCAGTTGAATATGGGTGACAAACCAAGTTTTGCTCACCTTATGTTCAACGTTAAAGAAGAGGAGTTAGAACGCTTTCAACAAGCATTTGTGGGCGTAATGGAGAAACCGGGAGCGTCTTATGAATTTCAGGAAGGTTTACAAATGAAGGTTATTTCAAAATCAAAGCAACACCTTTGGGCGCGAACTTGGTATTACTAGAAGAAGAGGTCACTGGTGACATTAAGAAGATGGTTAATGGAGATAAAGAATGGATTGAGAAATGGTTTTCTGATATTCATCCTTGGACTCCTTCTGATGTGGACTTTGAGAGGATGACATGGGTAAATATATTTGGTCTACCATGCCATGTTTGGGGAGATAACTTCTTTAAATTTCTAGCAGCTAGAATTGGGTCTTTTGTCAAAGCGGATGAAGAAACTCAGAGGCATGAAAAGCTTGATGTTGCTAGAATTCTCATCAGAACAAAGTTTGCTATGAATTTAAATGAAGTTTGTACCATTGAAGTTAACAAACATATTTTTCGAATCAAGATTGTGGAAGAAGCATTGGATTTCTGTTCCAAGAAGACATGTCATTTCAATGGAGATTGTTTAGAGGAGAGCTCTGAGGTGGACTCCTCCGACAGTGAGGTAGAAGAGACGATGCAGGAAGAGTTTGATCCGGTGGATAATAACTTCAAGATAACTCACGATACCAATGTAGCAGATGGAAAGTTGGGTCATAATGTAAGGAATGGTGGGAGTTTCAATAAAGTGCTTACAAGGGCACGAGTTACGGAAAGGAAGACCTCTGATACACGTTTGGATAAACAATCAGAATTAGAGGATAACCATGAGTGTGTGGGGACCCACTCAGCTATAAATTTGATAGCAGATGATGTTACCTACTTTGTAGGCCTGCATAAAGGTGTGCAGGAAACGTGTCAAATAGTGCAGGATACACCGCTGCCAAGAGATAACAAGGATATATCTAATCAATACCTTGATATTGGGAATTCCAATGAAGCGGCAAATGGTATTTCAAATAAACCCAATCGTGAGAAAGGGTATAGGCCAGTCCACGTTGCTGATAGTGGACTTATGCCTCAAGATCCAGCGGGCATCAACAAACCGATTAGAAAGAAGAAATCTTTGGGGGACATCTTTAGGAATTTAAAAATTCCTTTTACACCTTCTCATTATGCCACTCTCCTCTTAGCTGATAAACAAATACACACTCCATCTAGGTCGTTGGTTCGTCTAAGTGAGAACACTACAGAAGACACAAATGACTCAATCTCAAAGTACTCAGAAGACTCAAAAAGAGGAAGTTCCGGATCCATTGGAGATGAAGAGGTACTTCAAAGCAACTCCAGAATCAAGAAAGAGCAGGCAGATCTCTGTAATAGATAGAGTTTGGGATTCCATCTAGAGTTTAGGAATAGAAGCTAAAGAAGATGAGGAGGCCTTTGAGTCCATAATTCGCAATTTAGAAGAGGAAGAAAGACATTCCAAGAAAGGTAAGAAGGTGTCAGCTAATGTTTCTTTATGATTATTGTTACGTATAATGTTAGAGGATGTGGCAGTTTGATTAAGAAACAGAAAATTCGAGATATGTTGAAGAAAGGAGGGGTTGACATAGTTTTTATTCAAGAAACTAAATGTGAGCTTATGACTGATGCTATTGTCCATAAAATTTGGGGCAACGAAAATTTTCTTTGGTTGGCTTCAAAGTCTGAAGGTATGTCTGGAGGGATTCTTACCATATGGAGGAAAAATGTTCTAGATCCTATTTGCAGTTACAGAGGAAAAGGGTACTTGGGTCTGAAGGCTGTCTGGAATAATAAACTATGTTACTTTTTCAATATCTATTCTTCCGGTAACAATACTGAAAAAAGAGTTCTGTGGAGTCACATTTTGAGTCTTAAGTCTAAGTTGGAGGTAGGTGAATAGGTAATTGGTGGTGACTTCAACGCAATAAAATGTGCAAGAGAAAAAAGAGGTAGTGGCTATCATAACAAAAAACTGATTACAGAATTTGAAGACTTTATTCAATTGACTGGATGTGTTAGTTTGATGACAACTGGAAATAAATTCACTTGGTTTAGCCCATCAGGTGATGCTTGCAGCAGACTTGATCAATTTCTCATTTCGTTTGGATTATTGAATGAATGGAATGTGGCTTGTCAAAAAGTGGGCCTACGTGACATATCCGATCATAGACCGGTTTGGATCTCGGTTAGAAACGTCAACTCGGGTCCCAAGCCTTTTTGAACGCTTCAATGCTGGTTTCAACACCCCCAATTTCTGAAGTTTGTCAAACAAGTATGGGAGTCTGTTAATATTCATGGTAGTTGTACGTATGTTTTGTCCAAGAAACTTCAATTGCTCCGTTCAAAACTCAGGTGGTGGAATAGAAATGTTTTCGGTTGGATAGATACCAATATTGAGGTGAACATGGAGATTTTAAACAACGCCGAAGAAGAGCTTGTTAAGATTGAATATATAGTGGGTGCTCATGTACTAAAGGGTCGCAATTATGCAGAAGATGAGTTATGGAAATTATTAAGGATTAAAGAAAGCCTTCTTCATCAAAAAGCTCGAGCCAGATGGATTTAGGAGGGAGACCGGAACATTAGCTATTTTCATTCTGTTATTAAATATCACAATTTGATGAATACTATCTCTAAGGTAACAGTTGGAAATAGAGTTGTTGAAGATGTAGCAGGGTTGAAAGAAGGGGTTGCTAGTCATTTTGAAAAAAGGTTAAGCTCGACCAACAAACCTCTACCGCGTATGAATTCTAATTACTTCAAGGTTTTAACAGATTTGGATAAAGTTACAATTGAAGAAAACTTTGAGTCTACTGAAATTAGAGATGCAGTTTTTCAGTGTAAGGGCGATAGAAGTCCGGGACCGGACGGATTCAACTTGGAGTTTTGTCAAAAATGTTGGGATATTGTGGGAAACAATTTTACAAATTGTATCAAGGAATTTTTCTTAGATGGCAAGCTCCCTAAGATTTTATCTTCTTCTTTCTTTGTTTTTATTCCAAAAAATGAGGCCCCTAGAAATCTTGATGATTATCGTCCGATGTGCTTAGTTGATTGTGTGTATAAGGTGATAGCAAAGCTTCTGGCTGGCAGGTTAAAACGAGTCTTGGACAACATAATTTCTCCAACCCAAACTGCTTTTGTTGCAGGGAGGAATTTACTTGATGGGGTGTTATCGTTGAATGAGTTTGTGGACAATTCAAGAAGAAGCAATCTCAAGAGCTTAATCCTCAAAGTTGATTTTGCAAAGGCTTATGACTGTGTAGAGTGGCCCTACATTCATCAGGTGATGAATTTCATTGGTTTTGGCAACAAGTTTATGCGTTGGAAAAAAGGAACAGTCTTCAAAAGTTTTATGTCTGTTCTGGCTAACGGCAACCCTTCGCGTGATTACGTAGTTTCTCGAGGGCTTCTACAAGGTGATCCTCTATCACCTTATCTCTTGGCCATTGCTGCGGAAGGATTAGCGACATTGATGAAAAAGGCGGAGGAAGTTGCTTTATTCCAAGGTATCAAGATTAATCAAAAGGATACGTTTAATTTACTTCAGTACGCGGATGACACAGTCATAGTTGGCGAAGCCAATTGGAATAATCTTTGGGCAATCAATGTGATTTTGAGAGGGTTTAAACTGATGTCGGGTTTAGAGATCAACTTCAACAAGAGTAGTTTACTTGGTTTTGGTGTTGAAGAACTTTTCTGAAGGCTGCCGAAAGATTTCTAGCCTGTAAAATCCAAAAGTGTCCTTTTAAATTCCTCGGTATTCAGATCGGTGGAAACCACAAAATGATTTCCTTTTGGAAACCGGTTATAGACAAAGTTCAAGCCAGATTAGCTTCATGGAAGGGAAGACTTATGTCCATTGGCGGGAGAGCTACTTTAATAAAATTTGTGCTTTCAAATCTCCCAATTCACTATATGTCGTTTTATAGGATGCCGAGAAAGGTTATTAAGATTTTAACATCAATTCAAAGGAGATTTTTGTGGAAAGGGTCTCCTATAAAAGAAGGAATAGCTTGGATTAATTGGAACAAGGTATGTAAATTGAAGGAGGTTGGGGGCCTTGGCATTATGGATATTCGTTGTTTGAATTAAGCTTTATTATCTAAATGGATTTGGAAGTTTACTTGTTCAGGAGATTTCATTTGGCTTGACATTCTCCATGCTAGATATGGTACATTTTTGCCTTCATTGGTTCATGGTGATTTTCCACAGGGTTCTGTTAAACCATCCTTATGGTGGCGTGATATTTGCTGCCTATCCCGTGTTTTTGGTGATGATTCTTTTCTCATGAATATTGGTTCTACAGTTGGGAATGGTGAGGCAACCTCGTTCTGGACTTTGACGTGGTGTGGAAGTGATTCTTTGGATTCGCTTTTTCCTGAACTCTTCAATGCCGTTACAAATCCCAGGAGTTTGATCGCTGACAATGGGACCTTGAATGGTGATAATTGGAATTCGAATGTTGTGCTCCAAGAGGCTAATCGTGACCAGGTCATTATGCAGCAGCAGGCATGTTTACTCAATTTACTGTAGGAGGTGGTACTGCGCAAATATGGCAAGGATAGTCTTCGTTGGAAATTAAATTTGGATTCATATTTTTTTGTCCACTATGCTTTTGAATATCTAGTCCACATTAAATTACCACCTAATAATTTACCAGCTGGGATTTTGGCAGCTTTCAAATTAATATGGGTTGCTTCATCACCTATCAAAACTGTGGTTTTGGCTGGCATCTTCTTCATGATCGTCTTCCTTCGCGGGATAATTTATGCGCTCGCGACATTATTTACTCCCCCAATGACAAGGTCTGTCCGTTCTGTTTTCAGGTTGAGGAGAATGCTACTCATCTATTGTTTCTTTGTTCAAATTCAATCATTGTTTGGAGAAAAATTCTTGAGTAGCTCGGGATATCGGTACCTTTAAATGGCATGGTTGTCGATCATTTAAGGAGTTGGACGTCTTCTTTATACTCAGTTGGTATTGCTATTTAAAATGTGGTTGGTTTATGGCTTGTCATATGTTGGAGTCTTTGGAACGTTAGGAACAATGTTTTGTTTAAAGACGAGATTTGGAATGAGGATAACATAGTTCATAAGATTGTGCTACTAACTTGGAGTTGGATTGGTAAAAAATCTAATTTTACATGTAATTATTACGATTGGATCAAATCACCGATAGTTTTTTTGTAATGGTGATTCCATAGTAGGATTTTTGTAGCTGGGTTAGGATACTTGTCATACCCCAAATTTTGACCACTAAGATTTCCCATCATTGTGCAAATCATCATCACAATATGGATGAACCATCATGCCTCATCAGTTTCCCCAAAGATGGGTGAGCATTTACTACTATCAGAATTAGGGTTTCAAGCCCTCTCTGAGCCTTAGGCAAAGGATCAATCAAGGAATGACATGATCTTCAACTTGTCTAAATACTGCAACATCCAAAATAGATCAAGAGGACTCCCACAACAAGGATTAAGCACAAGGTTGCTCCCTTCCAGGTGGATTAAGTCTCAAAATCGACAGTGTCACCAAATTAGGGTTTTGGTCGACCAAGGCCTCCAGATGGAAATTTTGCTCTGGCCATGAGCCAATGCTTCAAAGCATAAACTTAATATGCTCCATGGAACATCATGGACCAAATCATCAAGTCAATTTAGCCTCAGGGGATGCATTCACTAAAAATCAGGAATTAGGGTTTACTGACCTAATTCACCCCTAAGTTAACTTTTGGGACAAATCATGAGCCAAATTCCTCAAGAGAGGATTTGAGGGTCTCTAACAAACCACATTAATCCATTTGCAACAATGGAATGATCCAAGAAACTTGAGCAACAAGTCTCAATTTCATCAGAGCCACAATTAGGGTTTCGCGAGAAAAAGTCAACTGTACCTTTGACTTTTGACAAGGACATGCTCCCAAACCCTAGGACATGATTCAATACACCCTATAACACCTTTGAAATCAATCCATCAAGTTTGATTTAGGTCAAGGATTTGATTTCATAAAGGATCGCACAGTTTGGAATTCATTTCGCAAAAAGTCAACAGTGCACAAAAGTCAAACTTTGACTTTTTGAGATTTTTCACAAAAATGGTTTTTTAACCCTAAAATGATGTTAATGTATGATTTTAACCATCATTCATCAAGAAAAATCAAGAAAAGTGGGATAACTTGTAAACGGGATAACCATAAAAACTTAGAAAATTTTCTAAGTTATGGAACAAAGTGGCAAGGGTACAAACTTTGGAGGATCATAACTCCTAAACCACAAAGCCATTTTTCCCCATCCAAAGCTGGATTTGTAGATCTCATGGCCCTCTACAAAAGCTTCAAACTGACTTCCTTCCAATTCATTATGGATTTTGAGTGATGGAATGATCAAAATCACAAAAAGTGAAAATGTTACTTTTTTCTAACACTTAGTGAAATTTTCACTAAGTCAGAATCTGCCTTACTTTTTTCCAAATGTAGGGGCATTTTTCACTTGGATCCAAAAAGTATCAAAACCAAATATGATCAAACAGTTGTTGTATCATATGAGGGTTTTCCAAAATGTCCAAGAACATCACCAAATTCAACTTGAGCCATGAGTTATGACAATGACAATATGCCTTGCTGAAAACTGCTAAGGCAAGGGAGATTTTGGAGTTTTGCTCGATTTGCCAAGTTTTTGCAATTCCAAGCAACTCTATCCATCTGAACACCTCAAGGGGGGACCAAGGAGGAACCAACTCTGATCCCAAGCCTCCCAAGTCTTTGGAACTAAAAATAGCATGCCAAACCTAGAATGGCCTAAGAGAGGGACAAGACTCCAATTTTGGATTGGAGCATTTAATATATGCACCAAGGTGGCATGGACAGAGCTATTTCCAACTGAATTCAGTCAATACTTATCCAAGACCAAGGGGACCAGCAGCCTGTGCCCTAACCTCTAGTCAATGGCTAGAGGAGACTTGGATTCTCATTGCTCAACATTGGTCAAACCTATTCAGCAGTTGCCATTCACTATTCCATGCAAAACAAACTTGCTCTACTATAAATAGAGGTTAATTGTGATCAGTTTGAGTACACCAAAGCCATCAAACAGATGTTTTTCTCAAAAGCTCTTTCTCTAGGCAAAAATACCTTCTTTAGCAAGGTAACTCTGAGTTTTTGAGTTAGAGAGCAATTCCACAACAGCTTATGATCCAAACACATCCAATATGTCATATCTAAGATGTCCAAACACTCACAAGTGACCTGTAACACCAAAATCACAAAGTCACCTCTCAAAACCTCAAAATAGGCCTTTTGTGCATTTTTCAAGCCATGTCTTGATTCAGTCACTTTACAAACCAGATAAAACCTCAAACACACTCCAAATATCATCCTTGAACTTTCCCAAATGGTTCCCCCCATCTGGAACACCATTTGAGAGAGTTGCTAGTTTGGCCACTTTTGCCCCTTTGGCAAGAAAGAGCTCAAACTTGTCCCTGAGGTTTCCAGTTGATTCCAACCATCCTAAAAGCTTCTAAGAGATCATTTGAGGGTGTCCAAAGCATCAAATCATTTCTGGAACAAGTGGCTTGGCAGATTGCACAAAAACTCCAAAAAGAGGTAAGCATCATAACTTGAACTCTTTGAATCATGCATTGCTTTGAGGTCCACTGATCATGCACATCTTATACATGTTATATATGTAGTGTTTGCACCAAATTGCCATGCAATTCTTGCCTGTATCATGAGATAGCACAGCAAATGCAATTAGAGGCCTATTTCAAAACCACTATCGGGTTTTAAAATGGGGACACGATCTTAAAAAACTACCACCACCATTGGATTCCTTGTGAAATTCTAGGCAGGATAAACCTAAATTTTGTCTCAATCCATGGAGAAATGAGAAAGTTATGACCTTGAGGTCATGGGTTCAAACCCCACCCATTCCATTTGTGTTTTCTCACATTTTGCTATTTTTTCCAATATTTTCATGTTTTGTTAATTAATTGGAAATTTAATAACTCCTTCAATTTTAATTATTTTTTATTGGTTCTTTTTGCAAAAAATCACAAAAATGTTAAAATATTTTATTCCACAAAAAAATCAAGTTTATATTATTTATTTAATATAATTAGTATTTTTGTGAATAAATTCCTTTTTAATTGTTTTTTAAACATTTAAAAGTAAATATTTACTTGGAAAATCAAAACCAAATGAGTTTTAATTCATCTTGTGATTAAAACCTCATTTTTCAAACCTTAAACAAAAATCACAAATGGTTTATTCAAACTTATTTGGTATTTTTATCATTTTATTTGATTTTCTTTAAATATTTATTTTTAAAGAAAAACAAAATTAGGGTTTCTTTGATTTTCACCCTCATCAAACATTTTCAAACACTCATGGGCCTCTTGGTAGAGTGTAAGACCCAATCCTATGTAAATACAAATCTTTTTGGGCCTCAGTCATTGTATAAGTCCCACTGTATTTTCAAAAACAATGGCGTGGTCGTCGCCTTTTTTAACAAATCCTTGGGCCTCTCCTTGAGCTGTAAGCCCCACCACTTGTACACAAATAAATTTTTTAGCCTCTATTAGAGTGTCACGCCCAATTCCCTTTTAACCAAAACAATTTTTGGGCCTCAGACGTTGTATAAGCCCCTCTGCGTTAAAAGAAAAAATCTCGGCGCGATCGCCAATTCAAAACAAATCATCTGGCCTACCCTCGTGTTATAAGCCCCATTCCTTTTTCTTTAAAACTCTTGGGACTCTTGAGAGAGTGTAAGACCCATCCCTTTGTACAGAAAACCTTTTTTGCACCTCAGTCACTTGTATAAGTCCCTGTACAAACAACAGTGCAATCATTGTTAAAAACCTTGGGCCTCTCCTTGAGCTGTAAGCCCCAACCACTTTTCAAAATACTTTCCCCTTTGATTTTGAAATATACTGTTGTTTTCAATTTTTCTTTGTTGAACAACTAACCAAATAGCATGGAAGCTCTACAACCGAGTAAGTGTTTATATGCTTTCTTTACCCGCTTTCATATATATATATATATATATAACTGTATTGTGGGGCTGTTTCACTATAAGTCTTCTTTCATAAACTCATATCAACTGTGTAATACTAGTATAGATATGTAGAGTTTCCCCGGCAACTACGTCTAGCACTAGGTAAAGCCCTGTTGATCACTCTTAAATAGACAAAACTAGATCCCCCATAGGAGCACCAGATGCAGTCTTCTCTTCGGCTGTCACCCTTAGAAATTGTCAAAGAAACTCTATTCCCCAGAGATGATCTTTTCTCCGTAAATGACATTTCTTGAGTTTCTTCCAAATTCTCAGACTTTCCTGGCTTGATCTATTCTCTGTGAATAGCTTGTATTGAACTTCTCGGGGTTTGGGGACCCACAGGCTTCCTAAAAGCATCCCCGCCTCCTCTTGGGCGTTGTACAAGGACCCTACGACTTCTTAGAAGTTTTCACAACCTCCTCTTAGGCTTCGTATAATGATTCTTCCTCAGCGAAGGTAGCCTCCTCTTGGGCTTCGTACAAATTGTCCCTCAGCTTCTTAAAAGTTTTTCTCGCCTTCTCTTGGGCTTTGTACAAATTGTCCCGACGACCTCTTAGAGGTATAGGAACAGAAATTAGTCATCTTACTAGAGCAGTCTTTCAAAGGAGTCTAGTTCTTCACACCGAAAGCATACTTTCTTTTAGGCATAGTACAAAAGATGAAACAGTAGACTTGGATAGTCTCAATACCCTTTGGATTTCCCGCTTCCTTAAAGAACAGGAAATAACCCTGATCCCCTGATCAATCCTAAAGCATAACAATATCTCTAATCAGTCTCTTTATAAGAACTGATTTTCTCTTTTATCCAACATACTGGACCTGTCACCAAACCGAAACAGTCACCCTTTCAGCCTCCATCTCGGGCTTCGTACAAGATACAAAATAACTCTCTTGGTGAGTATAAAAGACTCTCTTGTTGAGTCAAACCTTTTTAGCCTCCGTCTTAGGCTTCGTATAAGACAGATTAAAACACTCTCTTGTTGAGTATAAAAGACTCTCTCGTTGAGTCACAACCCTTTTAGCCTCCATCTCGGGCTTTGTACGAGATACTACAACACTCTATTATTGAGTATAAAAGACTCTCTTGTTGAGTCAAACCCCTTTTAGCCTCCATCTCAGGCTTTGTACGAGATACCAAAACACTCTCTTCTTGAGTATAAAGGACTCTCTTGTTGAGTCACATCCTTTAGCCTTCGTCTTGGGCTTCGTACAAGACACGTATAAAAGGACTCTCTTGTTGAGTCACTTCGCTTTTAGCCTCTATCTCAGGCTTCATATGAGATACAAAATTACTCTCTTGTTGAGTATAAAAGACTCTCTTGTTGAGTCAATCCCTTTTAGCCTCCATCTCGGGCTCTGTACGAGATACAAAATCACTCTCTTGTTGAGTATAAAAGACTCTCTTGTTGAGTATAAAAGACTCTCTTGTTGAGTCAAAACCTAAGCCTCTCTCTCAGGCTTCGTACAAGACACATTAAACACCCTCATGTTGGGTCAATCGCCTCCTCTTAGGCTTTGTATAAGGAAATCCCGGTTGAGTCAATCAACCTTTTAGCATCAATCTGTGCCTCGTTCACAGTATACAAACATCAACAACTCCTCTTTAGAGATGACAAACTCTCTCTAAAGTCAAAACCCTTTCGCTTCACATCTTGGGCTTCGAACAAGATACAAATAGACCCTTCAGCTTCACATCTTGGGCTTTGAACAAGATACAAATCACCTTTCGCTTCACGTCTTGGGCTTTGAACAAGACACCAAAAAAAACCTTTTTTCCTCCCATAGAATAGGAGGAACTACGATCACTCTGATTTCCCTGTTTTGTCAAACGGGAATACGTAGGCATACGATTGAAGAATCTTAGCGAGCACACTAATAAAAAAACTCAAAACCCAGTCAACCCAAAAGCATCAAATCTAAAAACATTACCAAAAACCTCGCAAATGGTCCAAACATTCTATTCTCAACAAAGTAAACCAGAGAAAGGCCCACAATCTAAACCGCATATGTAACCTTACAGACCGCTGTTCAAATTCAGTATGCAAGCAGGGTTAATTGGAGACATCTATTTCCCTTCCTTAGTCAGCTTCAATAGGATAAAAAATTAATTGAATCTATGGTACCC
Source organism: Lathyrus tuberosus (assembly GCA_022829125.1). Taxonomy (NCBI): domain Eukaryota; kingdom Viridiplantae; phylum Streptophyta; class Magnoliopsida; order Fabales; family Fabaceae; genus Lathyrus; species Lathyrus tuberosus. The sequence continues at coordinate 3,986,263 of JALAZF010000428.1, read as the reverse complement.
CAGAGCGATAGTGCTTAAGAACCACGTCCAAAATCGCTCGCTACAGAAAAAATGGCGCCCACCGTGGGCCCCTCCTCTCAGGACATCTTGTCCCTCTTATCTCTCAGGTAAAAACCTTGAGTAGATATCACAGAAATGACAACTCTGCTGGGGAGTCATTGTCTGTATAGGATCATAAGAATAGATGTCTAGGATGATTAGGACAAAAATATATACTACTTTTCCTAATTGATATCTCTGCTTATTTTTTTGCTAATGGGAATGCCTGTGATGCCGCATGTGGAAAGATTGAGTATACACCTAAGATAGGTGATGGCAATACAGGTACTCTTACTGGGAATGAATTCCAGTTAAGAGCCCCCGATCGACCATCAAACTCAGTGGAGATTGCCTTTGCAGATACATTGCCTATACGACTTCGGTTGTTGAAAGTAGTGTGATCGACTGGGTTATCTGAGAAGCTGAGGTTTTTAGCAGACTGCAGTCATTTTGTAGTGTGGAAGCTATCACAAATAGTTGTCACGCGATACTACCCTAATCTGAGATCAATCTAGGATGCATCATCTCGCTGGCGATCCGCTTGCTGTTGTTATCCCAGAGGGGTCAATGATTTTGTGGACAGGTATAAAAAATCACCAGTATAAACCTTTTGTGGGGGGGGGTAGAGCCTTGACTTCATGACAACGAACCTTTGACCCCATCTTTTTTCTATGTTTTTGTGTGCTGCATTCATACATTCATTTAAAAAACATTAAAACATTCAAAAAATCTTCTCTTCTACTCTCTCTTTTTCAAATTAAACTGAGACAATGATTGCAAATGTCAGAAAGGAGATTGCGTTAGTGGATTTTGGTTGAACGAAAACTCATAAGTACACCTTCAAGGTTCCAAAGTTAGAGGATTTGAGAGGTTTGGCGAGAATGATCACCAACCACGAGGCTTTCAGAGCTAAGTATGGAGGACTGCTTTCCTTATTAAGGGTCCATGTAATTGAAGGAATCATGTCCACGCTAATCCAGTTCTACGATCTGGTCTATCACTATTTCACATTCCTGGATTATCAGCTAGTACCAACGCTGGAGAAGTATTCTCACCTGACTGATTTACACATTACTGATCAAGCTCCATTTTCTGGACTGGAAGAAATTCCAAAGAATCAGACCATTGCACGAGCAATTTATTTGGACGAGTCAGAAGTCAGGACTCACATGACCACTAAGGGTGGCATCCAAGGTTTGCCAGCCCAGTTCTTGACAAAGAAGGCCCTGTACTTTGCTAGTATAGGGAACGTGGCCGCTTTCGAGAGCATCTTCGTTTTGCTCACCTACGGGTTATTTTTGTTTCCCAACATCGATAACTTTGTAGATATCAACGCCATTAAGATTTTCCTGATTGGAAACCCTGTATCGACCTTACTCGCAGATGTGTATCATTCGGTGCACTTAAGGAATTTATACAGCGGAGGAATGATCACATGATGTGTCCCATTGCTGTACAAATGGTTCACTTCCCATTTGCCCAAGTCTGCTACATTTTGGGATCAAAAGAATACTTTACGTTGGTCGCAGAGAATCATATCTCTTACAAACTCTGACATCAATTGGTCCAATCGAATTTAGGACGGGATCAGGATCATTGACCGTTGTGGAAATTTCCCAAATGTACCCCTTATAGGAACTAAGGGAGGGATCAACTATCATCCGGTATTGGTTCGTCGTCAATTTGGATACCCAATGAGGCATGTCCCGCGGAATGCTCATCTGGAAGGTCTTTTCTTCAAGGAAGGAGAAAATGACAGGGCATTAAAGACAGAAATAGTGCATGCTTGAAAACACGTTCATAGGAAAGGACGAGAGTCTATAGAAAAATCGGACTGTGTCTCGGTGGAGCCTTATCTCCACTGGGTACAAACTAGAGCTCTCAAGCTGAGGATTCCTTACCCTCTCCAGGAAGTTCTTCCATTAAGGGACTCTACCCTTTATTTCATGTCTGAGACGGAAAAGCTTCAGGTTACTCTCAGCAAAGTTCAGCAGGAGAAGAGGTCTTGGAGGAACAAGTATCGTATTCTCAATGTGGAGTGCAAGAAAATACAGCAACTATTGAACGAAAAAGATGCTCTGATTGAGATTTTAGAGCAACATGCTGTAGAAAATCAGGATGACCAAAGGAGTTTGCTCACTCCTTTCACTTGGCAAAGGAATGACAACCCGACAACGGCCCAAGAGCCCCGGTCAAAGAAAAGTAAAGCACCAGAACCAGCACCTGAGCTCTCTTCAGAGAGGACTCAGGACCCATTAGTTTGGGTTTCCTTTTTCAGCACTTTGTAATCTACTGTATTTCCATTTCTGCAATCCATTGAAATTCAATAAAACGGGGTTTCCCCCACTGTTTGATATTTGCAATCTAATTGTCGAAGTTTACTTTGAATAAACAAAAATAAATAATAATCATTGCATTCATCATTCTCATAAACGCATTCTTCTTACCTACGAATCTCACGTTTGCGTCTCGATTCTAGCGTCAAACTGTCTCATTCGTACAATACTCAGGCCAATCGTCAGAAAAAGATGGATGATCTCGATGAAGAGAACAGAGAGTTGAGAGAAGAGATCGACACTCTGAAAGAGGATCTGAGAAAGCTTCATGATGACATGCAAGCTCTAGCAGAAGCTCAAATGCAGCAACAAAGGACTGTGATCTCGGAGATCACACCAACGCCCCATAGTGGAGAAGTCCGATCCTAGGTACAAAATGCCGAAAGAGCGTCCCTGGGGCATGTCACTGAACTATATCCCGGAAGGATAAGTCCCGTTGATAAATGAGGATCAGGGAACCGCAACAGGAGCCGCTGGGCCTGAAGGTTACAAACTTCGGGAAAGCGAAGATTCCAGGGGCATGACAACAACTCCTGAAGGTTACAAACTTCGGGAGGCACTGAGAGTCTCTGCCGTAATGACTGTACCCCCGCCCGTGGTACACATTGTCCCGCAAGGACAGATTCCACATATACCTTCTGGTGGAAATGACAGCATGTTCGATAGAATGAATGAGTTCCAGGAACAGTTTCTGGAAATGCAGAAAGAACTGCAGGCCCTTCGCGGTCAGGATTTATTTGGAAAGGACGTCGCGGACCTTTGCTTGGTCCCAAACGTGAAAGTCCCGCACAAATTCCAGGTGCCCGACTATGAAAAGTACAAGGGTAACTCTTGCCCTTAGAGCCATTTAGTGATGTACGCTCGGCAAATGTCTGCTCAGACGAAGAACCAGGAGCTACTGATTCACTACTTTCAGGATAGTTTAACCGGGGCCGCATTAAAGTGGTACAAGGGTTTAAACCGAGCTACGATCGACACGTTCAGAGATCTTGGCATTGCTTTCGTCCAACAGTACAAATATAATTTGGACATGGCACCGGACAGAGATCAACTCAGATCGATGTCACAAAAGGACAAGGAAACCTTTAAGGAGTACGCTCAGAGATGGCGTCAAATTGCCGCTCAGATTTCAAAGCCTCTTGAGGAGAAGGAGATGACAAGGATCTTCTTAAAGACCTTGAGCTCATTTTACTACGATAGAATGGTCGCAAGTGCACCCAGTGACTTCACCGAGATGGTGGGCATGGGAGTTCGTCTTAAAGAAGCTGTCCGAGAAGGACGTTTGGTTAAAGACGCTGGATCATCAAGTAGTAAAAATCGATATGGTAGTGCTCTCCCTAAGAAAAAAGAGCAGGATGTTGGGAATATCTCTCTCGGAAAGCAAAGGCGACGTTATCAACTAGTAGCAGCTATAACTCCTGCTATCAACCCCGCGCCTGTTTCTACGTATCAACCTCAGGTTACGCAGAGCCAACCTAATCAACAAAGGGCACAACAGCCTCTTCAGCAGGCTCGTCCTCCATATAGCAACAACCGTACAACACGACCGCCAGGGTTTGACCATATACCTGTGTTGTACGCAAAACTACTTCCGTTATTACTGGTCAAGGGGCACGTCTAGACCAGATCACCTCTTACGGTACCGAAAAATCCGCCTTTTTGGTTCAAAACGGATCAGACTTGTCCTTACCATCAAGGAGGACCCGGGCATAACATAGAGAACTGTCTCAGTTTCAAATCCGATGTACAAAAGCTTGTTAGGAGCGGGGTCTTATATTTCAAAGATACGAATCCAAATGTTCTCACAAACTCGCTACCTCAACATGAGAAAACTACAGTTAATTTGATAGAGGGAGAGTCTAACAAAGTCTATCAAATTCATGATGTACTCTTTTTAAGGACCAACTTAATCAAGATGCATTGCAGACAGAGTGGGTATGGCCATGTGCCACCTCATAATTATCACCAGTGTGATATCTGCTCTAAAAACAATCAGGGATGTTATGTCGTGCAAACAGCTCTACAGGAACAATTGGATCTCGGATGGATCCAAGAGCATCGAGTTCGTGCAGTCAAAATGACCTATACAAATTCCAACATCATTCAGAACCACGACATCCGTGCAATGAATGTCAACTTGGTGGTGATGCACTCCAGGCAAAGCTAGTATCATAATCTGCCGTGACACGATTACAATTCCTGTCTGACTTGCTCGGTAAACAAACAGGGATGCTCTTTTGTACAAGATGCCCTCCAGCGTCATTTGGATCTTGGATGGATCCAAGACTACCATGATAGAAATCCTTATCAGATCAACATGATCCAAATCTTTGATATTCGTTTGATGAATACCAGCTTGGTGGAGTTACATGCCAGGCAAGTCTAACTTGGTTTTCTCATTTCACATAATTATCAAAACTATAAAGTATGTTGTGAGAGTAACCAAGGGTGCGCTCTCGTTCAAAGAACTTTACAACACTTGTTAAACCACTCGTGGCTTCTAATCTATCTGGATGAAGACACGCAACAAGTCAGTGTGCTTAATGGAAACACCACTCGGCGTCAAAGTCAGGATGTCCAATCTGTGGAAATAAAACTGGTAAGGTTGCATTGCATTCAAAGCGGGCGTGGCCAGGTTCCACCATATAACTATGAACGCTGTAGAGTCTGTTCGAAAAATAACCAAGGGTGCTACCTTGTGCGAGCAACTCTTCAAGGTCAGGTGGATCGTAGAGAGGTTCATCCATGTCCGGGTTCCGAGCCAATCAACTGGATGCCAGACTACTTCGTTGATCAAATTAGAGACCTCTGACCCTGAGAGGAACAAGGATGTTTGTACCATCATCCCTCTACTAGACGAATCAAAAGTTCTTAGCCAGGAACTGATTGAAGTTACTTATGACAGTCAGAAAAATCAGAAGGCTCCTGTAGTTATCTATCTACCAAGACCACTACTGTATGAATCCTCTAAGGCGATCCCTTACAAATACGGTGCAATAGTAATCGAGAATGGAAAGGAAATTCCATTACCCTCCGTCGTGAATATTGCAGACATCAGTCGAGTAACACGGAGCGATCAAATTTTCAACCGAGGAGTTGGAGAACCTAACAAAGAAAAGGAACTTCAGACAGAAGCTCCTGATCCACCAATCGGTCAATCCAGTAATCCCGACCTTTCAAAAAACAACGATGAGATGCTGACGCTCATCCAAAGGAGTGAATATAACATTGTTGATCAACTGTTACAAACTCCTTCGAAGATCTCTGTGTTATCACTTTTACTCAGTTTCGAAGCCCACAGAGAGGCTCTATAGAAAGTCTTAGAGCAGGCCTTTGTGGAACAGGATGTGTCAATACGAAAGTTCGATATCATCATCTCTAATATCACTTCCTGCAACAATTTAGGATTCAGTGATGAGGATTTGCCAGAGGGGGGCAAAAGCCAGAACATGGCGCTCAATATCACAGTCAACTGCCAAGACGATGCTTTAGCCAGCGTACCGGTAGACACAGGATCAGTCATCAACGTTATGCCGAAGTCCACTTTAATGCGATTATCATTCAAAAGATCCCCGATGAGGGGCAGTGAGGTCGTCGTCAAAGCATTTGACGCGTCTCAGAAAGAAGTTATCGGCGAAGTCGACCTTCCCATAACTATCGGTCCTCACACTTTCCTAATCACTTTCCAGGTCATGGATGTCCGGGCAGCGTACAACTGTTTATTAGGAAGACCTTGGATACACCAGGCTGGGGCAGTCACTTCGACGCTGCACCAAAAGCTGAAGTTCATCAAGAACGATCAACTCGTCACATTCTGTGGGGACCAAGCCTTGCTCGTGAGTAACTTATCATCGTCTACTTGTATAGAACCCGAGGAGGTTATTGGAAATCAGTTCCAAGCACTTTCGGTGAGCAATGAAAATTAATCGGAGAAAGGAACCTCGATTTCCTCGTATAGAGATGCTCTCGAAGTGATCAAAAATAACAATACAAAAGGACGAGGACAACTTGTCATTCCTACCGATAACAAAACAAAGAAGGGTCTTGGTTTTTCTGTAACCTGTACCCAGACAGCTGCTACCGATGAAAGTCTTCATCCCATTCAGGACTTCTTCTACAGTGGAGGTTTCCTTCACCCAGTGCCTCAAGTAGTCCATACTATCAACGAGGAAGATTCCTCTGACACAGATGAGGAATGGAAGTCCTATCTTAACAAGGACGGTTTTATGTCTCATGAAGAGGTGCCTACGCCATTTTGCTATCCCGCACAGAATCCAAGATTTATACCCAGGTCAGACGTCGAAATGATATACGGAGATTGTGATCCGGAAGGATGCCGTGCTCCACCAAACTCATTAGAGGAAGACACTCTATTGAAGGACAACTTTGACCACGACTATTATGGCCCAATGGATGGTTTTCCTATCTGGCAGCCGTATCCAGGAGACTTGGGGCAAGAAAATCAGCCGAACCATGAAAATCAGCTGAGCATCATTGAATAGAATACCTGCGTCCCCACCATGCATGGGATCAACATTCAGGTCATTCAGAACCTATCCAGTACGACGATGAATTCGCAAAGCTTGCCGGACTAGAATTCATCAACTATGCTTTTCCCGAGGTCAACGTCATCGAGAGAGATAACTCCTCCAGTTCCATCGAAGTATGGGACACCCTGGGACAACCAAGTGGAAAATTTGACTTCATGGTCAATTACACCGCTCCTGAAAGCTCTCGTATCAGGCTCGAAGACATCCAGCCAACTGGATGGGAAGATATACCTGAGAGTACAAATGCTATGTAAAATACAATTGAGGAATCCTCCTACGACAATTCTGCCTGGGAGACAGATTCCAATGATCCTGCTCCACCAGAAATCAGCGTTATTTCTGAAGACAAATCAAGGAAGGTGCCAGACTTTGTGATTCACCGAGGAGTTCGTCGCCAATGGGTTGTTTTCGATGTTCCGAAGATTGTTCATAAGTCAAAGTAATTGTCGTCTTTAACCTTTCACCCTGCCCAGGTGAAACGGATGTTTTGATAGGGCTCACTTTCTGTAAATTTTCCCTCTTCGCTTCGCCCAATGCGACAGAGTTTTGTTTTATAGGGTTGTAGTTTCAAGAATCAACTTGATCATTAATAAAATAACGTCGTTCTGTAATTTTTGCATTTATTGTTGTTTTCTCTTTTCGCTTTTCAGAAAATGGTAATCCTAAAAAACAAATCAATAATAAAAAACAAGCAGTTTTCCAAAGAAAATACACTGCACACACTCTTGCATTCTCTCTATCTCTTCTAAACACAAATCATAACGTCATGCAGATTGCTTGTTTTAAACCCCGTTGAAACATACGATCCGATGCCTTCTCCCGACTTTGAGTTCCCGGTATTTGGGGCTGAAGAAGAAATTGACGACGAAATTCCAGAAGAGATCTCCCGACTACTCAAACAGGAGGAAAGGTCCATTGAACCTCACAAAGAGCCGTTGGAAATGGTAAACTTGGGTTCGGAAAAAGAGAGAAAAGAAATCAGGATTGAGGCACTGCTCAGTCCAACTGCCATAGAGGGTTTGATAAAGCTTCTCAAAGAATTCCCCGATGTTTTCGCTTGGTCCTATAAGGATATGCCAGGTTTGGATACCAGCATCGTAGAACATCACTTACCATTGAGATCGGATGTCCGCCAGTAAAACAAAGGTTGAGAATTACACACCCGGACATGGCCATCAAAATCAAAGAGGAGGTACAGAAAAAGATTGACGCTGGTTTCCTCGCCACGTCAGAATATCCTCAATGGTTAGCCAACATCGACCCGTTCTGAAAAAGGACGGAAAGGTCAGAATGTGTGTCGATGACAGAGATCTGAACAAGGCTTGTCCGAAGGACGACTTTCCTTTACCACACATTGACATGATGGTAGACATAACAACAAAGTTCAAAGTTTTCTCCTTCATGGATGGACTCTCGGGCTATAACCAAATCAAAATGGACCCGAAAGACATGGAGAAAACTTCATTCATTACCCCTTGGGGTACCTTTTGTTACAAGGTAATGTCGTTTGGTTTGAAGAACGCCGGGGCGACCTATCAAAGGGTCATGACTACTCTTTTTCATGACATGATACACAAGGAAATCGAGGTATATGTCGATGATATGATTGCAAAATCTAAGACAGAAGAGGAGCATGTGACCCACCTGTCAAAACTATTCGAGCGGTTGAGAAAATATAAACTCCGCTTGAATTCCACCAAGTGCACCTTCGGTGTCCATTTAGGGAAACTTTTAGGGTTCATCGTCAGCCAGAAAGGAATTGAGGTTGATCCTGACAAGGTCAAGGCCATTCGAGAAATGCCTTCTCCGAAAACTGAAAAACAAGTCAGAGGATTCCTGGGATGTTTGAACTATATCTCTAGATTCATATTCCTCATGACCGCGACATGTGCGCCGATTTTCAAACTACTTAAAAAGAACCAGGATTGCGTTTGGTCAGATGACTGTCAAACCGCCTTCGACAGTATTAAGGAATACCTGTTGAATCCGCCGATTCTATCACCTCCAGTGGAAGGAAGACCACTGATCATCTACTTAACAGTCTTGGAGGACTCCATGGGTTGTGTACTTGGACAACAAGACGAAACCAAACGGAAAGAGTCAGCCATCTACTATTTGAGCAAGAAATTCACCGACTGCGAGACTCGGTACACTATGCTTGAGAAAGCTTGCTATGCTTTGGCTTGGGCAGCCAAACGGCTTCACCAGTATATGATTCGTCACACTACTTGGTTGATCTCTGAGATGGACCCAATCAAGTATGTATTTGAAAAACCTGCTCTCACGGGAAGAATTGCCCGTTGGCAGATGTTGTTATTAGAATATGACATCGAATACCATGCTCAAAAAGCCATTAAAGGAAGTGTTTTAGCTGATCATTTGGTTCATAAACTGATTGACGGTCAAGAATCAATTGGGTTTGACTTCCCAGACGAAGATGTCATGTATTTAAAAATGAAAGATTGCGATGAACCGCTACCCAGTGAATGGCCAGAACCAGGTTCCCAATGGGGACTAATCTTTGACGTAGCAGTTAATCATTACGGAAATGGAATTGGGGCAATCATTGTTACCCCTCAGGGTACCCACATTCCTTTCACCGCCAGACTTACATTCAAGTGTACAAACAACGAGGCCGAATACGAAGCTTGTATCATGGGTCTCGAAGAAGCGATTGATTTAAGGATCAAGAACTTGGACGTATATGGCGACTCAGCCCAGGTTATCAATCAGATCAAAGGAGATTGGAACACATACCAATCAGGATTGATTCCTTACAAAGATTACGCAAGAAGGTTGCTACCTTTCTTCAACAGAATCGAGTTTCATCACAGCCCTCGTGATGAGAATCACATGGCTGATGCTTTAGCCACTCTCTCTTCCATGATTAGTGTAGGTCAATGGACCGACCTACCTAAGATCGACATAATGCGCCTTGAACGGCCCACTTACATCTTCACGATTGAAGCAGTAATAGACGGCAAACCCTGGTATCATGATATCAGATGCTTCCTTCAGAAACAAGAGTACCCACCTGGGGCACTAAGGAAGGACAGAAAAACCCTCAGAAGGCTGGCTGGTAGTTTCTTCTTGAGCGGTGATACTCTCTATAAGAGAAACTTTGACATGGTCTTGCTCTGATGCGTAGATAGACCAGAAACAGACATGCTGAAAAAAGAAATTCATGAATTATCCTTTGGCACTCATGCCAACGGACACACAATGGCGAGAAAAATGCTCAGAGCAGGTTACTATTGGTTGACCATGGAATTCGATTGCTACAAGTACATGAGGAGGTGTCACAAGTGTCAGATATACTCCGACAAAATTCATGTACTGCCAACGCATCTCAAAGTTCTTTCTTCCCCATGGCCTTTTTCCATATGGGGAATCGACGTGATCGGCGTGATTGAGCCCAAGGCTTCAAACGGACATCGGTTCATCCTGGTAGCCATTGACTATTTCACCAAGTGGGTCGAAGCAGCGTCATATGCTAATGTAACCCGACAAGTGGTGGTCCGATTTATCAAAAACAATATCATCTGCCATTATGGTGTTCCAAATCAGATCTTTACAGATAATGGATCTAAATTGAATAATAAGATGATGAAAGAGTTGTGCGCAGAGTTCAAGATCGAACACCAAAACTCATCTCCCTACCGACCCAGGATGAACGGAGCGGTATAGGCGGCTAACAAGAACATCAAGAAGATCGTTCAAAAGATGGTTGTAACCTACAAAGATTGGCACGAGATGCTCCCCTTTGCTCTTCACGGTTATCGGACATATGTCCGCACTTCAACAGGGGCAACCCCTTTCTCTCTAGTATATGGCATGGAAGTAGTGCTCCTCATCTAAGTAGAGATCCCATCAATCCGGGTATTGATGGAAGCTAAGCTTATAGAAGCTGAATGATGTCAAAGTCGACACGACGAACTGAATCTGATCGAAGAAAAGAGAATCACGACTCTATGTCACGGTCAAAGAATGAAGAAGGCATTTGACAAAAAGGTCCGACTTCGCATCTTCAGGAAAGGAGGCCTTGTGCTAAAAAAGATACAATCTTTTCTCACTGACTCTCGGGGCAAATGGACCCCCAACTATGACGGCCCTAATGTGGTCAAGAAAGCTTTCTCAGGCGGCGCCTTGAGACTTGCATCCATGGATGGAGAAGAATTTGCCTACCCCACGAATGTTGATGTAGTCAAGAAATACTTCGCCTAAACTAAAAAAAAAGCATCTTAATGGATTGAAAACCCGAAAGGGCGGTCCAGGCAAAAATTAGAGACATGATCAAAAATCATCCCGGTGGATTGGAAATCTCAAAGTACAACCCTGGCAAAAGTTAGGGATAATGGCAAGTAACTACGTCTGATCAGTTCAGCTCCTCAGCAGTCATGCCATCCATAAAAAAACTCCAGTCAAGGTCATCTTCGACAGAAGCTCAGGATGTCCCGAATTCAAAGTTGGTAGAAGGATAGTGGTCGTTAGGTTTTAACGTAGCCCTTTTCCCTGTAAATTACCATTTTCTAACCTTTGTAAATACTCCATGGAATCATGCGCTTGGCTGATTTCCATCCTATCAATAAAATTTGAGCCCTTCTGATTTTGCTTGCAATTCTTATTTGTTTTAGCTTTACAGAACGACGTTTTTAATATGATCAATGATTCTTGAAACGAAACAAAAACGAATTTACTTGTACAACTTTTCTGCTTTTAAAACAAAGATGGCAATTCTTTTGACTGTTGAACATCGAAAGAACATCGATCGCTTCTCCAGAAGTAATCAAGCTTCAAAGTGCAGAATCAAAGTACTCCTTCTAAGCCAGTGCGCCTGAATGAAGGATCAGCTGTATCAGATACAACTTTCCCATCTCATACCCTCGACCGAGTTCTCATCTCCTAAGCCCGACCAACCACTACAAGAAAAAAGATATTTAGCGACACATAAATTGCGACAGTTATATTAAAACTGCCCTCCTTTATGTATTACGACAGTTTCCACGACAGTTTTTTCAACTGCCTCTAATTTTTCAAAAAATTAAAGAGAATTTACGACGGTTTTCCTACCAACCGTCTTAAAATCGTTTTTGCGATGGTTTTATAACCGTCATATATGCTGCGATGGTTTATCTTCATGGCAGTTTAAGAACCGCCCTCGCATTTACCTCATTCCATCATAAACACACTTCATTGCTCAAATAATTTTCATTTTCATTTTCAGATTTGGCGCTCGCTTTCCCCCCTCAAAATCTGAAAATCTTCATACTAAAATACTAATAAGGGTTTCACGACTAACTCTCTCAAATCATTTTGCCCCTCAAATCTTTATTGTTTTCAGATATCTCTCTTCAATCTCTCTTGGTTCACAAATCACTTATGGGGTTAGATTGACATCAGATGTACTCTCACTCATTGATCGAGGGTTTTGTCAAACTATATTTGGTCAAATCAGAGAATGGTTTGTCAATGTAATCTATTTATTCTTGGGAAAATTTTAGGGTTTAGTTTGGGGGTGAAGGGTTCAATGTCATTTTAATGTGATTTATTTTATGGGAATTGGAGTTTTGATATTTTTAATTTCATTGTTGACTTGAAGTTTGGAATTTTATTTTTTACATTTGGATTTGTGAATCTTTGGTTGCAAATTTTGATGTTTACTTCTCTACTAGAAACAACAAAAATGGTTTGTTTGTGTTGATACCTTGTTGATGTGATTAGTTTATTGGATGTTCTAATGTGGTTTTGGTTTCCTTTGTGTATTCCCTTGATTGTGTTAAGTTGAATGTTTCCCTTGATTTATTAGTGAAGTCTTGGTTGACTGTGAATTCTCTGGTTCACTCAGGATGTGAGTTTTGTTTGTGTTCACATATGTACCTAGTTTTGTAAATTGTTCCTTATTTGCATCTGTTTGTAACTTGCTAATATTCTGATTTATACAAGTGTTTTGCTTTTAATGAATTTGTATAGTTGTATATACCCTGTGAGCTTGATTTATGTCTACTACATGAAGTGTCTGATCTTTCTGTAATGGTAGCTTACTGATTTTTTAGTGGAATTGATGTTCTGGTGTGCTTTAATGTGCATGGATTCTGCTACTTATTGAATAAGGATCACTTAGTATTTGAAGGAAACGATAGAGCAAAACAAGCCCAGGGTGATGGTGATTGATTCTTTGCAGTCATGGCAATTTCTAATCAAATTTCATTTGTAAGTCAAAGTTTGGATAGATAGATTTACACTTGCATATTTTATATTTTGTGAGAGGGGGAGTGACACACAGTCATCAAATATCAAGAAAGTGGATGAAGTGGGTTACTGATCATGGTCATAGTAAAGCTCAATTTGAGCATGGAATTGCTCTTTATTATGTAAGTATTATTCTCTTTTTGCTTTACCTCTATAAAATGTTTCTGTTTTACATTGAGCTCTATGTTCCTGACCTTTGTTAAGCTTGTTTTCAATAGATATAGACATACACACTGACTCATGAAAAATTTGGTTTTAACTTGTTTTGCTTATTTTGTGAGGTAATATTTCTTTTCGACAATTGTCAGCAGTAACTTTTATTGGTGTGGTATATGGAAAAAAAATAATCATGAGGTGAACTGTAACACCCCCTTTCTATACCCCCAAATAATCATTTTATCAAATAATCAAAATCTCGTCAGAGTATAATTGCAAACATGGTATAAAAGAGGCATGTCACATCAATTGAGAAATTAAAACATACAACACCTGCTCAGCAAAATGATATGCAACAGTGGGGTAACTTGCCACAGAGGAACTTAGTCCTTACACCCACATTTCAATATTTAGAATAAAAGCGGAAAATCTAAACATTGAATAACAACCAATATATATATACATACACAAATATACATCGCCAAGTATTAACCACCAATACATTTCATGTTTACATAAACATTTATCAACAAGATACATATACAATGTATCACAAAAGAATCATAGCCCTCCTAGCTACCCGGTGCTACATATCAGAGCCAACCGACCAAAAGAATGAAGGCACGCTCCACAAAAGACCACCAGCATACCTACTCTGCAATGCCTCATAGAGCATCATAAAACAGCAGAAGGGTGAGAAATATTATCATAATAACAATGCATATAATTATATATATAACAGCATAAAATTACACATATATCACTTCTCACCACAATTCATCACAACTCACTCATATACATCGCAATGTATCCATATATATATATATATATATATATAAGACCAAGCATACACATCAGGCATACTTTCACACTTCTTATCATTCCACATAAACATACACCAATGCTTATTCACCAATGCATCATTTAAAGATGAGAAATGCAAATCATAGAGACCGACTCACGACTCTATGCAAATGCAATGCGGTACCGGCTCAATCATCTCAAGTTCACTCAGGAACTTCTGCTGGAACCATCGCTCGTTACCAAAGTAACTCCCCGTCGGGCCTACGATGTTCACCCACCGCTCACACCTCCACCAAGAGAGGCTCACAGTGTTTATGGATCGCTCACACCTCCACCGAGAGAGGCTCACGACCCGATTGCTCACACCTCCACCAAGAGAGGCTCACAATCCGATTGCTCACACCTCCACCAAGAGAGGCTCACAATCGTCTATAACCATCGCTCACACCTCCACCGAGAGAGGCTCACGACCCGATTGCTCACACCTCCACCAAGAGAGGCTCACAATATTTAGCGGATTCTCATTAGAATCCCTCAACACAAGAATGTACATCATTATGCTACACATGATAATGACTCAAGACATTCTTGAAATGCATACATATTCACAATATATACATGCATTCATCTCATACAATCACATACAATCTATATACATTCACATCAATGCACTATTGTATGATTCACAGTCAAACACACATGCAAATGGCAAAAGTCGCTAAATAACACTATTCCCGACTTTTCTGACTTATTTAATTGGCTAACGATTTCCACACCATCATAATCACAAAGTACAACTCAATAGCTTTCCAACGATATAAAGAACGTCCCGATCCGAGTTACGGATCAAGAGTTACGGAATTTAGAAAAAAAACAGATAAAATTTGAAGTCCCAGACCGCGCTGAGCGGCCTCTCGAGCGCGCTGAGCGGGCTCGCTACTGCCTGGAGGGGTTACATTTTTTCAAAAGCGCGCTGAGCGGGCACCTGCGCGCTGAGCGGGCTCTGCGATTTTCAGAAAAATTCCTCTTCGCAAATCCACCCCAAAAATCCCATTTTTCACCCAAATTCAATTCTAACACCAAAACAAACATCAACAGTTGTTCATACACACAGTGTGATCATACAAAACAATTTATATCAATTTCCGACCGTAAAATCATCGATTCCGAATCATTTTATCGTTTTCGACCTAAAACTCCAAAAACCATGGAAAACAAGAAAACATCCAAGCAACTCATACATAATGATACACATTGATAAGATAATAAGATTTCACACCCTTACCCGGATTCCAAACTTGCTATTGATTGTTCTTGGTGATTTTCCTAGCTTTCCCAACTTTTCTCCTCTTTTCTCTTCTTCCTTTTTCTTTCTCCTCTTTTTCTTTCTATCTTTCTCTATTTCTCTCTATTTCTCTCTTTCTATCTATTTTCTTTCTTTCTTTTTCCACTAAATTCAATTAATTCATTTTTCTCACAAAATTCTATTTCCTCTAAATTGTAACTTATCATAATTGAGAAAAGTCTAAAATACCCTCCATTCTAATTTCCCCGAAAACTCTCAAAACGGTAAAATAACATTTAACACACCAAATTCACAATTAAAATAATTTATCACCCAATTAAAATAAACGACTCCACATAATTGGGAAATAATCAAAATCGGGGCGTTACAACTCTCCCCCACTTTAGAAATTTTCGTCCTCGAAAATATTACCTGATTCAAACAACTCCGGATACGACTCTTGCATCCCACTCTCTAGTTCCCAAGTCATATTGCCTTCCGCAGCACCTCCCCACGCTACCTTCACAAGCGCGATATCCTTGCCTCTTAACTTCTTAACTTCATGGTCCAAAATCCTAATCGGTAAAGTTTCAACCGTAAGGTTATCTCTCACCTCAACCTCGTCCATAGGAATAACATGTGACGGATCCGGAACATACTTCCGAAGTTGCGAAACATGGAATACATCATGCAAATTCGAAAGTCTCGGAGGAAACGCCACACGGTAAGCCACAACACCAACTCGTGAAGTAATCTGATACGGACCAATAAAACGAGAATTCAACTTCTTTGACTTCAAAGCACGACCCACACCCGTAACCGGCGTAACTCTTAAAAACACATGGTCGCCTTCTTGAAATTCAAGATCTTTTCTTCTCTTGTCATGATAGCTCTTTTGTCTACTTTGAGAAGCTTTCATCTTCTCACGGATAAACTTCACTTTCTCCGTCGTTTGTTGTACCATCTCCGGTCCAACTATCGCCCTCTCACCCGTTTCATGCCAACACAAAGGTGTTCGACATCTCCGACCATACAAAGCCTCGAACGGTGCCATACTTATACTCGAGTGGAAACTATTATTGTAAGTGAACTCAATCAATGCCAAATAACTATCCCAAGCACCACCTTGCTCGAGCACACAAGCACGCAATAAATCCTCCAGCGATTGAATTGTCCTCTCGGTTTGACCATCCGTTTGTGGATGATAAGCCGAGCTCAATCTTAGCTTAGAACCCAAAGCCCTTTGTAAACTCTCCCAAAACCTCGATGTGAATCTAGGATCTCTATCCGATACAATACTCTTAGGAACTCCATGTAACTTCACAACCGCAAGAATATAAATCTCGGCTAACCTCTCCAAAGGATAACTAATATCAATTGGAATGAAGTGAGCAGATTTAGTAAGCCTATCCACAATTACCCAAATAGCATTATGACCTCTTTGCGTATTCGGCAATCCCGTGACAAAATCCATCGATATACTATCCCATTTCTACTCCGGAATGTCCAACGGTTGCAAAAATCCACTAGGCTTTTGATGTTCCACCTTAGACTTTTGACAAGTTAAGCACGCATACACAAATTGCGCCACGTCTCTCTTTAACCCGGACCACCAAAAGATTTTCTTCAAATCCTGATACATTTTATTCGCTCCCGGATGAATACTTAAGTTACTTCGGTGTCCCTCTTCCAATATCATCTTTTTCAACTCCGCATCATCGGGAATACAAATACGACCATCGAATTTCAAAACTCCAAAATTATCAACCTTGAAATCCTCATTCTCATTCGTCATCAAATCAACGAATTTCAAATCCAACTTTTGTTTTTCACACACGGTTGCAAGAAAGTCATTCGTAACATGTAGCATACCAAGTCTCACACTTCTCGCCGTCATTTCACAAACCAAACTCACGTCTCTAAAATTCTCCAAAAGTTCCCATTCTCTCATCATCAATGCAGACATATGTAACGACTTCCGACTCAAAGCATCGGCCACTACATTTGCCTTACCCGGATGGTAATTCAAACCAAAATCGTAATCCTTCAAAAACTCTAACCACCTTCTTTGCCTCATGTTCAATTCTTTTTGATCGAATAAATACTTCAGGCTTTTGTGATCACTAAAAACTTCAAATCTCGCACCATAAAGATAATGCCTCCATATTTTCAAAACAAACACCACGGCCGCTAACTCCAAGTCATGTGTAGGATAATTCTTTTCATGTACTCTCAATTGTCTAGAAGCATACGCCACAACTTTTCCATCTTGCATCAAGACACCACCTAAACCTGTCAATGAAACATCACAATACACAACAAATGGTTCATTAGGATTAGGCAAAATCAAGATCGGAGCCGTTGTCAACCTTCTCTTCAGCTCATTGAAACTCTCTTCACAATGAATATCCCAAATAAAAGCCTTTCCTTTACAAGTCAATTGCGTTAACGGAAGTGCCAACTTCGAAAATCCTTCAATAAACCTCCGATAATACCCCGCCAAGCCTAAAAAGCTTCGAATCTCCGTAACCGATCTAGGAGTCTCCCATTGCATCACCGCATCAATCTTGGATGGATCAACGCTAATACCACTACCGGAGATAATATGTCCAAGAAAACTTACGTCCGACAACCAAAATTCACATTTTGACAACTTAGCATACAATTGTTTCTCTTTCAAAATGTGCAACACAATTCTCAAATGCTCTTCATGCTCCTCCTGAGACTTAGAGTAAATCAAAATATCATCGATGAACACGACCACAAAACGATCCAACTGCTCATGAAAGATACGATTCATGTATTCCATAAACACACCAGGCGCATTAGAAACCCCGAATGGCATCACAGAATATTCGTAATGGCCATACCGTGTCCTAAAGGCCGTCTTTTGAATATCCTCTTCTTTCACACGAATCTGATGATATCCTGATCTCAAATCAATCTTGCTAAAAACACGCGCACCAACCAATTGGTCCAACAAATCATCGATCCTTGGAAGCGGATACTTGTTCTTAATTGTCACCTTATTCAATTGTCGATAATCGATGCATAACCGCATACTTCCATCCTTCTTTTTAACCAACAATACCGGAGCGCCCCAAGGAGAAACACTTGGTCTTACAAATTTCTTGTCCAACAAGTCGTTCAATTGCTTTTTCAATTCTACCAACTCCGATGCCGACATACGATACGGCGCCATCGAAATCGGTCTAGTACCCGGAACTAGATCAATAGAAAACTCAACTTCTCTTTCCGGCGGTACATCCCTAATATCCTCAGGAAACACTCCAGGAAAATCACAAACAACCGGAACCACATCAATTGACACCTGATTATCCACAGACAAAGATGCAAACAAACCAAACAATTGAGCTTCGTCCGCTAAAAGTTTCTTCAACTCTTTAGTGGATAAGAAACTCTCATCTTCATCCTCTTCCAGAGAAGGAAACCTCACTAACTTGTGATAGCAATCTATATGAACTCGATTAAATCGCAACCAGTTCATACCCAAGATTACGTCTAAACCTTCCAACGGCAAACACACTAAATCCATCTCGAAGTCTTTACCATAAATGGTCAAAGGACAACTCACACAAACCAAAGAAGTAGTTACTGACCCCATTGCTGGAGTATCAATAACCATCTTACCATCCATCACAGACAACACAAGATTCAAACGTTTCGCGCACTCAGACGAAACAAACGAATGAGTCACTCCAGTATCAATAATGGCAACTAAAGGTGTACTATTAATAAAACAAGTACCTTTAATCAGACGGTCGACACTAGAAGTCTGAGTTCCTGCCAGAGAAAATACCTTCCCACCGGATGGAGCTTTCTTCGGATTCGGACACTTTGGGCTAATGTGACCAATTTCCCCACAGTTATAGCACTTTACCACATTCCTTCTACAATCTGTAGTAGCATGCCCAAGGCCTCCACAGTTAGAACATTTCACCGCTGTCTTCCCACACTCAAATGATTTATGACCCATTTCACCACACTTGTAACACTTAATGGGACCAGAACCTCCTCCTCCAGATCTCCTCTCGAAGTTTCCCCTATGCTTGCCCTTATCAGCGGGTGTCACATAAGGTCCACTTCTAGCTTGTTGCTTTCCCTTCCTCTCATTCAAACTTTTATAATGTGTAGAATGAGCCTTGCTATCTTCCTCGAAGATTCTACAACATTCTGTCAAATCCGAAAACCTTCTTATCCGTTGATATCCCACAGCTTGTTTAATTTCAGGACGTAAACCATTCTCATACTTAATGCACTTGGAGAACTCAGCAGTAATCGCAGCATAGTGAGGATGGTATTGAACCAACTCCACAAACTTAGCAATATAGTCCACCACGGACATGCTACCTTGTTTCAATTCAAGAAATTCCATCTCCTTCTTCCCTTTCACACTTTCAGGGTAATACTTTCTCAAGAACTCAGTACGAAATAAATCCCAAGTTACTTCTTCATCATCCACCTCAAGAACTTCCCGCATACCGACCCACCAATCGTCGGCTTCTTCCTTCAGCATGTGAGACCCAAGCCTCACCTTATTCTCCTCCGCACAGTCCATGACTCTGAAGATCCGTTCAATCTCTTTTAACCAAAGTTGAGCACCATCGGGATCAAATCTTCCTTTGAAAACCGGTGGTTGATTCTTCCTGAACTCGTCATTAGCATTCACGTTTGGCGCACCTTGCACCGCCCTAGCCATTGCTTCCAAAGCAGCAGCCATCGCATTGTCATTTCTACCAGCCATATTCTAATCATTCCCAAAAATAACAACAAAGTTAAACAACAATTCAAACAATACGACAACAAGACAGACACAACTGACTCAACTCTGGCTCTGATACCACTTAATGTAACACCCCCTTTCTATACCCCCAAATAATCATTTTATCAAATAATCAAAATCTCGTCAGAGTATAATTGCAAACATGGTATAAAAGAGGCATGTCACATCAATTGAGAAATTAAAACATACAACACCTGCTCAGCAAAATGATATGCAACAGTGGGGTAACTTGCCACAGAGGAACTTAGTCCTTACACCCACATTTCAATATTTAGAATAAAAGCGGAAAATCTAAACATTGAATAACAACCAATATATATATACATACACAAATATACATCGCCAAGTATTAACCACCAATACATTTCATGTTTACATAAACATTTATCAACAAGATACATATACAATGTATCACAAAAGAATCATAGCCCTCCTAGCTACCCGGTGCTACATATCAGAGCCAACCGACCAAAAGAATGAAGGCACGCTCCACAAAAGACCACCAGCATACCTACTCTGCAATGCCTCATAGAGCATCATAAAACAGCAGAAGGGTGAGAAATATTATCATAATAACAATGCATATAATTATATATATAACAGCATAAAATTACACATATATCACTTCTCACCACAATTCATCACAACTCACTCATATACATCGCAATGTATCCATATATATATATATATATATATATATATATATATATATATATAAGACCAAGCATACACATCAGGCACACTTTCACACTTCTTATCATTCCACATAAACATACACCAATGCTTATTCACCAATGCATCATTTAAAGATGAGAAATGCAAATCATAGAGACCGACTCACGACTCTATGCAAATGCAATGCGGGTACCGACTCAATCATCTCAAGTTCACTCAGGAACTTCTGCTGGAACCATCGCTCGTTACCAAAGTAACTCCCCGTCGGGCCTACGATGTTCACCCACCGCTCACACCTCCACCAAGAGAGGCTCACAGTGTTTATGGATCGCTCACACCTCCACCGAGAGAGGCTCACGACCCGATTGCTCACACCTCCACCAACAGAGGCTCACAATCCGATTGCTCACACCTCCACCAAGAGAGGCTCATAATCGTCTATAACCATCGCTCACACCTCCACCGAGAGAGGCTCACGACCCGATTGCTCACACCTCCACCAAGAGAGGCTCACAATATTTAGCGGATTCTCATTAGAATCCCTCAACACAAGAATGTACATCATTATGCTACACATGATAATGACTCAAGACATTCTTGAAATGCATACATATTCACAATATATACATGCATTCATCTCATACAATCACATACAATCTATATACATTCACATCAATGCACTATTGTATGATTCACAGTCAAACACACATGCAAACGGCAAAAGTCGCTAAATAACACTATTCCCGGCTTTTCTGACTTATTTAATCGGCTAACGATTTCCACACCATCATAATCACAAAGTACAACTCAATAGCTTTCCAACGATATAAAGAACGTCCCGATCCGAGTTACGGATCAAGAGTTACGGAATTTAGAAAAAAAAACAGATAAAATTTGAAGTCCCAGACCGCGCTGAGCGGCCTCTCGAGCGCGCTGAGCGGGCTCGCTACTGCCTGGAGGGGTTACATTTTTTCAAAAGCGCGCTGAGCGGGCACCTGCGCGCTGAGCGGGCTCTGCGATTTTCAGAAAAATTCCTCTTCGCAAATCCACCCCAAAAATCCCATTTTTCACCCAAATTCAATTCTAACACCAAAACAAACATCAACAGTTGTTCATACACACAGTGTGATCATACAAAACAATTTATATCAATTTCCGACCGTAAAATCATCGATTCCGAATCATTTTATCGTTTTCGACCTAAAACTCCAAAAACCATGGAAAACAAGAAAACATCCAAGCAACTCATACATAATGATACGCATTGATAAGATAATAAGATTTCACACCCTTACCCGGATTCCAAACTTGCTATTGATTGTTCTTGGTGATTTTCCTAGCTTTCCCAACTTTTCTCCTCTTTTCTCTTCTTCCTTTTTCTTTCTCCTCTTTTTCTTTCTATCTTTCTCTATTTCTCTCTATTTCTCTCTTTCTATCTATTTTCTTTCTTTCTTTTTCCACTAAATTCAATTAATTCATTTTTCTCACAAAATTCTATTTCCTCTAAATTATAACTTATCATAATTGAGAAAAGTCTAAAATACCCTCCATTCTAATTTCCCCGAAAACTCTCAAAACGGTAAAATAACATTTAACACACCAAATTCACAATTAAAATAATTTATCACCCAATTAAAATAAACGACTCCACATAATTGGGAAATAATCAAAATCGGGGCGTTACATGAACTGCCACAACAGTTTAGAAAATTGAAAGAGACCATTTAATATTTTTCTTGAAACAAACCAAAATGTCATCACAGTTGTGAGCCAATTCTGTATTTTCTACCAGAACTAAACCAAAAGCATATCAGAACATAATCATGATTTGTAGCAATTAATTGATTTGTACCAAAACCATATCAAAGCATAATCAGGATTCATAGCAATTAGTTGAAGAATGAGAACATGACTTTATACAAAACCATAACAATAACTATAGCAAGACTGAATTTTAGCAATTAGTTGAAGAATGAGAAGATGACTTTATGCAAAACCATAAAAAAACCGTACCAGGACTGAATTGTAGCCATTAGCTGAAGAATGGATCACAACCAAATTAAAACCATATCATGACCAAAATGTAGCAATTAGTTAATTTGGTCTCTATAGATAATGAAGTTTCTAATTGATTTGTGAAATTGAAACTATATTTCTTGTAACTTTTTCTGGAAATTTTAGCCAATAAATTTAGTGATCTAAAAGAATCAATTTGGTCAAGGATTTTTCAATTTTTGGAATCAATTTGAAAGTTTGTTAATTTCAAAGGTCAAATTACAGTTTCCTAACAGTTTTGAATCCAAAATAATGCAGTTTTTGTACTAATATGAGCTATCTTATTTCTTTTTTAAGATTGAAATGTTTCAAGAGTCTAACCTGTCCAAATTTAAATTAGAAGTACAAAAGTCACAGGTATTAATTACTTATGACTTTTGAGGAATTCTTATATTGAATGATATGATGAATTCTATTAATCTTGGTAGTATTATCCACATAATAGCAACATATAAATCAAATGGCATATAAAGTGGCTTCAAAAATGGACATTTTGCTTTATATGAAGTAAATCATTAATATTAATACGCAGTACATCATTAGTTATTAGAATTGTAATTGGCAACTAGTTTGGTTATATGCAGAATACTACATCATTAGACATTTTTATGACTTAACACATACTTTGTGGTCATGTTGTAGTTTTAATAGACTAAGATAATTATATCAAGTATGCTCCTTAACGTTGATTATGCTCCTTATGCAAAAAAATTTGGTAGTAGAAATTCAAAAATTGAAATACAATCACACTGATTTAATTTGTTTGGTGGTAGCACTTGGTCACTTCAAGAGTTCAACTGTTCTTGAGATTTTCACACATGTCAACTACTACATCAAGGTACACAACATGTAATCTTTTTAGAACTCTTCAATCATGTCTTTTTCATTGCCAATGAATAGTAGTGTAAACCATATTATGAAAATGTTTTATATAATAACACTGCCATGTAATTTTTTGTTGCATCTAAATGCTAAACAGAAGAAAATCCAAATTATCATCTTGTGTAATTGGTTACTTTATGAAAATATATGCTTTTAATTATGTTATTGACATATTTTAATTTGGGATTTTAGATGGGAGGGAATGTAATAGGACCCAAGATGAGAAGGTGGACTCCAAGAGACTACTAGGACCTCTAGAAAGAGTGAATCAAACACACATGTACTGCATGATTTTTGAAGCTAACCAGCTCTACTGCAGATGCAAGCTTCACTATGCAACAACTTTCATCTAGTTTTCCTGTTGTTTTATTCACTTGTTCTTGCAGTGAGAAAAATTAGAAGCAGAAGTCAAGATGTACTTGGTGAACTTGCAGTGAAAATCCTTCAATTATTAGACATGATAATATCCTGTGAACCCCTGGGCAATGTATATCAGACACCAAAAAGCAGCATGGCAGTCACAAAGGTAGCGGAACATAATTAAGCTTGATTGGCCTCAGTTTTCTTCAACAAAGATACCATGCAGTCCCAGGCAATAACACTTGCGATAATTCAACCGATTTCTCATGCATAAACAAGACTATATCACTCGGATTCAAGCTCACAGTTTCAATTCGGTTCTTGGTATTTTTTGGTTCATGTTCGTTCGTTTTTTCGATTCAGTTTGGCTTTTGAATGCAATTCGTTTTTTGGTTCTGCTCTGTTAGTTTTCGACTCAGTTTTGGTTCAACATTATTATTTTTTTGTTCGGCTTAATTCTATGTGCAACTCAGCTCTAGTTTATGTGTTGTTATTTCAGTTTTATGGTTCGCATCATACAGATTGGCATCATCATTTTTCAATTTGAACAAACAACTTCTATTTTCCACCTTTTCCTTTGTGATGCAGCGCAGTATCATATCCGGTGCACCAAATTTGACTATCGAGTAGCCACTTTCGTTCAAAGGCTGAAAAATAAAAGGGAAAAAAGGAAGGTTTATCTAAAAGTGCGTAAGGTGTAAATTGAGTTGTAAAAGCCTTACTTGATATCGTGCGTTATGACGTCACACGCGGTTATGATGTCAATTCTACCACCGATGCAACCTTCTGCTGGATGTTAGGCCTAGTTACAACTGCGATGACGGATTCTGTTGGGACTCTAAGGAGTCGGATGTTTTTTTCAGTTTTCTCCTGTTTTGAGTTAATTTTTCAGGCTCGTGTTGAGAGTGGGCTCGATGCAGGCTTGTTGTTCATATCACTAAGAATTTCATGACATTGCCAAACATCAAGGTATGTAAATTAGGCACATGATTTCTCTATAAACTATACTATGACTTTATTAGAATTGTGATACATATTCAATGTTTTTGTTTTTGTTTTTATAGGTTCCTCTCATTCTTCGTGTCTGGGTAGGGAAATGACAGGGAAAGATGGGAAAGGACAGGGAAAATCTTTCCAAGATGAGCTTGTTAGTTAATGTTACTTGATGAATTAACTTAGCCATGTGAATGAAAATTTGCAGTTGTGTACAGTGCTGATTGATCAACTGGATCTCGCATGACCATCTTGGTATGACTTGCAGTGTGTTATAGTAGGACATCAAAGTATTGAAGATCAACTGCAGGACCTGTCATTGAAAAGGCTTGTAGTCACTACTGTATTTTTTTTAAATAATATTAATAAAGTTGGAATATAGTTAGAATTTATTTATTTTTTAATTGGAATATAGAGTTGTATAAATATAATATGATATATATGTTTAGTTGAATGGAGAATATGTGAGTTTTTGTCCCATTTTGTTCATATTTCTACAATTAATTTTTTTTTTATTTTAAAAATAAATTACCTGCGGATTTACGTGTGGAAAGGATATTTCCTACGAATTTACCTGTAGATCATGTACCTGTGGAACAGAAAGTTGCGACGGTTTGAACCGTCGTAATCAACAAAAAAAAATAATAAATAAAATGGAAATTTACGATGGTTAATAACCGTCGTAATATGCAGATTACGTCAGTTCCCTACCCGTCGCGAAAGATAACGACGGTTTGCGTGACGGTTTTGATAACCGACAGAAAACGGCCTCGCGACACACGTTTCTGCGACAGTGCTACAACCGTCGTGCGTTGCAAATTACAGCAGTTTTAACCGTCGTAACCTGCCAAAAAAACCGTCGCAATCTGCCAGTTTTCTTGTAGTGAACATAGGTCCCAACAGGGACTATCTCTCCTAAGCAAGGCAGATTTGCTATCTTGAACCAGCGATACTTTTCATCCCCCGCAGTGGCCGAGTATCCAGTTGTGTTCATCTATTATTTTGTATGTCGCGTCAGTTTTGTCAGCATATACATACATATATCATGCATCTTTATTTGCATTCGCATTCATTAGCATCACTATCACTCTGGTCGGTCTTGTCCCCTAGTGATAAAAGTCCTCTAAATCGAATTGTCACTTCTTTCCTCGTCAGGAAATGTCGCGTCTGAACAATCTCTTCTCCAGTTTATTTCTGGATTAGAATTGGTCTTTGACCACTTAGATAACTTGAACCTCTGAAAAACCAGAGAACTTTCGACAAATGTCACTCTTCGCCATTGAAGATTATATTTTCGCTTTCCCGGATTACGGAAGATCCCCAGAGAAAGCATCTTAATCAGAGATTCGACAATACAGCATTTTTTCGCCGAAAAAACCACTGATGAAAAGGTCGTCGGCACCTCAAAATTGGATCACATCATATGGCATTTCTCCGGGAAGATCCCGAGAAAAGTATGATGTAATACCCCAAGTGGAAGCAGTCTCTCAAGAGAGTCGTTTTCCCCAGTAGAAACAAATGGCGTCTCCCACAGAGAAGTTTGTACACCTCTACAACTCAGACGAATGGGTTCCCCAGCAAGTCTGACATTATTTTTTTCTATCAAATGGCATTTCCCCAGGAAAATTCGGCGAGAAGTTTGAGAAAAATCGCTACACATAGCATCCCATGTCAATAAAGTTTATTGACAAAAGAATCTAAGACCAGATCTTTGGTAGGAAACCAGGATCGAGGGGAAGTTTACATCAGAAACTAAGACCAGTTCCTTGGTAGGAAACCAGGATTGAGGGGAAGTTTACATCAGAAACAAATACCAGTTCCTTGGTAGGAAACCAAGATCGAGGGGAAGTTTATTTTAGAAACTAAGACCAGTTCCCTGGTAGGAAACCAGGATCGAGGGGAAGTTTATTTCAAAAGAAAACTAAGACTAGATCCTTGGTAGAAAACCAGGATCGAGGGGAAGTTTACCTTTTCTAAGCATCATTGCTTAGCAAAAGAAGATGAATGCATGAGCTACCATTCATAACCACCATCAAAATTTCGGGTATGCCGATATTTAATCCTCTTGCACCCCGAATGCCCGAATACCTTCGTCATTCACACATTCGGGTCCAAGAAGATTAAATAGGGGAATCTGTCATACCCCAAATTTTGACCACTAAGATTTCCCATCATTGTGCAAATCATCATCACAATATGGATGAACTATCATGCCTCATCAGTCTCCCCAAAGATGGGTGAGCATTTAGTACTATCAGAATTAGGGTTTCAAGCCGTCTCTGAGCCTTAGATAAAGGATCAATCAAGGAATGACATGATCTTTAACTTGTATAAACTCTACAACATCCACAATGAATCAGGAGGACTCCCACAACAAGGATTAAGCACAAGGCTGCTCCCTTCCAGGTGGATTAAGCCTCAAAATCGACTGTGTCACCAAATTAGGGTTTTGGTCGACCAGGGCCTCCAGATGGAAATATTCCTCTGGGCATGAGCCAATGCTTCAAAGCATAAACTTAATATGCTACATGGAACATCATGGACCCAATCATCAAGTCAATTTAGCCTCAGGGGATGCATTCAATAAAAATCAGGAATTAGGGTTTCTTGACCTAATTCACCCCTAAGTTGACTTTTAGGACAAATCATGAGCCAATACCTCAAGAGAAACTTGAGCAACAAGTCTCAAATTCATCAGAGCCACAATTAGGGTTTCGCGAGAAAACGTCAACTGTACCTTTGACTTTTGACAAGGACATGCTCCCAAACCCTAGGACATGATTCAATACACCCTATAACACCTATGAAATCAATCCATCAAGTTTGATTTAGGTCAAGGACTTGATTTCATAAAGGATCGTACAGTTTGGAATTCATCTGGCAAAAAGTCAACTGTGCACAAAAGTCAAACTTTGACTTTTTGAGATTTTTCACAAAAATGGTTTTTTAACCCTAAAATGATGTTAATGTATGATTTGAATCATAATTCATCAAGAAAAATCAAGAAAAGTGGGATAACTTGTAAAAGGGGTAACCATAAAAACTTAGAAAATTTTCTAAGTTATGGAACAAAGTGGCAAGGGTACCAAATTTGGAGGATCATAACTCCTAAACCACAAAGCCATTTTTCCCCATCCAAAGCTGGATTTGTAGATCTCATGGCCCTCTACAAAAGCTTCAAACTGACTTCCTTCCAATTCATTATGGATTTTGAGTTATGGAATGATCAAAATCACAAAAAGTGAAAATGTTACTTTTTCCAACACTTAGTGAAATTTTCACTAAGTCAGAATCTGCCTTACTTTTTTCCAAATGTAGGGGCATTTTTCACTTGGATCCAAAAAGTATCAAAACCAAATATGATCAAACAATTGTTGTATCATATGAGGGCTTTCCAAAATGGCCAAGAACATCACCAAATTCAACTTGAGCCATGAGTTATGACAATGGTAATATGCCTTGCTGAAAACTGCCAAGGCAAAGCAGATTTTGGAGTTTTGCTCGATTTGCCAAATTTGAGCAATTCCAAGCAACTCTATCCATCTGAACACCTCAAGGGGGGACCAAGGAGGAACCTACTCTGATCCCAAGCCTCCCAAGTCTTTGGAACCAAAAATAGCATGCCAAACCTAGAATGGCATAAAAGAAGGACAAGAGCCATTTCCAACTGAATTCAGTCAAGACTTATCCAAGACTAAGGGGACCAACAGCCTGTTCCCTAACCTCTAGTCAATGGCTAGAGGAGACTTGGATTCTCATTGCTCAACATTGGCCAAACCTATTGAGCAGTTTCCATTCAATATTCCTTGCAAAACTAACTTGCTCTACTATAAATAGAGCTCAATTGTGATCAGTTTGAGTACACCAAAGCCATCAAACAGATGCTTTCCTCAAAATCTCTTTCTCTAGGCAAAAATTCCTTCTTTAGCAAGTTAACTCTGAGTTTTTGAGTTAGAGAGCAATTCTACCACAGCTTATGATCCAAACACATCCAATATGTCATATCTAAGCTGTCTGTAACA
The DNA here is from genome assembly GCA_022829125.1 of Lathyrus tuberosus. Classification (NCBI taxonomy): domain Eukaryota; kingdom Viridiplantae; phylum Streptophyta; class Magnoliopsida; order Fabales; family Fabaceae; genus Lathyrus; species Lathyrus tuberosus. The sequence goes on along the minus strand of JALAZF010000428.1, from coordinate 3,957,053 downwards.
CCAAAATCACATAGTCACCTCTCAAAACCTCAAAATAGGCCTTTTGTGCATTTTTCAAGCCATGTCTTGATTCAGTCACTTTCCAAACGAGATAAAACCATAAACACACTTCAAATATCATCCTTGAACTGTCCCAAATGGTTCCCCCCATCTGGAACACAATTTGAGAGAGTTGCTATTTTGGCCACTTTTGCCCCTTTTGCAAGAAAAAGCTCAAACTTGTCCCTGAGGTTTCCAGCTAATTCCAACCATCCTAAAAGCTTCTAAGAGATCATTTGCGGGTGTCCAAAGCATCAAATAATTTATGGAACAGGTGGCTTGGCAGATTGTACAAAAACTCCAAAAAGATGTAAGCATCATAACTTGAATTCTTTGAATCATGCACTGCTTTGAGGTCCACTGATCATGCACATCTTATACATGTTATATATGTTGTGTTTCCACCAAATTTCCATGCAATTCTTGCCTGTATCATGAGATAGCACAGAAAATGCAATTAGAGGCCTATTTCAAAACCACTATCGGGTTTTAAAATGGGGACCTGATCTTGAAAAACTACCACCACCATTGGATTCCTTTTGAAATTCTAGGCAGGGTAGACCTAAATTTTGTCTCAATCCATGGAGAAATGAGATAGTTATGACCTTCACGTTTCTGAGCCAAAACTTGTCTTGCCTAGCCTTGGTCAGGCCTAGAAAAAAAGGCAAGCCTTGTGTATTTGTTGGTTTGTTTCAATCAACGAATGTATCACCACCCAAGTGGTGAGGCGCGCGCCCTATAACCATGAGGTCATGGGGTCAAACCCCACCCATGCCATTTTGTGTTTTCTCACATTTTGCTATGTTTTGCAATATTTTCATGTTTTGTTAATTAATTGGAAAATTAATAACTCCTTCAATTTTAATTATTTTTTATTGATTCTTTTTGAAAAAAATCACAAAAATGTTAAAAAATTTTATTCTACAAAAAAATCAAGTTTATATTATTTTTTTAATATAATTAGTATTTTTGTGAATAAATTCCTTTTTAATTGTTTTTTAAACATTTAAAAGTGAATATTTACTTGGAAAATCAAAACCAAATGAGTTTTAATTCATCTTGTGATTAAAACCTCATTTTTCAAACCTTAAACAAAAATTGCAAATGGTTTATTCAAACTTATTTGGTATTTTTATCATTTTATTTGATTTTCTTTAAATATTTATTTTTAAAGAAAAACAAAATTAGGGTTTCTTTGATTTTCACCCTCATCAAACATTTTCAAACACTCATGGGCCTCTTGGTAGAGTGTAAGACCCAATCCTTTGTAAATAAAAACCTTTTTGGGCATGAGTCATTGTATAAGTCCTACTGTATTTTCAAAAACAACGGCGCGATCGTCGCCTTTTTTAACAAATCCTTGGGCCTCTCCTTGAGCTGTAAACCCCACCACTTGTACAAAAAAAAATTTTTGGGCCTCTATTAGAGTGTAAGACCCAATCCCATTTTAACCAAAACAATTTTTGGGCCTTAGACGTTGTATAAGTCACTCTGCGTTAAAAGAAAAAATTTTGGCGCGATCGCCAATTCAAAACAAATCATCTGGGCCTACCCTCGTGCTATAAGCCCCATTCCTTTTTATTTAAATCTCTTGGGCCTCATGAGAGAGTGTAAGACCCATCCCTTTGTACATAAAACCTTTTTTGGGCCTCAGTCACTTGTAAAAGTCCCTGTACAAACAATAGTGGAATCACTATTAAAAACCTTGGGCCTCTCCTTGAGCTGTAAGCCCCAACCTCTTTTCAAAATACTTTCTCCTTTGATTTTGAAATATACTATTGTTTTCAATTTTTCTTTGTTGAACAACAAACCAAACAACATGGAAGCTCTACAACCGAGTAAGTGTTTATATGCTTTCTTTACCCGCTTTCATATATATATATATATATATATATATATATATATATATATATATAACTGTATTGTGGGGCTGTTTCACTGTAAGTCTTCTTTCATAAACTCATATCAACTGTGTAATACTATTATAGATATTTAGAGTTTCCCCGGCAACTACGTCTAGCACTAGGTAAAGCCCTGTTGATCACTCTTAAATAGACAAAACTAGATCCCCCATAGGAGTACCAGATGCAGTCTTCTCTTCGGCTGTAACCCTTAGAAATTGTCAAAGAAACTCCATTCCCCAGAGATGATCTTTTCTCCGTGAATGGCATCTCTTGAGTTTCTTCCAAATTCTCGGACTTTCCTGGCTTGATCTATTCTCTGTGAATAGCCTGTCTTGAACTTCTCGGGGTTTGGGGACCCACAAGCTTCCTAAAAACATCCCCGCCTCCTCTTGGGCGTTGTACAAGGACCCTACGACTTCTTAGAAGTTTTCACAGTCTCCTCTTAGGTTTCGTATAATGATTCTTCCTCAGCGAAGATAGCCTCCTCTTGGGCTTCGTACAAATTGTCCCTCGGCTTCTTAAAAGTTTTCCTCGCCTTCTCTTGGGCATTGTATAAATTGTCCAGACGACCTCTTAGAGGTATAGGAACAGAAATTAGTCATCTTACTAGGGCAGTCTTTCAAAGGAGTCTAGTTCTTCACACCGAAAGCGTACTTTCTCTTAGGCATAGTACAAAATATGAAACCGTAGACTTGGATAGTCTCAATACCCTTTGGATTTCCCGCTTCGTACGAGATACAAAATAACTCTCTTGGTGAGTATAAAAGACTCTCTTGTTGAGTCAAACCTTTTTAGCCTCCGTCTTAGGCTTCGTATAAGACAGATAAAAACACTCTCTTGTTGAGTATAAAAGACTCTCTCGTTGAGTCACAACCCTTTTAGCCTCCATCTCGGGCTTTGTACGAGATACTAAAACACTCTTTTGTTGAGTATAAAAGGCTCTCTTGTTGAGTCAAACCCCTTTTAGCCTCCATCTCAGGCTTTGTACGAGATACCAAAACACTCTCTTGTTGAGTATAAAGGACTCTCTTGTTGAGTCACATCCTTTAGTCTCTGTCTTGGGCTTCGTACAAAACACGTATAAAAGGACTCTCTTGTTGAGTCACTTCCCTTTTAGCCTCTATCTCGGGCTTCGTACGAGATACAAAATTACTCTCTTGTTGAGTATAAAAGACTCTCTTGTTGAGTCAATCCCTTTTAGCCTCCATCTCGGGCTTTGTACGAGATATAAAATCACTCTCTTGTTGAGTATAAAAGACTTTCTTGTTGAGTCAAAACCTCAGCCTCTCTCTCGGGCTTCGTACGAGACACATAAAACACCCTCTTGTTGGGTCAATCGCCTCCTCTTAGGCTTTGTATAAGGAAATCCCGGTTGAGTCAATCAACCTTTTAGCATCAATCTGTGCCTTGTTCACAGTATACAAACATCAACAACTCCTATTTAGAGATGAGAAACTCTCTCTAAAGTCAAAACCCTTTCGCTTCACATCTTGGGCTTCGAACAAGATACAAATAGACCCTTCAGCTTCACATCTTGGGCTTTGAACAAGATACAAATCACCTTTCGCTTCACGTCTTGGGCTTTGAACAAGACACCAAAAACAACCTTTTTTCGTCAAACGGGAATACGTAGGCATAAGATTGAAGAATCTTAGCGAGCACACAAATCAAAAACTCAAAACCCAGTCAACCCAAAAGCATCAAATCTAAACACATTACCAAAAACCTCGCAAATGGTCCAAACATTCTATTCTCAACAAAGTAAACCAGAGAGAGGCCCACAATCTAAACTGCATCTGTAACCTAACAGACCACTGTTCAAATTCAGTATGAAAGCAGGGTTAATTGGAGACATTTATTTCCTTTCCTTAGTCAGCTTCAATAGGATAAAAAATGAATCGAATTTGTGGTACCCCAGAGAGACAGTGCTTAAGAACCACGTCCAAAATCGCTCGCTACAATACCCCTTTGTATCCTACATTGAATATATTTTGCTTATAAAAAAAAATTATAAGTAGTCATAAGATGAATGATTTGTAAGTTAAAGTAGCAATGGGTGAATGTGTAGTGTGCTAGCTTTGTACCATTGGTATCTCTAAAAAAAGGTGTGGATATTATGTCATGAAGATTATGTTTGACATTGTTGATATTTCTATTGCTGTAAAACTCAATGAGGTAGTATAACTTAAAATATATTCGTATTGCATGTATTTATTGAAAAACATGTAAATTATTGTTTTAACAAGTATTTGTTTAATTTATTATATGTAAACTTGTAGATATTCACAAAGACCTCACCATATGATAGGGGCGGCCCAAGCCTAAGGCGATTGAGCCCATCGCCTTAGGCCTCATTTTTTGGGGCTTTTAAAATGGGCATAGTATCATAAAAAATAGGCCTCAAAATTTAAATAATTAACATGAGTTTCTAATCAAATTCAACAAAACACGTTTGTAAGGTGGTGAAGAATGTGGTCTAACATGCAATGGTACTTGGGTTTGATAGTGTTGTTCCACAATTTGCACGTTTTTATCATATCTTAGAAACTTCTCTCCATTACATAACTTCTCAACTACATAATTTTGGGAAATCAATCAAATTCCATCATTTTTTAAAATTTAATTAAAACAAATTCTAAAATTTCATTACACATAAATTAAAATAGATGATTATATATATATATATATATATGGAAATCCTAACATACACCCAAAATTGGTAGACCCCACACAAAAATACACTACATCTATTTTCTTTCTATTTTTTTCTTCATCTTTCTAATGTGGGTCCCACCCAAAATTGGTGGACCCCACAAAAAAATACACTACGGTGTATATTGTTAATGCACACCTACATGGGTGTGCATTAGCATAACCCATATATATATATATATATATATATATATAATTTAAAAATTTTGTTTAATTTTAATTAAATATTATTTTAAAATATTGTTAACTAATTTCGCCTTAGGCCTCAAAATGTGTTGGGTCGGCCCTGCCATATGAAAAAGAGACAATTGACCACGTTCGACAACTTTGAGCTCAATGTTTTTTGAAAATGGTTGAATAGCAAAAGCGAAAGAGGAAAAATTATATATAGATGGTTTTTGTTAATATGATTTTGATGTATGACTTTTTGTTTACTCAATGTTTAGCGATGGTATACAAAAATATTTGATTATATGAAATAAGGTCTAAATCTGATTAAATATAATATAATTATGAAACTAAAACAAACCTATTTAATTTAAAGAAAATAGGGTTTAAACTTGCTAACTTACATTGCTCATTTACATCCAATTTTTTATCAAATGGGGTGTAAATTCGTTTGATTTAAATGCAATTATTTAAAAATTTACACCCGTTTTCTACCAAATAGGATGTAATATGACATATATTTAAATCCGCTTTAGAAAAAAAAAGTGTAATATACCATCCATAAAAGGATATATGTAAACATTTTCACCCGTTTTCTATAAAATAGGGTGTAATATGAAATATATTTACACCTGCTTTCAACAAAAAAAAGGTGTAATATAACATCTATTTACACCCGTTTTAAAATGGGTGGAAATTCATCAAAAATTTCTCATTCGTTGAATTCACACCCGCTAATAACGGATGTTAAATGTAAAAAAAAAACGGGAGTAAATTACTCTTTTTGCACTAGTGGATATGAACTATTAGCCGTTGATAGGGGCACAATTGTACATATGAAATTATTTTATGGTAGTCTCTGCAACCGCATCGGACCGCAATTGTGGTGTGATTTGTAAGCACACACCCTTTCACTTTAGAAACCACATATTCGACAACTTTGTCTAAGTTTCTACAAGTATTTTCTGTCAAAACTAAAAATTAAGAACCCAAAAACTCAAATTACTTAAGAGAAATTTTAAGATTAAGTGTTTTTTAACACGATATTTCAAATTATTCTCAATCAAAATTCACGTTGCAACTGGTGCTCACCACATTTCTATTGTAGATAATATTTATTGTAGTAACCATTTTTATGTAGAAAGAATAAGAGGGTATAATAAGCCTATAAACCTATTATATATGTAGTACTAGATTGATGAATTTTGCTATATGAATTTTGTATATCAGCAATAATATTATAGAGCATTTGAAGGTTTGGCCATTTGGGCAGAAGCTGTTTCACAGGTCTGGGGTGCTAGGAATAACGTGATCTTTAGTAATTGTAGTTTCTTTGTGACTGATATGCTTTGTTCTATCAAATGGTTGTCTTGGAATTGGTTTTGTCTTGATTCTAGAGTATTTTCTGTCACTTTTTTTTACTGGTTTAACAATCTAGTTAATTGCATGAAGATGTTGTAGTCTCTGTTGTAAGGGTGAGTACTCCTTGTACTTTTTTCTTTTAATCCATTGCCTTTTAAAAATAATAATAATAATAATAATAATAATAATAATATAGAGCTTATCAGAAATTGAAACTGACGAGGATGGTGTTCCTTCTTTTGTAGGTGAAATAGAAGTGTTTCTAGATGAAGGAGAAGAGTAGGAGAAGACCCTTGAGCTGCAGTAGGTGAAGATGAAGAGATTTTAATGATTATCTTTTTGGCCACTTGCACCATTTATGTTTAGGGCGACTCTTGCATTTTTTATTTAAAACGGATGTATATACATTTCAGTTTACACCCTATTTTATAGAAAACGGGTGTAAATTTGATGTATATTACACTATTTTTTATAGAATTCGGGTGTAAATTTTTTAATATATACATTTAAGATGGTATATTACACCTTTTTTTTGTTTAAAACGGATGTATATATATTCCACTTTACACCATATTTTATAGAAAACGGGTGTAAATGTATAAATAATAGCATTTTAATCAAACGAATTTATACCCAATTTCATAAAAATCGGATGTAAAATGAGCAGTGAATACCATAGAGATTTACAAATTTACACCCTATTTTCTTTAAATAGGGTGTAAAAACGCAATGTATTACACCCGTTTTTGCTATAGATGTTGGCTTGTTTACACCCGATTCTACCATTGACGTTGACATTTTACACTCAATTTTACCATTGATGTTGGCATTTTACACCCGATTTTACCATTGATGTTGGCATTTTTACACCCGATTTTACCATTGATGTTGGCATTTTTACACCCTGTTTTCCTTAAATAGGATGTTTGTTTTAGTTTCATAATTATATTATATTTAATTAGATTTAGAACCTATATTTTTATTTAATCAAATATTTTGTATACCACTAAACCTTCAATAAACAAAAAGTACAACCAAAACAACCATCCTAACATCATGTTTAAATATAATAAGTTAAACAACTACATAAACATTTTGTTTGCTTACCATTGAGTTATCAATACCAATGAAACAAGAAAATACAGCAGGAGACACAAAAACGTACAATAGTTATGCTTTGTCTAGATAATGAATGTCACGTAATACATTTCTAATAACATGAATCAACATCAGAACTACAATTCCTGATGGACCTCAGAAATATGGACATGTTTGGAAGTTGTAACCATGACGACATAACAGAAAGACACATTGCAATAGATATGGACCGATATTGACAGAGTCGTTATCTTGCGGAAGCATAGTTATATGAAAATCATCATAGAAAATGATTTCTGCCTAATCCCATTCCGATAAATTGGCAGAAGAAAAAGAGTTCTTTGATAACTCAACACTGGTGATACACGAGTTGAGTACACGTGGACCTGATAAGCTTCCATGGAACGATCAACAGTTTCTATTTTTAATGATTTTTTTTTACTGTTTTCATAGTCTAAAAAAATTACAAAAAAATTATCAAAATTCTTCTTTTACCTAATTAGATTAAATTTCGTGGTTTTAGATTTTTCTGAAGTTATTTTAATCATGTTACTTCTTTCCTATTTTTTCAAAATGCTGATAGGCCTTTCACCATGGGTATTTAAACAACAGTCATTATAGGTAGCGTTTTTTACTTATTTTTTAAAAATGTTGATTGACCTTTTACCACGGGTATTTAAAAACAACCGTCATTATAAGTAGCATCTTGTCATGGGTTCAAGTCCCAGTACCAGCATTTTTGGTTTTTTACTTATATTTTCAAGTCTCATTACCAACATTATAGGTGGCGCGCAAATTGATTTTATTCACTATCCTTAAACAAATCTTGGTCGTCCACTTAGTGATTATAACGGGCAAGACACCACTATTAGTGATCCGCCTGAAACCTAAAACTTAGACAATCTACATCTTCTACCTCCAAACATCACCTTTCATTTACGATACTCTATTTCTCCACTAAACCGAATTTCAGAACTCGAGTTAGCAATGTTAGTTGTTGGTTTTCTTTTTTAATTATTTTTGTTCTTGTTGTTCTTTTTTATTATTGTTGTTCTTGTTGTTCTTTTTTTTATTAATGTTGTTGTTGTTGTTGTTATTATTATTGTTCTTGTTCTTGTTCTTGTTCTAGTTCTTGCTCTTGTTCTTAATGTTGTTCTTGATGTTCTTTTTTTTTTTTGATAATCAACTTCATTAATAGGAGATTAAGGAAATCTCAAACCAAAGAACTACAACCACCAAACAAACAAAACGATTACAAAAAATCGAACGGAAACTTATACCATTCGTACAACCTACACTTCTTGCTATCTTCTTTACCTAAAATCAACAATTTCCACGAAGTGACTTTAATATCATTGACAATGTCATCTACATTACATAATGCGTCATTGAACAAGATATTATTTCTAGCCCTCCAAATGTTCCCACAAGTTATGAACCAAATTGAATATATATTTCCCGCAATGCTACGACCTTTAAGACTCGTGTACCAAGCCTTCTTATGAAGGCTACAAATAGATTCCAAAATTCTACCTATATCCACACACTCGCATATCTTACTCCAAACCAATGATGATTTATGACATGAGATGAATAAGTGAGAAGAGTCCTCTAAATCTCGGAAACAAAACATACAAACCTTATCGTGCTCCTTGTCGATTAAGCGTCTAGCCACCAAATTTAATCTCGTGGACAGCTTATTGAGCGCCATCCTCCAACCAAAAATTTGATCTTTCACCGAAATAACCGTCTTCCATAATAACGCCAGGAGATATGCACTTTCAACCTCAACCTCATTAACAGAAAAGTAATAATTCAAGAAAGCATAGAAGGAATTAACCGTGAACGACATAGAGTCATCTAGAGGCCAATACCACGCAACTTGCTCTTCCTTTTTAACAGAAACCTCTTCCAGCAGCTGGCAGCACTCACTCCACTCGGGTTCAGGTAAAGCAACAAAACTATCCAACGAATCACGCAACTTCTAACACCATTGATCGGCTTCCCAAACTCCCATCTCTCTTATTGAGCACACCGAGCTTCTGCACGCCTGGAACAGAAGAGGAAATCTGATTTTCAGTGCCACGTTTCCAAGCCAAACCGACTGCCAGAAAGCTACACCAGAGTCGTCTCCAACAAAACAATCCAAAAGATTGCAGAAGCTTTCATGAGACTCGAGAACAGAGATAGAAAGGATGTTCTTCATCCAAAGAGAATCGTTCTTCAAACTACCAACATCCAAAAACGTTTGCACTTTAATGCTCAGAATACCGTATCTATTTACAAGCGTCTGCCTCCAAATTTCATATCCTCCACAATAGAACTTCCACACCCACTTTGCAAGAAGGGCACGATTAAACCGACCGACATGTTTAATTCCAAGACCTCCGGATTCCTTCGGTTTACAGACTGATTTCCAAGAAATCCAAGAGACAAACCTCTTCTTATTAGATGCTCCTGCCGAAAGGAACCGATGCTGGATTGTGATGATATCCTTCACAAATTTCTTAGGAGCCTTAAAGAAATCCAAATGGTGAATAGGGAGGTTAACGAGAACCGAGTTAATGAGAGACACTCTACCCCCGATAGACAAGTTCCGCCCAATCCATCTTGAAAGTCTATTCCTCAAGCAAGAGATAACCAAATTCCAAAATGAACAACGACGATGGTTACCTCCGACTGTTAGACCCAAAAATTTGAAGGGGAATTCAGCCTCAACTCCAATCCCATACAAGCAACTTTTAGAGAAATTTACTTTAAGGCCAAAAATCAGTTCGAACGCCCGCAGAATTGCCTTGAATGCCCAAATATTTATTACCGATCCATCCCTAATAAGTAACATATCGTCAGCGAACTGAAGCATACTAATAGTTGGGCAATCATGGACATTGAATTCTGACAACATATTATTGATTGATGCATTTCTAACCAAACAAGCCAAACCCTCGGCAACCATTGCAAACAGATATGGAGCTAATGGATCGCCTTGTTTCAATCCCCTTCCCGCCTTGAAATCCTTCGAAGGGCTACCGTTAACTAAAATCGACAAGTAGCTATTGAACACTGATCCTCGAACCGATTTCAACCAATTACACCCAAAACCCATCTTACCAAGCATATCTTTAAGATATGACCAATCCACACAGTCATACGCCTTAGCGAAGTCAACTTTAAAAAACAAGCAATCTTTCTTAAACCTTTTAGCATAGTCAACAATTTCACTTTCCAGAAGCACTCCATCAAAAATCTGACGCCCAGGGATAAACGCAGTTTGAGAAGGAGAAATAAGTTTGTGGATTATCTTACCCAATCTACTAGCAATCATCTTGGAAATTGTTTTGAGAGCACAGCTGACTAAACTGATAGACATGAACTCTTCAAAGCTTTGAGGATTATCTACCTTCGAGACCAGCGAAATAAAAGGGGACGCAAACATCTTGGGCAGGTATCCAGTTTTGAAGAATTCCAGGATGCAATTTGTAAAATCTACGCCAATAATATCCCAACACGACTTAATAAACTTGATATTATAACCATCGACCCCTGGACACTTGTTATGGTCACAACTAAACACCGCAACTTTCACATCTGCAGCAACAAAATCAGAAGAACCTTTTTGAGAAGTTTATTTTAAGGCCGGAAATCAGTTCGAACGCCCGCAAAATTGCCTTGAATGCCCAAATATTTTCTTACCGATCCATCCCCAATAAGTACCGTATCGTCAGCGAACTAAAGCATACTAACAGTAGGGTAATCATGGACTTTGAATTCTGACAACATATTATTGATTGATGCATTTCTAACCAAACTAGCCAAACCCTCGGCCAATAATTGCAAACAGATAAGGAGCTAATGGTCTTCTTGTTCTTGTTGTTGTTCTTGTTCTAATGCTGCAATTTTTTTATTAAAAGACATACAAAAATGGTTATTTAAAAAAACTGTCATTATAGGTAGTATACAACAACGGTTCTTTAAAATAACCGTCATTATAAGTAGTTCTAATACTGCATTTTTTTATTTTATTAAAAGACATACAACAACGGGTATTTAAAATAACCGTCATTATAGGTAGCACGCTTTCCAATTTATTACAACGCATATTGGACCGTGATTGTAAGTATCATATATACAACGACACTCTACATAACAACACTCTACATAACAACACCCGCGCCCCCGTCATTATATATCTTTCCCAACCATTGTTAAATAGGTTTTCCGTAGAAGTGATAGTTTGTCTCGTGGACACATGGATATGTTAGTCTTGGTCGGGTTATTCTACTTAATTATGTCCTTATTGATATCCATATATTCTTCTTGTCTCTCTTGAAAATTTTAATTCAGTTTAGGAAGAAATTTTTTAGGATTTAAAGAAGGTTTATTTTTGGTGGGATGAAAAGTGAATCTAAGACTTTATTAGTTACATGGTGTGATTTTTTGCAAACCTAAACGAAGAAGTGGCACTACTAAAAAATATACTTTCGGTGACACAATATCACAACTTTCATTTTGTTATCATAGTCATATCACATTTTTTACGAGCATGTTATTTTTTAATTTTATTAAAAAAACGTTTCATCACAGTTTCCAACATCAACTTTGGATGACAAGCTTTGAATCCCAGCATCAACCTTTTATTATTATTGTGAATTGATGTCGTTAAGAATAAATCAAAATATGAGAAAAAGATTGAGTTTTTTGAACAAACTCAAGAAACCCTATTAGGTTTTACAAAAAGGAAAGAAGAGGGAAGAAGAAGAATAAGAAATGGTTAAATCTATTTTTCTATTCACTTTCTCAATAAGGGTTCAAAGATTACAAATAAATACCAAAAAATAACCCCTCTCAACAACCTGAGAGGACTAGTCTATTTATAGACTACTAAGCTAACTTAGGATACAAGCTAATTTAACAATTGGGTTAGAAGCAAGGCCCAATTTGACATACTAACTTAAATTACAAGTTAATATATTTTGACATTATGCTCGAACAGACTTCGACTACAACATACACAACTACGGTCGAACCATGAAGCTACTCTTGCCGACACTAGAGTTCTATCCAAATTCCACATTTATTTTTCAATAAAAATAAGGATGTGTCCATTAACATTTATTCTTATTTAAAAATTGAAGGTATAACAACTACGATCATTTCATTCAACGTGGTTATATATGTTCCATATTTCATTACGGCTGAAGCTTCCAATCGTTGTGAAATTATTTAATTGAAAATCGCTTATTTTGATTACATCTGAAGCTTTCTCGGTTTCTTAGGTGATTAACAATTGACTGGTTAAGATTGAATTTGGTTAAGTTTAGATTGAGAAAGTTAGAGAGAAGCTGAACCTTCTCTCTAACCATGACATCCTTTACAATTCTACTATTAATATCAACACAATAACACAATCTCAAAATCTTATTTATTTACTTATTGGTATATATAGAGCACATATAACTAGATATACATTAAAGAATTGGTAACCAAAACATCTTATTTAGTAGATGTCAATATTCCTTGCTGCATTCATGCTTTAGAAATGGATTTTATCTTCAGTGGGAAATAGGTGATTTACCATAAGGTGGACTTGGTTTATAATGATCCCCGAATATAGAGGTCACATGGGGAGGGTGTTGCTGCGGACTGGATATACAAATAATATTGGTTCATAACGGGAGGGGAGGTATTTTAAAACTAATTTACATTCCTTCTAATTTTATCATAAGACTCATGATATTTATCATTTATAATTCAAATACAAATTCATTAACAAAATATAAGTATTCAAACAAAGTGCATCATGAAAATTTTTATAAAAATTATAACGATTATAATATATAATTTTTAAAAGATTATCAAATATAATAAAATCTAATAAAAATTATTATAAACAAAAACGTTAAATAATTAAAAAGTAACAATAAAATATAATAAATAAAATAAAAGGATTTAAACACATATAATAATAATAAGACGAATATATAAAAAGTATAAGAAATATAAAAGGAAGATAAAATTTTTTCAAAATATTACTTTTAACATTTTAATAAGTTAAATTAATATTTAAATAAATAAATAAGGATAAATATGTAAATATAATTATGATTAAAGTGAAACACCTCCCCTCCCCTCCAAATCCCACCTAATTGAGGGGAAGCAAAAAGTGAGTTAGGAGGGATTTTGGTCCCCTTTATCTACCTCCCATTCCCTCTCTTAAAATTTGAACCAAACACAAAAAATATTAAATATTCCCTCCCCTCCCCGCCATTTACCCCTAACCAAATAGACTCTTATAGTACGTAACTTCGTATTTTTCATTCTTTAGGGTTGGGGATATTTGTTAAAGACGATTTTTATTATATTTGATATTTAGTTGTGTGGATCATTTCAAACTTTCTTAACAACCTCGTTTTCTTGGATAAAGGTGCAATTATTTAACATTTAGGTTACAGAGTTATTTTTATTTTGTAGAATGTGTAACTTGCTAAATTTGGAGTCATTTCCTCCTCTCGTCGTATATAGGGGCAGGATTCTTTCTTGTGTTTACATTACAAAAAAGTTGAAATTAGTGAGTGTTTGTTTCACAATTTTGAAAAATTATTATTGATGAAATTATTGGGTCGAGTCACGGATTATGTTGTTCTCTTTAAAACGTTTCGCAACACTAGTTAAAGTTATGCAAAGCAGTCAATCAACCACGTTGTCTCCAGGATAAAACAACTCGGTTCTATATTGTACAACGACAAAGTGTATGATAGATAACCGGTCTATAAATATGTTATAAATATCACTCGCAGTATCTGGATAAACATTAGTCGTAATAGTTTCTTAAACGAGGAGAAATCCAAATGATTCTCTAAACAGAATTCAATAATGGTCATTTGATCACTCAAAATAATTTCTCAAATAAACAGAAATTCAAATCATTATTTAAAGAGAATCCAAATAAAAAAACACTCGATAATTTCTCAATTCAATGAGTGGAAAGAAATGAGAAGTTGACACTTTGAAAATTCAAAAAACGCATAATATAGAGAGTGAAGAAGGAAAAATTCAAAAGAAATTTTTGAGATATTTTAGAATGAAACATATTCATTCCTTATATAATAAAGTATGTTAGTCAAAGAATCTAATCTAAGCAATGTATGACTAAGGAATTTTTCAATTTATGAAAATTAAGAAATTCATCTCCATATTAGAATATTGACATGTTCCAACAATCTCCCACTTGAATTTAAAAAAGTGTTTCAGAAGTAACGTTAAATATTTTTAAGATTGTGCATAAACATATTCACTTGCGACTTGAACCATTGCGTAGTAAGAATGATTCTGATTCAACAAGAGTGACACAATTGTCTTGAACTTTATCTCATATATCAAACTTGCACAACCTTTTCTTAATATCTAATAAGTATGTGCTTTAATATCTCTGCACATCTATCCCAATTTACTGAAGGCTCTAAGAATTCTACTTTGAAATTCCATAGGAACCGACCTAACTTCAGGAATCACACAAGTGAGTCTATCAAGAGTACTCTTGTAGCTAGGTACTCCCTCGTACAAACTATAGATCTTATTAAGAAATTCTATTATACCATCCTGATATTGCTTAAGGAATCATTCTTTTCTTATTCATACTAGCATGGTAATCTCATGTTACTCATAACTTGTTTTATCCATTGAACCTATTTCTTGAGATCTCCATTCTATTATGTCGGATCCCATCATAAACCACTCATTTCTCTATATATGCATTAGTCGCATCTTCTTTGGTGTATTATATAATTTCTCTCTTGCTAATCCTTTCGTCATAGGATTTGTTAAATTTTCATCAATGTGTACAAGATCCACTCATAAAGCTCCTCTAGAGATACATTCTCTAACAGTAATTACATATGCATCATTTCATACTCCGTCATAGATTGAGTCACAATGGTCTATTTCTTTAATTTCAAAGAAACAACTCTTCCAACAATATTGAATATATAACCAGTAGTTGCTTTAAAAGTATTTTATAAAATATTCTAATTTAAGTCATTGTATACTTAAAGTACATCAAGAAATCACTGATAATGTATACCGAGATTCATATGGTCCTTTTAAGGTATCACAAGACTCACTCAAAAGTTTTTCAATTCTCATTACTATGTTTATTAATAATACTACACAACAATCCTACAACATATGTACTGTCTTGTCTAATACAAACAATGGCATACATATGACTGCCAATGAGACTCTCATACTAAATTTGTCTAACATTATCAACAATGCTCTAAATAGCTTAACACTCAGAACATATAGTGTGAAAGCATGTTTACCGGCAAAATAAATATATTTCTTCAAGACCATATCCTTATAGTGAGATTTATCCAAAGATATTTCCTTTACAGATATAGTGATCTTGGTTCCAAAAATCACACTTGCTACCGAGGTCTTTTTTATCAGAGTTGTTACACAAAAGGGATTTCACAAAATTAGCGACATGACGGTTTGATTCAAATATGAGTAAGTCGTCTACATACAAACATATGGTAGTGCAAATATCATTTTTAGATTTGTAATAAATACATTTGCCACTTTCATTTACTTTGTACTTATTCGGTGTCATTAATTTATTAAACTTTTAATATCATTGTTTTGGAACTTGTTTTAGACTAGAAATAAATTTATCAAACTTACAGCCTTGTATTCTTGCTCATGAATCACAAACTCTTCCAATTGGTTCGTATAAATTTCTTCTTCTAAATCACCATTTAAAAAATTATTTTAACATCAATTTGCTGTACAATTAAATTATTAGATTAAATTTACTTTTGGTTTTCCTAGTTTGAGCGTTTTAAACAATTAATTCCCCTATTATAAAACCAACGATTTTGGTCCCTTAATTTAGATGGTCTTTAGATTTTTGTGGCCCCCTTCCACTTTTGCATATGTGGCATTGATGATGAGGATAAAAAAAAAAATTTAATGCTATGTCATTGATGACTAAGATATTTTATTAATTAATATTTTTATATAATAAATTAATTGTTTTTATATTTAAAACTTTGGAAAAAGTAATTGGGCCCAAGTCCAATTCAAAATTGCAGCCGTTTCAAATTTGTTCCCAACAAGACATTGGATAATATATTGTTGGGTTTTATAAACACTTAAATTTATTTATGAAAAAACGATGTGGCACTCAAACTCCTTGATGAGTAATGGACAGCTTCTCAATTGGAATGTACTGAATGGAAACACTCAACACAGCACCTTGCTCAACAACAAAATGCACTTCAGCAGCATTATGTGCAACTGAAACATAAAAGTGTTGCTCCCAAACATGATTTTCAATATTGCTAATCACAAAAGTTCTACCAACTACAGCATTTAATAAAGAAATCGAAACATAAGGATCAATAATAATCTTCTTTGTAGTTGTTCCCTGAATCATATTACCCACATTACCAGAACAACAACTCTACAATTTGTTCCTCCGAAAGTGTACCACCACTCCCAAAAGAAATATATAAAACTGAATAAGGTTGTTGTTTATCTAACCATGCAAGATATTCAATGCCGCCACGGCTATTATTATCAGATTTTGTTTTTGTTTGATTGCAGGATCTGGTTCCAGTTACTTGTATGGATTTTTTGATCAAGCTTGGAAAGAGGGAATTACCAAGGACGAAGCTGAGGTATGACATCATGCTCAATCATTTCGGTTGTGAAGACAATGTTCAAATTTTAACTATGCTCAATAAATTGATAGTGTTTCAACTTCCATGCATTTAACTCTCCAATCTTAATCTATCTTAAGCGAAGTCAAGGAAAATGGTGAAATGATACAAGCTTATAATTGTATTTGATTCCCACATAGTTTTTTCAAAAACAAATTTAAGTGTTTATAAAATCCAACAATGTATTCACCACTGTCTTCTTTGACACAAATTTGAAATGGAAGCAATTTTAAATTGGAATTGGGCCCAATAATCCTTTTCAAAATTCTAAATACTGGTTTTTATTATAAGTCGTTTTGGAAATAAAATTGTACCACAATATAAGTCACTTTATAATACCAATGAATTATTAATGTTATTTTTCCTTTTATACCCTTAAATATTTATTATTCTCTCTCTTTTAAATTATGTAAATTTGTCTTTCCAATACCATTTATATAGGATAATTTTGTAAAAACATTCACAATTTCTCTTTTCCATACTACAATTTTTTTATTTTTTAATAGGTGTGAAAAGTAAAAAACGACTTATAATAAAAAACGAAGAGAGTAATTAATATCTAAAAACATTAATTATTAATGTATCATATAAAAAATATTAGTTAATGGGCTAACTTTTTTGGTCTTGAGATTTTCGTAGACTAACTTTGATTAGAGGGGGCTAACTTTGATTTGGCATTTAATAGTATAGTCTATATGAAAATTTGGAAATTATACGATTATTCAAACATATGTCTCTGACTTACTCATATATTTTTTTCTAACTAGTTGAAGAATAATCATATTTTCTACTTGTCAATAGTGTGGGATTTTAAAACTGTTGAATCATATTCTTTTTGAGGTAATGGCATTGACTTGTCTTCATCCTATTGATGTTCCGTTTTGTGGGATTTACTCTACCTATTTGGAGTTATTTTATTTTGTACTTAATTTGAATTATTTTTACAATAGCTTAGTATCTCTGAGTCCTCTCACTTGATCTTTTGTAACTATTTTATATGAACGTTTGTTATCCTTTATATTCTATTTCACTATTAAAAAAAAACGACAATCATTCCCAACACAATCTTAAAATCATAAACTATTTATTTGTAAATTGAGCATATATAACAAGATTCAATCTTGTTATTTGCATTGATTGATACAACATATAAGATGGTCATAACATGGCCATACAAATGGTACATAGTATACAAACACAAAACATTGGTAACAAGGTGTAATGACAGATAATTATATATAACAGTATTCAAGAAAAAAAGTGCCAAAATGGATGGCTAAAGAAACAAATTGCAGTACGATTCACATATGTTTCTGAATAGAAAGGGAATACAGTGAGTAAATAGAATGAGAAAATGTCCACTCCCACATATGGTGAATAAGAGAGAGAGAGAAGAGAGAGAGAAAGATCTCATACAAATTCACACCCACACACTTAGAGCTACCCACTACTAATATACTCTCATTCACTAACAAATTGGGTCCACATTGGATGCTTCTTTTTGATTCTATTGCTGCGTCTTATTTCCTTATCACTTGCCACGTCATCATCCAATTCCTCATTCCCATCATTTTTATCAATTGGGCACTTCTCACCCATAACATTACCCTCCCCTTCAAGAGCAATCTTGTCCTCAATATTGAGGTTCGGGTAACTCTGTAGCATTTCTTCTCTATTTTCCCAAGTTGCTTCCTGACTTGGCATATCTTTCCATTTCACCAACACTTGGTCCACCACTTGTACTCCTTTACGAATGCTTCGAGTACTCAACACAGCTTCTGGTTGAATCATTGGTCTTTCTTCCACTGTAGTTAATGGCAATGGAAAATATGGTACAACAGTGAGGCCTTTGAACAGTTTCAATTGAGATACATGAAATACAGGATGTATACGAGCTGTCTCGGGCAATTGGAGCTTATAAGCTACAGCACCAATTTTGTCAATGATATTAAATGGACCAAAATACCACATCCCTAATTTATTGTTCTTTCGCAAAGCTACCGAGGATTGTCTATATGGTTGCAACTTGAGTAAAACTTGATCACCAATCTCTAAAGAAACATTGCTTCTTTTCTTATCAGCATTGACTTTCATCACCTGTTGAGCTCTCCTCAAATTCTCTTTCAACTCAAGTAGAATTTTGTCCCTTTCAATTAACTGTTGTTGCAGTTCTACAGGATCAGCAGTGTTAACAGTGTAACGAATTAGCATAGGAGGATCTCTCCCATATAAAGCTTTGAATGGAGACATTCCTAAGCTTGAATGCCACGCAGTATTATACCACAGTTCCGCCCAAAATAGAGCTTTGGACCACGCCTTTGGATTCTTGAAAGAAAAACACCGCAAATACATTTCTAAACACTTATTGACAGCTTCGGATTGGCCATCCGTTTGAGGATGATACGCGGAGCTCATCGCTAATGTTGTGCCCTGTAATTGGAATAAATGCTGCCAAAATTGACTAGTGAATACTTTATCTCTGTCAGACACTATTGACTTAGGCATTCCATGTAATTTAACCACATTATGCATAAATGTCTCGGCAACCGACTTACTAGAATAATCCGATTTCAAGGGTATGAAATGAGCATACTTACTTAGTCTGTCAACTACTACCATGATAACAGTAAAACCAGAAGAAGGAGGTAAGCCAATAATAAAATCCATTGCGATATCTTCCCAAACTTGCTCCGGAATCGGCAATGGTTGCAACAGCCCAACATAAGGCTTATTGACAGACTTAGCTTGTTGACAGATGATACAAGCTGCAATGAATTTCTGCACATGTTGTCTCATATTAGGCCAATAAAACTGAGATGCAACCCTTGCAAGAGTTCTGGTCACTCCTGCGTGTCCCCCTATAGGTGTGTCATGATATTCCGTGAGAATTTTGTGAATCAAACTGCTCTCAACCGGGACTACCAATCTGTGTTTCCAATACAATAAACCATCCTTCACAGCATAATTACCATTGTTCACATTATTGTCAAGGCATTGTTGAACAATTAATTGCAAATGCTCATCTTCACCAATTGCTTTCTTTAATTCCTTGAAAAACTCACATTGCGGTGATGATAATGACAAGGACATCATTCTGGATAATGCATCCGCCGCTTGATTATCCTTTCCTGGCTTGTATTCGATTTGTAAATCAAAGCCAATGAATTTATGAAGCCAAGCTTGCTGCTCCGGGGTTTGAAGAAATTGATCTAACAGACTTTTCAGGCTCTTTTGGTCTGTTCGCAGGATGAATTTGTGACCAAATAGATAGTGCCGGAACTTAGCTAATGCCGCTGTGATTGTATAAAACTCTCGCGTATACGCCGATTGTAACTGCATTCTCGGAGTCATCTTCTTAGAAAAGAAAGCTATGGGATGCCCTCCTTGACTTAGCACTGCTCCCACTCCTGTACCAGAAGCATCTGTCTCAAGGATAAACACTTGCGAAAAATCTGGTAACACTAAGACAGGAGCTGAAGTGATTGCTCTTTTTAACTGCTCAAAAGCTTTTTGCGTAGTTTCATCCCACATAAAAGCATCTTTCTTCAAAAGATTAGTGAGAGGGCCGACTATGGTCTCATAAGACTTAACAAATCTTCTATAATATCCAGTGAGCCCAAGGAATCCTCGTAGTTGTTTCAAGTTTGTTGGTATAAGCCAATCTAACACCGCTTGAATCTTTGTTCTATCCATTGATACCCCTGCACCAGAAACAATGTGACCAAGATACTCTACTTCAGTTAAGCCAAATGAACATTTGGAGAGTTTTGCATATAACACATTTTGACTTAAGATTTGAAACACAGTTTCTACATGTTGCAAATGTGAATGCCATGAAGGGCTATAGATTAGGATGTCATCAAAGAAAACAAGAACACACTTGCTTAACAATGGTTGGAAAAGCTGGTTCATAAGTCTTTGGAATGTAGCTGGGGCGTTGGTAAGCTCG
Organism: Lathyrus tuberosus; assembly: GCA_022829125.1. Lineage (NCBI taxonomy): Eukaryota > Viridiplantae > Streptophyta > Magnoliopsida > Fabales > Fabaceae > Lathyrus > Lathyrus tuberosus. The sequence goes on along the minus strand of JALAZF010000428.1, from coordinate 3,936,099 downwards.
AACGGCATCACCAACCACTCATAATGGCCTTGATGCGTTCGAAAAGCCGTTTTCTGTCTGTCCTCTTGCCTGAGAAGTATCTGATGATAACCAGAACGAAGGTCCAGCTTCGAAAAATATTTTGCTCCATGTAATTCATCAAGTAATTCATCCACAGTAGGCATGGGAAAACTGTCCTTGATAGTTATAGCATTCAAAGCCCTATAATCTGTACAACATCTCCAAGTGCCATCTTTCTTCTTCACTAGAATAATTGGGGATGAAAATGGACGAAGACTTGGTTGGATTATACCTTCTTCAAGCATGTCCTGCACCATCTTTTCAATTTGTTGTTTCTGGCTATGTGGGTATCTATAGGGTCTCACCTTCACAGGTTGTGCTCCCTCTTTCAATAATATCTCATGACTCAATTCTCTCATAGGAGGTAGTCCTTTAGGTATTTGAAATATCTCTCTGTATGTATGCAACAGTGTACTCATTTCAGGATCAAGATCTCCGGGTCTTCCATTCCAATTATCCTCTACAACAGCAGGATCAATCTTTTGGATAGTAAACAAGTCACTAATTGCATTCACCTTGCAATGTGACAAACTTTCCATCTAGGTAAAATTTTAACATAGATGTAGCATAGTCAGCTACATGAGGTCCCAATGAAGCTAACCATGGGGCACCTAAGATGACATCCGCCCCTGCTACAGGCAAGAGATACGCAGACACCGTAATCTCAATGCCATGTATCTTCAGAGACAGTTTCTTGACCACACATTCAGTCTGCATGTTCTGTCCATTTCCAACCAAAACCTTGCACCCTTTAGTTGGTTCCACGTCTAAATTTAGGCACTTAACAATACGTGGTTGAATAAAACTATTTGAACTTCCTCCATCAAGCAGAATCGAAACACAGATAGGACCAATATAGCCCTTAAATCGGATAACACCCATTCCTGTAGCTCCATGGAACGCATTAAAAGATAAGTGATGCTTTGTCACCTCTTCAGACTCGGTTGTACTATTTATGTCTGCTGAGGTAGGTGAATTGAGATTTTCAGCATCATCATTCAGCTCCAATAACATCAAATGCTTGTTTGGGCACTTATGGGAAAAAGAGAAATTGTCATCGCAAAAGTAACACAAGCCTTTCTCCCTTCTCAATTGCATCTCTGCGGGAGAAATCCTTTTGATTGCAGGGTTCTTTTGGAATTGGCTCATAGGTCTAGTAGGTGGTGTGGGAAGTAATGGTGGGTTGGGTGCTTTTTCGATAGTTTGTGTTTGGTCATTTCTGGTTGGATTGAAGTGAGTTCTATTTTGGGAATAAACTGATTTCTGTGGAGCAGACACAGATTTCTAAGCAGTCAATTTTTCCTCAAATAACTTGGCAAGAGACACAGCTTTCACAATTGAAATAGGACAATGCAACATAACATCTCTACGAATTTCCTCTTTCAATCCACTAACAAAACAATCAATTAATTCATCATTACTTAATCCATAAACACGATTGGACAACGTAGTGAATTCAAGGTAATAATCATTAACAGATTTTGTTTGTTGCAGTTTAAACAAGGATGCTCTAGGGCAATCATAAATTGAGGGGCCAAAAGCAAGTTCCAGAGCTCTTGTGAACTCATTCCATGATTGAAATGGTTGAGATCTCGTAACCATTTGGAACCACGGAACAACTTCGTGTTCGAGGTGAACAGAAGCTATAGTCAATCTCTCTGGATCTGGAGTGTGATAATAACCAAAAAATTGTTCAGCCTTAAAAATCCAATCAAGAACATTCTTACCATTAAACCTTGGAAACTCCAGCTTGATGTTGCGAACATGAAAAGTGGGTGGTGTATAAACATTCTCCGACGATGTTGAGTTCTGGTTTCCATGGGTGACGATTAGAGCTTGCATTTGCTTCAGCATCATCTCCATCGATGTGGACAGCTCTGCAAATCGTGACTCTGATGCCTGTTGCATCGTCTCCATTCGCTCAAAACGAGCAGCATTGACCATTTCGTTCTGCTCCAAAACTTCCCCTTGCCGTCGTACCTCCGTCGCAAGCTCTTTCATTCTGGTGTTGTCGACCATGGATGGAATGAAAGCACTAGTGTAATGACAGATAATTATATATAACAGTATTTAAGAAAAAAAGTGCCAAAATGGATGGATAGAGAAACAAATTGCAGTACGATTCACATATGTTTCTGAATAGAAAGGGAATACAGTGAGTAAATAGAATGAGAAAATGTCCACTCCCACATATGGTGAATAAGAGAGAGAGAGAAGAGAGAGAGAAAGATCTCATACAAATTCACACCCACACACTTAGAGCTACCCACTACTAATATACTCTCATTCACTAACAAATTGGGTCCACATTGGATGCTTCTTTTTTATTCTATTGCTGCGCCTTATTTCCTTATCACTTGCCACGTCATCATCCAATTCCTCATTCCCATCATTTTTATCAATTGGGCACTTCTCACCCATAACACAAGGACATCTTATTTAGTAGATATTGGCATTCCTCTATGCATTCATGTTGTAGAAGTGGAGTTAATCTTCCGCTGGCGGGCGGTGATTACCGTAAGGTGGACCACGACCATAAAAGGGTGAACACGGGCGAGTCGGGTCGGTTGTGCAGGAAATTGGTGCGCTCTCGTCAATTAGTTTCCTGTTGGATGAAGGAAGTTTGTAACTGTCAACGAAACCTTGAGGAGCAAGTATAAGAGCAGCAAGGAAGAATACTAGTAAAGATAAGAAAAAGGAGTTAGCCATTTTAAATGGTGGTTTTAGTGTTTGATGCATAACAACTAGGGGAATATTAAAGTTTTATAGTAGTATTGTGCTCAATGAGGTGTAAGGACTCAATCAAAGTCATTTACTAAATGTCAAATTTTGGTTTTAAATATCCACGATGTTTCCATCTTGGGTCCCATGTATTTGGAAAACTGGATCAGTAAAATTTCTTTAATGTAAATTAGAAGACCCGTTACAAATATTATTTTCTCATTTTAATTGCGACCATTAGTCTTCATATCCTCAATTACTAGAAATGAAGAAGATGAAGGAGATGAACATGGAAGTTCATCTTGTGTAACTGAATGTAACAGATTCTGTTACAGTTGAAAGAGAAGAAGAAGAGTAGAATAATTGGATAGATTTTATTATTCACTATCTAACTTGGCTTATACACTTGGCACACTATTTATACTAGCATTATCTCCTAAATACATGAGTATTGGGCCTAATGGGCTATATTCTATATGTATCTCTAATACCCCCCCTGAAACTCATGGTAAGCTTGTCGGAGGAGATGACCTTGAGTTTGTCACGCATGTCTTGAAACGCAGTTGTGCCAAGAGGCTTAGTTAATGTGTCAGCTAGTTGAACTGCAGCAGGAACATGTCGAATACGCAACTGTTTTGCCACCACTCTTTCACGAACAAAATGAATATCAAGCTCAATATGCTTGGTGTGAGCATGAAGAACCGGATTGTGGGATAGTAGCACTGCACTTAAGTTATCGCACAACAGAATTGGTGTATGATATCTGATTTGAATTTCAGACAACAATGATTCAAGCCATAGTAATTCAGAGGTGGTATGGGCCAGTGCACGATATTCTGCTTCTGTGATGGACCGAGCAACTAAGGATTGCTTTATAGAACTCCAAGAGATAAGATTGGGACCAAAAAATATACACGAACCAGAAGTTGAATGTCTGTCATCTGGATCGCTTGCCCAGTCAGAATCACTAAAAGCACACAGAGAGAAAGTAGGGGTTGTAGTTGATGGAGAAAGGTGCAAACCATGTGTGACAGTTCCACTGATATATCGAAGAATTCTACGAACAGCTGACCAATGTGTTTCCAAGGGGTCCGACATAAATTGACAGGCCCTGTTAACACTAAAGGAAATATCAGGTCTTGTTAGTGTAACATATTGCAATGCACCAACAATAGACCTGTAAATGGTGGGATCTGGTAACTTGTTAGAGCCATGCTTGCTGAGTTTACAGGTGCTGAGCATAGGGGTGGGAACACCATTAGCACCAGTCATATTAGCTCTAGAGAGAAGATCTCTAATGTATTTTGACTGAGTGAGGAGCATTGAGCCATCTGGTTGAAAACTGACTTCAATACCAAGAAAATAGCTTGGTCTGCCTAACCTTTTTAATGCAAAGGTAGTGTGAAGTGTGGTGATTAAAGTGTGAATGAGAGAAGAGCTAGAGCCAGTAATCAGGATATCATCAACATATACCAGGGCATATAGCAAAATACCTTGATGACAGTACAAGAACAGAGAATTATCACATTTGGAAGTTGTGAAACCAAAGTGTAACAGGGCTTGGGCAAGCTTTTCATACCAGGCTCGTGGAGCCTGTTTGAGACCATAGATTGCCTTGTGGATTTTACACACCAAGGTCTTTTCAGCAGTTACAAAGCCTGGAGGCTGAGACATGTAAACTTCATCAGACAAATTGCCATTAAGAGAGACATTATTGACATCAATTTGTTGGATGTCCCATTTGTAAGTTAAAGCTAAAGTAAGAATCACCCTTATAGTTGTAGGTTTGACAACAGGGGAGAACGTTTCAGTGTAATCAAACCCATGTTCTTGATGATACCCCTTAGCCACCAATCGAGCTTTATATTTGTTGATGGAGCCATCAGCATTTTGTTTAATCTTGAACACCCATCGACACCCTACAGATTTTCTGTCAGGAGGTAAAGTGGTTAGAGTCCAGGTATGGTTTGCTTGTAAGGAATCATATTCAGCTTGCATGGCCTTAGCCCAAGCAGGATGTGATAGAGCTTGTTTAACTGATGAGGGTTCAGTTTCTGTATGAGCAAGCAAGGCCTTGGGCCTGGACCTACCAGTCTTGGCTCTGGTCATCATGGGATGAGCATTGACAAGGAGCTGAGATGGAGGTGGCTGAGACATTAAAGAAGGAGAATTAGAAGACTCAGAGATGGGTTGAGATGAACTAGATTCTGTCTGATTTGACCATATACCAGCTGAATGATTTATAGGAGTTGCAGTAGGCAAGGCTTGAGATGTATTTGTGTTGTCAGTTGGTAAGGATGATGCTACATTATCCTCTGGATACTGAGAAGTACCAACTTCTAAGTCATACTCAGTGCTTTTAGAAGTTATACAATGTTGAGTATTATCCTCTGGATGTTTGCAAGGCTCTGTGATAGACTTGGACTGTGTTGTGACTCTGGGCATAATAGTAGTCCCTAAGGCTGCTCTGGGAGGATTAGGAGTAGCCAGTGTAGTAGGAGTAGTCTGTTCAGCTAGTTCTGGCACATGAACTGTATTAATATCAGATATATGTTGACTAGCTGATGCAAGAACAGGTGACTCATAAATAATTTGAGGAGAAGGAATTGTTGTAGGGCCTGTGCACTCTTGAGCTGTAGTACCATTAGTGAGTTGATGTGTCAAGGTAGGCCCTAAAAGTCCAGTGTTAGGTGTGTGGTGGGGCACAGTTATGTTAGCAGCAACATTAAGAGACCCAGTAGGACAAGCCATGAGAGTGTTGGTTGGACTAGTAAGAGAGCTGCTTCTAGAGGGAAATAACTGAGGATAAGGAAATTGATGTTTATTGAATGAAACATCTTTAGAGATGTAGATTCTGCCAGATGCACTTAAACACTTGAACCCTTTGTGTTGAGGGGAGACACCAAGGTACACACACTCTTGACTTCTGAGTTGAAGCTTGTGTTGGTTGTAAGGCCTAACCAAGGGATAACATGCACATCCAAACACTCTGATAGACTTGTAATCTGGGTGTTTACCATATAGGGCATGGAAAGGTGAGTGATGTGTAGTAAGAGGAGCAGTTGGCAACCTGTTCATCAAATAAGCAGAAGTAGAGAAACTATGGTCCCAGTAAGTTAGAGGCATAGAAGAATGTGCTAATAATGTCAGGCCCATCTCAATAATGGTTCTATGTTTCCTTTCGACTGAACCATTTTGATGTGATGTATGAGGACAAGTCAGTCTATGTTGAATGCCAAGGTCACTAAGATATTTAGTGAAAGGTCTGTATTCACCACCATAGTCAGATTGAACAGATTTAACAGTCAGGTTAAATTGTGTGTTAACAAATTTGAGAAACAGTTTGAAAGCCCCAAGTGCCTCAGATATTTGTTTAAGAAAATAAAGCCATGTATATCTAGTGTGTGCATCTACAAAGGCAATATAATAACGAAACCCAGAGCTTGAGGGTGATGGGGAGGGGCCCCAAATATCAGTATAGATGACATCAAAAGGTTTATCATACACATTATGAGTTAATGGAGCATGTAACCTATGAGCTTTACCCAGATTACACGATTTACAAAAAGAATTATGTGTAATGGAACTAGAGATATTACAAACTTTCAGTATATGCTTAATTGCAGAAAAGTTGGCATGGCCTAATCTATGACGCCATAGCATTTTATCATTACAGTTATTTGTGCTATGACTATCACTTTGAACATGCGACCTAGATTGACAAACATTGTAACTATGAATTTGTTTGTGCTTATTCAAACTGAAATGCAATTGAGATGACCTGGAGGACTCCAAAGGCAGAAGAGGAAAGCAGTAGAGGCCACTAGCATCTAGGACTCCTTCAACAAGAACTTGTTTAGAAGCCTGAGATTTAATGTAACATTTGTTAGATTGAAATTCAAAGCTGACATTATTATCATGAGCAAACTTGGAGACAGATAACAAATTTCTAGTGATATCAGGCACATGTAAGATATTATCAAGCTTTAGTTTACAGCTAGATACAAGAGGTGAAATAAAGTGAGTGGAGCCTATGGACTTGATGGTGAGTGTGTGACCATTCCCTACATAGACCTTGTTAGATCCTGTATATGCTCTAGAATTTTGTAAATGAAACCCATAAGGAGTAAGGTGATGAGAAGCACCTGAGTCAACAAACCACGCTTGGGAATCTAACTCAGTAGGGAGAGAATATTCATGTGAGGTTCCATGAGATGTGGAGGCCGTCATAGCTATGGCTTGAGCATTTTGTGTATCACCTGTAGACTTGGCTTGATCTCCACTTGACTTGTTATCTTGTTTGTCTTGAGGGGATTCAGCAGTGGGTGGCATGAAATTCTCATCAAATATGTGCCAATAGGAAGAAACAGCATGACCATACTTGCCACACAATTGACATGTAGGTCTTTTCCCAGTGGTAGGCTTGGTTCTGCCTCTGCCACACCCTCTATTATACCTACTGCCTCTGCCATTGTTCCCTGAGTAACCTCCTCTAGAGCTAGAACTAGCACGGTTTGTGTGAGCTAAATTGGCAGCAATAGTGGAGTTTGATATATCCTGACGAAATTTCTCCAACTGAGCTTCTTGAACATATAGAAGAGCTTCGACATCACACAAGGACGGTGAAACCGGTGTGCCATACATTTGCATCACAAATGGATTGTATTCCTCTGGAAGACCATCCAAGATAGCATCGATTTGATCTTGCTCAGTGATAGAATCACCAACAGCTAACAGTGAATTTGCTATAGCTTTAATGCGGAGAACAAATTCTGTAATCGTGCTATTCCCTTTCTTTGTGGATTTCAGTTCAACTCTGAGTTGTCGAACCCTAGCCTTCATCTGTGCTGTGAAGTATTGATGAATTTTGTCCCAAACTTCATACGCATGTTTACACGCAAGCACACGAGGTAAAATGGATTCAGATATGGTGGAAAGCAACCAGATAAACACCGCTTGATCTTGAACTAACCAAGCTTTATACTCATCAGAAACCGTACCTGAGATGCGATCCTGAGTCGAACTGAATTTCTGCGGAATCTGAGGATTGACGACAATGCGATGCATTTTCTGTGTCAAGATAACTCCTTCAACTTGTTGATTCCACAGAAGATAGTTGTTTTCTTGCAGCTTGATGGAGAGTTTTGGTCCAAACCGATTGTTTGATTTACCGGAACCGAAGCCAATAGCACATTCTTGAGACGGCAGTGAATCTCTGATTCCTGACTCTTGATTTTCACCGGTATCCATGGTTGAACTTTGAAGAAATTGCTGCGAAACCAGCTTAACACTTCACACCAGCGCAAGAAAAAAAAAAGAACTTAATCAAAAATGAATTGCGAAGAACGAAAGCGGAGAGGATCGTTTCCAGCGATTGATACCATACTAGAAATGAAGAAGATGAAGGAGATGAACATGGAAGTTCATCTTGTGTAACTGAATGTAACAGATTCTGTTACAGTTGAAAGAGAAGAAGAAGAGTAGAATAATTGGATAGATTTTATTATTCACTATCTAACTTGGCTTATACACTTGGCACACTATTTATACTAGCATTATCTCCTAAATACATGAGTATTGGGCCTAATGGGCTATATTCTAGATGTATCTCTAATATCAATCAAAGTGTTAGGTCTCAAAAAAAGTCATTTACTAAATGTCAAATTTTGGTGTTACAAATTCCACAATGTTTCCATCGTAGGTCCCATGTATTTGGAAAATTAGATTAGTACACCATTCTTTTAGTTTTTAACAGAAGACTTGTTAGTACTGACCACTAGTATCATTGTATCTCTTTAATGCAATTGTTCCTTATCCTATCCTATATTAATTTGTGCTTTAATCACAACCGCTCATCTTAATATTCTTAATTTTCCAACAAAAAAATTAACTTTGAAATTTTCCGTACGCAGCCTCTCACATGATCAAAAAATTGTTCTTAACACGAAACCTTTGATGAAGGAGCAATGGCTCAGATCTAATTAGTTTTCTAGTTGCAATTAGATCTCATCATTTTATTGTATCTAGTATATAAATAGTTTTCAATTTCCATTTGTACACTTTATCCAAAATGAGTTAATATGAGCCATACATTTTGAGATCAACCATAGTGCAATATATCTTCTATACTATTTTGGATTGGGTCGACGCCTCTTCATTAGTCAAGCAGGCTCAGCCCATTACTGATGTAATCCAATAAGGCCCAAATTCATCCAGTGTCGGGCACACTCCAACCTCCTCGTTGTCGAGCACACACTGGCCTGACACTGTCGCGCAGGGGCTTCACGTCTCTGGGGACATGTCCCGTCTCTCCTCGACCTCCACGTGCTCCTCCTCGCGAGGACACGTCATCATGTAACCTCCCGCTTCCGAAAGAGTCGGTCTGCCCACCTTCCGGAGATCTCGAGACCGTTACTCCAGGGCGAAGACTACGTGCTGGTCTTCCTTACGCCATGTATGCCCTGGCAGTCACCTGTATTGGGCCTTGCAATCCAGCCCAGTGCAAGTGACCGTTGGCCCCGCCCTGAGGGCACCCTATAAATACCCTCTCGCTTGAGAGGGTGAGGTTACGATACATTCTAACTCACTTGTACTCTATACTTGCGTACTCCCTTTTTATGACTTTAGCATCGGAGTACCTTGCAAGAACAACCCCCTCCCCCCCCCCCCCCCGGCGTTTCATCACCACTAGAGTTGCGTAGCTCACGACGTTGCTGGCCACTAGTTCCTTTCTGATCAAGTACGATCAGTGGCGCCGTCTGTGGGAAGCTTTTGCTCCCCTGTTTTCCTCTTCGAAAAACCAAAGCAACCTCTACTTTTCTGACAACCATGGCCAGCTCCCAGCTAGAGAACAAGACTCCGGACACCGCCTTTGTGCAGTTCGACAATGAAGACGACCGCGAGGACGCTGCGGCCGTCCACATTAAAAAAGGTGACGAAATGGACGGGCAGACTGCTTCCCCTTTCTCTGACTACGCGGCTTACCATGCCGCACAACAGGACAACGTTCCAGTTGTCTACCAGCCGGTTGCTGCGCCACCAAATGCTGAACCGAACACGGTGGACCTATTTTCTCTAATCAATCAGACCAACCAGCTGATTTCCCAGCAGAACGTGAGGATTAAAGCGCTCGAAAGAGGACGACCACGACGCTCTCCCCCGCAGAGACATCATCGCTCTCCATCTCCCAGGCGTTCTCCTTCCCTGCGAGGGACACCGCCGGTCAACTCCAGAAGCCCGACGCCCCCACCTGCAGGACGTCGCCCGCGCCTGGAACGACCCCAGCCTATGGTCTCCCAGACGCGACACCGATCACCTCCTCCTAAGGAACATCGACGCACTCCTGCCCAAAAGAGGAGCAAAGCTGACGGAGAAAAGAGTAAGAGCCGTTCGAGGAGCTCCCCCCGACTACACGGGCCTGGTCGGGGATACCACTCCCCATCGCGATCACCAATTAGGAGTGATGAGGACGACCAGAGAACCCCTCTGTCCAGGGAGATTATGGACATCCCTATCCCTGTAGGGATGGAAAAACCTCCACCCCTGGGGACATACGACGGCACAACTGACCCCGACGATCAAGTGGAGAGCTTTGAGGCTATGCTCGACTACCAGAATGTTCGGGGAGCTATTAAGTGCAGGCTTTTCCCGACCACCCTCAGAAAAGGTTCCATGACTTGGTACAAAAGCCTTGCACCAGAATCCATCACGTCCTGGAAGCAACTGAAGGGACGGTTCTCCAAGCATTTTACTGCATCTCGCCGCCATCCGAAGATGGTGGCCTCTTTGGAAGGTATCCTTCAAGGGTGGAACGAATCTCTCAGAGACTACATCGAGAGATTCAACCGGGAAGCTGTCGAGGTACCCACGACCGATGACATGAAGAAGTTCCTGATCGAGCGGGGACTGCGTCACGGGACTGAGTTTGCCAAGTCTGTAGGCATCCAGAGACCCCTCAACTTGGAAGACCTCCTCCACTGAGCCCAGTCGTACATCCAGTTCGAAGACTCGGAGGCCGCCCATGTTGCCCGAGACTCATGACACCAAGAGGGCTCCCGCAGCTCAAAGGATAAAGACTCTACTGCCCCCCCCTGCACGGGGGAGAGAGAAGACGCGAAGGCCGTCCTAGGGACTCTCGCGAGCCGAGAGGTCCATCTGGATGGTTCACGAAGTACACTCTGCTCAACGCTCCCCGTAAGCGAATTCTCACTGAGTGTGCCAACTCGGAATTTCATAAAGTAGGTGTCCGCTTTCCGAAGCCGACGTCCCCCAAATCCAACACTAACAAGTCCAAATACCACAGGTTCCATCGGAGCCACGGGCATGTCACCGAAGATTGCATCCACCTCAAAGACGCAATCGAGATCCTAATAAAAAAAGGGCATCTCAAGCAGTACGCCAAGAGGAACGACGCTCCTCGCCCAAATGCCCAGGACACACAAAGCGTCGAAAAGACGACACCTCCCTCCGGGGAAAACAGACTGCAGGTCGCCCTGAGCGTCACTCGACCATAGGACTTTTACGTCCCCAAAGGAATCGAGGATGCCGCAACAGTTCGCAGCATGTGGGAAAGTTTTCCCCCGGAGGATCCTGTCACAGCCTGCAGCATGTGGGAACGTTTTCCCACGGCGATGGTTATATCTGGCAGGGGCTTCAACAAGGTCTCCGTCGGGTCAATCAAGCGGAAATTCGACGAGCTGGAATCCGCGACCTCGGCACAGACTACCACGTTGGAGAAGGTGCAAGGGAGTTCAAACCCCATCACCTTCTACCTCGAGGAGCTGCCAGGCGGTGCGCCCAACTCCACCATCCCCCTCCAGATCCAGGTGCAGATGGAAAATTTTGACGTCCTTAGAATCCTGGTTGACCAAGGGAGTTCGGTGGACATCATGTACGCCCACCTCTTTGAGATCCTCCAGCTCGATGAAAAGCATCTAACCCCTTATGTGGGCTCAGATCTACAAGGGTTCAATGGCACCACCACCAGGTCGTGGGGCTGTGTTGAACTGATGGTCACTCTCGGGAGCGAGGACACTGACCGACAAGTCAAGACTCGCTTCTTGGTGGTCGAATGCCCATCCCTGTACAATTGCATCTTGGGGAGGACCACTCTGGCCGAACTCACGGCAGTACCATCTATTGTCCAACTGAAGATGAAGTACTATACCGCCAGAGGCCGGGTCGTCACCATGAAACGGGGACATTGAAGCTGCTAGGAGATGCTTCGAAGCTGTAACCAAGGGTCTGAGCTCGAATAACATCAAGCCCAAGGCCGGAGAGAAGTCAGCCCCAGACGCAGAACAGAAGCCACTCTCTCACGTCAACGCGGTGTATCTCGAGAGTCGTTTCCTCGCCGAGCAGGAAGAAGGCGGAGCCACAGACAATGACCTCCCAGCTGAAGGCAACGGGCATCCTCTCCACCCAAAAGGCCCCATCCCAGACGGAGACTTCGAGCACGTCTCCCTCGAAGACGATCCAGATAGGAGCGTGAAGATTGGTACTGGGTTCCCCGACCTGGCGAAGAAGTAGTGGAAGGCATACCTCTGGGAGAGCATTGATCTGTTCGTGTGGAGCGCATCCGAGATGCCTGGCCTTGACCCAGAGGTGGCCTATCACCAGCTCACTGTTGATCTGGCTGCTAGGGCCATAGTTCAACGTAAACGTAGGCAGTCTCCCGAGAAAGCAGAGGCTGCTGAAAAAGCTGTAAAAGACCTCTTAGAGGCAAATTTTATTTTGGAGGCCAGGTACACAACCAGGTTGTCTAACATTGTACTTGTCAAGAAGAATAATGGGAAATGGAGAATGTGTGTTGACTGTACCGACCTTAACGGGCATGCCCGAAAGATTCTTATCCGTTGCCTAACATCGACCAGCTAGTCGTCAACTCTGCAAGTCTCAAACTATTGTCCTTCATGGACGCCTACTCGGGGTACAACCAAATCCCCATGGCCAAGGCCGACAGGCCGCACACCGCCTTCAAGACCGAGTCGGGCAATTACTACTATAACGTAATGCCCTTCGGCCTGAAGAACGTCGACGTGACCTACCAGCGAATGATGAACAAAGTCTTCTAGGGGGAGATCGGCGACATGCTCGAGGTCTTCATGGACGACATGATTGTCAAATCTGCAGAAGAAGTCGACTATGCGGCCCATCTTACAAAGGTCTTCGACACAGCGAGGAAGTGCAAGATGAGGTTCAACCCCGAAAAATGCACCTTCGGCGTCCGGGCGGATAAATTCCTCGGCTTCTACCTCACGGAGCGTGGGATCGAGGCGAACCCTGACAAATGCAGGGCATTCTCCAAAATCCCGACTCCAAACTCGAAGAAGTCGATACAATCACTGAACGGGATGCTAACCTCGCTTTCCCGCTTCGTGGCCAAGTCCGCGTAGTACGCACTCCCATTTTTCAAGCTTCTACGCCAAAAAGCCACCTTCGAATGGAGTGAGGAATGCAAGCAAGCACTCCTCCACCTTAAACGTGTCCTTTCAAAACCCCCAGTTCTCTCCCAACCAGAGAGCGGGGAGACGTTATTCCTGTACCTCGCCATCACGAGCGAAGCAGTCAGCGCGGTCCTGATCCGGGAAACCCCTGACGGGAAGAAGCCGATTTACTTCACCCGCAAGGCCCTCCAAGGCCCCGAGCTCAGGTACCAGCAGATCGAGAAAGTTGCCCTGGCCCTCATCACCACGGCTAGAAGGCTACGACATTACTTCTTGGCCCACACGGTCGTGGTAAGGACCAAGCAACTCGTAAGACAACTCCTTGGTCGACCAGACATGACAAGGAGGATGCTCAGATGGTTGCTCGAACATGTCGAGTTTGGCATTGAATATGAGGGGAGAAAGCCCCTGAAGGCTCATGTGCTGGCCGACTTCGTGGCAGAAATGACCCTCCCTGAACCTTCGACCAACAAATCCCAAAAGTGGACGATCTACGTCGACGGGGCATCCAGCACGAATGGTTGCGGAGCTGGCATCATCCTTGAAAATGAGGAAGGCATCCTGATCGAAGTTTCCCTCACATTTTCCTTCCCGACGTCGAACAACCAGGCTGAATACGAGGATTTCCTCGCTGGACTGCGGTTGGTCGAGGACCTCGGCACCAAAGAAGTCAAAATTTTCACCGACTCCCAGTGCATGGCTTCCCAGGTCCGAGGAGAGTTCTAAGCCAAGAACGACAGCCTCATCGAATACTTGACCCTTGTGAGGGAAAAGATGAAGAACTTCACCGCAGCGGAAGTAACCCACATCCCTCACGAACACAACACTCGGGCAGGTGTCTTCTCAAAACTAGCGAGCACAAAGAAGAAAGGCAGGAATAAATTTGTCATACAAGAAGTGCTTTCGCGCCTGAGCATCGATAAACCCATCCGCGCGACTGACGTGAATGCCATCGGGGATAACAACTGCTGGATAACACTGGTATACGAGTATCTCGCCAATGGAAAGCTGTCCGATGATCCCAAGGAAGCCGGAGTGGTTAAGCGATGGGCAAGCTCTTATACAATCGTCGAGGATAAGCTATACAGGCACGGGTTCTCGATCCCTCTTCTCAGATATGTCGAGGAATCTAAGGTCCCCGGCATACTCCAGAAAATCCACGAGGGGATCAATGCACAACACCTCGGCGGACGATCATTAGCCTGCAAGGCGTTACGAGCAGGATATTACTGGCCCACCATGCAGTCGGACGCCAAGGAGCACGTCAATAAGTGTGCCAAATGCTAGCGACATGGGGACATGCACCTGGCCCCACCCAGTGAGCTCAAAACAATCTCGTCCCCGTGGCTGTTTGCATGGTGGGGGATGGACATCCTCGGACCCTTCGTTGCGGGGTCGTACCGAAACAAGTACCTGATTGTAGGCGTTGACTACTTCACTAATGGATCGAGGCTGAAGCCCTGGCCAAAATCACAGCCCACAACAAATTGCGTTTCTACAAGAGAAACATACTCGCTCGGTTCGGCGTGCCTCAGGCAATTGTCGCCGACAACAGGACACAATTCACCGACAAGAACTTTCAGGACTTCGTCGCGAAGCTGGGCACAAAACAACACTTCATCTCGTTCGAACATCCGCAAATGAAAGGTCAGGCAGAAGCCACAAACAGAGTGATCCTGCGAGGTCTGAAACGGAGACTAGGCGACGCCGAGAAAAGATGGGTCGAGGAGCTACACAGCGTCCTCTGGGCCTACCAAACAACCTCACACTCCACTACTGGGGAAACCCCTTTCCGAATAACATCGAGACTGAGGCAGTGATCCCCGTGGAGATAAGGGAACATTCGAGGAGGACTGAATCCCCCCTCGACGAAGAGATGAACAACGAGGCCCTCTGAGAAGAACTCGACCTTGTTGAAGAGATACGGTCGGGGGAATCTCTCCGCAAAGCCTTGTTCAAACAGCAGATAGCTTTACGCCACGACAACAAAGTCATCAAACGTGAATTTTAGGTCGGCTCCCTAGTCGCCGCGAACTGGAAGGGACCCTACCGCGCCCGCGCGAAACGGGTACAAGAGCCTACTACCTCAAAACCCTACACGAGGAGGAACTTGGTCGACCATGGAATACTGAGAAGCTTAAATAGGACTAGATTCTAACACTGCCCACGACACAGCGACGTCGCGATTATGAGGGCGCACTGAGGTACAAGCGCGACTCCCCTCCACGAGACAAGAAGTCAAGGGCAGCACTGTGTGTGCGCGAGGACCCTTGGTCCGACGAGGATACCTCGACCGAGCTCCATCGCCGTCGTACCAATTAGGCAGAACACCAGCTTGAGATAGGAAGTTCACGCGATGGAGTTAAGACCTCGACCGAGCTTTTAGGTTCGTCGAAGGTCGAAATACATCTTCGACCACTCGACTAGTTCCTCACACAATCGAGGACCAACAAAGTCGAGCAAACCCCTAAATTACTTAGACAAAAAAAAAACAGATATCATCAAAGCATACAAACATCACACACACAGATAAACAAAATGCAAAACATTAAACCGGGCAGAAGCCCATTGTGTGAATTGTACATATAAAAATGTCATAAAGCCCCTGGCACGCAGGCTGGGCAATCACAAAAATCACAGCACGCAGGCCGAACCTAACAAAGCTAAAAGAAAATTGGCGCGCAGGCCAAACAAGCTAAGTAAAGAAAAGTTAAGTATCCACGTCCCCGTCGGGCTGCCCTTCTTCCGCGTTCTCGTCATAGTCGTCACCCTCGGACGCGGGCAGGACAATTTGACCGTCGACAACCTCGTGATAAGGGCTAGTTCCCTCAGAGATGAGGTCGGGATTCAGCAACTGAAGCTACTTCAAGGCCTTGGCAAAGCCCACCTTGATAGCACCAAGGACATCCTGTTCAGTCTGCCTGAGCTTTGCGATCAATTCGGCCCGAGTAACCAGCAGCTTGTCATCCTCTATCACCTCTTCAGCAGGTCGGACAGCCTGCTCCAGCTCGGCAATCCTCGCCAGAAGATTTTTCCTCTCCTCAGTAGCCTTCTCCAACTTTCTTCCAGCTGCCCCTGAAGCTCGAACTGGGCCTTATTCTGTTTCTTGCACTCCGCGAGGTCCTTGCTCAGCTTTTTCATTTCAGCCTCAACGGATTTGAAGCTATTATGCAACCTAGTCAGCTTCGACGACGGATAGGTTTCGTCGTTCAGGACCAGCGCAGTAGCACATACCCACATCATCGCGGCCATGTCCTCCACTAGGGATTTCCTCCTCGAAACCCAGTCAGCATCCAAGACGGCCTGGACCTCGGAGGCAAGGAAGGATGAGGAGTTATCCCCTGAGAAAAAATTAGGCCTCAAACAATAGGGTGGAAACACAAACTTGTCACGGGGAGGACTCTCAGTGAGATCCACATGCGTCTGCCCGACGGTTCTCTGCCTCTTCAGAGATCCTTGCAAATCTGGAGATTCACTGCACTGCGGAGGACTGGAGGAGTCCCCGGGGGTTGGGATGGGGTCGTGCACCTGTTGTCGGAGCTGCTCGACCCGCCCTTTGCCGGCTCTCTTTGAACCTCGAGTTGACATCAACTTCTTCACGCGTTCCTCCAAGGTCGACATGGCACCTGCAAGAAAACAAAGAGAGCGAACATCAGCGAATCAACAATAGAAACGACAACGGACCTCGAGTTAGGGGTGTGCCCAATACCTAAGAACCGAAGAGCCTCCTCCTCGGTATCACACTCGAGAAGATCCTTTGTGTTTATGAGTCGAGCTTTGGTGAGGGTCTCCCCGTGGGCGTTGGTTATGAAGTTTTAGTCTGGGGTCACCAACTTCGCTTTGCTGAACCCTTGGATGAACTTCACTATATTCTCGTAGGCCTGCTTATCATCCTCTTCTAACGCACTGGGATTAACGATATAACTATATGTGCTTAGCTCGTAGTGCTCCTCTGTCCACTCCAGGGGACACTTCGACTCAAGGACTTCCTTCTGCCGACCATCTTCCAGCTCTACTATCCTACGATTAAACAAAGTGCCGGTGGCTTCCCGAGTGAGAGGCTTGACGATATACCATCGGCTTTTGAAGTTTCGGATAAAATCTAGATATGCCCGGAACAGCTTCATCGGCTGCTTGAAGGACACCCAACTATGACGGCCCTCGACCTTCTGTCGTTGTAAGTGGAAGATGCGGAAGAAGAAGGGGACGGGGGCCTCGACTTTAAGATATTTACAAACAAGCTCGAATGCCCGCACAAAAGCTATTGCATTTGGGTGAAGTTGGGAGGGCACCAGGTGTAGCCAAGAAAACACCCCCAGCTGGAAAATGCTGAAAGGCGAACTCGTACATTGGAAACTGCGCTCTTCAGAACATCGAGTAGATCCGATGGTGTTCTAATGGCCGGTACGCTACCCAACTCCACGAAGAACCTTCATAGAGGTTCTCGAGAGTAGCGAAGGTGTTAGGGCCACCTGGAATGAATAACAAGGGGAAGCCCAGAGGATCATCCCTAACCCATTCCTCGGACGCGCGAGCACCATTGTCCGGCGCCACAGGGGATTCAGGCTCATCGTCAGTTTCAAGAAACCCTTCAAGTCATTGGGCAGCCATTTTACCTGAAAGAAAAGGAAACTGGTGATGTCGCGGCCAGCTAAAAATTTTCGAGTCGCCACCATATTTTTTAAGGAAAATAAATGATAAACCTAAAATCCTAATCCTAGGGGTAGAGATTCCTAAGGTTCAGGAGTCGGTTAAGCGAGGGGAAGGTGTTGGGGACCCCTCACCTCCATTGTACTCAATGGGATCCTCCTTAGATTCTAGGGTTTGTTTGTTTGTCGTCTAACTTGTTATTTATTTACAAAAGAAACCTAAGTTTTTTATTATTATACTCGCTAGGGTTTACAACCCTATGCCTACGTACCTTCAATTTGAAGGATCAGAGTAACCGTAGTTCACCTCCCCTATTCCTACCCCCTAATCCTATTCCTAACCCTAATCCCAAACCCAATCCACTATTTATACTCTTGGATAAAGAGTTTTATCCCTTAAATCTATTATTTATACTCCTAGATAAGGAGTTTTATCCCTTAATCTATGTTTATACTCCTAGATAAGGAGTTCTATCCCTTATCCCTTATTTATACTCTCGGACGGAGAGTTTTATCCCTTAATCTATGTTTGTACTCCTAGATAAGGAGTGTTTGATCCCTTATCCATTATTTATACTCTCGGATGGAGAGTTTTATCCCTTAAATCCTAATCCATTTATTTATACTCTCGGATATCAAGAATGCTATCCCTTAAATCTTAATCCATTTATTTATACTCTCGGATATCAAGAGTGTTATCCCTTAAATCCTAATCCATTTATTTATACTCTCGGATGTCAAGAGTTTTATCCCAAAGATTTAAATCCTTAAAATCCCTCTTATATCCCTTGTTTAAAATACAAAATCGTCAAATTCCCAAGTAATATAATAAAACCCAAAATGCTATTTGCTAAGCAAAATAGCAAACTAAATCCCCAAAATATTCCACTTTAAAAGATCTTGACATAATCCCAAAACAAAAGAATTTTAAAACCCAAACCCAAAATTAACCCAAAAACCTAAAAAAAATCTCTAAACAAAATTAGATTCCCAAATTAAAAAGAAAACCCCAATTACCTAATTAAATTAAAGTTATTAATTTAATTAGTTAAAAACCCTAACCTTAATTAAAAATTATCCTATACAAATAATTAAATTAAGTTGTTAATTTAATTATATATAAAACCCTAAATTAAAAGTATTATTAACTTAATTAATCAATTAAATTAAGTAATTAATTTAGTTTATAAAAACCCTGATAAAACCTAATTAAACAATTAAAGTAAGTTATTAATTTAATTGATTAAGTTAACCCTAAAACCCTAAATATAATTAACCTAATTCAATAATTAAATTAAGTAATTAATTTAATTATTAAAGCCCTAAAACCCTCTTTCCTATATCCTAATTAAAATTTAAACAAAATTACTAATTAAATTGGGGGTGAGAATAGCAGTCTGGGCGCAAGGCCCATTAGCCAAAAGGCCCAAGGTTCAGTCTGAGGAGTCCAGGAGAGAGTCAACCCGTTGACTCTCTCTAGAACGTTGGATCCATCTAACGATTTTGACCGTGTTCTATGTAGAGCGTCAGATCTACATACCCGGTCAAAGTAAGATACACAGACGATCGTGATGGAGGTGCACGGTGTACTTACGCCTATTGAATGACCCAGGGTCAGACGATCGAGCGGCCAACAAGAGGTCACGTGTTGAGATCCTTCGCATTGAGGGAGGGGGTATAAGGCCCTAAACCCTTCAGAAATGGATCATTTGATCCTCTATTTCTCTCTCTAACCCTCTCGCTCTCTCCGAGAACTCTCTACTCTCTCTACATTCTCTCCCCGACCGCCACCCCGTAAACCTCCGGCCACCACCAAATCCCCAAAACCACTTCCCAACCCAGATTTCTGGTTGGTATTCAACCGGAAACTTCAAAGCTCATGAACCCTAACCCCACGTAAAAACCCTAAACCCTTCCCCAAACCCGGATGCCCTTGGTTCATTAGGGTTCGCGAGGAAACCTAAGAACCCTAAACTAAACCTTCATCCGAAACCCCAGATTCTTATGAACCCCAAGAACCCTAAGGGTTCAGGGAAGAACCCTAACCCACCATGATAAACCCTAACCCTAGACTTAATAACCCTAACCTTATTTTACACCCAGAAATCCAACAATCAATACCAATCACAACCCACAACAACAACGAGACAATAAAAAACGAAAGCTAATTCCTTACCTCTCCTACCCGTAGTATTTTGTTATCTTTATCTTTTCTCTGATTTCCGTTTCTAATCCCTTTCCTCTTTTCCTTACAGATGAAAAGATTCGTCGCTCTGAGTTCTCGCGTCTCTCCCTCTCCTCGTCCGACCCCCTCGTCTCTGAAATTAGTCTTAGTTTTTATATCTTAGGAAAGTTTTGATGTAATTTCAATTAATTCGATTTTATTTTGTTGTAACTTTTAGACTTAGGGTTTTAAATTGTAAATGATCGATTCAGATTGTAATTGATTGTAAAACTTAATGAATCATGATTCTGTTTGATGCAATCTCAAATGATTTTGTCAATCTGCGCAAAATTAGGGTTTGGGCCACTTAGGGAAGACGAGACACACGTGGGTCAACAAAATTGACCATAAAAATAAATAAATAAAAATCATAAATACCAAATTAATAAGGATAAAA
The DNA here is from genome assembly GCA_022829125.1 of Lathyrus tuberosus. Classification (NCBI taxonomy): domain Eukaryota; kingdom Viridiplantae; phylum Streptophyta; class Magnoliopsida; order Fabales; family Fabaceae; genus Lathyrus; species Lathyrus tuberosus. Next base: position 3,915,603 of record JALAZF010000428.1, on the reverse strand, counting down.
AAAACAATAAAAACTAAATAATATAACCCCCTATTAATAAAGCAATGACCGCATAAGTAGATAAATGAGAATAAAATAAATGATATTTAATAATATAAAATAATACAATCATAATAATCATATTAATAATAATAAATAATAAAAAGTAAAATAATCATCATAGATAAAAATAATACCATAATTTAAATACCACTAACCTTAATAAAACCTAATTACTAAAAATCAACCTTAATCTCCAAATTTAAAATGACCCTTAAATTAAAAATTAAAAACAAAGCAAATAATTATTTAATAAAAAAAAATCCTTCAGAAATGAATCCCTAAAAAATATCTTTTTAACATAAAACCTAACCTGTTAAACAAAAAACAAAAATAAAAACCTTTATACTAATCCAAATCCAAAATGGGCCTAACAGTGTTGGCAATCTCATGAGCCTACTGACATTTGCATGACACCCCCTTGATAGCACAAGAATCCCTAAAAAGATGAAAAATCATTGGTCAAAATTTAGGGTACTACAGCTGCCCCTATTTAATCGTCTTCGAATCAGAAGGATGATGTCGATGAGCATTCCTCCTTTTGAGGAGGAGACGATTAAATACAAGAAGGACCATAATTTTGACCGCAGAGCCCGATAGGTGCTAATTTGATGTCCCAAAATCCCTGGTAATGAACCCTTGGCGAAAAACCCGATTAAACCCCTTGAAAACCTTTTTAGTGGAACCCGCTGATAACCCCTTTTTGATGAACCACTTGATGAAATATGGCTTCACCCCTTGATAAAATCCTTTGATGACAAACCCAATAGACCCTTTTAATAAACTCTCTGATGGAACCCCTTGAAACTAAAATAAAAATCCCTAACAGAATCCCCTGATAAAATCCCTTGGGCGATTATGAACCCTATGCATGTATGCATGTTTTGTGCATATGAGTGCATGTATGCGTGCGCTTATGTATGATGCATTGTTTGGGCTAACGCCTCTTTTATGATATGCAATGCATGTGTTTGTCTGAGAAAAAAACTTTTCATAACTTCCTGACTCCCTGACCCTTGAAACTTTGATAATTATTGTAAGCCATGATACCCTCGATTCCTGTTTAATATGTAACGTGCCATTAAAGAACCTCCCATGTCGGTTAGATTGTAACATATATTCCTGTCAGTGTATAGACCCTATATCCTGCTTTGGAAGAATATGATCCCTTTGATGATTCCAAAAACCGAAGTAAAATCCATTTTCCCTTTTTTAAGCTTTTATTTATACCTGATATTTCCATGCATTATTTCACAATTAAAAGACACCTTGTAATCAAGCGGAATAATTTAGGAGGCAAAGAAATGTATTTGAAAAACAAATTTATTGAGAATTGGCCCGAAAATGGGCAATGATAAGTAAGGAGGGTAATTCTCATAAGGAGATATTACCGTAAATCCAGAAAAATCTAAAATGGCAATAAGAAAACAAATTTATTTATGTTCCTATTAAATTTAACACCAGCTAATATCCCTAAGACTCCAAGATCACGACACTTTGCTTCTGAAGATGATGGTTGGAATGATCGTTCCCTTCTGAATTCCTGTTACGGGGTGACTTGAGTGTTTTCAATCATATGCCTCTTGGATATCCCTAACTTTTGCCTGGACCTCTCTTTTTAGAGTCTTAGTCCACCGGGATGATATACCATTTTTTTTAACTAAGCCGCCCTTTAGGGTTTTCGACTTCTCAGGTATCATTTTTATCAAGTCCCTAATTTTTGCCTGGATCGCTCTTTCGAGTTTTCGATCCACCGGGACGCCCTAATTTTTTACTAATTCGCCCTTTAGGGTTTTCGACTTAGCGGGCTTTTATCCTCTTTTTCTAGGCATAACATTTTTGACCGAATCGGAGTTCACCGGTCGCGGTAAATCTGCTCCATCCACGGTTGTTAATATTAGTGTTCCGCCAGAGGAGGCACTCTTCACGACATATGGCCCTTCATAGGGTGGGGTCCATTTGACGTGGTGGTCTTTATGGATGGGTACTATTTTCCTTAACCCCAAGTCTCCCTCTTCGCATAGGCGAGGACGAATATAAGTTTCCCTTATACGAGGTTTGCTGATCGAGCCTAGTTTGCACCCATTCTGCCTTATCCAGATTAGCTTCCTTTATGATCCTAAATTCCGATTGATAGCCCCTGTCCTTATGCAAATATAAGTTTCCCTCGAGATCCAGGTCTAGGTCCTTCATAGGAGTCCAAAGTTTCACAATCCATTGGATTCTTAAATTTTGTTAAGTACATTATGAGTGGTCTCCTTGGGACTGGTGGCACCAATATAGGTGGCTTTTGCAAATATTCCTTGATCCAATCGAAATCCTTTTGACAATCTTCATCCCATTCAATGATTTGATCCTTTTATGAGTAGTTTGAAGATTGGCTCACAAGTAGTTGTAAGGTGGGAGATATCTCCCCAAAAATCCATGAACTTCCTTTTTTTATCCTTGGAGCTGGAACCCCTTGAACGAATTTCATTTTGTCCTTTATTCCCTTTTGACTGACCATGGACCCTAATATTTTCCCAGATCGGATTCCATAAGTACACCTTGTAGGATTTAGTCGTAACTTGAATTTCCTTGATTGATCCAACAACTTTTGTGAGTTAGTTAGGTGATCTTCTCTTTTTGTGACTTGGTAATCATATCATCCACATGGACCTCTATCTCCTTATGCACCATATTACCATAGTCCTTTAATAAGTTACTCCTACATTCTTTAACCCAACAGGCGTTACCTTGTGACAAAAAGTCGAATTGCTTCTTAACTTCTTCCTTGATCTGGAGGATCATATATGATATAGTCTTCCTCAGCTTTTTCTTGATTGGCGTGCATTCTAGTTTGAGTAGTGGTTTGTGCTTGCCGATGCTTGTATCAAGTCCTGGCATATCTTGGTATGACCATGCAAACACGTCAGAGTATCCTTGCAATAGATCCATCAGTCTTTCCTTTATATCCTTATCCGGAGAAGCACGACTTTGACCTCTTTCCTATCTTCCTCAGTTCCCAGATTGATCACATCCACTGGTTCTTGGTGAGGTTGTATTTCCTTGTCCTCTTGCCTCAACAGTCTGGCTAACTCTACGGGAAGCTCACACTCGTCCTCATCACCCTCTTCCGCTCGGTTAATCAGTAATTCGAAGTCATTCGAGATTATAGCGGTGTTATTTTTAATAGGTTCATTTTTAAATTTGCACGAGGAATATTTTTTTATTATTATCCCTTTTGGAATGAAGTGCTAGAAATGAAAATATTGAAAGAAGGTATATTGCCATTTTGAATAAACAAAAAATGAAATAAATAAAAAGATCTTGATGGAAAACAAAATGCAATTTTATTGATAGAAATAATCCAATGAAATAAAAGGTGGCCCTACAAAGCTTTGTCCACTTGCCTTGGGCATAGCAAGAGACTTATTATTATTTTAAGGAAAAAGTAAATTAATTCGAAACAAAAATCATCTCAGGAATCCCGATGGTTCTCCAATTTTCGAAATTAGGCATTCTTTTCTTCCTCTTCCACTAAGGCCACACGATCGTAAATTCCAACTCCCACACCATGGAAATCGCCTTCTAATCCTTCATTAGCTGGTCTGTAACCCAGCCCAAACAAATCCTTCTCCTCAGGGGACTCCCATTGTTTGCCCCAATTTGTTATGTCTTCCTTATTAATAAGGAATTCATCCCCCATCCCTTCCAGGGCGTTGACTGTTGCCCCAATGTGCCCCAGTAACGCATTATCTCCCAGATTTAGATCTTCAGGGTCTACAACACTGACATCATTTTCCTTTGAGTTGTTTTCGGGATACCCCTTATTGTTATGTTGGTCGGAGGATGACTGCCCAATCTTTCCTATCTGTAAATCGTTCTCAATCCTCTCTCCAATGATAACCAAGTCAGTAAATCCCGTTGAGACTGCCCCAATCATCCTTGTGTAGTATGTTCCTTGTAGGGTATCCATAAACATATCCACAAGTTCACTTTCCAATAATGGAGGTTGCACACGAGAAGCTAGTTCTCTCCATCTTTGGGCGTATTCTCTGAAGGACTCATTCCCTTTTTGAGACATGTTCTGCAAATGCATACGGTTAGGAGCCATGTCCACGCTGTATTGGTATTGCTTCAGAAAGGAGCTTGCGAGGTCTTCCCAAGTCTTAATGTGAATCCTCTCCAATTGCATGTACCAGTCCAAGGATGCCCCACTAAGGCTGTCTTGGAAAGTGTGCATCAACAACTTCTTATTAGTAGCATGGGCACCCATATTTCGAGCAAACATCCTAAGGTGATTCTTAGGACAACTGACACCCTTGTATTTCTCGAAGTTCGAAGCCTTAAACTTGGGAGGTATGACCACATCGGGCACCATACACATTTCCAAGGCATTTACTCCAAAAATATTGAATCCCTCCACGACCTTCAACCTTCCCTCAAGTGATTTATACTTATAAGCAGCCCCTCTACTTTCCTTAACAGTGGTTCCTTTATTTTCTAGGGCCATTTGTCTTGGATTTTCACCCTCGTATTGGAAGTTCCAATCTGCGCGATCCTCACGTGGAATAGGTATGTAAGTAGTACAAGGTGCCCCATTGGAAATATGTGGAGAGATGGTTCCCTCGAGAGGTTGGTTATCAGTTTTGTGCTCGCGTTCTAGATCATGGACAAATCCTAGTAGAGGGCTATTGTCTCCAACATGGGTGGAAGTGTCATACCCCAAATTTTGACCACTAAGATTTCCCATCATGGTGCAAATCATCATCACAATATGGATGTGCCTTTGTACCTCATTAGTATCCCCAAAGATGGGTGAGCGTTCACTACAATCAAGCTTAGGGTTTCAAGCCCTCTCAGAGCCATTAGACAAATGATCAATCAAGGAATGACATGATCTTCAACTTGTCTAACCTCTCAAACATCCACAAAGGATCAAGAGGACTCCCACATCAAGAATTAAGCACAAGAGTGCAACATTTCAAGTGGATCAAGCCTCAAGTTCATCTAATACAAAGTCAACTGACACAGAAAGTCAAAGTTTGACTTTTGGTCAACTTTGAGCTTCACAAGCCATTACTCAAGAAAATATGATGGATGATTTAATTTGATTAAATTTAAATCAAGAAATCATGCAAAATTGCAAAATTGATCAAATTGAAAGAAACTTAGAAATTTTTTACAAGTTAAAATCATGTTCAAGTGCACAACTTTTCAAGGTTGTAACTATTGATCCAAGCATCCATTGATTTTGAGTAAGAGCTACTTTTAAATAGGGTATTTGATACTTCAACATTGTAGAAGGAATCAACTCAAAATATCATAAGGATTGAAAGATATAAGAGATCAAAGTTGGGAATTCTTAATGTCCAATGTTCTGACATTGCATAGGGCATCGTTAATATTTTTTCAGCAAGAATGTCCCAACTTCAAGGATGTTTTTCTCCATGATCCAAGTTGAACCAGGTCTGGGGTCAAACGTGAAAGTTGAAGTACATCATCTCAGCTTTCCAGAAAGTCCTAGAATGTCCTTGTAGCATACTCGAGCAAGGAGATATGATTTTTGTAAAAAGAATTGATAAAGCAGAATTTTCATGACAGCTTTTAGGACAGATTTGACTACACAAGTTCAAGAATATTTTTGATGACATTGCAAGCTGAACCAAGACCAAAGTCAAACATCAAAGTTAAAGTATGTCATTAGGGCTTTCCAAAATGTATAAGAACTCCCATTAATTCAAATTGAGCAAGGAGTTATGAACCTCACAACAGGCCTTGCTCGAGCTGATTTTTTTAGGACGGATTTTGTGCACTTTTCTTGTGCCACCCAATTTTCAAGCTTTGTCACCATGCAAGACAAGCATCAAAGATGCAATTCACTTCAAATCAAAATATCATAGTGGATTAAAAGATACAAGTGATTAAAGTTTGGAATTATTAATGTTCAAAGTTGTCTGATGTTCCAACATTGCATAGGACATCACTAATATTTTTCCAGCAAGAATGTCCCAACTTCAAGGCTGTTTTTCTCCATGATCCAAGTTGAACCAGGTCTGGGGTCAAACATGAAAGTAGAAGTACATCATCTCAGCTTTCCAGAAAGTCGTAGAACATCCATGTAGCATACTCGAGCAGGGAGTTATGGATTTTACAAAAAGACTTGCTGCAGCTGAATTTTTCATGGGGCAGATTTGCACATTTCTTGTACCACACAAATTTTTAAGCCTTGTCATCATTTTTAACACATCTGAGGATCAAATCTAAAGGGGACAATCACTGAGCCAAGCCTCCAAAGTCCTTGCAACAAGAAGTAGTATGCCTGACCTAGAAATGCCTAAAAGAGAGACAAAACTCCAATTTTGGATTGAAGCATTTAATGGATGCTTAGAGGTGGCATGGACTGACACATTTGCAACTGAATTCAGTCAAGATTCCTCCAACAACTAGGGAACCAGCAACCTGTGCCCTAACCTCTAGTCAATGGCTAGAGGAGACTTGGATTTTCATTGGACAACATTGGCCAAACCTCGGCTGCAGTTGCCATTCACTGTGGATCCCAAAACAAACTTGCTCTACTATAAATAGAGCTCATTTGTGCTCAGTTTGAGTACACCAAAGCCATCAAACAGATTCTTTCCTCAAAATCTCTTCTTTCGCCTAAAATTTACCTTCCAAAGCAAGTAATTCTGAGTTTTTGAGTTAGAGAGCAATTCCACTCAAACTAATCACACACACACCTCACATATATCATGTGTAGGCTGTCCAAACTATCAAAAGTGACCTGTAATCACAACATCACAAAGTCACCTCTCAAAACCTCAAAATTGGACTTTTTTGCATTTTTCAAGCCATGTCTTGATTCAGTCACTTTCCAAACCAGATAAAACCTCAAACACACTCCAAATAACATCCTTGAACTGTCCCAAATGGTTCCCCCCATCTGGAACACCATTTGAGAGAGTTGCTATTTTGGTCACTTTTAACCCCTTTTGCAAGAAAGGGACAGTTTGTGTTTTTGCAGGTACCAGCTGATTCCAATCATCCTAAAAGCATCCAAGAGGTCATTTAAGGGTGTCCAAAGCATCAAATCATTTCTGGAACAAAGCACTTGGTAGGTTGCACAAAATCTCCAAAAAAGAGGTAAAATTCACAACTTGAATTCTTTGAATCATGCTTTCCTTTGTTGTCCACATACATGCATCATATTAAATGAATATTGAAGTAAAAATGTAGTCCTTAATGTGTATGTTATGATCCTCCTACTATTTGCACTTTAACATGTTTATATGTGGAGTTTATGTTGTTTTAAACTTAAGGTGCAGATCTGGTTTTTTGCCTTGTGTGTGCTATACACTAAGTTTCAGGATGTATGAGTGATACCATTGGATTCCTTGTGAAAAATTGGTCAAGATAGGTTCTTACGGATTTTAATTTCGTTAAAAATTGAGAGAGTTATGAATGTTTGAAGATTGATAGCAAAGATGTTGAAAAACCAAGGTGCAGTTCTGATGTCAAATGTGATGTCGTGACATCTTCCCTTTTTCTCTTATCTTCAAAACTCATGAGTGATGTCGAATGTGATGTTGTGACATTAGTTTATTCTCAAAAAACTCAACCAATTCTTTTACATAGCAAAAATCATCATTTTCCAATTCTGTTTTACACACTTCTTATTCATACTCCGAAATATTTTATTCCACAAAAAAATTACTTTTTTATTATTTATTTAATATAATTAGTATTTTTGTGAATAAATTCATTTTTAATGTTTTTAAAACATTTTAAAAGTGAATTCTCATATTGAAAATCAAGACCAAATGAATTTTATTTCATCTTGTGATTAAAACATCATTTTTCAAACCCCAACCAAAAATCACAAGTTACTTATTTGGTATTTTTATCATTTTGTATTGATTTTCTTTTAAGAATTTACTTTTAAAATGATAAAATTAGGATTTCTTCGATTTTCACCATCATAAAACTTTTTCAAACACTCATGGGCCTCTAATAGAGTGTAAGACCCAATCTTTTTTTTGACCAAATCATTTTTGGGCGTCAGTATATTATATAAGTCCTGATACCGTCAAAAACATACGGCGCGATCGTCGCCTTTTCCAAACAAAAAATCTTGGGCCTACCCTCGAGTAGTAAGACTCATTTCTTTTCTTAAAACTCACTTGGGCCTCTATTAGAGTGTAAGACCCAATCCCCTTTTAACCAAAACATTTTGGGCCTCAGATATTGTATAAGCCCCTTCGCGTTAAAAGAGAATCTCGGCGCGATCGCCATTGCAAACGGAAAAACAAACTTTGGGCCTACCCTCATGTTATAAGCCCCACTCTTTTTCTTTAAACATTTTGGGCCTCTTGAGAGAGTGTAAGACCCATCCCTTTGTACAAAAAACCATTCTTTGAGCCTCAGTCACATGTATAAGTCCCTCTGTACAAAATAACAGTGCGCTCACTGATAAAACCCCGGGCCTCTCCTTGAGTTGTAAGCCCCAAAATCTTTCTTTGTCAAAGCACTTTCTCCTTTGATTTTGAAATATATTGTTGTTTTCAATCTTTCTTTGTTGAACAACTAACCAAACAACATGGAAGCTCTACAACCGAGTAACTGTTTACACGCTTTCATATATCGCTTTCATATATCGCTTTCATATACATATAACTGTATTGTGGGGCTGTTTCGCTGTAAGTCTTCTTTCATAAACTCATATCAACTGTGTAATAATAGTATAGATATTTAGATTTTCCTCGGCAACTACATCTAGCATTAAGCCCGTTGATCACTTTTAGAAATAGTCAAAACTAGATCCCCATAGGATTACCAGACACAGTCTTCCCTCCTCTTGGGGTTAAACAATATGGAGATATGAAAGGCAACATTCTTTGTGAACCCTTTCATAGACTGTCACTCGTAGAAGTTGTCAAAGAAACTCTACTCCCCAGAGATGATCTCTTCTCCGTGAATTGCATCTCTTGATTTTCTTCCAAATTCTCGGACTTTCCTGGCTTGATCTATTCCTCGTGAATGGCCTGTCTTGAATTTCTTGGGGTTTGGGGACCCACAGGCTTCTTAAAAGCACTTGTCAAGACACTCTATTCCCCAGAGATGATCTTTTCTCCGTGAATGGCATCTCTTGAGTTTCTTCCAAATTCTCGAACTTTCCTGGCTTGATCTGTTCCTCTTGAATGGCCTGTCTTGAACTTCTCGGGGTTTGGGCAACCATCGGCTTCTTAAAAGCATCGGCCTCCTCTTAGGCATTGTTCAAGGACCCACAGGCTTCCTAAAAGCATCCCCGCCTCCTCTTGGGCGTTGTACAAAGACCCGTCAGCTTCTTAGAAGTATTCACAGCCTCCTCTTAGGCTTCGTATAATGATTCTTCCTCCGGGAATGATAGCCTCCTCTTGGGCTTCATACAAGGACCTATCGGCTTCTTAAAAGTTTCCAGCCACCTCTTAGGCTTCGTACAAATTGTCCCGACGACCTCCTAATGGTATAGGAACAGAAATCAGTCATCTTAATAGAGTAGTCTTTCCAAGAGTCTACTACTGTTTCTCAAAGCATAGTACAAAAGATGACACTCTAGACTTGGACAGTCTAATTTCCTTGAGTCTCCAAGACATTCTCAAGCACCCTTCAAGAATAGGAAGGAACCCCGTGGACTCGGACATTCTCAATACCCTTGGATTCTCCCTTTCCTTAAAGAAAAGGAAATAACCCTGATCCTCGAATCAAATCCTTGAGTACAACATTACTCATATAAGAACTGATTTTCTCTTTAAATCAGCATACTGGACCTGTCACTCAACTGAAACAGTCACAATAGCCTCCTCTTGGGCTTTGTACAATGATTCTCCCCAGCGGAGCTAACAATAGTCTCCATCTCGAGTTTCGTACGAGATACAAAAAACTCTCTTGTTGAGTCATAATCCTTTTAGCCTCCGTCTTGGGCTTTGTATAAGACACAAATCACTCCCTTGTTGAGTATAAAACCTTTTAGCCTCCATCTCGGGCTTCGTACGAGATACAAAAAAAACTCTCTTGTTGAGTCAAATTGCCTCCATCTCCGGCTTTATACGAGATACCAAAAGACTCTATCGTCGAGACAAAACCTTTTAGCCTCTCTCTCGGGCTTTGTACGAGACACATATTAGCCTCCACTTAGGCTTTATATAAGAAAACCACTGGTTTATCCAATCAACCTTTTAGCATCAAAGTTGTGCCTCGTTCACAGTACACAAACATCAGCAACTCTTTCCCCTTCATCTAATCGCTGTAAGCGGCAAGCCTCTGGATCATCTACATCCATGCCACTGCCCCTTATTTAGCATGAGAAATTCCTAAGGAAAGATGACATTGCTTTAAACTGAGTTAAAGTCTTCCCCTTCAGGTTGGTAATCCCCTATAAAGGAAATTATGGCATTGCCGGATTCACAAATCCCAGTTAAAGTAATTCTCCTTTATAAACAGTTGTGACGGACAAACCCCTCTTTAGAGATGACAAATTCTCTCTAATGTCAAATCCTTTTAGCTTCACATTTTGGGCTTTGAACAAGATACAAACTACCTTCACCTTCACATCTTGGGCTTTGAACAAGATACAAACCACCTTTAGCTTCACGTCTTGGGCTTTGAACAAGACACCAAAACACCATTTCCTCCCGTAGAATAGGAGGAACTACGATCGCTCTGATTTCCCTATTTCAGAAAAAACGGGAATACGTAGGCATAAGATTGAAAGAAAAATCTTAGCGAGCACACTAAACAAAAACCCAAAATCCCATAATTTCATATATCTGTCCTAACATCCTAACCGATAGCCTAAAGCACCCCTTTTCAACAAAATAACCTAGGAGAGACCCCAAATCTTTGTAGCATCTGTAAACCAACAGTTTTGACTGTTTAACCTCAGTATGCAAGCAGGGTTAATTGGAGACATCTATTTCCCTTCCTTCATCAACTTTAATCGGATAAAAAATGAATCGAGCTGTAGTACCAGAGCGATCGTACTTCGCAACCACATCCAAAAATCACTCGCTACAGAAAAATGGCAACTCTGCTAGGGAGTGAATCTTTAGGGATCTTGTTCTCTTCTTGTCCCCTAGGTAGAAACCTTGACGTCACTAGGATCTTAGGTCAAAACGCCGTTAATTTGGAATGAAACCACAGGATGGTGACTCTGCCGGGAAACCATTTGCTGTCAGGAACTTAAGATTCTTAGCTTTTAAAAGTCTAGGACATTAGGACAAATATATATACTGCTTTTCCTAATTGATATTTGTGTTTATTTTTCTGCTAATGGGAATGCGTGTGATGCCGCATGTGGAAAGATTGAGTATACACTTAAGATAAGTGATGGCGACGAGGTCGACCATCAACCTCAGTGGAGGTTTCCTAATGCAACCCATTCCTTCTTATGGGCAATGGGCCGATTGTGACGTCTGAGAAGCTGAGGAGCCAACCCTTTTGTAGTGGGGAAGCTATCGAAAATAGTTGTCACGCGATATTACCCTCATTTGAGGCTGATGATCTATTCTCGGTGAATAGAATTTACTCTAAGATTTCATACAGCTCGCTGGCGATCCACTTGCTATTTGTTATCCTGGGAGGAGCTGATGATTTTGAGTACACGTACAAAAAATCACCCTAGTATAAACCTTTAGGGATGGGTAGAGCCTTGACTTCATGACAACGACCTTTGACCCCATGTTTTTTCTATGTTTTTGTGTGCTGCATTCATGCATTCATTTAAAAAACATTAAAACATTCAAAAAAATTTCTCTTCTAGTCTCTCTGTTTTTCAAATTAAACTAAGACTGTGATTGCAAATATCAGAGAAAAGGATTACGCTAATGGATTTCGGTAGAAGGAAAACTCATAAGTACACCTTCAGGATTCCAAAACTAGAGGATTTAAGAGGTATGGCGAGGATGATCACAAACCAAGAGACTTTCAGAGCCAAGTGCGGAGGTTTGCAATCTCTGCTAAGAGTCCATGTGATTGAGGGAATCATGGATGCGCTAATTCAGTTCTACGATCCGGTCTATCACTGTTTCACATTCCCGGGTTACCAGCTAGCACCAACGCTGGAGGAATACTCTCATCTGATTGATCTACACATTACAGATCAAACTCCATTTTCTGAACTGGAAGAAATTCCAAAGAATCAGACCATTGCAAAAGTAATTCATTTGGACGAGTCTGAGGTCAGGACTCACATGACCACTAAGGGTGGCATACAAGGTTTGCTAGCCCAGTTCTTAACAAAGAAAGCCCTGTACTTCGCTAGTATTGGTAACGTGATTTCTTTTGAAAGCATCTTTGTTTTACTCACTTACGGGTTATTTCTATTGCCCAACATTAATAACTTCGTCGATATCAACTCCATTAAGGTTTTTCTCATTGGAAACCCTGTACCGACTTTGCTCGCAGATGTGTATCATTCTGTACACTTGGGAAATTTGTACAGCGGAGGGGAGATCACGTGTTGTGTATCTCTGCTATACAAATGGTTTATCTCCCATTTGCCCAAGTCTGCTGCTTTTTGGGATCACAAGAGTGCCTTACGTTGGTTGCAGAAAATCATGTCCCTCACCAACTCTGACATTGACTGGTGTAATAGGATTTATGATGGAATCAGGATCATTTACCGTTGTGGAAACTTCCCCAACGTACCCCTTATAGGAACTAAGGGAGGAATCAATTACCATCCAGTTCTTGTTCGTCATCAATTTGGATACCCGATGAGGCACGTCCCACAGAGTGTTCATTTGGAAGGTCTTTTCTTCAAGGAAGGAGAAAGTGACAGAGCACTAAAGATGGAAATAGTGCACGCTTGGAAACATGTTCATAAGAAAGGACGAGAGTCTCTAGGAAAACCGGACTGTGTCTCGGTGGAGCCTTATCTCCACTGGGTACAAACTAGAGCTCTCAAGCTAAAGATGCCTTATCCTCGTCATGGAGTTCTTCCACCGAGGGAGTCTGTCATGTACTTCATGACCGAGACTGAAAAGCTTCAGGTTACTCTCAACAAAGTTCAACGGGAGAAGAGGTCTTGGAAGAACAAGTACCGCACCCTCAACGTAGAGTGCATCAAAATACAGCAACTACTGAAAGATAAGGACGCTCTGATTGAAATTTTGGAGCAACATGCTGTAGAGAATCAAGATGACCAAAGGAATTTGCTCGCTCCTTTCACATGGCAAAGGAATGACAACCCGACAACGGCCCAAGAGCCCCGGTCAAAGAAAAGGAAAGTACCAGAGTCAGCACCCGATTTCTCTTCAGAGAGGACTCGTGACCCATTAGCTTAGGTTTCTGTTTCTACACCTTGTAATCTACTATATTTCCATTTTTGTAATCCTTTGAATTCAATAAAAAGGGGTTTCCCCACTGTTTGATATTTGCAATCTAATTGTTGAAGTTTATTTTGATTAGACCAAAACACAAATAATATAATCATTGCAATCATCAATCTCACATCGCGTATTCTTTTGACCTACGAATCTCACGTTTGTGTCTCGGTTAGAGAGTTAAACTGTCTCATTCGTACAATACTCGGGCCAATCGTCAGAAAAAGATGGATGATCTTGAGGAAGAAAACAGAGAGTTGAAAGAAGAGATCGACGCTCTGAGAGAGGATATGAGAAAGCTTCGTAACGACATGCAAGCCATGGCAGAAGCTCAGCTACAAAGGACTGTGATCTCAGAGATCACTTCAATGCCCATAGTGGAGAAGTATGATCCTAGGTATCAAATGCCGAAAGATCGTCCTTGGGGCATTCCTATTAATTATATCCCGGAAGGATATGTTCCGCCGATCACTGAAGATCAGGGAATCATAGTAGAAGCCGCTGGGCCTGAAGGTTACAAACTTCGGGAAAGCGAAGATGCTAGAGGTATAATGAGGACTCCTGAAGGTTACAAACTTCGGGAAGCGGCAAGATTCATTGTCGTAGTCACAGTCCCACCCCCTGTGGTGCACACTGTCCCGGAAGGATAGATTCAGCCGATACCTTATGGTAAGAAGGAAACTATGTTCGATAGAATGGGTGAATTCCAAGAACAGTTATTGGAAATGCAGAAAGAACTGCAAGCCATCCGCGGTCAGGATCTATGTGAAAGTTCCGCACAAATTTCAAGTGCCTGACTTTGAAAAATACAAGGGTAACTCTTGCCCTCAGAGCCATTTGGTCATGTACGCTCAGCGAATGTCAGCTCAGATGGAGAATCAAGACCTACTGATTCACTACTTCCAGGATAGTCTAACCGGTACTGCCTTAAAATGGTACATGGGTTTAAACCGTGCTACGATTAACATATTCAGAGATCTTGGTACTGCCTTCGTCCAACAATACAAATACAATTTGGACATGGCACCGGACAGAGATCAACTCAGATCAATGTCACAAAAGGACAAGGAAACCTTTAAGGAGTACGCTTAAAGATGGCGTGAAATTGCCGCTCAGATTTGTCCACCTCTTGAGGAAAAAGAGATGACAAAGATCTTCTTAAAGACCTTAAGCTCATTTTACTATGATAGAATGGTTGCCAGTACACCCAGTGATTTCACCAAGATGGTTGTCATGGGAGTTCGTCTTGAGGAAGCCGTCCGAGAAGGACGTTTGGTAAAAGACGCTGGATCATCGAGTAGTACAAAACGATACGGTAGTGCTCTCCCTAAGAAAAAAGGCCAAGATATTAGGAATATCTCTCTCAGAAAGCAAAGGCGACGTTATCAATCGGTAGCAGTTGTGACTCTTGTTATCAGCCCTGCGCCTATTCCTACGTATCAGCCTCAAGTTGCGCAGAGCCAACCTAATCAGCGAAGGACACAACAGCCTCTTTAGCAGGCTCGTCCTCCGTACAATAACAACCGTACAACACGACCACCAGGGTTTGATCCTATACCCATGTTGTACGCATAACTATTTCCATTACTACTGACTAAGGGGCACATCCAGACTAAGTCTCCTCTTACAGTACCCGAAAATATTCCTTTTTGGTTCAAAGCAGATCAGACATGCCCTTATCATCAAGGAAGGTCAGGGAATAACATAGAGAATTGTCTCAATTTCAAATCCGACCTGCAAAAGCTTGTTAGGAACGGGCTCCTATCTTTCAAAGATACGAATCCCAATGTTCTCACGAACCCGCTGCCTCAACATGAGAAAGCTGCAGTCAACCTGATTGAGAAAGAATTTAACAATGTCTATCAAATTCACGATGTACTCTTGTTGAGGGCCAATCTGGTCAAGATGCATTGTAGACAGAGTGGTTATGGTCATGTGCCACCTCATAATTATCACTAGTGTGATGTCTGCTCTAAAAACAATCAAGGATGTTCTGTGGTGCAAGCAGCTCTGCTGGAACAGATGGATCTCAGATGGATTCAAGAGCACCGAGTTCGTGGAGTTGACATGGTTTATACGAATTCCAACATCATTCAAAACCATGACGTCCGTGCGATGAATGTCAACATGGTGGCATTGCACTCAAGGCAAAGCCAGTATCATAATCTTCCGCGGCACGATTATAGTTCTTGTTTGACTTGCACGGTAAACAAACAGGGATGCTCTTTCATACAGGAGGCCCTACAGCGTCAGATGGATCTCGGATGGATCCATGACTACCATGATAGGAATCCCTATCAGATCAACATGGTTCAAATCTTCGACATTCGCTTAATGAATACCAACTTGGTAGAGTTGCATGCTGAGCAGGTCCGACTCGGATTCTTGATATCACATAATTATTACAGCTATAAAGCGGGTTGCGAAAATGATCAGGGATGTGCCCTAGTCCAGGAAGCACTTCAGCACTTGTTAAATCATTGGTGGATGCCAATCTACATGGATGAAGATACTCAGCAAATTAGTATCAATAACAGAAACCCCACTCGGCGTCAAAGTCAGGATGTCCGACTCATGGAAGCTAACAGAGTGAGGTTACATTGTATTCAAAGTGGGCGTGGTCAGGTGCCACCACACAATTATTAATGTTGTGGAGTCTGTTCGGAAAGTAACCAAGCGTGCTACCTTGTGCGAGCAGCTCTCTAGGGACAATTGGATCGTGGAGAGATCCGCCCATATCTAGGTTTCGGACCCATCAATTGGTTGCCGAACTACCTTGCCAATCAAATTGAGGACGTTGTTGTAATCTCTGATCATCAAAGAACTAGGGATATTTTTACCATTGTCCCTCTGCTTGACAAATTAAGAACTCCCAACCAGGAACAGATCGAGATTACGTATGATGGTCAGAAAAACCAGAAGGTTCCCATAGTCATCTATCTGCTGGGACCACTACCATATGAATCAGCTAAGGCAATCCCTTACAAATACGGTGCGACGATAATTGAAAATGGAAAGGAAATTCCATTACCCTCCGTCCTGAATATTGCAGACATCAGTCGTGTAACACGGAGTGGTAGAATCTTCAACAGAGGAGTTGGAGAGTCTAACAAAGAAAAGGAACTTCAGACAGAAGCTCCCGATCCATCAGTCGGTCAATCCAGTAATCCCGACCTTTCGAAAAACAATGATGAGATACTAAAGCTCATCCAAAGGAGTGAATACAACATTGTTGATCAACTGTTATAGACTCCTTCAAAGATCTCGGTATTATCACTGTTACTCAGTTTAGAAGCGCAAAGGGAGGCTCTACAGAAAGTTTTGGAGCAAGACTTTGTGGAACAGGATGTAACAATCAGACAGTTCGATAGCATTGTCTCTAACATCACTTTCTACAATAATTTGGGATTTAGTGATGAGGAATTACCTGAAGAGGGTCGCCGTCATAACATGGCACTCAATATCACAGTCAACTGCCAGGGCGATGCTTTAGCCAGCGTACTGGTAGACACAGGGTCAGCCCTGAATGTTATGCCGAAGTCCACTTTGATGCAATTATCATTCAAGGGCCCTCTGATGAGAACCAGTGAGGTCGTCGTCAAAGCGTTCGATGAATCCAGAAAAACGGTTATCGGCGAAGTTGATCTTCCCATAACTATTGGTCCTCACACTTTCCAAGTTACTTTCCAGGTCATGGACATTCGGGCAACGTACAGTTGTTTATTAGGAAGACCTTGGATACATCAGGCTGGAGCGGTCACCTCGACCCTCCACCAAAAGGGAAAGTTCGTCTAGAACGACCAACTCATCATAGTCTGTGGGGAACAGGCCTTGCTCGTTAGCAATTTATCGTCATCCACTTATGTTATTAACCCAGTTCCAAGCACTTTCGTTACACAAGGACGAATAATCCAGAGGAGGAACTTCGATTTCCTCATACAAAGATGTTATTAAAGCGGTCGAGAGAACTGATACAATAGGATGGGGACAACTTGTTATTCCTACTAGCAATACAACAAAGACGGGTCTTGGTTTTACTGCAACCTGTACCCGAACAGCTGCTAACGATGAAAGTCTTCATCCCATTCAGAACTTCTTCCACGGTGGAGGTTTCCTTCACCCAGTGTCTCAAATAATCCATGCTATCAATGAGAAGGATCCCTCCGACATAGATGAAGAATGGAAGTCCTATCTTAATAAGGACTGTTATATGTCTCAGGAAGAGGTACCTACGCCATTTTGTTATCCCGCACAGAGTCTGAGATTTTTACCACGGTCAGATGTCGAAATGATATACGGAGATTGTGATCCGGAAGGATGCCGTGCTCCACCAAATTCATTAGAGGAGGACACTCTGATGAAAGACAACTTTGACCATAATTACTATGCCCCGATGGATGGCCTGCCAATGTGGCAGCCTTACCCAGGAGACTTGGGGCCAGAAAGTCAGCGGAGTAATGAAACTCAGCTGAGTATCATTGAACAGAATACCTGTGTCCCCACCATGTCATGGGATCAACACTCAAGTCATTTAGAAACAACTCAACATGACGATGAATTTGCAACGTTTGCAGGACTTGAATTCATCAACTATGCTTTTCCCGAGGTCAACGTCATCGAGAGGGATGACTCCTCCAGTTCGAAAGAAGTGTGGGACACCTTGGGACAACCAAGTGGAAAGTACGACTATATGGTCAAATACACCGCTCCCAAAAGCTCTCGTATCAGGCACGAAGATATCCAGCCAACTGGATGGGGAGATACAACTGAGAGCATAAATGCTATGCAAAATGCAACAGAGGAATTCTCGTACGACAACTCTGTCTGGGAAACAGATTCCAATGATCCTGCTCCACCAGAAATCAGCGTTATTTCTGAAGACAAATCAAGGAAGGTGCTAGACTTTGTGATTCACCGAGGAGTTCGCCGCCAATGGGTTGCTGTCGATGTTCCGAAGGTCGTTCGCCAATCAAAGTAATTTCCATCTTTAACCTTTCACCTTGCCCAAGTGAAACGGATGTTTTAATAGGGCTCGCTTTCTGTAAATTTTCCCTCTTCGCTTAGCCCAAGGCGACAAAGTTTTGTTTTATAGGGCTGTAGTTTCAAGAATCGCCTTGTTCATTAATAAAATAACGTCCTTCTGTAATTTCCGCATTAATTGTTGTTTTCTCTTTTCGCTTTTCTCAGAAAATGGTAATCCTAAAAAACAATTCAATAATAAAAATAAGCAGTAATAAAAAAAATATACTGCACACACTTTTGCATTCTCTATATCTCTTCTAAACACGAATCATCACGTCATGCAGATTGCTTGTTTTAAACCCCATTGAAACATACGATCCGATGCCTTCTCCCAACTTTGAGTTCCTGGTATTTGGGACTGAAGAAGAAGTTGACAACGAAATTCCAGAAGAGATCTCCCGATTACTCAGACAAGAGGAAACATCCATTGAACCTCACAAAGAGCCGTTGGAAATAGTAAACTTGGGTTCAGAAAAGGAGAGAAAAGAAATCAGGATGGGGGCACTGCTCGGTCCAACTGCCAAAGTGAGTTTGACAAAGCTTCTCAAAGAATTCCCCGATGTATTCGCTTGGTCCTATCAGGATATGCCAGGGTTGGATACCAGCATTGTGGAACATCATTTACCGTTGAGATCGGAATATCCGCCAGTAAAGCAAAGGTTGAGACGCACTCATCTGGACATGGCCATCAAAATCAAAGAGGAGGTACATAAACAGATTGATGCGGGTTTCCTCGCCACGTCAGAATATCCTCAATGGTTAGCCAATATCGTACCCGTTCCGAAAAAGGACGGAAATGTCATAATGTGTGTCAACTACAGAGATCTAAACAAGGCAAGTCCAAAGGACGACTTTCCTTTACCACACATTGACATGCTGGTAGACAGTACAAAAAAATTCAAAGTTTTCTCCTTCATGGATGGATTCTCGGGCTATAACCAGATCAAAATGGCGCCAAAAGACATGGAGAAAACTTCGTTCATTACCCCATGGGGTATCTTTTGTTACAAGGTAATGTCGTTCTATTTGAAGAACGTCGGGGTAACCTATCAAAGGGTCATGACTACTCTGTTTCATGACATGATACATAAAGAAATCAAAGTGTATGTCGATGATATGATTGCAAAATCTAAGACATAGGAGGAGCATGTGACCCACCTGTCAAAACTATTCGAGCGTTTGCGAAAGTACAAACTCTGCTTGAATCCCAA
Organism: Lathyrus tuberosus; assembly: GCA_022829125.1. Classification (NCBI taxonomy): domain Eukaryota; kingdom Viridiplantae; phylum Streptophyta; class Magnoliopsida; order Fabales; family Fabaceae; genus Lathyrus; species Lathyrus tuberosus. The sequence goes on along the minus strand of JALAZF010000428.1, from coordinate 3,895,988 downwards.
CAAATGCACCTTCGGTGTCCGTTCAGGGAAACTTTTAGGGTTCATTGTCAGCCAGAAAGGAATTGAGGTTGATCCTGACAAGGTCAAGGCCATTCAAGAAATGCCTTCTCCGAAAACTGAAAAAATAAGTCAGAGGATTCTTGGGACGTTTGAACTACATCTTCAGATTCACATTCCTCATGATCACGACCTGCTCGCCAATCTTCAAACTGCTCAAGAAGATACAATCATTTCTCACTGATTCCAGGGGTAAATTGACTCCGAATTATGACGGCCCCTATGTGGTCACGAAAGCTTTCTCAGGCGGCGCCTTGAGACTTGCCACCATGGACGGAGAAGAATTTGCCTACCCCACAAATGTTGATGTAGTCAAGAAATACTTCGCCTAAACTAAAATAAAACGTCTCGGTGGACTGAATACACAAAAGGGCGGTCGCGGCAAAAATTAGAGACATGATCAATAATCATCCCGGTGGATTGGAAACATCAAAGTACAATCCAGGCCAAAATTAGGGATAATGGCAAGTAACTATGTTCAACAGAGGCAAGTCCCTCAGCAGCAGTTACACCATCCATCGGAGGAAAACTCCAGTCAAAGTCATCTTCGACAGAAGCTCAGGATGTCCCGAATTCAAAGTTGGTAGAAGGATAGTGGTCGTTATGTTTCAACGTAGCCCTTTTCCCTGTAAATTACCATTTTCTAACTTTGTATATACTCTTTGGAATCACGCGTTTGGCTGATCCACATCTTATCAATAAAATTTGAGCCCTTGTGCTTTTGTTTGTAATTCTCATTTGTTTTTGCTTTACAGAACGACATTTTAACATGTTCAACGATTCTTGAAATAAAACAAAAATGAATTTACTTGTAAAACTTTTTCTGCTTTTAAATAAAGATGGCAATTTCTTTTGACTGTTGAACATCAGAAGAACATCGGTCGCTTCTCTAGAAGTAAGTGAACCACAAAGTGCAGAATCAAAGTACTCCTTCTACGATAGTGCGCCTGAATGAAGGATCAACAGTGTCAGATGCGACTAATCCATCTAACATATTCGTTAGAGTCCTTATCTCCTAAGCACGATTAATGGTATTCCCCGCAGGGATTATTTCTCCTAAGGAAGGCAGGATTGCTATCTTGAACCAAGTGATACCTTTCATCTCCAACAGTGGCCGAGTATCCAGTCGTGTTCATCCGTCAGTCTGTGTGTTGTGTCAAGTCTTTGTCAGCATATACATACATACATCATGCATTATTGATTTACATTTGCATTCATATTGCATCACTATCACTCTAGTCGGTCTTATCCCCTAGTGATAACAGTCCTCTCAATCAAGTTGTCAGTTCTTTCCTCGTCAGGAAGTGAATCATCTGAACAATCTCGCCTCCAGTTATTTTTGAATTAAAGATAGGTCCTGGATCACTTTGATAACTTGGACCTCTGAAAAACCAGAGAAACTTTCAGTCAACATCACTCTTCGCCTTTGAAGATGATATTTTTGCTTTCTCGGATTAAGGAAAATCCCTAGAGAAAGCCCCATAATCGGAGCTTCGGCAATACGGCAGTTTTTCTTCGAAAGAACCACTGATGAAAAGGTCATCGGCACCTCAAAATTGGATCCCATCATATGGAATTTCTCCGGGAAGATCCCGAGAAAAGTATGATGTAATATCCCCAAGCGTGAAGGCAGTCTCTCAAGGGACTCACATTCCCGAAATAGAGTCAACAAATGGCATCTCCAACAGAGAAGTTTGTACACATCTACAACTCAGACGACTGGGTTCCCCAGCAAGTCTGGCATCAAAACTTTTTCCGCCGAATGGAATCTCCCCAGGAAAATTCGGCGAGAAGTTTGAGGAAAACTGCTACACATAGCATCCCTTGTCAAAAAAGTTTATTGACAAAAGAAACTAAGACCAGTTCCTTGGTAGGAAACCAGGATCGAGGGGAAGTTTTCAAATCAGAAACTAAGACCAGTTCCTTGGTAGGAAACCAGGATCGAGGGGAAGTTGAAAAAAGAAACTTTCCATGGTAGGAAACCGGGATAGAGGGGAGGTTTATTTCAAAAGAAAACTGAGACCAGTTCCTTGGCTGAAGACCAGGATCGAGGGGAAGATTACCTTTTCTAAGCATCATCGCTTAGCAAAAGAAGATGAATGTGTGAACTAGCATTCATAGACGCCATCAAAATTTCGGATATTCCGATATTTAATCATCTTGCACCCCGAATGCCCGAATACCTTCGCCATTCACACTTTCGTGTCCAAGAAGATTAAATAGGGGCATCTGTCATACCCCAAATTTTGACCACTAAGATTTCCCATCATGGTGCAAATCATCAGCACAATATGGATGTACCTTTGTGCCTCATTAGTCTCCCCAAAGATGGGTGAGCGTTCACTACAATCAAGCTTAGGGTTTCAAGCCCTCTCAGAGCCTTTAGACAAATGATCAATCAAGGAATGACATGATCTTCAACTTGTCTAACCTCTCAAACATCCACAAAGGATCAAGAGGACTCCCACATCAAGAATTAAGCACAAGAGTGCAACATTTCAAGTGGATCAAGCCTCAAGTTCATCTAATACAAAGTCAACTGACGCAAAAGTCAAAGTTTGACTTTTGGTCAACTTTGAGCTTCACAAGCCATTACTCAAGAAAATATGATGGATGATTTAATTTGATCAAATTTAAATCAAGAATTCATGTAAAATTGCAAAATTGATCAAATTGAAAGAAACTTAGAAATTTTTTCTAAGTTAAAATCATGTTCAAGTGCACAACTTTTCAAGGTTGTAACTATTGATCCAAGCATCCATTGATTTTGATTAAGAGCTACTTTTAAAGAGGGTATTTGATACTTCAACATTGTAGAAGGAATCAACTCAAAATATCATAAGGATTGAAAGATATAAGTGATCAAAGTTGGGTATTCTTAATGTCCAATGTTTTGACATTGCATAGGATATCGTTAATATTTTTTCAGCAAGAATGTCCCAACTTCAAGGATGTTTTTCTCCATGATCCAAGTTTTTCGAACCTTCCTTTTTATGCACTTCATCCTTCCACCAATGGTGGTTGAAGCATTATACTGAGCACTTTCTTGATGCGGCTACGTTTTCTTCGTTACTTGACCAAGCTTTTCTCCATGTGCAGGACAAGACGAAAAAAAGTAAGTTCACTCACATCGAAGAAATACAGGCTTTTCAAAAATACTTTAAACTATCTATCGACCAGATGATCTTAGTCAAACCATTCATGAGGCTGCTGTTACTCTAAAGAGAAAATTTCTAGAAAAGCTGGACCAACTAAAAATTCCTCCCAACGTCCCTCGTGAGAAACGTTATGAGGTAGCTTTTAAAAATTTTCCTCTAAAGTTCCCTCGACTGCCTAATGCTGATTTTGGAGTGGCGCTTGCCCCTCCATTTCCAGATTGGTTTGTCTGTGGGGAGCATTTGAAACTTCTTCGACAGCAGTCTCAGCCAAAAGCCCAACGAGTGGTTTTGACTAAGCATACGTTAGACAGTTTTAAAGGGCACCTTCATATAGGAATTCAGGACGTTCGTGTCAAATCTGAAATATATGAAGGTTTGAGATCCTTACTCCATGGCTTTATGACTAGTCATGTAATCATTAACTTGTAACAATTGTGTGCTATCTTTCAGCTGTGCCTAGGAAAGCTGCTTCGACTTGAGCTGCCACCTTGCAAAGTGGCAAAGAACAAGGGAGTACACAGGTATATTTTACACCTTTTTGTTTTTTTTTCCCAATTACTTGTACTCTATGAATTTCTTCCTTATTTTCACTGCCTCTTCAGACTGGTCGAAAGCCTCCAACACCTTCCAAGAAAGGTAAGAAGGATACCCCAGCTGTTGTTATAGGTTCAGAGGCATCAGATGAATCTCCTGAAGAGGTTCTCACAAGGAAAAGGAAAAAACCCACAAAGGCCTCTGGACTTGCTGGCCCACCTCCTTCGAAGGTGGCCAAAATACTCGAAAAGGCATCCACCACAAGTGGTGTCGAGAAGGAATCCTCCAAGGTAGCCTCAAGAACCCCTCTTGGTGGCCATGGGGGTGATAAATCAAGTCCTGCTGTTGAACAAACTCAGGTATGTGCACCATTATCTTTTCTATTATGCTTGACATCCTTCGCCTATTATTTCATTCTCATTATCTCCACTTGTGTTCTTTAGGCATCCATAATCAACAATCCAGATCCCCGACCAACTCCAAGCAACTTCGCCGCCACCACACTTGACGATTCTGTTCCTCACCCAACTTCAGAAAGCCTCACCACCACGCTTCTTAACAGCCAAGGTGAGCCAACTTATCACCTATCTTCTGATATTGGCTCTAGTTTGAGTGAGATTAATCAACCCATTCCACATGTTACAGCAGCTACTGCAGCACCAGCTCCAACCCCAACTCAGCACGCACAAGCTGAGGGAACTAACTCTGATGAGGATGACGCTTCAAGCCCACCACCTATCAATCTGGATGCCTCCATGGATAAAGGCCAGATGGTTGAAGAAGAAAGGCGTGGACCTGAAATCCAAACACACAACGCCACTCCTGATCAAACCACCCCGGCTGATGACTATGAGGATATGCAACCAGCTGCTGATGAATCTGATGAGGACATGGGAGGAGAAGAAGATGAAGAGGAAGAAGAATCAGCATAGGAGGAAGAAGAAGAAGCTGAGCCTCGTCCCCATCATACTCCTTCGCCTATGGTCGCTCCACTATCTGGGGACTCGCTGATAGCACTCAAGTGGTCGAACCCACGTGAGTTGCCAATTGATTCTTGAGCAAAGGCATGGTTCTTCCTCTGTTTCTTCGACCTCAGCACCAGATGACTTTGCCCAATCAATTCTCCAAGCCATCAAGAAAAAATTCTTCAAAGGGGATATTTACAAAATTCTGGCCTCAGATCCGACTGCAACTGCTTACCTGAAGGACACCCTTGCAAAGATTGAGCTCACTACTCTCAATCCAGATGTCTCTGGTTTTCTGATAGAGCTAACTGCTGTGGTAAACCAAATAGCTGTAGAAATAAAACTGCTCCCCTCGATCAAGGATACCATAGAGAGAACATCTGGCTGTGAGAGTGCAGCCTGGTGTAGTGTACAAGAGGCGTACGAAGAGATACAACGTATGGAGGCTGATCAAAGGAAAAAGCAAGACGAGATAGCCTCCAACACGAAGGACATTGAAGCCTGGAAGCAACAAATCACAGAGCTACAAGCTAAAACTGAAAATGCTGAAAACCGCAACCGTGATTTGCGCCAACTCGACGACACTGAGATAGCTGAAGAAACGAAGAATGCTATTGATCAAATTGATGCGGCCCAAAGATATGAGAAAGAGCTCGCAGAAGCAAAACTTTACGAATCTTTGTGCAACGCTCGTCTCAAACATCACATAGAGTCTTTTTCTCAGTTGGCGTCGAGGCTTCCCTTCTGATACCTTCGACACCTTTATTTCATTTGTTTAATCATCACTTGTTTCCTGACCTTTTCAGGCCTTTTATGTAATGACAATTTTATGCCTGTTGGCATTGATTTAATCAATCATTATTATTTTTCCTTTAACTGCTTTCGACTTATATTGCATGATGATGTTCTTTACTGTTATCTTTTATCAGTCAAATTTGCAATTAAGGCATTCTACCTTTTCTTGGAAAGTCACCCCTCCAGCTTTAAATTCCAAGGCATAAGCCTCTAGCTTTAAAGTAACATTTATAGCATAGCCCTCAGGCCTACTTCCAAGAATAACTCACCTGTTTCCACCATTTGGCTGGCCAATCCAATCAGCCACTAGCCTCTATAAATTTCTTCCATCTGACCATGTTTTGCGTAGAAGCAACCATGAATAATTTAGAGAAACCCTCAACTAAGAAGATGGCTGGAAAGGCCAAGGCAATTGAGGAAACAAAGAAGGTAGAGGCGCCCAAACGACCTAATGCCTCCGTCGGAGCAACCTCTTCAGCCAAGAAGAGAGAAACCAAAATGAAGATCTCCAAGAAAGGGCGCTCCAGCACCCAAGATTCTGATGATGAGCCAGATGCAGATTATATGGACTTCCTCAAATCGATAGATTGGAGAGATTATGAATAACCTTTCCTTGAGAGAAAAAAAAATGTTGTACTAGTTTCTCTTCGCTTTGTATGCCATATTAGCCTGACTTGGCCTATTTTGGCTTTCTCTTATTCAATAAAGCTTATGTTTTAATATGAATATCCTGCAGCATAGGCTTATATTTTTTCAAATACTTGCCATTTACTTTCAAGATTCTTTTATCTTTGTCTAACTCTTCCACTTCATAAGTGTAATACCCCAAAATTTTCTCTCCCTTTTTGGCATCATAGCATAGAATTATCATATATCATATCATCTCCATCTCATTAGCATTGCGTTGCATCTTTAACATAGAAAAATGAAGCATAACATCCTTCTTACCATCAAGGCATGTGATCAGGTAAAAGGTGGATAATTAAGGGATCATGCAAGGCACAAAAAGGTCAAACAAGTTCACTCAAGCAATCCAAGAGGTATTTCATGTCTCATACTACCTCAATTGGTCATCCAAAACCTCAAGAGAGTGAGATTCAGTAGGAGATTGAGGCACCACATCTTTCACTATGCAAGAGATCCAAAAAATGAAGGAAAAACCTCAAAAGTGATGGTTCATTGGTTCAAAATCACCCTCAAAGGGTATATCTCATCATCCTTTAAGAGGATACACAACATACTCTGAGGAATTTGAAATTGAAGATTGCACATTTTTCTCCTAGGAGGAGGGTACCAAAATTAGGGTTTCCAATTAAATCAGGGTATCTTTGATTTTTTGGACAAAACTTGATGTCATGGTATTCTACATGTTCTTAAGTGTATGTGTGTGGAAAATTGCCTCTCAATTGGTTTTAGAAGTGGTTCAATTGGAAGAAAGATCAAAAATTAGGAAAATTGGGGCTAAGTCAAATAATCAGGGGAAAAAGTCAACTCTTGACTTTTTGAGCCCAAAATCATGAAATTCATGTTATATGTGACCAATGTACAAAATTTGATCAAGAAACTCCAAAAGAATCATGAAAAATCAAGAATGTGGAAAGTTGCCATTTTTGGAATGATTAGGGTTTCCAAAAGTAGTAATTTTGAGCCATTTTGCATCAGAGTTTGAACCAAGGCCATTCAAAATTGGGGGATCAAATGAAAATTCCACTCGGCCACAACAAAAGATCTTGTTTCAAGCTTCAAATCCATGTGTAGAACATCTCCATTGGATAAAAATTGAGTGAGATATGATTGATCAAAGTTTGACCAAAGTAGGTTCAAAACTAGGTCATGACCAAGGATTCTCAGGTCACGCTTCTCAGGATAGCCAGAAGCTCTGGATGTATTTTTTCCAGGATAGCCTGTCAGGCGCTTCCCTGGAATGGTACGTTAAGCTGGACAGGGTTCATATCAAGAGCTGGAAAGATTTGTGCGCTGCATTTTTGAAGCAGTATCAATATAACTTAGATATGGCACCTAATCGTACTCAGCTGCAGAGTATGACTCAGGATCCTAAGGAGGGCTTTAAGCAGTACGCACAGAGATTGAGAGAATTGGCTGCACGAGTTCAACCACCTCTGGGTGATCGTGAGATGGCCGATATGTTCATGAGCACACTCCAAGGGTCGTATTTGGATAGATTGGTTGCGTGTCCTTCCACAGGGTTTGCTGACATTGTTGTTGCTGGGGAGCGTATAGAGAGTCTGCTGAAGTTGGGTAAGATTCAAGACGTCAGTGGGACTGGTGCTTCGAGTTCAAGGAAACCCTTTGCTAATGGATCGAGGAAAAGAAAAGGGGAGTCCAGTGCTGTGCATAGAGGAGGGGGCAGAGGTAGGAATCAGTCCTATCATCAGGTGGATGATGTAACCATTCCGGTTCCAGCTGGAGAGCAAGCTCCAGATCAGCAAGGTAGACCCCGATTCCAGAATAATAGACCAAGGGAGCGTAAGTTTGATCCCTTGCCTATGTCATATGCTGCTTTGTTACCACAACTTCTCAAAGAGAAGCTGGTGGAACTTCGGACTATGAGGTCGCTAGACTCCGGAAAGTTGCCTCAAGGTTATGATGCCAACGCTAGATGTGAATTTCATTCTGGTGCACAAGGACACTCGATAGAGAAGTGCTGGGCTTTTCACCATAAGGTTCAGGACTTGATTGACGCAAAAGCTATTAATTTCTCTAAGCCGCCGAATGTTCGTGATAATCCAATGCCTCATCATGGAGGTGCAAGCATGAATGCTATTTCTGATGGTGAGAAATTGAATCTGATTACTGATGTGCATTTGGTAAAGACTCCGCTGTTGATTGTAAAAGAGCGTTTGTTAAAAGGAAAGGTATTTCCTGGATGTGGCTCTGATTGTGAAGAATGTTCAAAACAGATTAATGGCTGCGGTAAGTTGAAAGTTGGACTGCAAGATCTTATGGACGAAGGAAGACTTCAGTTTGATAAGATAGAGAAGGAGAAAGATGTTTCTGCCGTTACTATTTACTATAATCCAGTTGAGATACAGGTGCCTGTTGAGGAGCCTGTTGCTATCATCGTGCCCGAGAGGCCGAGACCGGTTACGATTATAGTTCCTGAATCGGCTGCTTATGTGTCTAATAGAGCAGTTCCATGGCAATATGGAACTGATACTCATCAAGGAGGAAGTCAACAGAATGCAGAGGCTGTTGTTGGTACTAGTATTGAGAATGTCAGTGGACCAAGTGGTTTCACCAGAAGTGGTCGGTTGTTTGCTCCTCATACTTTAAGGAATGATAAAGAGGCTGAAGCCACTACAAGAGCAAAAGGAAAATAGGTTATTGATGACAAGGTGCCTGCTCAGGAAGAGGACCCTAAAGTCAATTTTGATAATGATGTTGAGGAATTTATGAGGATTATCAAAAAGAGCGATTACAAGATCATTGATCAGCTTAATCAGACACCCTCTAAAATCTCGATATTATCCCTGTTAATGAGTTTAGATGCACACCGGGCTGCTTTGTTGAAGGTTCTGAATATGGCATACGTTCCCTAAGAAATTACTGTGATTCAGTTTGAGGGAGTAATTTCTAATGTGAAAGTGAGCCACGGGTTGGGGTTTACGAATAGGGATTTGACTCCAGATGGACGTAATCACAACAAGGCGTTGCACATCACACTTGAATGCAAAGGAGCTGTTTTGTCGCATGTGCTGGTTGACACAGGTTCTTCCTTGAACGTGTTACCCAAAAAGGCCCTGATGAAAATTGAAGTAGATGGATTGATTCTTAGACCCAGCGATCTGATTGTGATAGCTTTCGATGGATCCCAAAGATCGGTGTTTGGAGAGGTAGAACTACCAATACAGCTTGGTCCACAGATATTTAAGACGATCTTCCATGTTATGGACATTCAGCCTGCTTATAGCTGTTTGTTGGGCCGACCATGGATTCACGCAGCAGGCGCAGTTACCTCCACACTTCATCAGAAGCTCAAGTATGTATTCGAGGGTCAAGTGGTTACTGTTTGCAGTGAGGAAGATATATTTGTGAGTCATCTATCCAGTTTCAAATATGTGGAAATGGATGGAGAAATTCATGAAACGCTGTGCCAGTCTTTCGAAGCCCTGAATATCAATAACTTACCAGAATCTACTTCAGCAGCAGTGGTGTCGAATGTGCCAGGTGGGCCGAGTGCATCAATTGCGTCATACAAGCAGGCCAGAGAAGTGGTCGAAAGCGGAAATGCCTAAGGTTGGGGTAAGGCTATCGACGTGTTTGTGAAGGAAGATAAGTTTGGCATTGTATACCAACCTGGTCGGACGCCAGTTCCCCGATTTCGTGGGCCAATCAGCTTCAACAGTGGAGGCATTATCAATCCCAATCAGTCCTGCTCAGCAATAGAAGATGGCGCTGAAAGCTCAGATTATCTGGAAAAATGGGTATATGCACTGGCTTCGGGCGAGGCATTGCAAAACTAGTCTAGTGAAGAAATCGTTCATGTTGTACACCATTCAGAGTAATAATTCTTGTCTTTCATAATGCATGAAATCCCACACTCTGCCCAAGGTGTGAGGATCCATTTGTAGGGCCACCATATTTTCTCATATAATGTTCAAATATCAATAAAAGGACGTTTTTGTTTACAAATTTATGTTCCTTTATTCTTTCTTTATTTTTGCACAAAGAAAATAAAAATGATAATGCACTTTCTTTTCTTTTATTTTCAAGCAAAATAATCTAAAATAAAACATAAATCCAATCATGCAGACTTGATTGTGTGATTTCCTCTTAAAATGATTCTGTTATGCCCACGTATGATTTCGACAATCCGATCTATCAAGCCGAGGAGGAAAGTGATGAAGACTATGAACTCCCTGAAGAGTTAGCTAGATTGTTGAAACAGGAAGAAAAGACCATTCAGCCTCATCAGGAAGCTCTTGAGGTTATCAATATTGGTTCAGAGGAAAGCAAGAAAGAGATCAAGATCGGTGCAAGTCTGCGGGCTGATGTAAAGCAAGAGCTAATAGTCATGCTACGGGAATACGTTGACATCTTTGGTTGGTCATATCAAGATATGCCAGGTTTAGATACAGATATAGTTGTTCATAGACTACCATTGAAAGAGGACTGTCCACCAGTCAAGCAAAAGCTGCACAGAACAAAACCAGAAATGGCGTTGAAGATCAAGGAAGAGGTACAGAAGCAGTTGGATGCAGGTTTTCTGGAAGTGACCAACTATCCTCCCTGGGTGGCCAACATAGTACCGGTGCCGAAGAAAGATGGCAAAGTCAGAATGTGCATGGATTACAGGGATCTCAATCGGGCGAGCCCTAAAGATGATTTTCCACTTCCTCATATTGATGTGCTGGTTGACAATACTGCTCAGTTTTCAGTGTTCTCATTTATGGATGGATTCTTCGGGTACAATCAGATAAAGATCGCGCCTGAAGACATGGAGAAGACGACATTCATTACCCCTTGGGGTACCTTCTGTTACAAAGTAATGCCTTTTGGGTTGAAGAACGCAGGGTAAACATATCAAAGAGCAATGGTGACGTTATTCCACGATCTAATTCATAAAGAGATCGAGTGCTATGTGGACGACATGATTGCTAAATCAAAGACAGAAGAGGAACATCTGATCAACTTGAAGAAGCTGTTTGAGAGGTTGAGGAAATTCAGGTTAAGACTGAATCCTAACAAATGTACTTTTGGCGTGCGGTCCGGAAAATTGCTTGGTTTCATTGTCAGTGAAAAAGGAATAGAGGTTGATCCTGCTAAAGTGAAAGCTATACAAGATATGCCTGTACCGAGAACTGAGAAAGAAGTTCGCGGCTTTCTAGGGAGGTTGAATTACATTTCAAGGTTCATATCTCACCTAACTGCCACCTACGAACTGATATTCAAAATGCTAAAAAAAGATCAAACGGTCAGGTGGAATGATGATTGTCAAAATGCATTTGATAAAATAAAAAGATATTTGCAGGAACCTCCGATTCTGATACCTCCGGTTCAAGGGAGGCCACTGATTATGTATTTGACAGTGCTCGAAGGATCCATGGGTTGTGTTCTCGGTCAACACGACGAGACAGGTAGGAAAGAACATGTTATCTACTACCTGAGCAAGAAGTTCACAGATTGTGAATCACGTTATTCAATGCTTGAGAAGACATGCTGTGCACTTGCATGGGCCGCCAAGCGATTGAGATAATATATGCTCATGCATACAACCCTTTTGATCTCAAAATTGGATCCGGTCAAGTATATTTTTGAGAAACCAGCACTTACAGGCAGAGTTGCAAGGTGCCAGATGGTACTGACAGAGTACGATATTCAATTTACTTCGCAAAAAGCAATCAAAGGAAGTATACTGTTAAATTATCTTGCACAACAACCTCTTGATGATTATCAGCCCATGAGATTTGATTTCCCTGATGAGGACATCATGTTTCTCAAAGCGAAAGACTGCGAGGAACCACTTCTGGAGGAGGGGCCTGACCCTGAATCCAAATGGAGTTTGATGTTTGACGGGGCCGTTAATATGAATGGGTGCGGAGTTGGTGCAGTTCTCATTACGCCAGAAGGTGTTCACATGCCCTTCACTGCCCGAGTAACTTTCGGGTGTACCAACAATGAAGCAGAATACGAAGGTTACATACTAGGGATTGAGGAAGCTATTGATTTACAAATCAAGACCCTCGATATCTTTGGTGATTCAGCTTTGGTAATCAATCAAGTAAAAGGAACTTGGCACACACATCAGCAGAATTTGATTCCGTATAGAGATTATACGAGGAGATTGCTGACATTCTTTACAACTGTCAAGTGTACCATGTTCCCAGAGATGAAAATAAGTTTGCAGACGCCTTGACCACTATATCTTCGATGATCAAAGTGCTTGGTTGGAACTTTGTGCCCAGGATTGATATATCTCGCCTTGATAGACCTGCTTTTATGTTTGATGTTGACGCAGTGTCTGACGACAAGCCTTGGTACCATGACATTAAATGCTTCTTGAAAAATCAAGAATACCCGCCTGGGGCATCTTCCAATGACAAGAAGACATTAAGAAGGCTAGCCAGTAGTTTCTTCTTGAACAAAGATGGTGTGCTATATAAGAGGAATTTTGACACGGTTCTGCTCAGATGCGTGGATAGACACGAGGCAGACCTGTTGATGATTGAAGTGCACGAAGGCTCTTTCGGTACCCATGCCGGAGGACATGCGATGGCTAAGAAATTATTGAGATCGGGGTATTACTGGTTGACAATGGAGTCAGATTGCTGCAAGTATGCTCGCAAGTGTCACAAGTGCCAAATGTACGCAGACAAAGTGCACGTTCCTCCCAATCCGTTGAGTATCATGTCCTCTCCGTGGCCATTTGCAATGTGGGGCATTGATATGATCAGAAAAATTGATCCTACTGCTTCAAATGGCCATCGTTTCATCTTGGTCGCCATTGATTACTTCACTAAATGGGTTGAAGCAGCGTCTTATGCCAATGTCACTAAGCAAGTGGTGGCTCGTTTCTTGAAACGAGATATCATTTGTCGATATGGAGTTCCCGAGAGAATCATTACTGATAATGGTTCTAATTTGAATAATAAGATGATGGCTGAGCTATGCCGGGACTTCAAAATCGAACATCAGTCCCCACGTCCACGTACAAAGATTGGCATGAGATGTTACCATTGGCTTTTCATGGGTATCGAACATCAGTCCCCACGTCCACAGGGGCAACGCCATACTCACTTGTATACGGTATGGAGGCAATTCTACCGGTAGAAGTGGAGATCCCCTCTGTCCGAGTATTGTTGGACGTTAAGCTAGATGAAGCTGAATGGGTACGAGCCAGATTTGATCAGCTGAGCCTTATTGAGGAGAAACGACTAGCAGCAGTATGCCATGGTCAGCTATACCAGCGCAGAATGAAAAGGGCATTCGATCAAAAGGTCCGACCTCAAGTTTACAAGGTTGGAGATGTGGTAATCAAGAGAATACTTCCTCCGAGTACAGATCACAGGGGCAAATGGACTCCTAATTATGAAGGTCCATTCGTGGCTAAAAAGGTTTTCTCAGGTGGAGCCTTATTGCTGACAACCATGGATGGTGAAGACTTTTCATCCCCTATTAATTCAGATGCAGTTAAAAAATACTTCGTATAAAGAGACCCGCTGGATAAAAGAAAAAAACAATCCAGGCAAAAAAGGGCATCCCGGCGAACCAAAAACAGAATAAAGGTTCGGGCAAAAATTAGGGATATAATTGAAAAGAATTGTACACCCGGTAAGTTGAAAACCCAAAAGGGCAACTTAGGCAAAAAAAGGTATCCCGGTGGATTGAAAACCTGAAAAGGCGATCCACGCAAAAGAGGGATTTAAGCGAATGACTGCAGTCTGAATTAATCTGTACGTTCTCTACTCTTCAGCAAACTAGCAAAGTTTCCGAAGGAGGAATTGGTCCAACCACGAGCTTCTGAAGGCAAAGATATTCAAGAGAGTTGGAATACATACGGGTTATAACAGAATCAGAAATCAGTTGGAATTCCATTTCCGCATTATCATTAGGATAGATTTCTTTTCTCAATTTTATGGCAATCAACTCTTTCAGGGGGTTTGCTTCCGATTGTAAATTCGCCGATTTTGGCATTTCATCAATAAAATTGAATATTCAGTCACAAGTTTTTATTTTCGTTTTACTGTTTTGTTTGCAAAAATGTCCGATTTTTTATAATAAAACATTAATTTGAAAATATCTTGGCCTTGCAAAAACATGCACAACGAAGACAGTTAAAACTACTTTGCTTGTTGGACAACCTTGGATGGTGGACTCAAAAGACCACGCAATATCCTGGGGGCATGTGCATATTCTTTTTCTGTTGCAGGTAACGAGTACGATCGATCCAAGCAACACGGTCGTAACCACGAGCAGATATTTGCTATGGCTTGATACTGTTGTATCTTATTAAGTCGATTCTTCCCTTCAAGAATTCCCACCGAGTTTCGTGACGGCAACGGCAGTCAAAGATGGAATTATTCTGTGTCGATAACGGTTGCAAATTCTCCAGCAGAGTTGCTTCCCAGACACCGAAGTTAATGGTCAATCCCAGTGAAGTGGCCAGGAGTTTGAAGATGCATAATCTTCTGTAAAATCCTCCTATGACGTTTTCTTCAGATAAGTCTTGTATTTAGGGCAAAAGAAGGTTGTTGAACCTCCCAAACATGGGGCATCATATAGTTCTCCAGCGAGACGTTCCAAGTCTATTATCCCCAGTATAGTTTGAAGATGTTTGGTCTTCTGTAAAATCCTCTTAAAAGGGCATTCCCCAGGAAGAGACGCTTTAAAGCGGTTTTCCCCAGCAGAGTGTTATAAACTCATCATTCCCAACGGGATCGTCAAACAGAAAGTTCGCCTAACATGGGGCATTGTGACACTTATCCTAAGCTCGACAGTCTTATTCCTCAGCAGACGATCGTGGAATTGCCTTGGGTTTCCCCAGTAGGTCTCTAAGAACACTCTCCCAGCAAGTTGCAGTGAAATGTTCTAACCAGGATTCGCATATCCCCGGCAGAGTAGCCCTGATTCCCCAGCAAGATCGTATCTCTGGTAATGGTATCCCCACAGAGTTCAACATTTTTTACAGTAATTTCCCCAGCAAGGTCTAAATAGATCGAGGGAATCTCTTCTTCAACGAGGTGTCAGCATATGATATTACCCAGCCGGTGGTGTATTTCTCAGCATTGCTCATTTACAATCCAAAGTCCAATTTATTTTTGGCATGCGTACAGTTTGTTCATGTTATTCCAGCAGGTGGAGTGATCATTTGCCAATTTTAAGCTTCCAACGACAGTTTGGTAAGCACCAAAGTCCAACGACAGTTTGGCAAAGCTTCCAATGATAGTTTGGAAAGCACCAAAGTCCAATGATAGTTTGGCAAAGCTTCCAATGAAAGTTTGGTAAGCACCAAAGTCCAACGACAGTTTGGCAAAGCTTCCAACGACGGTTTGGTAAGCACGGAAATCCAACGACAGTTTGGTAAAGGCTGCAAAAGTCCATCTGAAGATGGCAAGTTTGAGATTCCAAAGCCGGTTTGGTAATCATTGAAGTCCAACGACAGATTGGCAGAAATCCAGCACGAATTGGTAAAAGTCCAACGACAGTTTGGCAGAAGTCCAACGACGGTTTGGCAGAAGTCCAACGACAGATTGGCAGAGCAGCTAAAGTCCATCGACGGTATAGCAAGCCAGTAGTCATCTGGCGTCATTCAAAAAGACATCGTTGAAAGTCCATCGACGGTATGGCAAGCCAGTAGTCATCTGGCGTCGTTCAAAAAGACATCGTTGAAAGTCCATCGATGGTATGGCAAGCCAGTAGTCGTCTGGCGTCGTTCAAAAAGACATCGTTGAAAGTCCATCGACGGTATGGCCAGCCAGTAGTCATCTGGCGTCGTTCAAAAAGACATCGTTGAAAGTCCATCGACGGTATGGCAAGCCAGTAGTTGTCTGGCGTCGCTCAAAAGGCAGATCTCTCCGATAGTGTTTCATTGAAGATTCAATCCAGCAGTTTCGTGGGGTTTATATCCCTTTTGTTATTCATCATCCAGAGAAAATTTTTGGTTATACTTGGTATTCAATCACTATATACCTTGAAAGTCTGAAAGCAATCGCTTTCAGGCATTCAGGTCTACAGTGTTTGAATAGGGGCAGCTGTAATACCCCAAAATTTGCTCTCCCTTTTTGGTATCATAGCATAAAATTATCATATATCATATCATCTCCATCTCATTAGCATTGCATTGCATCTTTAACATAGAAAAATGAAGCATAGCATCCTTCTTACCATCAAGGCATGTGATCAGGTAAAAGGTGGATAATTAAGGGATCATGCAAGGCACAAAAAGTTCAACAAGTTCACTCAAGGCAAGCCAAGAGGTATTTCATGTCTCATACTACCTCAATTGGTCATCCAAAACCTCAAGAGAGTGAGATTCAATAGGAGATTGAGGCACCACATCTTTCACTATGCAAGAGATCCAAAAAATGAAGGAAAAACCTCAAAAGAGATGGTTCATTGGTTCAAAATCACCCTCAAAGGGTATATCTCATCATCCTTTAAGAGGATACACAACATACTCTGAGGAATTTGAAATTGAAGACTGCACATTTTTCTCCTCGGAGGAGGGTACCAAAATTAGGGTTTCCAATTAAATCAGGGTATCTTTGATTTTTTGGACAAAACTTGATGTCATGGTATTCTACATGTTCTAAAGTGTATGTGTGTGGAAAATTGCCTCTCAATTAGTATTAGAAGTGGTTCAATTGGAAGAAAGATAAAAAATCAGGAAAATTGGGGCTAAGTCAAATAATCAGGGGAAAAAGTCAACTCTTGACTTTTTGAGCCCAAAATCATGAAGTTCATGTTATATGTGACCAATGTACAATATTTGATCAAGAAACTCCAAAAGAATCATGAAAAATCAAGAATGTGGAAAGTTGCCATTTTTGGAATGATTAGGGTTTCCAAAAGTAGTAATTTTGAGCCATTTTGCATCAGAGTTTGAACCAAGGCCATTCAAAATTTGGGGATCAAATGAAAATTCCACTCAGCCACAATAAAAGATCTTGTTTCAAGCTTCAAATCCATGTGTAGAACATCTCCATTGGATAAAAATTGAGTGAGATATGATTGACCAAAGTTTGAGCAAAGTAGGTTCAAAACTAGGTCATGACCAAGGATTCTCAGGTCACGCGCGTGTCATTTCCACAAACACATGGTGGGCCAAATGTTTTGACTAATTACGCATGGTTAGAGGCCTCAAATGTAAAATCTTTCAACATGAAAGTTGTTCATCTATGTGAGATCTTCAAAATTGATGTTCATGGTTTTTTCATTTGATCAATGGATAAGAAGTTGTGATGGCTCAAAGTAGGGTCAATGTAACTGAGGAATTGGTTAAGTCACAATCAGGTCATGCCATACGCGTGTGTATCATGCAGCATGTCAAACCAATTTTGAATTCTTATGTTTGATGCACATTTCCAACCTCTTCCAAGCATCATTTCAACTCAAATTTCAAACCAAACTTGTAGCATTACATCCCCTCTTTCAAATGAATCCAAAAACTCACCAAGTTGACCATTGAGTAGAGAAAAAAACGTCACCAATTCACCCTATCTCCATTGTTTTCAGCTGCCATAAAAAAATCAGAAAAAAGAAATGAATGTTGTTGTTGTTGTCTCAGCTTGCCCGTGCATTGATCACACTCTCCAACCCTTTCTTCATTTAACCAAACACCCATCACATATCCTTGCCATGGCACGTGCCTTGCATGAAAGTAGAAGGAACAACTTACTGAGAAAGTTTCTGCTACAGCAGCCTTGCTATTCCAAGCTTCACTCAATTACACTCCACCATAGCCTACCATAAATCATCACCATTATATCACAGCCATGGCTAACTCGTCCCCTAACTAACTTGGCTCAGTTAGTTAGGATGAACTCACCTAAACCATGCTAACTCATTTGACTCACTCATTAAACCATAGTTAACCCACACTATAAATGACAACCTCACTCACATTTCTCATTTTAGATTCATTTTTTCACGTTCACTCCAAAAACTTTCTCTATTTCCTCCCTGATTCTCTCACTTTTTTTCATCAATTATCTCAAAACTTCTTCTCTGAATGCACGAGATTTTCATCTGCTTCATCTTTATCATCATCAATGGAGCATGATTGAATCCACACGATTTCCCCAAGTATACTTCATCAAGCTTTGAATCTCTTTGCTCTCAAGATATAGCATTTATTTTGCTTAGTTTTGAAGCTCCAAGGTTGAAGAGCAAGTGTTTCCTCTGGTTTTCTCAAACTCTACAAGAACTGCAAGATCAGGTTCCAAAGCTCACAAACTTTTCTCTCACGTTTACTTGATTATTTTGTTGTTTTCATGATGATTTGAGCTTAATAGAAGCATTTGAACTCTGGCTAGTTGATAGAACTTCTTAGAAGCTTAGATCCAAAAATTTAGGGCAATATGTTCGTGCTTGTTTCTTGCTGTATGTGAATGGTTTGACGATTTCATTGGTAGATTCATGATGTGTGTTACTTCCTCTTCATTTTGGCATATTGTTTGTGAAATTCTGGGAAAATTAAAGTTGCAGACGGTGGTGTGTGACCGGAGAAGGTGACCGGAGGTCCCTCTCCGGCCGGTAGCTTTGTGCTAGGGTTTCATTGCCAGTTTGAATGTCAACCGTGTGATTTTGTTGATCGTGCGTTCCAAAACATGCCAGCACATTAAAAACAAGTGTGCTCCTGACGTGATTTTTTCTGATTTTCATTTAAGTGTTTTGTGGCGCAGTGCATGTTAGTTAATGTGTTCTCTCACGCATGAGCTTTGATCTTGCTTACTTTGACTTGGCTGTTGACTTGACCAGATCCAAGGGTTTTCCTTGCTTTGACTTGCTTTGACCGAAATTCCATGCTAGCTATTGTGTTCTGCGTGCTTAGTGGACTTAATACAATTGATATTCGCACCCTATGTTTCCAAGGCCCAAACATGTTGAACTGATAGTTTACTATATTTGCACCCCACTCTTGTTTTCATTTCATTTTTATTTTCTTCATTTTGTACACGTTTTGTTTTTAATTTTTAAAATTACAAAATAGCATCATAAAATTCTATAAAAATTCATGAACATTTTTAAGACATTTAGGAAATTTTTGACATTTCTATTTCATGATTTTATGACATTTTTTCCACTTTTGCACAATTTGCTTTGAATTTCCATTTGTGTGCTTTCTAAATGTGGTACATGAATTTGTATGATTTTGTTCTTGCTCATTATAAGTGGTTTTGACTTGGTTCTTTTTGCATTGATTCACAAACACTTTGAAGCATGTTAGATAATTTTTGTTTGATTTTTTAGGTAAATTTATGACATGTTTTGATGCTTATCTTTGCATTACCTTGCATGATGTTTCAATTTGACCTAATTTCTTTGTTTGAGGGCATTTTGCTTTGAATTTTGACATGCTATTTTGATGTATGATTCATTTCTGACTTAGGCATTCCAATACCATGCTTGCATAATTTTCATAAATCCATTTTATTTTTGTTTGATGCATTACATTTGAAGTATAGTAACATGTCTTATCATTTCAATTTTTGTGCATGTTTACATGATTTCTTGTGTACATATTTGCATGATCATTTGCATATTGGGTGAGCTATTGTTGTGACATTATAGATCATTGGTACACATTATAGGTCATCTTTGCATGTTCATTTCCCTTTGAACTTTGTGCATCCTTAACATGTATTGGTTTGCATCTTTTCTTTTGAACTTCTATTTCAATTCTTCTTCTTATATTACTTCTTGAATGTCTTGATGTTTGATTCATGGATACTTTGAGATGTGTATAAGCCATTTTCCATTTAGTTTCAATTCTGATGCTTGGATTATATGTTCCATTTATGCATGTTTCTTCTCTCTCTTTTCATCTTTCATCTATCTTTTCTTATGGAAACATGTTGAATGTTAATGGATGGTGATTGATGCTTATTCATTTGAATTGATAGGATGATATTCTCTTGTTATTCATATGATGCACATTCTGGTTGTGATATTAGGATTTGATCTCTCATCTCATTCTTTTGAGCTTTATGGTACATTAAGTGTTCTTTTACTTCTTGTATTTCTTATACATGTTCACTAACCATGTAGGGGCTTTGGTAAGTTGAAATTGAGTGTGGATAAGGAATCCACATTCAAACTTCTCTCCTTTCATCTTTTACAATTCAATCATGTGTTTTGCTAAGCACTTATGTGCTTTCTTTGATTAACTCATTACTTTCCCTTTTGAGTTACAATTCATCTTCTACTTTAGAAGTGAATTGTTTAATTCATTTCTCCCTTAGACTTTAGGTCTTGCAACCTCACAAACCATTAGGATCACTCCCTTAACTAATTAATTAGGATTGAGTCTTAGATCATATAGATTTTACCTTTTCTCCTCTCTTGAGTCTTTCATCTTCTCATCTCAAAGAAAATTCAAAATATCTAATAAAGGTAGGCATTTATTGCATTTAGGCCTTTCATATAAAGAAAAGATTATAAAGGGGTCTTCTCTTATAGTCTTAGAATGTGTAGCATATAGCCCATCTTGGGTCAATGTGTTAAACATTTGATCTTGTATGAGGGACTTAAATGCAATACTTGTTGAAGGTACAAATAATAAAACACTTCTTCATTTCTTAATCAACAAAAACACTTAATAAATACAAGTATGCTAGTGTGTTTGAACCTTAACAATTGGAACTAAGTGTGGGGGTCTTCTTCACTTTTAGTGTGCTTTCTTACCCATTCCATCTTGGAATGTGAGAATGTACACATTTCAAGGGCTGAGATTTAGATACACTAACATATGCAAACAAATGAACAAAACTTTTAAAAGACAAAAACAAACAATAACGTCTTTCCTCCGGGATTTCTTTCCTCATCTCATTCACTCTTTCTGTAAGGATGCGTCATTTCCGTCCTACCGTAAATAGGTAACGCCTAAGTCTCCCTACAGCGAGCCGCAACACCGAACTGCTAGGACGCGAACGTTGACGTACTCCCCTAAAAAGCACAAACAGTTTTCCCTAGGTGAGGGGAACTACGTCGCTCTGATTCTCATGTTCCCGATGAGATACGTATGCAGTGGGGTAGGGCCCATGCGAGCACTTCTTTTATTTTCCCTACATTTGTTTCCCTTTCTTTCTTTCAGTTCCTTTTCCAGTATCCTTTTCTATCACCCTTTCATCGAGACAAGCAAGCGTGGATCCCATCGGGTACGATGGACGTGAGGGGGTGCTAATACCTTCCTCTCGCGTAACCGACTCCCTTACCCTTTCTTTTGGTCGTAAGACCATGCTCTTTCCTTCCCTTCAGGTTTATGCGGTGTTTCCTTTCCCTATCGTGGGATAAATACACATTGCTGGCGACTCTGTTTTGGTGCCACTTTCGCGTTTGTACTTGGATGAAAATCCCGGGAGCGACAATAAGCTCCATTAGAGAATACTTGTATGACTTGGAATGGTCCTTCCCACTTAGGGGACCATTTGCCCAATGTTCTATCCTTTCGATCCATGGGCAAAATCACCTTCCAAACCAATTCCCCACATGCAAAAGATTTAGATTTAACCTTTTTGTTGTAGGATTCTTCGACCCTCTTCTTTTGTCTTCTCAGTAACTCCAAGGCTCTAAGCCTTTCTTCATCCAAATTCACTAATTCATTCATCATCATTTCCCAATAATTCTCAGAGGGAATTTCATGATGTCTTTGAACTCTTACAGCCTGTAGATAAATCTCAACAGGTAATACTGCATCATGACCAAAAGTGAGTCGAAATGGGGTAGTATTGGTAGCCTCTTTGGGGATGTTCGACACGCCCAAAGAACTTGGTCTAACGTCTTGTGCCAATTTCTAGGCCTTTTTCCCACATGTTTCTTAATTAGTCCAATCACTGCATTATTGGCAGCTTCGACTTGCCCATTGGCCTGAGCATAATAAGGTGTAGAAGTTAATAACTTAAAACCTATTTCTTTGGCAAATTCCTGCATCTTTCGACCAGTGAACACTGATTCCCTGATCTGTAGTAATTGTTTCAGGAATACCAAATCTATAAATAATGTGATTTTGAATGAACTCAATAACATCTTCCTGACCTATATTCACCAGTGGTATTGCCTCAATCCACTTGGTGAAATAATCAATTCCCACCAAAATATATCTCTGGTTCTTTGAAGATGCTGGTCGAATCTCTCCCACTATATCCAAAGCCCATCCTCTGAAAGGCCATAGTTTCACTATATAATGTAATTCACTTGCAGGGATGTGCTGTATGCCAGCATGAATTTGACATTCTTGGCACCATTTAGCAAATTATATGCAATCCTTCAGCATAGTGGGCCAATACATGCCTTGTCGAAACAACAACCATTTCATCTTCTGGCCAACTTGGTGTGCTCCACATGCCCCACTATGTACTGGCGAAAGTGCCAAATACGCCTCTGCTTCACTAAGGCATTTCAATAAGACTCCCTCAGGAGTCTTTTTAAACAATTCATTACCCACCAGTACATAGCTCAAAGCTTGATACCTGATTTTCCGTTCTGTCGAAGCCGTTGGGTTTCGTAAATACTCAACTACGGGCTTCCTCTAGTCTTCGTCTGTTAAATTATCTATGGCAAATATTTCAAAATTTTCGCCATCTATACACCCAAGCTTAGTTGTTTCTAAGTCTGACGGACATAATCCAACAGCCACCACCTTACCTCTTGCCTCAATTACTTCTTGCAGGTTTTCTTTCGATACCTTGTATCCAGAAGCAATTTGGGCCAAGTCGTTAGCAACTTGATTCTCTATTCTAGGTATGTGTTGGATGGCCACTACCTCAAATTTCTTTAATAATCTATTGGCTATCACAAAGTACATAATGAGATTTTCTTTAACACATTTATACTCCTTTGTGTTTTGTTTTATAACCAATTCTGAGTCTCCCATTATTTCGACTCTAGTTGCCCCCAATTCTAACAAAATTTCAAGGCCAGCAATTAATGCTTCATATTCAGCCTCATTGTTAGAACAAGGACCTTCGACCTTGTACTTGAATTTTGTTGGAATTTTTTCAGGAGAAATAATGTATATTCCTACTCCTGTTCCATTTTTATGACTTGATCCGTCAAAGTATAATTTCCAAGATCTTAATTCGACGTAATTCAAATCATTTTCATTTATGGAGTGATCAACTATAAAGTCTGCAACTATTTGCCCTTTCACAGCTTTTAAAGGTTGATATGTTAAGGAAAATTCTGTTAATGCTAATGCCCATTTGCCAATTCGACTATGCAAAATAGGTTTAGATAACATATGTTTTATAACATCAAAGTGAGACGAAACATACACATCAACAGGTTGTATATATTGCTTCAGTTTAGTACAAGAGAAATACAAGCATAAGCATAACTTTTCAATCATGCTATACCTAGTTTCTGCATCATTTAAAACTCGACTAAGGTAATAAATGGCTCTTTCGACTCCATTTTCATCCTCCTGAGCTAACATGCTCCCTAGAGTTTTATCTGATGCAGCTATGTACAATCTCATACTTTTGTTTCTACAAGGTGGTGAAAGAATTGGAGGGTGGCTTAGGTACTCCTTGATCTTGTCGAAGGCTTCCTGCTGTAATTGCCCCCACTCGAAACCATCTTTGTTAAAACGAAGCAATGGCGAAAAAGCTTGTGTTTTGCCACTCAGGTTGGATATAAACCTTCTTAAGAAGTTGATTTTGCCCAACAACGATTGCAACTCCTTTTTGGTTGATGGCACTTTCGCCTCCATTATGGCTTTGGTTTTATTCTGATTTATTTCAATCCCTTTCTTGTGGACCACAAAGCCTAAGAAATCCCCTGCCTGCACACAAAAAGCACATTTAAGAGAATTCATTTTAAGACCATATTTTCTCATCCTTTCAAAGGACTGTCGAAGATGGTCAATGTGACTATTCCCAGAAATAGATTTTATAACAATATCATCAATATAAATTTGCATGAATGTGTCTATAAAATCGTGGAAAATTGAATTCATTGCCCTTTGATAAGTAGCTCCAGCGTTCTTGAGACCAAAAGGCATCACTACCCACTCATAGGTGCCTAAGGCTCCAGGGCATCTAAAATAAGTTTTATGAATATCTTCCTCAGCAATGAATATTTTGTTATAGCCAGAATATCCATCCAGCATACTAAGATATTCATGTCCTGCTGCAGAATCTATTTACATTTCTGCTACTGGCATTGAATATTCATCTTTGGGAGTTGTAGAGTTTAAATCTCTAAAATCGATGCAAACTCTCAAAGACCCATTCTTTTTAATAACAGGTACTATATTAGCCAACCATTCGACATACCTTGCAGTGCGAATGAATTTGCAACGAAGCAGTCTTTCGACTTCCTCTTTGATTTTTGACAGTATCTCTGGTGCAAACCGTCTTGGATTTTGCTTGACTGGTTTTTTCCCAGGCGTCATAGGCAACTTGTGTTCGACTAACTCCCTGCTCAGACCAGGCATCTCATCATAATCCCAAGCGAAGCAGTCTTTGAATTCTTTCAACAGCTTAACTACTTCGACTTTCAACTGGGGATCAAGACTGGCATTGATGTAGGTAGGCCTTTTGGTTGCCCCCTCACTGAGGTCCACTTCTTCCAAAGGATCTTGTGCAAGCATTTTCATATTATTCGCAACCGGATCCTTCTCAAATCCCAAAGGCTCATCTTCATAGATGGCGTCGAGCCTCTGGCTTTGCTCTCCAATTTCAACCTTATCTGGAGGTTTTGGGTCAAAGTCCTTACCAGGACCTTCTTGATATACTTCAGAAATGGCTTTGCCAGCCATATAATCATTGGCCGCTTCCAAAGCCGCTTGTAGTTTTGTTTCGGCCACATAGGCCGAAATTATTTTCAAAGCGTTGAACTCAGTCATGATCACTGAATTCATCTCCCCACCCTGTGGGTTCTATTAGAGGTGTGCCTACGCATGGCAATCTTCCTCCTGGTACCTCCCTGTCCCATCTGAAACCTTTAACAGGGTGTAAGTACAACGAATAAAACGTTTCCTCGTCAGGTGTAAACTCAAAATCAGCTGGAGGACATGGAGCATGTTCGCCAGATGTTTCTCAAATTGCCTACTGTCCACATGATTAACAGGCACCCTGAAGTACCCTTGATCAACTTCAATGTTTTCCACTATCCCATCTGGTCTCCAGATTGTGATTCTCTGGTGCATAGATGAGGGTACTGCTCCTATCGCATGGATCCACTCCCTACCAAAGAGTAGATTATAGTTAGCCTTTGTTTCCACGACCATGAACACTGTTGGTCTGGTAATAGTTCCCACAGTGAGATCCACCTGAATCACTCCCAGAGTGGAACCAACTTTGCCTTCATAGTTCGACAGAACCATGTTGTGGGGTTTAGTATCAGTCTCAAATTTTCCAATCTTGCTCAACAAAAATCTTGGCATCAAATTAACCATCGCACCACAGTCTACCAAAATTTTATTGACAGGGACGTTCTCCATTTTTCCAGTAATGTAAAGAGGCTTCAAATGACCCTTCATTGCCTCTGTGGGACGCTCGAAGAAAGCATTCTGTTCTTCGACGCACCCATTGTTCATGATGTAATAGCACACAGGCTTGTGTGCCATCATTTCCAATTCAGCAGTTTGGTCTAAGTCTTCGACCTCTGAGACTTGACCAAATTCTCTTGGCATCACCGACACCACATTTACCAAAATGTCTAGGCAAGTTGCTGACTCATTATCGAAGTTATCAGTCATATCATCATCCTCTTCGACCTTCTTTTCTGGCTGAATAGTAAACAACTTTCGTCGTATGGGCATCTTCTCCATTGCCCCAGCCACATTGGTGCTTGACTCCCCTTGCACCTGAGCCTCCCTGACAGCTTTTCGTGTGCGCTGCTCTCTTCGGCATTGCGATCTAGACATTGGGTTTTTACCCTTGTAGTTCTGAGAAATGGATGCTGATTTGTTTGTGGTGTGATTCTCTTTTCTGTACTCAAATGACGTACCTCTTTCCACATCAAACTCCTCCCACTTTTTCTTCTGTCCTCTCCCTTCGACAGGTTTGATCCAACTACCTGTTGGCACATTCACAGTTGGTTTGAACGTACCTGGCCTAATTCCTGGTGCTTGGTTTTTTAACCCTGTCGAAAGTCGCCTATGGTCAAAACCTCTGCGCCCCTTGTTCACCTTCTGCCCCAAGCTTTCGCCAGCCTTCTTGATACCTTCCAGCTTATGGGCAGCCTTCTCATAAAAAATGGCGCTGCACCTGGGGCACAACATTACTCCAGAGTCTTTTTTCTGGCAACGATGCAAGAAGTCCACGATTGTCTCTTCTGGCTTAGGATAAGCCATTTTGTTGAGTTTCTCTTGCTCATCTACCTTACTCAATTGTTCATCTTTTCGATCCGTAATTTCGACCATGTTGACATCCATTCTGTCCTTCAGGCGCATCTTAGAGAAGCTGGCTTCCAGACTTTCAGTGGTCTTTGCCAAGCAGTCACCACCTACTCCTGCTTTTGCAGCTCTTTGGGAAGCTTTTTCCCAAGCAGCTTTCTCAGCCTCCACCATCTCCTCAGCATTGACTCTCTCGACATCAGGAGATGTCTTGAAAAAATTTTCAGCAGCCATGCATATCCAATTTTCCACCAGACAACCATCTATGTCCAGCATCTCTCCAACCAAGAGCATGTCATCTTCTAATTCCTTAACAACTTGAACTTTAGGGGCATTTCTACCCATAGCCTCATTGGTGTTGACACTATCTGAGCTAGAATCAGAGTCTTCAGCCAATTCGACCATGTTAATGCCTTCATTAGCATTTATCTTCCACCCATTCACGGTCATATCCAAAACGTTAGCAGCCTTATCCATTTCAACAAACTTATCAGCAGTTTCTTTAGTTACCAACATCAGACTGGTATCATCAACATTTAGGCCACTTGTAGCCTTACTAGAACCTTCAATTATCACAACACTGATGGCGAAGTCTTCAGTAACTTCTACCATGTTGACTGACTCGTCGAATCCCCCTGTGGCTTCCACCATCTGAACCTCATGAGGCTCTGTATAGTTGGCCTCTACAACTTGCAATGGGTCAGAGTCAATCTTCATCTGGGCTTTGCCTTTTTCCCCAAACTTCAGCCTTCCTTCCTGGATAGCGTTTTGCACCAAATCCCTGAAAAGAAAACATTGAGAAGTTTTATGACCCAAAAAATTATGGTACTTACAAAAACCTCTTTTCTTTCTTTGTTCTAAAGGTGGCGTTTTAGCACCAGCAGGCACTATCATTTGCCCATCTTTAACTAACAAATCAAAAATTTCGTCGCATTTAGTGACGTCGAAGGTATATGTTTTCTTAGGGAATTTGTCGTTAGATTCGACAGTATTTTTTCCTTCTGAAGGGGCTAATAATTTGCAAGCATAAGGTGGACCTTGCTTTAACTCAGCAACGTCAACCTCATTTTCGTCGAAACAAGATGGCTCACCATACAGATTCTCCACATCTTCCTTGCATTCGACAAACACTACTTTTTTACCCCTACTGAATTTGGCCTTTTCTTCTTTTAGCCTTTCTAGCTGTCGAACCCTATCAGCCAGCTGGGCCATATCTCTAAGATATTGGGTATCTAATTTCTTCCTAATGGAAATATCAAGACCCCCAGCAGCCATTTCGACCAACTCATGTTCTGGCACTTGTGTAAAGCACCTGGCTTTAAGAAGTCGAAACCAATTCAGGTAATCATCAATTGGCTCAATGACTTTGCGCTTGATGCTAGCAAATTCTTTCAAACTAATCTTAGTTTGCCCCATGTAGAAATGTTCATGAAACAAACGTTCTAATTGGGTCCAATTGTATATGGAATTTGGAGGCAACGTAGTAAACCATGTGGAGGCATTCTTGGTAAGGGAACTTGGGAAGTATTTGATCCTAAGGCTTTCATCAGCTGCAATCTCGCCCGCTTCGATCAAATATCTAGCCACATGCTCGACGGTAGACTCAGTAGTATCTCCTGAAAACTTGCTGAACTTTGGAACCTTCATCCTAGGGGTTAGTTCTGCTTGGAGAATGTAATCCACTATAGGCGAAGTATAATTTGGCCTGGTGAAGCCAAAATTCATACCATTTCTAGTCATTATCCTGTCAACCATGGCTGCAAGATTATTTTCTTCTGCTTGATTCTGGTGTCGAACCTGCCTAAGTAGTTGATCTGCGTTTTGGTTCCTGTTCAGCATCACTACTGATTCTTCCTCCATCTAGTATGGCATCTGGTTTCTTGGTGGTTCGACCCTAAAATGGTCAACCATCTCTTGATCCTCCAAGTTAGCATCAGGTATCTGACGTAGATGACGTCTTGGGATATCTTCGACAACCGTCGCTCTTCGATCTACTGCTGGTACTCCCATGAAATCAGCCATGCGTGCCACTTGTGCAGCCAGTTGTTGGTTAGTTTGGGTTATATTTTGGATCAAAGGTTGAAAAACTTCTCCCATTGTCTGAGATAACGTATGTACCATTTGCATGTTACTTTCATCCATCTGCTGTCTCAAACAATTTATGGATGTATTTGTAAGGCTAGGTGTTTGAACAGAGTACCCAACACCTATATTCTGGTTGTTTCGTCCTCCTGATCCTGACCCCTGTAGTGGCGAAGACACAACAGTTTCTGAAAACACATGTGGAGCATTCTGCAGGTTTTGTATCATTGATGTAGGCATACCATAGGGTTGACTCCTTGACCCTGGATGTGGAAAACCTGGTGGAGGAACGTGCCTATACATTGTATTTCCTCCTGAGGGTGTTGGTGAATTAGAACTTTGTGGTCCTATGTATTCCAACACAAGTTGAGTATATGATTTTGTGTATGTTGATCCTGGCTCAGACACTACTAATGGAAGTGACGCTTGTCCACCCGTCGAAGACACTGGTGATGGTGTGCTTTAAGTCCCAATACTGCTACTGGACTGAGTGTTTGAAATACTCCCTTGAGGATCAACTTGTTGATTGGCATTGGTTGCCATTTTCTTAGTGTATCTTCTCTTTGGTATTCCTTCGTTTGCTGTGGTTAACTTCCCACTTCTCAGTAACATACAACGAAAGTGCTTCTTCACCAAGAGAGATGAGGTTGACAAAAAGGTTTAGCTTAGCACTGGGTCCCACCGAGTGTGCCAATTTGTTTACCGTGAATTTTGGTAAACAACCTCTGGTCTATCAATCTAAACGCAAATTAATTTAACTTGCAGGATCGACCACACAAATCCTAGGACATGTGCTAAGTTTGAGAGACAAGTGTAAATTAAAGAAAATGTAAACTGAACTCCACATTCGACAATGCTGAAAATAAAGTCTAACTGAACTCCACGTTCGACTATGGGCAATAAAGTAAAGTGAAGACTCGAAATTTAAAGTGATGCAAATAAAGGGTGCAGAAATTAAAGGCGTCGAATGAGTAAAAGCTTTGAAAGTAAAATGCAACGAACTCCACGTTCTTGGAAAGTAAAGGCTGGGATAATAAAAGTGATGTCGAAGGTAAAGTGCAGGAAAGTAAAAGACTTTGAAAATAAATGCAATGGATTTAAAGGAGAACTCCACGTTCTTGAAAATGAAAGACTTTAAAACGTAAAGGCTTGAACATTAAATGCTTGAACGTAAAAACGCAGTCGAAAGTAAAATGCAGAAAGTTTAAATGGCTTTGAACATAAATTTGGCATGGAAGATGAAGTTCAAGAAACTGTAAAGGCATGGAAAGTAAACATGCTGAAGATAAATTAGATTAATGAAGACAATGGTGTTACATTACGTACATTCTCACGAACTCATTTCTCTACACGCGGGTACTTTGAGTTTCTTAGAGTAACTTGTACAAAAATATGAACACCCACTTTACATAGAACCAACTCCTATTTATAGTGCTAGGAAATAACCACTCAGTGGTGGTTACTGCTTCGAACGTGTGAATTTTGGCGCCTTCCTCTTGATCTCAACTGTTCCCACGTTCACAACTGCTCTTATTTAAATTTCAAATATTGGAAATTCCCTCCAATCTTACTGCAGCGCTACATCTTCATGGTCGAAGAACCCTTTCAACACTTAGCCATTTTTTAAGGTTTCTCCGCACTTATTCGACTCAGGCCTCTCCAAAAGTTAGGTCGAAACCTTCTCTACATTAAAAATAATTTTTTAACATTAAAATAGCTTTGATTTTGTCTAGCGTCGAAATTGAGGGTTAACAACCCCTGTTGAGTCAATCAACCTTTTAGCATCAAAGTTGTGCCTTGCTCACAACATACAAACATCGACAACTCCTCTTTAGAGATGAAAAATTCTCTCTAAGTCAAGATCTTTAGCTTCACATCTTGGGCTTTGAACAAGATACAAATAGACTCTTTAGCTTCATATCTTGGGCTTTGAACAAGATACAAATCCCCTTTAGCTTCACGTCTTGGGCTTTGAAAAAGACACCAAAACAACCTCTTTCCTCCCATAGAATAGGAGGAACTACGATCGCTCTGATTTCCCTGTTTCGGGAATACGTAGGCATAAGATTGCAAAAATCTTAGCGAGCATACTAATCAAAAACCTAAAATCCCATACCTCCATACATCAATCAAAAAGCATCAGTCTTAACACATTACCAAAAACCTCACAAATGGTCCAAATATTCTATTCTTAACAAAATAACCGAAGAGGGGCCCACATCTTAATAGCATCTGTAAACCAACAGTTTTGACTGTTTAAACTCAGTATGCAAGCAGGGTTAATTGGAGACATCTATTTCCTTTCCTTAATCAGCTCAATAGGATAAAAAATGAATCGAACTGTAGTACCCAAGCGATAGTGACTCAGGACCACAAAAATTGCGCTACAGAAAAAATGGCCCCCACCGTGGGGCCTTCTTCCTTTTTCTTACAATCTTCGGTAGAAACCTTAAGTTTAGAAAGTTCCACGGAAATATGGTGACTTCACTGGGGACGGGTCATTCTTTCTCCCATCTCTTGAGGTGAAATTCATAGTGCACAGAAATGGCGACTCTGCTGGGGAGTCATTGTCTATATAGGATCATAAGACTAGATGTCTAGGACGATTAAGACAAATATATATACTGCTTTTCCTAATTGATATCTGTGTTTATTTTTTTGCTAATGGGAATGCGTGTGATGCCGCATGTGGAATGAGTATACACCTAAGATAGGTGATAGGAATGCGGGTAATCTTACGGGGAGTAAATCCCATTTAAGAGTCCTCGACCGACCATCAAACTCAGTGGAGACTCCCTTTGCAGATACATTGCCTATACGACTTTGGTTGTTGAAAGTAGTGTGGTCGACAGGGTTATCTGAGAAGATGAGGTTTTTAGTAGGCTTAAACCATTTTGTAGTTCCGAAGCTATCGAAAATAGTTGTCACGCGATACTACCCTCATCTGAGATCACTCTAAGATACATCAGCTCGTTGGCGATCCACTTGCTGTTGTTATCTCAAGAGGGGTCAATGATTTTACGAACAGGTACAAAAAATCACCAGTATAAACCTTTGGGGGGGGGGGTAGAGCCTTGACTTCATGACACCGACCCTTTGACCCCATGTTTTTTCTATGTTTTTGTGTGCTGCATTGATGCATTCATCTAAAAAACATTAAAACAGAGAAAAATCTTCTCTTCTAGTCTCTCTTTTTCAAACTAAACTAAGACAATGATTGCAAATATCAGAGAAAGAGATTGTGCTAATGGATTTCGGTAGAAGGAAAACTCATAAGTACACCTTCAAGGTTCCAAAACTAGAGGATTTGAGAGGTTTGGCGAGGATGATAACCAACCCTGAGGCTTTCAGAGCTAAGTATGGAGGCTTGTTGTCCCTGTTAAGGGTCCATGTAATTGAAGGAATCTTATCTACACTAATCCAGTTCTACGATCCGGTCTATCACTGTTTCACATTCCCGGATTATCAACTAGCACCAACACTGAAGGAGTACTCTCACCTGACTGATTTACATATCACTGACCAAGATCCATTTTCTGGACTGAAAGAAATTCCAAAGGATCAAACCATTACAAGAGAAATCCATTTGGATGAGTCAGAAGTCAGGACTCACAAAACCACTAAGGGTGGAATCCCGGGTTTGCCATCCCAGTTCTTGACAAAGAAAGCTCTATACTTTGCTAGTATAGGGAACATGGCTGCTTTCGAGGGCATCTTTGTTTTGCTTACCTACGGGTTATTTTTGTTTCCCAACATCGGTAACTTCGTAGATATCAACGCCGTTAAAATTTTTCTGATTGGAAACCCTGTACCAACTTTTCTCGCATATGCTTATCATTCGGTGCACTTAAGGAATTTGTATAGCTGAGGAATGATCACATGTTGTGTACCCCTGCTATACAAATGGTTCACTTCTCATTTGCCCAAGTCTGCTGCATTTTGGGATCAAAAGAATACTTTAAGTTGGTCGTAGAGAATCATGTCTCTTACAAACTCTGACATCGATTGGTATAATCGAATTTATGACGGGATCAAGATCATTGACCGTTGTGTAAATTTCCCAAATGTACCCCTTATAGGAACTAAGGGAGGAATCAATTATCATCCAATTTTACTTCGTCGTCAATTTGGATACCCGATGAGGCATGTCCCACGTAATGCTCATCTAGAAGGTCTTTTCTTCAAGGAAGAAGAAAATGACAGAGCACTAAAGAAAGAAATAGTGCATGCCTGGAAACATGTTCATAGGAAAGGAAGAGAGTCTCTAGGAAAACCGGACTGTGTCTCGGTGGAGCCTTATCTCCACTGGGTACAGACTAAGGCTCTCAAGCTGAGGATGCCTTACCCTCGCCAGGAAGTTCTTCCATTAAGGGACTCGGCCCTTATTTTATGTCTGAGACGGAAAAACTTCAGGTTCCTCTCAGTAAAGTTCAACAGGAAATGAGGTCTTGGAGGAACAAGTATCGTATTCTCATTGTGGAATGCAAGAAACTACAACAACTATTAAGGGAAAAGGATGCTCTGATTGAGATTTTAGAGCAACATGCTGTAGATAATCAAGATGATGAAATGAACTTGATCGCTCCTTTCACTTGGCAAAGGAATGACAACCCGACAACGGCCGAAGAGCCCAGGTCAAACAAAAGGAAAGTACCAGAATCAGCACTTGAGCCCTCCTTAGAGAGGACTCAGGATCCATTGGCTTAGATTTCCTTTTACGGCACTTTGTAATCTACTGTATTTCCATTTCCGCAATCTTTGAATTCAATAAAACGGGGTTTCCCCACTGTTTGAAATTTGTAATCTAATTGTCAAAGTTTACTTTAAATAAACAAAAAAATATACAATAATCATTGCATTCATCATTCTCACGTAACACATTCTTCTTCCCTACGAATCTTACGTTTGTGCCTCGATTCTAGAGTCAAACTGTCTCATTCGTACAATACTCGGGCCTATCGTCAGAAAACGATGGATGATCTCGAGGAAGAGAACAGGGATTTGAGAGAAGAAATCGACGCTCTGAAAGAAGACTTGAGAAAGCTTCACAATGACATGGAAGCTTTGGCAGAAGCTCAGATGCAATAACAAAGGACTGTGATCTTAGAGATCGCATCGATGCCCAGAGTGGAGAAGTATAATCCTAGGTACCAAATGTCGAAAGATCGTCCATGGGGCATGCCTGTTAAGTTTACCCCTAAAGGATACGTTCCACCGATCACTAAAGATCCGAAAACTTCATCAGGAGCCGCTGGGCCTGAAGGTTACAAACTTCGGGAAAGCGAAGATGTCAAGGGCATGACAGCAACTCTCGAAGGTTACAAACTTCAGGATTTATTTGGAAAGGAAACCGCAGACCTTTATTTGGTCCCTTATGTGAAAGTTCCGCACAAATTCCAGGTGCCCAATTTTGAAAAGTACAGGGTAACTCTTGCACTCAGAGCCATTTGGTGATGTACGCTCGATGAATGTGAGCTCAGAAAAAGAATCAGGAGCTACTAATTCACTACTTTCAGGATAGTTTAACTAGTGCCAATTTAAAATGATACATGGGTTTAAATCGCACTAGGGTCGCTACTTTCATGGATCTTGGCACTGCCTTCGTTCAACAATATAAATACAATTTGGACATGGCACCAGACAGAGATCAACTCAAATCAATGTCACAAAAGGATAAGGAAACCTTTAAGGAGTACGCTCAGAGATGGCGTGAAATTGCCGCCCAGATTTGTCCACCTATTGAAGAAAAAGAGACGACAAAGATCTTCTTGAATACCTTGAGCTCATTTTACTACGACATAATGGTCGCTAGTGCGCCCAGTGACTTTACCGAGATGGTTGGCATGAGAGTTCGTCTAGAGGAAGCCGTCCGGGAAGGACGTTTAGTTAAAGATGCTATATCATCAAGTAATACAAACCGTACGGTAGTGCTCTCCCTAAGAAAAAAGAGCAGGATATTGGGAATATCTCTCTCGGAAAGCAAAGGCGACAATATCAACCAGTAGCAGCTATAACTCCTGCTATCAATCCAGCGCATGTTCCAACGTATCAACCTCAGGTTGCTCAGAGCCAACCGATTCAACAATAATTTCAGCTAAGGATACAACAGCCTCTTCAGCAGGCTCGTCCTCAATATAACAACAACCGTACCACGCGACCTCCAGGATTTAATCCTATACATGTGTTGTACGCATAATTGTTTCCACTCTTACTGGTCAAGGGGCATGTCCGAACCAGGTCTCCTCTTGCAATGCCGGAAAATCCACCTTTTTGGTTCAAAGCAGATCAGACTTGCCCTACCATCAAAGAGGACCAGGGCATAACATAGAAAACTACCTCAGTTTCAAATCCGATGTGCAAAATCTTGTTAGGAGTGGGGTCTTATCTTTCAAAGATACGAAACCTAATGTTCTCACAAACCCGCTACCTCAACACGAGAAAGCTGCAGTTAATTTGATGAAGGGAGAGTCTAGCAACAGCTACCAAATTCACGATGTACTCTTATTGAGGGCCAATTTGGTCAAGATGCATTGTAGACAGAGTGGATACGACCATGTGCCACCTCATAACTATCACCAGTGTGATATCTGCTCTAAAAACAATCAAGGATGTTTTGTGGTGCAATCAGCTCTACAGGAACAATTGGATCTTGGATGGATCCAGGAGCATCAAGTTCGTGGAGTTAACATGACTTATACGAGTTCCAACATCAGCCAGAACCACGACATCCGTGCAATAAATGTCAACTTAGTGGCAATGCACTCAAGGCAAAGCTAGTATCATAATCTGCCATGGCACGATTACAATTCCTGTCTGACTTGCTCGGTAAACAAACATGGATGCTCTTTTGTACAAGAGGCCCTCCAGCATCAGATGGATCTTGGATGGATCCAGGACTACCATGATAGAAACCCATATTAGATCAACATGGTTCAAGTCTTCGATATTCGGTTGATGAATACCAGCTTGGTGGAGTTACACGCCAAGCAAGCCCAACTTGGTTTTCTCACTTCACATAATTATCTGAGCTGTAAAGTATGTTGTGAGAGTAACCAAGGGTACGCTCTCGTTCAAAGAACTTTGCAAATCAGTGTGGTTAACAGTAACCCTACTCAGCATCACTTTCAGGATGTCCAATCAACGAAAACAGACTTAGTAAGGTTACACTGCATTCAAAGTAGACGTGGCAAGGTGCCACCACATAACTACGAGCACTGTAGAGTCTGCTCAGAAAATAATCAAGGGTGTTACCTCGTGCGAGCAGCTCTTCAGAGTCAGTTGGACCACAAGGAGATTCAACAAGACTCAGTTTCGGGGTCTATCAACTGGACGCCAGACTATTTCGCTGATCAGATTAACGATGTTATTGTGATCTCTGATCATGAAGGGGCCAAGGATGTTTGTGCCATCTTCCCTCTGCTTGACGAATCAAAGGTTTTTAACCAAGAATTAATTGAAGTTACCTACGACAGTCTGAAAAATCAGAAGGCTCCTGTAGTTATCTATCTACTGGGACCACTACCGTATGAATCAACTAAGGCCATCCCTTACAAATACGGTGCAACAACAGTTGAGAATGGAAAGGAAATTCCATTACCTTCCGTCATGAATATTGCAGACATCAGTCGAGTAACACGGAGCGGTCGAATCTTCAACCGAGGAGTTGGAGAACCTAACAAAGAAAAGAGACCTCAAACAGAAGTTCCCAATCCAGCAGTCGGTCAATCCAGTAATCCTGACCTTTCAAAGAATGATGATGAGATGATGAAGCTCATCCAAAGGAGTGAATACAATATTGTTGATCAGCTGTTAGAAACTCCTTCAAAGATCTCAGTGCTATCACTTTTACTCAGTTCCGAAGCCCACAGAGAGGCTCTACAGAAAGTCTTAGAACAAGCCTTTATGGAACAGGATGTGTCAATACGACAGTTTGACAGTATCGTCTCTAACCTCACTTCCTGCAACAACTTGAGGTTTAGTGATGAGGAATTGCCAGAAGAGGGCAAGAGCCACAACATGGAGCTCAATATCACAGTCAAGTGCCAGGATGATGCTTTAGCGAGTATACTGGTAGATACCGGATCGGCTCTCAACATCATGCTGAAGTCCACTTTGATGCAAATATCATTCAAAGGACCTCCGATGAGAAGCAGTGAGGTCATCGTCAAAGCGTTTGACGCGTCCAGAAAAACAGTTATCGGCAAAGTCGACCTTCCCATAACTATCGGTCCTCACACTTTCCTAGTTACTTTCCAGGTCATGGACATCCGGGCAACATACAGTTGCTTATTAGGAAGACCTTGGATACACCAGGCTGGGGCAGTCACTTCGACACTTCACCAGAAGCTGAAGTTCGTCAAGAATGACCAACTCGTCATGGTCTGTGGAGAGCAAGCCCTGATCGTGAGTAACCTTTCATTATCCACTTGTGTAGAACCCGAGGAGGTTGTTGGAACTCAGTTCCAGGCACTTTCGGTGGGCAATGAGAACCAATCAGAAAGAGGAACGTCGATTTCCTTGTACAAAGATGCTCTCAAAGTAATCGAGAGTGATATCGCAAAAGGATGGGGACGACTCATCACACCTGCCGATAATAAAACAAAGAAGGGTCTTGGTTTTTCTGCAACCTGTACCCAGACTGCTATTAAGGATGAAAATTGTCATCCCATTCAGAACTGCTTCCATAGTGGAGGTTTTCTTCACCCAGTGTCCCCAAAAGTACATACCATCAACGAAGGAGATTCCTCCGACATCGATGAAGAATGGGAGTCCTATCTTAACAAGGACTGTTATATGTCTCAGGAAGAGGTGACTACGCCCTTCTGCTTTCCTGCATAGAATCCGAGATTTATACCAAGGTCAGACGTTGAAATGATATACGGAGATTGTGATCCGGAAGGATGCCGTGCTCCGCCAAATTCATTGGAGGAAGATACTCCGATGAAGTACAACTTTGACCATGACTACTATGGCCCAATGGATGGCCTGCCTATCTGGAAGCCGTACCTAGGAGACTCGGGGCAAAAAAATCAGCCAAACAATGGAAATCAGCTAGCGTCATTGAAACAAATATCTGCATCCCCACCATGTCATGGGATCAACACTCAGGTCTTTCAGAAAATATCTAGCATGACGATGAATTTGCAAACTTTGTAGGACTAGAGTTCATCAACTACGCTTTTCCCGAGGTCAACGTCATCGAGAGATATGACTCCTCCAGTTCCAAAGAGGTGTGGGACACCTTGGGACAACCGAGTGGGAAGTACGACTTTATGGTCAAATACACTGCTCCTGAAAGGTCTCGTATCAGGCTCAAAGACATCCAGCCAACTGGATGGGGAAATTTTCCAGAGAGCACAAATACTATGCATAATACAACAGATGACTCCTCCTACGACAACTCTGCTTGCGAGACAGATTCCAATGATCCTGCTCCCCCAGAAATCAGTGTCGTTTCTGAAGACAAATCAAGGAAGGTACCAGACTTTGTGATTCACCGAGGAGTTCGCCGCCAATAAGTTGCAGTTGACGTTCCGAAGATTGTTCATAAGTCAAAGTAATGGCCGTTTTTAACCTTTCACCCTGCCCAGGTGAAACAGATGTTTTGATAGGGCTCACTTTCTATAAATATCCCTCTTCGCTTCGCCCAAATCGACAGAGTTTTGTTTTATAGGGTTGTAGTTTCAAGAATCGACAAAATCATAAATAAATAAATAAGCGTCGTTTTACAATTTCCGCATTAATTGTTGTTTTGTATTTTCTTTTTTAGGAAAATGGCAATACTAAAAAACAATTCGAACAATAAAAGCAACCAGTAAAAAAAATACACTGCACACACTCTTGCATTTTCTCTATCTCTTCTAAAAAACAATCATCACGTCATGTCGATTGCTTATTTTAAACGCCATTGAAACATACGGTCAAATGCCTTCTCCCAACTTTGAATTCCTGGTATTTGGGGCAGAAGAAGAAGATGACGAAGGAATTCTTGAAGAAATCTCCCGATTACTCAGACAAGAGGAAAACTCCATTAAACTTCACAAAGAGCCGTTGGAAACAGTCAACTTGGGCTCAGAGGAAGAGAGAAAAGAAGTCAAGATTGGGCCACTACTCAGTCCAAATGTCAAAGAAAGTTTGATAAAGCTTCTCAAATAGTTTCCCGATGTATTCGCTTGGTCCTACCTGGATATGCCAGGGTTGGATACCAGCATCGTGGAACATCATCTATCGTTAAGGTCAGAATGTCCGCGAGTAAAACAGAGGTTGAGACGAACTCATCCAGACATGGCCATCAAAATCAAAGAGGAAGTACAGAAACAGATCGACGCAGGTTTCCTCGCCACATCGGAGTATCCTCAATGGTTAGCCAACATAGTGCCAGTTCCGAAAAAGGACAGAAAGGTCAGAATGTGTGTAGACTACAGGGATCTGAACAAGGCTAGTCCAAAGGACGACTTTCCTTTACCATACATTGACATACTGGTTGACAGTACCGCAAAGTTCAAAGTTTTCTCCTTCATGGATGGATTCTCGGGCTATAATCAAATCAAAATGGCGCCGAAAGACATGGAGAAGACTTCCTTCATCACCCCTTGGTGTACTTTTTGTTACAAGGTAATGTCGTTCGGTCTGAAGAACGTCGGGGCAACCTATCAAAGGGCGATGACTACTCTGTTTCATGACATGATACACAAGGAAATCGAGGTATATGTCGATGACATGATTGCTAAATCTAGAACAGAGGAGGAACATGTGACCCACCTATCAAAGCTATTTGAGCGGTTGAAAAAGTATAAACTCTGCTTGAATCCCAATAAATGCACCTTCGGTGTCCATTCAGGGAAACTATTAGGGTTCATCGTCAGCCAAAAAGGAATTGAGGTTGATCCTGACAAGGTCAAGGCCATTCAAGAAATGCCTTCTCCAAAGACCGAAAAACAAGTTAGGGGATTCCTGGGACGTTTGAATTACATTTCCAGATTTATATTCCTCATGACCGCGACATGCCCGCCGATTTCAAATTACTCAAAAAGAATCAGGATTGTGTATGGACAGATGACTTCCAAACCGCCTTTGATAGTATCAAGGAATACCTATTGAACCCACCGATGCTATCACCTCCAGTGGAAGGAAGACCACTGATCATCTACTTAACAGTCTTGGAAGACTCGACGGGTTGTGTACTTGGCCAACCAGACGAAACGAAAAGGAAAGAGTCTGCCATTTACTATTTGAGCAAGAAATTCACAGATTGTGAAACTCGGTACACTATGCTCGAGAAAACTTGCTGTGCTCTAGCTTGGGCAGCCAAACATCTTCGCCAGTACATGATTCGTCACACTACTTGGTTAATCTCTGAAATGGATCCAATCAAGTATGTCTTTGAAAAACCTGCTCTCACGGGAAGGATTGTCCGTTGGAAGATGTTGTTATCAGAATACGACATAGAGTACCATGCTCAGAAAGCCATAAAGGAAAGTATTTTAGCCGATCATTTGGCTCATCAACCGATTGACGATCAGGAATCCGTCGGGTTTGACTTCCCAGATGAAGATGTTATGTATCTAAAAATGAAAGATTACGATGAACCGCTACACAGTGAAGGGCCAGAACCAGGTTCCCACTTGGGACTAATCTTTGATGGAGCTGTCAATCATTATGGAAATGGAATTGGGGCAATCAACATAACCCCTCAGGGTACCCTCATTCCTTTCACTGCCCGACTCAAATTCAAGTGTACAAACAACGAGGCCGAATACGAAGCTTGTATCATGGGTCTCGAAGAAGCGATCGACATAAGGTTTAAAAACTTGGATGTATATGGCGACTCATCCCTGGTTATCAATCAGATCAAAGGAGATTAGAACACATACCAATCAGGATTGATTCTTTACAAAGATTACGCCAGAAGGTTGTTACCCTTCTTCAACAGAATCGAGTTTCATCACATCCCTCGTGAAGAGAATCACATGGCTGATGCATTAGCCACTCTCTCTTCCATGATTACTGTAGGTCAATGGAAAGACTTACCTAAGATTAACATAATGCGCCTTGAACGGCCCGCTTACATCTTCATGGTTGAAGCAGTCATAGACGACAAACCTTGGTATCACGATATCAAGTGCTTCCTTCAGAAACAAGAGTACTCACCTGGGGCATCCAGAAAGGATAGAAAAACCCTCAGAGGACTAACAAGAAGCTTCTTCCTGAGTGGTGATACACTCTATAAGAGAAACTTCGACATGGTCTTGCTCTGATGCGTAGACAAACCAGAAGCAGACATGCTAATAAAAGAAATTCACAAAGGATCCTTTGGCACTCATGCCAATGGACACACAATGGTGAAAAAAATTCTGAGAGCGGGGTACTATTGGTTAACCATGGAGTCCGATTGCTACAAGTACATGAGGAAGTGTCACATGTGTCAGATATACTCAGACAAAATCCATGTACCGCCAACGCGTCTCAAAGTTCTCTCTTTCCCATGGCCCTTTTCCATCTGGGGAATCGACATGGTTGGCATAATCGAGCTCAAGGCCTCGAATGAACATCGGTTCATTCTGGTAGCCATTGACTACTTCACCAAGTGGGTCGAAGCAACGTCATTCGCCAATGTAACCCGACAAGTCGTGGTCCGCTTTATCAAAAACAATCTCATCTGCCGTTATGGTGTTCCGAGCCAGATCATTACCGATAATGGATCTAACTTGAACAATAAGATGATGAAGGAGTAGTGCGCTGAGTTCAAAATCAAACACCATAACTCATCTCCCTACCGACCCAAGATGAACGGAGTGGTAGAAGCAGCTAACAAGAACATAAAGAATATTGTTCAAAAGATGGTTGTAACCTACAAAGACTGGAACGAAATGCTACCCTTTGCCCTTCATGGTTATCGCACATCTGTCCGTACTTCAATAGGGGAAACCCCTTTCTCTCTAGTATATGGCATGGAGGCAGTGCTCCTCATAGAAGTAGAGATCCCA
The DNA here is from genome assembly GCA_022829125.1 of Lathyrus tuberosus. NCBI lineage: Eukaryota > Viridiplantae > Streptophyta > Magnoliopsida > Fabales > Fabaceae > Lathyrus > Lathyrus tuberosus. The sequence continues at coordinate 3,854,389 of JALAZF010000428.1, read as the reverse complement.
TCAATCTGGGTATTGATGGAAGCTAAGCTAACAGAGGCTGAATGGTGTCAAAGTCGACAAGATGAGCTGAATCTGATCGAAGAGAAGCGAATAATGGCATTATGCCATGGTCAGTTGTATTAACAAAGAATGAAGAGGGCTTTCGACAAAAAGGTCCGATCTCGCGTCTTCAGGAAAGGAGACCTTGTGCTAAAAAAGATACAATCATTCCTCACTGATTCCCGGGGCAAATGGACCCCGAACTATGATGGCCCCTGTGTGGTCAAGAAAGCTTTCTCAGGCGGCACCTTGAGACTCGCAACCATGGATGGAGAGGAATTTGCCTACCCCATAAATGTTGATGTAGTCAAGAAATAATTCGCCTAAATAAATAAAAAATAAAAGTAAAAAATAAAAAAAAATAAAAAAACGTCTTGGTGGATTGAAAACCCGAAAGGGAGGTCCAGGAAAAAATTAGAGACATGATCAAAAATCATCCCGGTGGATTGGAAATCTCAAAGTACAATCCAGGAAAAAATTAGAGATAATGGCATGTAACTATGTTCAACAAATGGGCAAGTCCATCAGCAGCAATTACATCATCCGTCAGAAATCTCGATCGCGGTCATCTTCTACAGAAGCTCAGGATAACCAGAATTCAAAGTTGGTAGAAGGATAGTGGTCGTTATGTTTTTAATGTAGCCATTTTCCCTTAAAGTACCATTTTCTAACTTTATAAATACTCTGTGGAATCACACGCTTGGCTGATTTCCATCCTATCAATAAAATTTGAGCCCTAATGCTTTTGTTTGCAATTCTTATTTATTTTAGCTTTTCAGAACGACATTTTAATATGGTCAACGATTCTTGAAATAAAACAAAAACAAATTTACTTGTTAAACTTTTTCTGCTTTTAAAATAAAGATGGAAATTTCTTTCGACTGTTGAACATCGGAAGAACGTCGATCGCTTCTCCGCAAGTAACCGAGCTTCAAAGTGCAGAATCAAAGTGCTCCTTCTAAACCAGTACATCTGAACGAAGGATCAACTGTGTCAGAGACCATGTTTCATCTGACATCCCCGACAGAGTTCTTACCTACTAAGCCCGACCAACATAGCTCCCAATAGGGACTATCTCTCCTAAGCAAGGCGGAATTGCTACTCTTGGACCAACGATACCTCTTCGTCCCCTGCATTGGCCGAGTATCCAGTTGTGTCCATCTATTAGCCTGTATGTCGCATCAGTTTTATCCACATAAACATACATACATCATTCATTATTGATTTCCATTCACATTCATATTGCATCACTATCACTCCGGCTGGTCTTGCCCCCTAGTGATAAAAGTCCTCTCAATCGAGTTGTTAGTCCATTCCTTGCAAGGAAATGTTGCGTCTGAACATTCTCCTCCAGTTTATTTATGGATTGAAGGTGGTTCTATGACCACTTTTATAAATTGAACCTCTGAAGAGCCAAAGAACCTTCGACGAACATCACTCTTCACCATTGAAGATGATATCTTCGCTTTCCCAGATTAAGGAAAATCCCAAAGAAAGCCTCTTAATCAAAGATTCGGCAATACAACAATTTTTCTCCGAAAGATCCGCTGATGAAAAGGTCATCGGCACCTCAAAATTGGATCACATCATATGGCATTTCTCCGAGAAAATCCCTTGAAAAGTATGATGTAATATCCCCAAGCAACAACGGTCTCTCAAGAGACTTGCTTTCCCTAGTAGAGTCGACAAATGGCATCTCCAATAGAGAAGTTTGTGCAGCTCTACAACTCAGACGACTGGGTTCCCCATCAAGTCTGACATCTCACCTTTTTTCCATCAAATGGCATCTCCCCAAGAAAATTCGGCGAGAAGTTTGAGGAAAACCGCTACGAATAGCGTCCCTTGTCAAGAAAGCTTATTGACAAAAGAAACTAAGACCAGTTCCTTGGTAGGAAACCAGGATCAAGGGGATGTTTATTTCAGAAACTGAGACAAGTTCCTTGGTAGGAAACCAGGATCGAGGGGAAGTTTATTTAAGAAACTGAGACCAGTTCCTTGGTAGGAAAACCAGGATCGAGGGGAAGTTTATTTCAGAAAATGAGACCAACTCCTTGGTAGGAAACCAGGATCGAGGGGAAGTTTTACCTTTTCTAAGTATCATCACTTAGCAAAAGAAGATGAATGCGTAAGCTACCATTCATAACCACCATCAAAATTTCGGGTATTCAGATATTTAATCCTCTTGCACCCCGAATGCCCGAATACCTTCGCCATTCACACCTTCGGGTCCAAGAAGATTAAATATGGGCATCTGTCATACTCCAAATTTTGACCACTAAGATTCCCATCATTGTGCAAATCATCATCACAATATGGGATGAACCATCATACCTCAGTAGTCTCCCCAAAGATGGGAGAGCATCCACTATAATCAAAATTAGGGTTTCAAGCCCTCTCAGAGCTCTTAGATAAAGGATCAATCGAAAAAGGACATGATCTTCAACTTGCATAAGCCTCTCAAACATCCACAATGGAACATGAGGACTCCCACATCAAGGATCAAGCACAAGGTTGCTACATTCCAAGTAGATCAAGCCTCAAGATCCCTAGTGTCACCAAATTAGAGTTTTGGTCGACCAGGGCCTCCAGATAGAAATTTTCCTCTGGGGATGAGCCAATTTTTCAAAATATAACTTAAGATACCCCAAGGGACCTTATGGACCCCATCATCAAGTCAATTTAGCCTCAGGGAATGCATTGACAAAAAGCCCTAAGTTGACTTTTGGGACAAAACATGAGCCAAGACTTCATGTCTCTAACACACTACATTGATCCATTTGCAAGAATGGATTAATCCAAGAAGCTTGATCAACAAGTTTCAAATTCATCAGAACCACAAATAGGGTTTCATGGGAAAAGTCAACTGTGCCTTTGACTTTTGACCCAGGCATGCTCCCAAACCTTGGGACATGATTCAATACACCCTATAACACCTATGGAACATGTCCATCATGTTTGATTTAGGTCAAGGACTTGATTTCATAGAGGATTGCACAGTTTGGAATTCATCTGACAAAAAGTCAACTGTGCACAAAAGTCAACTTTGACTTTTTGAGATTTTTCACAATTATGGTTCTTTGACCCTATAATGATGTTAATGTATGATTGGAATCATCATTCATCAAGAAAAATCAAGAAAAGTGGGATAACTTGTAAAAGGGGTAACCATAAAAAGCTTAGAAATTTTCTATGTTATGGAACAAAGTGGCTAGGGTACCAACTTTGGAGGATCATATCTCCTAAACCACAAGGCCATTTTTCCCCATTCAAAGCTGGATTTGTAGCTCTCATGGCCCTCTACAAAAGCTTCAAACACAATTCATTCCAATTCCTCATGAATTTTAAATTATGGAATAATCAAAATCACAAAAAGTGAAAATGTCACTTTTTTCCAACACTTAGTGAAATTTTCACTAAGTCAGAATCTTCCTTCACTTTTTTCCAAATGTATGGGCATTTTTCACTTGGATCCAAAGAGTATCAAAACCAACTATGATCAAACAGTTGTTGTATCATATGAGGGCTTTCTAGAACTCCATTAAATTCCACTTGGGCCATGAGATATGACAATGGCAACATGCCTTGGTGAAAATTGTCAAAGCAAGGCAGATTTGTGCATTTTGCTCGATTTGCCCAATTTGTGTAAATTACAAGCAACTCTATCCATCTCAACACCTCAAGGGGAGACCAAGGAGGAACCAACTCTGATCCCAAGCCTCCCAAGTCTTTAGAACCAAAAGTAGCATGCCAAACCTAAAAATCCCTAAAAGAGGAAAAAGACTCCAATTTTGAATTGGAGAATTTAACGGATGCACCAAGGTGGCATGGACTGACACATTTCCAACTAAATTCAGTCCAGACTAATCCAAGACCAAGGGAACCAACAGCCTGTGCCCGAACCTCTAGTCAATGGCTAGAGGAGACTTGGATTCTCATTGCCCAACATTGGGCAAACCTATGATGCAGTTGCCATTCACTATTGCAGCCAAAAAAACTTGCTCTACTATAAATAGAACTCATTTGTGCCCAATTTAAGTACACCAAAGCACTACAACACCTACTTTCCTCAAAATCTCTTTCTCTTGGCAAAAATGCCTTCTTTAGCAAGGTAACACTGAGTTTTTGAGTTAGGGAGCAATTCCACCACAGCTCATTATCCAATCACATCCAATATGTCATATCTAAGCTGTACAAACCTTCACAAGTGACCTGTAACACCAAAATCACAAAGTCACATCTCAAAACCTCAAAATAGGACTTTTGTGCATTTTTCAAGCCATGTCTTGAATCAGTCACTTTCCAAACCAGATAAAACCTCAAACACACACCAAATATCATCCTTGAACTGCCCCAAATGGTGCCACACATTTGGAACACAATTTGAGAGAGTTGCTATTTTGGCCACTTTTGCCCCTTTTGCAAGAAAGGGGCAATTTCCACTCCTGAGGTTTCCAGCTGATTCCAACCATCCTAAAAGCTTCCAAGGGATAATTTGAGAGTGTTCAAAGCATCAAAACATTTCTGGAACAAAGCACTTGGCAGATTGCACAGAAGTTCCAAAAAGAGGTAAGCATCACAACTTGGATTCTTTGAATCATGCTTTCTTTGATGTCCACTGATCATGCATCTCTTGAACATGTTATATGTGTGGTGTTTGCACCAATTTATCATGAAATTCATGCTTATACCAAGAGATGGCGCAGAAAATGCAATTATAGGCCTATTTCAAAACAATTATCGGGTTTTTCAATAAGAGCATGATCTGAAAAAACACCACCACCATTGGATTCCTTATGAAATTCTAGGCCAGATGCATATAAATTTTGTCTCCATCCATGGAGAAATGAGGAAGTTATGGCCTTCACGTTTCTAACCAAAATCTTGTCTTGCCTAGCCTTGGGCCAGACCAAAAACAAGGCAAGCCTTGTATATTTGTGGTTGTGTTTCAATCAACGGATGTATCACCACCCTAGTGGTAAGGTGCGCGCCCTATACACAAGAGGTCTGGGGTTCGAATCCCCCTCACCCCAGATCCTCTTTTTGTTTTTTTTCACTCTTTATTGTTTTTCTTATTATTTTTAATGATTTGAAAAATTAATAACTCTCCCAATTTTAATTATTTTTTATTGGTTCTATTTGCAAAAAGTCACAAAAATAGTGAAATATTTTATTCCACAAAAAAATTAAGTTTATATTATTTATTTAATATAATTAGTATTTTTGTGCATAAATTCATTTTTTATTGTTTTTCAACATTTTAAAAGTGAATGTTCATCTTGAAAATCAAAACCAAATGAGTTTTAATTCATCTTGTGATTAAAACCTTCAACAAATCAAAAATTGTTTATTCAAGCTAATTTGGTATTTTATCATTTTTTATCGATTTTCTTTAAAGAATTTACTTCTAAAAAGATGAAATTAGGGTTTTGATTGATTCCACCTTCAACAAATCTTTTTCAAACACTATGCGCCTATAATAGAGTATAAGACCTAAGCCTTTTTGTAAATGAACCCATTGTGGGCCTCACTTATTGTATAAGTCCCTTTGTATATTTTCAAAACAACGACACGATGGACGCCTTTTCATAATAACCATGGGCTTCTCCTCGGGCTATAAGACCCATCTTGATACTCTAGGCCTCTAATAGAGTGTAAGACCCAATCCTTTTTTAAACCAAAACTTTTTGGGCCTTAAACATTGTATAAGACCCGCTGTGTTTTCAAAAACCTCGGCGCAATCGCTGTTACCAAACAAATAACCTTGGGCTTCTCCTCGAGCTATAAGACCCATCTTGATACTCTGGGCCTCTAATAGAGCGTAAGACCCAATCCTTTTTGTTGAAACCAAAATTGTTGGGCCTCAGTCATTGTATAAGACCCACAGTGTTTTTAAAATCTCGGCGCAATCTCTAGTTCAAAAATTAAACCCTCCGGGCCTACCCTCGAGAAGTAAGACCCTTTTCCTTAAAATCTTCTAGGCCTCTAAAAGAGTGTAAGACCCATCCCTTTGTACAGAAAACCTTTTGAGCCTTAGTCACTTGTATAAGTCCCTGTACAAATTTAAAACAACAGTTCAATCACTGATAAAACCTTTGGTCTCTCCTTGAGCTGTAAGCCCCAACAATTTTCTTTTCAAAGCACTTTCTCCTTTGATTGAGAATGAAATATACTGTTGTTTTCAATCTTTCTTTGTTGAACAACTAACAAAACATCATGGAAGCTCTACAACCGAGTAGGTGTTTATCCACTTTCATTTATGGCTTTCATATATGACTGTATTGTGGGGTTGTTTCACTGTAAGTCTTCTTTCATAAACCTTTATGTACTTGCCAAATATCCCCTGTGTAATACTAGTATAGTTATTTAGAGTTTTCCCCGGCAACTACGTCTAGCACTAGGTAAAGCCCTGTTGGTCACTCTTAAATACAAACAAAACTAGATCCCCATAGGATTTCCAGATACAGTCTTCCCTCCTCTTAAGGTTAAAAAATATGGAGACGTGAAAGGCAGCATTCTCGGTGAACCCTTTCTCAGACTGTCACCCTTAGAAATTGTCAAAGAAACTCTAACTTCCCAGAGATGATCTTTTCTCCGTAAATGACTTCTCTTGAGTTTCTTCCAAATTCTCGAACTTTCCTGGCTTGATCTATTCTCGGTGAATGGCATGTCTTGAACTTCTCGGGGTTTGGGAATCCACAGGCTTCCTAAAAGCATCCCCGCCTCCTCTTGGGCGTTGTACAAGGACCCGTCGGTTTCTTAGAAGTCCTCACGCCTTCTCTTGGGCTTAGTACAAGGACCCAGGGACCTCTACAGGTATAGGAACAAAACCTAGTCATCAATGTGCTAGAGCTATCTTTTTGAGTCAAGTGTCAGACCAGTTAATGGGTTGACCTTCATCCCTTAACATACCAGCCTTCTCTAAGGCATCATACAACAAGCATTCACTATCTAAGGATCGATTTCTCAAAACACCAATAGACTTGGACAGTCTCAATACCCTTGAGATTTCCCATTTCCTTAAAGAACAGGAAATAAACCGGATCCTCTGATCCATACCAAGGCACAACTTCGCCTATAATATTTCTCTTCATAAGAACTGATTTTCTCTTGTATCCAACACACTGGGCTTGTCATTCAACTGAAACAGTCACCAGCACAGTCAGCCTCCTCTTAGGCTTTGTAAAAATGATTGCTCCCCAGCGGAGCTAACCTTTTCAGAATCTCTTGGTGAGTCAACCATCTTTAGCCTTCGTCTTGGGCTTTGTACAATACATATAAAAACACTCTCTTGTTGAGTATAAAAATACTCTCTTGTTGAGTCAAACCTCTAGCCTCTATCTCGGGCTTCGTACGAGATATAAAAAACTCTCTTGTTGAGTATAAAAAGACTCTCTTGTTGAGTCAAACCTCTAGCCTCTATCTCGGGCTTCGTACGAGATATAAAACACTCTCTTGTTGAGTATAAAAAGACTCTCTTGTTGAGTCAAACCTTTAGCCTCTATCTCGGGCTTCATACGAGATATAAAAGACTCTCTTGTTGAGTCAAATCACCTTCTAGCCTCTATCTCGGGCTTCGTACGAGATATAAAACACTCTCTTGTTGAGTATAAAAGGACTCTCTTGTTGAGTGAACCTATTTTCGCCTCCTCTTAGGCTTTGTGTAATGATACCCCCCAAAGAGTCACTCTCTTTTTTAGACTCAATCTTGGGCTTTGTACAAGACAGAAAGAACATTTCCCCTGGAAAAGTCAAACTTCTAGCCTCCTCTTAGGCTTTGTATAAAGAAAACCCCTGTTGAGTCAATCAACCTTTTAGCATCAAAGTTGTTCCTTGCTCACAACATACAAACATCGACAACTCCTCTTTAGAGATGACAAATTCTCTCTAAGTCAAGATCTTTAGCTTCACATCTTGGGTTTTGAACAAGATACAAATAGACTCTTTAGCTTCATATCTTGGGCTTTGAACAAGATACAAATCTTCTTTAGGTTCACGTCTTGGGCTTTGAACAAGACACCAAAACAACCTCTTTTCTCCCATAGAATAGGAGGAACTACGATCGCTCTGATTTCCCTATTTTGGGAATACGTAGGCATAAGATTGCAAAAATCTTAGCGAGCATACTAATCAAAAACCCAAAATCCCATACCTTGATACATCAATCGAAAAGCATCAGTCTTAACACATTACCAAAAACCTCATAAATGGTCCTAACATTCTATTCTTAACAAAATAACCGAAGAGGGGCCCACATCTTAATAGCATCTATAAACCAACAGTTTTGACTGTTTAAACTCAGTATGCAAGCAGGGCTAATTGGAGACATCTATTTCCCTTCCTTAATCAGCTCAATAGAATAAAAAATGAATCGAACTATAGTTCCCAAGCGATAGTGACTCAGGACCACAAAAATCACGCTACAAAGGGTATTAATGGATGGGATGGATGTTGTGGATCGAAGGTAAAAACCCAGAGGTTGTTCATGTTGCTGAGGAGGTTCTATAACAACTGCATGAGAAGTGGCTAGTTCCCTTGTTGGGGTGTCTTAGAAGATGTTCTGACATCTTATTAGGGCAAGAAGGATATGTTCCTTGGTGGCTCCGCTGCATGTGTTTCTGATGGAAAAGCTCTAGAATTATGGGATTCTGGAGTTGTTGCTGAAGTCAGATGGTGGAGGATCTCAATCGTCGACCTCTATATGTGAAGATATCTGCATTCTTTTATTCTAATGTCAGGAGCGATGGAATAAAGGAAGTTGTTGGAAGATGTCTGTTATGGTGACTTGGTACTTGGAAGTTTGGTTCCATGGTACAGTTTGAAGTCAGTTGAAGAGGAGAGGAGTAAAGTTAAGTTTATCAATTTCTTGCTCTGGGAGTTTGATAAATTATTGATTGGCTAGGTTGTCAAAGATACTTGAGAATTTTCTCAAGTCCACTCATAAAGGCGTCTCAGTCGTGCATCTGGAGTCTTCTAGTTATTCTTCTGACTAGAAGGTGTTTCTATGAAACACAACCTGAAGGAAGTGGAGGTGATTTATTTTCATCATCCAAAACAGCAAGGAAGGATTCATCTCTCTTAACCCTAAGGGTGGATCCAATCTGATTGAAGTTCTCAGAATTGTTGAGGTAAAAAAGGTTCGTTCAGAGAGAATCTTAGTTACTTGAGTCAAGGGTGACAGCCTTGGTATCTCAACACTGTTTGTCAAAGAATATACTTGCAAAAGATTGAATACTTGATAAGTGTTCATGAAGTGATCCGGTGGAGCTTAGCTACAACAGTGAAGAAGGTTTATTGGACAAGGATTTAAGATCAATTGCTATTTGTGGAATTCACAATTATTTAATTGATTATCCTTGAGAGTCAAGATGGCTGATGTTCTACAAGATGTTGGAACATATCATCATCAGAGTTTGTGCAGAATCATGGGAAGGGTACTGCATACGCTTTAGCATCTTTTTGGTCTTGAGTGTTGACCTAATAATTGGCTTCAGTCTAGGTGTGACAGAAGCATGTGATCTCTGGAGAGTTTCCTAGCAAGAAACTGGTCTGGACTTTGATGATGTTGAAGATGAAGATAAAGATATCATAATCTTGATGGTTACTTCTTGGATTAGTTTATTTCTGATCTAGGAGGAATTGAGTGCTAGTGGTGGCACAGCTTGGATCCGTTTATTTCTGATATGGGTACTGAGGAGCATGGGATCTTGGTCATTTTAAAGGTCAAGGTTAAATGGCAGTTATCTCTGACTTTCTACATACTGCTCTACTAAGGAAAGTGGCATTCTTTGGTATGTCTATGGTGTAGTCTAGGACTACTTATCTTCTGAAGATTCAGACATGACAGGTATGAAGTCTTTGGAGTTTCAAAGCAGTTATTCATCAAGGTATGAGCTTCAAGGGAATATATGTGATATGATTAAACATGATAGAGGTTATCTACTCAAACTTGGTTGTTGAATCAAGTCTATGAGAGCATGGAAATCTTGTTCTGTAATAGGGAGGAGGTTCTTCTATGTGGCAGAAGGAGAAGCTTAACATCAGAATCTCAGCTGGTGAGGTGGCACATCAGCTTCAGATAAGGTGATCTACAGGAGAATGGAAGTTATGGATGCTTCAAAAAGGTCTATCTCATGCAGTTTGCGGGAGCTATGGTTTGAGAAGATGTTACATGTCTAGAGGCTTGTTGAATCCAAGATGTCTTGCTATGGAGCAAGTAGTTCATGTGACTTGAAGATCAGATTTCATCGTTGGATCAGTGTATCTTGTGGGAGTTCAAAAGAAAAGTGAGATTAATCAAAAGGTGGTATTTGGTTGGTTTCATATTGTGCATTCAAGCAGGATGATTGAAACTGATTGCTCTTGTGCAGAAGGGTGGTTGGTTGAAAACGTAAGGAGGATCTAGTTCATTTTGGAGCTTGTGATAGAAGTTCTCAGTTTATGAAAGATTTCCTTCTTTTGGTGGATGAGAGTTTATTTATCTCTGGGTTTCTGAAGTTCTCTTTGTTGAATCTGGTGGGGCAGTGTTGTGTAAAGATCTTCAGTTGGATTACTATGCAGATAGTAAGTCCAGTGGTGGAGCATATCAAGAACCATGGTGTATGGTGTCTGTGATATGTGAAGGACGTCCTAACTGATGTTAGAATATTTTTTTTGTTGGTTATCCTTGGAGGTCCTAAGTTCTGAGTGTGGAACTTGAAACTCACATCTTGTCTAAGAAGTATTTATCTTATCATACGGGAGAATGATGGGTAAAAGATTGTCTTGGAAGTCTGATGTGAATGGGGCATGCTAGAAGTTGATTAGTTGGCGCTTGTGGAGCAAATAGGCTGAAGATTTCTGGAGCATCTGTATGATGTTCTTCAAGTGTGAAGAATATCTGGGTGAGCTAGCAAACTAAGGGGCCCCGTGCGTCTCTTCGAGGAATGTGAAGCATTCTGATTCAATTGGGTTGTATCTCAGGGAACAAGATGATTCATACATGAGAATTCAAGAGGAGTTCATGGGGTGTATGGATGGTTTCTAGATGAGAGGGATCAATGGAGCTTTGGTCTCAATCCAAGAGTTTGTTGCCTATGGTACACAGATGCGCTCCGGGTATTCACAGACTATATGATCATGAAGTTGTCATGGGATATCATGTAGTGGTTTTGGGGTGGTTCTTGCTGAAGAAGCATTTGTTGAGAAAGATAGGGAGAGAACTTCTATCTGATTTTTATACTGGTGTGGTACATGGTTTGCTTGAGGGTCAAGCATCGGGTGAATATGTTCAGCAGGTGTGTTGAACAGAGGATGCGCTCTTGAAGACATGAAGATGCGTCTTATGTTTTCCATTTATTTAGGGTGTTCTTCTTGCAAATGAGCATTAGTTATCTACGACTGGGGGAATTAGACTTCTGTTATGGATATATGGTTGCAGTAGTGTAGTTGTTTATCAAGATTCTTTGTGGTTTCAAGCAATCTGTGATTGAATACCTCTGGTGAGGGTGTAATGTCAGACAAGATGTCGTGACATTGTGTTACTGGTATAGTTCTGGGAGAACTTGACAGGTTGATTATGGTTCTATCATTGAGTGGCAATGGATTGAATCAGAGTTGTACAAGCTTTTGAGTTGGATGTGTTCTGCTACTGACTTGCTTGTTTTTGGTTGATTGCTCTTAAATGTATAGTTGCTTGGTTTGGCATATTATGGCTAAAATGGGGGAGAAGTAAGTAGTAGTAGTGTTCCTTGGTTGTTTCCTTGAGGGGGAGCTGGATGTGTAATTCAAAGGTTGTTTTAGCCAGAATTTGCCAAAGGGGGAGATTCTTAGGTCTTTGATTGGCTGCATTTTGGCTAAAACAAGTTTGCAGCAAGGCGTTGGGTAAGATGTCCTAACAGGGTTATTCGACATTTTTGTCTGGTACAACAGGCGCTGCTGTTTTATATCTCATGACATATTTGATTTTATTTGATAAGAATATTTTAGATATACCTCATCATTATGCGCAGGTCAAGGAGATTTAGTAGGAGCAAGTCCAGATTTAATTGGATTACATAAAAAGGATCTTTAAGAGTTGTTAGGAAAATATAAAAGATTTGTTTCAATTTTTATGTGAAGATCTTGCAGCTGATTTCTAACGTGAAGATTGGATCTGATTGAAGATTCCAAGCCCATACTGCAAGAGTCTATAAATAAGGACTTGCTAGACCTAAAAGAGATAACACACAGACAACAACAAGCCGTCAGTGAAACACAAAGGTTTAACGGTTTTGAGAGTCTCTTGTGTAGTTTTTAAGTCACCCATGTATCTTTTGATACTATGTGGTCGACATAGGTTGTTGTAAATTGTTGACTCTTAAGCTTTTAAGAATTGAGTATTTGTTATCAAGTGGTAATTGTAAAGTGAATTAAGAGGGGTCACATATGTAGGAGAGTCTTAGATAGAAATTACACGGGTAGTGACTAAGTGAGAAGTTGTAAACGGTGGAGTTTAGCTTTGAATTAATACTATTATAGTGGATTTCATTCCTGGCTTTGTAGCCCCCAGAAGTAGGCGGTTTGCTCTGAACTGGGTTAACATTCTTGTGTGTTGTTTATCATTATGTACTTTAAAGTTTTGTTGTGTTCTTGATAAACATGTCGTAACAGATGTTGGAACATCTGTTGTGACTCTGTGTTGATATTCAGAGTATCAACTGTTTATGTTCTGCCTTTGTTTAATAATTATGCAGAAAAATTTCTTGACATGTGTTAGGACATCTGATGTATGCTATGCCAGATTTCAATTACACTTGGCTCACACTTATGAAATCTAAGTAGGAAGTTAGACAACACATCACGAACTTTGTGAACTTAATACATACACAACACAATACCATGGTTAAGATAATTAGAACTGATAATGAACAAGAATTTCTAATGCCCCAATTCTATTCATCAAATGGATTAATACACCAAATCAGTTGTGTTGAATCTCCACAAAAAAATGGAAGAGTGGAGAGAAAACATCAACAAATCCTAAATATAGGAAGAGCCCTCCTTTTTCATTGAAATTTACCCAAACATTTTTGGTGCTATGTTGTCTCTCATGCAGTATTCATTATGAATAGAGTAGCTAGCCCTCTCCTTAATAATACATCATCCTATTTTATCATGCATAAAACATTACCTGATTTACATATTCTAAAAGCTTTTGGTTCACTTGTCTACACTTCCACACTTCAATCCCACAGAACCAAACTTGATCCAAGGGGTAGAACATGTGTTTTCCTTGGCTTTAAACCTGGAATAAAAGGATGTGTCCTATATGACCTAAACAGAGAAGAAATATTTATCTCTAGACACACAAAACATCATGACTATATACGGCCCTATAACCCAAGATCCAAACCACCAACTTGGTCTTATCACTGTCCCACAAAACATAGCCACATTAACACACCAGACCGTCTCATTACTCACTCATCTGATTATCCAACAGTTAATCCACCTTTATTTGCCCCTGTTGCATCTGATAGACCTATGTCTGTACCATCTGCTTCACCTATTCATGTACCACCTGACCCACCCATACCACAACCGACTGAACCTTCACCACATCAAAAGATAACCACAAACCCTAAACCTACCAGACAGAAACATACACCTTAACTATGCAAAAAACTATTTTAAATAGCGCTTTTTTTTTGCTTTTAATAGCGCTTTTAAGCGCTATTAAAGCTTCCACTATTGTAGGTTGATCACTTATGATAGCGCTTTTAAAACGCTGTTAAAAATTATCATTAATAGCGCTTTTCATAAAGTGTTATCGTTGCCCTTTTTTTCCAATTCAACACATGTTTGCTAAAGTAGATTTAATAGTGCTTTTCAAGAAAGCGCTATTATAGGTCAAGTTAGTAATAGCACTTTTTTAACAAAGCGCTATCGTAAGCTTGTGTATTTATAAAAAAATATCATTAAAATAAATTTTTAAATTTTTTTCCGTTAATCATTAATATATATATATATATATATATATATATATATATGACTCATTTCATTCGTTATAAATGAACCTAAGAATCAAATACCAATAACAAATATGAAAATGACATCCTTATCATATGTAAAAATACAAGACTTGTTTTTGTTAAGAGTAAAATTACATATATAATGTTACAAATGATTTTCCAAATAATTAAACTGAAGTATAAAACTACAGTAAAAATTACATATATATGTTCTTTTCTGAGTTCAAGACATTTGACTGCATCAACATTACAGAAAAGGCAAAGATCCAATGTATCCACCTCCAAATATCACTTTTATTTATCCAACTTGCTTATCCACCTCTAAATATGACTTTTCTTGGTCCAACTTGCTTACCCACCTCTATAGGACCATCCCTGTTAGACCAATCAAAATAACTTAGCTAATTACCTTTGATTCATTTATTCACTTCTCTCTTATTATTTCATAAAACATAGACACCACAATGCCCTCATGAAAGCACTGACTTATCACAACAAGAGTAACAATCATACAACAAAGCTCCAATCTATTAATGGTGTTGAAACTAGAACAAGGAATGTCACGCATGCAAAAAAAACATGTATGTTTGTGAAGTTGAGATAATTCTATAGATCAAAATGCAACATTTCATAATTTAACAGATATGGAGATTTATGGGGAAAATTGGGTTTCATTTTATGATTCCTGAATGCACATAGAGATAACCAATAGAGATACATTGAAGGAAGGAAAAAGATTTGGTGTAGATTATAATCTAAAATTTACTCTGTTTTATAGAAAAAGAAGGACCTTGAAAAGAGGTGATTGCGATTTTAGAGAAAATAATTAACCTTGCTCCTCCACATGCATGTTTGGGATGCTGCAAACATGAACACAAAAATACAAAGTAAATCCTCAAATAAATAAGTCAGAAAAAAATCATGCCACCGGGCAAGAGATTTTAGTTTAAATTTAAAGTACTGGATTGATATATGTCGAAATAGTCGAAATAGTTTATGCATGTGATATTTTATTCAAAAAAGGAAACGTTAATGCAAAGGTCCTAATATATATTTCATAATGTCATAAAGGCTTCTAATTAATTCGAAATAAATTTTTTTAACACAAAACCAATAGGGAAGAAAGGTTATCTAAGATGAAGGATTAGGAAAGGATTATCCACATAATAAATAAACCTGAGACAGAGAACAAAAATTTTGGATGCCCCAACTCATCTGCAATGATCATACAGGCACTTTGACACTCTGGACAGAAAACATGTTTGATATCCCTGTCTTCTTTACCACTGCCTAATACAGTCTTTATCTTCCCTTCTTGACTACCATTTTGATTAACTAAGCAATTTATGATTATTTCATATTCACACAAGAGTATCAAGTGTATGAGGAAGGCCGTATGAAACACATGAAACGCCTGCGTCTAAAACCAAACATAAGTTCTGTTTTGAAAATTGAAAATTGAATCTAACTCTTTTCCATTGTTAAATACATGTATTGTGAATAAAACGCAGTTTCAACTTTCAATATCTTAAGTTTCTACACATGCTTGCTTTATTACTAACAAATAAATATATAGCAAACCAAGATCAAAGCATTAATGAAATGATTTTACCCCAGTTGGATTCCGACTGCAGCAAGCTACTCTTCCAGTCCTCAAATTAAAAAATGTTGCTACATCTTTACCAGGAATAATGTTTTGTTGACAGATGTTGCATACTTTCTCTGCTGCTAAGCGTTCTCGCCGTCTCATTGCTTTCCTAGAAGCCCTGTTTGAAACAAACTTGGTGCGAAGAAGCTAACTACTGGATTGATCAAATGCTTATGTTGAGGGGGAATTCCTCAAAGTGAAGACTCTTCTGCAGAAGAAGCATAATGTTTACGGAAAAAATCACTAACATCTTCAGGGTTGGACAATGGTGTTTTTCTCTTTCGACCAATTTCCCTTCCATTTTCCAGTTCTACCATAGAGGCAGATGGAAGTAATGGCTTAGTATCATCAAGCACTTTGTCTTGACCCAATTCATAATTGTAAGGGAAAACTACAACAGCAAAATCATGCCCTTGAACTTCAACGCCATCTTTTTGACTAACCTATTTACCTAACCATTCACACTATATTATTCTAATTTCACTCCCATTTAAAGAGCCATACTTCTCAGCAAACCTGGCATAAATCTTCCTCAAGCCAACTTTCCTAACATGTACATCAATAGCTTCAATTGCAATCTTCAAACGAGGAATCGCCAAAACAGAACCAGTCAATAGAGAAAATCGAAAAACATTGGTCATTATCATTAGAAATGAAAACATAGTGACGTTTGGACATGTGCGAGGGTTCGACGATTCAGACGAATTCAAATTTGAGTTGTTGAGTATGAATATTTCGCGTTGGTGACGAAGACGCGCCTTCGAGGACTGCCGGAAGAAATGAACATAGGTGGGGGAAGGACGTCAAAGATACCATGGAGAGTTTTGTTGATGCAAATTAATCGATTTTGTGGAAGGGATTTTAGATCTTCAATTGATTTCAAGAAGAAAATCAATTAATTTTTGAGTTCTGGGTTCAAACAAAATTTTAGGGTTTCAATGAAATTTTGGGATTTTTGAGTTCTATTTTCAATCGGTTTGGGTTTAGAGTTTCTGATTTTGTGAATGAAGGCTGAGTTTGACAAAGATAAGAAGGTTTATGTGTTCGACATAGAGAAGAATGCAGGGTGGTTCAAGTGACTTCGTTTAAGAAGAATAGGGGTTTATGAATTTTGGGAAAGAAAACAGTGAATTCAACGTGAGAAGAATGTCAAAGAAACAAGGGAAGAATTCTCTAAACGTTTGGTGAAGGTTGATGTGGAGGAAGAAGAAGCTTTGAGGATAAAGGTGTTTCAGAGAAGAATAGTATCAGAAGAATAAGGGTGATATTGGTCTTTGATTTTTATTTTATTTTTTTCGCAAAAGAAATGATTAATGATTTTTTTATATTAAAATTCTATAATATCGCTTTTTAAAGCGCTAATATAGATAGTGCACAAACTAATTATCCCAATGCGGTAAAAGAGATTTTTTGGTCAGCAACTTGTAATAGCATTTTATAAAAAGTGCTATTACAGAATGATGCATATAATAGCGCCCGATGCAGAAGCGCTATCATAAGTCTCTAATTAAAATTTTTAATAGCAATTTATAAAAAGCGCTATTACAGGATGATACATATAATAGCGCCCGATGAAGAAGCGCTATCATAAGTCTCTGATTTAAATTTTTAATAGCACTTTATAAAAAAGCGCTATTAAATTAACGCTATTATAAATCAAAATTGTAGTAGTGCTTCTTATTTAGCAGATTATGCGTGCAATGCTTCTCATGATTCAAATGAATCAACATCTCCAGGTACACTATACCCTATTACTCATTTCCATTCCTTTTCACATTTATCTCATGCTCAACATGTTTTTTCTGCCACACTCACACATAGTGTTGAACCTAAAACATACAAAGAATCTAGCCTATGTGAACATTGGTTAACTTCTATTAAATCTGAGCTGGAAGCACTTGAAAAACTTGGCACTTGGGTTGTGGTTGATCTACCTCCTCATGTTAAACCCGTAGGAAATAGGTGGGTTTTCAAAATAAAACATAGAGCTGATGGTTCCATTGAAAGGTACAAGGCAAGATTAGTAGCCAAAGGTTACAATCAAATAGAGGGACTTGATTTTTTTTTTCAGTTTCAATCCTGTAGAAAAACTTACCACTGTTAGAATGTTGCTTGCATTGGCATCTATTTTTAATTGGCACTTACACCAATTAGATGTTAACAATGCATTTCTTCATGGAGATTTACAAGAGGATGTCTATATGACTATACCAGATGGAGTTTCTTGCACTAAACCTAATTAGGTTTGTAAGTTACTTAAGAGTATCTATGGTCTTAGACAATGCAGCAGAAAGTGGTATGAAAATTTAACTTCACTATTAATTCATGAAGGATATACACAATCTACATCTGATTACTCTTTCTTCACACTAAGAACAGCTACAAATTTTACTGCTCTCTTAGTTTATTATGATGATGTGATATTAGATGACACTTCCCTTAGTGAATTTCAAAGGATCAAGGCTATACTTGATAGTCACTTCAAAATCAAAGATCTAGAAATCCTTAAATATTTTTTGCGCTTAGAAGTGGCACACTCTAAATCTGGAATCACCATTTCTCAGAGAAAATATTGTTTGGATCTCCTAAATGATGCTGGCCTGTTAGGCTCTAAACCTGCAGCTACTCCTCTTGATTCATCCATCAAATTGCATCAAGATAGTGATAAATCATTAGAGGACATAGCTGCATACAGGAGGCTCATTGGTAGGCTGTTATAACTCAATACGACAAGGCCATATATCACTTTTGCTACTCAACGATTAAGTTAATTTCTCCATGCTCCAACCATGACTCAATTTAATGCAGCATGTCGAGTAATCAGATCTCTCAAACATAATCTTGGCAGAGAACTTCTCTTTCCTAGACATTCAGAGATGCAACTTTTGGGCTATTCTGATTCTGACTGGGCAGGGTGCATAAATTCTCGCAAGTCTATTTCTGGCTACTGCTTCTTTCTTGGTTCTTCCTTGATTTCATGGCAAGCCAAAAAGCAACAGACAATTTCCAGATCATCATCTGAAGCTGAATATAGAGCTCTTTCCACGACAACTTGTGAACTCCAATGGTTATTACACTTGTTCAGAGACTTGCAAGTCACGCCTATCTGACAACCAATTCTCTATTGTGACAGCCAGAGTGCAATTCATATTGCCTCTAATCCGGTATTTCATTAGAGAACGAAACATTTAGACATTGGCTGTCATTTGGTCAGTGAAAAGTTGAAGCAAGGGATTCTTAGGCTACTACCAATTCCTTCTCAAGAACAATTGGCTGATTTCTTGACTAAGGGATTGGCTGCTCAAAAATTCAATAGTTTCATATTCAAGCTAGGCATGATTGACATTTATAAAGTACAGCTTGAGGGAGGCTGTTGAAGGATCAATGGCTCAGATCTAATTAGTTTTTCTAGTTGCAATTAGATCTCATCATTTTATTGTATCTAGTGTATAAATAATATTCAATTGCCATTTGTACACTTTATTCAAAATGAGTTAATATGAGCCAAACATTTTGAGATCAACCATAGTGCAATATCTCTTCTACTTTCGGTTAATTTTCAGTTACTTTTCTGTTACAATTTTGTGCTTCTACCTTGCATTTTTTGTTATGGCTGCCACCACTATTCTTTCAATAACCTCTCAGAATAAGATTTGATCCTCGTTAAAATGAGTTGTAGTTGTTATATTTTGTAATAGATAATTATTAGTTACTCAATTTCTTTTATAAATTAGTTATAAGATTTGTAAGTTGTTCATGATCAATATATTAAGTGATCATGTTTTTATTGTGATTGAAGTAAGCAACATAAATACAAACAATTTAATTATTTATTATTTTATTTCTCTTTTACGTGAGTTTAACCATACTTCTCAATATGGTATTAGAGTCATGGTTGCCATCATGAATAAAAGATGATTCTACTTATCATTGAAGATAATCGTCAATCAACACCTTCTTTGTTTTTAATGTTTCTATCAATTTCTAAGCTTAAACCTATGATTATCATATTGTAAAGTTTAAGAAAGAAGGCATATATTATTTCAAAACATGAAAAAAAACAATCAATTGATTCTATCATGCTATCCCTATTTGATTTATAAGTTAAGAAAGTAATAAACATATGAATCATTGTTATTTGTTTCTGTAGAGAAAAGCAATGTAGAGACTTTGTAATTGATTAACATACATGAGTTAGTCTAGAATTGAAGGAGAAAGAGTTTATTTAGTGATGTTTTATTGAAATTAAATAGTGCGTGAGAGCACTTCTCTTGCCTTTATAGGGTTTTTTCGCAAATGGGTAGAGTGAAAAATGTGGTGGGAGTGTTTTATTAAGAGTGAATTAAATTCTGAAATCGGTTCTCAATGTTCTATAATGGGATGATAGCTAAGCTGGCCCCTAACTCGCTAAACGAGTACACGGGATTCATATAATTTTCAAAGCAGAGTTTGCTTAGCAAAACTTTGCCATGTGCAGTTGCACTGGGCGCACTAAGCGAGACAAGTCACGCGCCAAAGTGCGCTTAAAAGATTAATTTGTATTTTTCCACACATTGAGTTTCCATAATTGTGATTTGTGAATAATTATAGTGAAAACCAAGCCTAAAAGTAAAAATATTTAAAAACATAAATGGGTTGAGTTGCATCTCAATAAGTGTTTGATTAACGTCATTAGATTGGCGCTTTTAATTTCTAGTTATACCAAGCATGTTAAAACAAGCCTTATGATCTTTGATCCTCATATTCACTTGTCCTTTGTCAATATCACCTAGCATCTTTGTGGTTTTCATGAAGTGTCTTCCTAAAATAAGAGGTATTTATGAATCTTCCACGATATTTAGCACCTTAATCCATTAGTACAAAAAATGCATCTAACGTCGAACGTGAAATACATTTAACCTTGATTACAAAGGCGTGGTAACAAAGGGCGTAATGAAAAGGTACCCCTTTACCCATTGGTTATTAAAAAAACAGAGGATAAAAGTTATTTGCACATGGGTTCAATCCCCACCATATGCATTTTTTATTATTTTCATAATTGGATGACGCGCCCAATATTAACTCTCGGGTAATTTGATTTTATGTAAAAACAGAGGGGATTAGTTTTTTTAGTACTATCCTATGCACCTGTATTACATAACCATATTATAGAATATAGAACCATATTTTGCAGATTTTTTAAAAAGAAATATTGTACATTTTTCCAAAATCTCAATCTAAAACATTGTACCATAAATATCAATTGTTAACACCAAATTCAAACCCAAAATAACACATACAGTATAATTTTGCTACAAAATTAAAACAAATGATTAACAAACTAAAGCAACAACCAAAATGGAAGGTTTTATAGGCTCTCCAATAGGACATGTCACTGATCGTTAAGCACCTATTATTTGAACAACATTTGAAACCAATTAAGATAATCGACAACAACTTTAAATCTATAGCACAATGAATAAAAAAGAGTAAATGAATAATTATAAATTCCTAAGCGATATAAAACATTTACTTATTATTTTAATCATAACCCCTCTTCATGATCACGACGAATAAAATGCACATCATCTTAATCATTTTCTTCGAATAATTGACCTACATGTGTTGCTAAACAAGGGATCTCGTACTTAATATTGATTTTCATCAGTACTATTAGGAAGAAGTTTTCCAGGAAGAACAATTGATCATCTAGTGCTAGCAGGATCTGCGACATAAAAAACTTATTTTGCTTGGATTTCCATGATGAATGGTTCATTCCTATAAGTTACCTTTCGAAGATTAACTCGTGTGTTACTGTCAATCCACTTGAACTTAAGTAAAGGCATTTTTAAAGAAACATATTGAATATCCAAAATCTCCTTAATGACCCCAAAGTACGCTCTAGATGGTAGGACATGATTGTTATCTTTGTAACTAGAAAAATACATTGATTCGGCCTCAACCATAACCCTACTATTTGTCATGATGCTTCGATCATCCTTTGTTTTGTATAGAATAAATATTTAGTAATGTTGTATGTACTCCAATTAATTACATACAACATCTTTTTAGAAATACTTTAATTAAACCAATTTATAAAAGTTTTGTTATGCTCTGTCAACAACTATCTTTCATTCATTCGGGGGAGTTTTTTCTTTATATTACTTTTGTGAGCGGTCATGTAAGGTTGAATTCACTAAGGTTATACAATATATAAAAATGTGCTTGAAAAACTACTTCTCGATCAAATGTCTTAACATTTAAACCTTGAATACCTCAACCATCACAACATCCATCATGACGAGACTCAGTAATTCCTATAAAGTTCTCTTCTAACAAATAGTTTTTACAAAACTCAATAGCTTCTTATATGATGTACCTTTCTATGATTGAAGCTTCTGGATGATGATAATTCTTTACATACCTTTTAAAATCTCCATGTAATGCTCTACCAGATACATCCACCGTAAACAAACCCGACCACAAATTTTAACCTCCCTTACTAGATGAGCAACTAAGTGAACCATAGTGTCAAAGAATTATGGAGGGAAAAACATCTCTAATTGGCACATGATAATTGCAGCTTCATGTTTCCAATTCTCTATATTTACAAGATCAATAACTTTACTACATATAGTAGAGTTATAGATCCTGGAAATTTCTAGGATAAAAAAGATATTGTCCAGTTTCTTCAGAATCACGAATTTAGTGTAAAACTGTCTGATTTGAATCAATCTTGTAAAATTTCAAATTTTCAAGTTTTCTAAAGCTTTTTGAGATTTTACCTTGAATCAAATTTGTTCAAAAACACAAGGGGATTTCATTTCACTATCATATGTTAATTATAAAATAACGTCAAATCTAACCAAAGTTTTATGCATGCTAAACATGAGAAATGCAATAATGAAGGAAAAACAACGAATCGAAACAAAGAAATAGATGAAAGTGATAAGGCAAGCAACAACATATTCGGATATTAGAGACACGCAACTACAATCACCCCCTTTTTTTATTCTTGGCAAGCTTTCTCTTGGAATTGAGTCAACCTTTGAGTAACACGTATAACTCCTCCTGGAACATTTCGCACAAAAAACTCACAACATAAAAATGTATAAAAAAATTCTAGACTCATTATAACTTCCCTCTCTTTGCAACATCAAAAAGAGATAGTTCGGAATGCGTCTAAAACTAAGGATAAACAACCACAAACATAAAGTTCCAAAGAACATATGAGCTAAATAGCTAAAAAATATATACAACAATCATGATCACATATCCAATTAAGATAAACATGTCAAAAGCAACATAACACGAATAAACATGCAACACAAACATTTTACAGCTAACTATTAAGTGATCAAACTTTTAAATCAAGGTATGCATTAACAATCATAAATAAAGTGCGTTGACCATATCTTATCTTTCTTTAAGGGGTTTTATTGAAATTTTCCCTTCGTGTGGTCATGCACTCATTTTTCAATGCGTGACACCCACCATCTGGAGTATAGCACTATCTTGTCAAATGGTTGTGTCTCACGGTGATCTACATAGCTATTGAAGTACATGTCCTCACCAACCAAGTGGTCAAGATACACGCGGAACAACTCTATCACTTGGTTCCCTCTGAGTGGGGCAAATGCAAAAGCATGCGGCATATCCTCGGTGTCACTCACTACACTTACCCAATCGAAGATGCGCATGAAGTGATGGAGGATCTAAGCCTTAAAAGTTTGGAACAAATGAATCATAAGTAATGGCATTGTAAAGAAGAAATGAAAATGACATGGAAAGCAACCCATGACAAAGCCAAAGGGCCTGGCCCAGTGGCACGCGTGTTTTTCCACATTGAGGAGGGCGTGGGTTCGAATCTGATAGCCCTCATTTCTCTCCTTTTATCACTTGTTCTCTTTATTTTTCTTGTTTTCTTTTTATTAATAATTTCATTATTTTATTTTTATTTAACATTTCTTTTCCATTT
Organism: Lathyrus tuberosus; assembly: GCA_022829125.1. Taxonomy (NCBI): domain Eukaryota; kingdom Viridiplantae; phylum Streptophyta; class Magnoliopsida; order Fabales; family Fabaceae; genus Lathyrus; species Lathyrus tuberosus. The sequence continues at coordinate 3,830,757 of JALAZF010000428.1, read as the reverse complement.
AAAAACTAAAAATATCCAAAATATTTTTATTGAGTTTATTTAACTTATTTATTTTTTTATATTAATTTATTTAATAAATATTAATTAGTACTAATTTTTCACATATTTTAATTAAAACCATTAAAAATCACAACAACAAAAAATTTAGTTTCCTTTTTCTTATATTTTTATCTCTCACTTTTATACCTAAAAATTTTTGTCTCTTAGTCATTCATTAAATTCTATGGTGATATACTTTTATTTTGTTTAATTATTAAAAAGTATTTTTGTTATTAAAATGTGGCGTTCATACTTTGGCTTGGGTTTTCAATTTATTTTTGTTGATCCTTGTTTTTTATTTGTTCATGTATTGATATTTTACAATGATCATGGAAATATGCTTGTCCTTGATACCCTATTTTTTTTGCCTTGAATGCTTTAAAGGGTTGGTATTTGTTTATGCTTATTTCAAAAGTCTATCCATGTGTTTAGAACTTGCTTAGTTTTGCATTCTTGACCTAAAATCCATGACAAAAGCATACTTTGATCTCTTGCTTTTGTGGATATTTGTCTTTCTGTATACATGTTGTAAATAATGATGATGTGCCATACTTACCCTAGATAATTCCTATTGAATCTTGTTCTTGTAAATCATGTCCTATGTGTGTTTCTCTCCATATGTTGATGAACTTTTTGTTAAAACTTGTCTAATGATTTAAGAATCCAAGTTTTGTTCATATTGAGAATGTTAACTTGTATCCAATCATGCTTTGTCAAATGCAAACCTTGTACATGTTTGTTGAATCATGCCAACCTTGCTTGAACTATGTATCTCATGTTTACTTTCTTTGTTGAATGTTTGTTTACACTTGTACTCATGGATCCGCTCGAAATACTTGAAATACCATAGGTAGATGACATTTGTATAAGTGTGTCTCTTTTCCATAAAAATCATAGTTCAAACCAAATATAGAAGGTATGCTCTCATAGTATGCGCTCTGTGGAGCCCCACCTGCTCGTCTATATACCTTTTTTAGGTATTCAAACCTAGCATGAGCCCCCTGGTTCTATCCTACTCCTCTTTTGCCTCTGTTGGGTCAGCTTCCAATAGTCTATCATCATCTTGAGTGCCTCATTTTTGGTAATCGTTTCATGATCTAGAAGTCTCCCCCTAATCTGAAGATGTAGCAAACACGACACATTGTTGTGTTATAAACATCTCTCAATGAATGCATTAATCATTTCGTGGTTTACCTTAATATAGTCGATCATGCACAAGTCCTTCATCTCAAATAGGGATAAAGTTGTCTTAAACTAATCCTCATTCGGCTGGGGCAGGCCGGTAATCTCCCCCCCCCCCCCCCCCCCCCCCCCCCGTGGTTAATAAACTCTAGTAGATAACAGTCTAAAATTAAACCAAAATCAATATCAAAAACATGTTAATTAAAGTAAACATAAATTAAAAATAATGAATTCAACTAATGCCACCTCTCTGTCTCATATATGTCTGACAATATGGTATGGGTATAATGGCAGTAGTGATAAATCTACAAGTCTCCTTCTAATGGCTCTGGCACACCATCCTTAGCAGCCTCACCATCCAGAGGTGGCACTGCTGAGCAGCATCCGTAGGAGGTGGTGGTCCTGACTCAGAAGCATCAACAGTATTAGCAGTACAAGGTGGCAGTGGTGCCTCCAGTACCACCGGTGAATTAAAGGTTTCTCATAGACTTGTCCTTTAATACAAATTCCATGATGACCCTCAATCAAGGAGCAATGATGTTTCTTAAGATATAACCTTAAAAAACAGACTCTTTATTATCAAATATTGAAGCAATATAAATTTAGCATAATCTCTTTCTCTTCAATACTTGATTTTTATTTCAGGACTCAGATGCTTCTTCAAAAGCAATAATGACTGGCAGAGCCAGATTACTCTTTCATCTGAATCCTGCAATAATGTCATCATTAAAAGAATATGTAGTGAAGATTAACTGATATTAGGTTCTAGTAGTGTTTCTCCTAGCTTTCAGATCTGGTTAATCAGTTGAAATATTAATATTTCAGAAGGTTATGAATAAACCTTTTTATCAACAGACGTTTTAACCCATTTAGCTGGTTAAGAAGTTCTTCTAACAAGAAATATAAATTCCTCATCATCAGATATTCAAAAGAACCAAGCTTTATTAAAGGTGATCTGTTAGATAGCTTGTTATCATCTAATTTCATTTCTTTTCTTTGAAGATTTGCAAAACAAACCAACAGAGCACAATAAGTTCAAGTTGTATAACTTCTTGAATAATTGTGACCTCATCTTTGAATCTAAACCAATCTTCTCAGAATTTTCTTAAAAGATTAGAGAAAGTGTAACTAGACATACTTCCAAACTGATTCCCACAAATCTGAGCACAAAGAATCAAAGATAGTATGAGCATCAGACATATCAATGATGTTGACATACTCGTAAGTGAGATAAAGCACCTACCAGAATGCAAATACCTCTGAAGATATTCAATAAGCTTCTTCTGAGCTGGTGATAGAGACTTTCAAACAGATCATCTCTACACCATCAACTTCTATAGTAATACCATTTTCAAGGATATTCAATAGACCTTCAGAAACCCCTGTTATCAAGACCAATGAGTTAAAAATATGTTTTACTTTTTCATAATTTAAATTTAGTGGAATCACCCTTTGAATAGGGTAGGAAAAATAGTATGATACTTTTTTATATGGCACTTCATTCCTTCTTGAAGGAAAGTCTTTGACGGGCATACTTTTCTTATTGGATCATTATTTACGCTTTTGTCTTGTGTTATGCAAACATCATCCTCTGATACCAATAGAAGGTGCGAAAAATACACAAGAAGGGGGGTTGAATTGTGTTTTCCATTTTCTTAGTTTGCATCTGATCAGAATTCAAAATCTAAACTGGTGTTTAGATTCTAGTTAATTCTTAGCAGCGGAATGTTAATAGAAGCAAATAAATAATAGCAGAACACACAAAGATTAATACTGGTTCCCCCAAACTGAGAGTAGTCCAGTCCCCTTGCTTCAGACAAGATTTTCACTATAATCAAATCATGATTACAATCGTTTATGCATTCAGCATAAGACTCTTACATTTTCTTAGACCTAAGGTCCTAGACTTCTTTTGCAAGTTCCTCACTCGAGACTACTTTCTTAGGTTCCACGAACTCAATACTTTCTTGCTTAGAACTCTAATTAGCATAAAATTATCAAGATAAATAAGACTAACATTAACCAGGAATTTCTCAGAACGACGACCCTTTGCAAAATTTTTCCAAACCTTTTTCGATAAAAAACTATACCTAACCCATGGACGCTCAAGACCAATCTCAGGTTTCCTAATGTAGTCACACGTGAGTCGTGACTTAAAGCTCCTCCAACAAGTACCAGCATGACTTACACACTTTTTTAAGTGCTTATCACCATATATAAACTCAAAGGTCAACTACATTTAAATTAATAATAATGTATTAGAAATTATAGAAAGTCATATCGAAATAATGAAAATTAAAAATAATACCTTAACGTCTGGCCATATCCTATCTTTGACATCATCTGGCGTTTGTTTCCAATTATCTATCAATATACTAACTTTGCTACGTCCAAGGAACACAACATAACTCAAAAAAAGAGAAAAGTATTCACCATCAACTACTATATAATACTAATCAAACGCGATAGGTAATTTGATACCAGATTTGTGGACTTTCGTTACTTTGGTAAGCATTGTGGCACCTCTTTGTGATCTTTTATTTTTGATTTGATTAATGATTGTCATAGTTTCCATGTCATTGTGGCACCTCTTTTTGATTTGATTAACGCTCTTCATATCTATTATCACACATCCTCACAATACCGTTCGCGTCAAAAACGTTATCATGGTCTTTACTATATTGATCCTTCTCATGCTACTCATGCTACTAATCAACACAATAAAATAAAAGTGATACTAGCGAATATCAACTTACAATACTATGTCAAAAGTTTGCTCATTGATAGATGATTATCTAAGATCTAAGATTTGAAAAGGTTTTGTCAAGACCCAGAAATAAGAAATCAAAGGCAACATCAACATTGAATCAAAACTAGTTCACAATACATAAATTAGATGAAATACTTAAGGTATCAAAAGATTACATCCAAACCCAACAAGAAATTGAAGCTCTAACCTTTTCCCTCTTAGGGTTTGTGTTTCTCTCTCTAGAATATGGGAGGAATGAAGAGAGATAAAGTTATATTCAGAAAATTATAATTTATATTCTAAAAAGTAAGAAAAAGTACTTAAATAGTTATTACAAAATCTGTCTTGTTCGCCTAGCGAACACCTTTTTCGCATAGCGAATACCACTTTTAGGCACTTGAAGTGCCTCAAAAACAGTTAAACCGCCCTTGAAAAATATCTACGTTCGCAGTGCGAACTCATTCTTCCCACAATAAGCTTCTTCGCTCAAGCTTCGCACAGCGAACTTATGACCCTTTTCCTACTGCCATCCAAGGTTTCCTCTTCGCTTGGTCGTCGATGCGAGTTCGCACAGCGAACTTTCACCTTGTCCTTATTGTTGGTTCGCACAACGAACCTGCTAAAACTTATTCTTTTCTTTGGCTTCCTTGTCCAATCCTTTGTACCTTACTCTTTGATGTTTTATGCCTAAACCCTGCACAATAACTCACTTTTCAAAGTATTCAAAGATATTTGCAATATGTTGAAGAATCACACAAGAACAAGAAAGAAATTTATTGAAACGTGAAAAATGAGTTGAAAAATGCAAAAAAAAAATGGTTCAATTTAAGTTAAAATTTACACTTAACACTATTTTAAATTCTTATCAACGAGTTGTATGACACTAATCATATTTGTGCATAATAACATATTTTTATAGTCCTAATTTTCCTACGAACATAACATATCATCATTCACACAGTTCCAGTTTTCCTAGGAGCATCACATATTGAAAATTTACATAGATCTAGTTTTCTTATGAACATAACACATTGAAGCATATCACCCAAACGATCATGGTTTCACTATCAATGAAAAATAGCTCAGCGTCATAAAATACATGGCTAATTCACAAGTAGAAAACATGAATAAAATCATTAAATTACTTCATCTATATAATTTTCATGTTAATCAATCCTCTAATCGACCAAACATTTCCTATAAGCATAGTAAGGGATGTTGGGTTTGGGTTCCATTTCTATGTGGAGAAAAGTCTAAATATGATTAGCTCATTTGTCTCACTTATTTAAGTGGAGAAAGTCAATTTAAGGTTGAGAGAGATAGAGAAAAATAAGGATTCAAAATAGAGAAAAGAGGAGAGAAACTCATTCCCATTTTTTGCAACCAATCTCACTAAATCGACGATCCACGATTTGTTAATCGTTGGATCGAGCTCAAATTTAGTGGGAAGGTTCATAACACATATATCTGACTTTTGACCGTTCAGAACTTCAAAACAATGCTTGAGGTGAAAGTTATTTGTTTCAAATTGAAGCTGTAGATTTGGGAAATTTTTTCTGCTTTTGATTCTTATTTGTAAAGTAGTTTGTTTTGTGATTTACGGTTGTTAGCAGTAGTATGTGAATCACTTTAAAACTCTCTTGTACCCTTAATTGATTATAATAGTGTTATTTCTTTGGTCTGGACGACTCGTGGTTTTTACTCTCGTATTGAGGAGTTTTCCACGTTAAAAATATTGGTGTTCTTTTGTACCTTTATTTGTTCGATTTGCCGTCTTATATATGTTGTTGATAATACTACAAAACGCCACTACGCCAAACAAGACATTAGACAGCGCTTTTTTAGGCCTTAGACAGCGCTGGCGTAGGTAAAGACAACGCTTTTTATTTACGAAAAAGCGCTCTCTAAAGTATACATTAGAGGGCGCTTTTTCAATAAAAAGCGCTGTCTAAAGGCCCCCTTTAGACAACGCTTTTTAAAGCGCTGTCTAATGTATGCCTATAACTTTAATTATCAATTTTTCTATACCTTTAGAGGGCGCTTTTTCAAGAAAAAGCGCTGTCTAAAGGCACCCTTTAGGCAGCGCTTTAAAAGCGCTGTCTAATGTAATTTTTTCTATACCTTTAGAGGCGCTTTTTTGGAAAAGTGCTTTCTAAAGGCCCACTTTAGACAACGCTTTTTAAAGCGCTGTCTAATGTATGCCTATAATTTTAGTTATAAATTTTTCTATACCTTTAGAGGGCGCTTTTTAGGAAAAGTGCTTTCTGTTGTTAACTATAGACAGCGCTTTTTCTAGAAAGCGCTGTCTTTTCTCTACTTATAATTTTAATGATTTTTTTAAAAAATCCCATTTTAACCAATTTTTTATGCAGAAACCTGTATAATTCAAGCCATTTCAATAAACCTGTATATTTCACATTTCCATTAACAATTTCTAGTATGGTTCATTAACCATTTCCACTAATCCCATAAATCACATAAACCACATAAACCATTTCCATTATAATTCAAGTCATTTACATTAACCATTCACAAAACTATACAATTACATTCCAAAATCACATAAATAACATAAACCATTCACAAAACTATACAATCCCATAAAATAAACCATTCACAAAACTATACATTCACATAATCCCATTATCCTATACCTTATATGACTTTTTTTCCAATAAGGTATTCGCACAATTCCTCCTTAATTTCTTGCAATTTATCCTTCGTGTAATGAGAACACGCGTATTCATCAAAGTACTACATAACAAATCAAAATATGCATGATTTAGTTAAAACTAATAAATTATATGACATATCCGATAAATATTAAAATAAATCCTAAGTTATAAATCCATGCATACCGTAATAGCACTACCACAAAAAAGACCTTAGACAGCGCTTTTTTTGCCCTTAGACAGCGCTTTTAAGCGCTGTATAAACCTGCGCTGCTATAGGTTTAGACAACGCTTTGGGTAATACCAAAAGCGCTGTCTAAAGGGGGGTATATTTAATGAAAAGCGCTGTCTATGGTACCTTTAGACAACGCTTTTTGACATTATAAGGTATACCTTAGACAGCGCTTTTGGAAAAAGCGCTTTCTAAGCCTCACCTTTTTTGACATTTTTTTGGTATACCTTAGACAGCGCTTTCACCAAAAGCGCTGTCTAAGCCCTACCTTTTTTGACATTTTTTTGGTATACCTTAGACAGCGCTTTCACTGAAAGCGTTGTCTAAGGTCAACCTTTTTGAACTTTTCTAGGTATACCTTAGACAGCGCTTTTGTCAAAAGCGCTTTCTAAGCCCTACCTTAGACAGCGCTTTTGTCAAAAGCGCTGTCTAAGCCCTACCTTAGACAGCGCTTTCTCCAGAAGCGCTGTCTAAGGTATACGAAAAATTTTATATAAATTTTTTTAAACCACAATTTTTACCAGGTTTTTTCAACCAGAATTTTACCTGTTTTTCAACCAGCAATTTTATTCAGAAATTGGCAATTCAAACCATTGGCAATTTACACCAAAATTAAATATGCAAAACAATTGGCAATTCAAACCAATATATATATATATTTAAAATTACAAACCAAAATTATATATACACCTATTTATAATTACAAATCATTACATTTTTTCTACAAATGCACATATTACTTATACTAATACTTTTGCATCCAACCAAAGCATTGCTTCAAATCTACATTATAGGTCCTGAAAACACAAAGATTGTAATTCTATTAAAAGAATACATAAACAAAGTTACACATATTTAAATTCTCATCAATTAAAGTAAGAGTACAATATTATACCTTGTAAAATTCCGAGTTAGAAATTGAGTAATGAGCACACTTGCATTCTTCAAAGTACTACATAATAATATAACATAGTTTGATTTAGTTTTAACTATTTCATTAGACATGAGAGATATGTGTTAATATTAAAATAACTCATAAGTTAGAAATACATACATCGGATGAAATCTCTAAGTTTTATCAAGTAGCATCACTAATATAATAAAACATGTGATAATTAATATACCTTCACATAATTCCATGTAATAATGGGGTTGACTCTCCGCTGTGGTTAATTGCGACCAACAACCAATGTCCACTGTAAGATTAAACAAGTGTAAGATTAACAGCTATATATCATATAATTTGTTAGATGAAGTATAAGATATCCAATTTAACATTTTCTATGCATAAATATCATATAATTGTGATGTACCTGTTTTTTTGAAACAATGGACTCGGTATGCTCCGGAATCCGCTTATCCTTTGTTTTGGATCTTGTTGGAGTCTAAATAACATTACCATGTAAAAAATGAAAATAAAATGCTCTTTCACTAATATATAACAAATATGACATAATATATAACAAATATAATAAAGAAATCAAGTATATAACAAATTTTACCTCTTTCACTAACATCTCTTTCTTTTCTTGGTTGGAATATGAATTACTTGTGTCTTAGCAATGCGGACGGATGAATGGATCCAAATTCCCTCGTTATGGTCATTTCTGATATATGACTCATCCGCTATAAGATCCTCATCTTGATCATTTGTATTCAACTCATTCCGTCTAATGCATGACTCATTCTCAACATCAATATCACATTGATCTACACCGCTATCATCAACCACTTTGTTAGATAGAAGCACTATAGACCATTTCGTACTCGTCGAATCAGTGACATAGAACACTTGTCTAGCTTGAGATGCTAGAATAAAAGGCTCATCTTTGTACCCCACCCTATTAAGATCCACTTGCAAAAATCCAGACTTATCCATTCGTATGCCACTACTATTTACCCACTTGCAACCAAAGATTGGAATCTGAAACTTCTCGTAATCAAACACCCAAATGTGCTCAATAACTCCAAAATATGACAGATTTGCATATTTGGGGTTTAAGTCCTTCATACTTGATATGTGCATTGCTTCAGCTAGGACGGTGACACCACTATTTTGCATAGTACTTTTATTGTCTTGGTCTTTGGTATAAAATGTGTATCCATTAATTGCGTATGCGCTATGAGAATACACATGCAAACTTGGACCATATGCCAAACATCTCAACCTTTCTGTTACTGAAGCAGGATCTGAAGAGCGCTTCGAATAAATATGATCCTTTAACCATTGTATGAAACTTTGATTGTGCTCTCGTACTATCCAATTTTCATTTCTGTTCTGATTTAACCTTCGGAGTACATCCTTGTGCATCTCAACATATGGCTCAACCTCATTATCATTGTGCAGAACATACAAATGCACTTGATCCCGTTCATCCCTTGATACTGTCACAATTTTATTTCCAATTAATTTTTTACCATCCTTTTTTCAAAAATATGAGCTTTGGGGAGTCCAATCGACTGAACATTGGACAAATATTCAGTACAAAACTCAACCTCTTCTTCAACAATGTATCGTTCAACAATACACCCCTCTGGTCGACTTCGGCTTTTCACGTACCCTTTTAATATTTTCATATAACGTTCAGCAGGGTACATCCATCTCATATAAGCTGGTCCACACAACTGTGTCTCTTTCACAAGATGAACAACTAGATGTACCATTATGTCAAAAAAAGAGGGAGGAAAATACATTTCAAGCTCACACAAGGTAATAACTATCTCTTTTTTTAGTGTTGGTAAGATATCGGGATCGATTACCTTACTACAAATTGACCTAAAGAAAAAACACAAATTAGTTATGGCGCTTCTTACTTTCACTGGCAAAATAGAACGTATACCTATTGGTAGAAAGTGTTCCATTATAACATGGCAGTCGTGTGTCTTTAAACTCTTCAACGTGAGGTCTTTCATAGACACAAGTCTTCTGACATCTAAAGAGTATCCTTCTGGAACTTTAACTCCACTCAGAAACTTACACAATATTTTCTTCTCTTTTCTAGACAGAGTAAAAGCAGCAGGTGGTAGATATGTTTGTCTTCCTTTCTTCACGGGTGCTAATGCAGGTCTAATCCCCATCGCTTCCAAGTCTTTTCTTGCTTTAAGGCCATCCTTAGTCTTTCCTTTTATATTGAGTAACGTACCAATAACACTTTCAAATACATTTTTCTCAATATGCATAACATCGAGAAAATGTCTCGCATACAAAGACTTCCAATATGGCAATTCAAAAAATATCGACCTCTTTTTCCACCCACCTTTGACAACCTTATGTGCAAAAGGTTTGCCAAACTCAGTACGCATATCTTTCACCTTTTTAAAAACTTGGTCACCTGACAACATAGGTGGAGCTCTACCTTGTTCGATGTCTCCATTGAATTCTTGTCTCCACCCACAGTAGTTATGTTTGGCATTTAAGAATCTACGATGACCGAGAAAGACATTCTTATGACCAAACTCCAATCGCTTCTAAACTGTTTTATCTTCACAAATAGGACACGCTTTTTCACCTTTTATGTTGTACCCTGATAGATTCCCGTAAGCTGGAAAATCATTAATTGTGCCAAACATTAGTGCCCTCAAATTGAAACTTTCTTTCCTATATCCATCATAAACCTCCACACCGTTCTGCCACAATATCTTTAAATCTTCGATCAAAGGTGTCAAGTATACGTCTATGTCATTCCCTGGTTGTTTAGGCCCAGAGATTAACATAGATAACATCATGTACTTACGCTTCATGCATAGCGACGGAGGTAGGTTATAAATCATAAGAATCACATGCCATGTGGTATGTGAGATACTTTGAAGACCATGCGGGTTCATTCCATCAGTAGATAATGCCAAGCGAAGGTTTCTTGCTTCTTCTCCAAAGTCAGGATAATCATTATCAATTTTCAACCACTGTGGTGAATCAGCCGGATGTCGCAACTTTCCATCAATAATTCTTTCATCTGCATGCCAAGTCAGGTGTCTTGCATCGGTTTCACTACGAAACAAGCGCCTAAATCTCGGTATTATAGGAAAATACCATAAGACCTTGGCTGGAGACAATTTTTTCTTATATCGAGACAAACCGCATTTAGGGCACTCAGTTAACGATGCATATTCGTTTTGAAACAAAACGCAATCGTTTGGACAAGCATGTATCTTATCATAGCTCATGCCAATAGAACACAACATTTTTTTGCCCTCATAGGTTCGATTGGGAAGAACATTATCCTCTGGTAGCATTTCTCTCAAAAGGGCCAACAACTCTGTGAAACTTTTATCCGACCATCCATTGTCCGCCTTTAAGTTGTACAGCTTCAATACCGCAGACAGTCTTGTGAATTTTGTGCAACCTTGATAGAGCGGTTTCTCTGCATCGCTTACCAACGTCTCAAACATTTCAGGACAATCATGAAGATCTTCTACAACTGCTTCTGCAATCTCTTCGACTCGATCACAATCGTATGTTTCCGTGTCTTTGTCATCTGAAGCATAGGTCGTATTACTTTTCCCCGTCGGTTCAACATTCTCATTAATTTTCTCCCCATGATGTATCCAACACTTATAACTTCGATCAATTCCATTCATCAGTAAATGCGATTTCAATCCATCTGCGTCAACCCTACCCACATAACAACAACCCAAGCAAGGACATTTTATTCGATTGAGCTCTTCAGCGTCAGCGTGTTGAACAGCAAACTTAACGAAATCCAATACCCCATTCTCGTACGCTTTGGACAATCGATCGGCATCCATCCATTTTTTATCCATGGTTTTCCTACTTATTAAGGTCAACAAAATAACATTAATTCAACCATATTAATCAAGAAATGAACAAGTTTGATAGTGTTTGATATGTAACTGGTTGAATTTCTTATGTTTTAGTGAAATGTTTATGTTCATTATATTTGTTTATTAACTCAACCATCTCAAATTCTAGAATTTTGAGGCTTCAAAAACAAGCTTTGAATTCTAAAATTCAGAGGACATTTCCATCAATTTTAAGAGTTTTTTAGAATATTTAAGAGGTGGAAAAAATAAAACTAAACTAAACTATTTCCATCAATTTTAACAAAACTCCATCAATTTTAAGAGTTTTTTAGAGTTTTTTAGAAGATTTCATCAAACATACTCATTCACTACAAAACTTCATTAACAAAACTTCAAACATACTCATTCACTACAAAACATCATTAATAAAACAGTCCAGCATAACTTCATTAACAAAACTCATCAAACATACTCATTCACTACAACATTGTAAAGCAACAAAACCCTACAACAACAATGTAAAGCAACAAAACCCTATTCTTCACAACAACGACGTACCTTTAACGACGGTAACAACGGCAATGCAAGAACGAAATGTATCAAAGAGCAGAAAGAGAAACGAACGACGACGACAATGAGCAGAAACGAAAACGACGACAGTGAGCAGAAACGGACGGACGGCACGGTGGAGACGGTTGACGGTGAAGGTTTTTCGTTCGCAAGGGTTTTGAGCTCTGTTTGCTAGCAGGGGAGAAGAAAGAGCGGAAATATGAAAATGAATACTGACTATTCATATATTTTAATTTAATTAGACCTTAGACAGCGCTTGTCATAAAAGCGCTTTCTAAGGTGGATCTTAGACAGCGCTTTTCAAAGCGCTTTCTAAGGTTGGCCTTAGACAGCGCTTTTGATTTTATTTTATTTTTATTTTTAAGACCTTAGACAGTGCTTTTAATGAAAGCGCTGTCTAATATTTTCCTTTAATTTTTTTTTTTAAATTAATAAAACTTTAGAAAACGCTTTTTACGGAAGCGCTGTCTAAGGTCTTATATTTTTTTAAATTTATAAGATCTTAGAAAGCGCTTTTAACTAAAGCGCTGTCTAATATTTTCCATAAAATTTTTTTTTTAAAATTTATAAGACCTTATAAATCGCTTTTGACCAAAGCGCTGTCTAAGGTCTTATATTTTTTGCGCTTTTATTTTTTTAAATGAATAGATTCCTTGTTTTTAACTTATAGCAGCGCTTTTGTATTAAAGCGCTGTCTAAGGTGCGATGTTATAACTTACTTTTGTTGTAGTGTAGGAATCTCTAATCGATCCATTTGAAGGATTTCTCTCATAAACCTCAAAACGAAATACCCGCAATCTATGCCATTACGCTGACGAGGGCACTACACATTGACAAACAAATAAGAATTAATATATAGTTGTTTTGTGTTATCAAGTAGCATCACTAATAAGCAACATTGTGAAAATTAATATACCTCCAATTTGACCCATGTAACGTTGGTTGCTTTAGCCCGTGCTACTCGAGTTTCTCTTTGTGCTCGGTATACGAGTATTGCTCTATAAAAGAAAAACGTAAATTTAGAACAATCTCACAGAAATAATTAAATATACAAATACACACGAATATTTCGAACAATCTCACTTACGTATCAACCGCATCCTTCATATCTTGATATGTTGACCAATCAGTATCCAATGAATTCAGATAATAGACCACTTCTCTTGTAGGATTAATGGCAACCAACAACCAGTGTCCACTGTAAATGACAAATATAAAAATCCATAATCCATAATCCATTGAATGATATAAGCTATATATAACATGACAACTAATTAATATTATTGAATGATATAAGCTATAATTTTATAACTAGTACCTTTTTCACTAACGTCTCTTTCTTTTCTTGGTTGGAATATGTTCTACCCGTCTCTTAACAACACAGACGGTTGGATTGATCCAAATACCCTCATTATGATCATTTCTTGTATATGATTCATTCGCTATAATATTTTCATCTTGATCATTTCTAGTAAATGATTCAATATCAACAACAATATCACCTTAATCTCCAATGTTTTCATCAATTACTTTGTTAGATAAAAGCACTATAGACTATTTTGTACTTGTCGGATCAGTGACATAGAACACTTGTTTAGCTTGAGAGGCTAGAATAAAAGGCTCATCTTTGTACCCCACCCTATTAAGATCCACTTGCAAAAATCCTGACTTATCTATTCGTACGCCATTATTATTTTCAACCCACTTACAACGAAATATAGGAATCTGAAACTTCTCATAATCAAACACCCAAATGCGCTCGATAACCCCAAAATATGACAGATTTGCAAATTTGGGGTTTAAATCTTTCACACTTGAAATGTGCATTGCTTCAGCTACCACGGTGACACCACTATTTTGCATAGTACTTTTATCATCTTGTTCTTTGGTATAAAATGTGTATCAATTAATTGCGTATGCGCTATAAGAAAACACAACCAAACTTGGACAATATGCTAAACATCTCAACCTTTCTGTTATTGAAGCGGGATCTGAATAATACTTTGAATAAATATGATCCTTAAACCTAGGTATGAAACTCCGATTGTGCTCTCGTACTATCCAATTCTCATTTCTATTCGGATTTAAACCTCGGAGAACATCCTTGTGCATTTCAACATACGGCTCAACCTCATTCTCATTGTGCAGAACATACAAATGCACTTGATCCCATTCGACCCTTGATACTGTCACAACTTCATTTCCAATTAACTTTTTTCCTTCTTTTTTTTCGACAATATGAGATTTAGGGAGTCCGATTGATTGTACATTGGACAGATATTCAGTACAAAACTCAATCGCTTATTCAACAATGTATCGTTCGGCAATACAACCCTCTGGTCGACTTCGGTTTTTAACATACCCTTTTAATATTTTCATATAACGTTCAGCAGGGTACATCCATCTCATATAAGCCGGTCCACACAATTGTGTCTCTTTCACCAGATGAACAACTAGATGAACCATTATGTCAAAAAACGAGGGAGAAAAATCATTTCAAGATCACACAAAGTAATAACTATTTCTTTTTGCAATGTTGGTAAGATCGCAGGATCGATCACCTTAATGCAAATTGACTTGAAGAAAAAACACAATTTAGTTATTGCGCTTCTTACTTTTTCTGGCAGAATAGAACGTATACCTATTGGTAGAAAATGTTCCATTATAACATGGCAGTCATGCATCTTTAAACTCTTTAACTTGAGGTCTTTCATAGACATAAGTCTTCTAATATCTGAAGAGCATCCTTCTGGAACTTTAACTTCACTTAGAAACTTACACAATACCTTTTTCTCTTTTCTAGATAGAGTATAAGCAGCAGGTGGTAGATATGTTCGTGTTCCTTTCTTCATGGGTCCTAATTCATTTCTTATTCCCATCGCTACCAGGTCATTTCTTGCTTTAAGGCTATCCTTAGACTTTCCTTGTATATTGAGTAACGTACCAATAACACTGTCAAATACATTTTTTTCAATATGCATAACATCGAGAAAATGTCTTACATACAACGACTTCCAATATGGCAGTTAAAAAAAAATTAACCTCTTCTTCCACCCACTCTTGACAAGTGTATGTGCAAAAGGCTTTCCAAACTGAGTACTCACATCTTTCACCTTTTCAAAAATTTGATCACCTGTCAATATAGTTGGAGCTCTACCATGTTCTGCCTCTCCATTTAATGCTTTTCTCCACCCACGATAGTGATGATTAGAATTTAAGAATCTACGATGACCGAGAAATACAATCTTCTGACCAAACTCCAATCGCATCCAATCTGTTTTATCTTCACAAATAAGACACGCACATTGACCTTTTATGTTGTACCCTGATAGATTTCCGTATGCTGGAAAATCATTAATTGTGCCAAACAACATCGCCCTCAAGTTGAAACGTTCTTTCTTATACCCATCATAAACCTCCACACCGTTCTCCCACAAAAAATTTAAATCTTCGATTAAGGGTGCCAAGTTTACGTCTATGTCATTCCCTAGTTGTCTAGACCAAGAAATTAACATAGATAACATCATGTACTTACGCTTCATACATAGCCATGGAGGTAGGTTATAAATCATTATGATCACAGGCCAAGCGCTATGTGAGATACTTTGAAGACCGTGTGGGTTCATTCCATCAGTAGATAACGCCAAGTGAAGGTTTCTTGCTTCTTTTCCAAATTCAGGATAATCATCATCAATTTTCATCCACTGTGGTGAATCTGCCGGATGTCGAAAATTTCCATCAATAATTCTTTCATCTGCATGCCAAGTCAAGTATCTTGAATCGGTCTCACTGCGAAACATGCATCTAAATCTCTGAATTAAAGGAAAATACCATAAGACTTTTGTTGGAGACAACTTTTCCTTATATCGAGAGACACCGCATTTAGGACACTCATTTAACGATGCATACTCATTTCGAAACAAAACGCAATCGTTTGGACAGGCATGTATCTTATCATAGCTCATGCCAATAGAGCACAACATCTTTTTGGACTCATATGTTCGATTGGGAAAAACATTATCCTCTGGAATCATATCTTTCATAAGGGCCAATAACTCTGTGAAACTTTTATCCGACCATCCATTGCCCTCCTTTAAGTTGTACAACTTTAATACTGCAGACAATCTTGTGAATTTGGTGCAACCATTATATAACGGTTTCTCTGCATCGCTTACCAACCTCTCAAACATTTTGGGACAATCCTTAAGATATTCTTCAAGTGCTTCTGCAATCTCTTCGACTCGATCAGAATCGCATGTATCTGTGCCATTTTCGTTTGAAGCATAGGTCGTATTATCCCCCGGTTCAACATTCCCGTTAATTTTCTCACCATGCAAATTCCAACATGTAGAACTTCTATCAATTCCACTCCTCACTAAATACGATGCCAACTGAACCGCGTCAACCCGACTCCCAAAACAACAACCCAAGCAAGGACATCTCATTCGACAATCGACTTGAAGACATCCATTTCTTATCCATAGTTATACTAATTAAACTAAACAAAAACAAAAATAAAAAATATTCACCTGTAGGGAAATGATCCGACTTTCACACAGTGTCCAGATAGGTTAGAATTACCAAGATCCCCCTGTACACGTATCATAAAATGAAATGTCATTAATTGACCAATTATGAGTCATAACTTGATAAGTGGCAACATGTAATCACAAATAAGCAACATACTTAAGAGCAAGCATACTTAAACAAGTAACCAAGCATTAGAGCAATTCATCCTAAACCTAACAAGATTCAAATCTAAGCAATACCTAAACAAGTAAACATGCATCAACTTAAACAAGTAACATTCATACGATAACCTAAATCTATCAAGAATCAAGTTTAAATCATACTTTAACAAGTAATCATCATATCACAAAGATAACCATCAAAGCAATTATTGAGCAAGATAAACATCTCATGCAAAGACAAATATCATACTTTCTTTGACCATGCAATACAATAACTATCATAACTCCACTTTCATGGCTCTATATATCATAACTCCATCAATACAATAACTATCAATATTACAATAACTATCATACTTTCTTTAATCTAGAATATAGAAACAACAACTAATGAAAATAGAAACAACATGTTCAATATTAGTCATTCTAAACATGTTCAAAAATAAGTCAGAAATAAGTCATTCTATGTATGGATCATTCTTCTCAAAAATAAGTCAGAAGTATGTAAACATGTTCAAAACTTTATAACTATGGTCATTACCCATATCAACACTACACACAAATTTTTAAGGGCATATATTGGCAGCACAAAAATAATGGCAGTGACGGAATAATACAACTGAAAAATGGTAGTGACAAGAATGAAAACAGAACAAAAATCGTATCTCTTCTTAAATGAAAACAAGAATGAAAACAAGAATGAAAACGGAAAGAAAACAAGAATGAAAATCGTACCTCTTCTTCGTTTCGTCTTCTTCTTCACGAAAGCAATGGCAAATGAACAAACAACCAAAATGACGGAAAAAAGTGAACGACGGCAATGGCGAATGAACGACGACAATGGCAATGGTTTTCAGCAGAGAAGAACGATAGCAAGGGTTTAAGTAGAGAATAACGGTCGAGAGAAGAAAATGAAAAGAAGTGTCTGAAAATGATTAGAAATTGTTTTATATTTTAATTCATAAGTGACCTTAGAGGGCGCTTTTAAAAAGCGCTTTCTTAAGTGCTACCTATAAGAGCGCTTTCCTCAGAAAGCGCTTTCTAAGGTGGGGAGAATTTAAAACCTATAGCAGCGCTTTCTGAAAGCGCTTTCTAAGGTTAACCTTTAAACAGCGTTTTTTTAAAGCGCTTTCTAAAGTAATACCTATAGCAGCGCTTTTCAAAAAGCGCTTTCTAAGGTGGCTTCCATTTTGGGCATTTAACAGCGCTTTTAGAAAGCGCTTTCTAAAGGCTGTCTTTTACAGCGCTTTTTTTAAGCAAAATTTTTTAAAGACTTATAGCAGCGCTTTGTCCAAAAAGCGCTGTCTTTGTCCAATTTTGGCGTAGTGCGCGCAAACAACAACACCAAGTTTACAACGGATTCATCTAAACCAGTGTTATAGGTTAAAATTTTCGCGCGCAGTAACTAGCCGTACGTATAAACAGAAATATAATGACGGTTGTGTTAAAAGACCTAAGTAATAACTATGCTTCGATTTCCTGCAGTTACACTTTTTTCATTTTTTAGAGTACATTAAGCGTTTGTCACTTAAGTCCATTATTTATAAAATAAATTGTAAATGATTTTACAACGGTTTTTAAACCAACCGTTGTTATAGAACTTAACTCCATTACTTTAAAAATAAATTTTAAAATAGTTTGGAAAATTTTATATCCACTGCATATTGGTTTATTGTTGTGTTTTAATTTTCCATCAAGGGATACACTATCAATCACACCAACTTAGTGTTTCACACATATTCTAATCATTTCCATTGATTTTTAACCAACACCACATCATAGTTCAATTATTAATTTCATTCAATTCTAATTAAAAACATGCACACAAACTTCCCAAGTGTGATTAGGATCATTAGATGCCAAAAAGAGGGACTTAGAATAGAAATTTTTCATTTTTTACAAAAAAAAATGGGGATATTAATCAATTCAGGAGGGTTCTTAACACGAGTCGAGCAAATTGATTCAAAATGAACTTTCTGTGGAACTTCCTGACACAAGTCATAGTGGCTTACTCTCTCTATTTTTTCTCTACTCTCGCAAGTTTTTGAATTTTCAAAGAGTAGAATGAGGATTTCTTCTTGCATTTTGGCTTATATAACACTCAAGGGAAAAATGCCATTATATCCTTTCTATTTAAAGCTTAATTACCAAAATGCCATTGGAGCTAATTGATTACTAATCTTGCCGCTTAGTCCTAATCACTTCCACTAATCCATAATTCTCTATCATTAATTTACTACTATTATATGTTAAGCATGTATAAATCAATATATTTCATTAAAGCTTAAGTAACATGATAAATATATTAAATGTTAGGAAAGCATTAACTGTTTTCATGATTTGAATAACGGCAATGCTTAATTTGAATTACAACACCCTGATATGATCATATGATTTCTGGATTCTAATCACAATAAACTGCAAATTCTCTTGTTTACTTCTGGACCTCTGAATTGAATCACCAATTTGATTGATTCAATTCATGTGACTTGAATCAAAGTTCTTGTGACTCGAATCAGACAAATGAGTTCAATATAGTTTTTGCTTCTTGTTTCAAATCATTCATTTTCTGATTCCAATCTTGTTTATTGTTTTTTACCCAAATTATACACCATTTTCACTAATATTTGTACTAGATCTTCAACACATATAATGAAAATATATATTTATCTTGTTTTTTGTTTGCTCTATGATTTTCGTGACAAGTATAATGAAAATTTGTTGTTAGCATAATAATTGATTTGGCTTACCCTTTTTATACTACTTAGTATGACCTAGAAATGTTTCGATAAGTGTGTTGACAATAACTAAGAAGAAGCTCATTTTTGTTTTACTATTCAAGATGACCCAAACATTATACTATTACAATTTTAGTGTCTTTTATCTTCAAAATTATGGAAATAGTAGGTATGGTTCCCCATGTGACACACCCCATGCTCATCACAATTATTAGACAAATTGGCAAAATCATTTTTGAGGTAAGTTTATGGCATAGCTCATCACAATTATTAGACTAATTGATTCAATTGTTATCCAAAAAAAAAGTTATTAACTGTTTCCTTCATGTGAAGTGTTTCTTCAAAAACAACCTATTAGCTAATATTGGATGCTTTTGATAGGTATCCAACATGAAGTTTGTAGGTTACAGAGAATGTATCATAACCTATTCAACGGATAAGGTAAAGTGTTACCTTTTCTAATTTTTGAGTAGTAGTGTTTTATAACATGGAAATTGGGACTATTTTATCTGACCATCTACTTTTAATCTCACCAGGTGTATGTTAATTAGATTCCTTAATTCATATTCTACGTGTTTTTTATAAAATTTTAGTTCACTTCTTTTGTAGAATTGGATTGAAGATTCATTGTTAGTCCAATGCATCAATTGTTAGGTTCAAAACATAAGTAATTATGGTTGAAACTTTCAAACATTTTCATAACAGGAAACTACCATATTTTCATATGTACTTTTAAAGTTTACAAGTACAATTGAATTGGAAATACCTGTTTTACAATAAATGTTTTGTCCATTTTCACTATGAGATAAGGATAACTGTGTCAAAAAGAAAATGTTTTGAAGGATTTTTTTTATAAGCAACTCCAATAATAGGAGATTAAGGGAATCTCAAACCAAGGAACTAAAAACACCAATGTTAAAATGGTTACAAATAAGTATCATTTTTAGTATATGTACCAAACTGTTATCGTTTTAGATTTTTTACAAACTGTTATCATTTACAAAACTGATTCCAAACAAATTTTATCTCTAGTTTCCTTGGCAATGTAAGATTTCGATGTCTTTGGTTTAAACTCCTATACTTAGGTATAGGGACCTTGGCATCTGTTTCTTCTTCATTGTTGCAGGTTCTAAGGATTAATAATTGTTTGTCTTGGCCGATTTTGTGCATCTTGCACACTGGTTAATCTGTGAACAGTTTGGATCATCGCGTACGATATGGATTCCAAGTATGATCAAGACAAAGGTTGGGAACAAGTAAGAAAATCGAAATCAAAGAGGGAGGTTATCGTGAAAAGATCGATTTGGAGAGTAATTGGAAACAAAGTGACTAATCAAAACTCACGTGAAACATCTTCATGTTTCTTCACATAATTTCTAGATTCTTTTGAGACAAAGGATATGTTTAATGTGTTTAAGGATTTTGGCTTGGTTTTTGAAGTTTTCATTCCTTCAAGACTTGACAAAAGGGGGAAAATGTTTGGTTTCGTTAGATTCAAACAGGTCACTGATGAACATCTTCTTGCCATTAAACTGGACCATATTGTCATTAATGGCAAAACGATATTTGCAAATACACCTCGTTTTCAAAGAGGAGATAGGGTGAATATCATGGAGGATTCTAGATCAAGATTAGAGGCAAAGAACTGGATTAAGAAAGGTGAAACAGTGACTACGAAAAAACAAGAGTTTTGGAATGGCAAGAAATTATATGTGGAAATAGCAAAAGGTGGTCCGAAGTAGATTCATTTTAATCAGTTGACTATGGGTGACAAACCAAGTTTTGGTCACCTTATGTTCAATGTTAAAGAAGAGGAGTTAGAATGCTTTTAGCAAGCATTTGTGGGCGTAATGGAGAAACCGGGAGTGTTTTATGAATTTCAGGAAGCTTTACAAATGGAAGTTTATTTCAAAATCAAAGCAACACCTTTGGGCCCGAACTTGGTATTATTAGAAGAAGAGGTCACTGGTGACATTAAGAAGATGGTTGATGGAGATAAATAATGGATTGAGAAAGGTTTTCTGATATTCATCCTTGGACTCCTTCTGATGTGGACTTTGAGAGGATGACATGGGTAAATATATTTTGTCTACCATGCCATGTTTGGGGAGATAACTTCTTTAAATTTCTAGCAGCTATAATTGGGTCTTTTGTCAAAGCGGATGAAGAAACTCAGAGGCATGAAAAGCTTGATGTTGCTAGAAGTCTCATCAGAACAAAGTTTGCTATGAATTTAAATGAAGTTTGTAACATTGAAGTTAACAAACATATTTTTCGAGTCAAGATTGTGGAAGAAGCATTGGATTTCTGTTCCAAGAAGACATGTCATTTCAATGGAGATTGTTTAGAGGAGAGCTCTGAGGTGGACTCCTCCGACAGTGAGGTAGAATAGACGACGCAGGAAGAGTTTGATCTGGTGGATAATAACTTCAAGATAACTCACGATACCAATGTAGCAGATGGAAAGTTGGGTCATAATGTAAGGAATGGTGGGAGTTTCAATAAAGTTCTTACAAGGGCACTGGTTACGGAAAGGAAGACCTCTGATACAGGTTTGGATAAACAATCAAAATTAGAGGATAACCATGAGTGTGTGGGGACCCACTCTACTATAAATTTGATAGCAGATGATGTTACCTACTCTGTAGACCTGCATAAAGGTGTGCAGGAAATGTGTCAAATCGTGCTGGATACACCACTGCCAAGAGATAACAAGGATATATCTAATCAATACCTTGATATTGGGAATTCCAATGAAGCGGCAAATGGTATTTGAAATGAACCCAATCGTGAGAAAGGGTATGGGCTGGTCCACGCTGCTGATAGTGGGCTTATTCCTCAAGATCCAGCGGGCATCAACAAACCGATTAGAAAGAAGAAATCTTTGGGGGACATCTATAGGAATTTAAAAAATTCCTTTTACACCTTCTTATTATGCCATTCTCCTCTTAGCAGATAAACAAATACACACTCCATCTAGGTCGTTGGTTCGTCTAAGTGAGAACACTACAGAAGACACAAATGACTCAATCTCAAAGTACTCAGAATACTCAAAATGAGAAAGTTCCAGATCCATTGGAGATGAAGAGGTACTTCAAAGCAACTCTAGAATCAAGAAAAAGCTGGCAGATCTCCCTAATAGATAGAGTATGGGATTCCATCAAGAGTTTGGGAATAGAAGCTGAAGAAGAGGAAGAGGCCTTTGAGTCCATAATTCGTAATTTGGAAGAGGAAGAAAGAAATTCCAAGAAAGGTAAGAAGGTGTCAGCTAAGGTTTCTTTATGAATATTGTTATGTATAATGTTAGAGGATGTGGCAGTTTGATTAAGAAACGGAAAATTTGAGATATGTTTAAGAAAGGAGGGGCTGACATAGTTTTTATTTAAGAAACTAAATGCGAGCTTATGACTGATGCTATTGTCCATATGAAGGAAAAATGTTCTAGCTCCTATTTGCAGTTACAGAGGAAAAGGGTACCTGGGTCTGAAGGCTGTCTGGAATAATAAACTATGTTACTTTTTCAATATCTATTCTTCCTGTAACAATACTGAAAAAAGAGTTCTTTGGAGTCACATTTTGAGTCTTAAGTCTAAGTTGGAGGTATGTGAGTGGGTAATTGGTGGTGACTTCAACGCAATAAAATGTGCCAGAGAAAAAAGAGGTAGTGGTTATCATAACAAAAAACTTATGACAGAATTTGAAGACTTTATTCAATTAACTGGATATGTTGCTTTGATGACAACTAGAAATAAATTTACTTGGTTCACCTCATCAGGTGATGCTTGCAGCAGACTTGATCAATTTCTCATTTCGTTTGGATTATTGAATGAATGGAATGTGGCTTGTCAAAAATTGGGCCTGCGTGACATATCCGATCATAGACCGGTTTGGATCTAGGTTAGAAACATCAATTGGGGTCCCAAGCCTTTTAGAACGCTTCAATGCTGGTTTCAACACCCCCAATTTCTGAAGTTTGCCAAACAAGTATGGGATTCTGTTAATATTCATGGTAGTTGTACGTTTGTTTTGTACAAGAAACTTCAATTGCTCTGTTCAAAACGCAGGTGGTGGAATAGAAACATTTTCGGTTGGATAGATACCAATATTGAGATGAACATGGAGATTTTAAACAACGACGAAGAAGAGCTTGCTGAGATTGAGGATATAGTGGATGCTCATGTACTAAAGGGTCGCAATTATGCAGAAGATGAGTTATGGAAATTATTAAGGATTAAAGAAAGCCTTCTTCATCAAAAAGCTCGAACCAGATGGATTTATGAGGGAGACCGGAACATTAGTTATTTTCATTCTGTTATTAAATATTGCAATTTGATGAATACTATCTCTAAGGTAACAGTTGGAAAAAGAGTTGTTGAAGATGTAGCAGGGGTGAAAGAAGGGGTTGCTAGTCATTTTGAAAAAAGGTTAAGCTCGACCAACAAACCTCTACCGTTTATGCATTCTGATTACTTCAAGGTTTTAACAGATTTGGATACAGTTATAATAGAAGAAAACTTTGAGTCTACTGAAATTAGAGATGCAGTTTTTCAGTGTAAGGGCGATAGAAGTCCGGGACCGGACGAATTCAACTTGGAGTTTTTTCATAAATGTTGGGATATTGTGGGAAACAATTTTACAAATTGTATCAAGGAATTTTTCTTAGATGGCAAGCTCCCTAAGATTTTATCTTATTTTTTCCTTGTTCTTATTCCAAAAAATGAGGCCCCTAGAAATCTTGATGATTACCGTCCGATTTGCTTAGTTGGTTGGGTGTATAAGGTGATAGCAAAGCTTCTGGATGGCAGGTTAAAATGAGTCTTGGACAACATAATTTCTCCAACCCAAACTGATTTTGTTGCAGGGAGGAATTTACTTGATGGGGTGTTATCCTTGAATGAGTTTGTGGACAATTCAAGAAGAAGCAATCTCAAGAGCTTAATCCTCAAAGTTGATTTTGCAGAGGCTTATGACTGCGTAAAGTGGCCCTACATTCGTCAGGTGATGAATTACATTGGTTTTGGCAACAAGTTTATGCGTTGGATAGAAGGAACAGTCTTCAAAAGTTTTATGTCTGTTCTGGTTAACGGTAGCCCTTCGCGTGATTTTGTAGTTTCTCGAGGGCTTCGACAAGGTGACCCTCTATCACCTTATCTCTTTGCCATTGCTGCTGAAGGATTAGCGACATTGATGCAAAAGGCGGAGGAAGTTGCTTTATTCCAAGGTATCAAGATTAATTAAAAGGATACGTTTAATTTGCTTCAGTACGCGGATGACACAGTCATAGTTGGCGAAGCCAATTAGAACAATATTTGGGCAATCAAAGTGATTTTGAGAGGGTTTCAATAGATGTCGGGTTTAAAGATCAACTTCAACAAGAGTAGTTTACTTGGTTTTGGTGTTGAAGAAACTTTTCTGAAGGCTGCCGAAAGATTTCTAGCCTGTAAAATCGAAAGTGTCCTTTTAAATTCCTCGTTATTCAGAACGGTGGAAACCACAGATTGATTTCCTTTTGGAAATCGATTATAGACAAAGTTCAAGCCATATTAGCTTCATGGAAGGGAAGACTTATGTCCATCGGCGGCAGAGCTACTTTAATAAAATTTGTGCTTGCAAATCTCCCAATTCACTATATGTCGTTTTATAGGATGCCGAGAAAGGTTATTAAGATTTTAACATCAAATCAAAGGAGATTTTTGTGGAATGGGTCTCCTATTAAAGAAGGAATAACTTGGATTAATTGGAACAAGGTGTGTAAATCGAAGGAGGTTAGGGGCCTTAGCATTATGGATATTCGTTGTTTGAATTAAGCTTTATTATCTAAATGGATTTGGAAGTTTGCTAGTTCAGGAGATTTCATTTGGCTTGACATTCTCCATGCTAGATATGGTACATTTTTGCCATCATTGTTTCATGGTGATTTTCCACCGGGGTCTGTTAAACCATCCTTATGGTGGCGTGATATTTGCTGCCTATCCTTTTTTTTGGTGATGATTCTTTTTTCATGAATATTGGTTCTACGGTAGGGAATGGTGAGGCGGCCTCGTTCTGGACTTCGACGTGGTGTGGAAGTGATTCTTTGGATTCGCTTTTTCCTGAACTCTTCAATGCCGTTACAAATCCCAGGAGTTTGATCACTGACAATGGGACCTGGAATGGTGATAATTGGAATTGGAATGTTGTGCTCCAAGAGGCTAATTGTGACCAGGTCATTATGCAGCAGCAGGCTTGTTTACTCAATTTACTGCAGGAGGGGGTACTGCGCAAAGATGGCAAGGATAGTCTTCATTGGAAATTAAATTTGGATTCATATTTTTTTGTCCACTCTGCTTTTGAATATCTGGTCCGCATTAAATTACCACCTGATAATTTACCAGCTGAGATTTTGGCAGCTTTCAAATTAATATGGGTTGCTTCATCACCTATCAAAACTGTGGATTTTGGCTGGCGTCTTCTTCATGGTCATCTTCCTTCGCGGGATAACTTATGCGCTCGCGCCATTATTTCCTCCCCCATGACAAGGTCTATCCGTTTTGTTTTCAGGTTGAGGAGAATGTTACCCATCTATTGTTTCTTTGTTCAAATTTAATCATTGTTTGGAGAAAAATTCTTGAGTGGCTCGGGATATCGGTACCTTTAAATGGAATGGTTGTGGATCATTTAAGGAGTTGGACGTCTTCTTTATACTCAGTGGATATTGCTATTAAAAATGCGGTTGGTTTATGGCTTTTCATATGTTGGAGTCTTTTGAACGTTAGGAACAATGTTTTGTTTAATGACGAGATTTGATATGAGGATAACATAGTTCATAAGATTTTTTGTAATGGTGATTCCAGAGTAGGATTTTTGTAGCTGGGTTAGGATACCCCTTTGTATCCTACATTGAATATATTTTGCTTATAAAAAAAAATTATAAGTAGTCATAAGATGAATGATTTGTAAGTTAAAGTAGCAATGGGTGAATGTGTTGTGTGCTAGCTTTGTACCACTGGTATCTCTAAAAAAAGGTGTGGATAATATGTCATGAAGATTATGTTTGACATTGTTGATATTTCTATTGCTGTAATACTCAATGAGGTAGTATAACTTTAAATTATTTCGTATTGCATGTATTTATTGAAAAACATGTAAATTATTGTTTTAATAAGTAGTTGTTTAATTTATTATCTGTAAACTTGTAGATATTCACAGAGACCTCACCATATGACAGGACCGGCCCAAGCCTAAGGCGATTGAGGCCATCGCCTTAGGCCTCATTTTTTGGGGCTTTTAAAATAGGCCTAGTATCATAAAACATAGGCCCTTAAATTTAAATAATTAACATGAGTTTTCAATCTAATTCAACAAAACACGTTTGTCAATTGGTGAAGAATGTGGTCTAACATGCAATGGTACTTGGGTTTGATACTGTTGTTCCACAATTTGCATGTTTTTATCATATCTTACTAACTTCTCTCTATTACATAACGTCTCAACTACATAATTTTGGGAAATAAATCAAATTCCATCATTTTTTAAAATTTATTTAAAACAAATTCAAAAATTTCATTACACATAACTTAAAATAGATGATTATATATATATATATATATATATATATATATATATATATATATATATATATATAGAGCATTTCTTAATACACCACCCATGTTTCTTATACACCACGTAAAATTTCCATTTTGCCCCCAGTTTCCGGATGTGCACATCCGGACGCACCATTTTTTCAAAAAACGCTGATGTTTTCCGGATGTGCACATCCGGAAACATAGTATAGCTTTTTTTTTTACAAATACCGGAATTGCAGATCCGGAAAAAAGTGTAACTTAAATTTTTTTCTTAAAAATCGATTAATATATTAAGGCAAGTTAATATAGTAGCAGTAATGTCGTTAGAAGTTGTATTCATGATTAAGTGTTGTCAAAACTTATCCTCTTCAATGTGAAGTTTTGGTGTAGCCATTAATCTTCGGTCAATGAAATAAACATGCATTGCATTACAGATTAAAATGAATGAAACGTTGATGAACAAAAAAGCAAAAAAAGTGTGTTGATTGGATACCTGTAAGGGCACGGAGCACCGAAAAGTGTGTTGATAGGCTAACGGTGGAGAACCGACGGAAGGTTATGAATCAGAGTAGTTACTAGTTAGTACACTACATGAAAAGTCTTTGAAGGTATAAATAACTCATTTTTACCATTTCGTACATTAAAAAATATAAACGTTAATCATATAAGTTAAAAAAAGTAATCATATAAGGTTATAAATAAATTTGATATTATAAATAATATCATCAGAAGTTATAACAAATTCTAGGGTTATAACTTCTAATGACATTTGCGACTAGCCGACAAAACAGATTTGTAAAAAAAAAATTACGCTTTTTCCGGATCTGTAGATTCGGAATTTTAATGAAATAAAGCTATAATATGTTACCGGATGTGCACATCTGGAACGTATAAGCGTTTTTTTAAAATTTGGTGCGTCCGGATGTGCACATCCGGAATCTGGGGGCAAAATAGAAATTTCACGTGGTGTATAAGAAACATGGGTGGTGTATTAAGAAATGGTCTATATATATATATATATATATATATAGGGAGATGCTAACATACACCCAAAATGGGTGGGTCCCACACAAAAATACACTACATCTATTTTCTTTCTATTTTTTTTCTTCATCTTTCTAATGTGGGTCCCACCCAAAATTGGTGGGCCCCACACAAAAATACAATAAGGTGTATGTTGCTAATGCACACCTACATGGGTGTGCATTAGCATAACCCATATATATATATATATATATATATATATATATATATATATATATATATATATATATATATATATATATATATTGTTAACTAATTTCACCTTAGGCCTCAAAATGTGTTGGGTCGGCCCTGCCATATGAAAAAGAGACAATTGACCACGTTCGACAACTTTGAGCTCAATGTTTTTCGAAAATGGTTGAATAGCAAAAGCGAAAGAGGAAAAATTATATATAGATAGTTTTTGTTAATATGATTTTGATGTATGCCTTTTTGTTTACTCAATGTTTAGCGATGATATACAAAAATATTTGATTATATGAAATAAGGTCTAAATCTGATTAAATATAATATAATTATGAAACTAAAACAAACCTATTCAATTTAAAGAAAGTATGGTGTAAACTTGCCAACTTACATTGCTCATTTACATCCAATTTTTTATCAAATGGGGTGTAAATTCGTTTGAATTAAATGCAATTATTTAAAAATTTACACCCGTTTACTACAAAATAGGGTGTAATATGATATATATTTAAATCCGTTTTAGAAAAAAAAAGTGTAATATACCATCCATAAAAGTATATATGTAAACATTTTCACCCGTTTTCTGTAAAATAGGGTGTAATATGAAATATATTTACACCATCTTATAACAAAAAAAGGGGGTAATATAACATCTATTTACACCCGTTTTAAAATGGGTGTAAATTCATCAAAAATTTCTCATTCGTTGAATTCACACAGCTAATAACGGATGTTAAATGTAAAAAAAAAAACGGGAGTAAATTACTCTTTTTGCACTAGTGGATATGAACTATTATCTATTGACAGGGGCACAATTGTACATATGAAATTATTTTATGGTAGTCTTTGCAACCGCATCGGACAACAATTGTGGTGTGATTTGTAAGCACACACCCTTTCACTTTAGAAACCGCATATCCGACAACTTTGTCTAAGTTTCTACAAGTATTTTCTGTCAAAACTAAAAATTAAGAACCCAAAAACTCAAATTACTTAAGAGAAATTTTAACATTAAATGTTTTTTAACACGGTATTTCAAATTATTCTCAATCAAAATTCAAGTTGCAACTGGTGCTCACTACATTTCTATTGTAGATAATATTTATTGTGGTTACCATTTTTATGTAGAAAGAATAAGAGGGTATAATAAGCCTATAAGCCTATTATATCTGTAGTACTAGATTGATGAATTTTGCTATATGAATTTTGTATATCAGCAATAATATTATAGAGCATTTGAAGGTTTGGCCATTTGGGCAGCAGTTGTTTCACTGGTTTGGGAAGCTAGGAATAACGTGATCTTTAGTAATTGTAGTTTCTCTGTGACTGATATGCTTTGTTCTGTCAAATGGCTATCTTGGAACTGGTTTGGTCTTGATTCTAGAGTATTTTCTGCCACTTTTTTTTACTGGTTTCACAATCTAGTTAATTGCATGAAGATGTTGTAATCTCTATTGTAAGGGTGAGTACTCCTTGTACTCTTTTCTTTTAATCCATTGCCTTTAAAATAATAATAATAATAATAATAATATAGAGCTTATCAGAAATTGAAACTGACGAGGATGGTGTTCCTTCTTTTATAGGTGAAATAGGAGTGTTTTTAGATGAAGGAGATGAGTAGGAGAAGAACCTTGAGCTGCAGTAGGTGAAGATGATGAGATTTTAATGATTATCTTTTTTGCCACTTGCACCATTTATGTTTAGGGCGACTCTTGCCTTTTTTTTATTTAAAACGGATGTATATACATTTCAGTTTACACCCTATTTTATAGAAAAAGTGTGTAAATTTGATGTTATATTACACTATTTTTTATAGAATTCGGGTGTAAATTTTTTAATATATACATTTAAGATGGTATATTACACCTTTTTTTTGGTTTAAAATAGATGTATATATATTCCACTTTACACCCTATTTTATAGAAAACGGGTGTAAATGTATAAATAATAGCATTTCAATCAAACGAATTTACACCCAATTTCATAAAAATCAGACGTAAAATAAGCACTGAATACCATAGAGATTTGCAAATTTACGCCCTATTTTCTTTAAATAGGGTGTAAAAACGCGATGTATTACACCCGTTTTTGCTATTAATGTTGGCTTGTTTACACCCGATTCTACCATTGACGTTGACATTTTACACCCAATTTTACCATTGATGTTGGCATTTTTACACCTGATTTTACCATTGATGTTGGCATTTTTACACCCTGTTTTTCATAAATAGAATGTTTGTTTTAGTTTCATAATTATATTATATTTAATTAGATTTAGAACCTATATTTTTATTTAATCAAATATTTTGTATACCACTAAACTTTCTATAAACAAAAAGTACAACCAAAACAACCATCCTAACATCATGTTTAAATATAATAAGTTAAACAACTACATGTTTTCCAAAAAATACATGCAATTCAAAACAACTACATAAACGTTTTGTCTGCTTACCGTTGAGTTATCAATACCAATGAAACAAGAAAATACAGCTGGAGACACATAAACGTACAATAGTTATGCTTTGTCTAGATAATGAATGTCACGTAATATATTTCTAATAACATGAATCAACATCAGAACTACAATTCCTGATGGACCTCGGAAATATGCACATGTTTGGAAGTTGCAACCATGACGACATAACACAAAGACACATTGCAATAGATATGGACCGATATTGACAGACTCGTTATCTTGCGGAAGCATAGTTATATGAAAATCATCATAGAAAATGATTTCTGCCTAATCCCATTCCGATAAATTGGCAGAAGAAAAAAAGTTCTTTGATAACTCAACACTGGTGATACACAAGTTGAGTACACATGGACCTGATAAGCTTCCATGGAACGATCAACATTTTCTATTTTTAATGATTTTTTTACTATTTTCATAGTCTAAAAAAATTACAAAAAAATTATCAAAATTCTTCTTTTACCTAATTAGATTAAA
Organism: Lathyrus tuberosus; assembly: GCA_022829125.1. Lineage (NCBI taxonomy): Eukaryota > Viridiplantae > Streptophyta > Magnoliopsida > Fabales > Fabaceae > Lathyrus > Lathyrus tuberosus. The sequence continues at coordinate 3,799,375 of JALAZF010000428.1, read as the reverse complement.
TTTCGTGGTTTTATATTTTTCTGAATTTATTTTAATCATGTTAGTTCTTTCCTATTTATTCAAAATGCTGAATGACCTTTCACCGTGGGTATTTAAACAATCGTCATTATAGGTAGCGTTTTTTACTTTTTTTTTAAATGTTGACAGGCCTTTCACCACGGGTATATAAAAACAACCGTCATTATAAGTAGCATCTTGCCATGGGTTCAAGTCCCAGTACCAGCATTTCTGGTTTTTTACTTATTTTTTCAAGTCTCATTACCAACATTATAGGTGGCGCGCATATTGATTTTATTCACTATCCATAAACAAATCTTGTTCGTCCACTTTGTGATTATTAACGGCCAAGACACGACTATTCGTGATCCGCTTGAAACCTAAAACTTAGACAAACTACATCTTCTACCTCCAAACATCATCTTTCATTTACGATACTCTATTTCTCCACTAAACTGAATTTCAGAACAAATTTCAGAACTCGAGTTAGCAATGTTAGTTGTTGGTTTTCTTTTTTAATTATTTTTGTTCTTGTTGTTCTTTTTTATTATTGTTGTTCTTGTTGTTCTTTTTTTATTAATGTTGTTGTTGTTGTTGTTATTGTTCTTGTTCTTGTTCTTGTTCTAGTTCTTGCCCTTGTTCTTAATGTTCTTCTTGATGTTCTTCTTTTTTTTTTTGATAAGCAACTTCATTAATAGGAGATTAAGGAAATCTCAAACCAAAGAACTACAACCACCAAACAAACAAAACAATTACAAAAAATCGAACAGAAACTTATACCATTCGTACAACCTACACTTCTTGCTATCTTCTTTACCTAAAATCAACAATTTCCACGAGGTGACTTTAATATCATTGACAATGTCACTACATTACACAATGCATCATTGAACAAGAAATTATGTCTAGCCCTCCAAATGTTCCAACAAGTTATGAACCAAATTGAATTTATCTTTCCCGCAATGCTACAACCTTTAAGACTCGTGTACCAAGCCTTCGCATGAAGGCTACAAATAGATTCCAAAATTCTACCTATATCCACCCACTCACATATCTTACTCCAAACCAATGATGATTTATGACACGAGATGAATAAGTGAGAAGAGTCCTCTAAATCTCGGAAACAAAACATACAAACCTTATCGTGCTCATTGTCGATTAAGCGTCTAGCCACCAAATTTGATCTCGTGGGCAGCCTATTGAGCGCCATCCTCCAACCAAAAATTTAATCTTTCACTGGAATAACCGTCTTCCATAATAACGCTAGGACATCTGCATTTTCAACCTCAACCTCATTAACAGAAAATGAATAATTCATGAAAGCATAGAAGGAATTAACCGTGAATGACATAGAGTCATCTAGAGGCCAATGCCACACAACTTACTCTTCCTTTTTAACAGAAAGCTCTTCCAACAGCTGGCAGCACTCACTCCACTCGGGTTCAGGTAAAGAAACAACATTATCCAACGAATCACGCAACTTCCAACGCCATTGATCGGCTTCCCAAACTCCCATCTCTCTTATTGAGCACACCGAGCTTCTGTAGGCCTAGAACAGAAGAGGAAATCTGATTTTCAGCGCCACTTTTCCAAGCCAAACCGACTGCCAGAAAGCCACACCAGATCCGACTCCAACAGAACAATCTAAAAGATTGCAGAAGCTTTCATGAGACTCGGAAACAGAGATAGAAAGGATGTCCTTCATCCAAAGAGAATCGTTCTTCAAACTACCAATATCCAAAAACGTTTGCACTTTAATGCTCAGAATACCGTATCTATTTACAAGTGTTTACCTCCAAATTTCATTTCCTCCACAATAGAACTTCCACATCCACTTTGCAAGAAGGGCACGATTAAACCGACCGACATGTTTAATTCCAAGACCTCCGGATTCCTTCGGTTTACATACTGATTTCCAAGAAATCCAAGAGACAAACCTCTTCTTATTAGATTCTTCTGCCTAAAGGAACCGACGCTGGATTGCGATGATATCCTTCGCAAATTTCTTAGGAGCCTTAAAGAAAGCCAAAGGGTGAATATGAAGGTTAACGAGAACTGAGTTAATGAGAGACACTCTACCCCCGATAGACAAGTTCCGCCCAATCCATCTTGAAAGTCTATTCCTCAAGCAAAAGATAAACGGATTCCAAAATGAACAACGACGATGGTTACCTCCGACTGTTAGACCTTGAAATTTGAAGGGGAGGCTACCTGATTTGCAGTGTAAAAATTATTCAGCTGCTGAATAGAATTCAGCCTCAACTTCAATCCTATACAAGCAACTTTTAGAGAAATTTATTTTAAGACCGGAAATCAGTTCGAACGCCCGCAGAATTGCCTTAAATGCCCAAATATTTGTTACTGATCCATCCCCAATAAGTAACATATCGTCAGCGAACTGAAGCATACTAATAGCAGGGCAATCATGAACTTTGAATTCTGACAACATATTATTGATTGATGCATTTCTAACCAAACTAGCCAAACTCTCGGCAACCATTGCAAACAGATAAGGAGCTAATGGATCGCCTTGTTTCAATCCCCTTTCCGCATTGAAATTCTTCGAAGGGCTACCGTTAATTAAAATTGACAAGTAGCTATTGAACACTGATCCTCGAACCCATTTCAACCAATTTCACCCAAAACCCATCTTAACAAGCATATCTTTAAGATATGACCAATCCACACAGTCATACGCCTTAGCGAAGTCAACTTTAAAAAACAAGCAATCCTTCTTAAACCTTTTAGCATAGTCAACAATTTCACTTTCCAGAAGCACTCCATCAAAAATCTGACGCCCAGGGATAAACGCAGTTTGAGAAGGAGAAATAAGTTTGTGGATTATCTTACCCAATCTACTAGCAAGCATATTGGAAATTGTTTTGAGAACACAGCTGACTAAACTTATAGGCATGAACTCTTCAAAGCTTTGAGGATTATCTACCTTCGGGACCAGCGAAATAAAAGAGGACGCAAACATCTTTGGCAGGTATCCAGTTTTGAAGAATTCCAGGATGCAATTTGTAAAATCTACGCCAATAATATCCCAACACGAGTTAATAAACTTGAAATTATAACCATCGACCCTTGGACACTTATTATCGTCGCAACTAAACACTGCAGCTTTCACATCTGCAGCAACAAAATCAGAAGCAACTGTTAGATAAGTTTATTTTAAGGCCGAAAATCAGTTCGAACGCCCGCAAAATTGCCTTGAATGCCCAAATATTTGTTACCGATCCATCCCCAATAAGTAACGTATCGTCAGCGAACTGAAGCATACTAATAGTAGGGTAATCATGGACTTTGAATTCTGACAACATATTATTGATTGATGCATTTCTAACCAAACTAGCCAAACCCTCGGCAATAATTACAAATAGATAAGGAGCTAATGGTCTTCTTTTTCTTGTTGTTGTTCTTGTTCTAATGCTGCAATTTTTTTATTAAAAGACATACAAAAATGGTAATTTAAAAAAATCATCATTATAGGTAGTATACAACAACGATTCTTTAAAATAACTATCATTATAGGTAGTTCTAATACTGCATTTTTTTATTTTATTAAAAGACATACAACAACGGGTATTTAAAATAACCGTCATTATAGGTAGCGCGCTTTCCAATTTATTACAACGTATACTGGGCCGTGATTGTAAGTATCATATATACAATGGCACTCTACATAACAACACCCGTGCCCCCGTCATTATATATCTTTCCTAACCGTTGTTAAATCGGTTTTCCGTAGAAGTGATAGTTTCTCTCGTGGACACATGGATATGTTAGTCTTGGTCGGGTTATTCTACTTAATTCTGTCCGTATTGATATCCCTATATTCTTCTTGTCTCTCTTGAAAATTCTAATTCAGTTTAGGAAGAAATTTTTGAGGATTTAAAGAAGGTTTATTTTTTGTGGGATGAAAAGTGAATCTAAGACATTATTAGTTACATGGTGTGATTTTTTGCAAACCTAAACGAAGTGGTGGCACTACTAAAAAATATACTTTTGGTGACACAATATCACAACTTTCATTTTGTTATCGTAGTCATATCACATTTTTTATGCGCATGTTATTTTTTAGTTTTATTAAAAAAACGTTTCATCACAGTTCCTAAAAATTACCATGGTCATCAAATTTGGATGACAAGCTTTGAATCCCCGCATCAACCTTTTATTATTATTGTGAATTGATGTCGTTAAGAATAAATCAAAATATGAGAAAAAGATTGAGTTTTTTGAACAAACTCAAGAAACCCTATTAGGTTTTACAAAAAGGAAAGAAGAGGGAAGAAGAAGAATAAGAAGTGGTTAAATCTATTTTTCTATTCACTTTCTCAATAAGGGTTCAAAGATTACAAATAAATACTAAGAAATAATCCCTCTCAACAACCTGAGAGGACTAGTCTATTTATAGACTACTAAGCTAACTTAGGATACAAGCTAATTTAACAATTGGGTTAGAAGGAAGGCCCAATTTGACATACTAACTTAAATTACAAGTTAATATATTTTGACATTATGCTCGAATAGACTTCGACTAAACATACACAACTACGGTCGAACCATGACGCTACTCTTGCCGACACTAGAATTCTATCCAAATTCCACATTTATTTTTCAATAAAAATAAGGATGTGTCCATTAACATTTATTCTTATTTAAAAATTAAAGGTATAACAACTACGATCATTTCATTCAACGTGGTTATATATGTTCCATATTTCATTACGGTTGAAGCTTCCAATCGTTGTGAAATTACTTAATTGAAAATCGCTTATTTTGATTACATCTGAAGCTTTCACGGTTTCTTAGGTGATTAACAATTGTCTGGTTAAGATTGAATTTGGTTAAGTTTAGATTGAGAAAGTTAGAGAGAAGCTGAACCTTCCCTCTAACCATGACATCCTTTACAATTCTACCATTAATATCAACACAATAACAAAATCTCGAAATATTATTTATTTACTTATTGGTATATATAGAGCACATATAACTAGATATACATTAAAGAATTGGTAACCACACCATCTTATTTAGTAGATGTCAATATTCCTTGTTGCATTCATACTTTAGAAATGGATTTTATCTTCAGCGGTACATAGGTGCTTTACCATAAGGTGGACTTGGTTTATAATGATCCCCGAATATAGAGTTCACGTGGGGGAGGGTGTTGCATACTGGATATATGTTTGGTTCATAACGGGAGGGGAGGTATTTTAAAACTAATTTACATTTTTATCCTTCTAATTTTATCATCAGACTCATGATATTTATCATTTATAATTCAAATACAAATTCATTGACAAAATATAAGTATTCAAACAAAGAGCATCATGAAAATTTTTATAAAAATTATAACGATTATAATATATAATTTTTAAAAGATTATCAAATATAATAAAATCTAATAAAAATTATTATAAACAAAAAAGTTAAAATAATTAAAAAGTAACAAAAAATATAATAAATAAAATAAAAGGATTTAAACACATATAATAATAATAATAAGATGAATATATAAAAAGTATAACAAATATAAAAGGAAGATAAAATTTGTTCAAAATATTACTTTTAACATTTTAATAAGTTAAATTAATATTTAAATAAATAAATAAGGATAAATATATAAATATAATTATGATTAAAGTGAAACGCCTCCCCTCCCCTACAAATCTCACCCAATTGAGGGGAAGCAAAAAGTGAGTTAGGAGGGATTTTGATCCCCTCCATCTACCTCCCCCCCCCCCCCCCCCCCCCCCCCCCCTCTCTCTTAAAATTTGAACCAAACACAAAAAATATTAAATATTCGCTCCCCTCCCCACCATTTACCCCTAACCGAACAGACTCTTACAGTTCGTAACTTCGTATTTTTCATTCTTTAGGGTTGGGGATATTTGTTAAAGACGATTTTTATTATATTTGATATTTAGTTGTGTGGATCATTTAAAACTTTCTTAACAACCTCGTTTTCTTGGATAAAGGTGCAATTATTTAACATTTACGTTATAGAGTTATTTTTATTTTGTAGAATGTGTAACTTGCTAAATTTGGAGTCCTTTCCTCCTCTTGTCGTAAATAGGGGCAGGATTCTTTCTTGTGTTTACATTACAAAAAAGTTGAAATTAGTGAGTGTTTGTTTCACAATTTTGAAAAATTGTTATTGAAGAAATTATTGGGTCGAGTCACAGATTATGTTGTTCTCTTTAAAACGTTTCGCAACACTAGTTAAAGTTATACAAAGCAGTCAATCAACCACGTTGTCTCTAGGATAAAACCACTCGGTTCTATATTGTACTAACGACAAAGTGTATGATAGGTAACCGGCAAAGTGTATGATAGACAAAGTGTATAAATATCACTCGCAGTATCTGGATAAACATTAGTCGTAATAGTTTCTTAAACGAGCAAAAATCCAAATGATTCTCTAAACAGAATTCAATAATGGGCATTTGATCAATCAAAGTAATTTCTCAAATAAACAGAAATTCAAATCATTATTTAAAGAGAATCCAAATAAAAAAACACTCGATAATTTCTCAATTCAATGAGTGGAAAGAAATGAGAAGTTGACGCATTGAAAATTCAAAAAACGCATAATATAGAGAGTGAAGAAGGAAAAATTCAAAAGAAATTTTTGAGATATTTTAGAATGAAACATATTCATTCCTTATATAATAAAGTAAGTTAGTCAAAGAATCTAATCTAAGCAATGTATGGCTAAGGAATTTTTCAATTTATGAAAATTGAGAAATTCATCTCAATATTAGAATATTGACATGTTCCAACAATCCCCCACTTGAATTTAAAAAAGTGTTTCAGAAGTAACGTTAAATATTTTTATGATTGTGCATAAACATATGCGCTTGCGACTTAAACCATTGCGTAGCAAGAATGATTCTGATTCAACAAGAGTGACACAATTGTCTTGAACTTTATCTCATATATCAAACTTGCACAACCTTTTCTTAATATCTAATAAGTATGTGCTTTAATATCTCTGCACATCTATCCCAATTTACTGAAGGCTTTAAGAATTCTACTTTGATATTCCATAGGAACCGACCTAACTTCAGGAATCTCACAAGTGAGTCTATCAAGAGTACTCTTGTAGCTAGGTACTCCCTCGTACAAACTATAGATCTTATTAAGAAATTCTATTATACTATCCTGATATTGCTTAAGGAATCATTCTTTTCTTATTCATTCTAGCATGGTGATAAGTGCAAAATGTACCTATTTTTGTATATATGTTTTGTTGCACTTATCAATTCTTTGTGGTAAATATCGTGCGAATAAAACCCGATTTGTTTATAAATACGATTACTTTACGTTTTCGTGTGTATAGTGCGTTATCGTATAAATATCATTGAGTTTAATTGATTTTCATTTATTTTTGCAGGTGTTCCAGCAATGGGATTTTGCCATTGTTGTATAGAGCATTGAATAAGCTTTCCAACGCTTCAAACCGTGCGTCAATCGGAGTTACGGTTCAAAAGTTACAAATAAAACAATGCAGAATTTTCTGGTGTGATTCGCCCCTGCTGCGCTGGGCGGAAATTCCGCCGGGAGAAACTGCAAAAGCGTCGGGCGATGCCAAAATTCTTCCGGGCGAAGTACAGGCACAACAATGTCACAATTCTGGAACTTGCAAATATAAACCGCCATAATTCCGCCGGGCGCCCCAGAATTCCGCCGGGGGAATTTTGACGGGCTGAAACACCATTTATGGCCAAAAACACTATTTTTTATGTATGTTTTTGGGGGAACTTTCTCCCAACTTCATCAAACATATTTTAGGAGTAAATTAGCTTAGAAACAACATTGGATGATGCATCTTGATGATTCGGAGTCGAATTTGCTTCGATCGACTTTGACACGCCGTGAGAAGTTTGTTTTTCTCCTTTCTTCTCTTTGTGTTCTCTTTTGTTGATGTTGGTATGTAAATCTCTTGATACCTATTGTATTTCATCTAATCTATGTTTATGAATATGTTTTGATTCTCTATTGATTGTTTGTCTTTGATTGATTGTTTGTGGGTCGTGACAAAGACCTATATCGAATCGTTAATCTTAGATTTTCATCTGTCAATGAGCAAGCTTTTGACAGGGGTTTGTGAATTGATATTCATTGTATCTTTTGTTGTATTGTGTTGATTAAGTAGCATGGGTAGCATGAGTAGGATCGATACGGTATTGCGAGGATGCGTGACAATAGCGATGAAGAACGACGTTCGTATACAGTTGGTAAATTAGTTGAATGCAGGGTTAATCATATGTTTGTATTCTGGTCAGGGCTTTGCATATGAATTGCTCATGAGTTTGATATTGATGTTATAGTAATATCTGTTGAGTTTTGATTCCAGAGATGGATTAGGCTTAACATTCATGTAGGCTTTATATGCTTTGTATTGATAGGCGATGTCCAAGAGGAATTATTGATCGGTATAAAATCACTTACGATATGCAGGGGCCGAGAGGACATGTATGTTGTGAGTGATACATGATGATATTAGACGAACACTTGATTTGTGTATGAAATGGTCGGAAGAATGCATGTGTTATTGAGTGATATCTATTGAGTTTCTTTCCTCCAAAGAATGTGTTATTGTTATTTACTTGGTTTTTGTTCCTTTAATTTTCCGCATTTGCTTTTGGTTCGTCTTTAAACCAGAACTTTTGATTCATGAGCTTAGAAATATAGAAACTATTGAACGGCAGTTCAGTAGCACCGATCTCTGTGGACACGATAAATTCCCAGAAAAACACTTCCAAATCTTTTTGTTTGCTTGCCCTATACCGCTTCAACAAAATGGCGCCGTTGCCGGGGATTGGTGTTTCGATATTGAGTTGCATCGCATAGTTTCTATGTTTTTAAGCTTCGTACATAATTGTTTATATTGTATATTTACTTGTATAAACACTTGTTTTGCTTTTGTATATACTTGTTTATAGTTGTTTTCCATAAGTGATTGTATATATGTGTTTTCCATCATGTTTATGTGTGTGTAAATATTTTTGTTTTTGGTTTACGTTTGCTCAAGTGTTGCAGGTTTTATTGGGTCGCTACTAGTGAACGAAACAACATGGAGGAGCTTGTACGTAAATAAGGTGTCGAGCTTACGACGTGAAACAAGCGCTTGTTGGGAGGCAACCCAACGATTTGAGTTTGTATAGTTTTATATTTAGTAGTATTGTAGTATTGTGTGAGATTGGATGGATTGAATGAGAGAAAGAACTTAAAAAACTTAGCAAGCCTGTGCGCGCTTAGCGCACAGAGGGCGCTTAGCGCGCCTTGCTTTTTGTGGAAAAACTCTTTTATTCTCTTATCCACTTTCGCACGTTTTGTTAGTATATGTTTATTAGTTTTAGAAATTTTTGTGTTTGTTTTCAAGTTTTGTTTTTGATTAGCTTGAGGATGCATTGTGTGATTTTTCAATTTTGATTGTTTCAACAAGAAATGTTATGGTAGTGTGAAAAGTTTAACGAAAGTTGCATTGCGTTGGTTGGTGTTTATTGCTTTTCTAGAACATAACATGTTTATGAACCTTAGGATTTGTACAAATTACATGTCTTTCATTCTCTTGCAATTTTTGTTCATTTATGAATCACTTTAGTTCATAGCCCCATGTGAGGAAACCTCCATTGTTTACTAAATGCTTGGATGACTGATAAACTTTGTTTAATTCGTTTGATTCATGCTTTATCTTCTGATTATTGTGATTTTGTGGAAGCATTAGAAATGATCAAGGCATTTGTTTATATTGAGCACAACCGTATCCAAAAGTATCTTACCCGTGAGTAGTGAGAATTTGTTAGCCCGTTTGAGACTAAAACAATTTAGATCTCATTTTTAGTGATGAACTTGATTTATGTACATAATTTGCAAGTTTGGTTCATCATTGAATTTGGTTAGTTTCTAACTAGTTCTTCTTGAACCTTTGAAATTGTATACTTTGATTTCCTTGCCGTAAAAAGGCAAGGAGCATTCACTTGAGGTTTGGTTGAAATCAAGTTGGGGAGAATGAAAAAGAAGATTGGTAAGTTGCTTGAAACTTTTGAAAAAGTTCAAACAAGCATGAACAGAAAAAAGTGTAAACATGAATGTGAAAAACATAGAAAAAGCATGCTTGTTTGAGGAGAAAAATAGAGTTAAATTATTGTGCATAAAGGTAGTTTGAGAAGGTTTGTGGTAAAGGAATGAAATTGGTGAATGAAGTTGTGATGGGTAAATACCATGTATTGTGAATGTTTCTTTTTGCATCGGCAATTTCGATTCAATGGCCTGTAGAGATGTCCCTTTATTGTGAACCCGACCGAGCTACAACCCTTAAAGCCCTTAGTGATCTTTTTGCTTCCATATTTTCATTTTTTGATTGTTAGATGTTGTATGAATTGAATTGTTATTTGCATTGTTTGTCAGATGAGTAAAATTTCCCCGCGGTTGCAAACGCACATTAATTTCTTCATTCTTATTTGAAGTGGAGTGTTAGGTGTGATTCATTCTTGAACATGTATTGCTTTTGGATGTTGACATTTGTTTTGTTCTTAGACTTTGTTTCATATTCGTGGTGTCGTTGTAGTTTAGTGGTAAGCATTGCTTTGCATGTACTTTTGATATTTATACCATACGTTTATTCTCTGGCTGTAAAAACTTGTTGAGCATGATTTCTTGATAATTACTTTTGTTTCTTTGAGTTGATTGACTTTTGTTTGAGGACAAACAATTATGTAAGTTGGAGAGAGTTGATAAGTGAAAAATGTACCTATTTTTGTATATATGTTTTGTTGCACTTATCAATGCTTTGTGGTAAATTCCGTGCGAATAAAACCCGATTTGTTTGTAAATACGTTTACTTTACGTTTTCGTGTGTATAGTGCGTTATCGTGTAAATATCACTGAGTTTAATTGATTTTCATTTATTTTTGCAGGTGTTACAGCAATGGGATTTTGCCATTGTTGTATAGAGCATTGAATAAGCTTTCCAACGCTTCAAATCGTACGTCAATCGGAGTTACGGTTCAAAAGTTACGAATAAAACAGTGCAGAATTTTCTGGTGTGATTCGCCCCTGCTGCGCCGGGCGGAAATTCCGCCAGGCGAAACTGTAAAAGCGCCGGGCGATGCCAAAATTCCGCCGGGCGAAGCACAGACACTTTAATGTCACAATTCTGGAACTTGCAAATATAAACCGCCATAATTCCGCCGGGCGCCCCAGAATTCTGCCGGGCGAATTTTGACGGGCTGAAACACCATTTATGGCCAAAACACTATTTTTTATGTATGTTTTTGGGGGAACTTTCTCCCAACTTCATAAAACACATTTTAGGAGTAAATTAGCTTAGAAAAAACATTGGATGATGCATCTTGATGATTCGGAGTCGAATTTGCTTCGATCGACTTTGACACGCCGTGAGAAGTTTATTTTTCTCCTTTCTTCTCTTTGTGTTCTCTTTTGTTGATGTTGGTATGTAAATCTCTTGATACCTATTGTATTTCATCTAATCTATGTTTATGAATATGTTTTGATTCTCTATTGATTGTTTGTCTTTGATTGATTGTTTGTGGGTCGTGACAAAAACCTATATCGAATCGTTAATCTTAGATTTTCATCTGTCAATGAGCAAGCTTTTGACAGTGGTTTGTGAATTGATATTCATTGTATCTTTTGTTGTATTGTGTTGATTAAGTAGCATGGGTAGCATAAGTAGGATCAATATGGTATTGCGAGGATGCGTGACAATAGCGATGAAGAACGGCGTTCGTATACAGTTGGTAAATTAGTTGAATGCAGCGTTAATCATATGTTTGTATTCTGGTCAGGGATTTGCATATGAATTGCTCATGAGTTTGATATTGATGTTATAGTAATATCTGTTGAGTTTTGATCCCAGAGATGGATTAGGCTTAACATTCATGTAGGCTTTATACGCTTTGTATTGATTGGTGATGTCCGAGAGGAATTATTGATCGGTATAAAATCACTTACGATATGCGGGGGCCGAGAGGACATGTATGTTGTGAGTGATACATGATGATATTATACGAACGCTTGATTTGTGTATGAAATGGTCGGAAGAATACATGTGTTATTGAGTGATCTCTATTGAGTTTCTTTCCTCCAAAGAATGTGTTATTGTTATTTACTTGGTTTTTGTTCCTTTAATTTTCCGCATTTGCTTTTGGTTCGTCTTTAAACCAGAACTTTTGATTCATGATCTTAGAAATATAGAAACCGTTGAACGGCAGTTCAGTAGCACCGATATCTGTGGACACGATAAATTCCCGGAAAAACACTTCCAAATCTTTTTGTTTGCTTGCCCTATACCGCTTCAACACATGGTCATCTCATGTTACTCATAACTTGTTTTATCCATTGAACCTATTTCTTGAGATCTCCATTCTATTAGGTCGGATCCCATCATAAACCACTCATTTCTCTATATATGAATTAGTCGCATCTTCTTCGGTGTATTATATAATTTCTCTCTTGCTAATCCTTTCGTCATACGATTTGTTAAATTTTCATCAATGTGTACAAGATCCACTCATAAAGCTCGTCTATAGATACATTCTCTAACAGTAATTACATATGCATCATTTCAGACTCCGTCATAGATTGAGTCACAATGGTCTGTTTCTTTAATTTCAAAGATACAGCTCTTCCAACTATATTGAATATATAACCAGTAGTTTCTTTAAAATTATTTTATAAAATATTCTAATTTAAGTAATTGTATACTTAAAGTACATCAAGAAATCACTGATAATGTATACCGAGATTCATGGTCCTTTTAAGGTATCACAAGACTCACTCAAAAGTTTTTCATTTCTCATTACTATGTTTATTAATAATACTACACAACAATCCTACAACATATGTAATGTCTTGTCTAATACAAACAATGGCATACATATGACTGCCAATGAGACTCTCATACTAAATTTGTCTAACATTATCAACAATGCTCTCACTATACCAAAGAAGTGCTTAGACAGCGCTTTTTTTGGGCCTAGGCAGTGCTTAAAAGCGCTGCCTATTCAAGCACTGCTATAAGTAATGACAGCGCTTTAGTTAATGAGAAAGCGCTGCTAAATGTCAGCTTTAGCCAGCGCTTTTACTTTGAAAGCGCTTTCTGTTTGTCACTTTAGCCAACGCTTTGTCTTTAAAAGCACTGTCTAAAGAACCCCTTTAGGCAGCGCTTTGAATTTAGACAGCGCTTTTGGTTATCTTTAGGCATTGCTTTAGACGGCGCTTTTCTTTAAAAGCGATGTCTATTCTCTACTTTAAGCAACGCTTTTTATTTAAAGCGCTGTCTAATCCCCACTTCAGGCAGCGCTTTTTTCTTTGAAGCGCTGTCTAATGTCCACGAAATTTTTTATTTATAAAACTTAAAAAAAGCGATGTCTGATATATACAATAAATATTTACCAGATTATCACCATATTTTGCACCAGGTTTTCACCACATTTTGCACCAGAATATGCATTTAGAATTTGCACCAAATTTTCATAAATTAGAGCTTCAATCCAATAAATATGCACCAAATTTGTCTATTTATATATACATCTTTAATCCAATAATTTATATATACAAAAAATTGATGATATTCAAGCTAAAAAACAACAACAATTCATATATCTTGTTAGCTACAAAAAATCTGATATTCAAGCTAAAAAACAACAACAATGAACTTGTTAGCTCAATCTTCTACATCTGCACATATAACCTGAAACAAAACAACAACAACAATAGACAAAATATAGAAGAAAACAAAGAAGGCATTGTTCTTATCTGATATTCAAGCTGCATGCATTGCCAAATCTGACATTCAAGCTGCAAGCATTTCCAAAAATGTCAACAAATGATCATGAGTTATTGAATATTGCCAAGTGCCTATGAAAATCAGTATATGATTCCAACCTTCTATGGCCAAGATATCAATCAATATTTGGCAGCACCAACACAATTTATGATTCCAACCTTCTATAACAAACAACAACAACATTGCAACACAATTTAATATACTAATGACGACATATTATCTCATTAAAACTCAAAATTATATATACTCAAAATTCTCATCAATGAAAGAAAGACAATATACCTTATAAAACTCTCAGCTCAATAATGAATTGACACCATTCCTCCTTAAGTTCATCCAATTGATCTTTTGAGTAATGAGCACGTTTGAATTCCTCAAAGTACTACATAATAATATAACATAGTATGAGTTAGCTAAAACTATTTAATTATATGAGACATATGTGGTAAATATTAAAATAATTCCTAAGTTAGAAATCCATACCTTGGATGGAATATCTATTCGATCCAAAAGAAAAGTTTTTTCATAAACCTCAACATGAAATATCCTCAATCTATTCCATTACGCTGACGGGGACACTACACATGGAAAGAAAATACGGATATATATCAGGATATACCCCTTAACTAGTTTTATCAAGTATCATCACTAATATAATCAAAATTGTGAAAATATACCTCCACTCTAATCCATGTAATGTTGTTGGCTTTGCTCTTTGGAACTTGAATATCTCTTTGTGATCGAAAAACTTGTATAACGCTAATAAAATATAAACGAATATTTAGAACATGTCACATAAATAAATAAAAATACACACGAATATTTAGAACAATCTCACTTACATATCAATCAACTTCTTTATATCTGGGTATGTTGCTTGATCATTGTGTAAAGAATCCAGATAATATACAATTTCTCTTATCGGATTAATTTCCACCAACAACCAATGTCCACTGTAAGATTAAACAAAGGTTAGATGGAAACTTTCTAGCAACACCCTTTGTTTGTGTGGGAATGTTGCTAACTTCAGGCATCTTACCCCTACTGACTTGTTCAATCTCTTTAGCCTGAATCTAAATATCATATAATTAGTTAGGTGAAGTATAAGATCACGAATTAACAGTTTCCATGCATAAATATCATATAATTGTGTTGTACCTCTTTTCTCGATGCAACTGACTCGGTTTGCTGCATAATCCCCTTATCATTTGATTTGGATTTTGTTGGAGTCTAACATTACCATGTAAATAAAATGTACGTAAAATTCCCGTAAAAAATTTGAATACCCAAAGGTTCATAATGGTTTTAAGCTTACCTTATCATCTAGGCAAATGAGGCTTGATGGCCATGCAACAAACGATCCTATTGCATCTCCCAACAATGTTGCATCCGAAACATCGTCAGGTAGTGGTAATAAGGCATCGCCCTCTAAAACAATATCAATCGATACTTTCAAAAATCCAGTGGGGAGCGGTTTATGGTGAAGCATTTCTCCCAAAGTGTTATGCACTTTTCCCTTGCCAACCATCCGATAAGCCGGTGACGATAAATAGAGTTGACAACGGGAAATGCCCTAAAACCAATAATAAATATGACATTGTTAATGTGTATATATGTCAATTAAATAAATTAATCTAATTTAATTTCATAATAATATATATAATTACCTCGGGAATATTCGGTTGAAAATTACAATTGATACTATCTTTCTCACTAGTATCTTTAAAAGCTGAAGCTTGATCTCTTTCTTTTTCCTTTTTCAATTCACGAACTTCAGATTGTAATGCTTCCAACTTTTCCTGCAGTTCTTTATTGCTAGCCGTATTTTTATTTGGTTTTATCAAGGATGTTGGAGTGATCCCATATCCCTTACCTCTCACACGACCAGAATACTCACGAACATCTAATGCTCGACTAAGTAGGCTCCTGCAATCATTGTCTTCATCTGGAGATATAGACTGAGATAGAGTCTCCTGAAATTCATATGAATATCGAAAATTTGACTTAATTATATGTTAATAAACTTTTGATTTAATTCAAGCAATAATGTTATACTTACACATTTCTCAAAAATTTGTTGAACATCTTCTTTAACAACTCCATCCTTACCCACACGGGCTTCCTTCCACAAAACATGTTCCGGAAGAGATGTTTCAGAACTTTTCTCCTTTGTTAACTACACATTAAGCCAAATAACATGATCAAAAATAACTCATGATGAACAAGTATATCATTGCAATTTATAGATACTTACTATAGATTGTTGTAAGCGTGCATATCCCATATGCCCTTTTTTGTATGGATACGCAGGACTTTATGCTCATTGCCGATTTATGTCACTTACACTCTCAAATTCTGGGGTTTTTCGTTTGGATTTAAAAGTTTCCCATTCTTGAGGTGTAATCAAATATGCATATTTCTGTGGAAGCTCTGCATCAATAAATTTTTTATTCGCATCCTTAAGAAACTTGTTTGATAAAAAAGATCTAAACCCTCTATGCATTTTTCCAGTCAATCCGAGTATATAATCTTTTCTGGTATCATCAATGTTGAAAGACCTCTACAAAAATCATACACAGAGTGCGTTAGTATAAGTAATTTAAATACATAATCGTCATTAAAAACAAATAACATCACATATGGTACCTGTATCTCAATCCATATTTTGTCTTTAGCGTCTTTCAACGCTTTATTTCTCCAATCATCACAAGTAATTGGAACTTCTCTCCTTGCAACTGAATCAAGATAACTTGTCAACGTTGAACCGTTAGGCTCAATTAGTTGGTTATCTTGACTCCAATGCACATCATGTTTTATGTCTCGATCTCTATCACGAATGAGTCTCTGTATAATTGTTATTCCTCGTCTAATTTCCCTCTCCACTGCATTACAGGTCTCATCTCCATCATGAATAGAATCATCATGTGGGTGATCCTCGTTACTAGCCATCTAACCTGTAATAAGAGATTGTAATAGTTACAATTCCAACGAAAACTCATAAACATTTTTACTGAAACACTGAATTAGCCGACACTCTTATTGAGTTCTACTATTTCATTTTGTTTTCTTTCCACAATCAACAGAACAGAACAAATCGGAATTAAACTTCAAACAAACAAAAAACCTAGAGTTCAGAACAACAACATCAACAGAGTCAGAAAATGGGGAACGTTACAGTTTCTTTTGTAGGGATGATACTTGCAGAGTGTGTTCAAGTTGCGTTAATCATATTAAGCAAACAAGTCATGGCACAAGGAATGAACAATTCCAACGAAAACTATCAAACTTCATAGCAATGAGTAACAAGAGAAGAAAATAATTGAAAACCCTAAATTGATTAACACTAAACTAAGCATAGAAAATAAGAACCGAATCAATCAAAGAAAAAGTATACCGTGAAAAAGCTTCAGTTAAAAGATTGCAACTCTATCTTCTTCCTCGGATTGTGGAACCCAGGAGCCTCGCCGGAGAGAGCAAACAGCCGTATAAAGGAATGGATGTAATAACGACTATGTAATAAAAGATTGATGATTACAATGAAGAGGACGGAGGTGCGTGAGAGAAGAAGAGAAGATTTTTTCTGGGTTTAGGGTTTTTCGCGAGAGAAGAGAAACAGTTCTGAGAATAGAAAGAATGAATAGAATCTGTTTTTTAATTTTAATTTTAAACGACTTTAGCCAGCACTTTTGTGAAGGGCTGTCTAATGAGTGCTTTTAGCAGCGCTTTCGCTTCCTAGTTGGGCCTTTAGCTGCGCTTTGAGTAAAGCGCTTTCTAATATTGGCCTTTAGCAGCGCTTCGTACATGGGCTTTTAGCAGCGCTTTTGAGAAGCGTTGTCTAAGGTGGGACTTTTAGCAGCGCTTTTGAAAAGCGCTGTCTAAGGTAGGCCTTTTAGCAGCGCTTTTGAATAGCGTTGTCTAAGGTGGGCCTTTTAGCAGCGCTTTTACACAATTTCGTACAAACTTTCCGTGTTTTATTTTTTATTTAACTTATAGCAGCGCTTTTGGAAAAAAGCGCTGTCTAAGGTGCACTGCCTAAAATCATTTTTGGCGTAGTGTCTAAATAGCTTAATACTCAGAACATATAGGGTGAAAGCATGTTTACCGTCAAAATAAATATATTTCTTCAAGACCATATCCTTATAGTGAGATTTATCCAAAGATATTTCCTTTACAGATATAGTGATCTTGGTTTCAAAAATCACACTTGCTACCAAGGTCTTTTATATCAGAGTTGTTACATAAAAGGGATTTCACATAATTAGCGACATGAAGGTTTGATTCAAATATGAGTAAGTCGTCTACATACAAACATATGGTAGTGCAAATATCATTTTTAGATTTGTAATAAATACATTTGCCATTTTCATTTACTTTGTACTTATTCGGTGTCATTAATTTATTAAACTTTAAATATCACTGTTTTGGAACTTGTTTTAGACTAGAAATAAATTTATCAAACTTACCGACCTTGTATTCTTGCTCATGAATCACAAACTCTTCCAATTGGTTCGTATAAATTTCTTCTACTAAATCAGCATTTAAAAAATTATTTTAACATCAATTTGCTATACAATTAAATTATAAGATTAAATTCACTTTTGGTTTTCCTAGTTTGAGCGTTTTAAACAATTAATTCCCCAATTATAAAACCAGCGATTTTGGTAGCGATTTTAGTCCCTTAATTTAGATGGTCTTTGAATTTTTGTGGCCCCCTTCGACTTTTGCATATGTGGCATTGATTATGAGGATAAAAAAAATAATTTTTAATGATATGTCATTGATGACTAAGATATTTTATTAATTAATATTTTTATATAATAAATTAATTGTTTTTATTTAAAACTTGGAAAAAAATTATTGGGCCAAAGTCCAATTCAAAATTACACCCATTTCATATTTGTTCCGAACAAGACACTGGATACTATATTGTTAGGTTTTATAAACACTTAAATTTATTTATGAAAAAACGATGTGGCACTCAAACTCCTTGATGAGTAATGGACAGCATCTCAATTGGAATGTACTGAATGGAAACACTCAACACAGCACCTTGCTCAACAACAAAATGCACTTCAGCAGCATTATGTGCAACTGAAACATAAAAGTGTTGCTCCCAAAGATGATTTTCACTATTGCCAATCACAAAAGTTCTACCAACTACAACATTTAATAAAGAAATCGAAACATAAGGATCACTAGTAATCTTCTTAGTAATTGTTCCCTGAATCATATTACCCACATTACCAGGACAACAACTCTACAATTTGTTCCTCCGAAAGTGTACCACCACTCCCAAAAGAAATATATAAAACTGAATAAGGTTGTTGTTTATCTAACCATGCAAGATATTCAATGCCGCCACGGCTAGTATTATCAGATTTTGTTTTTGTTTGATTGCAGGATCTGGTTCCAGTTACTTGTATGGATTTTTTGATCAAGCTTGGAAAGAGGGAATTACCAAGGACGAAGCTGAGGTATGACATCATGCTCAATCATTTCTGTTGTGAAGACAATGTTCAAGCTTTAACTATGCTCAATAAATTGATACTGTTTCAACTTCCATGCATTTAATTCTCCAATCTTGATCTATCTTAAGAGAAGTCAAGGAAAATGGTGAAATGATACAAGCTTATAATTGTATTTGATTCCCACATCGTTTTTTCAAAAACAAATTTAAGTGTTTATAAAATCCAACAATGTATTCACCAATGTCTTCTTTGACACAAATTTGAAATGGATGCAATTTTAAATTGGAATTGGGCCAAATACTCCTTTTCAAAATTCTAAATACTATTTCTGTTTTTTATTATAAGTCGTTTTGGGAAAAAAATTATACCATAATATAAGTCATTTTATAATAACAATGAATCATTAATGTTATTTTTTCTTTTATACCCTTAAATATTTATTATTCTCTCTCTTTTAAATTATGTAAAGTTGCCTTTCCAATACCATTTATAAAGGATAATTTTGTAAAAGCATTCACAATTTCTCTTTGCCATACTACAATTTTTCTATTTATTAATATGTGTGAAAAAGTAAAAAACGACTTATAATAAAAAACGAAGGGAGTAATTAATATCTAAAAACATTAATTCTTAATGTATTATATAAAAAATATTAATTAATGGGCTAACTTTTCTTGTCTTGAGATTTTCGGGGACTAACTTTGATTAGAGGGGGCTAACTTTGATTTGGCATTTACTAGTATAGTCTATATGAAAATTTGAAAATGATACGATTATTCAAACATACGTCTCTGACTTGCTCATATATTTTTTTCTAACTAGTTGAAGAATCATATTTTCTACTTGTCAATAGTGTGGGATTTTAAAAGTGTTGAATCATATGTTTAGAAGCTTTGATTTTATCAGATGTTGATTTTGTGATGTTGGATTATAGCCAGTTATTCTTTTTGAGGTAATGGCATTGACTTGTTTTCATCCTATTGATGTTCCGTCTCCGTGGGATTTACTCTACCTATTTGGAGTTATTTTATTTTGTACTTAATTTGAATTTTTTTAACAATACCTTAGTATCTCTGAGTCCTCTTACTTGATCTTCTGTAACTATTTTATATGAACGTTTGTTATCCTTTATATTCTATTTCACTATTAAAAAGAAACGACAATCATTACCAACACAATCTTAAAATCATAAACTATTTATTTGTAAATTGAGCATATATAACAAGATTCAATCTTGTTATTTGCATTGATTGATACAACATATAAGATGGTCATAACATGGCCATACAAACGGTACACAGTATACAAACACAAAGCATTGGTAACAAGGACATCTTATTTAGTAGATATTGGCATTCCTCTATGCATTCATGTTGTAGAAGTGGAGTTAATCTTCCGCTGGCGGGCGGTGATTACCGTAAGGTGGACCACGACCATAAAATGGTGAACACGGCCGAGATGGGTCGGTTGTGCAGGAAATTGGTGCGCTCTCGTCAATTAGTTTCCTGTTGGATGAAGGATGTTTGTAACTGTCAACGAAACCTTGAGGAGCAAGTATAAGAGCAGCAAGGAAGAATACTAGTAAAGATAAGAAAAAGGAGTTAGCCATTTTAAATGGTGGTTTTAGTGTTTGATGCATAACAGCTAGGGGGATATTAAAGTTTTATAGTAGTATTGTGCTCAATGAGGTGTAAGGACTCGATCAACGTCATTTACTAAATGTCAAATTTTGGTTTTAAATATCCACGATGTTTCCATCTTGGGTCCCATGTATTTGGAAAACTGGATCAGCAAAATTTCAAGAATGTAACACGTTTTTTGTTAATCTTGTGTAATTAATGTGTGTTTTCAAGTCGCCCAAGTATGTGTAATTGTGTTTATGGCAAGAATTACAAGCTCTTAAATTTTTGCATCATTACTATTTATACAATTGCTATATATCATGAATTGTGGTATAGTTTCAAGGTAATTTCATTCACTAGTGCTGAAATATGAAAGTACACCCGTTTTTTATATATTTAACACCCGTTATTGGAGGGTGTGAATTCAACTGGTGAGAAATGTCTGACAAATTTACACCTGTTTTAAAATGGGTGTAAGTTTGATGTTATATTACACTCTTTTTTGTAGAAATCGAGTGTAAATTTTTACATATATACATTTATAGATGGTATATTACACCCTTTTTTTTATTTAAAACGGATGTATATACATTCCAGTTTACACCCTATTTTATAGAATGCGAGTGTAAATTTGATGTTATATTACACACTTTTTTATAGAAATCGGGTGTAAATTTTTGAATATATACATTTAAGATGGTATATTACACCTTTTTTTTGTTTAAAACGGATGTATATATATTCCACTTTCCACCCTATTTTATAGAAAACGGGTGTAAATGTATAAATAATAACATTTCAATCAAACGAATTTACACCCAATTTCGTAAAAATCAGATGTAAAATGAGGAGTGAATATCGTAGAGATTTGCAAATTTACACCCTATTTTCTTTAAATAGGGTGTAAAAACGCGATGTATTACACCCATTTTTGCTATTGATGTTGGCTTGTTTACACCCAATTCTACCATTGACGTTGACATTTTACACCCAATTTTACCATTGATGTTGGCATTTTACACCTGATTTTACCATTGATGTTGGCATTTTTACACCCGATTTTATCATTGATGTTGGCATTTTTACACCCTGTTTTTCTTAAATAGAATGTTTGTTTTAGTTTCATAATTATATTATATTTAATTTGATTTAGAATCTATATTTTTATTTAATCAAATATTTTGTATTCCACTAAACTTTCAATAAACAAAAAGTACAACCAAAACAACCATCCTAACAATCATGTTTAAATATAATAAGTTAAACAACTACAAGTTTTTCATTAAATACATGCAATACAAAACAACTACATAAACGTTTTGTTTGCTTACCATTGAGTTATCAATACCAATGAAACAAGAAAATATAGCAGGAGACACATAAACGTACAATAGTTATGCTTTGTCTAGATAATGAATGTCACGTAATACATTTCTAATAACATGAATCAACATTAGAACTACAATTCCTGATGGACCTCGGAAATATGCACATGTTTGGAAGTTGCAACCATGACGACATAACACAAAGACACATTGCAATAGATATGGACCGATATTGACAGAGTCGATATCTTGCGGAAGCATAGTTATATGAAAATCATCATAGAAAATGATTTCTGCCTAATCCCATTCCGATAAATTGGCAGAAGAAAAAAAGTTCTTTGATAACTCAACACTGGTGATACACGAGTTGAGTACACGTGGACCTTCCATGGAACGATCAGTAATTTCTACTTTTAATGATTTTTTAAACTGTTTTCATAGTCTCAAAAAATTACAAAAAAACTTATCAAAATTCTTCTTTTACCTAATTAGATTAAATTTCGTGGTTTTAGATTTTTCTGAATTTATTTTAATCATGTTACTTCTTTCCTATTTTTTCAAAATGCTGACAGACATTTCACCACGGGTATTTAAACAACTGTCATTATAGGTAGCGTTTTTTACTTATTTTTTAAAAATGTTTACAGACCTTTCACCACGAGTATTTAAAAACAACCGCCATTATAAGTAGCATCTTGTCATGGGTTCAAGTACCAATACCAGCATTTTTGGTTTTACTTATTTTTTCAAGTCTCATAACTAACATTATAGGTGGCGTGCATATTGATTTTATTCACTATCCTTACACAAATCTTGGTCGTCCATTTAGTGATTATTAACGGTCAATACACTACTATTAGTGATCCGCGTGAAGCCTAAAACTTAGACAAACTACATCTTCTACCTCCAAACATCATCTTTCATTTACGATACTCCATTTCTCCACTAAACCAAATTTCATAAAAAATTTCAGAACTCGAGTTAGCAACGTTAGTTGTTGGTGTTCTTTTATAATTATTTTTGTTCTTGTTGTTCTTTTTTATTATTGTTGTTCTTGTTGTTTTTTTATTAATGTTGTTGTTGTTGTTGTTGTTGTTGTTATTGTTCTTGTTCTTGTTCTTGTTCTTGTTCTTGCTCTTGTTCTTAATGTTGTTCTTTATGTTCTTCTTGTTCTTGTTGTTGTTCTTGTTCTAATGCTGCAAGTTTTTTATTAGAAGCATACAAAAACGGTTAGATTATGCCAAAATTGATCTTTTGTATCGCCTAATTTAATAGCGCTTTTAAAGAAAGTGCCATTAAAAAGGGAACACAGACATCTATAATAGCACTTTATAGTCGGGTGCTATTATAGGATGCAGACAATATAATTTTGATAGCGCTTTGTTAAAAAACGCTATTAATAAATTTCACTAAAATGGCGCTTTTTTAGAAACTCTATTAATATTCTCAATTAAGATATAGTTTTTTTTAAAAACGCTATTAATATGTTCAATTACGATAACACTTTTTTGAAGATTCAAGTTGTCATGCTGTCAGCAACATTTATAAAGAATGATTTTGTGTATAGAAAAAAAGTATAATACAACAACTATATATATTATGATATTTTTGTAAACAAAAGAATGATTTTGTGTAAAAAAAAAACAAAAAAGTACTACAATAGTGTTTTGTAAAGAGTGGTATTAATGAAACAACCTATAATAGCATTTTTATGGAAAAACGCTATTAAACAGGTTCCTTATAATAGCGCTTTGTTTGAAAGTACTATCAAACAGGTTTCTTATAATAGCGTTTTGTTTCAAAGTGCTATAAAAAATTATATCTAATTGCGTATTATTAAACACAAAATGTCTATTTTGGTAGTGCTTTTGAAAAAAATGCTATTAAATACTGGTACTATAATAGCGCTTTTGGGAAAACGCTATTAAAAACCGGTACTATAATAGCGCTTTTAAAGTGCTATTAAACGAAAATATTTACAATAGCGGCATGGTTAATAGCGCTTTTAAGCGCTATCAAAAACAAACAAAAAACGCTATTAAATAGCTTTTTTGTCGTAGTGTTATTTAAAATAACTGTCATCATAGGTAGTATACAACAACAGTTCTTTAAAATAACTGTCATTATAGGTAGTTCTAATATTGCATTTTTATTTTATTTTATTAAAATACATACAACAACGGGTATTTAAAATAACCGTCATTATAGGTAGCGCCATTTCCAATTTATTACAACGCTTACTGGGTCGTGATTGTAAGTATCATATATACAACGACACTCTAAATAACAACACCCACGCCCCCGTCATTATATATCTTTCCCAACCGTTGTTAAATGGGTTTTCCGTAGAAGTGATAGTTTGTCTCGTGGAGACATTGATATGTTAGTCTTGGGCGGGTTTTTCTACTTAACTCTGTCCTTATTGATATCCATATATTCTTCTTGTCTCTCTTGAAAATTCTAATTGAGTTTAGGAAGAAAATTTTTAGGGTTTAAAGAAATTTTATTTTTGGTGGGGTGAAAAGTGAATCTAAGACTTTATTAGTTACATGGTGTGATTGTTTGCAAACCTAAACGAAGAGGTGGCACTACTAAAAAATATACTTTCGGTGACACAATATCACAACTTTCATTTTGTTATCGTAGTCATATCACATTTTTTACGGGCATGTTATTTTTTTATTTTATTAAAAAAACGTTTCATCACAGTTCCTAAAAATAACCATGGTCATCAAATTTGGATGACAAGCTTTGAATCCCAACATCAACCTTTTATTATTATTGTGAGTTGATGTCGTTAAGAACAAATCAAAATATGAGAAAAAGATTGAGTTTCTTGAACAAACTCAAGAAACCATATTAGGTTTTACTAAAGGGAAAGAAGTGGGAAGAAGAAGAATAAGAAGTGGTTAAATCTATTTTTCTATTCACTTTCTCAATAAGTGTTCAAAGATTACAAATAAATACAAAGAAATAACCCCTCTCAACAACCTGAGAGGACTAGTTTATTTATAGACTACTAAGCTAACTTAGGATAGAAGCTAATTTAACAATTGGGTTAGAAGCAAGGGCCAATTTGACATACTAACTTAAATTACAAGTTAATATATTTTGACATTATGCTCGAACAGACTTCGACTACAGCATACACAACTACGGTCGAACCATGAAGCTACCTTTTGTCGACACTAGAGTTCTATCCAAATTCCATATTTTTTTTTCAATAAAAATAAGGATGTGTCCCTTAACATTTATTCTTATTTAAAAATTGAAGGTATAACAACTACGATCATTTCATTCAACGTGGCTATATATGTTCCATATTTCATTACGGTTGAAGCTTCCAATCGTTGTAAAATTATTTAATTGAAAATCACTTATTTTGATTACTTCTGAAGCTTTCACGGTTTCTTAGGTGATTAACAATTGACTGGTTAAGAGTGAATTTGGTTAAGTTTAGATTGAGAAAGTTAGAGAGAAGCTGAACCTTCTTTCTAACCATGACATCCTTTACAATTCTACCATTAATATCAACACAATAACACAATCTGAAAATCTTATTTATTTATTTATTGGTATATATAGAGCACATATAACTAGATATACATTAAAGAATTGGTAACCAGAACATCTTATTTAGTAGATGTCGATATTCCTTGTTGCATTCATGCTTTAGAAATGGATTTTATCTTCAGCGGGAAATAGGTGCTTTACCATAAGGTGGACTTAGTTTATAATGATCCCCGAATATAGAGGTCACATGGGGGAGGGTGTTGCTGTGGACTGGATATACAAATATGTTTGGTTCATAACGGGAGGGGAGGTATTTTAAAACTAATTTACATTGTTATCCTTCTAATTTTATCATAAGACTCATGATATTTATCATTTATAATTTAAATACAAATTCATTGACAAAATATAAGTATTCAAATAAAGAGCATCATGAAAATTTTTATAAAAATTATAACGATTATAATATATAATTTTTAAAAGATTATCAAATATAATAAAATCTAAAAATTATTATAAACAAAAACGTTAAAATAATGAAAAAGTAACAATAAAATATAATAAATAAAATAAAAGGATTTAAACACATATAATAATAATAAGATGAATATATGAAAAGTATAAGAAATATTAAAGGAAGATAACATTTGTTCAAAATATTACTTTTAACATTTTAATAAGTTAAATTAATATTTAAATAAATAAATAAGGATAAATATGTTAATATAATTATGATTAAAGTGAAACACCTCCCCTCTCCTCCAAATCCCCCCAAATTGGGGGGAAGCAAAAAGTGAGTTAGGAGGGGATTTTGGTCCCCTCCATCTACCTCCCCTCCCCCTCTTAAAATTTGAACCAAACAAAAAAATATTAAATATTCCCTCCCCTCCCCACCAGTTACCCCCAACCAAACAGACTCTTACAGTTCGAACTTCGTATTTTTCATTCTTTAGGGTTGGGGATATTTGTTAAAGGCGATTTTTATTATATTTGATATTTAGTTGTGTGGATCATTTCAAACTTTCTTAACAACCTCGTTTTCTTGGATAAAGGTGCAATTATTTAACATTTAGGTTACAAAGTTATTTTTAATTTGTAGAATGTGTAACTTGCAAAATTTGGAGTCATTTCCTCCTCTCGTAGTAAATAGGGGCAGGATTCTTTCTTGTGTTTACATTACAAAAATGTTGAAATTAGTGAGTGTTTGTTTCACAATTTTGAAAAATTGTTATTGAAGAAATTATTGGGTTGAGTCATGGATTATGTTGTTCTCTTTAAAACGTTTCGTAACACTAGTTAAAGTTATGCAAAGCAGTCAATCAACCATGTTGTCTCCAAGATAAAACAACTCGGTTCTATATTGTACAACGACAAATTGTACGATAGATTACCAGTCTATAAATATGTTATAAATATCACTCACAGTATCTGGATAAACATTAGTCGTAATAGTTTCTTAAACGAGGAGAAATCCAAATGATTCTCTAAACAGAATTCAATAATGGTCATTTGATCACTCAAAATAATTTCTCAAATAAACAGAAATTCAAATCATTATTTAAAGAGAATCCAAATAATAAAACACTCGATAATTTATCAATTCAATGAGTGGAAAGAAATGAGAAGTTGACGCTTTGAAAATTCAAAAAACGCATAATATAGAGAGTGAAGAAGGAAAAATTCAAAAGAAATTTTTGAGGTATTTTAAAATGAAACATATTCATTCCTTATATAATAAAGTAAGTTTGTCAAAGAATCTAATCTAAGCAATGTATGACTAAGGAATTTTTCAACTTATGAAAATTAAGAAATTCATCTCCATATTAGAATATTGACATGTTCCAACAATCCCCTACTTGAATTTTAAAAAGTGTTTCAGAAGTAACGTTAAATATTTTTAAGATTGTGCATAAACATATGCGCTTGCGACTTGAACCATTGCGTAGAAAGAATGATTCTGATTCAACAAGAGTGACACAATTGTCTTGAACTCTATCTCATATATCAAACTTGCACAACCTTTTCTTAATATCTAATAAGTATGTGCTTTAATATCTCTGCACATCTATCCTAATTTACTGAAGGCTCTAAGAATTCTACTTTGAAATTCCATAGGAACCGACCTAACTTCAGGAATCACCCAAGTGAGTTTATTTAGAGTACTCTTGTAGCTAGGTACTCCCTCTTACAAACTATAGATCTTATTAAGAAATTATATTATACCTTCCTGATATTGCTTAAGGAATCATTCTTTTCTTATTCATACTAGCATGGCCATCTCATGTTACACATAACTTGTTTTATCCATTGAACCTATTTCTTGAGATCTCCATTCTATTAGGTCGGTTCCCATCATAAACCACTCATATCTCTATATATGCATTAGTCGCATCTTCTTGGATGTATTATATAATTTCTCTCTTGCTAATCCTTTCGTCATAGGATTTGTTAAATTTTCATCAATGTGTACAAGATCCACTCATAAAGCTCCCCTAGAGATACATTCTCTAACAGTAATTACATATGCATCATTTCAGACTCCGTCATAGATTGAGTCACAATAGTCTGTTTCTTTAATTTCAAAGATACAACTCCTCCAACTATATTGCATATATAATCAGTAGTGAATTACCAAGGACGAAGCTGAGGTATGACATCATGCTCAATCTTTTCTGTTGTGAAGACAATGTTCAAGCTTTAACTATGCTCAATAAATAGATACTGTTTCAACTTCCGTGCATTTAATTCTCCAATCTTGATCTATCTTAAGAGAAGTCAAGGACAATGGTGAAATGATACAAGCTTATAATTGTATTTGATTCCCACATCGTTTTTTCAAAAACAAATTTAAGTGTTTATAAAATCCAACAATGTATTCACCAATGTCTTCTTTGACACAAATTTGAAATGGATGCAATTTTAAACTGGAATTGGGCCCAATAATTATTATTTTTTCTTTTATACCCTTAAATATTTATTATTCTCTCTTTTAAATTATGTAAAGTTGTCTTTCCAATACCATTTATAAAAGATAATTTTGTAAAAGCATTCACAATTTCTCTTTTCCATACTACAATTTTTCTATTTCTTAATATATGTGAAAAAGTTAAAAACGACTTATAATAAAAAACGGAGGGAGTAATTAATATCTAAAAACATAAATTCTTAATTTATTATATAAAAAATAATAATTAATGGGCTAACTTTTCTTGTCTTGAGATTTTCGGAGACTAACTTTGATTAGAGGGGGCTAACTTTGATTTGCCATTTACTAGTATAGTCTATATGAAAATTTGAAAATGATACGATTATTCAAACATATGTCTCTGACTTGCTCATATATTTTTTTCTAACTAGTTGAAGAATCATATTTTCTACTTGTCAATAGTGTGGGATTTTAAAAGTGTTGAATCATATGTTTAGAAGCTTTGATTTTATCAGATGTTGATTTTGTGATGTTGGATTATAGCCTGTTATTCTTTTTGAGGTAATGGCATTGACTTGTCTTCATCCTATTGATGTTCAGTCTCTTTGGGATTTACTCTACCTATTTGGAGTTATTTTATTTTTTACTTAATTTGAATTTTTTTTACAATACCTTAGTATCTCTGAGTCCTCTTACTTGATCTTCTGTAACTATTTTATATGAACGTTTGTTATTCTTTATATTCTATTTCACTATTAAAAAGAAACGACAATCATTACCAACACAATCTTAAAATCCTAAACTATTTATTTGTAAATTGAGCATATATAACAAGATTCAATCTTGTTATTTGCATTGATTGATACAACATATAAGATGGTCATAACATGGCCATACAAACGGTACACAGTATACAAACACAAAGCATTGGTAACAAGGACATCTTATTTAGTAGATATTGACATTCCACTATGCATTCATGTTGTAGAAGTGGAGTTAATCTTCCGCTGGCGGGCGGTGATTACCGTAAGGTGGACCACGACCATAAAATGGTGAACACGGGCGAGTTGGGTCGGTTGTGCAGGAAATTGGTGTGCTCTCGTCAATTAGTTTCCTGTTGGATGAAGGAAGTTTGTAACTGTCAACGAAACCTTGAGGAGCAAGTATAAGAGCAGCAAGGAAGAATACTAGTAAAGATAAGAAAAAGGAGTTAGCCATTTTAAATGGTGGTTTTAGTGTTTGATGCATAACAACTAGGGGGATATTAAAGTTTAATAGTAGTATTGAGCTCAATGAGGTGTAAGGACTCGATCAAAGTCATTTACTAAAAGTCAAATTTTGGTTTTAAATATCCACGATGTTTCCATCTTGGAAAACTGGATCAGTAAAATTTCTTTAATGTAAATTAGAAGACCCGTTACAGATATTATTTTCTCATTTTAATTGCGACCATTAGTCTTCATATCCTCAATCAAAGTGTTAGGTCTAAAAAAAAGTCGTTGACTAAATGTCAAATTTTGGTGGTACAAATTCCACAATGTTTCCATCGTAGTCCCATGTATTTGGAAAATTAGATTAGTACACCATTCTTTTAGTTTTTAACAGAAGACTTGTTAGTACTGACCACTAGTATCATTGTATCTCTTTAATGCAATTGTTCCTTATCCTATCCTATATTAATTTGTGCTTTAATCACAACCACTCATCTTAATATTCTCAATTTTCCAACAATATATTTTAACTTTGAAATTTTCCGTACGCAGCCTCTCACATGATCAGAAAATTGTTCTTAACACGAAACCTCATTTGAAGGATCAATGGCTCAGATCTAATTAGTTTTTCTAGTTGCAATTAGATCTTATCATTTTATTGTATCTAGTGTTTAAATAGTTTTCAATTGCCATTTGTACACTTTATCCAAAATGAGTTAATATGAGCCACACATTTTGAGATCAACCATAGTGCAATATATCTTCTATACTGTTCTGGACTGGGCCGGCGCCTCCCCATCAGTCGAGCAGGCCCAGCCCAATACTGATGTAGCCTAATAAGGCTCAAATTCATCCAGCGTCGAGCACGCTCCAACCTCCTCGTCGTCGAGCACACGCTAGCCTGACACTGTCGCGCAGGGGCTTCACGTCTCGGGGGACACGTCCCGTCTCTCCTCGACCTCCACGTGCTCCTCCTCGCGAGGACACGTCATCATGTATCTTCCCTCTTCCAAAAGAGTCGGTCTGCCCACCTTCCGGAGATCTCGGGATCGTTACTCCAGGGCGAAGACCACGTGCTGGTCTTCCTTACGCCACGTAACCCCTGGCAGTCACCTGTATTTGGCCTTGCAATCCAGCCCAGTGCAAGTGATCGTTTGCCCCACGCAGGGGGCACCCTATAAATACCCTCTCGCCTGAGAGGGTCAGCTTACGATACATTCTAACTCACTTTTACTCTATACTTTCCTACTCCCTTTTTCTAACTTTAGCATCAGAGTACCTTGCAGGTACACCCCCTCCCGCCGTTTCATCACTGCTGGAGTTACGGAGCTCACGGCGGTGTTGGCCACTAGTTCCTTTCTGATCAGGTACGATCAGTGGTGCCGTCTGTGGGAAGCTTTTGCTCCCCGGTTTTCCTCTTCGAAAAACCAAAGCAACCTCTACTTTTCTGACAACCATGGCCAGCTCCTAGCCTGAGAACAAGACTCCGGACACCGCCTTTGTGCAGTTCGACAATGGAGACCACCGCGAGAACGCTGCGGCCGTCCACGTCGAAGAAGGCGACGAAATGGACGGGCAGACTGCTTCCCCTTTCTCTGACTACGCGGCTTACCATGCCGCCCAACAGGACAACGCTCCCATTGTCTACCAGCCAGTCGCTGCGCCACCAAATGCTGAACCGAACACGGTGGGCCTGTTCTCTATAATCAATCAGACCAACTAGCTGATTTCCCAGCAGAACATGAGGATTGAAGCGCTCGAAAGAGGACGACCACGACGCTCTCCCCCGCGGAGACATCGTCGTCATCCATCTCTCAGCTGTTCTCCTTCCCCGCGAAGGACACCGCCAGTCGACTCCAGAAGCCTGACGCCCACACCTGCAGGACGTCGCCCGCGCCTGGAACGACCCCTGTCTGTGGTCGCCCAGAAGCGACACCAATCACCTCCTCCTAAGGAACATCGACGCTCTCCTGCCCAAAAGAGGAGCAAAGCTGACGGCGAAAAGACTAAGAACCGTTCGAGGAGCTCCCCCAGACGACACGGGCCTGGTTGGGGCCACCGCTCCCCATCGCGATCACCAATTAGGAGTGATGAGGACGACCAGAGAACCCCTCTGTCCAGGGAGATTATGGACACCCCTATCCCTGTAGGGATAGAAAAACCTCCACCCCTGGGGACATACGAAATGTTCGGGGAGTTTTGAGGCTATGGTCGACTACCAGAATGTTCGGGGAGCTATTAAGTGCAGGCTTTTCCCGACCACCCTCAGAAAAGGTGCCATGACTTGGTACAAAAGCCATGCACCAGAATCCATCACGTCCTGGAAGCAACTCAAGGGACGGTTCTCCAAGCATTTTACTGCATCTCGCCGCCATCCGAAAACGGTGGCCTCTTTGGAAGGCATCATCCAAGGGAGGAACAAATCTCCAGAGACTACATCGAGAGATTCAACCGGGAAGCTGTCGAGGTACCCACGACCGCGACATGAAGAAGTTCCTGATCGAGCGGGGACGGCGTCACGGGACTGAGTTCGCTAAGTCTGTGGGCATCCATAGACCCCTCAACTTGGAAGACCTCCTTCACCAAGCCCATTCGTACATCTAGTTCGAAGACTCAGAGGCCGCCCACGTTGCCCGAGACTCACGACACCAAGAAGGCTCCCGCAGCTCCAAGGATGAAGATTCTACTGCCCCCCGGCACGAGGGAGAGAGAAGACGTGAAGGCCGTCCTAGGGACTCTCGCGAGCCGAGAGGTCCATCTGGTTGGTTCACGGAGTACACTCCGCTCAACGCTCCCCGTAATCGAATTCTCACCGAGTGTGCCAACTCGGAATTTCATAAAGGGGGTGTCCGCTTTCCAAAGTCGACACCCCCCAAATCAAACACTGACAAGTCCAAATACCGCAGGTTCCATCGGAGCCACGGACATGTCACCGAAGATTGCATCCACCTCAAAGACGCAATCGAGATCCTAATCAAAGAAGGGCACCTCAAGCAGTACACAAAGAGGAACGAAGCTCCTTGCCCAGATGCCCGGGACACACAAAGCGTCGAAGAGACGGCACCTCCCTCTAGGGAAAACAGACTGAAAGTCGCCCTGAGCGTCACTCGACCAGAGGACTTTTACGTCCCCGAAGGAATCGAGGATGCCGCAGTAGTTCGCAGCATGTGGGAAAGTTTTCCCCCGGAGGATCCTGTCACAGCCCGTAGCACGTGGGAACGTTTTCCCACGACGATGGTTATATCTGGCGGGGGCTTCAACAAGGTCTCCGTCGGGTCAATCAAGCGGAAATTCGACGAGCTAGAATCCCCGACCTCGGAACAGACTACCACGTTGGAGAAGGTGCAAGGGAGGTCAAACCCCATCACCTTCTACCTCGAGGGGCTGCCAGGCGGTGCGCCCAACTCCACCATCCCCCTCCTGATCCAGGAGAAGATGACAAATTTTGACGTCCGCAGAATCCTGGTCGACCAAGGGAGCTCGGTGGACATCATGTACGCCCAACTCTTCGAGACCCTCTAGCTCGATGAAAAACATCTGACCCCTTACGTGGGCTCGGATCTACAAGGGTTCAATGGCACCACCACCAGGCCGTGGGGCTATGTTGAATTGATGGTCACTTTCGGGAGCAAGGAAACTGCCCGACAAGTCAAGACTCGCTTCTTGGTGGTCGAATGCCCCTCCCTATACAATTGCATCTTGGGGAGGACCACTCTGACCGAACTCACGGAAGTACCATCTACAGTCCATCTGAAGATGAAGTACTATACCGCCAGAGGTCGGGTCGTCACCATGCACGGGGACATTGAAGCTGCTAGGAGATGCTTCGAAGCTGCAACCAAGGGCCTGAGCTTGATCAACATCAAGCCCAAGGCCGAAGAGATGTCAACCCTAGACGCAGAACAGAAGCCACTCTCTCGCTTCAACGCGGTGGATCTCGACAGCCGTTTCCCCGTCGAGCAGGAAGAATGCGGAGCCACAGACAATGACCTCCCAGCTGAAGGCAACGGGCAGCCTCTCCACCTAACGTGCCCCATCCCAGATGGAGACTTTGAGCTCATCGCCTTCGGAGACGATCCAGATATAAGCGTGAAGATTGGTATTGGGCTCCCCGACCTAGAAAAGAAGTAGCAGAAGGCATGCCCCAGGGAGAATGTTGATCTGTTCGCGTGGAGGGCATTCGAGATGCCTGGCCTCTACCCAGAGGTAGCCTGTCACCAGCTCACTGTTGATTCAGCCGATAGGGCTATAGTGCAACGTAAATGTAGGCAGTCTCCCGAGAAAGCGGAGGCTGCTGAAAAAGCTGTAAAAGACCTCTTAGAGGTAAATTTTATTTCGAAGGCCAGGTACAGAACCTGGCTGTCCAACGTTGTACTTGTCAAGAAGAATAATGGGAAATGGAGATTGTGTATTGACTATACCGACCTTAACCGGGCATGCTCGAAAGATTCTTATTTGTTGCCTAACATCGACCAGCTGGTCGACAACTCTGCAGGTTTCAAACTATTGTCCTTCATGGACGCCTACTCGGGGTACAACTAAATCCCCATGGCCATGGCCGACAAGCAACACACCGCCTTCAAGACCGAGTCGGGCAATTACTACTATAACGTAATGCCCTTCGGCCTGAAGAACGCCGACGCGACCTACCAGCGGATGATGAACAAAGTCTTCCGGGGGGAGATCGGCGACATGCTCGAGGTCTACATGGACGACATGATCATCAAATCCACAGAAGAAATTGACCACGCTGCCCATCTTACAAAGGTCTTCGACACAGCGAGGAAGTGCAAGATGAGGTTCAACCCCGACAAATGCACCTTCAGTGTCCGGGCGGATAAATTCCTCGGCTTCTACCTCACGGAGCGTGGAATCGAGGCAAACCCCGACAAATGCAGGGCATTCTCCAAAATCCCGACTCTGAACTCGAAGAAGTCGATATAATCACTGAGCAGGATGCTAACCTCGCTTTCGCGCTTCGTGGCCAAGTCCGCGTAGTACGCACTCCCATTTTTCAATCTTCTACGCCAGAAAGCCACCTTCGAATGGAGTGAGGAATGCGAGCAAGCGCTCCTCCACCTCAAACGAGTCCTTTCAAAACCCCTGGTTCTCTCCCAACCAGAGAGCTGAGAGACATTATTCATGTACCTTGCCATCACGAGCAAATCAGTCAGCGCAGTCCTGATCTGAGAAACCCCTGACGGGCAGAAGCCGATTTACTTCACCAGCAAGGCTCTCCAAGGCCCCGAGCTCAGGTACCAGCAGGTCGAGAAAGTCGCCCTGGCCCTCATCACCGCGGCCAGAAGGCTGCGACACTACTTCATGGCCCACATGGTTATGGTAAGGACCGAGCAACCCGTAAGACAACTCCTTGGTCGACTAGACATGGCAGGGAGGATGCTCATATGGTCGCTCAAACTTGCCGAGTTTGACATTTAATATGAGGGGAGAAAGGCCCTGAAGTCTCAGGTGCTGACCGACTTCGTGGCAGAAATGACCCTCCCTGAACCTTCGACCAACAGATCCCAAAAGTGGACGATCTACGTCGACGGGGCATCCAGCTCGAACGGTAGCGGAGCGGACATCATCCTTGAAAATAAGGAAGGCATCTTGATCGAAGTTTCCCTTACATTGTCCTTCCCGACGTCGAACAAACAGGCTGAATATGAGGCTTTCCTCGCCGGACTACGGTTGGCTGAGGACCTCGGCGCCAAAGAAGTCAAAATTTTCACCGACTCCCAGGACGTGGCTTCCCAGGTCCGAGGAGAGTACCAAGCCAAGAACGACAGCCTCATCGAATACTTGACCCTGGTGAGGGAAAAGATGAAGAACTTCACTGCAGCAGAAGTAACCCACATCCCTCGCGAACACAACACTCGAGCAGATGTCTTCTCAAAACTAGCGAGCACAAAGAAGAAAGGTGGGAATAAATCTGTCATACAAGAAGTGCTTTCGCACCCAAGCATCGATAAACCCATCCCCGCGACTGACGTGAATGCCACTGGGGACAACAACTGCTGGATGACACTGGTATACGAGTATCTCGCCAGTGGAAAGTTGCCCGACGATCCCAAGAAAGCCGAAGTGGTTAAGCGACGGACATGCTCTTATACAATCGTCGAGGACAAGCTATAATGGTGCGGCTTCTCGATCCCTCTTCTCAGATGTGTCGGGGAATCTAAGGTCCCCGGCATACTCCAGGAAATCCACGAGGGGATCAATGCACAACACCTCGGCGGACGATCTTTAGCCTGCAAGGCATTACAAGCAGGATACTACTGGCCCACCATGCAACAGGACGCCAAGGAGCACGTCAAGAAGTGTGACAAATGCCAGCGACACGGGGACATGCACCTGGCCCCACCCAGTGAGCTCAAAACACTCTCGTCCCCGTAGCCGTTCGCATGGTGAGGGATGGACATCCTCAGACCCTTTGTCGTGGGGTCGTACCAAAACAAGTATCTGATTGTGGGCGTTGACTACTTGATTGTGGGCTCACAATAAACTGCGTTTCTACAAGAGAAACATACTCGCTCGGTTCGGCGTGCCCCAGGCAATTGTCACCGACAACAGGACACAATTCACCGACAAGAACTTCTAGGACATCGTCGCGAAGCTGGGCACAAAACAACACTTCACCTCGGTCAAACATCCGCAAACAAATGGTCAGGTCGAAGCCGCAAATAGAGTGATCCTGCGAGGTCTGAAACAGAGACTGGGCGACGCCAAGAAATGATGGGTCGAGGAGCTACACAGCGTCCTCTAGGCCTACCGAACAACCCCACACTCCACTACCAGGGAAACCCCTTTCCGACTAACATACGGGACCGAGGCGATGATCCCCGTGGAGATAAGGGAACACTCGAGGAGGACAGAATCCCCCCTCAACGAAGAGATGAATGACGAGGCCCTCAGAGAAGAACTCGACCTTGTCGAAGAGATACGGTCGGGGGCATCCCTCCGCAAAGCCATGCTCAAACATCAGATAGCTTTACGCCACGACAGCAAAGTCATCAAACACGAATTTTAGGTCGACTCCCTAGTCCTATGATGGAACCAGAAAGATTCGCGAGA
Organism: Lathyrus tuberosus; assembly: GCA_022829125.1. Lineage (NCBI taxonomy): Eukaryota > Viridiplantae > Streptophyta > Magnoliopsida > Fabales > Fabaceae > Lathyrus > Lathyrus tuberosus. Next base: position 3,762,414 of record JALAZF010000428.1, on the reverse strand, counting down.
AGGCAAGCTCGCCGCGAACTGGGAGGGACCCTACCGCGTCTGCGCGAAAACGGGGACAGAAGCCTACTACCTCGAAACCCTACACGAGGAGGAACTTGTTCGACCACGGAATGCTGAGAAGCTTAAACAGTACTACAGTCAAACACTGCCCGCAACACAACGACCTCACGATTACGGGGGCGCATTGAGGTACAAGCGCGACTCCCCTCTACAAGACAAGAAGGTCAAGGGTCGCGCTGTGTGTGCGCGAGGACCCTTGATCTGACGAGGATATTATCATACCCCAAATTTTAACCACTAAGATTTCCCATCATTGTGAAAATCATCATCACAATATGGATGAACCACCATGCCTCATCAATCTCCTCAGGGATTGGTGAGCATTCACTACAATCAAGGATTAGGGTTTCAAGCCCTCCCAGAGCATTTAGACAAAGGATCAATCAAGAAATGACATGATCTTCAACTTGTCTAACCTCTTAAACCCAGAAAGGATCAAGAGGACTCCCACATCAAGAATCAAGCACAAGGTTGCAATATTCTAAGTGGATTAAGCCTCAAGATCACCACAGTCACCAAATTAGGGTTTTGGTCGACCAGGGCCTCCAGGTGGAAATTTTCCTCTGGGCATGAGCCAATGCTTCAAAGCATAACTCAAGATACTCCAAGGGACCTTATGGACCCAATCATCAAGTCAATTTAGCCCCAGGGGATGCATTCACAAAAAATCAAGAATTAGGGTTTCTTGACCTAATTCACCCCTAAGTTGACTTTTGGGACAAAACATGAGCCAAGGCCTCAAGACATGGGTTGAGGGTCTCTAACACAATATATTGATCCATTTGCAATAATGGATTGATCCAAGAAGCTTGATCATCAAGTTTCAATTTCATCAGGACCACAATTAGGGTTTTGGGGAAAAAGTCAACTGTTCCTTTGACTTCTGACCCAGGCATGCTCCCAAACCTTGGGACATGATTCAATACACCCTATAACACCCATGGAACATGTCCATCAAGTTTGATTTAGGTCAAGGACTTGATTTCATAGGGGATCGCACAGTTTGGAATTCATCTGGCAAAAAGTCAACTGTGCACAAAAGTCAAAGTTTGACTTTTTGAGATTTTTCATAATTATGGTTCCTTGACCCTAAAATGATGTTAATGTGTGATTTGAATCATCATTTATCAAGAAAAACCAAAGAAAGTGGGTTAACTTGTAAAGGGGTAACCATAAAAACATTGAATTTTTCTAAGTTATGAAATAAAGTGGCTAGGGTACCAACTTCCAAGGATCATAACTTGAGATCCAAGCAACCATTTGGGATTATCCAAAGATGGATTTGTAGGTCTCATGGCATACTTTAAAAGTGTCATCTACACCTCATTCCAATTCATCATGAATTTTGAGTTATGGGTGGATCAAAATGGCTGAAAACATGAAATGCCACTCTTTCCAACACTTAGTGAAATTTTCACTAAGTCAGAATCTGTTTCAATTTTTCGAAAAAGTAAGGGCATTTTTCACTTGGATCCGAAAAGTGTCAAAACAAACTATGATCACACATATGTTGTATCATATGAGATCTTTCCAAAATGGCCAAGAACCCCATCAAACTCAACCTGAGCAAGAAGTTATGACAGTGGCAATATGCCTTGCTGCAACTGTAATAACAAGACAGATTTGTGCATTTTGCTCGATTTGAGCAATTTGTGCAAATGACAAACAAGTCTTTCCATCTGAACACCTCAGGGGGGGACCAAGGAGGAACCAACTCTGATCCATAAGCCTCCCAAGTCCTTGGAACTAAAAATAGCATGCCAAACCTAAAATGCCTAAAAAGGGGACAAGACTCCAATTTTGTTTTAGAGCATTCAATGGATGCACCAAGGTGGCATGAACTGAGCCATTTCCAACTGAATGAGTCAAGGACAGGCTCTGAACTAAAGACACATATGCATGTGCTCTAACCTCTAGTCAATGGCTAGAGGAGACTTGGATTCCTATTGATCAACATTGGCCAAACCTCTGCTGCAGTTGCCATTCACTATTGCAGCAAAAACAAACTTGATCTACTATAAATAGAGCTCATTTGTGCTCAGTTTGAGTACACCAAAGCACTACAGCACTTGCTTTCCTCAAAATCTCTTTCTCCAGGCAAAAATTCCTTCTTTAGCAAGGTAACTCTGAGTCTTTGAGTTAGAGAGCATTTCCACCACAGCTCTTGATCCAAACACATCCAATATGTCATATCTAAGCTGTCCAAACTCTCATATGTGACCTGTAACACCAAAATCACAAAGTCCCCTCTCAAAACCTAAAAATTGGACTTTTTTGCATTTTTCAAGCCATGTCATGATTCAGTCACTTTCCAAACCAGAAAAAACCTCAAACACACTCCAAATATCATCCTTGAACTGTCCCAAATGGTTCCACACATCTGGAACACCATTTGAGAAAGTTGTTATATTGGTCACTTTTGCCCCTTTTGTAAGAAAATGGCAGTTTCCGTTTATGAGGTTTCCAGCTGATTCCAATCATCCTAAAAGCTTCTAAGGGACCATTTGAGGGTGTTCAAAGCATCAAAACACTTCTGGAACAAAGCACTTGACAGATTGCCCAAAAAGCTCCTAAAGAGGTAAGCATCTCAGCTTGAACTCTTTAAAATATGCATTGCTTTGAGGTCCACATATCATGCACATCTCCTACATATTATATATGTTGTGTTTGAACCAATTCTTCATGTAATTCAGGCCTGCAACAAGAGATAGCACAGAAAATGCAAATCATGGCCTATTTCAAAACCACTATCGGGTTTTGAGGAGGATTTATTTTCTGAAAAAACCACCACCACCATTGGATTCCTTGTGAAATTTTGGGCCAGATACATATAAATTTTGTCTCAATCCATGGAGAAATGAGAAAGTTACAAGCTTCACGTTTCTTGGCTAAAACCTTGCCTTGCCTTGCCTTGGCCAGGAAAAAAACAAGGCAAGCCTTGTATATTTGTGGCTGAGGTTTGATACACGGATGTATCACCACCCCAGTGGTAGAGGGCGCCCACTGCACACAAGAAGTCTGGGGTTCGAATCCCCCTCGCCCCAGATCCTCTTTTTACCACTTTTTCCCACTTTTTATTGTTTTTCATATTATTTTTAATAACTTGAAAAATTAATAACTCACTCAATTTTAATTATTTTTTATTGGTTCTTTTTGAAAAAAATCACAAAAATGTTGAAATATTTTATTCCACAAAAAAAAATCAGATTTATGTTAATTATTTAATATAGTTGATATTTTTGTAAATAAATTCATTTTATTTATTTTTAAACCCTTTTAAAAATAAATATTCACCTTGAGAAATAAAAACCAAATGAGTTTTAATTCATCTTGTGATTAAAACCTTATTTTTCAAACCTTAACCAAAAATCACAAGTTGTTTATTCAAACTTATTTGGTATTTTTATCATTTTAATTTTCTTTGAATAATTACTTTAAAAAAATGATGAAATTAGGGTTTTGATATTTATCACCCTAAACAAATATTTTTCAAACTCCTGGGCCTCTAATAGAGTGTAAGACCCAATCCCCTTTTTACCAAAGCCAATTTTTGAGCCTCAGATATTGTAGAAGTCCCTCTGTGTAAAAAGAAAATAACGGCGCGATCGCCCGTTCAAAATAAAACCTTGGGCCTCTCCTTGAGTTGTAAGCCCCATCACTTGCACAAAAATAAACCTTTGGGCCTCTAATAGAGTGTAAGACCCAACCCCTTTTGAAAACCAAAACACTTTTGGGCCTCAGTCATTGTATAAGACCCACTGTGTTTTCGAAAACCTTGGCGCGATCGCCGTTTTCATACAAACTAATTGGGCATCCCCTCATGTTGTAAGCCCCATTTCCTTTCCTCAAAACACTTTTGGGCCTCTTGAGAGAGTTTAAGACCCATCCCTTTGTACAGAAAACCTTTCTTTGGGCCTCAGTCATTTGTATAAGTCCCTGTACAAATTTAAAATAACGATGCGATCACTGATAAAAACTTGGGCCTCTCCTTGAGTTGTAATCCCCAACCATCTTTTCAAAATACTTTCTCCTTTGATTTTGAATCCCAATATATAGTTTTCATCAAAACTTTCTTTAATTTCTTTGTTGAACAACTAACAAAACAGCATGGAAGCTCTACAACGGGTAAGTGTTTATCCGCTTTCTTTTATCTGCTTTTGTATATATAACTGTATTGTGGGAAGCGGCAGATGGTTAGTCTTCTTTCATTCTTTTAAATACATGTCATATATATATAACTGTATTGTGGGAAGCTGCTCTTGGTTAGTCTTCTTTCATACCTCCTATATACTTGTCACATATCAACTGTATATATACTAGTATAGTTATTTAGAGTTTTCCCCGGCAACTATGTCTAGAACTAGGTAAAGCCCTGTTGGTCACTCCTGAATAACAAACAAAACTAGATCCCACATAGGATTCCAGATACAGTCTTCCCTCCTCATGGGGTTAAACAATATGGAACAAAGAGAAAAGCAATATTCTCGGTGAACATTTTCTCAGACTGTAACCCTAGAAATTGTCAAAGAAACTCTAACTCCCCAGAGATGATCTTTTCTTCGTGAATGGCATCTCTTGAGTTTCTTCCAAATTCTCGAACTTTCCTGGAATGATCTCTTCTCATTGAATTGTATTTCTTGAACTTCTCTTGGTTTGGGGATCCACAGGCTTCCTAAAAGCATCCCCGCCTCCTGTTGGGCGTTGTACAAGGACCTTTCAGTTTCTTAGAGGTTCTCATGCCTTCTCTTGGGCTTAATACAAGGACCCTGAGGACCTCTTAAAGGTATAAGATAGAACTTAGTCATCCTTTACTAGAGCAGTCTTTCCAGCGTCGAAACTCCGGCCGTTTTAGGGTTGACTCTCATCCCTTAATGCCCGTGCCTCCTCTTGGGCATCGTACAAAAGATAAAATTCTAGACTCGGACAGTCTAAACCCCTTGAGTCTCGAAGACATTCTCAAGTCCCCTACAAAAATAGGAAGAAGCCCGTTCTCTCGCATGAGAGTTCCCTACATTTGGACCTGCTTCGGGATCTCAATAATCCTCAGCAGTAAGACACCCTCCTCTTGGGCTTTGTACAATGATTCTCCCAGCGGAGCTAACCTTTTCAGACTCTCTTATTGAGTCACTCACTTTTCCAGGCTCTCTTGTTGAGTCAAATCTTCCTTTTAGCCTCAATCTCGGGCTTTGCACGAGACAGCAAATCATTCTCTTGTTGAGTATAAAAGACTCTCTTGTTGAGTCAATCACCCTTTTAGCCTCTGTCTTGGGCGTTGTACATGACATATAAAACACTCTTTTGTTGAGTATAAAACACTCTTTTGTTGAGTATAAAAGACTCTCTAGTTGAGTCAAACCCTTTTTAGGCTCCGTCTTGGGCTTCGTACAAGACAAATAAAAACACTCTCTTGTTGAGTCAAACCATTTTTTAGCCTCCATCTCGGGCTTTGTATGTGATACATATAAACACTCTCCAACAGAGTCAAAATCCCTTTTAGCCTCAATCTTGGGCTTTGTACAAGACAGAAATAACATTTCCCCTGAAAAGTCAAACTGTTAGCCTCCTCTTAGGCTCTGTATAAAGAAATCCCCGATTGAGCCAATCAACCTTTTAGCATCAAATTGTGCTTTGCTCACAGCATACAAACATCAACAACTCTCTTTAGAGATGACAAATTCTCTCTCAGGACCCTTTAGCTTCATATCTTTGGCTTTGAACAAGATACAAATCACCTTTAGCTTCCATCTTGGGCTTTGAACAAGACACCACAAACACCTTTTTCCTCCCATAGAATAGGAGGTACTACGATCGCTCTGATTTCCCTGTTTCGATAAACGGGAATACATAGGCGTAAGATTGCGAAATCTTAGCGAGCATAATAATCAAACACCCTAAGTTCATTACCTTCATACATCAATTAAAGGAAAATCCGGTCTAGTATCCTAACCAAAAGCCTGTACAGTTAAGACACTTCCGTTCTTAAGCGCATAACCCCGAAGGAGACACCCCTATTTGATAGCATCTGTAAACCAACAGTTTTGACTGTTTAACCTCAGTATGAAAGCATGGTTAATTGGAGACATCTATTTCCCTTCCTTAATCAGCTCAATAAGATAAAAAATGAATCAAACTGTAGTACCAAAGCGATAGTGATTCGAAACCACAAAAATCGCGCTACAGAAAAAATGGCGACCACAGTGGGAGGCATTCTTTCTTGCATCCATCGGGATGAGACCTTAATTTCCCAAAGTGTCACAGAAATGGCGACTCTGCTGGGGAGTCATTGTCTGTTAGGATCATAGGATTCTAGAGGTTTAGGATATTAGGACAAATATATATACTGCTTTTCCTAATTGATATCTATGATTATTTTTCTGCTAATGGGAATGTGTGTGATGCCGCATGTGGAAAGATTGAGTATACACCTAAGATAAGTGATGGCACTAGACGGGTAATCTTACGGGGAGTGAATCCCAGATAAGAGGTCCCGATCGACCATCGAATCAGTGGAGATACCCTTTCCGGATTTAATGCCTATACGACTTCGATTGTTGAAAGCAGATTGTTCGATTGGGCTATCTGAGAAGCTGAGGATTTTAGTAGACTAAAGCCATTTAGTAGTGCGGAAGCTATCGGAAATAGTTGTCACGCGATACTACCCTCATCTGACACTACTCTAAGATGCTGCAGCTCGCTGGCGATCCGGTTGCTGTCGTTATCCCGATAGGGGTCAATGATTTTGAGAGACAGGTACAAAAATCACCAGTATAAACCTTTGGGGATGGGTAGAGCCTTGACTTCATGACGCCGAACCTTTGACCCCATGTTTTTTCTATGTTTTTGTGTGATGCATTCATACCTTCATTTAAAAAACATCAAACAAAAAAAATCTTCTCTTATAGTCTCTCTTTTTCAAATTAAATTAAGACAATGATTGCAAATGTCAGAGAAAACGATTGCAGTATGGACTTCGGTAGAAGGAAGACTCACAAGTATACCTTCAAGGTTCCAAAACTAGATGATTTGAGAGGGTTGGCAAGGATGATCACCAACCCTGATGCTTTCAGAGCCAAATACGGAGGGCTGCTGTCTCTGTTAAGGGTCCATGTAATTGAGGGAATCCTGGCTACGCTGATTCAGTTCTACGATCCGGTATATCACTGTTTCACATTCCCGGATTATCAGCTAGCACCAACGTTGGAGGAGTATTCTCATCTGACTGATTTACCCATTACTGATCAATCTCTCTTTTCTGGACTGGAAGAAATTCCAAAGGATCAAACCATTACAAGGGCAATCTATTTGGATGAGTCTGAAATAAAGACTCACATGACCATTAAGGGCGAAATCCCGAGTTTGCCAACCAAGTTTTTTATAAAGAAAGCTCTGTACTTCGCTAGTATAGGGAACGTGACTGCTTTCGTGAGCATCTTTGTTGTGCTCACCTACGGGTTATTTCTGTTTCCCAACATTGATAACTTCGTTGATATCAATGCCATTATGGTTTTTCTGATTGGAAACCCTGTACCGACCTTGCTCGCAGATGCTTATCATTCTGTACACTCAAGGAATTTGTACAACGGAGGAATGATCACATGCTGTGTACCCCTGCTATACAAATGGTTCACTTCCCATTTACCTAAGTCTGCTACATTTTGAGGTCCTAAGAGTTCTTTACGTTGGTCACAGAGAATCATGGCTCTTACCAACTCTGACATAGATTGGTACAATCGAATCTATGACGGGATTAGGATCATTGACCGTTGTGGAAACTTCCCCAATGTACCCCTTATTGGAACTAAGGGGGGAATCCATTATCATCCAGTTTTAGTTCGTCGTCAATTTGGATACCTGATGAGACATGTCCCGCGAAATGGTCTTCTGGAATGTCTTTTCCTCAAGGAAGGAGAAAATGACAGGGCACTAAAGACAGAAATAGTGCATGTCTGGAAACATGTTCACAGGAAAGGAAGAGAGTCTCTAGGAAAATCGGACTGTGTCTCTGTGGAACCTTATCTCCACTGGGTACAAACTAGAGCTCTCAAGCTGAGGATGCCTTACCCTCGTCAGGAATTTCTTCTGTTAAGGGACCCTGTCCTTTACTTCATGTCGGATACGGAAAAACTTCAAGTTACTCTTAACAAAGTTCAAAAGGAGAAGAGAGGTCTTGGAAGAACAAGTACCATATTCTCAGTGTGGAGTGTGACAAAATACAACAACTGATAAAGGAAAAGGATGCTCTAATTGAGATTTTAGAGCAACATGTTGTAGAAAATCAAGAAGACCAAAGGAATTTGCTCGCTCCTTTCACTTGGCAAAGGAATGACAACCCGACAACGGCTCAAGAGCCCCGGTCAAAGAAAAGGAAAGTACCAGAATCAGCACCTGAGCCCTCCTCAGAGAGGACTCAGGATCCATTAGCTTAGGTATTTCCTTTTACAGCACTTTGTAATCTATTGTATTTCCATTTCCGCAATCTTTGAATTCAATAAAACGGGGTTCTCCCCACTGTTTGATATTTGCAGTCCAATTGTCGAAGTTTATTTTGAATAAACAAAAATAATAATATAATCATTGCATATCATTCATCATTCTCACTTAACGCCTTCTTCTTACCTACGAATCTCATGTTTGTGTCTCGATTCTAGAGTCAACCTATCTCATTCGTACAATACTCGGGCCAATCGTCAGAAAAAGATGGATAATCTCGAGGAAGAGAACAGAGAGTTGAGAGAAGAACTCGACGCTCTGAAAGAAGATCTGAGGAAGCTTCACAATGACATGCAAGCCATGGCAGAAGCTCAGCTTCAAAGGACTGTGATCTCAGAGATCACATCAATGCCCATAGTGGAGAAGTATGATCCTAGGTATAACATGCCAAAAGATCGTCCCTGGGGCATGCCTATTAACTTTATCCCGGATGGATATGTTTCGTCGATCACTGAAGATCCAGGAACCACAGCAGGAACCGCTGGGCTTGAAGGTTACAAACTTCGGGAAAGCGAAGATGCCAGGGGCATGTGTAATAACCCAAATTTTGACCACTAAGGTTCCCATCATTGTGCAAATCATCATCACAATATGGATGAACCTTCATACTCAATAGTCTCCCCAAAGATGGGTGAGCAGTCACTGCAATCAAAACTAGGGTTTCAGGCCCTCTCAAAGTTCTTAGACAAAGGATTAATCAAGGAATGACTTGATCTTCAACTTGTCTAAACCTCTCAAACACCTACAATGAATCAAGAGGACTCCCACTTCAAGAATCAGGCACAAGGCTGCAACATTCCAAGTGGATTAAGCTTCAAGATCTCCAAGGTCACCAAATTAGGGTTTTGGTCGACCAGGGCCTCCAGGTGGAAAATTTCATTTGGGGATGAGCCAATGCTTCACAATATAACTTATGATGCTCCAAGGGACATCATAAACCCAATCATCAAGTCAATTTAGCCTCTGGGGAAGCATTCATTAAAAATCAAGAATTAGGGTTTCTTGACCTAATTCACCCCTAAGTAGACTTTTGTGATAAAACATGAGCCAAGACCTCAAGACATGATTTGAGGGTCTCTAACATACTACATTGATCCATTTGCAACAATGGATTGATCCAAGAAGCTTGAGCAACAAGTTTCAATTTCATCTGAACCACAGTTAGGGTTTCGCGGGAAAAGTCAACTGTACCTTTGACTTTTGACCCAGGGATGCTCCCAAACCTTGGGACACGATTCAATACACCCTATAACACTTATGGAACATGTCCATAAAGTTTGATTTAGGTCAAGGGCTTGATTTTATAAAGGATCGCACAGTTTGGAATTCATCTGATAAAAAGTCAACTGTGCCCAAAAGTCAAACTTTGACTTTTTGAGATTTTTCATAAAAATGGTTTTTTAACCCTAAAATGATGTTAATGTGTGATTGGAATCATCATTCATCAGTAAAAATCAAGAAAAGTGGGATAACTTGAAAAAGGGGTAACCATAAAAACTTAGAAAATTTTCTAAGTTATGAAATAACATGGCAAGGGTACCAACTTTGGAGGATCATAACTCCTAAACCACAAAACCATTTTTCCCCATCCAAAGCTTGATTTGTAGCCCTCATGGCCCTATACAAAAGTGTCAACTACACCTCATCCCAATTCATCATGGATTTTGAGTTATGGTTGGATCAAAATGACTAAAAACCTAAAATTGTCATTTTTCAGCACATAGCCAAAATCTGCCTTGTAATTTCAGCATGAAGTCCCAATTTCAAGGCTGTTTTTCTCCATGATCCAAGTTGAACCAGGTCTAGGGCCAAACACCAAAGTTGAAGTACGTCATCTCAGCTTTCCAAAAAGTCCTAGAACGTCCATGTAGCATACTCGAGCAAGGAGTTATGGATTTTACAAAAAGGCTTGCTGCAGCTGAATTTTTCAGGGGGCAGATTTGCACATTTCTTGTGCCACACGAATTTTCAAGCCTTGTCATCATTTTGGACACATCTAAGGATCAAATCCAAGGGGGATGATCTGATCCATGAGCCTCCCAAGTCCAAGGAACCAAAAATAGCATGCCAAACCTAGAAATCCCTAAAAGAGGGACAAAACTCCAATTTTGGTTTGGAGCATTTCATGGATGCTTAGAAGTGGCATGAACTGAGCTTTCTCCAACTAAATTCAGTCAAGAGTCCTCCAACAACAAGGGAACCAACAACCTGTGCTCTAACCTCTAGTCAATGGCTAGAGGAGACTTGGATTCTCATTGGCCAACATTTGCCAAATCTCTGCTGTAGCCACCATTTACTATTGCTTGCAAAACAAACTTGCTCTACTATAAATAGAGCTCATTTGTGCTCAGTTTGAGTACACCAAAGCCGTCAAACAGATGCTTTCCTCAAAATCCCTTTTTCTTGGCCAAAATGCCTTCTTTAGTAAGGAATTTATGAGTTTTTGAGTTAGAGAGCATTTCCATCATAGCTCATGATCCTAACACCTCATAAACATCATATGTAGGTGATCCAAACTCTCACAAGTGACCTTTAACAACACCATCACAAAGTCACCTCTCAAAACCTCAAAATTGGACTTTTTTGCATTTTTCAAGCCATGTCTTGATTCAGTCACTTTCCAAACCAGATAAAACCTCAAACACACTCCAAATATCATCCTTGAACTGTCCCAAATGGTGCCACACATCTGGAACACCATTTGAGAGAGTTGGCATTTTGGTCACTTTAACCCCTTTTGCAAGAAAGGGCCAGTTTGTGTTTTTGCAGGTTCCAGATGATTCCAACCATCCTAAAAGCTTCTAAGATGTCATTTGAGGGTTTCCAAAGCATCAAATCATTTTTGGAACACAGCACTTGGTAGGTTGCACAAAATCTCCAAAAACGATGTAAAATTCACAACTTGAATTCTTTGAATCATGCTTTCCTTTGTTGTCCACATGCATGCATCATATTGAACAATTCTTGAAGCAAAAATGCAGTCCTTAATGTTTATGTTATGATCCTCCTACTGTTTGCACTTTAACATGTTTATATGTGGAGTTTTGGTTGTTTTAAAATTCATGTTCAGTTCTGGTTTTTTGCTTGTGTGTTCTGTACATTGAGTTTCAGTGTGCGTGAGTAATACCATCGGATTCCTTACGAAAGATCGGTCAAGATAGGTTCTTACGGTTTTTAATTCCGATAAAAATTGAGAAAGTTACGCGTGTTGGAAGTTTGGCGCGAAACGACGTCGAAACTAACGTGCAGTTCTGGTTTTTAATTTCTGCATTTTGTACATTGAGTTTTAGTGCGTATGTGTGGTACCATTGGATTCCTTACGAAAAATTGGTCAAGATAGGCTCTTCCGGATTTTAATTCCGTTAAAAATCGAGAGAGTTACGCGCGTCGAAAGTTTGGCGCGAAACGATGTTTTCAATTGGTAGCAGTTCTGGTTTTGTAATTTCTGCATTTTGTATGTTAAGTTTCAGTGTGCATGAGTAATACCATTGGATTCCTTACGAAAAATTGGTCAAGATAGGCTCTTCCAGATCTTAATTCCTTTAAAAATCGAGAGAGTTACGCGTGTTGGAAATTTGACGCGATACGATACCGAATTAAAAGTGCAATTCTGGTTTTTCGATTCACGTGTTTTGTACGTCGAGTTTCAGTGTGTATGTGTGGCCCCATTGGATTCCTTGCGAAAAATCAGTCAAGATAGGTACTTCCGGATTTTAATTCCGTTAAAAATTGAGAGAGTTATGAGTGTTTGAAATTTGATAAAAAGGGTGTTGAAAACTAAAGTTTTAGTACTAGTTTTTGCCCCATAAGAGATGTCGAAGATGATGTTGTGACATCTTTCCTTTTTTCTTATTTTATTTTCAAAACTCAACCAATTCTTTTACATAGCAAAAAATCATCATTTTCCAATTCATACCCCATAATATTTTAATCCACAAAAAAGTATTATTTTTAGATTATTTTTAATATATTTAAAAATATTGTTTTAAATTGTTTTAAATGCTTTTAAAATGATTTCTTTTTCTTGATTTTTAAAACCAAAATGATTTTAAATAATCATGTGGATAAAATACATTTTCATAAACCTTAATCATTGTTTATAACATGATTAATGATTTTATTTGATATTTTTTATCATTTTTTACTTAATTTTTCTTTGAAAAATGCCTTAAAAAAATGAAATTGGGGTTTCTTTGATTTTCACCCTAACAAATCTTTTTCAAACACTTTGGGCCTCTAATAGAGTGTAAGACCCAAGCCTTTTTGTAAATAATATCTTTATGGCCTCACTTATTGTATAAGTCCCTCTGCGTTAAAAGGAAATTTCGACGCGATCGTCACTTTCAAAATGAACCCTGGGCCTACCCTCGAGTAGTAAGACCCATTCCTTTTCTTTAAAACCTTTTTGGGCCTCTTGAGAGAGTATAAGACCCATCCCTTTATACAGAAAACCTTTTGGGCCTCAGTCACTTGTATAAGTCCCTGTACAAATTCAAAACCACAGTGCGATCACTGATAAAACTTGGGCCTCTCCTTGAGCTGTAAGCCCCAATACTTTTCTTTTCAAAGCACTTTCTCCTTTGATTTTGAAATATACTGTTGTTTTCAATCTTTCTTTGTTGAACAACTAACCAAACAGCATGGAAGCTCTACAACCGAGTAGTGTTTACTCGCTTTCATTTACTGCTTTCCTAAATATAACTGTATTGTGGGGCTGCTCACTGTAAGTCTCCTTTCATAAACTCATATCAACTGTGTAATACTATTATAGATATTAGAGTTTCCCCAGCAATTACGTCTAGAACTAGGCAAACTCTGTATCTTCCCACCCGACGTTCTCCCGGATATTGCACCAGATCTTTTACAACAATTATCTTAGATAACTAGGTCTAGGAAATTTCCCCCTTTGAACATTTCAATATACAAAAGGCCATCGTTTCTCTGTGAAACCCCTTTTGGATATGTTTATCCGCCTCCTCTTAGGCGTCGTATAAAGACCCACGGGCTTCCTAAAAGCACCCCCGCCTCCTCTTGGGCGTTGTACAAGGACCCTTCGGCTTCTTAGAAGTTTTTTTTACAGCCTCCTCTTGGGCTTCATACAAAAGTATCCCTCGGCTTCTTAAAAGTTTTCGGCCTCCTCTTGGGCTTCGTACAAATTGTCCCGACGACCTTCTAGAGGTATAGGAACAGAAATTAATCATCTTAATAGAGTAGTCTTTCAAAAGAGGCTAGTTCCTCACACCGAAAGCGTACTTTCTCTCAGCATAGTACAAAATATGAAACTCTAGACTTGGACAGTCTGAAACCTCTTGAGTCTCAAAGACATTCTCAAGTACCCTACAAGCATAGGAAGAAACCCAGTCTCTCTCATGAGACTTCCTCACACTTGGACCTGCTTCCGGATCACCATAATCCTCGGCAGTAAGATAGCCTTCTCTTGGGCTTTGTACAATGATTCTCCCCCCAACGGAGCTAATCTTTTCTTCCTCATATAAGAACTGATTTTCTCTTTTATCCGACATACTGGACCTGTCACTCAACTGAAACTGCAAACCAACTTTTCACCTGCATCTCGGGCTTTGTATGAGATACAAAACTTTCAGCCTCTATCTCGGGCTTTGTACGAGATACAAAAACTTTTCGCCTCCATCTCGGGCTTCGTACGAGATACAAAGACTCCATCGTTGAGTCAAACAACTTTTCGCCTCCATCTCGGGCTTCGTACGAGATACAAAACTTTTAGCCTCCGTCTCGGGCTTCATACGAGACACCAAAACACTCTCTTATTGAGTATAAAAGACTCCCTCGTTGAGTCAATCACTTTTAGCCTCCGTCTTGGGCTTTGTATAAGACACATAAAAAATACTCTCTTGTTGAGCCAACCCTTTTAGCCTCTCTCTCGGGCTTCGTACGAGACATATAAAAACACCCTCTTGTTGGGCCAATGGCCTCCTCTTAGGCTTTGTATAAGGAAACCCCGGTTGAGACAATCAACCTCTTAGCATCAAAACATGCTTTGTTCATAACATACAAACATCAACAACTCCTTTTCCCCGTCTAATTGCTGTAAGCGGCAAGCCTCTGGATTATTTACATCCATGCTAATGTCCCTCTTTTAGCATGAGAAATTCCTTCAGGTGGAAAACCCCCTATAAAGGAAATTATGGCATTGCTGGATTCATATATCCTAGTTAAAGTAATTCTCCTTTATAAATCGGTTACCCAGTAGTTGGGATCAACAGACCAAATACCCCTCTTTAGAGATGACAAGTTCTCTCTAAAGTCAAAACCCCTTTTAGCTTCATATCTTGGGCTTTGAACAAGATACAAATAACCTCTTCAGCTTCATATCTTGGGCTTTGAACAAGATACAAATCACCTTCAGCTTCACGTCTTGGGCTTTGAACAAGACACAAAAACACCTTTTTCGTCCCGTAGATTAGGAGGAACTACGATCGCTCTGATTTCCCTGTTTCGGTAAACGGGAATACGTAGGCATAAGATTGAAAGAAAAATCTTAGCGAGCACAATATTCAAAAACCCAAAATCCCATATATCAATCAATCAGGAGCAGTGTCCTAACCAAAAGCCCTATCAATGATCCCTACGCTTGTGTTTTTTAAGTTAATAACCCTGAGAAGGCCCCACGACCACAAAGCATCCGTAACCTAACAGAACGCTGTTTAAACTCAGTATGCAAGCAGAGTTAATTGGAGACATCTATTTCCCTTCCTTAGTCAGCTTAATAGGATAAAAAATGAATCGACCAGTAGTCACCCCTTAGAGCGACTGTGCTTAAGAACCACGTCCAAAATCGCTCGCTACAGAAAAAATGGCGCCCACCGTGGGGCCGATCTCTATTTCAGGTAGAAACCTTAGACAGATCACTTTCAAACTGACTTTCCTAGGATCTTAGGTCGAAACCTTAAAATTCACAAATTACCACAGAATGGCGACTCCGCCGGGGAGCCATTTTCTGTCAGGAACATAGGATTCATAGCTTTTAAGTCTAGGACATTAGGACAAATATATATACTGCTTTTCCTAATTTATATCTGTGTTTATTTTTCTGCTAATGGGAATGCGTGTGATGCCGCATGTGGAAAGTTAGAGTATACACCTAAGATAGGTTGGTCACCGACTTGGTAGAACAAAAACTTTTTGTAGTGCGGAAGCTATCGAGAATAGCTGTTACACTATAAACTACCCTCTCCTGATGATTCTTCGAAAAAACATCACCTAGCACAGTTCCCGGCCCGCTGGTGTTTTCTCGACAAGAATTGATGATTTTGAGTGACAGGTACAAAAAATCACCCTAGTATAAACCTTTGGGATGAGTAGAGCCTTGACTTCATGACAACGACCCTTTGACCCCATGTTTTTTCTATGTTTTTGTGTTGGCTATATTCATGCATTCATCTAAAAAACATTAAAATAAAGAAAAAATTTTCTCTTCTAGTCTCTCTGTTTTTTATAATTAAACTAAGACTGTGATTGCAAATATCAGAAAAAAAGGGATTGCGTTAATGGATTTCTGTAGAAGGAGAACTCATAAGTACACCTTTATAGTTCCAAAGTTGGAGGATCTGAGAGGTTTGGCTAGGATGATCACTAACCACGAGGCTTTCGAAGCCAAGAACGGAGGTCTGCTATCCCAGTTAAGGATCCAGGTTGTTGAAAAGATCATGGAGGCGCTCATTCAGTTTTACGATCCAGTTTATCGCTGTTTCACATTCCCAGATTACCATCTCGCACCAACGCTGGAGGAGTACTCTCACTTGACTGATCTGCACATTACTGATCAGGCTCCATTTTCTGGACTGGAAGAAATTCCAAAGGGTTTAACCATTGCAAGAGCAATTTATTTGGATAAGTCAGAAGTCAAGACTCGCATGATCACTAAGGGTTGCATCCAAGGTTTGCCAGCCCAGTTCTTGACAAAGAAGGCTCTATACTTCGCTAGTATAGGGAATATGGCTGCTTTTGAAAGCATCTTTGTTCTACTCACCTATGGGTTATTTTTGTTTCCCAACATAGATAACTTTGTAGATATCAACGCCATTAAGGTTTTTCTCATTGGAAACCCTGTACCAACCTTGCTCGCGGATGCATATCATTCTGTACAGTTAGGAAATTTGTACAGCAGAGGAATGATCACGTGCAGTGTACCCTTACTATACAAATGGTTTATCTCCCACTTACCTAAGTCTGCTACTTTTTGGGATTGTAAGAGTGCCTTACGTTGGTCGCAGAAAATCATGTCTCTTACCAACTCTAACATCGATTGGTGCAATAGAATCTATGACGGGATCAGGATCATTGACCGTTGTGGAAACTTCCCCAACGTACCCCTCATAAGAACTAAAGGAGGAATCAACTACCATCCAGTATTGGTTCGCCGTCAATTTGGATACCCGATGAGGCATGTCCCGCGTAATGCTCATCTGGAAGGTCTTTTCTTCAAGGAAGGAGAAAACGACAGAGCACTAAAGACGGAAATCGTGCACGCTTGGAAACATGTTCATAAGAAAGGACGAGAGTCTCTAGGAAAACCGGACTGTGTCTCGGTGGAGCCTTATCTCCACTGGGTACAAACCAGAGCTCTCAAGCTAAAGATGCCTTATCCGTGTCACGGAGTCTTTCCATCAAGGGAGTCTGTCATGCACTTCATGACGGAAACTGAAAAACTTCAGGTTACGCTTAACAAAGTTCAACGGGAGAGGAGGTCTTGACAAGTACCGTATTCTCAAAGTGGAGTGTATCAAAATACAGCAACTACTGAAGGATAAAGATGCTCTAATTGAGATTTTGGAGCAACATGCTGTGGAAAATCAGGAGGACCAAAGGAATTTGCTCGCTCCTTTCACCTGGCATAGGAATGACAACCCGACAACGGCCCAAGAGCCCCGGTCAAAGGAGAGGAAGGAGTCAGCACCTGTGTTCTCCTCAGAGAGGGCTCAGGACCCATTAGCTTAGATTTCTATTTCAGCACTTTGTAATCTACTGTATTTTCATTTTCGCAATCCTTTGGAATTCAATAAAAAGGGGTTTCCCCATTGTTTGATATTTGCAATCTAATTTTCGAAGTTTATTTTGATTAAAACAAAAAACAATTAATATAATCAATGCATTCATCATTCTCACGTAACGTATTCTTCTTCCCTACGAATCTCACGTTTGTGTCTCAGTTCTAGAGTCAAACTGTCTCATTCGTACAATATTCGGGCCAATCGTCAGAAAAAGATGGATCATCTTGAGGAAGA
Source organism: Lathyrus tuberosus (assembly GCA_022829125.1). Classification (NCBI taxonomy): domain Eukaryota; kingdom Viridiplantae; phylum Streptophyta; class Magnoliopsida; order Fabales; family Fabaceae; genus Lathyrus; species Lathyrus tuberosus. The sequence goes on along the minus strand of JALAZF010000428.1, from coordinate 3,744,601 downwards.
GAACAGAGAGTTGAAAGAAGAGATCGACGCTCTGAGAGAGTATATGAGAAAGCTTCGTAACGACATGCAAGCCATGACAGAAGCTCAGCGACAAAGAACTGTGATCTCAGAGATCACCTCAATGCCCATAGTGGAGAAGTATGATCCCAGGTATCAAATGCCGAAAGACCGTCCTTGTGGCATGCCTGCCAATTATATCCCGGAAGGATATATTCTACCAATCGCTGGAGATCCAGAAGCGTCAGCAGGAGCCGCAGGGCCTGAAGGTTACAAACTTCGGGAAAGCGAAGATGCCAGGGGTATGACGACAACTCCTAAAGGTTACAAACTTCGGGATGCGCCAAGATACACTGCCATAGTAACGGTACCACCCCCTGTGGTGCACACTATCCCGGAAGGACAGATTCCACAGATACCTTATGTTGGAAAAACAAGTGTGGATGACAAAATGAAGGAATTCCAGGAACAATTCCTAGAGATGCACAAGGAACTGCAAGCTATTCGCGGTCAGGATTTATTTGGAAAGGACGCCGCGGACCTTTGCTTGGTCCCCAATGTGAAAGTCCCGCACAAATTCCAAGTGCCCGATTTTGAAAAGTACAAGGGTAACTCTTGCTCTCAAAGCCATCTGGTGATGTACGCTCGGCGAATGTCAACTCAGACGGAGAATCAGGATCTACTGATTCATTACTTCCAAGATAGTTTAACCGGTGCCGCACTCAAATGGTACATGGGTTTGAACCGCACTGAAATCAGCACTTTCAGAGATCTTGGCACTGCCTTCGTCCAACAATACAAATACAATTTGGACATGGAGCCAGACAAAGATCAACTTAGATCAATGTCACAAAAGGACAAGGAAACTTTTAAGGAGTACGCTCAAAGATGGCGTGAAATTGCCGCTCAAATTTTTCCACCTCTTGAGGAAAAACAGATGACAAAGATTTTCTTAAAGACCTTGAGCACATTTTACTATGATAGAATGGTTGCCAGTGCACCCAGCGACTTCACCGAAATGGTCGGTATGGGGGTACGTCTCGAGGAAGTCGTTCGAGAAGGACGTCTAGTCAAGGACTCTTGATCGTTGAGCAGTACTAAAAAATACGGTAGTGCTCTCCCTAAGAAAAAAGAGCAAGATATTGGGAATATCTCTCTCGGAAAGCAAAGGCGTCAATATCAACCAGTAGCAGCTGTAACTCCTGCTATCAACCCCGCGCCTACGTATCAACCTCAGGTTGCGCAAAGCCAACCAAGTCAACAGCAAAGGACACAACAGCCTCTTTAGCAGGCTCGTCCTCCGTACAACCGTACGACTCGGCCACCAGGATTTGATCCTATACCCGTATCGTATGCAGAACTATTTCCGTTACTGCTAGCCAAGGGGCATGTCCAGACTAAGTCTCCTATTTTAGTACCGGAAAATCCGCCTTTTTGGTTTAAGGTGGATCAGACATGCCCTTATCATCAAGGAGGACCAGGGCATAACATAGAGAACTGTCTCAATTTCAAATTCGACGTGCAAAACTTTGTTAGGAGCGGGGTCTTATCCTTCAAGGATACGAATCCAAATGTTCTCATGAATCCGCTGCCTCAACACGAGAAGGCGGCAGTCAATTTGATCAAGGGAGGATCTAATGACGTTTAACAAATTCATGATGTACTCTTGTTGAGGGCCAATTTGGTCAAGATGCATTGTAGACAGAGCGGATACGGCCATGTGCCACCTCATAACTATCACCAGTGTGATATCTGCTCTAAAGATAATCAGGGATGTTCTGTGGTGCAATCCGCTCTACAGGAACAGTTGGATCTTGGATGGATCCAACAACACCGAGTTCATGGAGTTAACATGGTTTATACGAATTCCAACATTGTTCAGAATCACAACATTCTAGCAATGAATGTCAACTTGGTCGCGATGCACTCATGACAAAGTCTACACTACGATCTGCCACAACATGATTACAAGGCATGTCCGATCTGCTCGATAAATAATCGGGGATGCTCTTTTATACAAGAGGCCATCCAGCGTCAGATGGATCTAGGATGGATTCAAGACTACCATGATAAGAATCATTATCAAATCAACAGGATCCAGATCTTCGATATCCGCTTAATGAACACCAGCCTGGTGGAGTTACACACAGAACAAGTCCGGCTTGGATGCCTGGTATCACATGATTATCAGAATTGCAGAGCGGGATATGAAAGCGATCAGGGATGTGCCCTGGTCCAAGAACCATTGGTGTCTTCCCATCTATATGGATGAAGACACCCAACAAGTTAGTGTCACTAACGGGAATCCTACTAGATATCAAAGCCAGGATGAAACGCAGACTCCCTTCTGCTTTCCTGCACAAAGTCCGAGATTTATACCTCGGTCAGACGTCGAAATGATATATGGAGAGTGTGATCCAGAAGGATGCCGAGCTTCACCAAATTCATTAGAGGAGGATACTCTGATGAAGGATATCTTGGACCACAACTACTATGGCCCGATGGATGGCCTGCCAATGTGGCAGCCTTACCTAGGAAACTTGGGGCAAGAAAGCCAGTCGAACAATGAAAATCAGCTTGGCATCATCGAAAATAATACCTGCGTCCCCACCATGTCATGGGATCAACACTCAGATCATTCAGAAAATATTCAGCACGACGATGAATTCGCAACATTTGCAGGACTAAAATTCATCAACTAAGCTTTTCCCGATGTCAACGTCATCGAGAGAGATGACTCCTCCAGTTCCAAAGAAGTATGGGACACCCTGGGATAACCGAGTGGAAAGTTTGACTACCTGGTCAAATACACGGTTCTTGAAAGCTCTCGTATCAGGCTCGAAGATATCCAGCCAACTGGATTGGGAGATGCAGCTGAGAGTACAAATACTACACTGAGGAATCCTCCTACGACAACTTTGCCTGGGAGTCAGATTCCAATGATCCTGCTCCGCCAGAAATCAGTGTCATTTCTAAGGACCAGTCAAGAAAGAAGGTGCCAGACTTTGTGATTCACTGAGGAGTTCGCCGCCAATGGGTTGCTGTCGACGTTCCGAAGATCGTTCATAAGTCAAAGTAATTGCCGTCTTTAACCTTTCACCCTGCCCAAGTGGAACGGATGTTTTAATAGGGCTCACTTTCTGTAATTATCCCTCTTCGCTTCGCCCAAAGCGACAAGAGATTTGTTTTATAGGGCTGTAGTTTCATGTTTCGACTGTTCATAAATAAAAAACGTCGTTCTGTAATTTCCGCATTAATTGCTGTTTTCTCTTTTTGCTTTTCTCAGAAAATGGTAATCCTAAAAATCAAAACAAATAATAAAAACAAGCAGTAAAATAAAACACTGCACACACTCTTGTATTCTCTCAATCTCTTCTAAACACAAATCATCACGTCTTGCAGAATGCTTGTTTTAAACCCCGTTGAAACATACGATCTGATGCCTTCTCCCAACTTTGAGTTCCTGGTATTCGAGGCTGAAGAAGAACATGACAATGAAATTCCAGAAGAGATTTCCCGACTACTCAGACAAGAGTAAAGGTCCATTGAACCTCACAAGGAGCCGTTGGAAACGGTCAACCTGGGTTCAGAACAAGAGAGAAAAGAAATCAAGATTGGGGCACTGCTCAGTCCGACTGTCAAAGAAAGTTTGACGGAGCTTCTCAAAAAGTTCCCCTATGTATTCGCTTGGTCCTATCAGGATATGCCAGGGTTGGATACCAACATCGTGGAGCATCATCTACTGTTGAGGTCAGAATGTCCGCCAGTAAAACAGAGGTTGAGACGGACTCATCCAGACATGGCCATCAAAATCAAAGAGGAAGTACAGAAATAGATTGACTCAGGTTTCCTCGCCACATCAGAATATCCTCAATGGAGAACCCAGCAGAGAAAAGGAACCTCAAACTGAAGTTCCTAATACACCAGGCGGTCAATCCAGTGATCCCGACCTTTCAAAAAACAACGATGAGATGCTGAAGCTCATCCAAAAGAGTGAATACAACATTGTTGATCAACTGTTGCAAACTCCTTCAAACATCTCAGTGTTATCACTTTTACTCTGTTCTGAAGCTCAAAGGGAAGCTCTACAGAAAGTCTTAGAGCAAGCCTTTGTGGAACAGGATATAACAATACGACAGCTTGATAGCATCGTCTCCAACATCACTTCCTGCAATAACTTGGGATTCAGTGATGAAGAACTGCCAGAAGAGGGCCACCGTCACAACATGGCACTCAATATTATAGTCAACTACCAGGACGATGCTCTAGCCAGCGTACTGGTAGACAACGGATCGACTCTAAATGTAATCCCGAAGTCTACATTGATGCGATTATCATATAAAGGTCCTCCGATGAGAGCCAGTGAGGTCACCCTCAAAGCATTTGACGGATCCCGAAAAACATTTATCGACGAAATCGATCTTCCCATAACTATCGGTCCTCACACTTTCCAAGTCACTTTCCAGGTCATGGACATCTGGGCAACATACAGTTGCTTGTTAGGGAGACCTTGGATACACGAGGCTGGGGCAGTCACTTCGACACTTCACCAGAAGCTGAAGTTCGTCAAGAACGACCAACTCGTCACAGTCTACAGAGAACAGGCCTTGATCGTGAGTAACTTATCGTCATCCACTTGTGTAGAACCGAAGGAGTTAATCGGAACCCAGTTCCAAGCACTTTAGGTGAGCAATAACAATCAACCAGAAAGAGGAACCTCGATTTCCTCGTACAAAGATGCTCTCGAAGCAATCGAAAGTAAAAATACGAAAGGATGAGGACAGTTTGTTATTCCTACTGATAACAAAGCGAAGAAAGGTCTTGGCTTTTCCTCAACCTGTACCCAGACTGCTACAAACGGTGAAAGTTTCCATCCCATTCAGGACTTCTTCCACAATGGAGTTTTTCTTCACTTAGTGTCTCAAGGAGTACATACCATCAATGAGGGTGATTCCTCCGATACAGAGGAAGAATGGAAGTCCTATCTTAACGAGGATGGTTACATGTCTCAGGAAGAAATGCCTACGCCATTTTGCTATCCTGGACAGAGTCCGAGATTTATACCAAGGTCACACGTCAAAATGATATACAGAGATTGTAATCCGGAAGGATGCCGTGCTCCACCAAACTCATTAGAGGAGGACACTCTGATAAAAGACAACTTTGACCATGACTATTATGGCCCGATGGATGGCCTGCATATCTGGAAGCCGTACCCAGGAGACTCGGAGCAAGAGAATCAGCCGAACAATGAAAATCAATTGAACATCGTTGAAAGGAATGCCTGCGTCCCCACCATGTCATAGGATCAACACTCAGGATATTCTGAAAATACTCAGCACGACGATGAATTCAGAAGGCTCGCCGGACTAGAGTTCATTAACTATGCTTTTCCCGAGGTCAATGTCATTGAAAGGAATGACTCCTCCAGTTCCAAAGAAGTGTGGGACACCTTAGGACAACCAAGTGGTAAATACGACTTTATGGTCAAGTGCACCGCTCCTGAAAGCACTCGAATCAAGCTCGAAGACATCCAGCCAACTGGATGGGGAGGTATACCTGAGAGTACAAATACTCTGCAAAATTAAACGGAAAAGTTCTCCTACGACAACTCAGCCTGGGAGACAGATTCCAATGATCCGGCTCAACCAGAAATCAGCGTTATTTCTGAAGACAAGCCAAGAAAGAAGGTACCAGACTTTGTGATTCACCGAGGAGTTCGCCGCCAATGGGTTGCAGTCAACGTTGCGAAAGTTGTTCATAAGTTTAAGTAATTGTCGTCTTTATCTTAACCTCTCACCTTGCCCAGGGGAAACGGATGTTTTTATAGGGCTTACTTTCTGTAAATGTACCTCTTCGCTACGCCCAAAGCGACATAGTTTTGTTTTATAGGGCTGTAGTTTCAAGAATCGAGAAAATCATAAATAAAATAACGTCGTTATGTAATTTCCGCATTTATTGCTGTTTTCTCTTTTTGCTTCTTCAGAAAATGGTAATCCTAAAAAACAAAACAAATAATAAAAACAAACATTGTTCAAAAAACACTTCACACACTCTTGCATTCTCTCTATCTCTTCTAAGCACAAATCATCACGTCATGCAAATTGCTTGTTTTAAACCCCGTTGAAACATACGATCCAATGCCTTCTCCCAACTTTGAATTCTCGGTATTTGGAGCTGAAGAAGAAGAGTACGCAGAAATTCCAGAAGAGATCTCCCGACTACTCAGACAAGAGGAAAGGTTCATTGAACCTTACAAAGAGCCGTTGGAAAAGGTCAACTTGGGTTCAGAAAAAGAGAGAAAAGAAGTCAAGATTGGGGCACTGCTCAGTCCAACTGTCAAAGAAAGTTTGACAAAGCTTCTCAAAGAGTTTCCCGATGTATTCGCTTGGTCCTATCAGGATATGCCAGGGTTTGATACCAGCATCGTAGAGCATCATCCACCGTTAAGATTAGAATGTCCGCCAATAAAATAAAGATTAGGACGGACCCATCCAGACATGGCCATCAAAATCAAAGAGGAAGTACAGAAACAGATTGACGCGGGTTTCCTCGCCACATCAGAATATCCTCAATGGCTAGCCAACATAGTACGAGTTCCGAAGAAGGACGGAAAGGTCAGAATGTGTGTGGACTACAGAGATCTAAACAAGGCAAGTCCAAAGGACAACTTTCCCTTGCCACACATTAACATGCTGGTAGACAGTACAACAAAGTTCAAAGTTTTCTCCTTCATGGATGGATTCTCGGGCTATAATCAGATAAAAATGGCGCCGAAAGATATGGAGTAAACTTCCTTCATTACCCCATGGGGCACCTTTAGTTACAAGGTAATTCCGTTCGGTTTGAAGAACGTCGGGGCAACCTATCAAAGAGCCATGACTACTCTGTTTCATGACATGATACACAAAGAAATAGAAGTGTATGTCGATGACATGATTGCTAAATCTAAGACAGAGGGGGAGCATGTGACCCACCTGTCAAAACTATTCGAGCGGTTGAGAAAGTACAAACTCCATTTGAATCCCAACAAGTGCACATTCGGTGTTCTCTCGGGAAAACTTTTAGGGTTCATCGTCAGCCAGAAAGGAATTGAGGTTGATCCTCACAAGGTCAAGGCCATTCAAGAGATGCCTTCTCTAAAGACTGAGAAATAAGTCAGAGGATTCCTGGGACATTTAAATTACATTTCCAGATTTATATTCCTCATGACCGCGACATGCGCGCCAATCTTGAAATTACTAAAAAAGAATCAGGATTGCGTTTGGACAGAAGACTGCCAAACCGCCTTCGACAGTATCAAGGAATACCTGTTGAACCCACCTATTCTATCACCTCCAGTGGAAGGAGGACCACTGATCATCTATCTAACAGTCTTGGAAGACTCAATAGGTTGTGTACTTGGCCAATAAGACGAAACAAAAAGGAAAGAGTCTTCCATTTACTATTTGAGCAAGAAGTTCACCGACTGCGAGACTCGGTACACTATGCTCGAGAAAACTTGATGTTTTCTGGCTTGGGCAGCCAAACATCTTCGCCAGTATATGATTGGTCACACTACTTGGTTAATCTCTGAAATGGATCCAATCAAGTATGTCTTTGAAAAACCTGCTCTCACGGGAAGGATTTTCCGTTGGCAGATGTTGTTATCTGAATATGACATCGAGTACCATGCTCAGAAAGCCGTCAAAGGAAGTGTTTCAGCTGATCATTTGGCTCATCAACCAATTGACGATCAGGAATCGGTCGGGTTTGACTTCCCAGACGAAGATGTCATGTATTTAAAAATGAAAGACTGCGATGAACCGCTACACAGTGAAGGGCCAGAACCAGGTTCCCAATGGGGACTAATCTTTGACGGAGCTGTCAATCATTATGGAAACGGAATTGGGGCAATCATTATAACACCTCAGGGTACCCACATTCCTTTCACTGCCTGACAGACATTCAAGTGTACAAACAACGAGGCCGAATACGAAGCTTGTATCATGGGTCTCGAAGAAGCGATCAATTTAAGGATCAAGAACTTGGATGTGTAGACAGACCAGAAGCATACATGCTGATAAAAGAAATTCACGAAGGATCCTTTGGAACTCATGCCAACGGACACACAATGGCGAGAAAAATTCTAAGAGCATGGTACTATTGGTTGACAATGGAATCCAACTGTTACAAGTACATGAGGAGGTGTCACAAGTGTCAGATATACTCAGACAAAATCCATGTACCACCAACGCATCTCAAAGTTCTCTCTTCCCCATAGCCCTTTTCCATATAAGGAATCGACATGATTGGCATGATTGAGCCCAAGGCTTCAAACGAATATCGGTTAATCCTGGTAGCCATTGATTACTTCACCAAGTAGGTCGAAGCAGCATCGTACGCCAATGTAACCTGACAAGTGTTGGTCCAATTTATCAAAAACAATGTCATCTGTCGTTATGGTGTTCCAAGCCAGATCATTACTGGTAATGGATCTAACTTGAATAATAAGATGATGAAGGAGTTGTGCGTTGAGTTCAAGATCGAACACCATAACTCATCTCTCTACCGACCCAAGATGATCGAAGCGGTAGAAGCGGCTAACAAGAACATCAAGAAGATTGTTCAAAAGATGGTTGTAACCTACAAAGATTGGCACGAGATGCTACCCTTTGCCCTTCATGGTTATTGCACGTCTGTCCGCACTTCAACAGGGGCAACCCCTTTCTCTCTAGTATATGGCATGGAAGCAGTGCTGCCCATAGAAGTAGAGATCCCATCAATCCGGGTATTGATGGAAGCTAAGTTAACAGAGGCTTAATGGTCTCAAAGTCGACATGACGAACTGAATCTGATCAAAGAGAAACGAATAAAGGCTCTATGCCATGGTCAGTTGTATCAGCAGAGAATGAAGAAGGCGTTTGACAGAAAGGTCTGACCTCGCGTCTTCAGAAAAGGAGACCTCGTTGTAGCGAGCGATTTTGGACGTGGTTCTTAAGCACTCTCGCTCTAGGGGTAACTACAGGTTGATTCATTTTTTATCCTATTAAGCTGACTAAGGAAGGGAAATAGATGTCTCCAATTAACCCTGCTTGCATACTGAGTTTAAACAGCAGTCTGTTACGTTACGGATGTTGTGTGGAAGTGGGGCCTCTTTCTACCTATTTTGTTAAGGATGAAATTACGGGACTATGCCATTGGTAGGATGTTAGGACTTGATGCTTTTCGATTGATGTGTGAAGGTACGGGATTAAGTTTTTTTGATTAGTGCGCTCGCTAAGATTTCTCTTTCAATCTTATGCCTACGTATTCCCGTTTGCCGAAATAGGAAAATCAGAGCGATCGTAGTTCCTCCTATTCTATGGGAGGAAATGGTGTTTTGGTGTCTTGTTCGAAGCCCGAGACGTGAAGCTAAAGGTGATTTGTATCTTGTTCAAAGCCCAAGATGTGAAGCTGAAGGGTCTATTTGTATCTTGTTCAAAGCCCAAGATATGAAGCTAAAGGGGTTCCTGACTAAGAGGGAATTTGTCAACTCTAAGGAGGAGTTGTTGATGTTTGTATGTTGTGATGAAAGCATCATTTGATGCTAAAAGGTTGATTGTCCCAACTAGGGTTTCCTTATACAAAGCCTAAGAGGATGCTAAAAGGGTTCGACTCAACAAGAGAGTTTTTTGTGTGTTTTGTACAAAGCCCAACATGGAGGCGAAAGGTTTGATTGACTCAATAAGAGAGTCTTTTATACTCAACAAGAGAGTGATTTGTTGTCTCGTATGAAGCCCAAGACGAAGGCAAAAAGGGTGATTCAACAAGAGAATCTTTTATACTCAACAAGAGAGTGCTTTTGTATCTCGTACGAAGCCCGAGATGGAGGCTAAAGGTTTGATTCAAAAAGAGAATCTTTTATAATCAACAAGAGAGTGTTTTTTGTATCTCGTACGAAGCCCGAGATGGAGGTTAAAAGGGTGATTTTACTCAACAAGAGAGTCTTTTATACTCAACAAGAGAGTGTTTTTGTATCTCGTACGAAGCCCGAGATGGAGGCTAAAGGTTTTTGACTTAACAAGAGAGTCTTTTATACTCAACAAGAGAGTGTTTTTGTATCTCGTACGAAGCCCAAGATGGAGGCTAAAGGTTTTTGACTCAACAAGAGAGTGATTTTGTATCTCGTACGAAGCCCGAGATGGAGGCTAAAGGTTTGAATCAACAAGAGAATCTTTTATACTCAACAAGAGAGTGATTTTGTATCTCGTACGAAGCCCGAGATGGAGGCTAAAATTGGGTTGCTGCTTCAGTTGAGTGATAGGTCCAGTATGTTGGATAAAAGAGAAAATCAATTCTTATATGAGTAATGTCGTACTCATGAATTTGATCAAAGGATCAGGGTATCTCTTGTTCTTTAAGGAAACGGGGAATCCAAAGGATCAGGGTATCTCCGAGTCTACTGGTTTTATCTTTTGTACTATGCTTAAGGAACAGTAGTAGCAATATCTAGACTCTTTGAAAGACTGTTCTATTAAGATGACTAATTTCTGTTCCTATACCTCTAGGAGGTCATTGGGACAATTTGTACAAAGCCCAAGAGGAGGCTGGAACCTTTTAAGAAGCCGATGGACAATTTGTACGAAGGCCAAGAGGAGGCTATGAAAACTTCTAAGAAGCCGACGGGTCCTTGTACAACGCCCAAGAGGAGGCGGGGATGCTTTTAGGAAGCCTGTGGGTCCTTGCACTAAGCCCAAGAGGAGGCTGATGAACAGTTCCAGAAGGGGTTTCACATGGACCAATGGCCTTCTGTATATGAATTGTTCAAGGGGGAAGATTTCTTAGACCTAGTTATCTAAAATTGATGTAAGGAGGCGAGTTTTGGTCTAGTTCTAGACGTAGTTGCCGGGGAAACTCTAAATATTTGTACTAGTATTACACAGTTGATATGAGTTTATGAAAGAAGACTTACAGTTGAGCAGCCCCACAGTACAGTTATATACATATGAAAGCAATAAATGAAAGCGGGTAAACACTTACTCGGTTGTAGAGCTTCCATACTGTATTGTTAGTTGTTCAACAAAGAAAAATTGAAAACAACAGTATATAAAATCAAAGGAGAAAGTGCTTTGAAAAGAGGTTGGGGCTTAAAGCTCAAGGAGAGGCCCAAGTTTTATCAGTGATCGCACTGTTGTTTTGTACCGGGACTTATACAAGTGACTGAGGCCCAAGAAAGGTTTTCTGTACAAAGGGGATGGGTCTTACACTCTCTCAAGAGGCCCAAAAATTGATTTTAAAGAAAAAGAGTTGGGGCTTACAACACGAGGGGAGGCCCAGTTGGTTTGATTTTGAACTGGCGATCGCGCCGAACCTTTGAAATACAACGGTACTTATACAATAAGTGAGGCCCACATGTTTTTATTTACAAAGGATTGGGTCTTACACTCTATTAGGGCCCAAATGAGTTTTAAGAAAGGAAATGGGTCTTACGACTCGAGGGTAGGCCCATATGATTTTTGCTTGAAAAACAGCGATCGCGCCGAAGATTTGAAAATACACAGAGGGACTTATACAATAATTGAGGCCCACAATGGGTTTATTTTACAAAAAGGCTTGGGTCTTACACTCTATTAGAGGCCCAAAGTGTGTTTGAAAAATTTTGATGAGGGTTGAATTAATCAAAACCCTAAGTTGTTTTCAAAAATGTATTTTAATTGAATAAAAATTCAATTAAAATGACCAAAATTGTTAAGCATGTGAAAAAACAAATTGTGATATTGGATTAATGTTTCAAAAATCAAGTTTTGACCTACAAAATGATTAGAAATCATTAAAATTTGCAAAATCAAGAAGAAAAAAAAATATTTTAAATGTAAAAAATAATTAAAATATTAATTCTTTGCAAAAATATCAATTATATGGGATAAATAATATTTTTGGGATTTTTTTGGTAAAATAAAATATTTCAACATTTTTTTGAATTATTAAAAAAGGAATCAAGTCAAAATCATTAAAACTCAAAGAGAAATTAATTTTTGAATCAATTAAATAAAATCACAAAATTCACATATTTGAATTTTTGAAAAAGGGAGCCAAGAACATGGCAAGAACACGCGCCCTTCCTCTGTTTCTGCAGATTTGCATTTTCTATCCAATCTCACTGAATACTTAATGATATCATGCAATCTACATATCAATCTACTCGTTTTTACCCCACGATCATGTCTATGGTCTTTAATTTCATTTATTTTAAGCATGGAATAAGAAATCAAAGAGAAACCTCAAGAACCCTAAATTTTGCATGAAGGTTCAGAAATTCCATACACGATTTATACAAAGCTATTGATTGAGGGTAAACACTCTATGCCTGATTATAAACATATGGCCAAATTATTGTGCAGCAAAAAATGCATGGATCATAGAGTTAGAAGAGCTCATGCTTACCTCTTGCAGCTGGTGATCGTGTTTTGGGTTAGGGGTGTTACAGCTAGGTTCCAATGATGTGGAAGCTTCCATAGGTGCCATGGAGTGTGTCTGGATGCTTGGGGTGGATTGAAATGATCTGGAACTAAAAATGGTACCCCAACTGCAAATTTTTCAAGAACATGAGCAATGGGCTAGTGATTTTGTGATTTTGGTGTTCCAGATGTTATGTGAGTGTTTGGACCACTTCTATATGATGTTTATGAGGTGTGTGTGTGATTGGTTTGATGGGAAAAGCTCTCAAACTCAAAACCCGATAATGACTTGCCTTAGAAGGAAAAATCAAAAGTGAGAAGGAGATTTTGAGGAAAGCATCTGTTTGATGGCTTTGGTGTACTCAAACTGATCACAAATTAGCTCTATTTATAGTAGGCCAAGTTTGTTTTGGGATCAATAGTGAATGGCAACTGCAGAATATGTTTGGCCAATGTTGAGCAATGAGAATAAAAGTATCCTCTAGCCATTGACTAGAGGTTTGGGCACAGGCTGCTGGTCCCCTTGGTCTTGGATCAGTCTTGACTGAATTTAGTTGCAAATGTGTCAGTCATGCCACCTTGGTGCATCCATTAAATGCTCCAATCCAAAATTGGAGTCTTGTCCCTCTTTTAGGGATATCTAGGTTTGGAATGCTACTTCTTGTTCCAAGGACTTTGGAGGCTTGGATAAGTGTTTGACCCCTTTATATTTGATCCTCAAATGTGTTCAAAGTGATGACAAGGCTTGGAATTATCTGATTTTGGCAAATCGAGCAAAAATGCAAAATTCTGCCTAGCCTTGGCAGTTTTCAGCAAGGCATATTGCCATTGTCATATCTCATGGCTCAAGTGGAATTTGGTGATGTTCTTGGCCATTTTGGAAAGCCCTTGTATGATACAATAACTGTTTGATCATAAATGCTTTTGATACCTTTTGGATCCAAGTGAAAAATGCCCCTACATTTGGAAAAAAGTGAAGGCAGATTCTGACTTAGTGAAAATTTCACTAAGTGTTGGAAAAAAGTGACATTTTCACTTTTCTTGATTTTGATCATTCCATAACTTGTAATCCATTAGGAATTGGAATGAGTTCAGTTTGAAGCTTTTCGATAGGGAAAAATGGCCTTGTGGTTTAGGAGTTATGATCCTCCAAAGTTGGTACCCTAGCCACTTTGTTTCATAACTTAGAAAGTTTGTAAGTTTTCTATAGTTACCCCTTTTACAAGTTATCTCACTTTTCTTGATTTTTCTTGATGAATGATGATTCCAATCATACATTAACATCATTTTGGGGTCAAAGAACCATATTTGTGAAAAATCTCAAAAAGTCAAAGTTGACTTTTGTGCACAGTTGAATTTTTGTCAGATGAATTCCAAAATGTGCAATCCCCTATGAAATCATGTCCTTGACCTATATCAAACTTGATGGACATGTTACATAGGTGTTATAGGGTGTATTTAATCATGTCCTAGGGTTTGGGAGCATGCCTGGGTCAAAAGTCAAAGGTACAGTTGACTTTTTCCGCGAAACCCTAACTGTGGTTCAGATGAAATTTAAACTTATTGATAAAGCTTCTTGGATAAATCCATTATTGAAAATGGATCAATGTAGTGTGTTAGAGACCCTCAAATCCTCTCTTGAGGTCTTGGCTCATGTTTTGTCCCAAAAGTCAACTTAGGGGTGAAGTAGGTCAAAAAACCCTAATTCCTGATTTTTTTATGAATGTTTCCCCAGAGGCTAAATTGACTTGTTGATTGGGTTTATGATGTCCCTTGGAGCATCTTAGGTTGTATTGTGGAGCATTGGCTCATGGCCAGTGGAAAATTTCCATCTGGAGGCCCTAGTCGACCAAAACCCTAGTTTGGTGACACTGTCGATCTTGAGGCTTGTTCCACTTGGAATGCTGCAACTTTGTGCTTGATTCTTGATGTGGGAGTCCTTTTGATCCTTTGGTGGATGTTTGAGAGGTTTAGACAAGTTGAAGATCATGTCATTTCTTGATTGATCCTTTGTCTAAGAGCTCTGAGAGGGCTTGAAACCCTAAGTTTGATTGTAGTGGATGCTCACCCATCTTTGGGGAGACTAATGAGGTATGATGGTTCACCTATATTGTGATGATGATTTGTACAATGATGGGGAATATAAGTGGTCAAAATTTGGGGTATGACAGATGCCCCTATTTAATCTTCTTGGACCCGGAAGTGTGAATGGCGAAAGTATTCAGGCATTCGGGGTGCAAGAGGAGTAAATATCGGAATACCCGAAATTTTGATGGTGGTTATGAATGGCAGTTTGCGCATCCATATTCTCTTGCTGAGCGATGACGCTTAGAAAAGGTAGAAACTTCCCCTCGATCCTGGTCTTCAGCCAAGGAACTGGTCTTAGTTTTTGAAATAAACTTCCCCTCGATCCTGGTTTCCTACCAAGGAACTGGTCTCGGTTTCTGAAATAAACTTCCCCTCGATCCTGGTTTCCTACCAAAGAACTGGTCTCGGTTTCGATCCTGGTTTCCTACCAAAGAACTGGTCTCGGTTTCTGAAATAAACTTCACCTCGATCTTGGTTTCCTACCAAGGAACTGGTCTTAGTTTCTGAAATAAACTTCCCCTCGATCCTGGTTTCCTACCAAGGAACTGGTCTTAGTTTCTTCTGTCAATAAACCTACTTGACAAGGGACGCTATTCGTAGCGGTTTTCCTCAAACTTCTCGGCGAATTTTCCTGGGGAGATGCCATTTGATGGAAAAAGTTTTGACGTCAGACTTGCTGGGGAACCCAATCGTCTGAGTGGTAGATGTAACGCCCCGATTTAAATTGAGTGATAAATTATTTTACTTGTGAAATTGGTGTGTTAATATGCTATGTTGACATGTTATGATATTTTACCGTTTTTGAGAGTTTTCGAGGAAATTAGAATGGAGGGTATTTTGGACATTTCTTAATTAATAATAAGTTAGAAATTTAGTAAAATTGGTAGAAAAGTGATTAAGTGTAGAATTATGTGGGAAAATGAATTAATTGAATTTGTGTAAAAATAGAAAAGAAAATGAGATAAGAAGAAGAAATAGGGAAGAAATAGAAAGAAAAGAGAAATAGAGAGAAAAAGGAGAGAAAGAAAGAGGAGGAAGAGAAAAGAGAAGAAAAAGAGGAAAACCTAGAAAATCATCAAGAACAATCATCTAGCAAGCTTGGAATCCGGGTAAGGGTGTGAAATCGTATTATCTTATCAATGTGTATCATTATGTATGGGTTTGCTTGGATGTTTTCTTGTTTTCCATGGCTTTTGGAGTTTTAGGTCGAAAACGATAAAATGATTTGGAATCGATGTTTTTACGGTCGGAAATCTGTATAATTTGCATTGTATGATTACCATGTGTTTATGAATCATTGCTGATAATTGTTGTGCTGTTGGAATTGATTTGGGGTGAAAAATGAGGTTTTGGGGGTTTTGGATCGTGTAACCCGTAACAGCATTTTTCTGGTTCTGGTGTGATTCGCCAGGCGAATTTGGGATTCGCCAGGCGAATTGAGTCTCGCCAATAGTTCGCCAGGCGAAGTGCTGGCGAAGGCAGATTCGCCAAGCGAATTCGTAAGTCGCCTGGCGAAATTGGAATTACAGAAAGGGGGTAGCTTCTGTAACTCTTGTGGTTTTTGTAAATTGGTGACTCGCCACTAGCTCTCCAGGCGAAAGGCTGGCGAATAGGAATCCGCCAGGCGAATTTGGCTGTTTCTCAATAATTTCTTAACCTTTGAAAATTCATAACTTTTGATCTGTGGTTCGGTTTGAGGCGTGGTTTGATGCGTTAGAAAGCTTATAGAATGTTCTTTCTAATAAAAGTGGGCTTTTAGATTGTTGGCCGATTTAATTATGTCGGAAAATGTGAATAGTGTCATTTTGTCGACTTTTTCCGTTTTGATGATGTGTATTATGCAATGTGCTGTGGATATGGATGTCGCATGACTTGTATGCTGTTGTGTGATGATAATGCCTGTGATGACATGTTGTGGTGATGAGTTGTGGCCGAAAGGCAAATAAATGCAATGTGTTGTATTAAGTTATGTATGCATGTTTATGGTTGCATATATGTGTGAAGATGCATTGGTTGTCATGAGTTCTTGTGTGTCAAGCATCATGATATGCATCTTGTGCGATCGTGTGCCCATGTGGGGTGTGAGCGATCGGATCGTGTGCCCTTGGGGTGTGAGCAATCCATAAATGTCGTGTGCCCATGTGGGGTGTGAGCGACGGATTGGTTCCAGAGGGAATCTGCTATAACATCGTGTGCCTTAAAAATAAGAGGTGTGAGCGATCTGATGGATCGTGTGCCTTAAAAATAAGAGGTGTGAGCGATGGTTATAGACGATCGTGTGCCCATGTGGGGTGTGAGCGATCGGGTCGTGTGCCCGTGTGGGGTGTGAGCGATCCATAAACGTCGTGTGCCCATGTGGGGTGTGAGCGGCGGGGAACATCGTATGCCCGACGGGGAGTTACAGTGATGTAACGAGCGATGGTTCCAGCAGAAGTTCCTGAGTGAACTTGTGATGATTGAGTCGGTACCGCATTGCATTTGCATAGAGTCGTGAGTCGGTCTCTATGATTTGCATTTATCATCTTTATAATGGCGCATTGATGAATAAACATAATTGTGTATGTTTATGTGGAATGATTAAGAATTGTGAAAGTATGCATGATGAATATGCTTGGTTGTGTATATATATACATTGTGATGTATATGAGTGTGTTGTGATGAATTGTGGTGAGAATGTGGAATAGGTGTATTTTTATGCTAAGATACATAATTATATGCATTGTTATTATGATAATATTTCTCACCCTTCTGCTGTTTTATAATGCTCTATGAGGCATTGCAGAGTAGGTATGCTGGTGGTCTTTTTGTGAAGTGTGTCTTCATTCTTTTGGTCGGTCGGCTCTGATATGTTGCACCGGGTAGCTAGGAGGATTATGACTCATTTGTGATACATTTGTACATGTATCTTGTTGATGAATATTTATGTAAACATGAATTATGTTGATGGATTATACTCGATGTTATATATATATATATGTATATATGTTTGATGTTATTCAATGTTTAGATTTTCCGCTTTTATTCTAAATATTAAGATGTGGGTGTAAGGACTAAGTTCCTCTATTGTAAAGTTACCCCACTGTTGCATATCAATTGTTGAGCAGGTGTTGTATGTTTTAAATTCATGTATATTGTGACATACCTCTTTTATACTATGTTATAATTATACTCTGACGAAATTTTTTTATTTGGGGGTATAGAAAGGGGGTGTTACAAAAGTGGTATCAGAGCCAGTGTTGAGTCAGTTGTGTCTGTCTTGTTGTTGTGATGGTTGAACTGTTGTTTAACCTTGTTGTCATTTTTGGGAATGGTCAGAATATGGCTGGTAGAAATGACAATGCGATGGCTGCTGCTTTGGAAGCAATGGCTAGGGCGGTGCAAGGTGCGCCGAACGTGAATGCTAATGACGAGTTCAGGAAGAATCAACCACCGGTCTTCAAAGGAAAATTTGATCCCGATGGAGCTCAAAATTGGTTGGACGAGATTGAAAGGATCTTCAGAGTCATGGACTGTGCGGAGGAGAATAAGGTGAGGCTTGGATCTCACATGTTGAAGGAGGAAGCCGACGATTGGTGGGTCGGTATACGTCAAGTTCTTGAAGTGGATGATGAAGAGATAACTTGGGATTTATTTCGTACCGAATTCTTGAGGAAGTATTACCCTGAAAGTGTGAAAATGAAGAAGGAGATGGAGTTCCTTGAACTGAAACAGGGTAGTATGTCTGTGGTGGACTATACTGCTAAGTTTGTGGAGTTGGTTCAATTCCATCCTCACTATGCTGCAATTACGGCTGAGTTCTCAAAGTGTATTCAATATGAGAATGGTTTGCATCCTGAGATTAAGCAAGCTGTGGGATATCAAAGGATAAGAAGGTTTACGGATTTGACGAAATGTTGTAGAATCTTCGAGGAAGATAGCAAGGCTCGTTCTACACATTACAAAAGTTTGAATGAGAGGAAGGGAAAGCAACAAGCTAGAAGTGGACCTTACGTGACACCCGTTGATAAGGGCAAGCATAGGGGAAACTTTGATAGGAGATCAGGAGGAGGAGGTTCTGGTTCTGTTAAGTGTTACAAGTGTGGTGCAATGGGTCATAAATCATTTGAGTGTGGGAAGACTGTGGCGAAATGTTCTAACTGTGGAGGTCTTGGGCATGCTACCATCGATTGTAGAAGGAATGTAGTGAAGTGCTTTAATTGTGGAGAAGTGGGTCACATTAGTACTAAATGTACTAAGTAGAAACAAGCTCAAGCGGGCGGAAAGGTGTTTGCATTGGCGGGGACTCAGACTACTAATGCAGACCGTTTGATTAAAGGTACATGCTTTATTAATAGTACACCTTTAGTTGCTGTTATTGTTACGGGAGCGACTCACTCGTTTATTTCGTCTGAGTACGCGAAGCGTTTGAATCTTGTGTTGTCTTTGATGGGTGTTGAGATGGTTATTGAGACTCCTGCTTCAGGGTCGGTAACTACGTCTTTGGTGTGTGTAAGTTGTCCTTTGACCATGTATGGTAAAGACTTCATTATGGATTTAGTGTGTTTGCCGTTAGAGGGATTGGACGTAATCTTAGGTATGAACTGGTTGCAATTTAATCGAGTTCATATAGATTGCTATCACAAGTTAGTGAGGTTTCCTTCTTTGAAAGATGACGAAGATGAGAGTTTCCTATCCACTAAAGAGTTGAAGAAACTTTTAGCAGACGAAGCTCAATTATTCGGTTTGTTTGCATCATTGTCGGTGGAGAGTAAAGTTGAGCTCGATGTGTTCCCAGTGGTGCGTGATTTTCCAGAAGTGTTTCCGGAGGATATTACCGATGTACCGCCAGAAAGAGAAGTTGAATTTTCTATTGATCTAGTTCCGGGTACTAGACCGGTTTTGATGGCACCGTATCGTATGTCGGCATCGGAGTTGGTAGAATTGAAGAAGCAATTGAATGACTTGTTGGACAAGAGATTTGTAAGGCCAAGTGTTTCTCCTTGGGGTGCTTCGGTATTGTTGGTAAAGAAGAAGGATGGGAGTATGCGGTTATGCATTGATTATCGACAATTGAACAAGGTGACAATTAAGAACAAGTATCCGCTTCCAAGGATCGATGATTTGATGGACCAATTGGTTGGTGCGTGTGTTTTTAGCAAGATTGATTTGAGATCGGGATATCACCAGATTCGTGTGAAAAGAGAGGATATTCAAAAGACGGCCTTTAGGACGCGGTATGGCCATTACGAATATTCCGTGATGCCATTCGGGGTTTCTAATGCGCCGGGTGTGTTTATGGAATACATGAATCGTATTTTTCACGAACAGTTAGATCGTTTTGTGGTTGTGTTCATCGATGATATTTTGATTTACTCTAAGTCTCAAGAGGACCATGAAGAGCATTTGAGGATTGTGTTACAAATTTTGAAAGAGAAACAATTGTATGCTAAGTTGTCGAAATGTGAATTTTGGTTGTCGGAAGTAAGTTTTCTTGGACATGTTATTTCCGATAGTGGTATTAGTGTTGATCCATCCAAGATTGATGCGGTGATGTAATGGGAGGCTCCTAGATCGGTTACGGAGATTCGAAGCCTTTTAGGCTTGGCAGGTTATTATCGGAGGTTTATTGAGGGATTTTCAAAGTTGGCACTTCCGTTAACGCAATTGACTTGTAAGGGAAAGGCTTTCATTTGGGATATTCATTATGAAGAGAGTTTCAATGAGCTAAAAAGAAGGTTGACAACGACTCCGATCTTGATTTGCCAAATCCGACGGAACCATTTGTTGTGTATTGTGATGCTTCATTGACTGGTTTAGGTGGTGTTTTGATTCAAGATGGAAAGGTTGTGGCATATGCTTCAAGACAATTGAGAATGCATGAAAAGAATTATCCTACACATGACTTGGAGTTAGCGGCCGTGGTGTTTGTTTTGAAAATTTGGAGGCACTATCTTTATGGTGCAAGATTTGAAGTTTTTAGTGATCACAAGAGCTTGAAATATTTATTTGATCAAAAAGAATTGAACATGAGACAAAGAAGGTGGTTAGAGCTTTTGAAGGATTATGATTTTGGTTTGAATTACCATCAGGGTAAGGCAAACGTGGTGGCCGATGCTTTGAGTCGGAAGTTGTTACATATGTCTGCATTGATGATGAGAGAATGGGAACTTTTGGAGGATTTTAGAGACTTGAGTTTAGTTTGTGAAATGACGCCGAGAAGTGTGAGACTTGGTATGCTACATGTTACGAATGATTTTCTTGCAACCGTATGTGAAAAGCAAAAGTTGGATTTGAAGTTCGTTGATTTGATGATGAATGAGAATGAGGATTTCAAGGTTGATAATTTTGGAGTCTTGAGATTCCGTGGTCGTATTTGTGTTCCCGATGATGCGGAGTTGAAAAAGATGATATTGGAAGAAGGACACCGAAGTAACTTAAGTATTCATCCGGGAGCGAATAAAATGTACCAAGATTTGAAGAAAATCCTTTGGTGGTCCGGATTAAAGAGGGATGTGGCTCAATTTGTGTATGCATGCTTAACTTGTCAAAAGTCTAAGGTGGAACATCAAAAACCTAGTGGATTGATGCAACCGTTGGACATTCCGGAGTGGAAATGGGATAGTATATCGATGGATTTTGTTACGGGATTGCCAAATACGCAAAGACGTCATAATGCTATTTGGGTAATCATTGATAGGCTTACTAAATCTGCTCACATCATTCCAATTGATATTAGTTATCCTTTGGAGAAGTTAGCCGAGATTTATGTTCTTGTGGTTGTGAAGTTACATGGAGTTCCTAAGAGTATCGTATCGGATAGAGATCCTAGATTTACATCGAGGTTTTGGGAGAGTTTACAAAAGGCTTTGGGTTCTAAGCTAAGATTGAGTTCGGCTTATCATCCGCAAACGGATGGTCAAACCGAGAGGACAATTCAATCGTTGGAGGATTTATTACGTGCTTGTGTGCTCGAGCAAGGTGGTGCTTGGGATAGTTATTTGGCGTTGATTGAGTTCACCTACAATAACAGTTTTCATTCGAGTATAAGTATGGCACCATTTGAGGCTTTGTATGGTCGGAGATGTCGAACACCTTTGTGTTGGCATGAAACGGGTGAGAGGATGATAGTTGGACCGGAGATGGTACAACAAACGAAGGAGAAAGTGAAGTTTATTCAGGAGAAGATGAAAGCTTCTCAAAGTAGGCAAAAGAGCTATCATGACAAGAGAAGGAAAGATCTTGAGTTTCAAGAAGGCGACCATGTGTTTTTGAGAGTTACACCGGTTACGGGTGTGGGTCGTGCTTTGAAGTCGAAGAAGTTGACTTCTCATTTTATTGGTCCGTATCAGATTACTGCACGAGTTGGTGTTGTGGCTTACCCTGTGGCGTTGCCTCCGAACCTTTCGAATTTGCATGATGTATTCCATATTTCGCAACTTCGGAAGTATGTTCCAGATCTGTCACATGTTATTCCTATGGACGAGGTTGAAGTGAGAGATAACCTTACGGTTGAAGCTTTACCGATTAGGATTTTGGACAGTGAAGTTAAGAAGCTAAGAGGCAAGGATATTGCGCTTGTGAAAGTAGCGTGGGGAGGCGCTGCGGAAGGCAATATGACTTGGGAACTAGAGAGTGGGATGCGAGAGTCGTATCCGGAGTTGTTTGAATCAGGTAATATTTTCGAGGACGCAAATTTCTAAAGTAGGGGAGAGCTGTAACGCCTCGATTTCGATTATTCCCATTTTGTTGAGTCTTTTATTTAAATTGAGTGATAAATTATTTTACTTGTGAAATTGGTGTGTTAATATGCTATGTTGACATGTTATGATATTTTACCGTTTTTGAAAGTTGTCGGGGAAATTAGAATGAAGGGTATTTTGGACATTTCTCAATTAATAATAAGTTAGAAATTTAGTAAAATTGGTAGAAAAGTGATGAAGTGTAGAATTATGTGAGAAAATGAATTAATTGAATTTGTGTAGAAATATAAAAGAAAATGAGATAAGAAGAAGAAATAGGGAAGAAATAGAAAGAAAAGAGAAATAGAGAGAAAAAGGAGAGAAAGAAAGAGGAGGAAGAGAAAAGAGAAGAAAAAGAGGAAAACCTAGAAAATCATCAAGAACAATCATTTAGCAAGCTTGGAATCCGGGTAAGGGTGTGAAATCGTATTATCTTATCAATGTGTATCATTATGTATGGGTTTGCTTGGATGTTTTCTTGTTTTCCATGGCTTTTGGAGTTTTAGGTCGAAAATGATAAAATGATTCGGAATCGATGTTTTTACGGTCAGAAATCGATATAATTTGCATTGTATGATTACCATGTGTTTATGAATCATTGCTGATAATTGTTGTGCTGTTGGAATTGATTTGAGGTGAAAAATGAGGTTTTGGGGGTTTTGGATCGTGTAACCCGTAACAGCATTTTTCTGGTTCTGGTGTGATTCGCCAGGCGAATTTGGGATTCGCCAGGCGAATTGAGTCTCGCCACTAGTTCGCCAGGCGAAGTGCTGGCGAAGGCAGATTCGCCAGGCGAATTCGTAAGTCGCCAGGAGAAATTGGAATTACAGAAAGGGGGTAGCTTCTGTAACTCTTGTGGTTTTTGTAAATTGGTGACTCGTCACTGGCTCGCCAGGCAAAAGGCTGGCGAATGGGAATCCGCTAGGCGAATTCTCAAGTTGCCAGGCGAATTTGGCTGTTTCTCAATAATTTCTTAACCTTTGAAAATTCATAACTTTTGATCTGTGGTTTGGTTTGAGGCGTGGTTTGATGCGTTAGAAAGCTTATAAAATGTTTTTTCTTATAAAAGTGGGCTTTTAGATTGTTGGCCGATTTAATTATGTCGAAAAATGTGAATAGTGTCATTTTGTCGACTTTTGCTGTTTTGATGTGTAATACCCCAAATTTTGACCACTAAAGTTTCCCATTATTGTGCAAATCATTAGCACAATATGGATGAATCATCATGCCTCATCAATCTCCTCAAGGAATTGTTGAGCATTCACTGCAATCATGATTAGGGTTTCAAGCCATCTCAGAGCTTAGACAAAAGATCAATCAAGGAATGACTTGATCTTCAACTTGTCTAACCTCTCAATCATCCACAATGGATCAAAAGGACTCCCACTTCAAGGATTAAGCACAAAGCTGCTCCCTTCTAGGTGGATCAAGCCTCCAGATCGACTGTTTCACCAAATTAGGGTTTTGATCGCCCAGGGCCTCCAGATGAAAAATTTCATCTGGGCACAAGCCAATGATCCAAAACATAACCTAATATACTTCATTGAACCTCATGAACCCATGCATCAAGTCAATTTTGCCTCAGGGGATGCATACATAAAAAATCAGGAATTAGGGTTTCTTGACCTAATTCACCCCTAAGTTGACTTTTGGGACAAACCATGAGCCAAGACCTCAAGACATGATTTGAGGGTCTTTGATATACCATATTGATCCATTTGGAACAATGGATTGATCCAAGAAGCTTTAGCAACAAGTTTCATTTTCATCTGCACCACAATTAGGGTTTCGCGAGAAAAGTCAACTGTAACTTTGACTTTTGACCTAGACATGCTCCCAAGCCCTAATACATGAATGAATATACCCTATGACACCCACGGAACATGTCCATCAAGTTTGATTTAGGTCAAGGACATGATTTCCTGAAGAATTGCACAGTTTGGAATTCATCTGATAAAAAGTCAACTGTGCACAAAAAGTCAACTTTGACTTTTTGAGATTTTTCACCAAAATGGATTTTTAACCCTAAAATGATGTTAATGTATGATTTGAATCATCATTCATCAAGAAAAATCAAAGAAAGTGGGATAACTTGTAAAAGGGGTAACCATAAAAACTTAGAAAAATTCTAAGTTAAAAAATAAAGTGGCTAGGGTACCAACTTTGGAGGACCATAACTCCTAAACCACAAGGCCAATTTTTTCCATCCAAAGCTTGATTTGTAGACCTCATTATCATCTACAAAAGCTTCAACTACAAGTCATTCCAATTCATTAAGGATTTTGAGTTATGGAGTGATCAAAGTGGCTGAAAAGTGAAAATGTCACTTTTTCCAACACTTAGTGAAATTTTCACTAAGTCAGAATTTGCCTTCACTTTTTGCCAAATGTAGGGGGATTTTTCACTTGGAATCAAAAGAGATCAAAACCAAACTTGTTCAAACAGTTGTTGTATCATGTAAGGGCTTTCCAAAATGGCCATGAACATTGCCAAATTCAACCTACATCATGAGATACAACATTGGCAAGTTGCCTTGCTGAAATCTGTCAAAGGCAAGGCAGAATTTGCATTTTGGCTCGATTTTCCAAAATCAGCCAATTTCAAATGCTCCAATCCACTTGGAAACCTCTGAGGATTGAATCTAAAGGGGACAATCACTGAGCCAAGCCTCCAAGGTCCAAGGAACAAGGAATAGCATGTTGAACCTAGAGTTGCCAAAATAGGGACAAGACTCCAAATTTGGAATAAGGCATTCAATGGAACCATCAAGGTGGCATGGACTGAGTCATTATCATCTGAAATCAGTCAAGACTTATCCAAGACCAAGGGAACCACAACCCTGTGCCCTAACCTCTAGTCAATGGCTAGAGGAGACTTGCATTTTCATTGGCCAACATTCAGGAAACACCTGCTGCAGTTGCCATTCACTATTGCAGCCAAAAAAAACTTGCTCTACTATAAATAGAGCTCAATTGTGTTCAGTTTGAGTACACCAAAGCCATCAAACAGATGCTTTCCTCAAAATCTCTTCTTTCACTCCAATTTTGCCTTCAAAGGCAAGTCACTATCGGGTTTTGAGTTTGAGAGCAATTCCAATCAAACCAATCACTCACACACCTCACATACATCATATAGAAGTGATCCAAACACTCAAACAACATCTGAAACATAGATTTCACAAAATCACCAGCTGGTTGCTCAAACTTTCAATCAAGTTGCAGCTGAGATGCCATGAAGTGATCCAGCCAATTTCAATCAACTCCAAGCATTCAAACACACTCCATAGGGTGTAGGGAAGCTGTTCAGATCATCACAACTCATCTGTAACACCTCCTACTCAGAAATCAATTTGCTCTTGCTGTCACGACTTGGAGGTAAGCACATACTTGGTCATCTCTCAATCTATGCATATTTCCTCGCACAATAATTTGGCCATATGTTCATAATCATGCATGGAATGTTTTCCCTTAATTAATTGCATTGTTTGAATCGTGTATCAAAAATCCTAGCCTTCATGCAGAAATTAGGGTTCTTGAGGTTTCTTCGTGATTTTTTGTTGTATGTTTAATTTAAATGAAATTAAAGTACATAGACATGATCGTGAGGTTGAAACGAGCACAATGATGTGTGGATTGCATGATATGATTAAGTATTCATGGAGATTGGATAGAAAACGCAAATCTGAGAATCCCAGAACACGTGCGTGTTCTTCAGCTTGTTCTTGGCGCCATATTTCCAAATTTGAATATTTGAATTTTGTGATTTTTGTTTAATTGATTCAAAAATTAATTTCTCTCTGAGTTTTAATGATTTTGAGTTGATTCTTTTTTTAATAATTCACATAAATGTTAAAATATTTTATTTGATCAAAAAATCCCAAAAATATTATTTATTTTATATAATTGATATTTTTGCAAAGAATTAATGTTTTAATTGTTTTTAACATTTGAAATATTATTTCCACATTGATTTTGCAACTTTTAATGCTTTCTAACTATTTTGTAGGTCAATACTTAATTTTTGAAGCATTAATCCAAGATCACAATTTGTTTCCCATGTGTTAAACAATTTTTGATCAATTTAATTGAATTTTTATTCAATTAAATACATTTTTGGAAATAAATTAGGGTTTTGGATTAATTCAACCCTCAAAGATCATTTTCAAAACACTTTGGGCCTCTAATAGAGTGTAAGACCCAATCCTTTTTGACCAAATCCTTTTTGGGCCTCACTTATTGTATAAGTCCCGATACCGTCAAAAAACAAACGGCGCGATCGTCGCCTTTTCAAAAATCATCTGGGCCTCTCCTCGAGCTATAAGACCCATTCAAAACACTTTGGCCCTCTATCAGAGTGTAAGACCCAACCCCCTTTTAACCAAAACATTTTGGGCCTCACTTATTGTATAAATCCCTCTGCGTTAAAAGAAAACCTCGGCGCGATCGCCATTTTTAAACGAAAAGTCAACTGGGCCTACCCTCGTGTTATAAGCCCCACTCTTCTTCTTCAAAACTTTTTAGGCCTCTTGAGAGAGTGTAAGACCCATCCCTTTGTACAGAAAACCTTTTTGGGCCACAGTCACTTGTGTAAGACCCTCTGTACAAATTCAACAGTGCACTCACTGGTAAAACCTTGGGCCTCTCCTTGAGCTGTAAGCCCCAAATCTTTCTTTTTCAAAGCACTTTCTCCTTTGATTTTGAATATACTGTTGTTTTCAATCTTTCTTTGTTGAACAACTAACCAAACAACATGGAAGCTCTACAACCGAGTAAGTGGTTATCGCTTTCATTTACTGCTTTCATATATATAAACTGTATTGTGGGGCTGCTCACTGTAAGTCTCCTTTCATAAACTCATACCAACTGTGTAATAATAGTATAGATATCAGAGTTTCCCCGGAAACTACATCTAGAACTAGGTAAAGCCATTCTGTTTATTCGTAGAAATAGACAGCTAGATCCCAAATAGGAGCACCAGATACAGTCTTCTCTTCGGCTGTCCTCCTTAGGAATCGTCAAGAAACTCTACTCCCCAAGATGAATGTATTCTCCGTGAATGGCATCTTTGAGTTTCTTCCAAATTCTCGAATGTTCCTGACTCGATCTATTCCTTGTGAATAGCTTGCCTTGAATGTCTCGGGGTTTGGGAACCCACTACGGTCATAATCTTGGACCTTAACTAAGGAACCCTCTTTAAAAGTTAAAAGTCGTTGGATAGTAAACCTCGCACGTTTACCAGTGGTTTTTATCTTTAAAAGAGTCATCTCTCCCAATGGAAAGGAGATGATGGACCCACGGGCTTCTTAAAAGCATCGGCCTCCTCTTGGGCATTGTTCAAGGACCCGTCGGCTTCTTAGAAGTATTGACAGCCTCCTCTTAGGCTTCGTATAATGATCTCTTCCTCCGGGAATGATAGCCTTCTCTTGGGCTTCGTACAAGGACCGATCGGCTTCTTCAAAGTTTCCAGCCTCCTCTTGGGCTTCGTACAAATTGTCCCGACGAGCTCCTACAGGTATAGGAATAGAACTTAGTAATCTTCATAGAGCAGTCCTTTCCAGAGTCTACTACTGTTTCTCAAAGCATAGTACAAAAGATAAAACTCTAGACTTGGACAGTCTGTTTTCCTTGAGTCTCAAAGACATTCTCAAGTAACCCCTTCGTTAAATAGGAAGAAACCCGTAGACTCGGACAGTCTCAATACCCTTTGGATTTCCCCTTTCCTTAAAGAATAGGGAACAATCCCGATACTCAGATCAAACCCATGAGTACAGTGTTGCTCATATAAGAACTGATTTTCTCTTCAAAAATCAGTATACTGGACCTGTCACTTAACTAAAATAGTCACCAAGCAGATAGCCTTCTCTTGGGCTTTGTACAAATGATTCTCCCCAGCGGAGCAAACCTTTTTAGCCTCCATCTCGGGCTTTGTACGAGATACAAAAACACTCTCTTGTTGAGTATAAAAGATTCCCCTGTAGAGTCAAAACCTTTTAGCCTCTCTCTCAGGCTTTGTATGCGACACAAAAGACTCCCTCGTTGAGTCAATCACCTTTTTTAGCCTCCATCTCGGGCCTCGTACGAGATACAAATTTCATAAGCAAGAGTCAAACTCTTTTTCAGCCTCCATCTCGGGCTTCATACGAGCTATAAAAGATTCTCCAGCTAAGTCAACCCTTTTAGCCTTCTCTTAGGCTTTGTATAATGATATCCCCCACTGGGTCGAACCCTTTTAGCCTCTCTCTCGGGCTTCGTACGAGACACAAATTAGCCTCCTCTTAGGCTTTGTATAATGATTTTCCCCAGCGGAAACTAACCTCCTCTTAGGCTTTGTATAAGAGAACTACTGGTTGATCCAATTAACCTTTTAGCATCAAACATGTGCCTCGTTCACAGTGCACAAATAATCAACAACCCCTTCCCTTTCATCTAATTGCTGTAAGCGGCAAGCCTCTGGATCATCTACATCCATGCCACTGTCCTTCTTTTAGCATGAGGAATTCCTAGGGAAATATGGCGTTGCTCTATACACAGAGTTAAAGTCTTCTCCTTCAGGTTAAAACCCTTTCTTCGGAAATTATGGCATTGCTAGGATCCGCGTATCCTAGTTAAAGTAATTTTCCTTCTCCCCTCTTTAGAGACGACAAATTCTCTCTAAAGTCGAGACCTTTCAGCTTCACATCTTGGGCTTTGAACAAGATATAAATACCTTTCGCTTGACGCCTTGGGCTTTGAACAAGACACCAAAAACCAATTTCCTCCCATAAAATAGGAGGAACTACGAACGCTCTGATTTCCCTGTTTCGGTAAACGGGAATACGTAGGCATAAGATCGAAAGAAAAGATCTTAGCGAGCACACTAAACCAAAACCCAAAATCCCATACTTTCACGTATCTATCAGAAAAGCAATCAGTCCAAACATCCTAAACATCTCATTGAACAGATAACCTGAGTAAGTCCCCGAATCTTTGAGGCATCTGTAACCGAATAGACCGCTGTTCAAACTCAGTATGCAAGCAGGGTTAGTTGGAGACATTTATTTCCCTTTCTTCATCAGCTTTAATAGGATAAAAAATGAATCGAGCTGTAGTAGTAACACCGAAGAGCGGTTGTGCCTCGCAAGCACGTCCAAAAAATTGCTCGCTACATGATGATGTGTATTATGCAATGTGTTGTGGATATGGATGTCGCATGACTTGTATGCTGTTGTGTGATGATAATGCATGTGATGACATGTTGTGGTGATGAGTTGTGGCCGAAAGGCAAATAAATGCAATGTGTTGTATTAAGTTATGTATGCATGTTTATGGTTGCATATATGTGTGAAGATGCATTGGTTGTCATGAGTTCTTGTGTGTCAAGCATCATGATATGCATCTTGTGCGATCGTGTGCCCATGTGGGGTGTGAACGATCGGATCGTGTGCCCATGTGGGGTGTGAGCGATCCATAAACGTCGTGTGCCCATGTGGGGTGTGAGCGACGGATTGGTTCCAGAGGGAATCTGCTATAACATCGTGTGCCTTAAAAATAAGAGGTGTGAGCGATCTGATGGATCGTGTGCCTTAAAAATAAGAGGTGTGAGCGATGGTTATAGACGATCGTGTGCCCATGTGGGGTGTGAGCGATCGGGTCGTGTGCCCGTGTGGGGTGTGACCGATCCATAAACGTCGTGTGCCCATGTGGGGTGTGAGCGACGGGGAACATCGTATGCCCGACGGGGAGTTACAGTGATGTAACGAGCGATGGTTCCAGCAGAAGTTCCTGAGTGAACTTGTGATGATTGAGTCGGTACCGCATTGCATTTATATAGAGTTGTGAGTCGGTCTCTATGATTTGCATTTATCATCTTTATAATGGTGCATTGATGAATAAACATAATTGTGTATGTTTATGTGGAATGATTAAGAATTGTGAAAGTATGCATGATGAATATGCTTGGTTGTGTATATATATACATTGTGATGTATATGAGTGTGTTGTGATGAATTGTTGTGAGAATGTGGAATATGTGTATTTTTATGCTAAGATACATAATTATATGCATTGTTATTATGATAATATTTCTCACCCTTCTGCTGTTTTATAATGCTCTATGAGGCATTGTAGAGTAGGTATGCTGGTGGTCTTTTTGTGAAGCGTGTCTTCATTCTTTTGGTCGGTCGGCTCTGATATGTAGCACCGGGTAGCTAGGAGGACTATGACTCTTTTGTGATACATTTGTACATGTATCTTGTTGATGAATATTTATGTAAACATGAATTATGTTGATGGATTATACTCGATGATATATATATATATATATATATATATATATATATATATATATATATATATATATATATGTATATATGTTTGATGTTATTCAATGTTTAGATTTTCCGCTTTTATTCTAAATATTAAGATGTGGGTGTAAGGACTAAGTTCCTCTGTTGCAAAGTTACCCCACTGTTGCATATCAATTGTTGAGCAGGTGTTGTATGTTTTAAATTCATGTATATTGTGACATACCTCTTTTATACTATGTTATAATTATACTCTGACGAAATTTTTAATATGTGCCTAAATGATTATGTGATTATTTGGGGGTATAGAAAGGGGGTGTTACAGTAGAGGTGTACAAACTTATCTGTTTAGAGAAAAATGAGTCTCTTGAAAGACTGTTTCCGCTTGGGGATATTATATCATACTTTTCTCGGGATCTTCTCGGAGAAATTCCATATGATGTACCCCAATTTTGAGGTGCTGATGACTTTGTTGACATTGGCTTTCTGAAGAAAAGAACCAATGTGTTGCTGAAAGTCTTTAGTTGCGAAGCTTTCTCTAGGGATTTTCCTTAATCCGGGAAAGCGAAGATATCATCTTCAATGGCGAAGAGTGGTGTTGGTGAAGGTTCTCCGGCTCTTCAGAGGTTCAAGTTATCAATGTGGTCAAGGACCGGCTCCAATCCAGAAATAAACTAGAGGAGAGATTATTCAGACGCAGTAATTCCTTACGAGGAAAGAACTGACAACTCGATTGAGAGGACTCTTATCACTAGGAAATAAGACCGACTAGAGTGATAGTGATGTGATATGAATATGCATGTAAAATAATAATGCATGATGTATGTGTGTATATGCTTGACAAAACTGACACGACATACAGATTGATGGATGAACATCACTGGATACTCGGCTACAACGGGAGATGAACAGTATCGTTGGCTCAAAAATAGCAATTCTGCCTTGCTTAGGAGAGATAGTCCCTGCGGGGAACTATGTTGGTCGGGCTTAGGAGATAAGATCTCTGCCGGGGTGTGTCAGATGGAACATGGTCTCTGACACAATTGATCCTTCGTTCAGGCGTACTGGTTTAGAAGGAGTACTTTGATTCTTCACTTTGAAGTTTGCTTACTTCTGGAGAAACGACCAATGTTTTTCTAATGTTCAACAGTCAAAAGAAAATGGCATCTTTATTTTAAAAGAAGAAAAAGTTTAGCAAGTAAATTCATTTTTGTTTTATTTCAAGAATCGGTAATCATGTTAAAATGTCGTTCTGTAAAGCTAAAACAAAATAAGAATTGCAAACAAAAGCACAAGGGCTCAAATTTTATTGATAGGATGGAGATCAACCAAACGCGTGATTCCAAAGAGTATATAAAAATTTAGAAAATGGTAATTTACAGGGAAAAGGGCTACGTTAAAACATAACGACCGCTATCCTTCTATCAACTTTGAATTCTGGGGATCCTGAGCTTCCGTCGAAGATGACCTGGACTGGAGATTTCTGACGGATGGTGTAACTGCTGCTTGAGGGACTTGCCCCTGTTGCCCATAGTTACTTGCCATTATCCCTAATTTTTGCCTGGATTGTACTTTGATGTTTCCAATCCACCGGGATGATTTTTGATTATGTCTCTAATTTTTGCCCGGACCGTCCTTTCGGGTTTTTAATCCACCGAGACATTTTGTTGTTTTTCTCTTTTTTTTAGTTTAGTTTAGGCGAAGTATTTCTTGACTACATCAACATTCATGGGGTAGGAAAATTCCTCTCCGTCCATGGTTGTGTGTCTCAAGGCGCTGCCTGAGAAAGCTTTCTTGACCACATAGGGGCCGTCATAATTCGGGGTCTACATGCCCTGGGAATCAGTGAGAAATGATTGTATCTTTTTTAGCACGAGGTCTCCTTTTCTAAAGACGCGAGGTCGAACCTTTTTGTCGAACGCTTGCTTCATTCTTTGTTGATACAACTGACCATGGCACAAAGTCGTTATTCGCTTTTCCTCGATCAGATTCAGTTTGTCGTGTCGTATTTGACACCATTCAGCCTCTGTTAACTTGGCTTCCATCAATACCGGGATTGATGGGATTTCTACTTCTATGGGGAGCACTGCTTCCATGCCATATACTAGAGAGAAAGGGGTTGCCCCTGTTGAAGTGCGGACAGATGTACGATAACCATGGAGAGCAAAGTGTAGCATCTCGTGCCAATCTTTGTAGGTTACAACCATCTTTTGAACGATCTTCTTAATGTTCTTGTTAGCCGCTTCTACAGCTCCATTCATCTTAGGCCGGTAGGGAGATGAGTTATGGCGTTCGATCATGAACTCAGCGCACAGCTCTTTCATCATCTTGTTGTTCAAGTTAGATCCATTATCAGCAATGATCTGGCTCGGAACACCATAGCGGCAGATGATATTATTTTTGATAAATCGGACCACCACTTGTTAGGTTACATTGGCGTATGACACTGCTTCGACCCACTTGGTGAAGTAGTCAATGGCTACCAGGATGAACCGATGTCCGTTTGAAGCCTTGGGCTGAATCATGCCAATCATGTCGATTCCCCATATGGAAAAAGGCCATGGGGAAGAGAGAACTTTGAGATGCATTGGTGGTACATGGATTTTGTCGGAGTATATCTGACACTTGTGACACCTCCTCATGTACTTGTAGCAGTCAGATTCCATTGTCAACCAATAGTACCCTGCTCTTAGAATTTTTCTCACCATTGTGTATCCATTGGCATGAGTTCCAAAGGATCCTTCATGATTTTCCTTCATTAGCATGTTTGCTTCTGGTCTGTCTACGCATCGAAGCAAGACCATGTCAAAGTTTCTCTTATAGAATGTGTCACCGCTCAGGAAGAAGCTGCATGCTAGCCTTCTGAGGGTCTTTTTGTCCTTTTTAGATGCCCCAGATGGGTACTCCAGTTTTTGAAGGAAGCATTTGATATCGTGATACCAAGGTTTGTCGTCTATGACTGCTTCAATCGTGAAGATGTAAGTGGGCCGTTCAAGGCGCAATATGTCAATATTAGGTATGTCATTCCATTGACATACATTAATCATGGAAGAGATGGTGGCTAAGGCATCAGCCATGTGATTCTCTTCACGAGGGATGTGATGAAACTCGATTTTGTTGATGAAGGGTAACAACCTTCTTGCGTAATCCCTGTAAGGGATCAGTCCGGACTGGTATGTGTTCCAATCTTCTGTGATCTAATTGATAACCAGGGCTGAGTCGCCATATACGTCCAAGTTTTTGATCCTTAAGTCGATCGCTTCTTCGAGACCTATGATACAAGCTTCGTATTCGGCCTCGTTGTTCATACACTTGAACATCAGTCGAGCTGTGAAAGGAATGTGGGTACCCTGAGGTGTTATGATGATTGCCCCAATTCCATTTCCATAATGATTGACAGCTCTGTCAAAGATTAGTCCCCATTGGGAACCTGGTTCTGGCCCTTCACTGGGTAGCGGTTCATCACAATATTTCATTTTCAAATACATGACATCTTTGTTTGGGAAGTCAAATCCGACTGATTCTTGATCGTCAATCGGTTGATGAGCCAAATGATCGGCTAAAACACTTCCTTTAACGGCTTTCTGAGCGTGGTGCTCAATGTCGTATTCTGATAACAACATCTGCCAGTGGGCAATCCTTCCCGTGAGAGCAGGCTTTTCGAAGACGTACTAGATTGGATCCATTTCTGAGATCAACCAAGTAGTGTGACTAATCATATACTGGAAAAGACGTTTGGCTACCCAAGCCAGAGTGCAGCAAGTTTTCTCAAGCATAGTGTACCGAGTCTCGCAGTCGGTGAATCTCTTGCTCAAATAGTAAATGGCAGACTCTTTCCTTTTGGTTTCGTCCTATTGGCCAAGTACACATCCCATTGAGTCTTCCATGACTGTTAAGTAGATGATTAGTGGTATTTCTTCCACTGGAGGTGATAGAATCGGTGGGTTCAACAGGTATTCCTTGATACTGTCGAAGGCGGTTTGGTAATCTTCTATCCAAATGCAGTCCTGATTCTTTTTTTAGTAATTTGAAGATTGGCGCACATGTCGCGGTCATGAGGAATATGAATCTAGAAATGTAGTTCAAACATCCCAGGAATCCTCTGACTTGTTTTTCAGTCTTTGGAGAAGGCATTTCTTGAATGGCCTTGACCTTGTCTAGATCAATCTTAATTCCTTTCTGGCTGACGATGAACACTAAAAGTTTCCCTGAACGAACATCGAAGGTGCACTTGTTGGGATTCAAGCGGAGTTTGTACCTTCTCAGACGCTCGAATAGTTTTGACAGGTGGGTCACATGCTCCTCACCTATTCTAGATTTGGAAATCATATCATCGACATATACCTCGATTTCCTTGTGTATCATGTCATGAAACAGAGTAGTCATAGCCCTTTGATAGGTTGCCCCGGCGTTCTTCAACCCGAATGACATTACCTTGTAACAAAAAGTCCCCCATGGGGTGATGAACGAAGTTTTCTCCATGTTTTTCGGCGCCATTCTGATCTGGTTATAGCCCGAGAATCCATCCATGAAGGAGAAAACTTTGAACTTTGTTGTAGCATGTCAATGTGTGGTAAAGGAAAGTCGTCCTTTGGACTTGCCTTGTTTAGATCTCTATAATTCACACACATTCTGACCTTTCCATCCTTTTTCGGGAATGGTACGATGTTGGCTAACCATTGAGGATATTATGATGTGGCGAGGAAACCTGCGTCAATCTGTTTCTGTACTTCCTCTTTGATTTTGATGGCTATGTCTGGATGAGTCCGTCTCAACCTTTGTTTTACCGGCGGATATTCTGACCTTAACGGTAGATGGTGTTCCACGATGCTGGTATCCAACCCTGGCATGTCCTTATAGGACCAAGCAAATACATCGGAAAATTCTTTGAGAAGCTTTGTCAAACTTTCTTTGACACCTAGACTGAGTAGTGCCCCAATCTTGATTTCTTTTCTTTCTTCCTCTGAGCCCAAGTTGACCGTTTCCAACGGCTCTTTGTGAGGTTTAATGGACCTTTCCTATTGTCTGAGTAATCGGGAGATCTCTTCTGGAATTTCGTTGTCATCTTCTTCTTCAGCCTCAAATATTGGGAACTCAAAGTTGGGTGAAGGCATTGGATTGTATGTTTCAACGGGGTTTAAAAAAAGCAATCTGCATGACGTGATGATTTGTGTTTAGAAGAGATAGAGAAAATGCAAGAGTCTGTGTAGTGTAATTTGTTTTACTGCTTGTTTTTATTATTTGTTGTTTTTTAGGATTACCATTTTCTGAAAAAAGCAAAAAGAGAAAACAGCAATAAATGCGGAAATTATAGAACGACGTTATTTTATTTATGATTTTGTCGATTCTTGAAACTGTAGCCCTATAAAACAAAACTCTGTCGCTTTGGGCTAAGCGAAGAGGTGTATTTACAGAAAGTGAGCCCTATCAAAACATCTGTTTCACCTGGGCAGGGTGAAAGGTTAAAGTAAAGACGGAAATTACTTTGACTTATGAACGACTTTCGGAACATCGACAGCAACCCATTGGCGGCGAACTCCTCGGTGAATCACAAAGTTCGATACCTTCTTTCTTGGTTTGTCCTCAGAAATGACGCCGATTTCTGGCGGAGCTGGATCGTTGAAATCTGTATCCCAAGCAGAGTTGTCGTAGACGAACTCTTCTGTTGTATTTTGCGTAGTATTTGTACTCTCAGCTGTATCTCCCCATCCAGTTGGCTGAATGTCTTCGTGCCTGATACGAGAGCTTTCAGGAGCAGTGTATTTGACCATGAAGTCGTATTTTCCACTCGGTTGTCCCAAGGTTTCCCACACTTCTTTGGAACTAGAGGAGTCATCTCTCTCGATGACGTTGACCTCGGGAAAAGCATAATTGATGAACTCTAGTCCTGCAAACGTTGCGAATTCATCGTCGTGCTGAGTATTTTCAGAATCTCCTGAGTGTTGATCCCATGACATGGTGGGGACGCAGGTATTCTTTTCAATGATGCTGAGCTGACATGCATCGTTGGGCTGACTCTCTTGCCCCAAGTCTCCTGGGTAAGGCTGCCAGATTGGCAGACCATCCATCGGGCCATAGTAATCATGGTCAAAGTTGTACTTAATTGGAGTGTCCTCCTCTAATGAATTTTTTCGGAGCACGGCATCCTTCTGGATCACAGTCTCTATATATCATTTCGACGTCTGACCTGGGTATAAATCTCAGGCCCTGCGCAGGAAAACAGTAGGGAGTCTGCGTTTCGTCCTGAGACATATAACCGTCCTTGTTGAAATAGGACTTCCATTCTTCCTCCATATCAGAGGAATCACCTTCGTTGATGGTATGCACTTCTTGAGTCACCGGGTGAAGGAAACCTCCACTGTGGAAGAAGTCCTGAATGAGATGAAAATTTTCATCGTTGGTGGTAGTCTGGGTACAGGTAGAGGAAAAGCCAAGACCTTTCTTTTTCTTATTGTGAGTAGGAATGACAAGCTGCCCCCATCCTTTTGTATTGTTACTCTCGACTGCTTTGAGACCATCTTTCTATGAGGAAATCGACGTTCGTCCTTCGGATTGATTATCATTGTGTAGTGAAAATGCTTGGAACTGGGTTCCGATTACTCCCTCCGGTTCCACATAAGTGGATGACGATAAGTTGCTTACGAGCAAGGCCTATTCTCCACAGACTGTGACGAGTTGATCGTTCTTGATGAACTTTAGCTTTTGGTGGAGGGTTGAAGTGACCGCCCCAGCTTGATGTATCCAAGGTCTTCCTAATAAACAACTCTATGTTGCCCGGATGTCCATGACCTAAAAAGTGATTTGGAAAGTGTGAGGACCGATAGTTATGGGAAGGTCAACTTCGCCAATAACTGTTTTCCTGGATCCATCAAATACTTTGACG
The DNA here is from genome assembly GCA_022829125.1 of Lathyrus tuberosus. NCBI lineage: Eukaryota > Viridiplantae > Streptophyta > Magnoliopsida > Fabales > Fabaceae > Lathyrus > Lathyrus tuberosus. The sequence goes on along the minus strand of JALAZF010000428.1, from coordinate 3,707,215 downwards.
ACGACATCGCTAGTTCTCATCGGAGGTCCTTTGAACGATAATTACATCAAAGTGGACTTCGACATAACGTTCAGGGCTGACCATGTGTCTACCAGTACGCTTGCTAAAGCATCGTCCAGGAAGTTGATTGTAATGTTGAGCGCCATGTTATGACGGCGACCATCTTCGGGTAATTCTTCATCACTAAATCCCAAGTTATTGCAGGAAGTGATATTAGAGACAATGCTATCGAACTGTTTGACTGTTACATCCTGTTCCACAAAGGCTTGCTCTAAGACTTTCTGTAGAGCCTCCCTGTGCGCTTCTGAGCTAAGTAACAGTGATAATACCGAGATCTTTGAAGGATTTTGCAACAGTGGATCAACAATGTTGTATTCACTCTTCTGGATGAGCTTCAGCATCTCATCGTTGTTCTTTGAAAGGTCGGGATCACTGGATTGACTGACTGGTTGATTAGGAATTTCTGTCTGAGTTTCCTTTTCTTTGTTGGGTTCTCCAACTCCTCTGTTGAAGAACCGACCGCTCCGGGTTACTCGACTGATGTCTGCAATATTCACAACGGATGGTAATGGAGTTTCCTTTCCATTTTTGATAGTTGTTACACCATACTTGTAAGGGATAACCTTAGTTGATTCATACGGTAGTGGTCCTGGTAGATAGATGACTACAGGAGCCTTCTGATTTTTGTGACTGTCGTAAGTAATTCCGATCGGCTCCTGGTTGGGAACTTTCGATTCGTCAAGTAGAGGGATGATGGCACAAACATCTCTAATCCTCTGATGATCAGAGATTACGACAACGTCCTCGATTGGATTAGCGAAATAGTTGGCTGATCCAGAACTTGACCATGGTTGAATCTCTTTGCAGTCCAACTGACTTTGAAGGGCTGCTCGCACGAAGTAGCATCCTTGGTTATCCCCTGAGCAAACTCCCCACCGCTCATAGTTTTGTAGTGGTACCTGGCCACGTCCGCTTTGAATACAGTGTAACCTCACCAGGTCTGTTTCCATCGACCAAACATCCTGACTTTGATATCTAGTAGGATTCCCGTTAGTGATACTAATTTGTTGGGTATCTTCGTCCATATAGATCGGAAGCCACCAATGGTTCAACAAGTGCTGAGGTGTTTCTTGGACAAGGGCACAACCTTGATCGCTTTCACAACCCGCTTTACAACTCTGATAATCACGTGATACCAGGAACCCGAGCCGGACCTATTCAGCATGTAACTCCACCAAGCTGGTATTCATCAAGCGAATATTGAAGATTTGAATCATGTTGATTTGATAATGATTCCTATCATGGTAGTCTTGGATCCATCCAAGATCCATCTGACGCTGGAGGGCCTCTTGTATGAAAGAGCATCCCTGATTGTTCATTGAACAGATCAGACAGGCCTTGTAATCATGTCGTGGCAGATCGTAGTGTAGACTTTGTCGTGAGTGCATCGCGACCAAGTTGACATTCATTGCTAGAATGTTGTGATTCTGGATGATGTTGGAATTTGTATAGACCATATTGACCCCCCGAACTCGGTGTTGTTGGATCCATTCGAGATGCAACTGTTCCTGTAGAGCGGATTGTACCACAGAACATCCTTGATTGTCTTTAGAGCAGATATCACACTGGTGATAATTATGAGGTGGCACATGGCCGTATCCGCTCTGTCTATAATGCATCTTGACCAAGTCGGCCCTCAATAGGAGTACATCATGAATTTGATAGACGTTATTGGATTCTCCCTCTATCAAATTAACTGCAGCCTTCTCATGTTGAGGCAGCGGGTTTGTGAGAACATTGGGATTTGTATCCTTGAAGGATAAGACCCCACTCCTGATGAGCTTTTGCACATCAGATTTGAAATTGAGACAGTTCTCTATGTTATGCCCTGGTCCTCCTTAATGATAAGGGCATGTCTGATCCACCTTAAACCAAAAAGGCAGATTCTCCGGTACTGTAAGGGGAACCTTGGTCTGGACGTGCCCTTTGACCAGTAGTAACGGAAATAGTTCTGCGTACGATACGGGTATAGGATCAAATCCTGGTGGCCGCGTTGCACGGTTGTTGTTGTATGGAGGACTAACCTGCTGAAGAGGCTGTTGTGTCCTTTGCTAAAATTGCTGCGAATGTGGTTGGCTTTGAGCAACCTGAGGTTGATACGTAGGCGCGGGGTTGATAGCAGGAGTTACAGCTGCTACTGGTTGGTACCGTCGCCTCTGCTTTCCGAGAGAGATATTCCCAATATCTTGCTCTTTTTTTAGGGAGAGCATTATCGTAATTTTTAGTACCGCTTGTCGACCCAGTATCTTTGACTAGACGTCCTTCTCGAACAGCTTCCTCGAGACGCACTCCCATGGTGACCATTTCGGTGAAGTCGCTGGGTGCATTGGCAACCATTCTGTCGTAGTAAAATGAGCTCAAGGTCTTTAAGAAAATATTTGTCATCTCTTTTTCCTCAAGAGGTGGACAAATTTGAGCGGCAATTTCACGCCATCTCTGAGCGTACTCCTTAAAAGTTTCCTTGTCCTTTTGTGACATTGATCTGAGTTGATCTCTGTCTGGTGCCATGTCCAGGTTGTATTTATATTGTTGGACGAAGGCAACGCCAAGATCTCTGAAAGTGCTAATCTTAGTGCGGTTTAATCCCATGTACCATTTGAGTGCGGGTACCGGTTAAACTATCTTGGAAGTAATGAATCAACAGATCCTGGTTCTCTGTCTGAGCTGACATCCGCCGAGCGTACATCACCAGGTGGCTTTGAGAGCAAGAGTTACCCTTGTACTTTTCAAAATCGGGCACTTGGAATTTGTGCAGGACTTTCACATTGGGGACCAAACAAAGGTCCGCGACGTCCTTTCCAAATAAATCCTGACCGCGAATAGCTTGCAGCTTCTTTTTCATTTCCAAGAATTGCTCCTGGAATTCATCCATTCTATCGAACATACTTTCCCTTCTTCCAGAAGGTATCGGTGGAACCTGTCCCTCCTGGACAATGTGCACCATAGGGGGTGGTACCGTTACTACGACAGCGAATCTTGGTGCCTCCCGAAGTTTGTAACCTTCAGGAGTTATTGGTATGCCCCTGGCATCTTCGCTTTCCCTAAGTTTGTAACCTTCAGGCCCAGCGGCTACTGCTGGAGTTTCTGGATCTCCAGTGATCGGCGGAATATATCCTTCCGGGATATAGTTGGGTGGCATGCCCCAGGGACGATCCTTCGGCATTCTGTACCTAGGATCGAACTTCTCCAATATCGGCGTTGAGGTGATCTCCGAGATCACAGTTCTTTGTAGCTGAGCTTCTGTCATGGCTTGCATGTCATTACGAAGCTTTCTCATATCCTCTCTCAGAGCGTCGATCTCTTCTTTCAACTCTTTGTTCTCTTCCTCGAGATCCTCCATCTTTTTCTGACGATTGGCCCGAGTATTGTACGAATGAGATAGTTTGAGTCTAGAATCGAGACACAAATGTGAGATTCCTAGGTAAGAAGAATACGTTGCGTGAGAATGATGAATGCAATGATTATATTAATTGTTTTTTGGTTTAATCAAAATAAACTTCGACAATTAGATTGCAAATATCAAACAGTGGTGAAACCCCGTTTTATTGAATTCAAAGGATTGTGGAAATGGAAATACAGTAGATTACAAGGTGCAGAAATAGAAACCTAAGCTAATGGGTCCCGAGTCTTCTCTAAGGAGAACTCGGGTGCAGATTCTGGTACTTTCCTTTTCTTTGACCGGGGCTCTTGGGCCGTTGTAGGGTTGTCATTCCTTTGCCACGTGAAAGGAGCGAGCAAATTCCTCTGGTCATCTTGATTCTCTACAGCATGTCGCTCTAAAATCTCAATTAGAGCATCCTTATCTTTCAGTTGCTGTATTTTGGTACACTCCATATTGAGAATGCGGTACTTGTTCTTCCAAGACCTCTTCTCTTGTTGAACTTTGTTGAGAGTAACCTGAAGTTTTTCCGTTTCAGTCATAAAGTACGTGACAGGCTTCCTTAGCGGAAGAACTCTGTGACGAGGATAAGGCATCTTTAGCTTGAGAGCTCTAGTTTGTACCCAATGAAGATAAGGCTCCACCGAGACACAATCCGGTTTTCTTAGAGACTCCCGTCCTTTCTTATGAACATGTTTCCAAGCGTGCACAATTTCTTTCTTTAGTGCTCTGTCATTTTTTCCTTCCTTGAAGAAAAGACCTTCAAGATGAGCATTCTGTGGGACATGCCTCATCGGGTATCCAAATTGACGACAAACCAATACTGGATGGTAATTGATTCCTCCTTTAGTTCCTATGAGGGGTACGTTGGGGAAGTTTCCACAACGTTCAATGATCCTGATCCCGTCATAGATCCTATTACACCAATCGATGTCAGAGTTGGCAAGAGACATGACTTTATGCGACCAACGTAAGGCATTCTTACGATCCCAAAAAGCGGCAGACTTAGGCAAATGAGAGGTAAACCATTTATATAGCAGGGGTACACAGCATGTGATCATCCCTCCGCTGTACAAATTCCCTAAGTGTACAGAATGATACGCATCTGCGAGCAAAGTTGGTACAGCGTTTCCAATGAGAAAAACCTTAATGGCATTGATATCTACAAAGTTATTGATGTTGGGAAACAGAAATAACCCGTAGGCGAGTAAAACAAAGATGCTTTCAAAAGCAGTCACGTTCCCTATACTAGCAAAGTATAGAGCCTTCTTTACCAGAAACTTGGCTGGTAAACCTGGGATTCCACCTTTAGTGGTCATGTGAGTCCTGACCTCTGACTCGTCCAAATAAATTACTCTTGCAATGGTTTGGTCTTTTGGAATTCCTTCCAGTCCAGAAAATGGAGCTCGATCAGTAATAGGTAGATCAATCAGATAAGAATACTCCTCCAGCGTTGGTGCGAGCTGGTAATCCGGGAATGAGAAACAGTGATAGACCGGATCGTAAAACTGAATGAGTGCCTCCAGGATTCCTTCAATTACCTGGACCCTTAACAGAGGTAGCAGACCACCGTATTTGGCTCTGAAAGCGTCAGGGTTAGTGACCATCCTTGCTAATCCCCTCAAATCCTCTAATTTTGGAACCTTGAAGGTATACTTGTGAGTTTTCCTTATACCAAAATCCATTAGCGCAATCCTTTTATCTGAAATTTGCAATCATCGTCTTAGTTTAATTTGAAAAAGAGAGACTAGAAGAGAAGATTTTCTTTGTTTTAATGTATTTTAAAATGAATGCATGAATGCAGCACACAAAAACATAGAAAAAACATGGGGTCAAAGGGTCGGTGTCATGAAGTCAAGGCTCTACCCGTCCCAAAGGTTTATACTAGTGATTTTTTTACCCGTCTCTCAAAATCATTGATTCTTGTCTAGATCACATCAGCGGGCCGGGAACCGTGCTAGGTGATGTAATTCGAAGAATCTCAGAAGAGGGTAGTATCGCGTAACAACTATTTCCGATAGCTTCCGCACTACTGAAAGAGGTTTTTCCTAGGTGTATACTCAATCTTTCCACATGCGGCATCGCATGCATTCCCATTAGCAGAAAAATAAACACAGATATCAATTAGGAAAAGTAGTATATATATTTTTCCTAATGTCCTAGACTTTTAAGAGCAATGAATCCTATGTTCCTGACAGAAAATGTCTCCCCGGCGGAGTCGCCATTTTGTGGTACCTTCCCAATTTAAAGGTTTTTGACCTAAGATCCTAGTGAGGGCCAATCCTAGCAATAATGACATTCCCTGGAAGAACTGCTATGAAAACAACTCGTCATATGGTTTCACCTTAAATTGTAGGAAAGAAGGATTAGGCCCCACGGTGGGCGCCACTTTTCTGTAGCGAGCGATTTTGGACGTGGTTCTTAAGCACTGTCGCTCTAGGGGTAACTATAGGTTGATTCAATTTTTATCCTATTAAGCTGACTAAGGAAGGGAAATAGATGTCTCCAATTAACCCTGCTTTCATACTGAGTTTAAACAGCGGTATGTTAGGTTACGGATGCTGTGTGGAAGTGGGGCATCTTTCTATCTATTTTGTTAAGGATGAAATTACGGGACTATGTCATTGGTAGGATGTTAGGACTTTATGCTTTTCGATTGATGTGTGAAGGTACAGGATTTTGGGTTTTTGATTAGTGCGCTCGCTAAGATTTCTCTTTCAATCTTATGCCTACGTATTCCCGTTTGCCAAAACAAGGAAATCAGAGCGATCATAGTTCCTCCTATTCTATGGGAGGGAATGGTGTTTTGGTGTCTTGTTCGAAGCCCAAGACGTGAAGCTAAAGGTGATTTGTATCTTGTTCAAAGCCCAAGATGTGAAGCTGAAGGGTCTATTTGTATCTTGTTCAAAGCCCAAGATATGAAGCTAAAGGGGTTCCTGACTGAGAGGGAATTTGTCATCTCTAAGGAGGAGTTGTTGATGTTTGTATGTTGTGATCAAAGCATGATTTAATGCTAAAAGGTTGATTGTCTCAACCGGGGTTTCCTTATACAAAGCCTAAGAGGAGGCTAAAAGGGGTTGACTCAACAAGAGAGTTTTTTGTGTGTTTTGTACAAAGCCCAAAACGGAGGAGAAAGGTTTGATTGACTCAACAAGAGAGTCTTTTATACTCAACAAGAGAGTGATTTGTTGTCTCGTATGAAGCCCGAGACGAAGGCTAAAAGGGTGATTCAACAAGAGAATCTTTTATACTCAACAAGAGAGTGTTTTTGTATCTCGTACGAAGCCCGAGATGGAGGCTAAATGTTTGATTCAACAAGAGAATCTTTTATACTCAACAAGAGAGTGTTTTTTGTATCTCGTACGAAGCCCGAGATGGAGGTTAAAAGGGTGATTTGACTCAACAAGAGATTCTTTTATACTCAACAAGAGAGTGTTTTTGTATCTCGTATGAAGCTCGAGATGGAGGTTAAAGGTTTTTGACTCAACAAGAGAGTATTTTATACTCAACAAGAGAGTGTTTTTGTATCTCGGACGAAGCCCGAGATGGAGGCTAAAGGTTTTTGACTCAACAAGAGAGTCTTTTATACTCAACAAGAGAGTGATTTTATATCTCGTACAAAGCCCGAGATGGAGGCTAAAGGTTTGATTCAACAACATAATCGTTTATACTCAACAAGATAGTGATTTTGTATCTCGTACGAAGCTCGAGATGGAGGCTAAAAGTGGGTTGCTGTTTCAGTTGAGTGACAGATCCAGTATATTGGATAAAAGAGAAAATCAAGTCTTATATGAGTAATGTCGTACTCAAGAATTTGATCTAAGGATCAGGGTATCTCCTGTTCTTTAAGGAAACAGGGAATCCAAAGGATTAGGGTATCTCCGAGTCTACGGGTTTTATCTTTTGTACTATGCTTAAGGAACAGTAGTAGCAAGATCTAGACTCTTTGAAAAATTGTTCTATTAAGATGACTAATTTTTGTTTCTATACCTCTAGGAGGTCGTTGGGACAATTTTTTCAAAGCCCAAGAGGATGCTGGAAACTTTTAAGAAGCCGAGAGACAATTTGTACGAAGCCCAAGAGGAGGCTATGAAAACTTCTAAGAAGCCAACGGGTCCTTGTACAACATCCAAGAGGAGGCAGGGATGCTTTTAGAAAGCCTGTGGGTCCTTGCACTAAGCCCAAGAGGAGGCTGATGAACAGTTCCAGAAAGGGCTTCACATGGAACAATGGCCTTCTGTATATGAATTGTTCAAGGGGGAAGATTTCTTAGATCTAGTTATCTAAAATTGATGTAAGGAGGCGAGTTTTTGTCTAGTTCTAAACGTAGTTGCCGGGGAAACTCTGAATATCTGTACTAGTATTACACAGTTGATATGAGTTTATGAAAGAAGACTTACAGTGGAGCAGCCCCACAATACAGTTATATACATATGAAAGCAGTAAATGAAAGCAGGTAAACACTTACTCGGTGGTAGAGCTTCCATGCTGTATTGTTAGTTGTTCAACAAAGAAAAATTAAAAACAACAGTATATAAAATCAAAGGAGAAAGTGCTTTGAAAAGAGGTTGGGGCTTACAGCTCAAGGAGAGGCCCAAGTTTTATCAGTGATCGCACTGTTGTTTTGTACAGGGACTTATACAAGTGACTGAGGCCCAAGAAAGGTTTTCTGTACAAAGGGGATGGGTCTTACACTCTCTCAAGAGGCCCAAAAATTGATTTTAAAGAAAAAGAGTTGGGGCTTACAACACGAGGGGAGGCCCTGTTGGTTTGATTTTGAACTGGCGATCGCGTCGACCTTTGAAATACAATGGGACTTATACAATAAGTGAGGCCCACAAGTTTTTATTTACAAAGGATTGGGTCTTACACTCTATTAGAGGGCCAAATGAGTTTTAAGAAAGGAAATGGGTCTTACTACTCGAGGGTAGGCCTAGATGATTTTTGCTTGAAAAACAGCGATCGCGCCGAAGTTTTGAAAATACACAGAGGGACTTATACAATAAGTGAGGCCCACAATGGGTTTATTTTACAAAAAGGCTTGGGTCTTACACTCTATTAGAGGCCCAAAGTGTGTTTGAAAAAGTTTGATGAGGGTTGAATTAATCAAAACCCTAAGTTATTTTCAAAAATGTATTTTAATTGAATAAAAATTCAATTAAAATGACCAAAATTGTTAAGCATGTGAAAAAACAAATTGTGATCTTGGATTAATGTTTCAAAAATCAAGTTTTGACCTACAAAATGATTAGAAATCATTAAAATTTGCAAAATCAAGAAGGAAAAAAAATATTTTAAATGTCAAAAACAATTAAAATATTAATTCTTTGCAAAAATATCAATTATATGGAATAAATAATATTTTTGGGATTTTTTTGGCAAAATAAAATATTTCAACATTTTTGTGAATTATTAAAAAGGGAGTCAACTCAAAATCATTAAAACTCAGAGAGAAATTAATTTTTGAATCAATTAAATAAAATCACAAAATTCAAATATTTGAATATTTGAAAAAGGGCGCCAAGAACATGGCAAGAACACGCGCCCGTCCTCTGTTTCTGCAGATTTGCATTTTCTATCTAATCTCACTGAATACTTGATGAAATCATGCAATCTACATATCGATCTACTCGTTTTTACCTCACGATCATGTCTATGGTCTTTAATTTCATTTATTTTAAGCATGGAATAAGAAATCAAAGAGAAACCTCAAGAACCCTAAATTCTGCATGAAGGTTCAGAAATTCCATACACGATTTATACAAAGCAATTGATTGAGGGTAAACACTCTATGCATGATTATGAACATATGGCCAAATTATTGTGCAGCAAAAAATGCATGGATCATAGAGTTAGAAGAGCTAATGCTTACCTCTTGCAGCTGGTGATCGTGTTTTGGGTTAGGGGTGTTACAGCTAGGTTCCAATGATGGGGATAGCTTCCCTAGGTGCCATGGAGTGTGTCTGGATGCTTGGAGTGGATTGAAATGATCTGGAACTAAAAATGGTACCCCAACTGCAAATCTGTCAAGAACATGAGCAATGGGCTAGTGATTTTGTGGTTTTGGTGTTCCAGATGTTTTGTGAGTGTTTAGATCACTTCTATATGATGTTTATGAGGTGTGTGTGTGTGATTGGTTTGATGGGAAAAGCTCTCAAACTCAAAACCCGATAGTGACTTGCCGTAGAAGGCAAAATTGAAAGTGAGAAGGAGATTTTGAGGAAAGCGTCTGTTTGATGGCTTTGGTGTACTCAAACTGATCACAAATGAGCTCTATTTATAGTAGAGCAAGTTTGTTTTGGGATCAATAATGAATGGCAACTGCATAATAGGTTTGGCCAATGTTGAGCAATGAGAATCCAAGTCTCCTCTAGCCATTGACTAGAGGTTAGGGCACAGGCTGCTGGTCCCCTTGGTCTTGGATCAGTCTTGACTGAATTCAGTTGCAAATGTGTCCGTCCATGCCACCTTGGTGCATCCATTAAATGCTCCAATCCAAAATTGGAGTCTTGTCCCTCTTTTAGGGATTTCTAGGTTTGGCGTGCTACTTCTTGTTCCACGGACTTTGGACGTTTGGATCAGTGTTTGTCCCCTTTAGATTTGATCCTCAAATGTATTCCAAGGACTTTGGCAGTTTGCAGCAAGGCATATTGCCATTGTCATATCTCATGGCTCAAGTGGAATTTGGTTATGTTCTTGGCCATTTTGGAAAGCCCTTGTATGATGCAATAACTGTTTGATCATAAATGGTTTTGATACCTTTTGGATCCAAGTGAAAAATGGTCCTACATTTGGAAAAAAGTGAAGGGAGATTCTGACTTAGTGAAAATTACACTAAGTGTTGGAAAAAAGTGACATTTTCACTTTTCTTGATTTTGATCATTCCATAACTTGCAATCCATTAGGAATTGGAACGAGTTCAGTTTGAAGCTTTTGTAGAGGGTAATGGGAGCTACAAATCCAGCTTTAGATGGGGAAAAATGGCCTTGTGGTTTAGGAGTTATGATCCTCCAAAGTTGGTACCCTAGCCACTTTGTTTCATAACTTAGAAATTTTCTAAGTTTTCTATGGTTACCCCTTTTACAAGTTATCTCACTTTTCTTGATTTTTCTTGATGAATGATGATTCCAATCATACATTAACATCATTTTGGGGTCAAAGAACCATATTTGTGAAAAATCTCAAAAAGTCAAAGATGACTTTTGTGCACAGTTGACTTTTTGTCAGATGAATTCCAAACTGTGCAATCCCATATGAAATCATGTCCTTGAACTAAATCAAACTTGATGGACACGTTACATAGGTGTTATAGGGTGTATTGAATCATGTCCAAGGGTTTGGGAGCATGCCTGGGTCAAAAGTCAAAGGTACAGTTGACTTTTTCTGCGAAACGCTAACTGTGGTTCAGATGAAATAGAAACTTGTTGATCAAGCTTCTTGGATCAATCCATTGTTGCAAATGGATCAATGTAGTGTGTTAGAGACCCTCAAATCCACTCTTGAGGTCTTGGCTCATGTTTTGTCCCAAAAGTCAATTTAGGAGTGAATTGGGTCAAAAAACCCTAATTCCTGACTTTTTTATGAATGTTTCCCCAGAGGCTAAATTGACTTGTTGATTGGGTTTATGATGTCCCTTGGAGCATATTTGGTTGTATTGTGAAGCATTGGCTCATGCCCAGAGGAAAATTTCCATCTGGAGGCCCTGGCCGACCAAAACCCTAGTTTGGTGACACTGTCGATCTTGAGGCTTGATCCACTTGGAATGCTGCAACTTTGTGCTTGATTCTTGAAGTGTGAGTCCTTTTGATCCTTTGGTGGATGTTTGAGAGGTTTAGACAAGTTGAAGATCATGTCATTTCTTGATCGATCCTTTGTCTAAGAGCTATGAGAGGGCTTAAAACCCTAAGTTTGATTGTAGTGGATGCTCACCCATCTTTGGGGAGACTAATGAGGTATGATGGTTCACCCATATTGTGATGATGATTTGCACAATGATGGGGAATCTCAGTGGTCAAAATTTGGGGTATAACACTCGTGCTTAAGTAGATACAATCATTTCTCTCTGATTCTCGGGGCAAGTGGACCCTGAATTATGACGGCCCCTATGTGGTCAAGAAAACTTTCTCAGGCGGCGCCTTGAGACTTGCAGCTATGGACGGAGAGGAATTTTCCTACCCCACAAATGTTGACGTAGTCATGAAATACTTCACCTAAATAATAAAAAAAAAACGTCTCGGTGGATTGAAAACCCGAAAGGGCGGTCAAGGCAAAAATTAGAGACATAATAAAAAATCATGCCGATGGATTTAAAATCTCAAAAGTACAATCCAGGAAAAAGTTAGGGATTCATGGCAAGTAACTACGTCCAACAAAGGGGCAAGTCCCTCAGCAGCAGTTTCACCATCCATCAGAAATCTCGATCAAGGTCGTCTTTAACAGAAGCTCAGGATGTCCAGAATTCAAAGTTGGTAGTAGGATAGTGGTCGTTATGTTTCAATGTAGCCCTTTTCCCGTAAATTACCATTTTCTAACTTTGTAAATACTCCATGGAATCATGCGTTTGGCTGATTTCCATCCTATCAATAAAATTTGAGCCCTAGTGCTTTTGTTTGTAATTCTCGTTTGTTTTAGCTTTATAGAACGACATTTTAATATGATTAACGATTCTTAAAATAAAACAAAAATGAATTTACTTGTTAACTTTTTCTGCTTTTAAAATAAAGATAGCAATTTCTTTTGACTGTTGAACATCAGAAGAACATCGATCGCTTCACCGGAAGTAATCGAACCTCAAAGTGCAGAATCAAAGTACTCCTTCTAAACCAGTACGCCTGAATGAAGGATCAACTATGTCGGATGCGAATATTCTGTCTGACACCCCCGACAGAGTTCTTATCTCCTAAGCCCGACCAACGTTATTCCCCACGGGGACTATCTCTCCTAAGCAAGGAGGAATTGCTATCTTGAACCAAAGGTACTTCTTCGTACCCCGCAGTGGCCGAGTATCCAGTCGAGTTCCTCTATTAGTCTGTATGTTGTGTCAGTTTTGTCAGCATAAACATACATACATCATGCATTATTGATTTACATTCATGTTCATTTTGCATCACTATCATTCTAGTCGGTCTCTTCCCCTAGTGATAAAAGTCCTCTCAATCGAGTTGTCAGTTCCTTCCTTGTTAGGAAATGTTGTGTCTAAACAATCTTTCCTCCATTTTTACTTCTGGATTAACGTTGGTCTATCGACCACTTTGATAACTTGAACCTCTGAAAGGTAAGAAAACCTTCGACAAATGTCACTCTTCGCCATTGAAGATGATATCTTCGCTTTCCCGGATTAAGGAAAATCCCCGTAGAAAGCGTCTTAATCAAAATTTCGCGGATGAAAAGGTCATTGGTACCTCAAAATTGGATTACGTCAAATGGCATCTCCCCAGGAAAATTCGGTGAGAAGTTTGAGGAAAACCGCTACGAATAGTGTCCCTTGTCAAGAAAGTTTATTGACAAAAGAAACTAAGACCAGTTCCTTGGTGGGAAACTAGGATCGAGGGGAAGTTCATACCGAAAACTTAGACCAGTTCCTTGGTAGGAAACCAGGATCGAGGGGAAGTTTAAATCGGAAATTAAGACCAGTTCCTTTGTAGGAAACCAGGATCGAGGGGAAGTTTATACAAGAAACTGAGACCAGTTCTTTGGTAGGAAACTAGGATCGAGGGGAAGTTTATGCAAGAAACTGAGACCAGTTCCTTGGTAGGAAACCAGGATTGAGGGGAAGTTTAAATCAAAAACTGAGACCAGTTCCTTGGTAGGAAACCAGGATCGAGGGGAAGTTTATACAAGAAACTGAGACCAGTTCCTTGGTAGGAAACCAGGATCGAGGGGAAGTTTATATCAGAAACTAAGACCAGTTCCTTGGTAGGAAACCAGGATCGAAGGGAAGTTTCTATCAGAAACTGAGACCAATTCCTTTGTAGGAAACCAGGATCGAGGGGAAGTTACTTTCAGAAACTAAGACTAGTTCCATGGCTGAAGACCATGATCGAGGGGAAGTTTCTACCTTTTCTAAGCATCATTGCTTAGCAAAAGAAGATGGATGGGAAAGCATCCATTCATATCCACAGTCAAAATTTCGGGTATTCCGATATTTAATCATCTTGCAGCCTGAATGCCCGAATACCTTCGTCATTCACACCTTCGGGTCCAAGAAGATTAAATAGGGGCATCTGTCATACCCTAAATTTTGACCACTAAGATTTCCCGTCATTGTGAAAATCATCATCACAATATGGATGAACCACCATGCCTCATCAATCTCCTCAGGGATTGGTGAGCATTCACTACAATCTAGGATTAGGGTTTCAAGCCCTCCCAGAGCATTTAAACAAAGGATCAATCAAGAAATGACATGATCTTCAACTTGTCTAACCTCTTAAACCCACAAAGGATCAAGATGACTCCCACATCAAGAATCAAGCACAAGGTTGCAATATTCCAAGTGGATTAAGCCTTAAGATCACCACAGTCACCAAATTAGGGTTTTGGTCGACCAGGGCCTCCAGGTGGAAATTTTCCTCTGGGCATGAGCCAATGCTTCAAAGGATAACTCAAGATACTCCAAGGGACCTTATGGACCCAATCATCAAGTCAATTTAGCCTCAGGGGATGCATTCACAAAAAATCAAGAATTAGGGTTTCTTGACCTAATTCACCCCTAAGTTGACTTTTGGGACAAAACATGAGCCAAGGCCTCAAGACATGGGTTGAGGGTCTCTAACACAATATATTAATCCATTTACAATAATGGATTGATCCAAGAAGCTTGATCAGCATGTTTCAATTTCATCAGGACCATAATTAGGGTTTTGGGGAAAAAGTCAACTGCACCTTTGACTTCTGACCCAGACATGCTCCCAAATCTTGGGACATGATTCAATACACCCTATAACACCCGTAGAACATGTCCATCAAGTTTGATTTAGTTCAAGGACTTGATTTCATAGGGGATCGAACAGTTTGGAATTCATCTGGCAAAAAGTCAATTGTGCATAAAAGTCAAAGTTTGACTTTTTGAGATTTTTCATAATTATGGTTCCTTGACCCTAAAATGATGTTAATGTGTGATTTGCATCATCATTCATCAAGAAAAACCAAAGAAAGTGGGTTAACTTGTAAAGGGGTAACCATAAAAACATAGAATTTTTCTAAGTTATGAAATAAAGTGGCTAGGGTACCAACTTCCAAGGATCATAACTTGAGATCCAAGCAACCATTTGGGATGATCCAAAGATGGATTTGTAGATCTCATGGCATACTTTAAAAGTGTCATCTACACCTCATTCCAATTCATCATGAATTTTGAGTTATGGGTGGATCAAAATGGCTGAAAACATGAAATGTCACTTTTTCCAACACTTAGTGAAATTTTCACTAAGTCAGAATCTGTTTCACTTTTTCCAAAAAGTAAGGGCATTTTTCACTTGGATAAAAAAAGTGTCAAAATAAACTATGATCACACATATGTTGTATCATATGAGAGCTTTCCAAAATGGCCAAGAACCCCATCAAACTCAACCTGAGCATGAAGTTATGACAGTGGCAATATGCCTTGTTGCAACTGTCATAACAAGGCAAATTTGTGCATTTTGCTCGATTTGAGCAATTTGTGCAAATGAAAAACAAGTCTATCCATCTGAACACCTCAGGGGGGGACCAAGGAGGAACCAACTCTGATCCATAAGCCTCCCAAGTCCTTGGAACTAAAAATAGCATGCCAAACCTAAAATGCCTAAAAAAGGGACAAGACTCCAATTTTGTTTTGGAGCATTCAATGGATGCACCAAGGTGGCATGAATTGAGCCATTTCCAACTGAATGAGTCAAGGACAAGCTATGAACCAAAGACACATAGGCCTGTGCTCTAACCTCTAGTCAATGGCTAGAGGAGACTTGGATTCCTATTGATCAACATTGGCCAAACCTCTGCTGCAGTTGCCATTCACTATCGCAGCCAAAACAAACTGGCTCTACTATAAATAGAGCTCATTTGTGCTCAGTTTGAGTACACCAAAGCATTACAACACTTGCTTTCCTCAAAATCTCTTTCTTTAGGCAAAAACACCTTCTTTAGCAAGGTAACTCTGAGTTTTTGAGTTAGAGAGCATTTCCACCACAGCTCATGATCCAAACACATCCAATATGTCATATCTAAGCTGTCCAAACTCTCTTAAGTGACCTGTAACACCAAAATCACAAAGTCCCCTCTCAAAACCTCAAAATTGGATTTTTTGCAATTTTCAGGCCATGTCTTGATTCAGTCACTTTCCAAACCAGATAACACCTCAAACACACTCCAAATATCATCCTTGAACTGTCCCAAATGTTTCCACACATCTGGAACACCATTTGAGAAAGTTGCTATATTGGCCAATTTTGCCCCTTTTGCAAGAAAAGGCCAGTTTCCATTCCTGAGGTTTCCAGCTGATTCCAATCATCCTAAAAGCTTCTAAGGGACCATTTGAGGGTGTTCAAAGCATCAAAACACTTTTGGAACAAAGCACTTGACAAATTGCCTAAAAAGCTCCTAAAGAGGTAAGCATCTCAACTTGAACTCTTTAAAATATGCATTGCTTTGAGGTCCACTGATCATGCACATCTCCTACATGTTATATATGTTGTGTTTGAACCAATTCTTCATGTAATTCATGCCTGCAACAAGAGATAGCACAGAAAATGCAAAGCATGACGTATTTCAAAACCACTATCGGGTTTTGAGGAGGATATATTTTCTGAAAAAACCACCACCACCATTGGATTCCTTGCGAAATTCTGAGCCAGATACATATAAATTTTGTCTCAATCCATGGAGAAATGAGAAAGTTACAAGCTTCACGTTTCTTGGCTAAAACCTTGCTTTGCCTTGCCTTGGCCAGGCCAAGAACAAGGCAAGCCTTGTATATTTGTGGTTGGGGTTTGATACACGGATGTATCACCACCCCAGTGGTAGAGGGCGCGCACTGCACACAAGAGGTCTGGGGTTCGAATCCCCCTCGCCCCAGATCCTCTTTTTACCACTTTTTCCCACTTTTTATTGTTTTTCATATTATTTTTAATAACTTGAAATATTTATAACTCACTCAATTTTAATTATTTTTGATTGGTTCTTTTTGCAAAAAATCACAAAAATGTTTAAATATTTTATTCCACAAAAAAATCAGATTTATGTTAATTATTTAATATAGTTGATATTTTTGTAAATAAATTCATTTTATTTGTTTTTAAACCCTTTTAAAAATAAATATTCACCTTGAGAAATCAAAACCAAATGAGTTTTAATTCATCTTGTGATTAAAACCTTATTTTTCAAACCTTAGCCAAAAATCACAAGTTGTTTATTCAAACTTATATGGTATTTTTATCATTTTAATTTTCTTTGAATAATTACTTTAAAAAATGATGAAATTAGGGTTTTGGTCTTTATCACCCTAAACAAATCTTTTTCAAACTCTTGTGCCTCTAATAGAGTGTAAGACCCAATCCCCTTTTTACCAAAGCTAATTTTTGAGCCTCAGATATTGCATAAGTCCCTCTGTGTAAAAAGAAAATAACGGCGCGATCGCCCGTTCAAAATAAAACCTTGGGCCTCTCCTTGAGTTGTAAGCCCCATCACTTGCACAAAAATAAACCTTTGGGCCTCTAATAGAGTTTAAGACCCAACCCCTTTTGAAAACCAAATCATTTTTGGGCCTCAGTCATTGTATAAGACCCACTGTGTTTTCGAAAACCTCTGCGCGATCACCGTTTTCAAACAAACCAATTGGGCCTCCCCTCATGTTGTAAGCCCCATTTCCTTTTCTCAAAACACTTTTGGGCCTCTTTAGAGAGTCTAAGACCCATCCCTTTGTACAGAAAACATTTCTTTGGGCCTTAGTCATTTGTATAAGTCCCTGTACAAATTTAAAATAACGATGCAATCACTGATAAAAACTTGGGCCTCTCCTTGAGTTGTAAGCCCCATCCATCTTTTCAAAATACTTTCTCCTTTGATTTTGAATCCCAATATATAGTTGTCATCAAAACTTTCTTTAATTTCTTTGTTGAACAACAAACAAAACAGCATGGAAGCTCTACAACGGGTAAGTGTTTATCCGCTTTCTTTTATCTGCTTTCGTATATATAACTGTATTGTGGGAAGCGGCGCATGGCTAGTCTTCTTTCATTCTTTTAAATACATGTCATATATATATAACTGTATTGTGGGAAGCTGCGCATGGTTAGTCTTCTTTCATACCTCCTATATACTTGTCATATATCAACTGTATATATACTAGTATAGTTATTTAGAGTTTTCCCCGGCAACTACGTCTAGAACTAGGTAAAGCCCTGTTGGTCACTCCTGAATAACAAACAAAACTAGATCCCCCATAGGATTCTAGATACAGTCTTCCCTCCTCATGGGGTTAAACAATATGGAACAGAGAGAAAGGAAGTATTCTCGGTGAACCTTTTCTCAGACTGTAACCCTAGAAATTGTCAAAGAAACTCTAACTCCCCAGAGATGACATTTCCTCCGTGAATGGCATCTCTTGAGTTTCTTCCAAATTCTCGAACTTTCCTGGAATGATCTCTTCTCAGTGAATTGTATTTCTTGAACTTCTCTTGGTTTGGGGACCCACAGGCTTCCTAAAAGCATCACTGCCTCCTCTTGGGCGTTGTACAAGGACCCTTCGGCTTCTTAGAAGTTTTCATGCCTTCTCTTGGGCTTAATACAAGGACCATGATGACCTCTTAAAGGTATAAGATAGAATTTAGTCATCCTTTGCTAGAGCAGTCTTTCCAGCGTCGAAACTCCGGCCATTTTAGGGTTGACTCTCATCCCTTAATGCCCGTGCCTCCTCTTGGGCATCGTACAAAAGATAAAATTCTAGACTCGGACAGTCTAAACCCCTTGAGTCTCGAAGACATTCTCAAGTCCCCTACAAACATAGGAAGAAGCCCGTTCTCTCTCATGAGAGTTCCCCACATTTGGACCTGTTTCGGGATCTCAATAATCCTCAGCAGTAAGACAGCCTCTTCTTGGGCTTTGTACAATGATTCTCCCCAGCGGAGATAACCTTTTCAGACTCTCTTGTTGAGTCACTCACTTTTCCAGACTCTCTTGTTGAGTCAAATCTTCCTTTTAGCCTCAATCTCGGGCTTTGTACGAGATAGCAAATCACTTTCTTGTTAAGTATAAATGACTCTCTTGTTGAGTCAATCACCCTTTTAGGCTCCGTCTTGGGCTTTGTACATGACATATAAAACACTCTCTTGTTGAGTATAAAACACTCTTTTGTTGAGTATAAAAGACTCTCTTGTTGAGTCAAACCCTTTTTAGCCTCCGTCTTGGGCTTTGTACAAGACAAATAAAAACACTCTCTTGTTGAGTCAAACCCTTTTTCAGCCTCGATCTCGGGCTTTGTATGAGATACATATAAACTCTCTCCAACAGAGTCAAAATCCCTTTTAGCCTCAATCTTGGGCTTTGTACAAGACAGAAAGAACATTTCCCTAGAAAAGTCAAACTGTTACCCTCCTCTTAGGCTTTGTATAAAGAAATCCCCAGTTGAGCCAATCAACCTTTTAGCATCAAATTGTGCTTTGCTCACAGCATACAAACATCAACAACTCCTCTTTAGAGATGACAAATTCTCTCTCAGGACCCTTTAGCTTCATATCTTGGGCTTTGAACAAGATACAAATAACCTTTAGCTTCCATCTTAGGCTTTGAACAAGACACCAAAAACACTTTTTTCCTCCCATAGAATAGGAGGAACTACGATCGCTCTGATTTCCCTGTTTCGATAAACGGGAATACGTAGGCATAAGATTGCGAAATCTTAGCGAGAATAATAATCAAACACCCTTAGTCCAGTACCTTCATACATCAATTAAAGGAAAATCCAGTCTAGTATCCTAACCAAAAGCCTGTACAGTCAAGACACTTCCGTTCTTAAGCGCATAACCCCGAAGGAGACCCCCCCTATTTGATAGCATTTGTAAACCAATAGTTTTGACTGTTTAACCTCAGTATGCAAGCAGGGTTAATTGGAGACATCTATTTCCCTTCCTTAATTAGCTCAATAGGATAAAAATGAATCGAACTATAGTACCAAAGCAATAGTGATTCGAAACCACAAAAATCGTGCTACAGATACCTCGATCGGGCTCCATCGTCGCCGTACCAATTAGGCAGAACACCCAACTTGAGATGGGAAGTTCACGCCATGGAGCTAAGACCTCGACCAAGCTCTCAGCTTCGTTGAAGGTCGGAATACATCTCCGACCACTCGACCAGTTCCTCACACAATCAAGGACCAACAAAGTCAACCAAACCCCTAAATTACTTAGACAAAAAACAAAACAGATATCATCAAAGCATACAAACATCACACACACAGATAAACAAAATGCAAAGAATTAAACCGGGAAGAAGCCCATTGTGCGAATTGTACATACAAAAATGTCATAAAGCCCCTGGCACGCAAGCCGGGCAATCACAAAAATCACAGCGCGCAGGGCGAACTAAACAATGCTAAAAGAAAATTGGCGCGCAGGCCAAACAAGCTAAACAAAGAAAAGCTAAGCATCCACGTCCCTATTGGGATGCCCTTCCTCCGCGTTCTCGTCATCGTCATCACCCTCGGACTCGGGCGGTACAATCTGACCATCAACAACCTCGTGATAAGGGCAAGTTCCCTCAGAGATGAGGTCGGCATTCAGCACCTGAAGCTGCTTCAAGGCCTTGGCAAAGCCCACCTCGATAGCAGCAAGGACACCCTGCTCAGTCTGCCTGAGCTTTGCGATCAATTCGTCCCAAGTAACCAGTAGCTTGTCATCCTCGGTCTCCTCTTCAGCAGGTCGGACAGCCTGCTCCAGCTCGGCGATCCTCGCCAAGAGATTTTTCCTCTCCTCAGCAGCCTTCTCCAACCTTTCTTCTAGCTGCCCCTGAAGCTCGACCTGGGCCTCATTCTGTTTCTTGCACTCCGCGAGGTCCTTGCTCAGCTTTTTCATTTCGCCCTCAACGGATTTGAAGCTATTGTGAAACCTAGTCAGCTCCGACGACGGATAGGTTTCGTCGTTCAGGACCAGCGTTGTAGCACATAGCCATATCATCGCAACCATGTCCTCCACTAGGGATTTCCTCCTCTAAACCTAGTCATCACCCAAGACGGCCTGTGCCTCGGAGGCAATGACTGACGGGGAGTTATCCCCCGAGAAAAAATTAGGCCACAAACAATAGGCTGGAAACACAAACTTGTCACGGGGAGGACTCTTAGTGAGATCCACATACGTATGCCCGACGGTTCTCTGCCTCTTAGGAGATCCTTGCGAGCTGGAGATTGACTGCCCTGCGGAGGACTGGAGGAGTCCCTGGGGGTTGGGATGGGGTCCATCACCTACTGTCGGAGCTGCTCGACCCGTCCTTTGTCGGCTCTCTTTGAACCTCGAGTTGACGTCAACTTCTTCACGCGTTCCTCCAAGGTCGACATAACACCTGCAAGAAAATAAAGAGAGCGAACATCAGTGAATCAACAATAGAAACGATAACGGACCCCGAGTCAGGGGTGTTCCCACTACCTAAGAACCAAAGAGCCTCCTCCTCGGTATCGCACTCGAGGAGAGCCTTTGTGTTTATGATCCGAGCTTTGGTGAGGGTCTCTCCGTGGGCGTTGGTTATGAAGTTTCCATATGGGGTCACCAACTTCGCTTTGCTGAACGCTTGGATGAACTTCACTATCTTCTCGTAGGCCTGCTTGTCCTCCTCGCCTAACGCACTGGGATAAATGATATAACTATCTGTGCTCAGCTCGTAGTGCTCCTCTGTCCACTCCAGGGGATACTTCGACTCAAGGACTTCCTTCTGCCGACCACCTTCTAGCTCTACTATCCTACGATTATACAAAGTGTCGGTGGCCGCCATAGTGAGAAGCTTGACGATATACCATCGGCCTTTGAAGTTTCGGACAGAATCTAGATTTGCCCAAAACAGCTTCATCGGCTACTTGAAGGACACCCAGCTATGACGGCCCTCGACCGTCTGTCGTTGTAAGTGGAAGATGCGGAAGAAGAGGGGGACGGTGGCCTCGACGTCAAGATATTTACAAATGAGCTCGTATGCCCGAATAAAAGCTACTGAATTTGGGTGAAGTTGGGAGGGCGCTAGGTGTAGCCAAGAAAACAACCCCAGCTGGAAATTGCTGAAAGGCAAACTCGTACATTGGAAACCGCGCTCTTCTAAACGTCGAGTAGATTCGATGGTGTTCTAATGGCCGGTACGCTACCCAACTCCACACAGAACCTTTGTAGAGGTCCTCGAGAATAGCAAAGGTGTCAGGGCTACCTGGAATGAATAACGAGGGGAAGCCCAGAGGCTCATCCCCAACCCATTCCTCGGGCGCGCGAGCACCATCGTCCGACACCACTGGGGATTCGGGCTCATTGTCAATTTCAAGAAACCCTTCAAGTTGTTAGGCAGCCATTTTACCTGAAAAGCAGAGGAAACTAGTGAAAGGGCGAAAAAAGGACACGGGGAACTGGTCGGGTGACACCCCTACGTCCATGGACATCAGGGTCGCGCTCATGTTTGTTCGGTATATCTGTCTCATTTACCCAACGTCCTTGGGACATTCGTCGAGCATCCCCGGGACCCCCATCAGGTCTCCGGCGCGTTCGTCCTATGTCCCTGGGGGATTCATCTTACGTCCTCGGAACCATCATCAGGTCCCCGGGACATTCGTCCCAACTCCCCGCGATATTCATCAAAAACCTAAAGGACCTCCGCCGTGTTTCGCCGGAAACTCCGTGGCCTCCCCGGGAACTTCATCAGTTCACCAGAGGGCCACCGTAGTGTAGCGAACGATTTTGGATGTGGTTCTTAAGCACTGTCGCTCTTAGGGGGTGACTACAGGTCGATTCATTTTTTATCCTATTAAGCTGACTAAGGAAGGCAAATAAATGTCTCCAATTAACCCTGCTTGCATATCGAGTTTAAACAGCGGTCTGTTAGGTTACGGATGCTTTGTGGTAGTGGGGCCTCTCTCTGCTTATTTTGTTAAAACTAACGGGAATATTCATGGGGATTTGTGTTAGGATACTGCTCCAGATTGATAGATGCATGGAGTATGGGATTTTAGGTTTTTAATTATTGTGCTCGCTATGATTTTTCTTTCAATTTTATGCCTACGTATTCCCGTTTACCGAAACAGGGAAATCAGAGCGATCGTAGTTCCTCCTATTCTACGGGAGGAAGAAGGTGTTTTTGTGTCTTGTTCAAAGCCCAAGACGTGAAGCTGAAGGTGATTTGTATCTTGTTCAAAGCCCAAGATATGAAGCTAAAGAGTTTATTTGTATCTTGTTCAAAGCCCAAGATATGAAGCTAAAAGGGTTTTGACTTTAGAGAGAACTTGTCATCTCTAAAGAGAGGTATTTGGTCTTTTTGTCCCAACTGTTGGGTGACCGGTTACAAAGGAGAATTACTTTAACTGGGATGTGTGAATCCAGCAATGCCATAATTTCCTTTACAGGGGCTTTTCCACCTGAAGGAGAAGACTTTTAACTCAGTTTAGAGCAATGCCATCTTTCTTTAGGAATTTCTCATGCTAAAAGAGGGACATTGGCGTGGATGTAAATAATCCAGAGGCTTGCCGCTTATAGCGATTAGATGGAGGGAAAAGGAGTTGTTGATGTTTGAATGTTGTGAACAAAGCATGTTTTGATGCTAAGAGGTTGATTGTTTCAACCAGGGTTTCCTTATACAAAGCCTAAGAGGAGGCTAAAATGGTTCGCTCAACAAGAGAGGATTTTGGTGTATCTTGTACAAAGCCCAAGACAGAGGCGAAAAGGTTTGTGACCCACCAATAGGGTATTTTATACTCAACAAGAGAGTGTTTTGGTGTCTCATACGAAGCCCGAGACGGAGGCTAAAATTTGTTTGACTCAACAAGAGAGTTTTTGTATCTCGTACGAAGCCCGAGATAGAGGCTAAAAGTTTTTGTATCTCGTACAAAGCCCGAGATAGAGGCTAAAAGTTTTTGTATCTCGTACAAAGCCCGAGATAGAGGCTGAAAGTTTTTGTATCTCGTACGAAGCCCGAGATAGAGGCTAAAAGTGGGTGGCTGTTTCAGTTGAGTGACAGGTCCAGTATGTTGGATAAAAGAGAAAATCAGTTCTTACATGAGTAATATTGTACTCATGGATTTGATCAGAGGATCGGGGTTATTTCCTGTTCTTTAAGGGGATGGGAAATTCCAAGGGTATTGAGACTATCTGAGTCTACGGGTGCCTGTCCCTATTTTTGAGAGGTACTTGAGAATGTCTTCGAGGCTCAAGGGTCTTAGACTGTCCGAGTCCAGAGTTCTATCTTTTGTACTATGCTTAAGGGATAGTAGCAACCAGATCTAGACTCTTTGAAAGACTACTCTATTAAGATGATTAATTTCTGTTCCTATACCTCTGGGAGGTCGTCGGGATAATTTGTACAAAGCCCAAGAGGAGGCTGGAAACTTTTAAGAAGTCGAGGGTCCCTTTTGTATTAAGCCCAAAAGGAGGCTGTGAAAACTTCTAAGAAGACGACGGGTCCTTGTACAACGCCCAAGAGGAGGCGGGGTGCTTTTAGGAAGCCCGTGGGTCCTTGTACGATGCCCAAGAGGAGGTGGATGAACAGTTCCAGAAGGGGTTTCACATGGAACAATGGCCTTCTGTATATTGAACTGTTCAAAGGGGAATTTCCTTAGACCTAGTTGTCTAAGATAATTGTTATAAAAGGTATGGTGCAATATCCGGGAGAACGTCGAGTGGAAAGAGACAGAGTTTTGCCTAATTCTAGACGTAATTTCCGGGGAAACTCTAATATCTATACTAGTACTACACAGTTGATATGAGTTTATGAAGGAAGACTTACAGTGAGCAGCACCACATTACAGTTATATATATGTGAAAGCGGTAAATGAAAGCGTATAAACACTTACTTGGTTGTAGAGCTTCCATGTTGTTTGGTTAGTTGTTCAACAAAGAAAGATTGAAAATAACAGTATATTTCAAAATCAAAGGAGAAAGTGCTTTGAAAGAGAAATTGTTGGGGCTTACAGCTCAAGGAGAGGCCTAAGTTTCCACAGTGACTGCACTGTGGTTTTGTACAGGGACTTATACAAGTGACTGAGGCCCAAAAGGTTTTATGTACAAAGAGGATGGGTCTTATACTCTCTCAAGAGGTCCAATGAGTTTTAAGAAAAGGAATGGGTCTTACTACTCGAGGGTAGGCCCATGGTGTTTGTTTAAAAAAGCGACGACCGCGCCGAGATTTGCTTTTAACGCAGAGGGACTTATACAATAAGAGAGGCCCATAAATAGTTTGGTTAAAAGGGGGTTGGGTCTTACACTCTATTAGAGGCCCATGAGTGGTTTTAAGAAATGAGATGGGTTTTACTACTCGAGGGTAGGCCCAGTTGGTTTTGTTTTGAATTGGCGATCGCGCCGAGATTTTTTAAAATATAGTGGGATTTATACAATAAGTGAGGCCCAAATTATTTTGGTTTCAAAAAGGATTGGGTCTTACACTCTATTAGAGGCCCATGAGTGATTTTAAAATGATTTAAGAGGGTGAAAATCAAAGAAACCCTAATTTGTTTCATTTTAAAAGTAAATATTAAAATAAAAACAATGAAATGACAAAAATACCAAAGAAGTTTGAATAAACCACTTGTGATCTTTGTTTAACGTTCGAAAAATGAGGTTGAATCACAAGAGATATTAAAACCTACATGGTTTGGATTTTTCAAAAGGGATATTTATTTTTAAAGGTTTAAAAACAAATAAAAAGGTATTTATTCACAAAAATACTAAGTATATTAAAAAAATAATATAAATCTAATTTTTTTGTGGAATAAAATATTTCAACATTTTTGTGATATTTTACAAAAAGAACTAATAAAAAATGATTAAAATTGAAAGAGTTATTAATTTTCCAATTAATTAGCAAAACATGAAAATATTGGAAAAATAGCAAAAATGTGAAAAAACACAAAATGGCATGGGCGGGGTTTGAACCCACGACCTCAAGGTTATAGGGCGCGCGCCTTACCACTGGGGTGGTGATACATCCATTGCTTGAAGTGAAACCACAAATATACATGTCATACCTTGGTTTTAGGCTTGGAGACAAAATTTATATGCATTTGGACCAGAGTTTCACAAGGAATCCAATGGTGGTGGTAGTTTTTTCAGATCATACTCCCTCCTCAAAACCCGATAGTGGTTTTGAAAATGACCTATAATTGCATTTTCTATTCTACAACTTGGTACCGGCATGGATTGCATGGTGAATTAGCTCAAACACAACATATACAACATGTATGAGACGTATATGATCAGTGGACTTCAAAGCATTGCATGATTCAAAGATTCCAAGTTGTGAGGCTTACCTCTTTTTTGAGATTTTGGAGCTTTTGGGCAATCTGTCAAACTTCTTGTTCCAGAAATGATTTGATGCCTTGGACACCCTCAAATGATCCTTTGGAAGCTTTTAGGATGAGTAGAATCAACTGGTACCTGCAAAAACACAAACTGTCCCTTTCTTGCAAAAGGGGTCAAAAGTGCCAAAATAACAACTCTCTCAAATGGTGTTCCAGATGGGGGGAACCATTTAGGACAGTTCAAGGATGATATTTGGAGTGTGTTTGAGGCTTTATCTGGTTTGGAAAGTGACTGAATCAAGACATGGCTTGAAAAATGCAAAAAAGTGCTATTTTGAGGTTTTGAGAAGTGACTTTGTGATTTTGTGATTACAGGTCACTTGTGATAGTTTGCACAGCTTACATATGATATATATGAGGTGTGTGTGTGATTGGTTTGGTTGAAATCTCTCTCAAACTGAAAAACACAAAGTTACCTTGCTAAAGAAGGCATTTTTGCCAAGAAAAAGAGATTTTGAGGAAAGCATCTGTTTGATGGCTTTGGTGTACTCAAACTGAGCACAAATTAGCTCTATTTATAGTAGAGCAAGTTTGTTTTGGGATCAATAGTGAATGGCAATTGCAAAATAGGTTTGGCCAATGTTGAACAATGAGAATCCAAGTCTCCTCTAGCCATTGACAAGAGGTTAGGGCACAGGCTGCTGGTTCCCTTGGTCTTGGAGGAATCTTGGCTGAATTCAGTTGCAAATGTGTCAGTCCATGCCACCTCTAAGCATCTATTAAATGCTTGAATCCAAAATTGGTGTCTTGTCCCTATTTTAGGCAATTCTAGGTTTGGCATGCTACTTCTTGTTCCAAGGACTTTAGAGGCTTGGCTCAGTGATTGTCCCCTTTAAATTTGATCCTCAGAGGTGTCCAAGTGGATAGGATTGTTTGGAATTGCACAATTTTGGCAAATCGAGCAAAAGTGCAAAATCTGCTTTGCCTTGACAGTTTTCAGCAAGGCAACTTGCCAATGTCATATCTCATGACTTAAGTTGAGTTTGGTGATGTTCTTGGCCATTTTGGAAAGCCCTCATATGATACAACAATTGTTTGATCATAATTGGTTTTGATACCTTTTGGATCCAAGTGAAAAATCCCCCTACATTTGGAAAAAAGTAAGACAAATTCTGACTTAGTGAAATTTTCACTAAGTGTTGGAAAAAAGTGACTTTTCTTGATTTTGATCACCCCATAACTCAAAATCCATGAGGAATTTGGAGGGAGGTCAGTTTATAGCTTTTGTAGAGGGTAATGAGATCTACAAGTAAAGCCTTGGATGGGGAAAAATGGCCTTGTGGTTTAGGAGTTATGATCCTCCAAAGTTGGTGCCCTAGCCACTTTACTTCATAACTTAGAAAATTTTCTAAGTTTTTCATGATTACCCCTTTTACATGTTATCCCACTTTCCTTCATTTTTCTTGATGAATGATGATTCAAATCATACATTAACATCATTTTAGGGTTAAGGAACCATAATTTTGAAAAATCTCAAAAAGTCAAAGTTTGACTTTTGGGCACAGTTGACTTTTGTCAAATGAATTCCAAACAGTGCGATCCTTTATGAAATCATGTCCTTGACCTAAATCAAACTTGATGGACATGTTCCATGGGTGTTATAGGGTGTATTGAATCAAGTCCTAGGGTTTGGGAGCATGTCCTGGTCAAAAGTCAAAGATACAGTTGACTTTTCTCGCGAAACCCTAATTGTGATCCAGATGAAGTTGAAACTTGTTGCTCAAGCTTCTTGGATCAATCCATTGTTGCTAATGGATAAATGTGGTGAATTAGAGACCCTCAAATCCTCTCTTGAGGTCTTGGCTAATTTTTTGTTCCAAAAGTCAACTTAGGGGTGAATTAGGTCAAGAAACCCTAATTCCTGATTTTTTATGAATGCATCCCCTGAGGCTAAATTGACTTGTTGATTGGGTTTATGATGTCCCTTGGAGCATCTTAGGTTATATGGTGAAGCATTGGCTCATGTCCAGAGGAAATTTTCCACCTGGAGGCCCTGGTCGACCTAACCCTAATTTGGTGATACTGGCAATCTTGAGGCTTAATCCAATTGGAATGCTGCAACCTTGTGCTTGATTCCTGAAGTAGGAGTCCTCTTGATCCCTTGCAGATGTTGAGAGGTTTAGACAAGTTGAGGATCATGTCATTTCTTGATTGATCCTTTGTCTAAAAGCTATGAGAGGGCTTGAAACCCTAAGTCTGGATCGTATTAGATACTCACCCATCTTTGGGGAAACTGGTGATTTGTCCAATGATGGGAAATCTAAGTGGTCAAAATTTGGGGTATGACAGATGCCCCTATTTAATCTTCTTGGACCCGAAGATGTGAATGGCGAAGGTATTTGGGCATTCGGGGTGCAAGAGGATTAAATATCGGAATACCCAAAATTTTGATGGCGACTATGAATGACAGCTTGTGCATCCATCTTCTTTTGCTAAGCAATGATGCTTAGAAAAGGTAGAAATCTCCCCTCGGTCCTGGTCTTCAGACAAGGAACTGGTCTTAGTTTCTGAGATAAACTTCCCCTAGATCCAGGTTTTCAGCCAAGGAACTGGTCTTAGTTTTTGGAATAAACTTCCCCTCGCTCTTGGCTTCCTACCAAGGAACTGGTCTCAGTTTCTGATAACTTCCCCTCGATCCTGGTTTCCTACCCAGGAACTAGTCTCAGTTTCCGATAAACTTCCTCTCGATCCTGGTTTCCTACCCAGGAACTGGTCTTAGTTTCTGATAAACTTCCCCTCGATCCTGGTTTCCTACCAAGGATCTAGTCTCAGTTTCTGAACTAAACTTCCCCTCGATCCTGGTTTCCTACCAAGGAACTGGTCTCAGTTTTTGATATAAACTTCCCCTCGATCCTGGTTTCCTACCAAGGATCTGGTCTTAGTTTCTTTTGCCAATAAACTTTCTTGACAAGGGACGCTATTTGTAGCGGTTTTCCTGAAACTTCTCGCCGAATTTTCCTGGAGAGATGCCATTTGATGGGAAAAAGTTTTGATGTCAGACTTGCTGGAGGAACCCATCTGTCTGAGCTGTAGAGGTACACAAACTTCTCTGTTGGAGACGCCATTTGTTGACTCTACTGGGGAAAACGAGTCTCTTGAAAGACTATTTTCGCTTGGGGATATTAATTCATACTTTTCTCGGAATCTTCTCAAAGAAATGCCATATGATGTACCCCAATTTTGAGGTGCCGATGACTTCATTAACATTGACTTTCTAGAGGGAAGAACCAATGTGTTGCCGAGAGTCTTTAGTTGCGAGGCTTTCTCTAGGGATTTTCCTTAATCTGGGAAAGCGAGGATATCATCTTTAATGGCGAAGAGTGACATCCACTAAGGAGTTTCCTGCCTCTTAGAGGTTCAAGTTATCAAAGTGGTCAAGGGATCAACTCCAATCTAGAAATAACAGGAGGAGATATTGTTCAGACGCAACATTCTCTGACGAAGAAAGAACTGACAACTCGATTGACAAGAAGATTTTTATCACCAGGGATAAGACCGACTGGAGTGATAGTGATATGAATATGCATGTAAAATAATAATGCATGATGTATGTATATGCTGACAAAACTGACATAACATACAAGGTAAAAGGATGAACACGACTGGATACTCGGCCACTGCGGGGCGAGGGAAAATCATCTGTTCAAAATAGCAATTCTGCCTTGCTTAGGGGAGATAGTCCACGCGGGGAAAATCGTTGGTCGGGCTTAGGAGAGAAGAACTTTTCCGTGGTGCGTCAGACGAAACAAGGCCTCTAACACAGTTGATCCTTCATTCAGGCATACTGGTTTAGAAGGAGTACTTTGATTCTGCACTTTGAGGTTCGATTACTTCTGGAGAAGCGATCAACGTTCCTTCAATGTTCAACAGTCAAAGGAAATTGCCATCTTTATTTCAAAAGCAGAAAAAGTTTTACAAGTAAATTCATTTTTTGTTTTATTTCAAGAATCGTTAATCATATTAAAATGTCGTTCTGTAAAGCTAAAACAAATGAGAATTACAAACAAAAGCACGAGCGCTCAAATTTTATTGATAAGATGGAGATCAGCCAAATGCGTGATTCCAAAGAGTATTTACAAAGTTAGAAAATGGTAATTTACAGGGAAAAGGGCTACGTGGAAACATAATGACCGTTATCTTTCTACCAACTTTGAATTCTGGGCATCCTGAGCTTTTGTCGAAGATGACCTTGACTGGATATTTCTGGCGGATGATGTAACTGCTGCTGAGGGATTTACCCCTGTGTTTAACATAGTTACTTGCCATTATCCTTAATTTTTTCCTGGATTGTACTTCGAGGTTTCCAATCCACCCGGATGATTTTTATTGTGTCTCTAATTTTTGCCTGGACCGCCCTTTCGGGTTTTCAATCCACCGAGACGTTTTTTTTTTAGGTGAAGTATTTCTTGACTACATCAACATTTGTGGGATAGGAAAATTCCTCTCCGTCCATGGTTGCGAGTCTCAAGGTGCCGCCTGAGAAAGCTTTCTTGACCACGTAGGGGCCGTCATAGTTTGGGGTCCACTTGCCCCGAGAATCTGTGAGAAAAGATTGTATCTTCTTGAGCACGAGGTCTCTTTTCCTGAAGACACGGAGTCGAACCTTTTTGTCGAACGCATTCTTCATCCTTTGCTGATACAATTGACCATGGCATAGTGCCATCATTCGTTTCTCCTCGATCAGATTCAGTTTGTCATGTCGACTTTGACACCATTCATCTTCGGTGAGCTTAGCTTCCATCAATACTCGGATTGAAGGGATCTCTACTTCTATGGGGAGGACTGCTTCCATGCCATACACTAGAGAGAAAGGGGTTGCCCTGTTGAAGTGCAGACAGATGTGCGATAACCGTGAAGAGCAAAGGGTAGCATCTCGTGCCAGTCTTTGTAGGTTACAACCATCTTTTGAACGATCCTCTTGATGTTCTTGTTAGCCGCTTCTACCGCTCCGTTCATCTTAGGTCGGTAGGGAGATGAGTTATGGTGTTCGATCTTGAACTCAGCGTACAACTCTTTCATCATATTATTGTTCAAGTTGGATCCATTATCAGTAATGACCTGGCTTGGAACACCATAACGGCAGATGAGATTGTTCTTGATAAATCGGACCACCACTTGTCGAGTTACATTGGCGAATGATGCTGCTTTAACCCACTTGGTGAAGTAATCAATGGCTACCAGGATGGACTGATGTCCGTTTGAAGCCTTGGGCTCAATCATGCCAATCATGCCCATTCCCCATATCGAAAATGGCCATGGGGAAGAAATAACTTTGAGATACATTGGCGGTACATGAATTTTGTCAGAGTATACCTGGCACTTGTGACAGCTTCTCATGTACTTGTAGCAGTCGGATTCCATGGTCAACCAATAATACCCTGCTCTTAGGATTTTTCTCGCCATTGCGTGTCCGTTGGGATGAGTGCCAAAAGATCCTTAATGAATTTCTTTCATCAGTATGTTTGCTTCTGGTCCGTCTACGCAACGAAGCAAGACCATGTCGAAGTTCCTCTAATAAAGTGTGTCACCGCTCAGGAAGAAGCTGCCTGCTAGCCTTCTGAGGGTCTTTCTATCCTTCCTGGATGCCCCAGGTGGGTATTCTTGTTTCTGAAGGAAGCATTTGATATCGTGATACCAAGGTTTGTCGTCTATGACTGCTTCAATCGTGAAGATGTAAGCGGGCCGTTCAAGGCGAATTATGCCGATCTTAGGTATGTCATTCCACTGACCTACACTAATCATGGAAGAGATGGTGGCTAATGCATCAACCATGTGATTCTCCTCACGAGGGATGTGATGAAACACGACACTATCGAAGAAGGGTAACAACCTTCTCGCATAGTCTTTATAAGGGATCAATCCTGATTGGTATGTGTTATAATCTCCTTTGATTTGATTGATAACCAGGGCTGAGTCTCCATAGACATCCAAGTTCTTGATCCTTAAGTCAATCGCTTCTTCGAGACCCATGATACAAGCTTCGTATTCGGCCTCGTTATTTGTACACTTGAACGTCAGTCTAGTGGCGAAAGGAATGTGGGTACCCTGAGGTGTAACAATGATTACCCCAATTCCGTTTCCGTAATGATTGACGGCTCCGTCAAAGATTAGTCCCCATTGGGAACCTGGTTCTGGCCCTTCACTGGGTAGCGGTTCATCGCAATCTTTCATTTTTAGATACATGACATCTTCGTCTCGGAAGTCAAACCCAATTGATTCTTGATCGTCAATTGGTTGATGAGCCAAGTGATTGGCTAAAATACTTCCTTTAATGGCTTTTTGAGTGTGGTACTCGATGTCGTATTCTGATAACAGCATCTGCCAACGGGCAATCCTTCCCGTGAGAGCAGGTTTTTCGAAAACGTACTTGATTGGATCCATTTCAGAGATCAACCAAGTAGTGTGGCGAATCATGTACTGACGAAGACGTTTGGCTTCCCAAGCCAGAGTGCAGTAAGTTTTCTCGAGCATAGTGTACCGAGTCTCGCAGTTGGTGAATTTCTTGCTTAAATAGTAGATGGCAGACTATTTCCTTTTAGTTTTGTCTTGTTGGCCAAGTACACAACCCATTGAGTCTTCCAAGACTGTTAAGTAGATGATTAGTGGTCTTCCCTCCACTGGAGGTGATAGAATCGGTGGGTTCAACAAATATTCCTTGATATTGTCGAAAGCGGTTTGGCAATCTCCTGTCCAAACGCAGTCCTGATCCTTTTTGAGTAATTTGAAAATCGGCGTACACGTTGCGGTCATGAGGAATATGAATCTGGAAATGTAATTCAAACGTCCCAGGAATCCCCTGACTTGTTTTTTAGTTTTCGGAGAAGGCATTTCTTGAATGGCTTTGACCTTGTCAGGATCAACCTCAATTCCTTTTTGGCTGACGATGAACCCTAAGAGTTTCCCCGAACAGACACCGAAGGTGCAGTTGTTGGGATTCAAGTGGAGTTTGTACTTTTTCAACCGCTCGAATAGTTTTGACAGGTGGGTCACATGCTCCTCTTCTGTCCTAGATTTGGCAATCGTATCATCGACATATCTATTTCCTTGTGTATCATGTCATGAAACAGAGTAGTCATGGCCCTTTGATAGGTTGCCCCGGCGTTCTTCAAGCCGAACGACATTACCTTGTAACAAAAGGTACCCAATGGGGTGATGAACGAAGTCTTCTCCATATCTTTCGACACCATTTTTATCTGATTATAGCCCGAGAATCCATCCATGAAAGAGAAAACTTTGAACTTTGTTGTACTGTCTACCAGCATGTCAATGTGTGGTAAAGGAAAGTCGTCCTTTGGACTAGCCTTGTTCAGATCTCTGTAGTCCACACACATTCTGACCTTTCCGTCCTTTTTCGGAACAGGTACTATGTTGGCAAACCATTGAGGATATTCTGATGTAGCGAGGAAACCTGCGTCAATTTGCTTCTGTACTTCCTCCTTGATTTTGATGGCCATGTTCGAATGAGTTCGTCTCAACCTTTGCTTTACCGGTGGATATTCTGATCTCAACGGTAGATGATGCTCCACGATGCTGGTATCCAACCCTGGCATATCCTGATAGGACCAAGCGAATACATCGGGAAATTCTTTGAGAAGTTTTATCAAACCCTCTTTGACAGTTGAACTGAGCAGTGCCCCAATCTTGACTTCTTTTCTCTCTTGCTCTGAACCCAAGTTGACTGTTTCTAGCAACTCTTTGTGAGGCTCAATGGACCTTTCCTCGTGTCTGAGTAATCGGGAGATCTCTTATGGGATTTCGTTGTCATTTTCTCCTTCAGCCTCGAATACCGGGAATTCAAAGTTGGGAGAAGGCATCGGATCGCGTGTTTCAACGGGGTTTAAAACAAGCAGTCTGTAAGATGTGATGATTTGTGTTTAGAAGAGATAGAGAGAATGCAAGAGTGTGTGTAGTGTTTTATTTTACCACTTGTTTTTATTATTAGTTTTGTTTTTTAGGATTACCATTTTCTGAGAAAAGCAAAAAGAGAAAATAGCAATTAATGCGGAAATTACAGAACGATGTTTTTTATTTATGAACAGTCGAAACTTGAAACTGCAACCCTATAAAACAAAACTCTGTGGCTTTGGGCGAAGCGAAGAGGGATAATTACAGAAAGTGAGCCCTATCAAAACATCTGTTTCACCTGGGCAGGGTGAAAGGTTAAAGATGGCAATTACTTTGACTCGTGAACGACCTTCGGAACGTTGACAGCAACCCACTGGTGTCGAACTCCTCGGTGAATCACAAAGTCTGGCACCTTCTTTCTTGACTGGTCCTTAGAAATTACGCTGATTTTTGGCGGAGCCGAATCGTTGGAATCTGTCTCCCAGACAGAGTTGTCGTAGGAGGATTCCTCAGTTGTATTTTGAGTAGTATTTGTGCTCTCAACTGCATCTCCCCATCCAGTTGGCTGGATGTTTTCGAGCCTGATACGAGAGCTTTCAGGAGCGGTGTATTTGACCAGGTAGTCAAACTTACCACTCGGTTGTCCCAGAGTGTCCCACACTTCTTTGGAATAGGAGGAGTTATCTCTCTCGATGACGTTGACCTCGGGAAAAGCATAGTTGATGAATTCTAGTCCTGCAAATGTTGCGAATTCATCATCGTGCTGGATGTTTTCTGAATGACCTGAGTGTTGATCCCATGACATGGTAGGGACGCAGGTATTCTTTTTAATGATGCCCAACTGATATTCATTGTTCGGCTGGCTTTCTTGCCCCAAGTTTCCTAGGTAAGGCTGCCACATTGGCAGGCCATCCATCAGGCCATAGTAGTTGTGGTCAAAGCTGTCCTTCATCAGAGTACCCTCCTCTAATGAATTTGGTGGAGCACGGCATCCTTCTGGATCACACTCTCCATATATCATTTCAACGTTTGACCGAGGTATGAATCTCGGACTCTGTGTAGGAAAGCAGATTAGAGTCTGCGTTTCGTCCTGGGACACATAACCGTCCTTATTGAGATAGGACTCCCATTCCTCATCCGTGTCGGAGGCATCTCCTTTGTTGATGGTATGTACTTCTTGAGTCACCGGCTGAAGGAAACCTCCACTGCGGAAGAAGTCCTGAATGGGATGAAAACTTTCATTGTTGGCAGCAACCTGGGTATAAGTTGAGGAAAAGCCAAGACCTTTCTTTTCCTTATTGTCCGT
Organism: Lathyrus tuberosus; assembly: GCA_022829125.1. Lineage (NCBI taxonomy): Eukaryota > Viridiplantae > Streptophyta > Magnoliopsida > Fabales > Fabaceae > Lathyrus > Lathyrus tuberosus. The sequence continues at coordinate 3,672,118 of JALAZF010000428.1, read as the reverse complement.
AGGAATGACAAGCTGCCACACCCTTTCGCATTAATACTCACGACTGCTTTGATAGCATCTTTATAAGAGGAAATCGAAGTTCCCCCTTCAGATTGATTCTCACTGCCTGCCGAAAGTGCTTGGAACTGAGTTCCAACGACCTCCTCCGGCTCTACACATGTAGATAATGAAAGGTTACTCACGATCATGGCTTGTTCTCCACAGATTGTGACAAGTTGGTCGTTCTGGATGAACTTTAGCTTTTGGTGGAGAGTTGAAGTAACCGCCCCAGCCTGATGTATCCAAGGTCTTCCTAATAAACAAATGTAAGTTGCCCGGATGTCCATGACCTAGAAAATGACTTGGAATGTATGAGGACTGATAGTTATGGGAAGGTCAACTTCGCCAATAACCGTTTTTCTGGATCCGTCGAAGGCTTTAACGACGACTTCGCTGGTTTTCATCGGAGGCCCTTTGAAGGATAGTTGCATCAAAGTGGACTTCGGCATAACATTCAGGGCTGACCCTGTGTATACCAATACGCTAGCTAAAGCATCGCCCTGGCAGTTGACTGTGATGTTGAGCGCCATGTTATGACGGCGACCCTCTTCTGGTAATTCCTCATCACAAAACCCCAAGTTGTTGCAGGAAGTGATGTTAGAGACAATGCTATCGAACTGTCTGATTGTTACATCCTGTTCCACAAAGGCCTGCTCCAAGACTTTCTGTAGAGACTCCCAGTGTGCTTCTGAACTGAGTAACAGTTATAATACCGAGATCTTTGAAGGAGTTTGCAACAATTGATTGACAATGTTGTATTCACTCTTCTGGATGAGCTTCAGCATCTCATCGTCTTTCTTTGAAAGGTCAGGGTCGAAGGATTGACCGACTGGTTGATCAGGATCTTCTATTTGAGGTTCCTTTTCTTTACTGGGTTCTCCAACTCTTCTGTTGAAGACCCTACCACTCCGTGTTACCCGACTGATGTCTACAATATTCACGACGGAGGATAATGGAATTTCCTTCCCATTTTCAATGGTTGTTGCACCGTATTTGTAAGGGATAGCCTTAGTTGATTCATACGGCAGAGGTCCCGGCAAATAGATAATAATGGGAGCCCTCTGATTCTTCTGATCATCGTAAGTAATCTCGATATGTTCCTGGCTAGGAACCCTTGATTCGTCCAGTAGAGGGATGATGGCACAAACATCCCCAGTCCTCTGATGATCAGAGATTATGACAACGTCCTCAATTTGGTCAGCGGGATAATTGGCTGATCCAGAATTTGACCATGGTGGAATTTCTTTGCGGTCCAACTGACTTTGAAGGGCCGCTCGCGCGAGGTAGCACCCTTGATTATCTACTGAGCAAACTCCACACCATTCGTAATTGTGTAATGGCACCTGACCACGTCCGCTTTGAATGCAATGCAACCTTACGAGATCTGTTTCCATTGATCGGACATCTTGACTTTGATATCTAGCAGGATTTCCGTTAGTGATGCTAATTTGCCGGGTGTCTTCCTCCATATAGATGGCAAGCCACCAATGGTTCAACAAGTGCTAAAGTGTTTCCTGGACAAGGGTACAACCTTGATCATTCTCACAACCCGCTCTGCAGTTCTGATAATCATGTGATACCAAGAATCCGAGCCAGACCTGTTATGCGTGTAACTCCACCAGGATGGTGTTCATCAAGCGGACATCAAAGATCTGAATCCTGTTGATTTGATAATGATTCTTATCATGGTAGTCTTGAATCCATCCAAGATCCATATGACGCTGGAGGGCCTCTTGTACAAAAGAGCATCCCCGATTGTTTGTTGAGCAGATCAGACAGGCCTTGTAATCATGCCATGGCAGATCGTAGTGTAGACTTTGTCGCGAATGCATTGCTACCAAGTTGACATTCATTGCTGGAATTTTGTGATTCTGAACAATGTTGGAATTCGTATAAACCATGTTAACTCCACGTACTCGGTGTTGTTGGATCCATCCAAAATCCAACTGTTCCTGTAGAGCGGATTGCACCACAGAACATCCCTGATTGTCTTTAGAGCAGATATAACACTGGTGATAGTTATGAGGTGGCACATGGCCGTATCTGCTCTGTCTACAATGCATCTTGACCAAATTGACCCTCAATAAGAGTACATCGTGAATTTGATAGACGTTCTTAGATTCTCCCTTAATTAAATTGACTGCAGCCTTCTCATGTTGAGGCAGCGGGTTCGTGAGAACATTAGGATTCGTATCCTAGAAGGATAAGACCCCGCTCCTATCAAGCTTTTGCACATTGGATTTGAAATTGAGATAGTTCTCTATGTTATGCCCTGGTCTTCCTTGGTGGTAAGGGCAAGTCTGATCCACCTTAAACCAAAAAGGCGAATTTTCTAGTACTGTAAGAGGAGCCTTAGTCTGAACATGCCCCTTGGCTAGCAGTAACAGAAATAGTTCTGCGTACGATACGGGTATAGGATCAACTCCTGGTGGCCGCGTTGTACGGTTGTTGTTGTACTGAGGACGAGCCTGCTGAAGAGGATGTTGTGTCCTTTGCTGAAATTTCTGTTGCATAGGTTGGCTCTATGCAACCTGAGGTTGATACGTAGGCGCGGGGTTGATAGCAGGGGTTACCGCTACTATTGGTTGATACCGACGCCTTTGCTTCCCGAGAGAGATATTCCCAATATCTTGCTCCTTTTTCTTAGGGAGTGCACTACCGTATTTTTTAGTACCGCTGGTTGATCCAACGTCTGTTACTAGGCGTCCTTCTCGGACGGCCTCCTCGAGGCGTACCCCCATACCGACCATTTCGGTGAAGTCGCTGGGTGCACTGGCAACCATCCTATCGTAGTAAAACGAGCTCAAAGTCTTTAAGAAGATCTTTGTCATCTCTTTTTCCTCAAGAGGTGGACAAATTTGAGCTGCAATCTCACGCCATCTCTGAGCATACTCTTTAAAAGTTTCCTTGTCCTTCAACAACATTGATCAGAGTTGATCTCTATCTGGTGCCATGTCCAAATTGTATTTGTATTTTTGGACGAAGGCAGTGCCAAGATCTCTGAAAGTGCTGATTTCAGTGCGGTTCAAACCCATGTACCATTTGAGTGCGGCACCGGTTAAACTATCTTGGATGTAATGAATTAGTAGATCCTGATTCTCCGTCTGAGCTGACATTCGCCGAGCATACATCACCAAATGGCTTTGAGGGCAAGAGTTACCCTTGTACTTTTCAAAATCGGGAACTTGGAATTTGTGCGGGACTTTCACATTGGGGACCAAGCAGAGATCCGCAGCGTCCTTTCCAAATAAATCCTGACCGCGAATGGCTTGCAGCTCCTTCTGCATTTCCAAGAACTGTTCCTGGAATTCATCCATTCTGTCAAACATGTTTTCCTTTCTACCAGAAGGAACTGGTGGAATCTGTCCTTCCAGGACAGTGTGCACCACAGGGGGTGGTATCGTTACTACGGCAGCAAATCTTGGCATTTCCCGAAGTTTGTAACCTTCAGGGGTTCTCGATATTCCCACGGCATCTTCGCTTTCCCGAAGTTTGTAACCTTCAGGCCCAGCGGCTCCTACTGAAGTTTCTAGATCTCCAGCGATTGGTGGAATATATCCTTCTGGGATATAATTGAGTGGCATGCCCCAAGGACGATCTTTCAACATTTGATACCTGGGATCATACTTTTCCACTATCGGCGTTGGGGTGATCTCTGAGATCACAATTCTTTGTAGCTGAGCTTCTGCCATGGCTTGCATGTCATTACGAAGCTTTCTCATATCCTCTCTCAGAGCGTCGATCTCTTCTTTCAACTCTCTGTTCTCTTCCTCAAGATCATCCATTTTTTTCTTACGATTGGCCTGAGTATTGTACGAATGAGACAGTTTGACTCTAGGATCGAGACACAAACATGAGATTCGTAGGGAAGAAGAATACATTACGTGAGAATGATGAATGCAATGATTATATTAATTGTTTTTTTTTGTTTAATCAAAATAAACATCGACAATTAGATTGCAAATATCAAACAGTGGGGAAACCCCTTTTTATTGAATTTCAAAGTGTAATACCCCAAATTTTGACCACTAAAGTTTCCCATCATTGTGCAAATCATCATCACAATATGGATGAACCATCATGCCTCATCAATCTCCTCAAGGAATTGCTGAGCATTCACTGCAATCAGAACTAGGGTTTCAAGCCCTCTCAGAGCTTTAGACAAAGGATCAGTCAAGAAAGGACTTGATCTTCTACTTGTCTAACCTCTCAAGCATCCACAATGGATAAAAAGGACTCCCACTTCAAGGATTAAGCACAATGATGCTCCCTTCTAGGTGGATCAAGTCTCAAGATCGACAGTATCACCAAATTAGGGTTTTGATCGCCCAGGGCCTCCAGATGAAATTTGTCATCTGGGAACAAGCCAATGATCCAAAACATAACCTAATTTACTCCATGGAACCTCATGAACACATTCATCAAGTCAATTTTGTCTCAAGGGATGCATACATCAAAAATCAGGAATTAGGGTTTCTTGACCTAATTCACCCCGAAGTTGACTTTTGGGACAAACCATGAGCCAAGACCTCAAGAGAAGGTTTGAGGGTCTTTAATATACTATATTGATCCATTTGGAACGATGGATTGATCCAAGAAGCTTGAGCAACAAGTTTCAATTTCATCTGCACCACAATTAGGGTTTCGCGAGAAAAGTCAACTGTAATTTTGACTTTTGACCTGGACATGCTCCCAAGCCCTAAGACTTGATTCAATATACCCTATGACACCCATGGAACATGTCCATCAAGTTTGATTTAGGTCAAGGACATGATTTCCTGAAGAATTGCACAGTTTGGAATTCATCTGATAAAAAGTCAACTTTGACTTTTTGAGATTTTTCACCAAAATGGTTTTTTAACCCTAAAATGATGTTAATGTATGATTTGAATCATCATTCATCAAGAAAAACCAAAGAAAGTGAGATAACTTGTAAAAGGGGTAACCATAAAAACTTAGAAAATTTTCTAAGTTAAAAATAAAGTGGCTAGGGTACCAACTTTGGAGGACCATAACTCCTAAACCACAAGGCCAATTTTTTCCATCCAAAGCTTGATTTGTAGACCTCATTATGATCTACAAAAGCTTCAACTACAAGTCATTCCAATTCATTAAGGATTTTGAGTTATGGAGTGATCAAAGTGGCTGAAAAGTGAAAATGTCACTTTTTCCAACACTTAGTGAAATTTTCACTAAGTCAGAATTTGCCTTCACTTTTTGCCAAATGTAGGGGGATTTTTCACTTGGAATCAAAAGAGATAAAAACCAAACTTGTTCAAATAGTTGTTGTATCATGTAAGGGTTTTCCAAAATGGCCAAGAACATTGCCAAATTCAACTTACACAATGAGATACAACATTGTCAAGTTGCCTTGCTGAAATCTGTCAAAGCAAGGCAGAATTTGCATTTTGGCTCGATTTGCCAAAATTAGCCAAATCCAAATGCCAAAATAACTGAGCCAAGCCTCCAATCACTGAGCCAATCCTCCAAGGTCCAAGGAACAAGGAATAGCATGTTGAACCTAGAATGGCCAAAATAGGGACAAGACTCCAAATTTGGATTGAAGCATTCAATGGAACCATCAAGGTGGCATGGACTGAGCCATTCTCATCTGAAATCAGTCAAGACTTATCCAAGACCAAGGGAACCATAGCCCTGTGCCCTAACCTCTAGTCAATGGCTAGAGGAGACTTGCATTTTCATTGGCCAACATTGAGGAAACACCTGCTGCAGTTGCCATTCACTATTGCAGCCAAAACAAACTTGCTCTACTATAAATAGAGCTCACTTATGTTCGGTTTGAGTACACCAAATCCATCAAACAGATGCTTTCCTCAAAATCTCTTCTTTCACTCCAATTTTGCCTTCAAAGGCAAGTCACTATCGGGTTTTGAGTTTGAGAGCAATTCCAATCAAACCAATCACTCACACACCTCACATACATCATATAGAAGTGATCCAAACACTCAAACAACATCTGGAACACAGATTTCACAAAATCACCAGCTGGTTGCTCAAACTTTCAATCAAGTTGCAGCTGAGGTACCACAAATCGTTCCAGCCATTTTCAATCAAGTCCAAACATTCAAACACACTCCATAGGGTGTAGGGAAGCTGTTCAGATCATCACAATTCATCTGTAACACCTCCAGCTCAGAAATCAATTTGCTCTTGCTGTCACGACTTCGAGGTAAGCACATACTTGGTCATCTCTCAATCTATGCATATTTCCTCGCACAATAATTTGGCCATATGTTCATAATCATGCATGGAATGTTTTCCCTCAATTAATTGCATTGTTTGAATCGTGTATCAAAAATCCTAGCCTTCATGCAGAAATTAGGGTTCTTGAGGTTTTTTCATGATTTTTTGTTGTATGTTTAATTTAAATGAAATTAAAGTACACAGACATGATCGTGAGGTTGAAACGAGCACAATGATGTGTGGATTGCATGATATGATTAAGTATTCATGGAGATTGGATAGAAAACGCAAATCTGAGAATCCCAGAACACGCGCGTGTTCTTCAGCTTGTTCTTGGCGCCATATTTCCAAATTTGTATATTTGAATTTTGTGATTTTTGTTTAATTGATTCAAAAATTAATTTCTCTCTGAGTTTTAATGATTTTTAGTTGATTCTTTTTTTGATAATTCACAAAAATGTTAAAATATTTTATTTTCCAAGAAAATCCCAAAAATATTATTTATTTCATATAATTGATATTTTTTCAAAGAATTAATGTTTTAATTGTTTTTAGCATTTGAAATATTTTTTCCACATTGATTTTGCAACTTTTAATGCTTTCTAATTATTTTGTAGGTCAATACTTAATTTTTGAAGCATTAATCCAAGATCACAATTTGTTTTCCATGTGTTAAACAATTTTGATCATTTTAATTGAATTTTTGTTCAATTAAATACATTTTTGGAAATAAATTAAGGTTTTGGATTAATTCAACCCTCTTAAATCATTTTCGAAACACTTTGGGCATCTAATAGAGTGTAAGACCCAATCCTTTTTTGACCAAATCATTTTTTGGGCCTCACTTATTGTATAAGTCCCGATACCGTCAAAAAACAAACGGCGCGATCGTCGCCTTTTCGAAAACCATCTGGGCCTCTCCTCGAACTGTAAGACCCATTTCTCTTCATTCAAAACTCTTTTGGGCCTCTATTAGAGTGTAAGACCCAATCCCCTTTTAACCAAAACCTTTTGGGCCTCACTTATTGTATAAGTCCCTCTGCGTTAAAAGAAAACCTCGGCGCGATCGCCATTTTTAAACGAAAAGTCAACTGGGCCTACCCTCGTGTTATAAGCCCCACTCTTTTTTTTTAAACCTTTTTGGGCCTCTTGACAGAGTGTAAGACCCATCCCTTTGTACAGAAACCTTTTTGGGCCACAGTCACTTGTATAAGACCCTCTGTACAAATTCAACGGTAAAACTTTGGGCCTCTCCTTGAGCTGTAAACCCCAGATCTTTCTTTCAAAGCACTTTCTCCTTTGATTTTGAATATATACTGTTGTTTTCAATCTTTCTTTGTTGAACAACTAACCAACAACCTGGAAGCTCTACAACCGAGTAAGTGTTTATCGCTGTCATTTACTGCTTTCATATATATAACTGTATTGTGGGGCTGCTCACTGTAAGTCTCCTTTCATAAACTCATATCGACTGTGTAATAATAGTATAGATATTCAAGTTTCCCCGGCAACTACGTCTAGCACTAGGTAAAGTCGTTTCGTTTAGTCGTAGAAATAGACAACTAGATCCCCAATAGGAGCACCAGATACAGTCTTCTCTTCGGCTGTCCTCCTTAGGAATCGCCAAGAAACTCTACTCCCAAAGATGAATGTATTCTCCGTGAATGGCATCTTTGAGTTTTTTCCAAATTCTCGGACTTTCCTGGCTTGCTCTATTCCTTGTGAATAGCTTGCCTTGAATTTCTCGGGGTTTGGGGACCCACGGGCTTCTTAAAAGCATCGGCCTCCTCTTGGGCATTATACAAGGACCCACAGGCTTCCTAAAAGCAACCTAGCCTCCTCTTGGGCTTAGTACAAGGACCCGTCGGCTTCATAGAAGTATTCACAGCCTCCTCTTAGGCTTCATATAATGATCTCTTCCTCCGGGAATGATAGCCTCTCTTGGGCTTCGTACAAGGACCGTCGGCTTCTTAAAAATTTCCAGCCTTCTCTTGGGCTTCGTACAAATTGTCCCGACGACCTCCTAGAGGTATAGGAACAGAACTTAGCAATCTTCATAGAGCAGTCCTTTCCAGAGTCTACTACTGTTTCTCAAAGCATAGTACAAAAGATAAAACCCTAGACTCGGACAGTCTCATTTCCTTAAGTCTCGAAGACATTCTCAAGTGACCCTTTCGTTAGATAGGAAGAAACCGTAGACTCGGACAGTCTCAATACCCTTTGGATTTCCCCGTTTCCTTAAAGAACAAGGAACAACCCCGATTCTCAGAAAAAACCCATGAGTACAGTGTTTCTCATATAAGAACTAATTTTCTCTTTCAAAATCAGTATACTGGACCTGTCACTCAACTATAACAGTCACCAGCATATAGCCTCCTCTTGGGCTTTGTACAAATGATTCTCCCCAGCGGAGCAAACCGTGTTTTTTAGCCTCCATCTCGGGCTTCGTACGAGATACAAAGATTCTCCTATAGAATCAAACCTCTTAACCTCTCTCTCGGGATTTGTACGAGACACATAAAAGACTCCCTCGTTGAGTCAATCCCTCCTTTTCGCCTCCATCTCGGGCTTTATACGAGATACCAAAAAGGTTCTTATTGAGCCAGACAAATTTTATCCTCCATCTCGGGCTTTATACGAGATACAAAAAACACTCTCCTGTTGAGTATAAAAGACTCTCCAACTGAGTCAACTCCTTGCTAGCCTCCTCTTAGGCTTTGTATAACGATATGCTCCACTGGGTCGAACCCTTTTAGCCTCTCTCTCGGGCTTTGTACGAGACACATATTAGCCTCCTCTTAGGCTTTATATAAGAAAACTACTGGTTAATCCAATTAACCTTTTAGCATCAAACCTGTGCCTCGTTCACAGTACACAAACATCAACAACTCCTTCCCTTTCATCTAATCGCTGTAAGTGGCAAGCCTCTGGATCATCTACATCCATGCCACTGTCCTTCTTTTAGCATGAGGAATTCCTAAGGAAAGATGGTGTTGCTCTATACACAGAGTTAAAGTCTTCTCCTTCAGGTTAAAACCCCTTCTTCGGAAATTATGGCATTGCTCAGATCTGCGTATCCCGGTTAAAGTAATTCTCCTTCTCCCCTCTTTAGAGACGACAAACTCTCTCTAAAGTCGAGACCTTTCAGCTTCATATCTTGGGCTTTGAACAAGATACAAATCACCTTTTCGCTTCACGTCTTGGGCTTTGAACAAGACACCAAAAACCATTTCCTCCCATAGAATAGGAGGAACTACGAACGCTCTGATTTCCTTGTTTCGGTAAACGGGAATACGTAGGCATAAGATCGAAAGAAAAGATCTTAGCGAGCACAATCAACAAAAAACCCAAATCCCATCACTCAAAAGCAGTAATCCAAAAACATCAGTCCTAACATCCTAATCCTAATTCCCGTCAGAAACCCTTTGCCTAGATAAAAAAGAAAGAAAACCGTATTGGCGAAAATACAAATAACCAGTACAAAGGCCCCCCACATTGTAGCATTCGTAACTTAACAGACCGCTGTTTAAACTCAGTATGCAAGCAGGGTTAATTGGAGACATCTATTTCCCTTCCTTAGTTAGCTTACAATAGGATAAAAAATGAATCGTCCTGTAGTTAACTCAACCTCAGAGAGCGACCTGTGCTTAAGAACCACGTCCAAAATCGCTCGCTACAGAAAAAGTGGCGCCCACCGTGGGGCCTACGTCTCATTTTGCGTTAGGGCATCGTCCCCATTTTCCACGGAAAATGGCAACTCTGCTGAGGAGAAAGATTGACCTATGCTGGTCCATCTCTTAGGCTGAGAACCACAGATTGGGGCTTCCGCCGGGGAACCCTTTTCTGTCAGGAACTTAAGTTTCTTAGCTTCATTAGGTCTAGGATGTTTAAGACAAATATATATACTGCTTTTCCTAATTGCTATACGTGTTTATTTTTCTGCTAATGGGAATGCGGGTGATGCCGTATGTGGAAAGTTTGAGTATACACCTAGAAAAGCCAACCCTTTCGTAGTGCGGAAGCTATCGGAAATAGCTGTTACGCGATACTACAATCACTTGAGGCTGGTGATCTATTCTCGGTGAATAGCACTTACTCTAAGATTGTACACAACTCACTGGCGATCCGCTTGTTGTCTGCCTTCCTGGGAGGAGCTAATGATAATGAGTACAGGTACAAAAATCACCTTAGTAAACCTTTGGGGATGGGTAGAGCCTTGACTTCATGACAACGACCCTCTGACCCCATGTTTTTTCTATGTTTTTGTGTGCTGCATTCATGCATTCATCTAAAAAACATTAAAACATTCAAAAAAATTTCTCTTCTAGTCTCAATGTTTTTCAAATTAAACTAAGACTGTGATTGCAAATATCAGAGAAAAGGATTACACTAATGCATTTCGGTAGAAAGAGAACTCACCAGTATACCTTCAAGGTTCCAAAGCTTGAGGATTTGAGAAGGTTAGCGAGGATGATCACTAACCTAGAGGCTTTCAGAGCCAAGCACGGTGGTTTGCTACCACTGTTAAGAGTCCATGTGATTGGGGGAATCATGGACGCGCTCGTTCAATTCTACGATCCGGTTTATCACTGTTTCACATTCCCGGATTACCAGCTAGCACCAACGCTAGAGGAGTATTCTCATCTGTTGGATTTACATATCACAGATCGAGCTCCATTTTCTGGACTGGAAGAAATTCCAAAGAATCAGACTATTGCAAGAGCAATCCATTTGGACGAGTCTGACGTCAGGACTCACCTGACTACCAAGGGTGGCATACAAGGTTTTCCATCCCAGTTCTTGACAAAGAAAGCTCTGTACTTCGCTAGTATAGGGAACGGGACTGCTTTTGAAAGCATCTTTGTCTTGCTCACCTACGGGTTATTTTTGTTTCCCAGCATTAATAACTTCGTCGATATCAACGCTATTAAGGTTTTTCTCATTGGAAACCCTGTACCGACTTTGCTCGCAGATGCGTATCATTCTGTACACTTAGGAAATTTGTACAGCGGAGGGGAGATCACATGCTGTGTACCTTTGCTCTACAAGTGGTTTATTTCTCATTTGCCTAAGTCTGCTGCTTTTTGGGATTGCAAGAGTGTCTTGCGTTGGTCGCAGAAGATCATGTCTCTTACCAACTCTGATATAGATTGGTGTAATAAGATTCATGATGGGATCAGAATCATTGATCGTTGTGGAAACTTCCCCAACGTACCCCTCATAGGAACTAAAGGGGGAATCAACTACCATCCGGTGCTAGTTCTTCGTCAATTTGGATACCCGATGAGGCTCGTTCCGCAGAACGCTCATCTGGAAGGTCTTTTCTTCAAGGAAGGAGAAAACGACAGGGCAGTGAAGATGGAAATAGTGCATGCGTGGAAGCACGTTCATAAGAAAGGACGAGAGTCTCTAGGAAAACCGGACTGTGTCTCGGTGGAGCCTTATCTCCACTGGGTACAAACTAGAGCTCTCAAGCTAAAAATGCCTTATCCTCGTTACGGAATTCTTCCGCCGAGGGAATCTGTCATGTACTTCATGACGAAAACTGAAAAGTTTCAGGTTACTCTCAACAAAGTTCAAAAGGAAAGAAGGTCTTGGAAGAACAAGTACCGCACCCTCGACATAGAGTGTATCCAAATACAGCAACTACTGAAAGAGAAAGATGCTCTGATTGAAATTTTAGAGCAACATGCTGTAGAGAATCAAGACGACCAAAGGAATTTGCTCGCTCCTTTCACTTGGCAAAGGAATGACAACCCGACAATGACCCAAGCGCCCTGGTCAAAGAAGAGGAAGTACCAGGATCCATTAGTTTAGGTTTCTATTTCCGCACCTTGTAATCTACTGTATTTCCATTTCTGTAATCCTTTGAATTCAATAAAAAGGGGTTTCCCCACCGTTTGGTATTTGCAATCTAATTGTCGCAGTTTATTTTGATTAAACCAACAAACAATTAATATAAATCATTGCATTTTATCATTCTCACATCGCGTATTCTTCTTACCTAAGAATCTCACGTTTGTGTCTCAGTTCTAGAGTCAAACTGTCTCATTCGTATAATACTCGGGCCAGTCGTCAGAAAAAGATGGATGATCTTGAGGAAGAGAACAGAGAGTTGAGAGAAGAGCTCGACGCTCTGAGAGAGGATATGAGAAAGCTTCGTAACGACATGCAAGCCATGGTAGAAGCTCAGCTACAAAGGACTGTGATCTCGGAGATCACCTCAGTGCCCATAGTGGAGAAGTTCGATCCTAGGTATCAGATGCCGAAAGATCGTCCCTGGGGCATGCCTGTTAACTATATCCCGGAAGGATATGTTCCGTCGATCGTTGAAGATCAGGGAACTTCTGCAGGAGCCGCTGGTCCTGAAGGTTACAAACTTCGGGAAAGCGAAGATGCCAGGGGCATATTGAAGACCCCTGAAGGTTACAAACTTCGGGAGACGCCAAGATTCAACGCCGTAGCTACGGTGCCACCCCCTGTGGTGCATTCTGTCCCGGAAGGACAGATTCCACTGATACCTTCTGGGAAGAAGGAGACTATGTTTGACTGAATGGATGAATTCTAGGAACAGTTCTTGGAAATGCAGAGGGAACTGCAAGCCATTCACGGTCAGGATCTTTTTGGAAAGGACGCCGCAGACCTTTGTCTGGTCCCCAATGTGAAAGTTCCGCACAAATTCCAAGTGCCTGACTTTGAAAAATACAAGGGTAACTCTTGCCCTCAGAGTTACTTGACAATGTACGCTCGACGAATGTCAGCTCAGACGGAAAATCAGGACCTGCTGATTCATTACTTTCAGGATAGTTTAACCGGTGCTGCCTTAAAATGGTACATGGGTTTAAACCGTGCCTCGATCAGCACTTTCAGAGATCTTGGCACTGCCTTCGTCCAACAATACAAATACAATTTGGACATGGCACCCGACAGAGATCAACTCAGATCGATGTCGCGGAAGGACAAGGAAACCTTTAAGGAGTATGCTCAAAGATGGCGTGAAATTGGCGCTCAAATTTGTCCACCTCTTGAGGAAAAAGAGATGACAAAGATCTTCTTAAAAACCTTGAGCTCATTTTACTACGGCCGAATGATCGCCAGTGCACCCAGTGATTTCACCGAGATGGTCGGTATGGGTGTACGTCTTGAGGAAGCTGTCCGAGAAGGACGTTTGGTAAAAGACACTGGATCAACGAGTGGTACTAAGAAATACGGTAGTGCTCTACCTAAGAAAAAAGAGCGAGATATTGGGAATATCTCTCTCGGAAAGCAAAGGCGTCGTTATCAACCAGTAGCAGCGGTAACTCTTACTATCGGCCCCACGCCTATTACTATGTATCAACCTCAGGTTGCGCAGAGCCAACCTAATCAGCAAAGGACTCAACAGCCTCTTCAGCAGGCTCGTCCTCAGTACAATAACAACCGTACAACACGATTATCAGGGTTTGATCCTATACCCGTGTCGTACGCAGAACTATTTCCGTTACTACTGGCTAAGGGGCACATCCAGACTAAGTCTCCTCTTACTATACAGGAAAATACGTCTTTTTGGTTTAAAGCGGATCAGACATGCCCTTATCATCAAGGAGGATCGGGGCATAACATATAGAATTGCCTCAATTTCAAATCTGACGTGCAAAAGCTTGTTAGGAGCGGGCTCTTGTCTTTCAAAGATACGAATCCCAATGTTCTCACGAACCCGCTGCCTCAACACGAAAAGGCTGCAGTCAATCTGATTGAGAAAGAGACTAACAATATCTATCAAATTCACGATGTACTCTTATTGAGGACCAATATGGTCAAGATGCATTGTAGACAGAGTGGATATGGCCATGTGCCACCTCATAACTATCACCAGTGTGATATCTGCTCTAAAAACAATCAGGGATGTTCGGTAGTGCAAGCAGCTCTACAGGAACAAATGGATCTCGGATGGATCCAAGAACAAAGAGTTCGTGGAGTTAACAGGGTCTACACGAATTCCAACGTCATTCAAAACCGCGATATCCGTGCGATGAATGTCAACTTGGTAGCGATGCACTCAAGGCAAAGCCAGTACCATAATCTGCCGTGGCATGATTACAGTTCCTGTCTGACTTGCTCGGTAAATAAACAGGGATGCTCTTTCATACAAGAGGCCCTCCAGCGTCAGATGGATCTTGGATGGATCCAATACTACCATCATAGGAATCCCTATCAAATCAACATGGTTCAGGTTTTCGATATCCGCGTGATGAATACCAACCTGGTAGAGTTACATGCTGAGAAGGTCCGACTCGGATTCCTGATCTCACACGACTATCAATGCTGTAAAGCGGGTTGCGAAAATGATCGGGGTTGTACCTTTGTCCAGGAGGCACTTCAGCACTTGTTAAATCATTGGTGGATGCCCATCTACATGGACGAAGATACTCAGTAGATTAGTATCAGTAACAGAAATCCCACTCGGCGTCAAAGTCAGGATGTCCGGTCAGTGGAAGCTAACCTAGTAAGGTTACATTATATTCAAAGTGGGCGTGGCCAGGTGCCCCCACACAACTATGACAGTTGTAACGTCTGTTCAGAAAGTAACCAAGGGTGTTACCTTATGAGAGCAGCTCTTCAGGGTCAAGTGGACCACGGAGAAATTCATCCATATCCAGGTTCTGGACCCATCAATTGGTCGCCGAACTACCTTGCCGAGCAAGTTGAGGATGTCCTCACGATCTTTGGTCATCACAGGACCAGGGATGTTTTTGCCATTATTCCTCTACTTGATGAATCTAGAGTTCCCAACCAGGAACGGATCAAGATTACGTA
Source organism: Lathyrus tuberosus (assembly GCA_022829125.1). Lineage (NCBI taxonomy): Eukaryota > Viridiplantae > Streptophyta > Magnoliopsida > Fabales > Fabaceae > Lathyrus > Lathyrus tuberosus. The sequence continues at coordinate 3,657,079 of JALAZF010000428.1, read as the reverse complement.
TGATGGTCAAAAAAACCAGAAGGTTCCCATAGTCATCTATCTGCCGGGACCACTACCGTATGAATCGGCTAAGGCGATTCCTTACAAATACGATGCAACAACATTGAAAATGGAAAGGAAATTCCATTACCCTTCGTCGTGAATATTGCAGACATCAGTCGTGTAACACGGAGCGGTAGAATCTTCAACCGAGGAGTTGGAGAGTCCAACAAAGAAAAGGAACTTCAGACAGAAATTCCTGATCCACCAGTCGGTCAATCCAGTAATCCCGACCTGTCGAAAGACGATGATGAGATGCTTAAGCTTATCCAAAGGAGTGAATTCAACATTGTTGATCAACTGTTACAGACTCCTTCAAAGATCTCAGTTTTATCACTGTTACTCAGTTCAGAAGCCCACAGGGAGGCTCTACAGAAAGTCTTAGAGCAGGCCTTCGTGGAACAGGATGTAACAATCAGACAGTTCGATAGTATTGTCTCTAACATCACTTCCTGCAACAATTTGGGATTTAGTGATGAGGAACTACCCGAAGGGGGACGCCGTCATAACATGGCGCTCAACATTACAGTTAACTGCCAGGACGATGCTTTAGCCAGCGTACTGGTAGACATAGGGTCAGCCCTGAATGTTATGCCGATGTCCACTTTGATGCAATTATCATTCAAAGGCCCTCCGATGAGAATCAGCGAGGTCGTCGTCAAAGCATTCGACGGATCCAGAAAAGCAGTTATCGGCGAAGTTGATCTTCCCATAACCATTGGTCCTCATACTTTTCAAGTCACTTTCCAGGTCATGGACATCCGGGCAATATACAGTTGTTTATTAGGAAGACCTTGGATACATCAGGCTGGAGCGGTCACTTCGACCCTCCACCAAAAGCTTAAGTTCGTTCAGAACGATCAACTTGTCACAGTCTGTGGGGAACAGGCTTTGCTCGTGAGTAACTTTTCATCATCTACTGGTATAGAACCTGAAGAGGTTATTGGAACGCAGTTCCAAGCACTATCGATGAGCAAGGACAATCGATCCGGAGGAGGGACGTCGATTTCCTCATACAAGGATGCTATCAAAGCGGTCGAGAGTACCAATACAAAAGGATGGGGACAGCTTGTCATTCCTATCGACAATAAAACAAAGAAGGGTCTTGGTTTTTCTACAACCTGCACCCAGACAGCTGTTGGTGATGAAAGTCTTCATCCCATTCAGAACTTCTTCGGTAGTGGAGGTTTCCTCCAACCAGTGACTCAAGTAGTCCACGCTATCAATGAGGAGGATCCCTTGGACATAGATGAGGATTGGAATTCTTATCTTAACCAGAACGGTTATGTGTCGCAAGACGAAACGCAAATTCCATTTTGCTATCCCGCACAGAGTCCGAGATTTATACCCAGATCAGATGTTGAAATGATCTATGGAGATTGTGATTCGGAAGGATGCCGTGCTCCGCCAAATTCATTAGAGGAAGACACTCTGATGAAAGACAACTTTGACTCTACCTACTTTGGCCCAATGGATGGTCTGCCAATGTGGCAACCTTATCCAGGAGACTTGGGGCAAGAGAGTCAGCCGAACAACGAAAATCAGCTGACTGTCATTGAGCAGAATACCTGTGTCCCCGCCATGTCATGGGATCAACACTCAGGTCATTCAGAAATTACTCAACATGACGATGAATTCTCAACATTTGCAGGACTTGAATTCATCAACTATGCTTTTCCTGAGGTCAACGTCATCGAGAGAGATGACTCCTCCGGTTCCAAAGAAATTTGGGACACTCTGGGAGAACCAAGTGGAAAGTTTGACTTCATGGTCAAGTACACCGCTCCTGAAAGCTCTCGTATCAAGCTCGAAGATATCCAGTCCACTGGATGGGGAGATGAGAGCACAAATACTTTGCAAAATGCAACAGAGGAATCCTCCTACGACAATTCTTCCTGGGAGACAGATTCCAATGATCCCGCTCCACCAGAAATCAGCATCATTTCTGAAGACAAATCAAGGAAGGTGCCGGACTTTGTGATTCACCGAGGAGTTCGCCGCCAGTGGGTTACCGTCGAGGTTCCGAAGATCGTTCACCAGTCAAAGTAATTGCCATCTTTAAGCCTTTCACCCTGCCCAGGTGAAACAAATGTTTTGATAGGGCTCGCTTTCTGTAAATTTCCCTCTTCGCTTTGCCTGAAGCGACAGAGTTTTGTTTTATAGGGCTGTAGTTTCAATATCCGACTTGTGCATTAATAACGTCGTTCTGTAATTTCCGCATTATTTGTTGTTTTCTCTTTTTGCTTTTTCAGAAAATGGTAATCCTAATAAAACATTCGATAATAAAAACAAGCAGTAAAATAAATACACTGCACACACTTCGCATTTTCTCTATCTCTTCTAAGCACGAATCATACCGTCATGCAGATTGCTTGTTTTACACCCCTTTGAAACATACGATCCGATTCCTTCTCCCGAATTTGAGTTCCCGGTATTTGGGGCTGAAGAAGAAGCTGACAACGAAATTCCAAAAGAGATCTTCCGATTACTCAGACAAGAGGAAAGGTCCATTGAACCTCACAAAGAGCCGTTGGAAACGGTAAACTTGGGTTCAGAAAAAGAGAGAAAAGAAATCAGGATTGGAGCACTGCTCAGTCCAATTGCCAGAGAGGGTTTGATAAAACTTCTCAGAGAATTTCCCGATGTGTTCGCTTGGTCCTATCAGGACATGCCTGGGTTGGATACCAGCATCGTGGAACATCACTTACCATTGAGATCGGAATGTCCGCCAGTAAAGCATAGGTTGAGACGCACTCACCCGGACATGGCCATCAAAATCAAGGAGGAGGTACAGAAACAGATCGATGCGGGTTTCGTCGCTACATCTGAATATCCTCAATGGTTAGCCAACATCGTACCCGTTCCTAAAAAGGACGGAAAGGTTAGAATGTGTGTTGATTACAGAGATCTAAATAAGGCTAGTCCGAAGGACGACTTTCCTTTACCACACATTAACATGCTGGTAGACAGCACAGCAAAGTTGAAAGTCTTTTCCTTCATGGATGGATTCTCGGGCTATAACCAGATCAAAATGGTGCCGAAAGACATGGAGAAAACTTCGTTCATTACCCCATTGGGTACCTTTTGCTACAAGGTAATGTCGTTTGGTTTGAAGAATGCCGGGGCAACCTATCAAAGGGCCATGACCACTCTGTTTCATGACATGATACACAAAGAAATCGAGGTGTATGTCGATGATTTGATTGCAAAATCAAAAATAGAGAGTGAGCACGTTGAACATCTGTCAAAATTGTTCGAACGTCTAAGAAAATTCAAGCTCCGCTTGAATCCCAACAAGTGCACCTTTGGTGTCCGTTCGGGGAAACTACTAGGGTTCATCGTCAGCCAGAAAGGAATTGAGGTTGATCCTGACAAGGTCAAGGCCATTCAAGAAATGCCTTCTCTGAAAACTGAAAAACAAGTCAGAGGATTCTTGGGACGTTTGAACTACATCTCCAGATTCATATTCCTTATGACCGCTACGTGTGCGCCGATTTTCAAATTACTGAAAAAGAACCAGGATTGCGTTTGGTCGGAAGATTGCCAAACTGCCTTCGACAATATTAAGGAATACCTATTGAATCTGCCGATTCTATCACCACCAGTGGAAGGAAGACCACTGATCATCTACCTCACAGTCCTAGAGGACTCGATGGGATGTGTACTTGGCCAGCAAGACGAAACCAAACGAAAGGAGTCAGCCATTTACTATCTGAGCAAGAAGTTTAGCGACTGTGAAACTCGGTACACGATGCTCGAGAAAACTTGCTGTGCTTTGGCTTGTGCAGCCAAACGTCTTCGTCAGTACATGATTCGTCATACTACTTGGTTGGTCTCCGAGATGGATCCAATCAAGTACGTCTTCGAAAAACCTGCTCTCACGGGAAGAATTGCCCGTTGGCAGATGTTACTATCAGAATATGACATAGAGTACCACGCTCAGAAATCCGTTAAAGGAAGTATTTTAGCCGATCATTTGGCTCATTAACCGATTGACGATCAGGAATCAATCGGTTTTGACTTCCCAGACGAAGATGTCATGTATCTCAAAATGAAAGACTGCGATGAACCGTTACCCTGTGAAGGGCCGGAACCAGGTTCCCAATGGGGACTAATCTTTGACGGAGCAGTCAATCATTACGGAAACGGAATTGGGGCAATCATTGTTACCCCTCAGGGTACCCACATTCCTTTCACTGCCAAACTTATGTTCAAATGTACGAACAACGAGGCCGAATACGAAGCTTGTATTATGGGTCTCGAAGAAGCGATTGATCTAAGGATTAAGAACTTGGACGTATATGGTGATTCAGCCTTGGTTATCAATCAGATAACAGGAGATTGGAACACATACCAAACAGGATTGATTCCTTACAAAGACTATGCAAGAAGGTTGCTACCCTTCTTCAACAGAGTTAACTTTCATCACATCCCTCGTGGTGAGAATCACATGGCTGATGCTTTAGCCACTCTTTCTTCCATGATTAGCGTAGGTCGATGGAATGACCTACCTAAGATTGACGTAATGCGCCAGGAACGGCCCGCCTACATCTTCGTGATCGAAGCAGTCATAGACGACAAACCTTGGTATCACGATATCAAATGGTTCCTTCAGAAACAAGAGTACCCACCTGGGGCACTCAGAAAGGACAGGAAAACCCTCAGAAGGCTAGCTGGAAGCTTCTTCTTGAGCGGTGACACTCTTTATAAGAGGAATTTTGACTTGGTCTTGCTCCGATGCGTCGACAGACCAGAAGCAGCCATGCTTATGAAAGAAATTCATGAAGGATCCTTTGGCACTCATGCCAACGGACACACAATGACGAGAAAGATTCTCAGAGCCGGGTACAATTAGTTGACAATGGAATCCGACTGCTACAAGTACATGAGGAAGTGTTACAAGTGTCAGATATACTCCGACAAAATTCATGTACCGCCAACGCATATCAAAGTTCTCTCTTCCCCTTGGCCTTTTTCCATATGGGGAATCGACATGATTGGCTTGATTGAACCTAAGGCTTGGAACGGACATCGGTTCATCCTGGTAGCCATTGACTATTTCACCAAGTGGGTCGAAGCAGCGTCGTACGCTAATGTTACCCGACAAGTGGTGGTCCGATTTATCAAAAACAATATCATCTGCCGTTATGGTGTTCCAAGCCAGATCATTATGGATAATGGATCTAACTTGAACAATAAGATGATGAAGGAGTTGTGCGCAGAGTTCAAGATTGAACACCATAACTTATCTCCCTACCGACCCAAGATGAACGGGGCGGTAGAAGTGGCTAACAAGAACATCAAGAAGATTGTTCAAAAGACGGTTGTAACCTATAAAGATTGGCACGAGATGCTACCCTTTGCTCTTCACGGTTACCGTACATCTGTCCGCACTTCAACAGGGGCTACCCCTTTCTCTCTAGTGTATGGCATGGAAGCAGTGCTCCCCATAGAAGTAGAGATCCCATCAATCCGAGTATTGATGGAAGCTAAGCTCACCGAAGCTGAGTGGTGTCAAAGTCGACACGACGAATTAAACCTGATCGAAGAGAAGCGAATAACGGCACTATGCCACGGTCAGTTGTATCAACAAAGAATGAAGAGGGAGTTTGACAAAAAGGTCCGACCTCGCATCTTCAGGAAAGGAGACCTCGTGCTCAAGAAGATACAGTCTTTTCTCACTGATACTCGGGGAAAATGGACCCCAAATTATGATGGCCCCTATGTGGTCACGAAAGCTTTCTCAGGCGGCGCCTTGAGACTTGCAACCATGGACGGTGAGGAATTTGCCTACCCCACGAATGTTGATGTAGTCAAGAAATACTTCGCCTAAACTAAAAAAAAAAAAAAAAAAAAAACGTCTCGGTGGATTGAAAACCCGAAAGGGCGATCCAGGCAAAAGTTAGAGACATGAAAAATCATCATCCCCGTGGATTGGAAACATCATAGTACAATCCAGGCAAAAGTTAGGGATAATGGCAAGTAACTATGTTCAACAGAGGCAAATCCCTTGGCAGCAGTTACATCATCTCCAGACACGGTCATCTTCGACGGAAGCTCAGGATGCCCCGAATTCAAAGTTGGTAGAAGGATAGTGGTCGTTATATTTCAACGTAGCCCCTTTTCCCTGTAAATTACCATTTTCAAACTTTGTATATACTCTTTGGAATCACGCATTTGACTGATCTCCATCTTATCAATAAAATTTGAGCCCTTGTGCTTTTGTTTGTAATTCTCTTTTTGTTTTAGCTTTACAGAACGACGTTGTTTAACTTAATCAGCGATTCTTGAAATGAAACAAAATGAATTTACTTGTTAAAAATTTTTCTGCTTTTAAATTAAAGATGGCATTTCTTTTGACTGTTGAACATCAGAAGAACATCGATCGCTTCTCCAGAAGTAAGCGAACTTCGAAGTGCAGAATCAAAGGACTCCTTCTAAGCCAGTGCGCTTGAATGAAGGATCAACTGCATCAGATGCGGTTTTCCCGTCTGATACCTTCGGCCGAGTTCTCATCTCCTAAGCCCGACCAGCATAGCTCCCCAAGGAGACTATCTCTCCTAAGCAAAGTTGAATTGCTATTTTTGAACCAACGGTACTGCTTCGCCCCGCGAAGGCCGAGTATTCAGTTGTGTTCCTCTTTTAGTTTGTATATCGCGTCTGTTTTGTCAGCATATACATACATACATCATGCATTTTATTTGCACTCGCATTTCATATTGCATCACTAAACACTTGAGTCGGTCTTATCCTGCCGTGATAACCGTCCTCTCAATCGAGTTGTCAGCCTTTGTCCTCGTCAGGAATTGCTGCGTCTGAACAATCTCGCCACCAGTGTATCCTTAGATCAGAGTCGGCGCTTGACCACTATGACAACTTGAACCTCTGAAACATTAGAGAGACCTTCAACAGGTGTCACTCTTCGCCATTGAAGATGATATCCTCGCTTTCCCAGATTAAGGAAAATCCCCAGAGAAAGCCTCTTAAACAGAGATTCGGCAGTACGACAATGTTTCTCCGAAAAGCCGCTGATGAAAAGGTCATCGGCACCTCAAAATTGGATCCCATCATATGGCATTTCTCCGGGAAGATCCCGAGAAAAGTATGATGCAATATCCCCAAGCGAAGCAGTTTCTCAAGAGACTCACTTTCCCCAGTAGAATCGACAAATGGCGTCTCCAACAGAGAAGTTTGTGCAACTCTACAATTCAGACGATGGGTTCCCCAGCAAGTCTGACAACTTTTTCCGTTAAATGGCATCTCTCCAGGAAAATTCGGCGAGAAGTTTGAAGGAAATCCGCTACAAATAGCGTTCCTTGTCAGTAAAGTTTATTGACAAAAGAAATTGAGACCAGTTCCTTGGTTGGAAACCAGGATCGAGGGGAAGTTTATTTCAGAAACTGAGACCAGTTCCTTGGTTGGAAACCAGGATCGAGGGGAAGTTTATTTCAGAAACTAAGACCAGTTCCTTGGTTGGAAACCAAGATCGAGGGGAAGTTTATTTCAGAAACTGAGACCAGTTCCTTGGTTGGAAACCAGGATCGAGGGGAAGTTTATTTCAGAAACTAAGACCAGTTCCTTGGTTGGAAACCAGGATCGAGGGGAAATTTACCTTTTCTAAGCATCATTACTTAGCAAAAGAAGATGAATGCGCAAGCTGTCATTCATAGCCATCAAAATTTCGGATATTCCGATATTTAATCCTCTTGCACCCCGAATGCCTGAATCCCTTCGTCGTTCACACCTTCGGGTCTAAGAAGATTAAATAGGGGCATCTGTAATACCCCAAATTTTGACCACTAAAGTTTCCCATCATTGTGCAAATCATCATCACAATATGGATGAACCATCATGCCTCATCAATCTCCTCAAGGAATTGCTGAGCATTCACTGCAATCAGAACTAGGGTTTCAAGCCCTCTCAGAGCTTTAGACAAAGGATCAGTCAAGAAAGGACTTGATCTTCAACTTGTCTAACATCTCAAGCATCCACAATGGATCAAAAGGACTCCCACTTCAAGGATTAAGCACAATGCTGCTCCCTTCTAGGTGGATCAAGTCTCAAGATCGACAGTATCACCAAATTAGGGTTTTGATCGCCCAGGGCCTCCAGATGAAATTTGTCATCTGGGCACAAGCCAATGATCCAAAACATAACCTAATTTACTCCATGGAACCTCATGAACCCATTCATCAAGTCAATTTTGTCTCAAGGGATGCATACATCAAAAATCAGGAATTAGGGTTTCTTGACCTAATTCACCCCTAAGTTGACTTTTGGGACAAACCATGAGCCAAGACCTCAAGAGAAGGTTTGAGGGTCTCTAATATAATATATTGATCCATTTGGAACAATGGATTTATCCAAGAAGCTTGAGCAACAAGTTTCAATTTCATCTGCACCACAATTAGGGTTTCGCGAGAAAAGTCAACTGTAATTTTGACTTTTGACCTGGACATGCTCCCAAGCCCTAAGACTTGATTCAATATACCCTATGACACCCATGGAACATGTCCATCAAGATTGATTTAGGTCAAGGACATGATTTCCTGAAGAATTGCACAGTTTGGAATTCATCTGATAAAAAGTCAACTGTGCACAAAAAGTCAACTTTGACTTTTTGAGATTTTTCACCAAAATGGTTTTTTAACCCTAAAATGATGTTAATGTATGATTTGAATCATCATTCATCAAGAAAAACCAAAGAAAGTGAGATAACTTGTAAAAGGGGTAACCATAAAAACTTAGAAAATTTTCTAAGTTAAAAATAAAGTGGCTAGGGTAACAACTTTGGAAGACCATAACTCCTAAACCACAAGGCCAACTTTTTCCATCCAAAGCTTGATTTGTAGACCTCATTATCATCTACAAAAGCTTCAACTACAAGTCATTCCAATTCATTAAGGATTTTGAGTTATGGAGTGATCAAAGTGGCTGAAAAGTGAAAATGTCACTTTTTCCAACACTTAGTGAAATTTTCACTAAGTCAGAAATTGCCTTCACTTTTTGCCAAATGTAGGGGGATTTTTCACTTGGAATCAAAAGAGATCAAAACCAAACTTGTTCAAACAGTTGTTGTATCCTATAAGGGCTTTCCAAAATGGCCAAGAACATTGCCAAATTCAACTTACACCATGAGATACAACATTGTCATGTTGCCTTGCTGAAATCTGTCAAAGCAAGCCAGAATTTGCATTTTGGCTCGATTTGCCAAAATCAGCCAAATCCAAATGCTCCTATCCACTTGGACACCTTTGAGGATTGAATCCAAAGGGGACAATCATTGAGCCAAGCCTCCAAGGTCTAAGGAACAAGGAATAACATGTTGAACCTGGAATGGCCAAAATAGTGACAAGACTCCAAATTTGGATTGAAGCATTCAATGGAACCATCAAGGTGGCATGGACTGAGCCATTCTCATCTAAAATTAGTCAAGACTTATCCAAGACCAAGGGAACCACAGCCCTGTGCCCTAACCTCTAGTCAATGGCTAGAGGAGACTTGCATTTTCATTGGCCAACATTGAGGAAACACCTGCTGCAGTTGCCATTCACTATTGCAACCAAAACAAACTTGCTCTACTATAAATAGAGCTCACTTGTGTTCAGTTTGAGTACACCAAAGCCATCAAACAGATGCTTTCCTCAAAATCTCTTCTTTCACTCCAATTTTTCCTTCAAAGGCAAGTCACTATCGGGTTTTGAGTTTGAGAGCAATTCCAATCAAACCAATCACTCACACACCTCACATACATCATATAGAAGTGATCCAAACACTCAAAAAACATCTGGAACACAGATTTCACAAAATCACCAGCTGGTTGCTCAAACTTTCAATCAAGTTGCAGCTGAGGTACCACAAATCGTTCCAGCCATTTTCAATCAAGTCCAAACATTCAAACACACTCCATAGGGTGTAGGGAAGCTGTTCAGATAATCACAATTCATCTGTAACACCTCCAGCTCAGAAATCAATTTGCTCTTGCTGTCACGACTTGGAGGTAAGCACATACTTGGTCATCTCTCAATCTATGCATATTTCCTCGCACAATAATTTGGCCATCTGTTCATAATCATGCATGGAATGTTTTCCCTCAATTAATTGCATTGTTTGAATCGTGTATCAAAAATCCTAGCCTTCATGCAGAAATTAGGGTTCTTGAGGTTTCTTCGTGATTTTTTGTTGTATGTTTAATTTAAATGAAATTAAAGTACATAGACATGATCGTGAGGTTGAAACGAGCACAATGATGTGTGGATTGCATGATATGATTAAGTATTCATGGAGATTGGATAGAAAACGCAAATCTGAGAATCCCAGAACACGCGCGTGTTCTTCAGCTTGTTCTTGGCGCCATATTTCCAAATTTGAATATTTGAATTTTGTGATTTTTGTTTAATTGATTCAAAAATTAATTTCTCTCTGAGTTTTAATGATTTTGAGTTGATTCTTTTTTTGATATTTCACAAAAATGTTAAAATATTTTATTTTCCAAGAAAATCCCAAAAATATTATTTATTTCATATAATTGATATTTTTGCAAAGAATTAATGTTTTAATTGTTTTTAGCATTTGAAATATTTTTTCCACATTGATTTTGCAACTTTTAATGCTTTCTAATTATTTTGTAGGTCAATACTTAATTTTTGAAGCATTAATCCAAGATCACAATTTGTTTTCCATGTGTTAAACAATTTTGATCATTTTAATTGAATTTTTATTCAATTAAATACATTTTTGGAAATAAATTTGGGTTTTGGATTAATTCAACCCTCTTAAATTATTTTCAAAACACTTTGGGCCTCTAATAGAGTGTAAGACCCAATCCTTTTTTGACCAAATCATTTTTTGGGCCTCACTTATTGTATAAGTCCCGATACTGTCAAAAAACAAACGGCGCGATCGTCGCCTTTTCGAAAACCATCTGGGCCTCTCCTCGAGCTGTAAGACCCATTTCACTTCATTCAAAACTCTTTTGGGCCTCTATTAGAGTGTAAGACCCAATCCCCTATTAACCAAAACCTTTTGGGCCTCACTTATTGTATAAGTCCCTCTGCGTTAAAAGAAAACCTCGGCGCGATCGCCATTTTTAAACAAAAAGTCAACTGGGCCTACCCTCGTGTTATAAGCCCCACTCTTTTTCTTTAAACCTTTTTGGGCCTCTTGAGAGAGTGTAAGACCCATCCCTTTGTACAGAAACCTTTTTGGGCCACAGTCACTTGTATAAGACCCTCTGTACAAATTCAACGGTAAAACTCTGGGCCTCTCCTTGAGCTGTAAACCCCAGATCTTTCTTTCAAAGCACTTTCTCCTTTGATTTTGAATATATACTGTTGTTTTCAATCTTTCTTTGTTGAACAACTAACCAACAGCCTGGAAGCTCTACAACCGAGTAAGTGTTTATCGCTTTCATTTACTGCATTCATATATATAACTGTATTGTGGGGCTGCTCACTATAAGTCTCCTTTCATAAACTCATATCGACTGTGTAATAATAGTATAGATATTCGAGTTTCCCCGGCAACTACGTCTAGCTCTAGGTAAATCCGTTTCGTTTAGTCGTAGAAATAGACAACAAGATCCCCAATAGGAGCACCAGATACAGTCTTCTCTTCGGCTGTCCTCCTTAGGAATCGGCAAGAAACTCTACTCCCAAAGATGAATGTATTCTCCGTGAATGGCATCTTTGAGTTTCTTCCAAATTCTCGGACTTTCCTGACTTGCTCTATTCCTTGTGAATAGCTTGCCTTGAATTTCTCGGGGTTTGGGGACCCACGGGCTTCTTAAAAGCATCGGCCTCCTCTTGGGCATTATACAAGGACCCACAGGCTTCCTAAAAGCAACCTAGCCTTCTCTTGGGCTTAGTACAAGGACCCTTCGGCTTCATAGAAGTATTCACAGCCTCCTCTTAGGCTTCATATAATGATCTCTTCCTCCGGGAATGATAGCCTCTCTTGGGCTTCGTACAAGGACCGTCGACTTCTTAAAAGTTTCCAGCCTTCTCTTGGGCTTCGTACAAATTGTCCCGACGACCTCCTAGAGGTATAGGAACAGAACTTAGCAATCTTCATAGATTAGTCCTTTCTAGAGTCTACTACTGTTTCTCAAAGCATAATACAAAAGATAAAACCCTAGACTCGGACAGTCTCCTTTCCTTGAGTCTCGAAGACATTCTCAAGTGACCCTTTCGTTAGATAGGAAGAAACCGTAGACTCGGACAGTCTCAATACCCTTTGGATTTCCCCGTTTCCTTAAAGAACAAGGAACAACCCCGATTCTCAGAAAAAAAACCCATGAGTACAGTGTTGCTCATATAAGAACTAATTTTCTCTTTCAAAATCAGTATACTGGACCTGTCACTCAACTATAACAGTCACCAGCATATAGCCTCCTCTTGGGCTTTGTACAAATGATTCTCCCCAGCGGAGCAAACCGTCTTTTTTAGCCTCCATTTCGGGCTTCGTACGAGATACAAAGATTCTCCTATAGAATCAAACCTCTTAGCCTCTCTCTCAGGCTTTGTATGAGACATATAAAAGACTCCCTCGTTGAGTCAATCCCTCCTTTTCGCCTCCATCTCGGGCTTTATACGAGATACCAAAAAGGTTCTTATTGAGCCAGACAAATTTTAGCCTCCATCTCGGGCTTTATACGAGATACAAAAAACACTCTCCTGTTGAGTATAAAAGACTCTCCAACTGAGTCAACTCCTTGCTAGCCTCCTCTTAGGCTTTGTATAACGATATGCTCCACTGGGTCGAACCCTTTTAGCCTCTCTCTCGGGCTTTGTACGAGACACATATTAGCCTCTCTTAGGCTTTATATAAGAAAACTACTGGTTAATCCAATTAACCTTTTAGCATCAAACCTGTGCCTTGTTCACAGTACACAAACATCAACAACTCCTTCCCTTTCATCTAATCGCTGTAAGCGGCAAGCCTCTGGATCATCTACATCCATGCCACTGTCCTTCTTTTAGCATGAGGAATTCCTAAGGAAAGATGGCGTTGCTCTATACACAGAGTTAAAGTCTTCTCCTTCAGGTTAAAACCCCTTCTTCGGAAATTATGGCATTGCTCGGATCCGCGTATCCCGGTTAAAGTAATTCTCCTTCTCCCCTCTTTAGAGACGACAAACTCTCTCTAAAGTCGAGACCTTTCAGCTTCATATCTTGGGCTTTGAACAAGATACAAATCACCTTTTCGCTTCACGTCTTGGGCTTTGAACAAGACACGAAAAACCATTTCCTCCCATAGAATAGGAGGAACTACGGACGCTTTGATTTCCTTGTTTCGGTAAACGGGAATACGTAGGCATAAGATCGAAAGAAAAGATCTTAGCGAGCACAATCAACAAAAAACCCAAATCCCATCACTCAAAAGCAGTAATCCAAAAACATCAGTCCTAACATCCTAATCCTAATTCCCGTCAGAAACCCTTTGCCTAGATAAAAAAGAAAGAAAATCGTATTGGCGAAAATACAAATAACCAGTACAAAGGCCCCCCACATTGTAGCATTCGTAACTTAACAGACCGCTGTTTAAACTCAGTATGCAAGCAGGGTTAATTGGAGACATCTATTTCCCTTCCTTAGTCAGCTTACAATAGGATAAAAATGAATCGACCTGTAGTTAACTCAACCGCAAAGAGCGACATGTGCTGAAGAACCACGTCCAAAATCGCTCGCTACACAAAGGATTGCGGAAATGAAAATACAGTAGATTACAAGGTGCTGAAACAGAAACCTAATCTAATGGGTCCCGAGTCCTCTCTGAGGAGAAATCGGGTGGTGATTCCGGGAATTTCCTTTTCTTTGACCGGGGCTCTTGAGCCGTTGTCAGGTTGTCATTCCTTTGCCAAGTGAAAGGAGCGAGCAAAGTCCTTTGGTCATCCTGATTTTCCACAGCATGTTGCTCCAAAATCTCAATTAGAGCATCTTTATCTTTCAGTAGTTGCTGTATTTTGATGCACTCCACATTGAGAATGCGGTATTTGTTCCTCCAAGACCTCCTCTCCTGTTGAACTTTGTTGAGAGTAACCTGAAGTTTTTCTGTTTCAGTCATGAAGTACATGACGGATTCCCTCGGCGGAAGAACTTCGTGACGAGGATAAGGCATCTTTAGCTTGAGAGCTCTAGTTTGTACCTAGTGGAGATAAGGCTCCACCGAGACACAGTCCGATTTTCCCAGAGACTATCGTCCTTTCTTATGAACATGTTTCCAAGCGTGCATTATTTCCGTCTTTAGTGCTCTGTCGTTTTCTACTTCCTTGAAGAAAAGACCTTCCAGATGAGGATTATGCAGGACATGCCTCAATGGGTATCCAAATTGACGACAAACCAATACCGGATGATAGTTGATTCCTCCTTTAGTTCCTATGAGGGGTACGTTGGGGAAGTTTCCACAACGGTCAATGATCCTGATCCCGTCATAGATTCTATTGCACCAATCGATGTCAGAGTTGGTGAGAGACATGATTTTTTGCGACCAACGTAAAGCACTCTTGTGATCCCAAAATGCAGCAGACTTAGGCAAATGGGAAATGAACCATTTATATAGCAGGGGTACACAGCATGTGATCATTCCTCCACCGTACAAATTTCCTAATTGTACAGAATGATACACATCAGCGAGCAAAGTTGGTACAAGGTTTCCAATGAGAAAAACCTTAATGGCGTTGATATCTACAAAATTACTGATGTTGGGAAACAGAAATAACCCGTAGGTGAGCAAAACAAAGATGCTTTTAAAAGCTTCCATGTTCCCTATACTAGCAAAGTATAGAGCTTTCTTTACCAGAAACTTGGCTGGTAAACCTGGGATTCCACCCTTAGTGGTCATGCCAATCTTGACTTCTGACTCATCCAAATAAATTGCTCCTGCAATGGTTAGATCCTTTGGAATTTCTTCCAGTCCAGAAAATGGAGCTTGATCAATAATGTGTAGATCAGTCAGGTGAAAGTACTCCTCCAGCGTTGGTGCTAGCTGGTAATCCGGGAATGTGAAACAGTGATAAACTGGATCGTAAAACTGAATGAGGGGCCTCCATGATCTTTTCAACAACCTGGACTCTTAACAGGGTAGCAGACCTCCGTACTTGGCTCTGAAAGCCTTGTGGTTAGTTATCATCCTAGCCAAACCTCTCAGGTCCTCTAACTTTAGAGCTTTGAAGGTGTACTTATGAGTTTTCCTTCTACCGAAATCCATTAACGCAATCCTTTTTTCTCTGACATTTGCAATCACAGTCTTAGTTTAATTTGGAAAAGAGAGACTAGAAGAGAAAATTTTCTTTGTTTAATGCTTTTTAGATGAATGCATGAATGCATCACACAAAAACATAGAAAAAACATGGGGTCAAAGGGTCGGTGTCATGGAGTCAAGGCTCTACCCATCCCAAAGGTTTATACTAGTGATTTTTGTACCTGTCTCTCAACATCATCAATTCTTGTCGAGAAAACACCAGCGGGCCGGGAACCGTGCTAGGTGATGTTTTTCAAAGAATCATCATAAGAGGGTAGTTTATCGAGTGACAACTATTCTCGATAGCTTCCGCACTACAAAAAATAAGGTGAGGTATCCTATGTGTATACTCAACCTTTCCACATGCGGCATCACATGCATTCCCATTAGCGGAAAAATAAACACAAATATCAATTAGGAAAAGCAGTATATATATTTGTCCTAATATCCTAGAATTTTAAGAGCTATGAATCCTATGTTCCTGACAGAAAATGGCTCCCCGGCGGAGTCGCCATTCTGTGGTTCCTTCCCAATTTAAAGGTTTTTTACCTAAGATCCTAGTGAGGACAGGTCCTAGCAATGATGACATTTCCCCAATGAAATTTTTATTCTTCGGGCAGTTTTAATGTTTCACCCAGAAAGATAAGAGGAACAAGATCTTTCACCTAAGATGACCGTGACTAGAGCTTACTCTGGAATGCCCCACGGTGGGCGCCATTTTCCTGTAGCGAGTGATTTTGGACATGGTTCTTAAGCACTGTCGCTCTTAGGGGGTGACTACAGGTCGATTCATTTTTTATCCTATTAAGCTGACTAAGGAAGGGAAATAGATGTCTCCAATTAACCCTCCTTGCATATCGAGTTTTAACAGCGGTCTGTTAGGTTACGGATGCTTTGTGGTAGTAGGGCCTCTCTCTGCTTATTTTGTTAAAACTAACGGGAATATTCATGGGGATTTGTGTCAGGATACTGCTCCAGATTGATAGATGCATGGAGTATGGGATTTTAGGTTTTTAATTATTGTGCTCGCTATGATTTTTCTTTCAATTTTATGCCTATGTATTCCCGTTTACTGAAACAGGGAAATCAGAGCGATCGTAGTTCCTCCTATTCTACGGGAGGAAGAAGGTGTTTTTGTGTCTTGTTCAAAGTCCAAGACGTGAAGCTGAAGGTGATTTGTATCTTGTTCAAAGCCCAAGATATGAAGCTGAAGAGTTTATTTGTATCTTGTTCAAAGCCCAAGATATGAAGCTAAAAGGGGTTTTGACTTTAGAGAGAACTTGTCATCTCTAAAGAGAGGTATTTGGTCTTTTTGTCCCAACTGTTGGGTGACCGGTTATAAAGGAGAATTACTTTAACTGGGATGTGTGAATCCAGCAATGCCATAATTTCCTTTACAGGTTCTTTTCCACCTGAAGGAGAAGACTTTTAACTCAGTTTAGAGCAATGCCATCTTTCCTTAAGAATTTCTCATGCTAAAAGAGGGACATTGGCGTGGATGTAAATAATCCAGAGGCTTGCCGCTTATAGCGACTAGATGGAGGGAAAAGGAGTTGTTGATGTTTGAATGTTGTGAACAAAGCATGTTTTGATGCTAAGAGGTTGATTGTTTCAACCAGGGTTTCCTTATACAAAGCCTAAGAGGAGGCTAAAAGGGTTCGCTCAACAAGAGAGGATTTTGGTGTGTCTTGTACAAAGCCCAAGACAGAGGCGAAAAGGTTTGTGACCCACCAATAGGGTCTTTTATACTCAACAAGAGAGTGTTTTGGTGTCTCGTACGAAGCCCGAGACGGAGGCTAAAAGTTGTTTGACTCAATAAGAGAGTTTTTGTATCTCGTACGAAGCCCGAGATAGAGGCTAAAAGTTTTTGTATCTCGTACGAAGCCCGAGATAGAGGCTAAAAGTTTTTGTATCTCGTACAAAGCCCGAGATAGAGGCTGAAAGTTTTTGTATCTCGTACGAAGCCCGAGATAGAGGCTAAAAGTGGGTGGCTGTTTCAGTTGAGTGCTAGGTCCAGTATGTTGGATAAAAGAGAAAATCAGTTCTTACATGAGTAATATTGTACTCATGGATTTGATCAGAGGATCGGGGTTATTTCCAGTTCTTTCAGGGGATGGGAAATTCCAAGGGTATTGAGACTATCTGAGTCTACGGGTGCATGTCCCTATTTTTGAGAGGTACTTGAGAATGTCTTCGAGGCTCAAGGGTCTTAGACTGTCCGAGTCCAGAGTTCTATCTTTTGTACTATGCTTAAGGGATAGTAGTAACCAGATCTAGACTCTTTGAAAGATTGCTCTATTAAGATAATTAATTTCTGTTCCTATACCTCTAGGAGGTCATCGGGACAATTTGTACAAAGCCCAAGAGGAGGCTGGAAACTTTTAAGAAGCCGAGGGCCCCTTTTGTATGAAGCCTAAAACGAGGCTGTGAAAACTTCTAAGAAGCCGACGGGTCCTTGTACAACGCCCAAGAGGAGGCGGGGTGCTTTTAGGAAGTCCGTGGGTCCTTTTACAATGCCCAAGAGGAGGCGGATGAACAGTTCCAGAAGGGGTTTCACATGGAACAATGGCCTTCTGTATATTGAACTGTTTATAGGGGAATTTCCTTAGACCTAGTTATCTAAGATAATTGTTATAAAAGGTATGGTACAATATCCGGGAGAACGTCGGGTGAAAAGAGACAGAGTTTTTCCTAATTCTAGACGTAATTGCCGGGGAAACTCTAATATCTATACTAGTACTACACAGTTGATATGAGTTTATGAAGGAAGCCTTACAGTGAGCAGCCCCACAGTACTGTTATATATATGTGAAAGCGGTAAATGAAAGCGTATAAACACTTACTCGGTTGTAGAGCTTCCATGCTGTTTGGTTAGTTGTTCAACAAAGAAAGATTGAAAACAACAGTATATTTCAAAATCAAAGGAGAAAGTGCTTTGAAAGAGAAATTGTTGGGGCTTACAGCTCAAGGAGAGGCCCAAGTTTCCACAGTGACTGTACTGTGGTTTTGTACAGGGACTTATACAAGTGACTGAGGCTCAAAAGGTTTTATGTACAAAGAGGATGGGTCTTATACTCTCTCAAGAGGCCCAAAGAGTTTTAAGAAAAGGAATGGGTCTTACTACTCGAGGGTAGGCCCATGGTGTTTGTTTAAAAAGGCGACGACCGCGCTGAGATTTGCTTTTAACGCAGAGGGACTTATACAATAAGTGAGGCCCACAAATAGTTTGGTTAAAAGGGGGTTGGGTCTCACACTCTATTAGAGGCCCATGAGTGGTTTTAAGAAATGAGATGGGTCTTACTACTCGAGGGTAGGCCCAGTTGGTTTTGTTTTGAATTGGCGATCACGCCGAGATTTTTGAAAATACAGTGGGACTTATACAATAAGTGAGACCCAAATTATTTTGGTTTCAAAAAGGATTGGGTCTTACACTCTATTAGAGGCCCATGAGTGATTTTAAAATGATTTAAGAGGGTGAAAATCAAAGAAACCCTAATTTGTTTCCTTTTAAAAGTAAATATTAAAAGAAAAAAAATGAAATGACAAAAATACCAAAGAAGTTTGAATAAACCACTTGTGATCTTTGTTTATGGTTTGAAAAATGAGGTTTAATCACAAGAGATATTAAAACCTACTTGGTTTGGATTTTTCAAAAGGGATATTTATTTTTAAAGGTTTAAAAACAAATAAAAAGGTATTTATTCACAAAAATACTAATTATATTAAAAAAATAATATAAATCCAATTTTTTTGTGAAATAAAATATTTCAACATTTTTGTGATTTTTTGCAAAAAGAACCAATAAAAAATGATTAAAATTGAAAGAGTTATTAATTTTCCAATTAATTAGCAAAACATGAAAATATTGGAAAAATTGCAAAAATGTGAAAATACACAAAATGGCATGGGTGGGATTTGAACCCATGACCTCAAGGTTATAGGGCGTGCGCCTTACCACTGGGGTGGTGATACATCCATTGCTTGAAGTGAAACCACAAATATACATGTCATGCCTTGATTTTAGGCTTGGCCTAAGGCAAGGCAAGACAAGTTTTGCCTAGAAACGGGAAGGATCATAACTTTCTCATTTCTTAATGTTTGGAGACAACATTTATATGCATCTGGACCAGAATTTCACAAGGAATCCAATGGTGGTGGTAGTTTTTTCAGATCATGCTCCCTCCTCAAAACCCGATAGTGGTTTTGAAAATGACCTATAATTGCATTTTCTATGCTACAACTTGGTACAGGCATGGATTACATGGTGAATTAGCTCAAACACAACATATACAACATGTATGAGATGTGTATGATTAGTGGACTTCAAAGCATTGCATGATTCAAAGATTCCAAGTTGTGAGGCTTACCTCTTTTTTGAGATTTTGGAGCTTTTGGGAAATCTGTCAAACTTCTTGTTCCAGAAATGATTTGATGCCTTGGACACCCTCAAATGATCCTTTGGAAGCTTTTAGGATGAGTGGAATCAACTGGTACCTGCAAAAACACAAACTGTCCCTTTCTTGCAAAAGGGGTCAAAAGTGCCAAAATAGCAACTCTCTCAAATGGTGTTCCAGATGGGGGGAACCATTTGGGACAGTTCAAGGATGATATTTGGAGTGTGTTTGAGGCTTTATCTAGTTTGGAAAGTGACTGAATCAAGACATGGCTTGAAAAATGCAAAAAAGTGCTATTTTGAGGTTTTGAGAAGTGACTTTGTGATTTTGTGATTACAGGTCACTTGTGATAGTTTGCATAGCTTACATATGATATATATGAGGTGTGTGTGTGATTGGTTTGGTTGAAATCTCTCTCAAACTAAAAAACCCAAAGTTACCTTGCTAAAGAAGGCATTTTTGCCAAGAAAAAGAGATTTTGAGGAAAGCATCTGTTTGATGGCTTTGGTGTACTTAAACTGAGCACAAATGAGCTCTATTTATAGTAGAGCAAGTTTTTTTTGGGATAAATAGTGAATAGAAACTGCAGAATAGGGTTGGCCAATGTTGAGCAATGAGAATAAAAATCTCCTCTAGCCATTGACTAGAGGTTAGGGCACAGGCTGCTGGTTCCCTTGGTATTGGAGGAATCTTGACTGAATTCAGTTGCAAATGTGTCAGTCCATGCCACCTCTAAGCATCTATTAAATTCTTGAATCCAAAATTGGAGTCTTGTCCCTATTTTAGGCAATTCTAGGTTTGGCATGCTACTTCTTGTTCCAAGGACTTTTGAGGCTTGGCTCAGTGATTGTCCCCTTTAGATTTGATCCTCAGAGGTGTCCAAGTGGATATGATTGTTGGGAATTGCACAATTTTGGCAAATCGAGCAAAAGTGCAAAATATGCCTTGCCTTGACAGTTTTCAGCAAGGCAACTTGCCAATGTCATATCTCATGACTCAAGTTGAGTTTGGTGATGTTCTTGGCCATTTTGGAAAGCCCTCATATGATACAACAACTGTTTGATCATAATTGGTATTGATACCTTTTGGATCCAAGTGAAAAATCCCCCTACATTTGAAAAAAAGTAAGACAGATTCTGACTTAGTGAAAATTTCACTAAGTGTTGGAAAAAAGTGACATTTCCACTTTTCTTGATTTTGCTCATTCCATAACTCAAAATCCATGAGGAATTTGGAGGGAGGTCAGTTTTTAGCTTTTGTAGAGGGTAATGAGATCTACAAATCAAGCCTTGGATGGGGAAAAATGGCCTTGTGGTTTAGGAGTTATGATCCTCCAAAGTTGGTGCCCTAGACACTTTACTTCATAACTTAGAAAATTTTCTAAGTTTTTCATGGTTACCCCTTTTACAAGTTATCCTACTTTCCTTGACTTTTCTTGATGAATGATGATTCAAATCATACATTAACATCATTTTAGGGTTAAGGAACCATAATTTTGAAAAATCTCAAAAAGTCAAAGTTTGACTTTTGGGCACAGTTGACTTTTGTCAGATGAAATCATGTCCTTGACCTAAATCAAACTTGATGGACATGTTCCATGGGTGTTATAGGGTGTATTGAATCAAGTCCAAGGGTTTGGGAGCATATCCTGGTCAAAAGTCAAAGATACAGTTGACTTTTCTCGCGAAACCCTAATTGTGATCCAGATGAAGTTGAAACTTATTGCTCAAGCTTCTTGGATCAAAACATTGTTGCTAATGGATCAATGTGGTGCATTAGATACCCTCAAATCCTCTCTTGAGGTCTTGGCTAATGTTTTGTTCCAAAAGTCAACTTAGGGGTGAATTAGGTCAAGAAACCCTAATTCCTGATTTTTAATGAATGCATCCCCTGTGGCTAAATTGGCCTGTTGATTGGGTTTATGATGTCCCTTGGAGCATCTTAGGTTATATGGTGAAGCATTGGCTCATGTCCAGAGGAAATTTTCCACCTGGAGGCCCTGGTCGACCAAACCCTAATTTGGTGATATTGGCGATCTTGAGGCTTAATCCAATTGGAATGATGCAGCCTTGTGCTTGATTCCTGAAGTGGGAGTCCTCTTGATCCCTTGCAGATGTTGATAGGTTTAGACAAGTTGAGGATCATGTCATTTCTTGATTGATCCTTTGTCTAAAAGCTCTGAGAGGGCTTGAAACCCTAAGTCTGGATCGTAGTAGATACTCACCCATCTTTGGGGAAACTGATGATTTGCCCATTGATGGGAAATCTAAGTGGTCAAAATTTGGGGTATGACACGTAGGAAATGTAAAACAGAAAGTAAAAGGTCGGAAACTTAAATGAGACAGTGGTTGCGAAGTTCCAGTACGACGGCACGCGGTGGTGAGACGGTGGTGAAAGCTAGGAGAATAAGAGAGAAACTCTGAACAAAGAAGAGAGAAACTCTGAACGAAGAAGAGGGAAACGTGAAAATGGCACGGATTGCCTCCTATTTATAAGGCTGTCGCGGGACTCGAGGCGCCCCTAGGTACTCGAGTACCCTAGCCTTAGCCTTAGCCACCCTATGTAATAATGGCGAGTGACATGTGGCACACGGATTCCCCCGTGCGTCCTTTCGCTTGCCTTGGTGCCCGAATCCACGTATTCTCACCTCCCCGCTTCGTCGCCCACCAACGACGTTAGAAACTCGGGCAGGCTTTCATCTCTGAGATTCCTGCCAGTCGAGTACCCCTTGTCTTTGACAGTGTCACCAGATCGTTATTACGGGAACACTGCCCCATGTGAAGAATCTCCCCAATAAAGGATGACCCTTACTATGTCCTCGACATCTGGGCTGACCCTTAAGTCATTACTCTGACACTTCGGAGCAACGACTTAGGGGGCTTCTGTTCTGGACTGGGTCGGCGCCTGCCCATCAGTTGAGCAGGCCCAGCCCAATACTGATGTAGCCCAATAAGGCCCAAATTTATCCAGCGTCGAGCACACTTCAACCTCTTCATGGTCGAGCACACGCTGGCCTGACACTGTCGCGCAGGGACTTCACGTCTCGGGGGACACGTCCCGTCTCTCCTCGACCTCCACGTTCTCCTCCTCACAAGTACACGTCATCATGTAACCTCCCGTTTTCGAAAGAGTCGGTCTACCCATCTTCTAGAGATCTCGGGACCGTTGCTCCAGATCGAAGACCACGTGCTGGTCTTCCTTAGGCCACGTAAGCCCTGGCAATCACCTGTATTGGGCCTTGCAATCCAGCCCAGTGCAAGTAACCATTGGCCCTGCGCTGGTGGCACCCTATAAATACCCTCTCACTTGAGAGCGTCAGGTTATGATACATTCTAACTCACTTTTACTCTGTACTTGCCTACTCCCTTTTTTTGACTTTAGCATCGGAATACCTTGCAGGTACCCTCCCCCGGTCGTTTCATCACCACCGGAGTTGCGGAGCTCACAACGTTGCTAGCCACTAGTTCCTTTCTGATCAGGTACGATCAAAAATTAACTTTGAAATTTTCCGTACACAGCCTCTCACATTATTAGAAAATTGTTCTTAACACGAAACCTCTGTTGAAGGATCAATGGCTCAAATCTAATTAGTTTTTCTAGTTGCAATTAGATCTCATCATTTTATTGTATCTAGTGTATAAATAGTTTTCAATTGCCATTTGTAAACTTTATCCAAAATGAGTTAATATGAGCCATACATTTTGAGATCAACCATAGTGCAATATATCTTCTATTTTCTGTTATTTTTTAGTTATTTTTCTGTTACAATCTTTTTCTTCTTCCTTGCATTTTCTGTTATGGCTGCTGAAGATGGCTGGTTTATACCTGAGCGAATCGCACACTCAAAGATAACACAGAGTCGCCACCGAACTTTATTTAGTCCCAAAGGACAGGGAAAATATCGATAAAACCCAAGGGGAAGAGAAATGGGAACGGGGGTCGGTTATGCGAAAAAAGGTACTATCACCTTAAGCATCCGTCGTACTCGACGGGAACCATTTCGCTTGCTTCTAGGCTGGGATGGGTTATCTATCTCAAGGCTTCTAGCTAAAAGAAAGGAGAGAGATGAGAAAAGAAAGAAAAAAGAAAAGGGAATGCTCGCGGAGGATTGGGGGACTCGTGCCTATGTACCGTCATAATGCAATGAGGAAATCAGAGCGTCGTAGTTTATGGAACCAGGGGACAGAGAAGGGAAAAGAAATAAGGGTGGAAGGGTGCTCGCCAAGATCATCGCGATCTCGTACCTACGTATCACACATTTGAATGAATGCAAAATCAGAGCTTCCGTAGTTCAGGGAACCAAACAGAAAACCAAACAAAGAAAGGAAAGTGGTGTAAAAACCAAGAGCAAAAGAGAAAGAAACTCTACTGGGGAAAGCCGAACAGTAAGAGCGATAACACAAGAAACTAGAAAAGAAATGGTGTCAAAACCAAGAAAGAGTAAGGAAGAAAATGAACTCCGTTGTGCCATTGCCATACCCCAAATTTTGACCACTTAGATTTCCCACCATTGGGCAAATCATTAAGTCTCCCCAACGATGGGTGAGCATCCACTACAATCAAACTTAGGGTTTCAGACCCTGCATGGCTTTTAGACAAAAGATCAATCAAGGAATGACATGATCTTCAACTTGTCTAAACCTCTCAAACAACCACAATGGATCAAGAGGACTCCTACGTCAAGGATCAAGCACAAAGTTGCAGCATTCCCCAGTGGTTTGATCCTCAAGATCACCAGTGTCACCAAATTAGGGTTTTGTTCGACCAGGGCCTCCAGATGGAAAATTTCATTTGGGCATGAGCTAATGCTTCGCAATACAACTTATGATGCTCCAAGGGACATCATAAACCCAATCAACAAGTCAATTTAGCCTCAGGGGATGCATTCATCAAAAATCAAGAATTAGGGTTTCTTGACCTAATTCACCCCTAAGTTGACTTTTCGGACAAATCATGAGCCAAGACCTCAAGAGAGGATTTGAGGGCCTCCAATAGACTACATTGATCCATTTGCAACAATGAATTGATCCAAGGAGCTTAAGCAATGAGTTTCAACTTCATCTGGATCACAAGTAGGGTTTCGCGAGAAAAGTCAACTGTAGCTTTGACTTTTGACCAGGACATGCTCGCAAACCCTAGGACATTGATCAATATACCCTATAACACCCTTGGAACATGTCCATCAGGTTTGATTTAGGTCAAGGACATGATTTCCTAAAGGATCGCATAGTTTGAAATTCATCTGATAAAAAGTCAATTGTGCACAAAAGTCAAACATTGACTTTTTGAGATTTTTCACCAAAATGGTTTTTTAACCCTAAAATGATGTTAATGTAAGATTTGGATCATCATTCATCAAGAAAAATCAAGAAAAGTGGGATAACTTGTAAAAGGGGTAACCATAAAAACTTAGAAAATTTTCTAAGTTATGAACAAAGTGGCAAGGGTACCAACTTTGGAGAATCATAACTCCTAAACCACAAGGCCATTTTTCCCCATCCAAGGCTTGATTTGTAGATCTCATTACCCTCTACAAAAGCTAAAAACTGACCTCCCTCCAAATTCCTCATAGATTTTGAGTTATGGAATGATCAAAATCAAGAAAAGTGGAAATGTCACTTTTTCCAACACTTAGTGAAATTTTCACTAAGTCAGAATCTGCCTTCACTTTTTTCCAAATGTAGGGGGATTTTTCACTTGGATCCAAAAGGTATCAAAACCAATTATGATCAAACAGTTGTTGTATCATATGAGGGATTTCCAAAATGGCCAAGAACATCACCAAACTCAACTTGAGTCATGAGATATGACATTGGCAAGTTGCCTTGCTGAAAACTGTCAAGGCAATGCAGATTTTGCACTTTTGCTCGATTTACCAAATTTGTGCAATTCCAAACAATCTTATCCACTTGGACACTTCTGAGAATCAAATCCAAAGGGGACAAACACTGATCCAAGCCTCCAAAGTCCTTGGAACAAGAAGTAGCATGCCAAACCTAGAATTGCCTAAAATAGGGACAAGACTCCAATTTTGGATTCAAGAATTCAATGGAAGCTCCAAGGTGGCATGGACTGACACATTTGCAACTGAATTCAGTCAAGATTCTCCCAAGACCAAGGGAACCAGCAGCCTGTGCCCAAACCTCTAGTCAATGGCTAGAGGAGACTCGGATTCTCATTGCTCAACATTGGCCAAACCTATTCTACAGTTGGCATTCACTATTGATCCCAAAACAAACTTGCTCTACTATAAATAGAGCTCATTTGTGCCCAGTTTAAGCACACCAAAGCCATCAAACAGATGCTTTCCTCAAAATGCCTTCTTTAGTAAGGTAACTTTGAGTTTTTGAGTTTGAGAGAAATTTCATCACAACCAATCACACACACACCTCATATATATCATATGTAAGCTGTGCAAACTATCACAAGTGACCTGTAATCACAAAATCACAAAGTCACTTCTCAAAACCTCAAAATAACACTTTTGTGCACTTTCCAAGCCATGTCTTGATTCAGTCACTTTCCAAACAAGATAAAGCCTCAAACACACTCCAAATATCATCCTTGAACTGTCCCAAATTACTCCCAATATCTGGAACACCATTTGAGAGAGTCGATATTTTGGTCACTTTTAAGCCCTTTTGCAAGAAAGGGACAATTTTTGTTTTTGCAGGTACCAGTGGATTCCAATCATCCTAAAAGCATCCAAGGGATCATTTGAGGGCGTCCAAGGCATCAAATCATTTCTGGAACAAGTGGCTTGACATATTGTACAAAAGCTCCAAAATCTCAAAAGAGAGTTGAGCCTCACAACTTGGAATCTTTGAATCATGCAATGTTTTGAAGTCTACTGATCATACACATCTCATACATGTTGTATATGGTGTGTTTGAGCTAATTCACCATGTAATACATGCCTGTACAAAGTTGTAGCATAGAAAATGCAATTATAGGTCATTTTCAAAACCACTATCGGGTTTTGAGGAGGGAGCATGATCTAAAAAAACTACCACCACCATTGGATTCCTTGTGAAATTCTGGTCCAGATGCATATAAATGTTGTCTCCAAACATTAAGAAATGAGAAAGTTATGATCCTTCCCGTTTCTAGGCAAAACTTGTCTTGCCTTGCCTTGGGCCAAGCCTAAAACCAAGGCATGACTTGTATATTTGTGGTTTCACTTCAAGCAATGGATGTATCACCACCCCAGTGGTAAGGCGCGCGCCCTATAACCTTGAGGTCATGGGTTCAAACCCCATCCATGCCATTTTGTGATTTTTCATATTTTTGCTATTTTTTCTAATATTTTCATGTTTTGTTAATGATTTGGAAAATTAATAACTCTCTCAAATTTAATTATTTTTTATTGGTTCTTTTTGCAAAAAATCACAAAAATGTTGAAATATTTTATTCCAAAAAAAATTAGATTTATATTACTTATTTAATATAATTAGTATTTTTGTGAATAAATACCTTTTTATTTGTTTTTAAACCTTTAAAAATAAATATCCCTTTTGAAAAATTCAAACCAAATAGGTTTTAATATCTCTTGTGATTAAACCTCATTTTTCAAACCTTAAACAAAGATCACAAGTGGTTTATTCAAACTTCTTTGGTATTTTTGTCATTTCATTGTTTTTCTTTTAATATTTACTTTTAAAAGGAAACAAAATAGGGTTTCTTTTATTTTCACCCTCATAAATCATTTTAAAACTCATGGGCCTCTAATAGAGTGTAAGACCCAACCCCTTTTTGTAAATACCAAAATTTTGGGTCTCACTTATTGTATAAGTCCCACTGTATTTTCAAAAATCTCGGCGCGATCGCCAATTCAAAATCAAACCAACTGGGCCTACCCTCGAGTAGTAAGACCCATTTCATTTCTTAAAACTCTCTGGGCCTCTAATAGAGTGGAAGACCCAAGCCTTTTTGAAAACAAATAACCCTGGGCCTACCCTCGAGTAGTAAGACCCATTTCTTTTCTTTAAAACCTTTTGGGCCTCAGTCACTTGTAAAAGTCCCTGTACAAATTCAAAACCACAGTGCGATCACTGATAAAACTTGGGCCTCTCCTTGAGCTATAAGCCCCAATACTTTTCTTTTCAAAGAACTTTCTCCTTTGATTTTGCAATATACTGTTGTTTTCAATCTTTCTTTATTGAACAACTAACCAAACAGCATGGAAGCTCTACAACCGAGTAAGTGTTTATACGCTTTCATTTACCGCTTTCATATATATAATTGTATTGTGGGGCTGCTCACTGTAAGTCTCCTTTCATAAACTCATATCGATTGTGTAATAATAGTATAGATATTTAGAGTTT
This sequence comes from Lathyrus tuberosus, assembly GCA_022829125.1. Taxonomy (NCBI): domain Eukaryota; kingdom Viridiplantae; phylum Streptophyta; class Magnoliopsida; order Fabales; family Fabaceae; genus Lathyrus; species Lathyrus tuberosus. The sequence continues at coordinate 3,629,082 of JALAZF010000428.1, read as the reverse complement.
CCCCGGCAACTACGTCTAGCACTAGGTAAAGCCGCTTCGATTACTTGTAGAAATAGACAAGCTAGATCCTCAATAGGAGCACCAGATACAGTCTTCTCTTTGGCTGTCCTCCTTAGGAATTGTCAAGAAACTCTACTCCCCAGAAATGATCTCTTCTCCGTGAATTGTATCTCTTGAGTTTCTTCCAAATTCTTGAACTTTCCTGGCTTGATCTATTCTCTGTGAATAGCCTGTCTTGAACTTCTCGGGGTTTGGGGACCCACTGGCTTCTTAAAAGCATCCGCCTCCTCTTGGGCTTAGTACAAGGACCCACGGGCTTCCTAGAAGCATCCCCGCCTCCTCTTGGGTTTAGTACAAGGACCCGTTGGCTTCTTAGAAGTATTCACAGCCTCCTCTTAGGCTTTGTATAATGATTCTTCCTCTGGGAATGATAGCCTCCTCTTGGGCTTCGTACAAGGACCTCTCGGCTTCTTAAAAGTTTCCAGCCTCCTCTTGGGCTTTGTACAAATTGTCCCGACGACCTCGAAGAGGTATAGGAACAGAAATTAATCATCTTAATAGAGCATTCTTTCAAAGGAGTCTAATCCCTTACACCGAAAGCGTACTTTCTCCCAGCATAATACAAAAGATGAAACTCTAGACTTGGACAGTCTGAAACCTCTTGAGTCTCAAAGACATTCTCAAGTACCCTACAAGCATAGGAAGAAACCCAGTCTCTCTCATGAGAGTTCCTCACACTTGGACCTGCTTCAGGATCTCCATAATCCTCAGCAGTAAGATAGCCTTCTCTTGGGCTTTGTACAATGATTCTCCCCCAGTAGAGCTAATCTTTTCTTCCTAATATAAGAACTGATTTTCTCTTTTATCCTATATACTGGACCTGTCACTCAACTGAAACAGCAAACCACCCCCTAGCCTCCATCTCGGGCTTTGTACGAGATACAAAAATACTTTTAGCCTCTATCTCGGGCTTCGTACCAGATACCAAAATACTTTTAGCCTCCATCTCGGGCTTTGTACGAGATACACCAAAACACTCTCTTGTTGAGTATAAAAGACTCCCTCGTTGAGTCAACCCACTTTTAGCCTCCGTCTTGGGATTTGTATAAGACACACAAAAAAGACTCTCTTGTTGAGCCAACCCTTTTAGCCTCTCTCTCGGGCTTCGTACGAGACACATAAAAACACCCTCTTGTTGGGCCAATAGCCTCCTCTTAGGCTTTGTATAAGGAAACCTCGGTTGAGGCAATCAACCTTTTAGCATCAAATCATGCTCACCACATACAAACATCAACAACTCCTTTCCCATCTAATCGCTGTAAGCGGCAAGCCTCTGGATTATTTACATCCACGCCAATGTCCCTCTTTTAGCATGAGAAATCCCTAAGGAAAGATGGCATTTCTCTAAACTGAGTTTAAAGTCTTCTCCTTCAGGTAGAAAATCCCCTATAAAGGAAATTATGGCATTACTGGATTCACATATCCCAGTTAAAGTAATTATCCTTTATAATCGGTCACCCAACAGTTGGGACAAACAGACCAAATACCCCTCTTTAGAGATTACAAGTTCTCTCTAAAGTCAAAACCCCTTTAGCTTCATATCTTGGGCTTTAAAGAAGATACAAATAGACTCTTCAGCTTTATATCTTGGGCTTTGAACAAGATACAAATCACCTTTAGCTTCACGTCTTGGGCATTGAACAAGACACAAAAACACCTTTTTCCTCCCATAGATTAGGAGGAACTACGATCGCTCTGATTTCCTCGTTTCGGTAAACGGGAATACGTAGGCATAAGATTACAAGAAAAATCTTAGCGAGCACAATATTCTAAAACCCAAAATCCCATATATCAATCAATCTGGAGCAGTGTCCTAACCGAAAGCCCTGTCAATGATACCTACGCTTGTGTATTTAAGTTAATAACCCTGAGAAAGGCCCCACGACCACAAAGCATCTGTAACCTAACAGACCGATGTTTAAACTCAGTATGCAAGCAGGTTTAATTGGAGACATCTATTTCCCTTCCTTAGTCAGCTTAATAGGATAAAAAATGAATCGACCTGTAGTCACCCTGTCGCTCCCGAAAGATTCGCATCCAACGGTACAAACGCGAGAGTGGCGCAAAAGACACAGAGTCGCCAGCAAAGTGTATTTATCCCAAGAGAGGGAAAGGAAACACTGCGTAAACCTGAAAGGAGGGAAAGACCATGGTCTCACGACCAAAAGAACGGGTACGGGAGTCGGTTACGCGAAGGGAAGGTGTTAGCACCCAACACGTCCATCGTACTCGATGGGATCCACGCTTGTTGTCTGCATCAAAGGATGTCGTTATCTGGAACTTCACTGCTACTGGATCGGCGAAGAAACGAGAACGGAAAGAACGGAGAAATGAAGGAGAAAAGAAAAAAAGAAGCGACTCGATAGGACGGTATCGTTGTCCTAGGCCTACGTACTCCCTCAGTGCAATGGGAAAGTCAGAGTCAACGTAGTTCGGACGGGAACTGTGGGGGAAGGTTGCTCGCCAAGACAATCGCTGTCTTGTGCCTACGTATCCTCAATCGGACGAGAGAGAGGAATCAGAGCTGACGTAGTTCGTGGGTACGACCACGGGTAGGTAAGTGTTTTTTTACGTGAGCGACGAGCTCTTTCACGAAAAAAAGAAGTTTGAAACCCAACAATCCCGGAGGATAAAAAGATTTGAATTGGTTTGGTGTTTTTTAGACAGAAGTGTTTTGAGTTAGTTCGTAACTTATATTGCACCAAAGTCTACCATGCGGGAACGAATGAGTCGCATGATCGCCCCCGAATGAGACGTATGCTAAACACCCTAGAAGAGGAGAGGAGACCCCTCGTTCTTCATTTCCTACACTTAAGGCTCGAGCGCAATATACGTTATATTTTATTAAGTGTGTTCAAGAAGTTTGAGATGAGAAGAGAAGCGACACAAAAGGAAACTCTACAGGGAAACTAAGAGTCCTAATGTTATCATGCATGGATGTCCTATGGTTAGTGAGGTTTAGGAGAGACGACTGCCTAACCTAATGCTAATCCTACTCCAAGCTTAATCGAAAATTAAGTTGGACTAGGTAGCTCTAAAGGGAGAGAATCCAAGACTTAAACAAGTCTTGTGACTCGAGGGATGAAAAGAGTGGAAGAGAAGGAGGAGAAAGAGAAGTGAAACACAAGTGGCCTAAGCTCACTTCAAACACAAGTATGAAAGTTAAAAGGTAAATGAAGAAAGTAAAATGTGGAAGCATATCCACATTCAACAACTTACCATTTGCCCCTGAAAATGTTAGAAGTACTCACATATGACAAAATGAAACTCAAACAAGCATAAGGCAATAAAGAAACAAGTTCTAAGGTAAATCAAACATCAAGTTCAGAACCTAATGGTCCTACTGACCTCTAATATTAGTCATGCACAATTAGTCAAAAAGAAAAGGGAGAAGTCAATCAAGTACCATTCAAGTCATTAAAGAAGGAGTGAGATGAAAAGAAGTGATCATGTAAAGCAACCAAGTCAAAATTTCACAAAGTAAACCAAGTCCAGAAGTGACACAATCCTAAATATGTGCCTAAACATGATCTTCAAACAACATTCAAGTCACACAAACACTTTCCCAATCCATTAGGAAGCAAAGAAGAAGTGAAGTGAAGTGAAACATGATTCATACTTGTGAAACAAATGACTTAAAGTGAAAGGCAAACATCAAACATGCAAAGATGAGATTCAAATATCACAACCAGAAGTCAATAAACTTGCTATCAATCCTTCAACAATACCTAAAATTGTGGCACAAGTGCCTTCATGATCAAGCAAACCAAACATGAAGCATATATTCACAAATTGGACAAGTTAAAGCTCATGCTTCAAAGAAATAACAAACATGCCTCAAAAATTATGTCATTCAGTATTCAAGCATCTCAAACATGTATAATTGACATATCAAATCCACAAGCAATGAATCAGAACCAAAGTCAATCAACAATTAGGTCAAAGCATCAATAGGATTTCATACATTCATGCTCAAAGCAACACATCAAAAGTCATCCAAAAAGGACCTAAAAATCATACCAAAAATCTCAAACATACTTCAACATGTTATGAACACAACCCAAAAAGAATCAGGATCAAATCACTTTCCAAATGAGAGAAATAAAAAATGCAACATGAAGTATGCAATATGAAGTGCAAAATGAGAAAAATACTTTGGAAAATTAATATTTAATGCAATTTTAATGCAAAAATAATAAAATAAAATGTGAAAAATTAGTTTTAATAGTGAGGAGGAATGATGAATTTTTTTGGAATTTTTTAGCACATGCAAGTATTTTTAACAATTAATTATGAAATGGTATGAAAATAGAAAATAAAAAAGGAAATGAAATGAAGCCAGGGGTGCAAAAAGGAACCCAAACGCGTTCAAATGACCATGGGCTCAGAAACGGGGGTGCAAAGAGCAAAAAAGCCCAAGCGCTTTCAAGCCTTCAGAAACAACGAACGGCTGAGATTAAGTCAAGCATAAGAAAGTCTCCAAATCCACAGGCTCTCATTCACAGTCAAACGAAGCAAAGTCAACTATCTGATGGTCCATATTCAAACTTGCTAATTAAATGAGATCCAACAGTCATGAATTAATCAGATCCACTAAACCCTAATCAATTTAATTAACAACACATAACCAAGATCCAACGCACGTGAATTAAACTGGAAAATTAATCACGATCCAACGCATGAGATTCAAACTGGAAAACTACAAACCCTAATTAAACCCTCACTGGCCGGAGAAGCGCCGGTCATCTTCTCCGGCCACTCTCCGGTCACCAAACTTCAAACCATAACCAAAAACAACAAATCATACCTCAAAATGTTCAGCAACTCACGTAGATCACAAATATGCTACTCAAAATCATTTATCATGCATATATTTCAAGAATCGAACGAAACAAGTTTGGATCTGAAAATTTCAGATCTAAATTCCAGCCATGATTCACGTTGAAAATCAATTCCAAACACATATATGAACTCAACACATCAAGATGAACATTAAACACACAACAAAAATCAATTCTAAATCTATGAATTTCAAGTTCACCTGAGATTTGCAGAACTGGAAAATCACCAAGAAACTCCAAGATAAGCTGCAGATCAACTCCTTAAACCGTCTAATTGCAAAATAAATGCACTTAGACCTTCAAATTGGCCTGAATCCTTGAATTCGAGAGTTGAAAATCTGAACTCAACTGATAAATTCTTTGCTTAAACTTCAAAACAATGGTGGATTTCTCTTCCTTATGCTCCACTGATCACAAACCAACCAAAAAAAATGGAAGACACTTGAAGAATTGGGAGAATCGAAGGAGAGAAACTTGAGAGCAAAACTTTGAAAAGTGGTGAAAATGAATGGTAGCTGCTGAGAAATTCGTGTGAGTTAGCTTATATAGTGTGCCAATGCTGCTGTTTAGGGTTTTAATCTTCAAGGACTTGAGAGCAATGAGTTTTGGGCTGTTTTGCAAATTTGCAAGTTTGTGCACATGAGGTATTCTACTCGTGCATTCTTCATGAAAAGTGCATGACTGCTTTCCTTTTGATGCCATGAGAACCTTTGGATTGATCTTGGGGCTGGAAAGTAACTGAATTGTGATTTCCAAATGAACTTGCAAAATTGCATAATGATGAATTATGGACATGTAACCCACGGGTTCATTCAATTCTTGGCTCAAAATGATGCTAAATGAGGTACATTGGAGTGTGGTGAGGTGAACTGAACAATTAGAAGCCATATTGGTGAGTTAAAATGCAACTTGCAAGTTATGTCAAAATGGTATGCATGGTAGAACACCAAATGCCCTCTAACTTCAAATGCCCATAACTCTTGATCCAAAAATGATATGATCATGATCCACCACTCTTTGGAAAGAGGAGAAAGAGATCTACAACTTTGGTGTTGGGAAAAAATTCGTTTGAAGCATTTTTGATCATGAAAAGTTTGGTTAAAGTTGGTTGAAGATATGCCAAAAATAGTAACTTGAAATTACAAGTCACTTTCCCAATTTAGCAACTTTTTACCAAAGCTTGATTCTTGCAAATTGTGATCATGAAAGCCTTCCATAGACCAAACAAAGGTCTCTTGACTTGATTACCATGATGAGGATCTCTCAAAACCCTAGTTTGACTTTTCAGTTGACCAGTTTGACTGATTACTTCATCTGTAAGCTACTGAATCATCTGAGGTCTTCCATGGTGAATTTTTGGCTCAAAATCCATCCTTAGACTTGTTTTGACATATGGAGAACCTTGGTGAAAGGTGTGAATCAACTCCTTGAGCTTAGGACCCTTAACCATGAAACCCTAGTTTTGGTCATCAGTGTAAGGATGTGAGGAGCTTATGGAGCTCATAAGAAGCTTTTGCCCTTGAGTTGAACCAAATACCTTGATCCCATGCTAAGAACCAAATGCTATGCACAATGCAAATGCAAGAAATGAAAAGAAACCTAAGCCAGTTATCTAAAAACAACAAGGCAAATTTTGAGGTGTTACAGCTGCCCCTATTCAATCAACTTGATCCTGAAGGTATGATAGTGACGGCTATCATGCGTTCCAAGGGTTCACGGAGATTGAATACCAAAAAGAAACCTAAAATTTGCAATCCTCAAAGGAGGGACGACTCCATTGGGGAACAAACAATAAATGCTGCACTGTCACAACACATACGAGTGTTGGCAACTAAAACTGTATTGAAAAGTCCTGAAATAAACACAAACGAGTGTTAGCTATGCTGGGGATGAACATGGACGGGTGTCAAATGTCAATGCGAACGGGCATTGAAACAAAAGTTCAAACACGGACGAGCGCCGAAAGAACACGTACGGGTGCCAAAGGGATTCAATACAGACGAGTATTGAAAGAGGTACACGGACGGGTGTGAAGAATCCAATACGGACGGGTATCGAAAAGGATACACGGACGGGTGTAAAAGGTTTCAATACGGACGGGTATTGAAAAGGGTACACGGACGGGTGTAAAAGGTTTCAATACGGACGGGTATTGAAAAGGATACACGGACGAGTGTAAAAGGTTTCAATACGGACGGGTATTGAAAAGGATACACGGACGAGTGTAAAAGATTTCAATACGGACGGGTATTGAAAAAGGTACACGGACGGGTGCTGTAGGAAACACAGACGAGTGCCAAATGTCAATGCGGACGGGCATTGAAACAAAAGGGTCAAACACGGACGGGTGCTGAAAGAAACACGGACGAGTGTCTGACGGTAAAAAAATTTGAGGGAATAAACCAAAGGACCACCTGGATGAAGGGGTACAAATAAAATCAAGGATAAATAATCCTGGCAAGACAATCTGCCAGGGAACTGTCAAATATTGTTTAACCCAACACCTCTGAAATCCGGCTTTTCCTGACGAAGGAAAACTCAAACCTGGCTTACGCTTCGGATGCATATGTTTGAATTTTGCCGTAATGCCCCACATGAAGTGGAAATGCTACGCATTTGGGAGGATGCTATGCAAAACAAATGCTTATGCAATGCAAAAGAGACGTCCCAGCAAAATAAATGCTGAAGACCAGAAGCAACTCCGCTAGGGACGGCAAACTAAATTGCCACTGAAACAAAGGAAAACTTGTTGAGGAAAACTTCTCCCTGCTAGGGAATATCACAATCACCAATTCTGTTGGAGATGGACGAAACTCCAAGAGGATATCCACTCTGTTGGGGAATATCAAGATCAACAACTCTGCTGGAGATGGACGAAGCTCCGAGAGAATACCCACTCAGCTGGGGAGGGAGATGAATACTGAAGATGGAAATTCCACCGCTGGGGACGACCAACTATTTCAGAACTTGGCTTCGGTGCCTGCCAAAAACGATCGGCCTTAAGACCTGCTGGGGATACCCCTCACCACCAGACTCTGCTTGGGGAAATGAGCTTAATCTGCTGCTAGGGAAGTAACTTTACCCTCACCCTGCTGGGTACTAGATCAAACCATTGTCGTCGAGACTATACTTTCTGACCAACCGAGGAAAGTAGACACCAGGACCCTGTGGGGATAATAACATCTTCGTCCACAAACTTCCTGTTGGAGGTACGGCAACACTCACCTTAAAGCAATCAACTTCTGAGTACTTGCTGGCGAATAATAATCCAAACACGACTGTGGCTGGGTATACGATCCTCTGTACTTTGCTGAGGAAGACGATCCTCAATGACTCCGCTTGGGAGAGAAAGTAATTGTCAACATTCACCTGCTAGGGGATAACACATGCTTCCTGACTAGCTGGGGAACAAATAGTTGTCCCATGCTCCGTGGGGAGACATCACTTACTGAAGAAAGATGTGCCAACTCACAACTCTGGCCTGGGAAAAAACCTCTTATATCCTGCTAAGGAGGACGATCCTTAACGACTCCGCTTAGGGAATTACTTCTTTATACTCTGGTTGAGGAAGACGACCCTCGATACTTCGATGGGGAAGAGTAATAACCTGCTGAGGACGATCAGAATTCAAAGTTGAGGGGAGCTCTACTCTACTGGGGAAAACATCCAACTGCTGAGGACGATCAGACTTCTAAGTGGAGAGAGCAACTCTACTGGGGAGGTACATCTGTTATCCTGCAAAACCAACAAAAAGTCTACGTGCAAGAATGAATACATTGATTATCCACATGGTGACTGCCGCCTAAGCAATTGCCACTGTTTTTCCATCTTGTGTCATAAAGCTCAACGTTTTAGCATGTAATGTTTTTATCAAAAATATCGGACATTTTCACAAACAAAACAGGTAAAACAGAAAACAAAAGCTCTTTAGCTGAAATGCAAACTTTATTGAATGAATTGGCCTGTAAATGGGCATTTACATCTGGAAGCAATTCCTGAAAAGAAGTAATTGCGCAAAAAAGCAAAAGAAAATACAAATGTCGGCAATGTGGGGAACAGACATCCACCATGACTCGACTCAGCTATAACCCATATGACTTGTTCATCCGCATATACTTTGGCCTTCGAAGACGACTAACTGGACTGATTCCTTTCCTCAGAATTTTCCAAGTGTGAACGGTGATCACAGATCGGACGCGGATCGTAGTCTTTGCTCTAAAATCCCTAACTTTTGCCTGGATCGCCCTTTTCGGGTTTTCAATCCACCGGGATACCCATTTTTGCCAAGGTTGCCTTTTCAGGTTTTCAACCTTGCGGGTTTATTCTTTTTCTTTTTATCCCTAATTTTTGCCCGAACCTTTTCTTTTTATGGTTCGCCAGGATGCCCCATTTTTGCCTGAACCTTCTTTTTATGCTCAGCGGGTCTCTTTTATGCAAAGTATTTTTTTACTACATCCGCGTTCACAGGGGACGTAAAATCTTCGCCATCCATAGTTGAGAGTAATAAGGCTCCACCAGAGAAAACCTGTCTTACTACATATGGCCCTTCGTAATTCGGAGTCCACTTGCCCCTGTGATCTGTTTGGGGAGGAGTGATCCTTTTCAGAACTAATTCACCAGCTTGAAAGCACCGAGGACGCACCTTCTGATCAAAGGCTTTCTTCATCCTGCTCTGATACAACCGGCCATGCGCAATGGCTTTCAATCTCTTCTCTTCAATGAGGTTCAATTCATTCAGCCGGGAACGCACCCATTCAGTTTCATCCAGCTTCACATCTGTCAGAATTCTCAAAGAAGGAATCTCAACTTCTAATGGCAGGACTGCTTCCATGCCATACACCAGTGAGAAAGGAGTTGCCCCAGTCGAGGTGCGTACCGAAGTACGATACCCATGCAAAGCGTAAGGCAACATCTCATGCCAGTCTTTGTATGTCACTACCATCTTCTGCACAATCTTCTTTATGTTCTTATTAGCCGCTTCAACAGCCCCATTCATCTTCGGACGATAGGGAGAAGAATTGTGATGTTCGATTTTAAAGCTCTGGCATAGCTCCTTCATCATCTTGTTATTCAGATTTGAACCATTATCAGTAATGATTCTCTCCGGGACTCCATACCGGCAGATGATGTCCTTCTTGATGAACCGGGCTACCACTTGTTTGGTGACGTTGGCATACGATGCTGCTTCCACCCACTTCGTGAAATAATCAATAGCCACCAGGATAAAACGATGTCCATTTGACGCAGTTGGCTCGATCTTCCCAATCATGTCAATACCCCACATAGCAAAAGGCCAAGGTGACGATAAAACATTCAGAGGAGTAGGCGGTACGTGCACCTTGTCAGCATAAATCTGGCATTTATGACATTTCCGGGCGTATTTAAAACAGTCAGACTCCATAGTCATCCAATAATACCCCGCTCTCAACAATTTTCTGGCCATAGTATGCCCATTGGCATGAGTACCGAAGGAACCTTCGTGAACCTCTTCCATTAACAAGCCTGCCTCATGTTCATCAACACAACGTAGCAAGACCATGTCAAAGTTTCTCTTGTACAACACATCATCCTTGTTCAAAAAGAAGTTTCCTGATAACCTCCTCAATGTCTTTTTATCTTTGGAAGATGCCCCAGCTGGGTATTCCTGACTCTTCAAGAAGACTTTAATGTCATGATACCAAGGCTTGCCATCTGATACCCCTTCAACTGCAAATACAAAAGCAGGTCTATCCAAGCGCATGATTCTGATTGAGGGAGCTTCATTCCAAAGATTCACTTTATACATTGATGACAAAGTTGCCAACGCATCAGCCATCTGATTCTCTATCCGGGGAATGTGATGGAAGTCTACTCTGTCAAAGAAAGGTAACAATCTTCTGGCATAATTGTTATATGGAACGAGATTTACTTGACGAGTCTCCCATTCTCCTGTAATCTGATTCACCACCAACGCAGAATCACCATAAACATCGAGGTTCTTGATTCTCAAATCAATTGCCTCTTCTAACCCCATGATGCATGCTTCATACTCCGCCTCATTGTTGGTACATATGAACGCTAATCGGGCAGTAAAGGGTATATGAGAACCCTGTGGAGTCGTAATGATTGCCCCGATTCCGTTGCCATATGAATTAACAGCCCCATCAAAAACCATCTTCCATTGAGATCCAATCTCAGGTCCTTCATCAGGCAAAGGCTCATCACAATCCTTCATCTTCAGATACATGATATGTTCATCTGGAAATTCGAACTTCATCGGTTGATAATCCTCAATTGGCTGTTCAGCGAGATATTCTGACAAAACACTTCCCTTAATGGCCTTTTGGGAAACATACTGAATATCATATTCTGTCAGAACCATCTGCCAACGGGCTATTCTACCAGAAAGTGCTTGCTTCTCAAACACATACTTGATTGGATCCATCTTCGAAATCAAAAGGGTTGTATGGTTTAACATATACTGCCTCAAACGCTTAGCGGCCCAAGCGAGTGCACAACATGTTTTCTCCAGCATCGAGTATCTTGACTCGCAATCAGTAAACTTCTTACTCAGGTAATAGATGGCGTGCTCTTTTTTACCTGACTCGTCTTGTTGACCGAGCACACAACCCATTGAATTCTCAAGGACCGTGAGATACATAATCAAGGGCCTTCCTGGTACTGGCGGCATAAGGACCGGAGGTTCCTGCAAGTATTCTTTAATCTTTTCAAATGCCTTTTGACAATTTTCATTCCACCTGACCGCTTGATCTTTTCTAAGCAGCTTGAAGATTGGTTCACACGTGGCTGTGAGATGCGAGATGAACCTAGCAATGTAATTCAATCTCCCCAAGAAACCACGAACCTCTTTTTCTGTTTTCGGCACAGGCATTTCTTGTATGGCTTTTACCTTTGCAGGATCAACCTCAATACCTTTTTCACTAACAATAAACCCCAGCAATTTTCCTGATCTCACCCCGAAGGTGCATTTGTTTGGATTCAACCTCAGTCTGAATTTCCTTAACCTTTCAAATAACTTCTGAAGATTCACCAGATGTTCTTCTTCCGTCTGTGACTTCGCAATCATGTCATCAACATAGACTTCAATCTCTTTGTGAATCATATCATGAAAGAGAGTCACCATCGCCCGCTGGTAAGTTGCCCCTGCATTTTTCAATCCAAAGGGCATCACTTTGTAGCAGAAAGTTCCCCACGGTGTTATGAATGTTGTTTTCTCCATGTCTTCTGGGGCCATCTTGATTTGGTTATACCCAGAGAAGCCATCCATGAAGGAAAACACAGAATACTGAGCAGTATTGTCAACTAACACGTCAATGTGAGGGAGCGGGAAATCATCCTTTAGGCTGGCTCTATTCAAATCCCTGTAATCAACACACATCCTGACCTTCCCATCCTTCTTAGGTACGGGCACGATGTTAGCAACCCATGGGGGATAATTTGTTACGGCAAGAAATCCGGCGTCTAGCTGTTTCTGAACCTCTTCCTTGATTTTGACAGACATCTCCGGTTTATTTCTTCTCAACTTTTGCTTGACCGGAGCATAACCTTCTTTGAGTGGTAGCCGGTGTACAACAATATCAGTATCCAGCCCGGGCATGTCTTGGTAAGACCAGGCGAAGATGTCCACATACTCACGGAGCATTTCAATCAATCTTCCCTTGACACTGTCTTCCAATGCAGCCCCTACTCTTACTTCCTTTCTAGCGTCCTCGGTTCCCAGATTCACAATCTCGATTTCCTCCTGATGAGGTTGGATGACTCTCTCCTCTTGCTTCAACAATCTGGCCAACTCTTCGGGCAGTTCACACTCTTCGTCAGCCTCTTCTTCAGCCTGATAAATTGGATTGTCAAAGTCATACCGAGCTATAGCTGAGTCATGATCGGTGTCACCTGGACAAAGAGACCTGCAATGATTTATGAGGTATGTTTTATTATGATGCAACAAAAGAAACACATTGCCATTTTGATGTGGGTTTTTTAATGCATAAAAATAAAAACAGAAAGACAGAGATCAAAATATTTGAGTGTGAAAAGTCCTTTATTGATGATAAAGCAAGACATGCAGCAGTTAAAAGCCCTACAAACAGAATCACTACGTCTTGGGCAGAACGTAGGATTAACAAAATAGGAAAACAAAGCAATTACTCGAAGCCTGTCACTTGAATGACTTTCTCGGAAGACCAGTTGTGTAGACTTTCCCCTGGGACACAAGGACGGATCCAGCTATCCATGTCACAATCTCTGTCTCCTTCTTCATCAATAGCATTAACTCTGTCGAAGAAAACTCCAGCGCTAGTGAACCGGACAGGGCCATAGAATCTTGGGGGATCCTCATCTCTTTTGGGTGGCTTATATCCCAATCCATAAGTATCCTTCTTTTTCTGGACTTCAACCACCTGGCCCCACCTCTGTGAGCTACCCGCTTCAACCACAGCTTTGGCGTCTTTTAACGAAGACATGGAACCCTCAGGTTGATTTGCCACTACGGGCTGCACTACAGCTCCAGACTGAACAACTTCTTCAGAAACTTTCACCTTCTCAAATCCCTGGCACAACGTCTCGTGGATTTCCCCATCCACTTCCACGTATTTGAAGGTTGACAATTGACTGATCATTATGTCTTCTTCTCCGCATACTGTCACTACGTGACCATCAACCATATACTTCAGCTTTTGATGTAAAGTGGAAGTTACAGCACCTGCCCCATGGATCCAAGGACGACCCAATAAACAGCTGTACGCTGGCTGAATATCCATAATGTAAAACGTTGCATTAAAGATTTCCGGTCCAACCTTGATCGGAAGCACAATCTCGCCAAAAACAGATCTCTTCGAGCCATCAAAAGCTCGCACCACCAAGTCACTTGGTGTACAAATCAAACCGCGAGTATCTAACTTCATTAACGCTTTCTTGGGCAATACATTCAACGATGAACCAGTATCAACCAAGACATGTGACATCAACGAGCCACGACATTCGATCGAAATATGCAGGGCATTGTTATGATTCCTGCCAGCAGAAGTCAAGTCAAGATCTGTAAAACCCAGGCCGTTACCCGCATTCACGTGCGCTACAACCCCTTCCAGCTGATTAACAGAAATCTCTTGAGGAACGTATGCTGCATTCAAAACCTTCAAAAGAGCATTCCTGTGAGCCTCAGAACACAAGAGCAGAGACAGAATAGAGATCTTGGACGGGGTCTGATGTAACTGGTCCACGATCTTATAATCACTTTTTCGGATGAGCCTCATGAACTCCTCTACATTTCCCGAAAAAGCATCATCAACCGGTTTCACTGTAGATTCCACAATCACTGGGGTCTGAACAGAACCATCCATCGCCTGTTTTCCTCTATCCTGCCTAGAGGTACTGGGTTGATCGTTAACCGGAGGGAGCACTCTACCACTTCTGGTTATGGCATCAGTCTCAACTTTAACCCCTGAACTAGAACCCAATGGTGAAGTGTTCATTAGCTCTTGCTTTTGCCCATTGACAAACACCTCTGCACCATAATTCCATGGAATAGCCTTAGAACTTTCGTACGGAATGGGTCCAGCCCTCGTGATAATGACTGGAGGTGGCCTTGCTGGACCAGAAATAGTAATTGTTTTGAACGGGATAGTGATAGTGGCAACCTTCTCACTAACAACCTCCTCTAGCTGATTACCTCTGTCAAACTGTAAACAGCCCTCATCAATCAGATTCTGAATACCCCTCTTCAACGAATCACAACCATTAGCCTTTATCAAACAATCTGAGCAATTCTCACCACAACCCGGATAGACATCACCTTTCAATAACCTGTTCTTAATCACCACCAATGGAGTCTTTAGTTCCTCCACATCCACAATCAAATTCAAAGTTTCACAGTCCTCAATTATAGCATTCACCCTTGGCCCATTGTGATTAGGCATCGGGTTTTGAATAACATTGGGTCCGTCATTCGAGAAATTGATGGCTTTAGAGTCCACAAGGTCCTGCACCTTGTGCTGAAACGCCCTGCACTTCTCCACCGTGTGCCCAGGAGCACCAGAATGAAAATCACAGTGTGCGTTAGCATCGTAGCCTCGTGGGAGTTCCCCTGTTAGTGGAGCCAGGGTGCGAAGCTCAACTAGACGCAACTGTAGTAAATGTTGCAACAACTGTGCATATGACATTGGGGGTTGATCAAAATGCCTCTCTGCATTCCTCTGTCTGTTCTGATACTGACCCTGCTGCCTATTCTGATTAGCATTACCCCTTTGCTGTTGTGGCGGTGGTAACGTTGCTGGAATGGTTACTGATGCTACCTGTTGATTGTTAAACTGGCGCTGTTTCCCTTTTCCCCTGTGGGATGATACAGCGTTGGTCTCTCCTTTCTTCTTATAATTATCAAACGGCTTTTTTCCCTGTCCGGAAGACGATCCATCACCGCTAGAAACCTTCCCAGCCTTAATTCCGACCTCTATCTTCTGCCCAATAGCAATCACATCTGCAAACTTGCCTAGAGAACAAGGCAAAAGCTTCTCATAGTAGTGCTTAGGCAGTGTGTCCATGAACATATCTAGCATCTCTTTCTCTAGCATTGGTGGCTGCACCCTAGCCGCCAATTCACTCCACCTTTGCGCGTATTCTTTGAAACTCTCATCATTCTTCTGGGACATGCTCAACAGCTGAGTTCTGTTGGGAGCCATGTTCGTGTTGTACTGATAATGCTTGATGAAAGCTGCAGCTAGCTCTCTCCAGGTACGAACATCTCTGCTTTCTAGCCCCATGTACCATTCCAAAGACGCGCCAGACAGGCTGTCTTGGAAGAAGTGCATCATTAACTTTTCATCCTTAGCGTGAGCAGCCATCTTCCGGGTATAGGCCTTCACATGAGTCCTTGGGCAGGTAGAGCCATTGTACTTTTCTAGCATAGGAATCTGAATCTTGTGTGGAATAACAACATCAGGGACCAACCCTAGGTCGTCCAAATCGATCCCCAAATCATCCTGTTTCACCACTCCTTTCAATTGAGCTTCGATTAAACGGATTCTTTCATCACTGACCACAGGAAGGGCAGCATCTAGACTCCTGACTGAGAACACATCGTCCTGTTGATCATCAAAATGATGGCCATGGATAGCCCGAACAGTACTTCCCTCTCCAACCACTGTAGGGATTCTGCCCTGTCCACCAGCACCAACTCCGCCCGGAGGGATATTACGGTTAATAAGACCACCGTGTAGGATACCATTTTCGTCGACCTGCGCCACTAACGGCTGAACCAGAGTTCTAAACTCGTTCTGACTTTGCACCACACCCTGCATCATTTCCATGAACTGGTCGATGCGAGCTTGCATAGCGGCCATATCTGCCTGAACTTTGTCCATCACTCTGTTTTGATTGAGCCGAGTAGAATAACGATGAGTTGGTTGATCAATCCTGACTGAAAGAAAGAGAGAGCATAAGAAAACCTGAGAAACCAAGATAACCTGCAATGCAAAAATGATTATGATTATGCAAATGCAAATGCAAACATGTTTGTATATTTGCAGGGTGATCCACCCCTTGATTCCAGTTTAAAGGTGAAATAGGATGAAACTGCTGCTCATATAAATCAGAGTGAATCACTGTCAGAAATTACAACCCAAGGTACCAAAAATAGCCTGAAACAAAATAAGCAGAGGTCCCAGCCAACAATTCTGGTGGTGACCCAAAATACAAAGAAAGAACAAAATACAAACTACTGAGTAAAGTTCCCTTCAAGGGTCTTGCACCGTATGAGGGCCACTGCCCGAGCTAGAGCACTCCCACTTAGACCTTTTCACTCCCGCTTGTATTTTCAGCTCTTCCATGGTTGCTATGGCTTCTTTGAGCCGTTCCTCAACTGCGTGTCTTCGGAACGTCCCTGACAAGATCTCCTCGTCCTTCTTCCTGAGCTTCACCTTCAGACTCTCAATCTGCTCTAAATGCTTATCCTCTTTCTGCTTGTTGGCCGTGATTGCAGTATCTCGGTAAGCATTGAACCTTTGAATCTTCGCCCAAGCCCTGGCTAAGTCATCCTTCTTGGATTTGAGAGTCTTGCAAACTCCTTTTAGAGCTTGTCCTACCCTTTTCCTAGCTGCTATCTCTTCAACCAGCTCCTTTTCTTTCTCAGCGAGACGTTCTGTCTTCAGCTTGGCAATATGAACAGCCTCACCTCGCTCATGTTTTAACTGGTAGATTTCCTTTTGCAACTCACGGTTCTCCTCTCGAATCTTCTCCTTTTCAGCCCATAATTGATTGTACTTCTCCATCTCAATCATGGTTGGGGGTTCAATCAGCAAAGGGTAAGAAGGAGGTTCCCTGCAGAATGGCAAAAGTACACTTTCTACTCTGCTCTGAACCCAGTCTTCATACGCACGAAAAGCTTTGTTGTTACACTTTCCAAAAGAAGTCTTTCCTTTCTTATGGCGATCTCTCCAAGCGTTTGCAGCTTCTTTCAACACCTCTAGATTGGCTTCCTCACCCAAAAATAGAGACTCCTGCACATCTTGGCCTTTTGGCGGCTCCTTTAAAGCATACCCAAATTGCCTAATAGCAAGAATGGGGTTGTAGTTAATTCCCCCCTTCCTTCCTATTAAAGGTACGTTTGGGTAACCTCCACAACTAACCAGGATTTCCCGGCCCAACAAATCACGATTGATCCAAACTAAGTTGTCGGCCCTTAACCCCATTAACCTCTTTGCCCAATCTAGAGTTCCTTTAGTGTCTTCGAATGCCCCAGATTTGGGAAGACGATCAGCAAACCACTTATAGAAAATTGAAGCACAACAATAAAGAGATCCGCCTCTCCTTTTCTCATTCTTATAGTGCATCGAATAATACAGATCCCCAAGCAAGGTAGGTACCGGATCCTTCGTGGTGAATATGCGGACAGCATGTGCATCTACAAAATCTTTCACATTAGGGAATAACGCCGTTCCATAAACACACATAGCCAGAATTGCATTGAACACTGACCAACACTTAGCCTTAGCACAAGTAGCAGCCTGTTCGATCAAAAACTTCGTGTGAAAACCCTGATAACCCCCTTTACTAGCAATATTTTTCTTCAACAGTGACTGATCCAAACGTAAAGTAGCAGCAACCCTTTCCAAATCAGGAAACTCCTTAGAAGGATAGAAGGGAGCTCCCTCTTTGACCGAAACATCCAAAATAAGAGCAAATTCTTCCAACGTTGGAGCCAAAAGATAATCAGCAAATAGAAAACACCGGAGTTGAGGGTCATAGAACTGTGCCAGAGTGTGCAGGGCCCTGAACTCATAATTGGTAACATTCCGGGCGAAACTCAGAATCCTCCCATATTCTCCTCTGAACTCTGCCAATGCCTCAGGTTTTGCCATAGCCGAGATCTTGTGAACAGCGTCTAGATGAAGCTCCGGGAACTTGTACGGGATGATGTTCTTTCTTTCTTCAGTGCTAATACTCATCATGGACAGTCTTCAGACAACCGGAATCAAAGTTAGGATGCAACCCTACAAATGAACAAACATGTCAGAATGCAAAAAGATGATGCAAAATGCAAGCATGGGATCAAGGTATCCAAAATGCTCAAACTGCTGCTGTTTTGCTGACTGAATAAGACCCAGAAAACCAGAAACCCAAAAATCTAGAATAACAGCCCAATCGACTTGCCAGAATGCCAGGATAATAATAGTGCACTGGTGAGAAACCCAGAAACCAGGTAGGTTGAAGGTCTCGGTTACCTGCAAACCTGCAAACACCCCTCCCCTCTCACATGTGGGTGCTAGGATGTTCAGTATCCCGAGCTCTCAGGTCTAGAAAGGATGATACGTTCACCATTTCTGGTTTGGCATCATCCTCGAAAGAGGAGGCCTCAACTGATTCTCCAAGACAAAAGGTCATCAGCTTCAGAGGTTTGAGAAGCAATAGCACATTCAGCCCGAAGGATACAATGCTATCGCCAATCAAAGAGGTCGTCCGCTGATTCACTACAAAAGGGAAATCCTATAGCAAGTTCCCAGCATTGGGTCCTCGGATCGAGAATATGCAATGGGTTTGCCACAGAAAGTGGGCTGCCACTGTCACATCTCGGGAGGAGTGCCGCAACTGAGTCCTCGGGAATGGTCGCCAGAGTCGACAGTTTTCCAGATCATATTCCATCATCTGCCCCAAATGGACAGGACAGAATATTATCAAGAAAACCTCGTCTGGATGTGGAGTTTTCATGTATACTTCGTCTGGCCAAATGCCAAACAAGTCACACTACTTTCCACGCTAATCATAGGTGTATGCTCAAGCCTTGGTATTGGGCTTTTCTCTCATGAATCCAACCCACCCTGCAAACAGAAAATCCAGCAGCAAAACAGCACGACAATATCCAGTATGACAGTAATAAATGAAATGCAATAAAAGCTATAAAAACAGTAAAGCATTAAAGTAAAAGTACAGTAAATAGCACTACAGTAATATACAACAAAGCAAAGCACCATAGAAACACCCAACAAAAACAAACAGACAAGCGCTAGGATCGACTCGCTAAAGGGGAAGGACCAGCGTAGGTCAACCAGAGTCCCCAGCAGAGTCGCCAGCTGTCGCTCCCGAAAGATTCGCATCCAACGGTACAAACGCGAGAGTGGCGCAAAAGACACAGAGTCGCCAGCAAAGTGTATTTATCCCAAGAGAGGGAAAGGAAACACTGCGTAAACCTGAAAGGAGGGAAAGACCATGGTCTCACGACCAAAAGAACGGGTACGGGAGTCGGTTACGCGAAGGGAAGGTGTTAGCACCCAACACGTCCATCGTACTCGATGGGATCCACGCTTGTTGTCTGCATCAAAGGATGTCGTTATCTGGAACTTCACTGCTACTGGATCGGCGAAGAAACGAGAACGGAAAGAACGGAGAAACGAAGGAGAAAAGAAAAAAAGAAGCGACTCGATAGGACGGTATCGTTGTCCTAGGCCTACGTACTCCCTCAGTGCAATGGGAAAGTCAGAGTCAACGTAGTTCGGACGGGAACTGTGGGGGAAGGTTGCTCGCCAAGACAATCGCTGTCTTGTGCCTACGTATCCTCAATCGGACGAGAGAGAGGAATCAGAGCTGACGTAGTTCGTGGGTACGACCACGGGTAGGTAAGTGTTTTTTTACGTGAGCGACGAGCTCTTTCACGAAAAAAAGAAGTTTGAAACCCAACAATCCCGGAGGATAAAAAGATTTGAATTGGTTTGGTGTTTTTTAGACAGAAGTGTTTTGAGTTAGTTCGTAACTTATATTGCACCAAAGTCTACCATGCGGGAACGAATGAGTCGCATGATCGCCCCCGAATGAGACGTATGCTAAACACCCTAGAAGAGGAGAGGAGACCCCTCGTTCTTCATTTCCTACACTTAAGGCTCGAGCGCAATATACGTTATATTTTATTAAGTGTGTTCAAGAAGTTTGAGATGAGAAGAGAAGCGACACAAAAGGAAACTCTACAGGGAAACTAAGAGTCCTAATGTTATCATGCATGGATGTCCTATGGTTAGTGAGGTTTAGGAGAGACGACTGCCTAACCTAATGCTAATCCTACTCCAAGCTTAATCGAAAATTAAGTTGGACTAGGTAGCTCTAAAGGGAGAGAATCCAAGACTTAAACAAGTCTTGTGACTCGAGGGATGAAAAGAGTGGAAGAGAAGGAGGAGAAAGAGAAGTGAAACACAAGTGGCCTAAGCTCACTTCAAACACAAGTATGAAAGTTAAAAGGTAAATGAAGAAAGTAAAATGTGGAAGCATATCCACATTCAACAACTTACCATTTGCCCCTGAAAATGTTAGAAGTACTCACATATGACAAAATGAAACTCAAACAAGCATAAGGCAATAAAGAAACAAGTTCTAAGGTAAATCAAACATCAAGTTCAGAACCTAATGGTCCTACTGACCTCTAATATTAGTCATGCACAATTAGTCAAAAAGAAAAGGGAGAAGTCAATCAAGTACCATTCAAGTCATTAAAGAAGGAGTGAGATGAAAAGAAGTGGTCATGTAAAGCAACCAAGTCAAAATTTCACAAAGTAAACCAAGTCCAGAAGTGACACAATCCTAAATATGTGCCTAAACATGATCTTCAAACAACATTCAAGTCACACAAACACTTTCCCAATCCATTAGGAAGCAAAGAAGAAGTGAAGTGAAGTGAAACATGATTCATACTTGTGAAACAAATGACTTAAAGTGAAAGGCAAACATCAAACATGCAAAGATGAGATTCAAATATCACAACCAGAAGTCAATAAACTTGCTATCAATCCTTCAACAATACCTAAAATTGTGGCACAAGTGCCTTCATGATCAAGCAAACCAAACATGAAGCATATATTCACAAATTGGACAAGTTAAAGCTCATGCTTCAAAGAAATAACAAACATGCCTCAAAAATTAAGTCATTCAGTATTCAAGCATCTCAAACATGTATAATTGACATATCAAATCCACAAGCAATGAATCAGAACCAAAGTCAATCAACAATTAGGTCAAAGCATCAATAGGATTTCATACATTCATGCTCAAAGCAACACATCAAAAGTCATCCAAAAAGGACCTAAAAATCATACCAAAAATCTCAAACATACTTCAACATGTTATGAACACAACCCAAAAAGAATCAGGATCAAATCACTTTCCAAATGAGAGAAATAAAAAATGCAACATGAAGTATGCAATATGAAGTGCAAAATGAGAAAAATACTTTGGAAAATTAATATTTAATGCAATTTTAATGCAAAAATAATAAAATAAAATGTGAAAAATTAGTTTTAATAGTGAGGAGGAATGATGAATTTTTTTGGAATTTTTTAGCACATGCAAGTATTTTTAACAATTAATTATGAAATGGTATGAAAATAGAAAATAAAAAAGGAAATGAAATGAAGCCAGGGGTGCAAAAAGGAACCCAAACGCGTTCAAATGACCATGGGCTCAGAAACGGGGGTGCAAAGAGCAAAAAAGCCCAAGCGCTTTCAAGCCTTCAGAAACAACGAACGGCTGAGATTAAGTCAAGCATAAGAAAGTCTCCAAATCCACAGGCTCTCATTCACAGTCAAACGAAGCAAAGTCAACTATCTGATGGTCCATATTCAAACTTGCTAATTAAATGAGATCCAACAGTCATGAATTAATCAGATCCACTAAACCCTAATCAATTTAATTAACAACACATAACCAAGATCCAACGCACGTGAATTAAACTGGAAAATTAATCACGATCCAACGCATGAGATTCAAACTGGAAAACTACAAACCCTAATTAAACCCTCACTGGCCGGAGAAGCGCCGGTCATCTTCTCCGGCCACTCTCCGGTCACCAAACTTCAAACCATAACCAAAAACAACAAATCATACCTCAAAATGTTCAGCAACTCACGTAGATCACAAATATGCTACTCAAAATCATTTATCATGCATATATTTCAAGAATCGAACGAAACAAGTTTGGATCTGAAAATTTCAGATCTAAATTCCAGCCATGATTCACGTTGAAAATCAATTCCAAACACATATATGAACTCAACACATCAAGATGAACATTAAACACACAACAAAAATCAATTCTAGATCTATGAATTTCAAGTTCACCTGAGATTTGCAGAACTGGAAAATCACCAAGAAACTCCAAGATAAGCTGCAGATCAACTCCTTAAACCGTCTAATTGCAAAATAAATGCACTTAGACCTTCAAATTGGCCTGAATCCTTGAATTCGAGAGTTGAAAATCTGAACTCAACTGATAAATTCTTTGCTTAAACTTCAAAACAATGGTGGATTTCTCTTCCTTATGCTCCACTGATCACAAACCAACCAAAAAAAATGGAAGACACTTGAAGAATTGGGAGAATCGAAGGAGAGAAACTTGAGAGCAAAACTTTGAAAAGTGGTGAAAATGAATGGTAGCTGCTGAGAAATTCGTGTGAGTTAGCTTATATAGTGTGCCAATGCTGCTGTTTAGGGTTTTAATCTTCAAGGACTTGAGAGCAATGAGTTTTGGGCTGTTTTGCAAATTTGCAAGTTTGTGCACATGAGGTATTCTACTCGTGCATTCTTCATGAAAAGTGCATGACTGCTTTCCTTTTGATGCCATGAGAACCTTTGGATTGATCTTGGGGCTGGAAAGTAACTGAATTGTGATTTCCAAATGAACTTGCAAAATTGCATAATGATGAATTATGGACATGTAACCCACGGGTTCATTCAATTCTTGGCTCAAAATGATGCTAAATGAGGTACATTGGAGTGTGGTGAGGTGAACTGAACAATTAGAAGCCATATTGGTGAGTTAAAATGCAACTTGCAAGTTATGTCAAAATGGTATGCATGGTAGAACACCAAATGCCCTCTAACTTCAAATGCCCATAACTCTTGATCCAAAAATGATATGATCATGATCCACCACTCTTTGGAAAGAGGAGAAAGAGATCTACAACTTTGGTGTTGGGAAAAAATTCGTTTGAAGCATTTTTGATCATGAAAAGTTTGGTTAAAGTTGGTTGAAGATATGCCAAAAATAGTAACTTGAAATTACAAGTCACTTTCCCAATTTAGCAACTTTTTACCAAAGCTTGATTCTTGCAAATTGTGATCATGAAAGCCTTCCATAGACCAAACAAAGGTCTCTTGACTTGATTACCATGATGAGGATCTCTCAAAACCCTAGTTTGACTTTTCAGTTGACCAGTTTGACTGATTACTTCATCTGTAAGCTACTGAATCATCTGAGGTCTTCCATGGTGAATTTTTGGCTCAAAATCCATCCTTAGACTTGTTTTGACATATGGAGAACCTTGGTGAAAGGTGTGAATCAACTCCTTGAGCTTAGGACCCTTAACCATGAAACCCTAGTTTTGGTCATCAGTGTAAGGATGTGAGGAGCTTATGGAGCTCATAAGAAGCTTTTGCCCTTGAGTTGAACCAAATACCTTGATCCTATGCTAAGAACCAAATGCTATGCACAATGCAAATGCAAGAAATGAAAAGAAACCTAAGCCAGTTATCTAAAAACAACAAGGCAAATTTTGAGGTGTTACACACCCCTTTAGAGCAACTGTGCTTAAGAACCACGTCCAAAATCGCTCGCTACACGCTGGGGAAGAAAATAAAGAACTGCTAGGGACTAGAGGGTAAGCGACCCTACTAGGAAACAAATAATGGGATGGTGTCAAAACCAAGAGAATAGGGAAACTCGGTATATTACTGGCTGGAAGTGGTTGACCGAAGAGAAAGAGTAAGACTTTGGTGGGGAAAAGAAGCTGATGTCAACAGACGGACTGTGATGAACCAAAAGGAGAGAGTATTGAACCAAGGGAAGGTGTTTGACTCTGAGGGGACCTCGGTATATTAATTGATGAATAGTGGTTAACCGAAGAAAGAAAGGATTGCAACCCTGCGGGGAGGTAGAGGAGCATTGGTTTTAACAGAGAAAACTCTGATTAACCAAAAGAAAAGGGTGTGGAACCGATCGAAGGTCGTGACCCAAAAGAGGAGTTGGTATCGACTGAACAAACAACAATTGACCAACGAAGAAGGGTATTGAACCAAAAGAGGTTGCTAACTACTGGGGAATTTGGTTGTAACAAAACACTGTGATTAACCGGGAAGAATTAGTGATTAACCAAGAGGAGGTGATTAACTCAAAAGGGCTTCAGTATTTTTAACAGACAGGTTGTGGTTAACTGAAGAAACAGGTGGTTAACCAAGAGAAGGTGATTAACCCAAGGAACTCAGTGTGTTAACAGACGGATTGTGGTTAACTGAGAAGGAGTGCAGACAATGTTATTTTAACTGACCAGCAGTGATTAACCAAACAAAGGGAGACGAACCAAGAAAAGGTTGCGAACTCCGCAGGGGATTCAGAGGTAACAGGAGTACTGTATTTAACCGAAGAAAGCGAATTGGGGCTCTCCAGGGGAATAAAAATCAATGATTGGCCGCAAGAAAAGAATAGGGTATTGAAACAAAGAAAGCTTACTAACCAAAGGAACAATGATCTTAAGGTGAGTGATCAAAATAGAGATTGATAGAGATAGGAGAGATCAAGGATCGACTCGACTGGGGAAGGAGGTATACTACCGCCTGGGGATAGAGGTGACTAAGCCAAGCACAGGGTCATTCGTCCCCTACCTGAAGTAGTCAGAATGAGAGTTGTTATTTCTGTGCTTTTGTGGTTGGCATTTATTTTTCTAAAACTATTATAGCAACATGATGTTGAAACATGAAGTTCTAAGTTGCTGCACTCAACATGTCGAATGAAGTTGTCCCATACCAGCTCATAGGACATCGCGTTGTGGATTCAGTTTTTAATGCAGATTCTGTTGCTGAGAATTGTTACTGAATATTCTGTGAATATTTGGTTATCCTATGTGGCATCCAAAGCATTTTTGGATTGTGTTATTTGTTGGTTTTTCGGATTTGCTGTTGTTTCTAATTATGGAGACATAATAGGAAACTTTGGATTGAAGACCTATTTTGTTGGAGTTAATTTTGCAGATTTGTGAGCAGTCTATTTGCTGCATTTTTTAAGCCCAATTCAGTCCAGATTAAAGGCTATATATTGACTGATGTAAACCTAGTTTAGGTGTCGAACTTACATGTGTTTTTGTTAGGGTTTTCGTGTGTTATTTGTGAGCCTAATTGGTATCATTCTGATAATAGTATAAGGACTGGTTTTTGTGTTGTAAGTTCTGTCAAGTTACTCATAAGCTTTTAAGCATTGAGTTTCTTGTGTATCAATTCTCATAAGCTTTGAAGTATTGAGAATTGTGTGTTTTGAAAGGGTGACTTTCGTTTTTGTTACTTGTGTGAAAGGTACCAATCACGGGTTATGGTTGTAGAGAGATTTGAGGAGGGCCTCATACCAAGGTGAGTCTTAGGTAGAAGTCATAAGAAGGGTAGTGATTAAGTTAGCAGATTATTCGGTGTTTGTATGATCTGTGAATTGATACTATCGTATATTGGTTTCGTCCCTGGCTTGGTAGCCCCCAGAGTAGGATTGTTGATCCGAACTGGGTAAACATATCACTGTGTTATTTACTTTCTGCACTGTTTTTATTGTTATCTTGTTCATTGTGTTGGATATCAGTGTCCCAACATCTCTGTAGGACATCTGAGATCTGTGCCAGAATTTCAATTGGCATCAAGAGCTTGCACCCTTATCTGGTTCTGGGTGAGATTCAAGGAAGGTACTTTCTGGTACAATGGACAAGGATGGAGGATTTTTTAACAAACCACCTCTGCTGGATGGTTCCAACTATGACTATTGGAAACCAAGGATGATAGCATTCATCAAATCCATGGATGATCAAGCATGGAAAGCTGTTATAAAAGGATGGGAGCCCCCTAAGGTTAAAGATGAAAAAGGTACCCCTACTGATGTGGTGAAGGAAGAGGAAGACTGGGATGATGCAGATTACAAAGGGTCCGTAGGAAATTCCAAAGCCATGAATGCATTGTTCAATGGTGTTAACAAGAATATCTTCAGGTGCTAAAGAGGCGTGGGAGGTCTTGAAGGTTGCTCATGAAGGGACTTCAAAGGTGAAGATGTCAAAACTTCAGCTTCTCACTAGCAAGTTTGATAGTTTGAAGATGAAAGAGGATGAGAGCATTCATGATTTCCATATGAACATTATTGAGATAGCTAATGCCTCTAGTGCCCTAGGTGAAAAGATGTCTGACAGCAAACTGGTCAGAAAGATCCTTAGATCTCTACCTAAGAGATTTGACATGAAAGTGACTGCTATAAAGGAAGCTCAGGATATAGACAAGATGAAAGTGGATGAACTGGTGGGATCTCTTTAAACATTTGAGTTAGGGATCAATGAAAAGTCTGAAAAGAAGAAGAGCATAGCTTTTGTGTTAAATGCTGTGACTCAGAAGATGAAGATGACCTGGTCAGAGATGAAGGGGTATCTAAAGATCTGGTATTGTTTGGAAAACAATTTAACAAAGTGTTGAAAAGGATTTACTGGAAGTCGAGAGGAAATGCTCAGAACAAGTCACTCGACATCAGTAAAAATCGGGATGGAGGCAGAAGGTCCAGAACTGAAGAAGACTCCAATCAAGGGAAGAGAGTTTAGTGTTTTGAATGTGAAGGATATGGGCACATAAAAACTGAGTGTCCCACGTATCTCAAAAGGCAGAAGAAGGGCCTATCTGTGTCTTGGTCAGAAGGAGAGTCTGAGAGTGATCTTGAAGAAGAATCAGCAAAATTGGTGACAGCTTTGACTGGGATCTGCAAGGCTATGGAGAAACTACTTGTGAGTCTGACTCTGACAAAGAATCATATGTTGGAGAACTCACTAAGGAAGAAGTCTTCACAGGGTTTTCAGAATTGTGTATCAAGAACGAAGAAAGATGCCAGATAATATTAGAACAGAAGATTCTCATAGCTCAACTAGAAGCTGAGAAGGAAGAACACTTATCAACCATTGCTGATCTGAAAGAGGAGGTTGAATGGCAAAAGTCAAAACTTGACAATATGACCAAATCTATAAGAATGCTGAACAATGGTACCACGCAGCTGGATGAGATCCTTCAGAATGGGAAAGAAGCTGGAAATGTGCAAGGCCTTGGTTTTAACAATCAAGCAGAGACTTCCAAGAAGCCTGTATTGAAGTTTGTCCCTCAGAAAATGAAGCAAGAAGTGGGGATGTCAAAACACATGTTTCAACATTAGATGAAGCATCAGAAAAGAGTTTGTAGATCAAAGTATAAACCATGGAGATGCCATTACTGTGGGAAGATTGGTCACTTAAAGTCCTTTTGCTACAAGCTGCACGGATATCCCAAAACTGCTCAGCAACAAAATAAAAGACAGAGTTGGGGTAAAGAGAAGAGAAGATGGATTCCTAGACAAATGATGGCTGGTCTCATAGCACATGCCTCTCTTAGAGCATCTGCAAGGGAAGATTGGTACTTTGACAGTGGGTGTTCAAGACACATGACTAGTGTGAAGAAATTCTTGTCAGATATCAAGCCTCACTCCACCAGTCATGTCACTTTTGGGGATGGAGCAAAGGGTGAAATAAAAGGTGTTGGAAAGCTGGACTAAACAAGACAACCAAAACTGGATCGTGTTCTATTGGTCAAAGGGCTGACCGCAAATTTGATCAGTATAAGTCAACTGTGTGATATAGGTCTCAAGGTGAATTTCACTAAATCTGAATGCCTAGTAACCAATGAGAAAGATGAAGTGGTTATGAAGGGAACCTGTTTTAAAGATAAATGCTATCTGTGGAATCCTCAAGAATAGGAGAGTCTGTCTACCTGTTTGATGTCAAAGGAAGATGAAACCAAACTGTGGCATCAGAAATTGGGTCACTTACACATGAAAGGGATGAAGAAAGTTATGTCAAGTGAAGCTGTTAGAGGTATTCCCAAGCTGAAGATTGATGAGGATAAAATATGTGGTGAATGTCAAGTTGGGAAGAAAACAAGGGTGTCACACAAGAGGCTTCAACATCTTACCACAACTTCTAGAGTTCTGGAACTGCTTCACATGGACTTAATGGGACCTATGCAGGTTGAAAGTCTTGTTGGGAAGAAGTATGCATATGTTGTCGTTGATGATTACTCCAGATTCACCTGGATAAACTTTATCAGAGAAAAGTCTAAAGTATTTGCAGCCTTCAAAGAGTTGTGTCAAAGGATTCAACGGGAAAAAGACTGTGGTGTTGTTCGAATCAGAAGTGACCATGGGAAAGAATTCGAAAATAGCAGGTTTGAAGAGTTCTGCTTATCTGAGGGAATCACTCATGAATTCTCATCGCCAATCACTCCTCAGTAGAATGGTGTGGTGGAACGCAAGAATAGGACTATACAAGAGTGTGCAAGAGTCATGATTCATGCCAAAAAGCTTCCATATCATTTTTGGGCTGAAGCCATGAATACTGCTTTCTATATACACAATAAGGTGACTATCAGATCAGGTACTTCTGTCACTCTTTATGAGCTATGGAAAGGTAGAAAGCCAAATGTGAAGTATTTCCATGTGTTTGGTAGTAAGTGCAATATCTTGGCTGATCGTGAGCAGAGTCGAAAGATGGATCCTAAGAGTGAGGAAGGAATATTTTTGGGATACTCTACAAACAGTAAAGCTTATAGGGTATTTAATTCCAGAACTAAGGTGATGATGGAATCCATAAATGTAGTGGTTGATGACTCTGGGAAAAACGAAGATGTCCCAGATGATGTTGGAGCATGTCTGCCCATGAACAATGAAATCTCCCAAGACATTGAGTCTGTAGAAGATAATGCTCAAGAAACCCACCCTAGACCTGAGAATGAAGAGGTAGAGGATGCTAACAGGGGACCCTCTATAAGGATTCAGAAGGATCACCCTAAGGAATTAACTATTGGTGATCTGAATGAAGGTGTAAGAACCAGAACGAGGGAGAGTGTGTCAAATGCATGCTTTGTTTCAAAGATTGAAATAAAGAATGTCAAAGAAGCATTGACAGATGAGTTCTGGATAAGTGCTATGTAAGATGAACTTTGTCAGTTCAAGAGGAATGAAGTCTGGGAACTGGTTCCAAGACCAGCTTGTCATTTACCTTTTGAGTTAGGGCATAAGGCCTATTAGGCCATTAAAACTTTGAATTTGGATTACCTAACTGCTGGTGAGAAACGTATCCTTGACATCCACAAATTGGAAGAACTCAGACAGCAAGCCTACGAGAATGCCATAATATACAAAGAAAGAACAAAAGCTTGGCACGACAAAAGAATCGTAAGAAAAGACTTCAACTTAGGCGACCCTGTTCTCCTGTTCAATTCTAGGCTACGGCTTTTCCCAGGAAAGCTCCGTTCAAGATGGACTGGCCCCTTCAAAGTATCAAAAATTCTGAGGTCTGGAGCTGTTGAAATAAAAAACGAGACATGTAAACCATTCATCGTCAATGGACAAAGACTGAAGCTCTACGAAGGAGGAGACATTCCAACAACCTACTCCAGCCACACTCTAAGTGATCCACCAATCCCGACAAGAGATGTATAAGTTCCAGTCGTCAAGCTAACGACGTTAAACAAGCGCTGCATGGGAGGCAACCCATGATTTTCTTACCTTATTTACTTTTTCTACATTTTGTTTTATTTTATTTCTTGTTATATTTTGTCAGGACTAATGTTTGAAATGTTTGTGTTTTACAGGACCTTCTTCCTAACTCTGTGCAGAATGCAGAATTTTGACGACATGCATGTGACTTTCAGGAATGACGCCCAGAGAGAGCGTTACTTTGTCCACTTCAGGCGTCCTATGGCACCTACGAGGTACCCAGATCAGGCTTGCATGGAGGCTTTAGGCATTGAGCCTAGTGTCAGATTCTTATGCCACCAGCTTCAATGGGACCAGTTCGACGACCTGAACAACACCTATAGGAACCTCACTTTGGAGTTCCTCAGCTCGTTTTCTTATGACCCCTGGGCCGGACCAGATGGATGTGCTATTTTCAGGTTATTTGGGACTGAGTACTCCTTCACTCATAAGGAGTTTGGTGATTTATTAGGTTTTCAGACGGCCCCTGATGCTATTCCTGAGACACCTATGGGATACTTTCTGAGTAGGGAAGTGGAGAAGTTCTGGAGTGATATCTCTGGTGGAGGGAGTCAGGATCCTTCCACCCAGTTCTCACATGTTATCCACAACCCTGCATTGAGGTATTTTCAGATGATCATAGCACACTCTTCTTTGGATTGCCAGATGTTGAGACCTTGCTTAGTGAGGAGGAGATCTTTCTACTGTTTTGTGTGACCCAGTCACGTCCTGTGGCATGTGGGAACTTTCTGCTGAAAGGTCTTAGCAGTATTGCCAGGTCATCAGTAGGTATTATTCATGTGGGAGGTATTGTTACCCAGATTGCTGCTGCTTTAGGCCTATCGCGTAAGTTGTTACATCTCAGGGTTTTCAGTGAATACACCACCATGGACGTTGATTTCTGCCTAGACAGAGGGTTGATGAGGAGAGCCTCTGCAAACCCCAACCAGTTCAGATTGTTGATCGACAACGAGGTTGTTCATTACTTTTTGCTGCCTGATCCGATGATGACCAGTGTTCATGACCCAACTAATTGGAGATATACCTTGGAGGGTTATGGAGAGACTATTGAGGAGCCTAGATCGCCTCCTATTGCTGAGTACACCCCTACACCTCCGTCTCCCAAAATCACTGTATTATCTAATAATTTGTCTTTGCAGCCACCCGATTTATACACCCAGGTTGTTGAGCTCCGTAGAGGGACTGCCAAGCTCAAACAGGAGGTAGCTGATCTTGCTTTGCAGATTGAGGTATCTGATCTCACTCATGCTACTGAGGCAGACTCTTTATACCAGGAGATCGGAGAGCTTCGTCGCGAGATCGCTGAGCTTCGTGGATCCAGCCAGGCAGAAGAGCCAGCTGATTGATCATATTTGCCCTGACTTACTACTCTATTATTTAGTATTCAGTATTTCTGCGTTTTCTTTACTTTTTAGTATATCTGGACACATTTCGTATTTTCGCATTTCCTATATTTCCTATGTACTTTGATTATATATATATATATATATATATATATATATATTATGTGTGTTTTTATTTTTCCTTTTATATATATATATATATCCAATAATAATTTTATTTTTCTTAATATTTGATTTTTATTTCCACAAAAATTGTGCAAGTCCCGTGTTGAAGAGGAAAACAAATGAGAACGCTATCGGGATCCCCAAGACGCAAAGGTAATAGAGGCCCATTCCAAAATTCAAAATTTTGGCCCAGGTCCGAAAATGACCTTATGGCGCCCGCCATAGCCTTATGGCGCCCGCCACGGCGTCCTGGTAAATACGGGGGAGAACTTCATCTTCCACCATTTTTGAACCTCTAAACTCCCAAAACCCATTTTTCTCCTCTTCCAAAACTCCATTAAAACCCATAAAAGCTCCCACCTTTATTTAATACCCACTATCCATTAACCCTTTCAAACTTCCATTTGAAATTCCACCAATTAAATTCCATAAAAATCTCACCTTTACCAACTTATATTTAAACCCATCTTCACTATCTCCAAATCAATTCAAGGAGCAAGCTATGGAGTTCGAAGGATATATTTTGAGAGAAGGAAAACCCGGGGATAGGTAGAGGAGGAATATTCAAAGGCTTCAAGGTCGAGAAATTCTCTCGACGAGGTACGTGGACGACAACTGTCTCTATACTTTGGGTATTTATCATAGTGTTTATCATTTACTTGATTTTTTGGGACTGCACTCTATTTTTGAAAACCGAGAACCAACCTTTGAGAAACTGACAGTTGAGTTTTTAAGTTCTTTGATCTACACTGTCCACCCTAACACTGCTAGCACAGTCGGTACTGTCCAATTTAGAATGTTTGGAATAGAATATAAGTACAGTACCGACGAACTAACAAGTCTGTTAGGGATTCCTCTTTTGGAAGGTGCTATTTGTGAGACCCCTTTGGATGACGGATGGTCGGTCGATGCATTTCCTTTTTGGCAGAGATTGTCAAATAATTTAATAACTTCTTTTGAAGGAATTCTCGCATCGACCATCCACAACCCGACCATCAGAGTTTTTAGATACCTGTTGGCATGTACTATTTTTGGCTGGGATAATCCAAATAAGGTTAATGCTAAAGAGCTTCAGTTTTTACAAGGAAGTCTCACAAATAGAAGAATCAATCCGGTCCCGTTTATGCTTTCTCACATGTCTGTTACTATTAATAAAGCAGGACCGATTGTTTTTGGAGGACTGATTACGTCTATTGCACGGGCCCTTAACCTGAACAATGAGATAGCCACACTAGAGCCCTTAACTCCTCGCACGATCAACCTAAAATTTCTAAAAGATATGAAATTGTGCCGAGCGAGAAGAAAGGGTGGTTTTGTATTGATGATCCATGGTGTAGCTATCCCATCTGTTGCCTTGCCCTGCAGTAGACGTACCGATGTACGTAATGAAAGGAACTGGACCTATGATTTAAATGCTCCACCTGTTCTAGGTCCACTTCCTCCTAATATTCCTGATACGGAGGGACACGACACTGACGAAGAATTTGAGCGGAGAGATCAGTCTCCCATACCTCATGTGTCCCCCCATCATCCTTCACCACCACACACCGCACCCTCTTCCTCTAACCCTTTTGCAGGTTCAGTCCCTGGATCCTATGTCACTGAGGAGATGTGGCGTGACCTTATGGCTAGAGAAGAAAGGCGAGATAACCTTCTCTCTACCATTCAGCAACAACTGACGGATAATATGAGCTTCATGGAAGAATCACGACGGAGGACAGATCGATCCTTCGAGTCCGTTTCTCGCACCTTGCTTGCGATCACAGACGAGCAATCCCGTCAGCAAGACTTCAACCGCCGACATTACCAGCTTATGGAGGCTACTCAAGGTTCCGTTCTAGGTAACCTTCGACTGGTCAGAGATGCCCAGGAGGCGTTATCAGCCCGATTGGACCGGAGAGAGCAGCATCGTAGCAGATCCCGTCGTCCCAGGCATTCCCAGCAGGACGACGAGGGCACCAGTGATCCACATCAGTAGTTTTACAGGTTACTCTCCTTATCTTATTTCGAAACATTGGGGACAATGTTCGATTTAAGTGTGGGAGGGGATTTTATTGCTTTCTATTTTCATTTTTAGTTAGTTGTTTATTTCTTGTTTTTGTCTATGTCTTTTTTTCTAGAAAATGCATGAGTCTGACGAGTCACCAGTACAGTGTATCCCTAGTGCACCCTCATTTTTCCCCATTTCTTTAGCCCTACAAATTTTTTTTTTCTACACGTTTTTTGGGCTTTAAGACAGGTTTGGATTAGGATGTGGTGACTTAGGTGAACTTTTTGAAACATTAGTATCGTTTTAGCACCGTAGACTTCACGAATATAGGAATCATTCCAAAACCCCATGTACCATGGCCTTAATTATCATTTCCAAATTTGTCCTAAGTAGTTTATTTCAGCAGTCAGCTCCGGCCTAAGCATGTTCTACGTAGGGGACTGATGAACATAAGTGAATGTTCCAGTAAAATAAATAAAGAAAAAGGCAAACTCCGGATAGATGACCCTCACAAGGTCGTTTGAACCAAAAAGTTGAACTGTTGCCACAAAAAAAAAAAATATATATATATATATATAATTTTAGCTCACCCATTGTTAGTTGGTTCAGAGGTATCTGGCGCTGAACTCGGTAGGGCGGATTACGATCCGATCCCCCACAACTGCATTTGGGTTAAATAAAAGGGTTTACACAGTCTTATGTGCCAGAAACCCTGTGTTTTGGATCAGAATCATTAACAGGTCACTCTACTATGAAACATGTACGGATAAAGGGCTTAATGTGATTGCGCCTGAATGAAAAGGACCCAAAAAGAGATGAAGAGGTAGGCCTAGTTATTGTGGGATGATACGGTTGATTAATATAAGAATGAAGTTTATGTCCGCCTCTGCAGATAAGTGTCATTACGATACCCTTGGTTCACTTAGTACCTGTCACTGCATCCTGACTTGAACTTAGAAGCCATTTTTGCCCGAATCACGTGTCAGCACTAGTTTTCTTACTTTGAGCTTTAAATGTTTTGCTTGAGGACAAGCAAAGGTCTAAGTGTGGGAGAATTTGATGACACTGAATTTCACCGTATTTTTGACTCCGATTTCGCATGCATTCTTAGTCTTTTAATGTCATTTTATTATGTTATTATTATGTTTTTCTTTGTTTTCAGGTTTTTAGTCTAATCGGAGCCCCGAGCGAGAAAAGGAGCGAAAAAGGAGCCGAAATGAGCTAAAATAGAGAAAATCAGCATTTTGCACTTATGGCATCCACTCTGGCGGCCGCCACAGGGTCTTCCATGACGTGGCCATGTCTCAAACTCCTCCCAACTGTTTTTCCCCACGATCTCCAACTGCCCAAGCAAATTTTACACTCATGGCGGGCGCCATGGTGTTGTGGCGGGCGCCACAAGAGCAAAACAAGTTCCCGCCCAAATTCAAATGCTAGGGGCATCCTTGTCTTTTCCACATGTTTCCTTGCCTATAAATAGGACTTTAGATTTTCGTTTTTCATCATCCAAGCTTAGTTGTTCATAAGCATATATCAGTGTAATAGTGGTAATCACTTCACATCGAGGTGTTACTACATTCGAGAGATCGAGTCTGTAAGAGCCTGTGACATTGAGTCTTGGAGCACTCTGGAAGGAAGTTAATCCTGCCGCCATTTTACTTTCAGTTCGCATTTTATTCAACCACTCCGATTGGAGCAGGTTTTTATTACTTTACCTTTTGTCAACTTTATTTCTTGCACTGTCTTTTAATTTCATTTATTTTCCGCACTGTCTTTTAATTTCATTTATTTTCCGCACTGCTTTACTTTCATTTAATTTCCGCACTCGCACTACTTTCATTTACTTTCCGCACTCGCACTACTTTCATTTACTTTCCGCACTCGCACTTAAATACCTTTTTTATGAAAAATCTAGAAATGAACTTTTACTTTACCATGTCTGGCTAATTTTATAAAGGTTAGAATGTGAAGATCATAACCGAACCGATAATCTGTACAATTGTTAGTAGAAACACTTAAGGGCTATTTTAACTTTCAATATAAGTTTTCCTGTTCTTAAATTCCATTGGGTAAGATCGAAAGCCGTCCAACGCCTATCTAAACTTAATTGTTTTTAAACTATTTCAAAAACAGCAAAAGCGCTTTGTTTAGTTTATTAGGAGTTTTTAATTTAAAAGGAAAAGAGATTTTAAAACCATTTTCGGACGCGTTAAGAAGTTTAAAGTCTGGTTCGTAAGAACCTCTTTTTTTTAGAAAATCCAGGTTAAAATACTTTTCAACTTGGTCAAGATACTATATTTCTTAAAAATAGGTTTACTACTCTAACGCAATGCGCGCCTTTTTATCCGTGACAATAAGAGGGTTTGATTAGGGGGTACAACTCGGTTCTGAGTATGCGAAAGCGACAGTTCCTGTCAAATTAGTTCTTTTCAAAGTAGAAAACATTGCCCGTAAGTAGTTCTATTAGCAAGTACTTGGATTATCAATTGGTTGTGTGAATTGCATTCGAACCTGTCTTTATCAATTAATTTTAATTACTTTATTTACTACCGTGCACTCTTCAAAACTACTATTTTCAATCACCTTAGATACACACCTTAACAATAGATAGCGATAGATTGACACTTGGTCTCTGTGGATATGATAATCTTTTATATTACTCTGACGCGTTTGTACACTTGCGAAAAAAAATACGCATCACACGTCCTTATTTTTATTGAAAAATAAATGTGGAATTTGGATAGAACTCTAGTGTCGGCAAGAGTAGCTTCATGGTTCGACCGTAGTTGTGTATGCTGTAGTCGAAGTCTGGTCGAGTATAATGTCAAAATATATTAACTTATAATTTAAGTTAATATATCAAATTGGGCCTTGCTTCTAACCCAATTGTTAAATTAGATTGTATCCTAAGTTAGCTTAGTAGTATATAAATAGACTAGTCCTCTCAGGTTGTTGAGAGGGGTTAATTCTTGGTATTTACTTGTAATATTTGAACCCTTATTGAGAAAGTGAATATAGAAATAGATTTAACCACTTCTTATTCTTCTTCTTCCCTCTTCTTTACTTTTTGTAAAACCTAATAGAGTTTCTTGAGTTTGGTCAAGAAACAATCTTTTTCTCATATTTGGATTTGTTCTTAACGACATCAATTCACAATAATAATAAAAGGTTGATGCTGGGATTCAAAGCTTGTCATCCAAATTTGATGACCATGGTTATTTTTAGGAACTGTGATGAAACGTTTTTTAATAAAAAAAAACATGCGCATAAAAAATGTGATATGACTACGATAACAAAATGAAAGTTGTGATATTGTGTCACTGAAAGTATATTTTTTAGTAGTGCCACCTCTTCGTTTAGGTTTACAAAAAATCACAGCATGTAACTAATAAAATCTTAGATTCACTTTTCACCCCATCAAAAATAAACCTTCTTTAAATCCTAAAAATTTTCTTCCTAACCTGAATTAGAATTTTCAAGAGAGACAAGAATAATATTGGGATATCAATAAGGACAGAGTTAAGTAGAATAAACCGCCCAAGACTAACATATCCATGTCTCCACGAGACAAACTATCACTACTACGGAAAACCCATTTAACAACGGTTGGGAAAGATATTTAATGACGGGGGCGCAGGCGTTGTTATGTAGAGTGTCGTTGTATATATGATACTTACAATAACGACCCAATAAGCATTGTAATAAATTGGAAAGCGCGCTACCTATAATGACGATTATTTTAAATACACGTTGCTTTATGGCTTTTAATAAAATTAAAAAAACACAGCATTAGAACTACCTATAATGACGGTTATTTTAAAGAACCGTTGTTGTATACTAGCTATAATGACTGTTATTTAAAATAACCGTTTTTGTATGTCTTTTAATAAATAAAATTGCAGCATTAGAACAAGAACAACAGCAAGAACAACAAGAACATCAAGAACAACATTAAGAACAAGAACAAGAACAAGAACAAGAACAAGAACAAGAACAAGAACAAGAACAAGAACAAGAACAAGAACAAGAACAATAATAATAACAATAATAACAACAAGAACAACATTAATAAAAAAGAACAACAAGAACAACAATAATAAAAAAGAACAACAAGAACAAAAATAATAAAAAAAAGAACACCATAAACTAACATTGCTAACTCGAGTTCTGAAATATGAAAGAAGATGTTTGGAGGTAGAAGATGTAGTTCGTCTAAATGTTAAGTTTCGCGCGGATCACTAATAGTAGTGTCTTGGCCTTGATAATCACTAAATGGACGACCAAGATTTGTTTAAGGATAGAATAAAATCAATATGCGCACCACCTATAATGTTGATAATGAGACATGAAAAAATAAGTAAAAAACCAAAAATGCTGGTGCTGGGACTTGAACCCATGACAAGACGCTACCTATAATGACGGTTGTTTTTAAATACCCGTGGTGAAAGGTCTGTCAGCATTTAAAAAAAAAAAGAAAAAAAACGCTACCTATAATGACAGTTGTTTAAATACCCGTGGTGAAAGGTCTGTCAGCATTTTGAAAAAATAAGAAAGAAGTAACATGATTAAATTAAATTCAGAAAAATCTAAAAACACGAAATTTAATCTAATTAGGTAAAATAAGAATTTTGATAATTTTTTTAGAATTTTTTGAGGCTATGAAAACAGTAAAAAAAATTATTAAAAATAGAAAAAAGATGAATTTGGAGTTTTGATGGTGAAGACCCGTAACTCTACTAAAGCACGGGATTAATGACCGCACGATTTTTCTGCTTCAGATGCACGAAACAGATCTAAAAAAGGAGACGATTTTCCGTAAAACTGATTTTTTGAAGAGCTAAAACTAAACTATAGGCTATAATGACGATTGAAAACATAACCGTGGTGAAAGGCTGTCAGCATTTTGAAAAATTGTGTAAAAAACCATAAATGCGGGCGCTGGGACTTGAACCCATGACCAGACGCTACCTATAATGACGGTTTTTAAAATACCCGTGGTGAAAGGCCTCACATTTCACCATGGTTGGAATTTTAACCGTCATTAAAAGCATTTTAATAAGATTTTATAAAATGCGCGCATCTATTACAACGGTGTATAGGCAAGCCATTGTAAACCTGGGGTTGTTGTTTGCACGTTTTGTAGTAGTGATCAAAGAACACATACCTCTTTTTTCATATATTTTTCTCAACAACTTTCCCTTTTTCATTTTCTTTCTTTCCAAGGACAACATTAATGTGTTTTAGTCATTGAAAAACTTCATCCCCGATTAAAGGTTTAGGATCGATATCAAACTCCTACTCTCCATTAAAAGCCTTCCGCAATCTACGATAAGAATGATCAAGTTTTAGAAATTTCTGATGCCCAAGGTAAACAATCTCTTATCTTCATGTTAAGGAATTTCCAGCAGCTTTGATGTATTCTGGTCAGAAAACTCCAATGTTTGGTTTGGTTTGATCTCTTGTTTGAAGATCATTTTTTGTTTGGTTTGATCTCTTGTTAGAAGATCTTTCTTGTTTGGTTCGATCTCTTGTTAGAAGATCTTTCTTATTTGGTTCGATCTCTTGTTAGAAGATCTTTCTGGTTTGGTTTGATCTCTTGTTAGAAGATCTATTTCTTGTCAATTGTATTCTAGAGTGTCACCCGGTCATGTATGTACCTGTTGATCAACCACTTTGGATATCCCCCAGTTTGTTTCTGTTTCCCCAGTGTATGCCATCCCCAGTGAGTTGTTACCGATTGTCGCTGACATTACCCTTTGCTTTCATCATTCTCCACATATCACATTTATCATTCATCATAAATCACCATCCTAGAGTTCATTGCATTTCACAACATTGTCCCCATCATGTACAGAGAGAGTTCATTTGTCCATAGCATAGCATGTCATTGCATCTAGGGGCAAAATTTTTGGTTTTTCTATATTTAAATACCTTTCACCCTGATTTCATGAGGATTGCCATCACTCATGTTATCCGGTAAAGTTGTTTAAATAGGGACAGCTGTCATACCCCAAATTTTACCCCTAGATTCCATCATCATTTGCATAGCATCCAACACATTTTAGGTGTGTCATTCATGCATAACTAACCCTCAAAATTATCAAAAACATTTTCTTGCTTTGTTTGTGAATTAGGGTTTGCATCAGGGAGATTATTGGTTTATCAGTCAGAGTCTTGGATTGACCTGCACAACGATATCAACACACGATAAACCATATTCCGTAGCTCAAGTTATGACCTGCACAACGATATCGGCACATGATAAACCATATTTCGTAGCTCAAATTATAACCTGCACAGCGAGAACGAGTCAAATTACCGCTTATTCAAAAAATACTTAGTCGAATTAAAATAAAAAGAAAAGTATGCTAAACTTAGGAATCCCACTATAAGCAATAAAATAAAAATAAAAATTTATAAAAATTTCATAGCACATGATAATATATGGTGTATTAAAATACACTGATTAGTCACAAAATGTTTTAAAGAGAACGACATAATCTATGACTCAACCCAATAATTTCTTCAATAACAATTTTTCAAAAGCAAAACAAACACTCACTAATTTCAATTTTTTTTTAATGTAAACAGAAGAAATGATCATGCCCCTATTTAGGATGAGAGGATGAAATGACTCCATATTTAGCAAGTTGCAATTTCTACAAAATAAAAATAACTATAACCTAAATGTTAAATAATTGCACCTTAATCTAAGAAAACTAGGTTGTTAAGAAAGTTTGAAATGGTCCTCACAACTAAATATCAAATAAAAGAAAAACTGTCATTAACAAATTTCCCAAACCTAAAAGAATAAAAAGATACGAACTACAAGAGTAAGAGTATTCAATGGCGTCCAACTTTCTAACTAAACTTCTTAAAAACAATATACAAGATACCAAGTACAAATTCAGAAGTAGAGAAAAAACTGATATGTCAATTCTACCAGTCTTGCACAAAACGTGAACATCTTATCGTTATGCCCCCACACTGTCCTCCTATTAAACAAGTTTTGGAAATTTAGGACCCTAACTTAAATTAACTTCCATGAAAAAACCATGACCTTAGAGGACTACAAGATAAGATAGGATAGGATTAAGATAAAATGCATTTAAGAGAGCCAATAGTATTATTAGCTAGTATAAACGTGTCTTGTTTTATAAATTAAAGAAAAGACGCTGATTTAAATATTTTAAATTGTAATATACTGATGTGTCAAATAATTTATTTCTTTAACATTTAATAGAGCATTTTTTTTTAATTTTTTTTTTAATTTTTAAATAAATGTGATACCATCTCAGTTGCGTAGCTGAACCGTTGTGACATATTTTTCATTTTGTTTTAAATATTTTAAATTGTAATACACTGGCGCTTCTTTATGAAATTTAAGTTAGTAAGTAACATATCACCACAGTTTTTATTTTTGACCGTGGTGGTATCATTCATTCATTTTTATCAAGCTTGGTTCTTATTTTTGTCTCTTCAGTAGCCATTCTTTGCATAGAAACGATACACCATTTCAACCCTAACGTTCAGTGCTGAGAAAAAAAACACCATATCCACTCTAACATTCAACGTTCATCATCATCGTTCATCATTCATCATCATCAGTTCATCGTTTTGCATTCTTTGTTCATTTTCAACGCGTAGTCATCGTCATCGTTATCGGTTCGTATTCAACCCTAACACACAAATGTCAACACTAACATCATCGTCATCGTCAAGGAGGAATACAACAACACTATCTGTATCAACCCAAATATTCACATTTACTTAGTCATCACGTTTACGGTACGTAAAACTTTTTTCACACGCATCTACAGTAAACTTTAGTTTCCATTGTTGTTGATGTTGTTGATTTTTTGGTTCTTGTTGAATGTGTGTCATAAAACATGCCTGATTAATCTTTTGTTGTTGTTGTTGAATGTGTATGTGATAATAAATGAAAGAGTTTGTTGTTGTTGTTGAATGTGTATGTGATAATCTTTGAAAGAGTTTGTTGTTGTTGTTGTTGTTGTTGTTGAATGTGAATGTGGTAATAGATGAAAGAGTTTGTTGTTGTTGTTGTTGTTGTTATTGAGGTTGTTGTTGTTTTTGAAAATAGATGTCGTCTTCATCGTATCCTTCATCTAGTAACGAGGAAACTATGCCAACTGATACTCAAATCAAAAAGAAAAATCACAAAGAGGTGCCACAATGCATACCAAAGTAACGAAAGTCCACAAATCTGGTATCAAATTGCCTATCGGGCTTGATTCGTATTATTGAGTAGTTGATGGTGATTACTCTTCTCTTTTTAAGAGTTATGTTGCATTCCTTGGATGTAGCGAAGTTAGTATATTGATAGATAATTGGAAACAAGCGGCAGATGATGTCAAAGATAGCATATGGACAGACGTTAAGGTATTAGTTTTAGTTTTAATTATTTTGATATGACTTTCTATAATTTCTAATACATTTTTATTGATTTAAATGTAGTTGACCTTTGAATTTACATATGGTGATGAGCACTTTAAAAAAATGGGTAAGTCATGTTGGTACGTGGGTAAGTCACGCGTGACTACACTGGGAAGCTTTAGATGGGTCTTAAGCGTCCATGGGTGAGGTATAGTTTTTTCTTGAAGAAGGTTAGGAAAAATTTTGCAAAGAGCCTTCGTGCCGAGAAATTCCTAGTTAGTACTAGTCTTAGTTATCTTGATAATTTGATGCTAATGAGTTTTCAAAGCAAAGAATTCTTGGGTTCGT
The DNA here is from genome assembly GCA_022829125.1 of Lathyrus tuberosus. Lineage (NCBI taxonomy): Eukaryota > Viridiplantae > Streptophyta > Magnoliopsida > Fabales > Fabaceae > Lathyrus > Lathyrus tuberosus. The sequence goes on along the minus strand of JALAZF010000428.1, from coordinate 3,586,890 downwards.
GGAACCTAAGAAAGAAGTCTCGAGTGAGGAACTTGCGCAAGAAGTCTAGGACCTTGGGTTTGAGAAAATGTAAACGTCTTATGCAGAATGCATAAGCGATTGTAATCATGATTTGATTATAGTAAAAATATTTTATGAAGCAAGGGGACTGAACTACTCAAAGTTTGGGGGGAGCCAGTATAAATCTTTGTGTCTTCTACTATTATCTATTTGCTTCTGTTAACATTCCGCTGCTAAGAATTAACCAGAATCTGAACACCAGTTTAGATTTTGAACTCTGATCAGATGCAAACTAAGAAAACGAAAAACACAATTCAACCCCCCATTCTTGTGTACTTTTCTCACCTTCAATTGGTATCAGAGCATGGTGTTTACATAACACTTGACAATAGCGCAGATAATGATCCAATAAGAAAAGTATGCCTGTCAAAGACTTTCCTTCAAGAAGGAATCAAATGCCACATGAAAAATATCATACTGCTTTTCCTACCCTTTTCAAAGGATGATTCCACTATATTTAAATGATGGAAAAGTAAAACATATTTTTAACTCATTGGTCTTGATAAAAGGGGTTTCTAAAGGTCTATAATATCCTTGAAAAAGGTACTACTATAGAAGTTGATGGTATAGAGATGATATGTTTGAAAGTCTCTATCACCAACTCAGAAGAAGCTTATTGAATATCTTCAGAGGTACTTGCATTCTGGTAGGTGCTCTATCTCACTTCTGAGTATGTCAACATCATTGATATGTCTGATGCTCGGACTATCTTTGAATCTTTGTGATTAGATTTGTGGGAATCAGTTTGTAAGCTTATCTAGTTACACTTCATCTAATCTTTCAAGGAAATTCTGAGAAGATTGGTTTAGATTCAAAATTGATGTCACAGTTATTCAAGAAGTTATACAACTTGAATTTATTGTGCTCTGTTGGTTTGTCTTTCAAATCTTCAAAGAAAAGGAAAGAAATTAGATGATGAAAAGTTATCTAACATATCACCTTTCCTAAAGCTTGGTTCTTTGGAATGTCTGATGATGAGGAATTTACATTTCTTATCAGAAGAACTTATTAACTAGTTGAATGGGCTGTAACGTCTGTTGATAAAACAGAAACTTTGTAAGCTTCTGAAATATTAGTATTTCAACTAATTACCCAGATCCGAAAGCAAGGAGAAACACTACTAGAACCTAATGTCAGTTAATCTTAACTGCATATTCTTTTGAAGATGACATTAGTGCAGGATTGAGATGAGAGTGTAATCTGGCTCTACGAGTCATTACTGCTTCTGAAGAAGCATCTGAGTCCTAAAATAAAAATCAAGTAATGAAGAGAAAGAGATTATGCCAAATCTATCTTGCTTCAATATTTGATAATAAGGAGTCTGTTCTTTAAGGTGATATCTTAAGAGACTTCATTGCTCCTTGATTGAGGGTCATCATGGAATTTGTATTAAAGGGCAAGTCTATGAGAAACCTTTAATTCGCCGGTGGTACTGGAGGCACCACTGCCACCTTGTACTGCTGACATTGTTGATGCTTCTGAGTCAGGGCCACCTCATCCTACTGATGCTGCTGAGCCATTGCCACCTCCGGATGGTGTGCCAGAGCCATTTGGAGGAGGCCCTGAAGATTTATCACTACTGCCTCTGTACCCATACGATACTGCCAGACATATCTGGGACAACGAGCTAGCATTAGTTGAATTTATTATTTTTAATTTATGTTTACTTTAATTGACATGTTGTTCACGTTGATTTTTGTTTATTTTTAGATCGGTATCTGCTGAAGTTTATTAACCACGGGAGGGGGGGGAGATTATTGGCTTGCCTCAGCCGAATGAGGATTAATTTAACACAACGTTATCCCTATTTGAGATGAAGGACTTGTGCATTATCGACTATATTAAGGTAAACCACAAAATGATTAATGCATTCATGGAGATATGAATATCACACTTGACAATGTGTCGTGTTTGCTACATCTTCAGATTAGGGGGAGACTTCTAGATCAAGGAAGGATTACCAATGACGAGGCACTCGAGATGATGGTAGACAATCTAGGGGCTGACCCAACAGAGGAGATGGAGGAATTGGATAGAACTAGAGGGATCATGCTAGGTTTGAATACCTGAAAAACGCTATATATATAAACTCTAGAGAGCACAACAGGCTACAGGTGATGACGAGTAGGTGGGGCTCCATATAGCGTATACTATGAGAGCATACCTACTATATTTGGTTGGAACTATGATTTTTATGGAAAAGAGACCCACTTATATAGATGTCACCTACCTATGGTACTTCAAGGATTTCGAGTGGATCCATAAGTACAATTGGGGACCGTTTGTTTGGTCTACTTGTACTCACTTATCACTGGGCCGTAGGTGGAAGACGAAGCAGCTCACACGCAGCATCACACTACTAACGGTAATATTTGTTGGTCTTTTAATCTTTTTGTGTCATTTTCATTTCAACTTTACAATGCCATTACGTATGATTCGTTTGTTCCAAACTTTTTAGGCTTGGGTATGTGTAGCGAGTAACACTGAGGATATTTTGCGTGCTTTGGCATTTGCCCCACTCAGAGGGAACCAAGTGATAAAGCCGTTTAGAGTGAATCTTGACCGCTTGGTTGGTGAGGACATGTACTTCAATAGGTATGTCGATCACCGTGAGACGCAATCATTTGACAAGATAGTGCTATACTGTAGATGGTTGGTGTCAGACTTTGAAAAATGAATGCATGACCTCGCAATGCGCGATCGCACGTTGGCGGAATGGACTTAACAGAGTCGCTACCAAACTTTATTTATTCTGAAAGAGGGAAAGGGAAAATATCAATAAAACCCCTAAAAGATAAATAAAGATATGGTCATCGCACTTTACTTATGATTGTTAATGCATACCTTGATTTAAAAGTTTGACCACTTAATTGTTAGCTGGTAAACATTTGTGTTGCATGTCTATTCGTGTTATGTTTCTTTTGACATGTTTATCTTCATTGAATATGTGATCATGATTATTGTATATACTTCTTAGCTATGTAGCACATATGTTCTTTGGAGCTTTATGTATGTGGTTGTTTATCCTTGGTTTTAGACGCATCCCGAACTATCTCTTTTTGATGTTGTCAAAGGGTGAGAAGTTATAACGAGTCTAGAATTTTTTTATGCATTTTTATGTTGTGAGTTATTTGTGTGCAATGTTTCAGGATGAGTTATACGTGTTACTCAAAGGTTAACTCAATTCCAAGTGAAAGCTTGCCAATAATTAAAAAGGGGTGATTGTAGTTGCATGTATCTAATATCCGATTATGTTGTTTCTTGCCTTATCACTTTCATCTATGTCTTTTTTTCGATTCGTTGAGTTTCCTTCATTATTGCATTTCTCATGTTTAGCATGCATAAAACTTTGGTTTGATTTGATGTTATTTTAGAAATAACATATGATAGTGAAATGAAATCCCTTGTGTTTTTTAACAAATTTTATTCAAGGTAAAATCTCAAAAAGCTTTTGAAAACTTGAAAAATTGAAATTTTAGAAGATTGATTTGAATCAGACAGTTTTACACTAAATTCGTGATTTTGATGAAACTGGAAAGTATCTTTTTTATCCAAGAAATTTCCAGGATCAATAACTCTATTATATGTAGTAAAGTTATTAATCCTGGAAATTTAGAGGACTGGAAACATGAAGCTGCAATTATCATGTGCCAATTAGAGATGTTTTTTCCTCCATCATTCTTTGACACTATGGTTCCCTTAGTTGTTCATCTAGTAAGGGATATTAGAATTTGTGGTCCGGTTTACTTAAGGTGGATGTATCTGGTAGCTTTGATCATAGAAAGGTACATCATAAAAGAAGCTATTGAGTTTTGTACAAACTATTTGTCAGAAGCGAACTCTATAGGAATTCCCGAGTCTCGTCATGATGGATGTTGTGATGGGAGAGGTATTCAAGGTTTAAATGGTATGACATTTGATCGAGAAGCAGTTTTTCAAGCACATTTTTATATATTGAATAACCTTAGTGAATTTCAACCTTACTTGACCGCTCACAAAAGTCTTATAAAGAAAAAACTCCCCCGAATGAATGAAAGATAGTTGTTGACAAAGCATAACAAAAGTTTTATAAATTGGCTTAATGAAAGTGTTTCTATAGAGAGTAGCCAATCGAATAAAATTAAATGGTTGTCACGTATCCCTAAGTTTAAGGTAATTAATTGGAGTACATACGACATTACTAAACATTCATTCTATACAAAATAAAAGGATGATCGAAGCATCATGCAAAATAGTGGGGTTATGGTTGAGGCAGAATCAATGCACTTTTCTAGTTCCAAAGATAACAATCATGTCCTACCATCTAGAGCGTACTTTGGGGTCATTAAGGAGATTTTGCAGATTCAATATGTTGCTTTTAAAATTCCTTTATTTAAGTGCAAGTGGATTAACAGTAACACACGTGTTAATCTTTGAAAGGCAACTTATAGGAACTAACCATTCATCATGGCAATCTAAGCAAAACAAGTTTTTTATGTCACAGATCCTGCTAGCATTAGATGATCAATTGTTCTTCCTGGAAAACATATTCCTAATAGTACTGATGAATATCAATATTTTAAGTACGAGATCCCTTGTTTAGCAACACATATAGTTCAATTAGATGAAGAAAATGATTAAGATGATGTGCATGTTATTCGTCGTAATCATGAATAGGGGTTATGAGAAAAATAATAAGTAAATGTTTTATATCACTTAGGAATTTATAATTATTCATTTTACTCTTTTTTAATCCATGTGCTATAGATTTAAAGTTGTTCTCGATTATCCAAATTGGTTTCAAATGTTGTTCAAATAATAGGTGCTTAACGATCAGTGACAAGTCCTATTAGACAACCTACAAAACTTTCCATTTTGGTTATTACTTTAGTTGGTTAATCATTTGTTTTAATTTTGTTGCAAAATTATAATGTGTGTGCTATTTTGGGTTTGAATTTGGTGTTAACAAGGAATATTTGTGGTACAACGTTTCAGATTGAGATTTTGGCAAATTGTACAATATTTTTATTTCAAGAATCTGCAAAATATGGTTCTATATTCTCTAATATGGTTCTGTAATACAGGTGCATACGATAGTACTAAAAAAACTAATCCCCTTGGTTTTTTCATAAAATCGAAGCAACCGAGAGTTAATATTGGGAGCGTCATCCAGTTATGATAATAATTAAAAATGCAGATGTTAGGGATTGAACCCATGTGCAAATAACTTAAATCCTTAGTTTTTTAATAACTAAAGGGTAAAGTGGTACCTTTTCATTAAGTCCTTCGTTACCACGCCTTTGTAACCAAGATTAAATGCATTTCACGTCCGACGTTAGATGCATTTTTGTAGTAATGGATCATGGTGCTAGATATCGAGGAAGATTCTTAAATACCTCTTATTTTAGGAAGATTCTTCATGAAAACCACAAGGATGCTAGGTGACATTAACAAAGGACAAGTGAATGTGAGGATCAAAGATCATGAGACATGTTTTAACATGCTTGGTATAACATGAAATTAAAAGCGTCAATCTAATGACGTTAATCAAACACTTATTGAGATGCAACTCAACCCATTTATGTTTTTAAAGCTTTTTACTTTTAGGCTAGGTTTTCAATATAATTTTTCACAAATCACAATTATGGTAACTCAATGTGTGGAAAAATACAAATTAATCTTTTAAGCGCACTTTGGCGCGTGACTTGTCTCGCTTAGTGAGCCCAGTGCAACTGCACATGGCAAAGTTTTGCTAAGCAAACTCTGCTTTGAAAATTATATGAATCTCGCGTACTCGTTTAGTGAGTTAGGAGCCAGCTTAACTATAATCCCATTATAGAACATTGAGAGCCGATATCAGAATTTAATTCACTCTTAATAAAACACTCCCACCACATTTTTCACTCTACCCATTTGCGAAAAAACCCTAGAAAGGCAAGAGAAGTGCTCTCACTCACTATTTAATTTCAAGAAAACATCACTAAATCAACTCTTTCTCCTTCAATTCTAGACTAACTCATGTATGTTAATCAATTACAAACTCTCTACATTGCTTTTCTCTACAGAAATAAATAACAATGATTCATATGTTTATTACTTTCTTAACTTATAAATCAAATACGGATGGCATGATAGAATCAATTGATTGTTTTTTTTCATGTTGTGAAGTAATATATGCCTTCTTTCTTGAACTTTACAATATGATAATCATAGGTTTAAGCTTAGAAATTGATAGAAACATTAAAAACAAAGAAGGTGGTGATTGAAGATTATCTTCAATGATAAGTAGATTATTTTTTTATTCATGATGGCAACCATGACTCTAATACCATATTGAGAAGTATGGTTAAACCCACGTAAGAGAGAAATAAAATAATAAATAATTAAATTGTTTGTATTTATGTTGCTTACTTCAATCACAATAAAAACATGGTCACTTAATATATTGATCATGAACAACTTACAAATCTTATAACTAATTTATAGAAGAAATTGAGTAACTAATAACTATCTATTACAAAATATAACAACTACAACTCATTTTAACGAGGATCAAATCTTATTCTGAGAGGTTATTGAAAGAATAGTGGTGGCAGCCATAACAAAAAATGCAAGGTAGAAGAAGAAGATTGTAACAGAAAAGTAACTGAAAAATAACCGAAAATAGAAGAGATATTGCACTATGGTTGATCTCAAAATGTTTGGTTCATATTAACTCATTTTGGATAAAGTGTATAAATGGCAATTGAATATTATTTATACACTAGATACAATAAAATGATGAGATCTAATTGCAACTAGAAAAACTAATTAGATCCGAGCCATTGATCCTTCAAAAGCCTCCCTCAAGATGTGCATTATAAATGTCAATCATGCCTAGCTTGGATATGAAACTATTGAATTTGGGAGCAGCCAACCCCTTAGTCAAGAAATCAGTCAATTGTTCTTGAGAAGGAATTGGTAATAGCCTAAGAATCCCTTGCTGCATCTTTTCACTGACCAAATGACAGTCAATGTCTAAATGTTTCATTCTCTAATGAAATACCGGATTAGAGGCAATATGGATTGCACTCTGGCTGTCACAATAGAGAATTGGTTGTCGGGTAGGTGTGACTTGCAAGTCTCTGAACAAGTGTAATACCCATTGGAGTTCACAAGTTGCCGTGAAAAGAGCTCTATATTCAGCTTCAGATGATGATCTGGAAATTGTCTGTTGCTTTTTGGCTTGCCATGAAATCAAGGAAGAACTAAGAAAGAAGCAGTAGCCAAAAATAGACTTGCGAGAATTTATGCACCCTGCCCAGTCAGAATCAAAATAGCCCAAAAGTTGCATCTCTGAATGTCTAGGAAAGAGAAGTCCTCTGCCAGGATTATGTTTGAGAGATCTGATTACTCGACATGCTGCATTGAATTGAGTCATGGTTGGAGCATGGAGAAATTGACTTAATTGTTGAGTAGCAAAAGTGATATATGGCCTTGTCGTATTGAGTTATAACAGCCTGTCAATGAGCCTCCTGTATGCAGCTATGTCCTCAAATGGCTTGCCACTATCTTGATGCAATTTGATGGATGAATCAAGAGGAGTAGTTGCAGGTTAGAGCCTAACAGGCCAACATCATTTAGGAGATCCAAACAATATTTTCTCTGAGAAATGGTGATTCCAGATTTGGAGTGTGCCACTTCTTAGAGTAAAAAATATTTAAGGATTCCTAGATCTTTGATTTTGAAGTCACTATCAAGTATAGCCTTGATCCTTTGAAATTCACTAAGGGAAGTGCCAGCTAATATCACATCATCAACATAAACTAAGAGAGCAGTAAAATATGTAGTTGTTCTTAGTGTGAAGAGAGAGTAATCAAATGTAGATTGTGTATATCCTTCCTGAATTAATAGTGAAGTTAACTTTTCATACCACTTTCTGCTGGATTGTCTAAGACCATAGATACTCTTAAGTAACTTACAAACCAAATTAGGTTTAGTGCAAGAAACTCCATCTGGTATTGTCATATAGACATCCTCTTGTAAATCTCCATGAAGAAATGCATTGTTAACATCTAATTGCTGTAAGTGCCAATTGTAAATAGATGCTAATGCAAGCAACATTCTAACAGTGGTAAGTTTTTCTACAGGACTGAAACTGAAAAAAAATCAAGTCCCTCTATTTGATTGTAACCTTTGGCTACTAATCTTGCCTTGTACCTTTCAATGGAACCATCAGCTCTATGTTTTATTTTGAAAACCCACATATTTCCTATGGGTTTAAATGAGGAGGTAGATCAACCACAACCCAAGTGCCAAGTTTTTCAAGTGCTTCCAGCTCAGATTTAATAGTAGTTAATCAATGTTCGCATAGGCTAGATTATTTGTATGTTTTAGGTTCAACACTATGTGTGAGTGAGGAAAAAAAAACATGTTGAGCATGAGATAAATGTGAAAAGGAATGGAAATGAGTAATAGGGTATAGTGTACCTGGAGATGTTGATTCATTTGAATCATGAGAAGCATTGCACACATAATCTGCTAAATAAGAAGGTGTATGTTTCTATCTGGTAGGTTTAAGGTTTGTGGTTATCTTTTGATGTGGTGAAGGTTCAGTCGGTTGTGGTATAGGTGGGTCAGGTGGTACAGGAATAGCTGAAGCGGATGGTACATACATAGGTGTATTAGATGGTACAGGGGCAGATAAAGGTGGATTAACTGTTGGATAATCAGATGAGTGAGTAATGAGAGGGTCTGGTGTGTTAATGTGGCTATGTTTTGTGGGACAATGATATGACCAAGTTGGTGGTTTGGATGTTGGGTTATAGAGCAGTATATAGTCATGATGTTTTGTGTGTCTAGAGACAAATATTTCTTTTGTGTTTAGGTCATATAGGACACATCCTTTTATTCCAGGTTTAAAGCCAAGGAAAACACATGTTCTACCCCTTGGATCAAGTTTGATTATATGGGATTGAAGTGTGGAAGTGTAGACAAGTGAACCAAAAAATTTTAGAATATGTAAATCAAGGAAATGTTGTATGCATGATAAAATAGGATGATGTATTATTAAGGAGAGGGCTAGCTACTATATTCATAATGAATACTGCATGAGAGACAACATAGCACCAAAAATGTTTGGGTAAATTTGAATGAAAAAGGAGGGCTCTTCCTATATTTAGGATTTGTTGATGTTTTCTCTCCACTCTTCCATTTTTTTGTGGTGATTCAACACAACTTATTTGGTGTATTATTCCTTTTGATGAATAGAATTGCGGCAATAGAAATTCTTCTCCATTATCAGTTCTAATGATCTTACCCATGGTATTGTGTTGTGTATGTATTAAGTTCACAAAGTTCGTGATGTGTTGTCTAACTTCCGACTTAGAGTTCATAAGTGTGAGCCAAGTGTATCTAATATGATTGAAATTCTGGCATAGCAGACAGCAGATGTCCTAACACATGTCAAGACATTTTTCTGCATAATTATTAAACAAGGGCAGAACATAAACAGTTGAAACTCTGAATATCAACACAGAGTCACAACAGATGTTCCAACATCTGTTACGACATGTTTTTCATGAACACAACAAAACTTTAAAGTGCAGAACGATAAACAACACACAAGAATTGTTAACCCAGTTCGGTGTAAACCACCTACTTCTGGGGGCTACAAAGCCAGGAATGAAATCCACTATAATAGTAATAATTCAAAGCTAAACTCCCCCGTTTACAACTTCTCACTTAATCACTACCCGTGTAATTATTTCTATCTAAGACTCTCCTAGATATGAGACCCCTCTTAATTCCCTTTACAATTACCACATGATAACAAATACTCAATGCTTAAAAGCTTAAGAGTCAGCAATTTACAACAACCTATGTCGACCACATAGTATCAAAAGATACATGGGTGACTTATAAACTACACAAGAGACTCTCAAAACCCTTAAACCCTTGTGTTTCATCGACGTCTTGTTGTTGTCTGCGTGTTATCTCTTTTAGATCTAGCAAGTCCTTATTTATAGACTCTTGCAGTATGGGCTTGGACTCTTCAATCAAATCCAATCTTCACGTTAGAAATCAGCTGCAAGATCTTCACATAAAAATAGGAACAAATCTTTTATATTTTCCTAACAACTCTCAAAGATCCTTTTTATGTAATCCAATTAAATCTGGACTTGCTCCTAATAAATCTCCTTGACCCGCGCTTAATGATGAGGTATATCTAAAAGATTCTTATCAAATCAAATCAAGTCTGTCAAGAGATATAAAACAGCAGCGCCTGCTGTACCAGACAAAAATGTCGAATAACCCTGTTAGGACATCTTACCCAACGTCTTGCTGTAAACTTGTTTTAGCCAAAATTCAGCCAATCAAAGACCTAACAATCTCCCCCTTTGGTAAATTCTGGCTAAAACAACCTTTGAATTACACATCCAACTCCCCCTCAAGGAAACAACCAAGGAACACTACTACTACATACTTCTCCCCCTTTTTAGCCATAATATGCCAAACCAAGGAACTATGCATTTAAGAGCAATCAACCAAAAGCAAGCAAGTCAGTAGTAAAACACATCCAACTCAGAAGCTTGTACAACTCTGATTCAATCCATTGGCACTCAATGACAGAACCAGAATCAACCTGTCAAGTTCTCCCAGAACCATACCAGTAACACAATGTCACGACATCTTGACTGACATTACACTCTCACCAGAGGTATTCTATTGCAGAATGCTTGAAACCACGAACAATCTTGATAAACAACTACACTACTGCAACCATATATCCATAGCAGAAGTCTAACTCCCCCTGTCGTAGATAACCAATGCTCCTTTGCAAGAAGAACACCCTAAATGAATGAAAAACATAAGATGCATATTCATGTCTTCAAGAGCGCACCCTCTGTTCAACACACCTGCTGAACACATTCACCCGATGCTTGACCCTCAAGCAAACCATGTACCACACCAGTACAAAAATCAGATAGAAGTTCTCCCCCTATCTTTCTCAACAGATGCTTCTTCAGCAAGAACCACCCCAAAACCACTACATGATATCCCATGACAGCTTCATGATCATATAGTGTGTGAATACTCGGAACGCATCCGTGTACCACAACCAACAAACTCTTGGATTGAGACCAAAGCTCCATTGATCCCTCTCGTCTAGAAACCATCCATACACCACATGAACTCCTCTTGAATTCACATGTATGAATCTCCTTGTTCCCTGAGATACAACCTAATTGAATCAGAATGCTTCACATTCCTCAAAGAGACGCACATGGCCCCTTAGTTTGCTAGCTCACCCAGATATTCTTCACACATGAAGAACATCAAACACATGCTCCAGAAATCTTCAGCCTATTTGCTCCACAAGCGCCAACTGATCAACTTCTAGCATGTCCCATTCACATCAGACTTCCAAGACAATCTTTTACCCATCATTCTCCAGTATGATAAGATAAATACTTCTTAGACAAGATGTGACTTTCAAGTTCCACACTCAGAACTTAGTATCCTACTCCAAGGATAACCAACAAAAAAAATGTTCTAACATCAGTTAGGACATCCTTCACATATCACAGACACCACACACCATGGTTCTTGATATGCTCCACCACTGGACTTACTATCTGTATAGTAATCCAACTGAAGATCTTTACACAACACTGCCCCACCAGCTTGAACAAAGAGAACTTCATAAACTGAGAACTTCTGTCACAAGCTCCAAAATGAACTAGATCCTCCTTACGTTTTTAACCAACCAATCTTCTGCATAAGAACAATCAGTTTCAAGCATCCTGCTTGAATGCATAATATGAAACCAACCAAATGCCGCCTTTTGATTGGTCTCACTTTTCTTCAGAACTCCCCCAAGATACACTGATCCACCAATGAAATCTAATCTTCAAGTCACATGAACTACTTGCTTCATAGCAAGACATCTTGGATTCACCAAGCCTATAGACATGTAACATCTTCTTAAACCACAGCTCCCGCAACTACATGGGATAGACCTTTTTGAAGCATCCATAACTTCCATTCTCCTGTAGATCACCTTATTTGAAGCTGATGTGCCACCTCACCTGCTGAGATTCTGATGTTAAGCTAGGTGTCAGAACATTCTGATACGACATCCAGCTGCTGAATTCAGCTCCTCCTTCTGCCACATAGAAGAACCTCCTCCCTATTACAGAACAAGATTTCGATGCTCTCATAGACTTGATTCAACAACCAAGCTTGAGTAGATAACCTCTATCCTGTTTAATCATATCACATATATTCCTTTCAAGATCACACCTTGATGAATAACTTCTTTGAAACACCAAAGACTTGACACCTGCCATGTCTGAATCTTCAGAAGATAAGTAGTCCTAGACTACACCATAGTGTAATGCCTCAAAATTTGCCCTCATTTTTTCTAACTTTTTCTGGCTTTCGCTTCGCATTCATCAGCATATCCATTAGGTCATGACTCATATCCATTCATTTGCATTGGCGTGGGATCAAAGTATTAGGTGCAAGCTCAGGATTTTCTTCATCAAAGGCTTTGGGTAAGAGGTTTATCAAATTCTGAGGTTTTCTTATCCAGTAGTTGACTTCTCCGGTAGTGTACATCAAGGTGAATTCGGGTTTCTCATTCATGGTTGAACTTGTGGGGTTTTGTCAGTTGAGGTTCATTGAATCAGGATTTTCGTGTCAAGGACCTCTGATTGATCATGTTGCTTTCTACTTCATGCCTTGTCTTCATCTTCAAGTGTTCCTCGGAGAATTGTTGTGCTCATCACTTGCTGCTAGGGATCTATTAAGAACAAGATTCATGTGGAATACAATGTACTTGGAATTTGAGATATCCGTCATCATTGTTCAAGTTCAATATCTTTCACACTTCAAATTTAAATATCCATTATCCACTTCATTTTTCCTAACCATATTTTAATCCATTCCATTCATAAATCCATTTCTTAACCCACATTTCTTATTCCTAATCCATTTTTAATAACCATTTTAAATCCATTCTAGATCCAATTCATATCCATTCTTGTCATTTTTCATTAAACCACATTTCAATTTCTCCATTTAGTTTAAAACCACTTTTCGATCCAAATCGTTTTCATCTTAGCCAATTTCATTGTTTTTATCCACTTCACATTTTTATCCATTTTTCTAACCAATTTCAAAATCATATTCAAATATCCAAAACCACATTTTCTAATCCATATCCATTTCTTTAAAAATAGACATCCAACCATATTTCCATTAATCCAAATTGTACTAAATTCATATTCATCCAAATTCTAAAATTACTTTCCATAAATCCATTTTTCCATATCCATAAATCATGATAAAGGAAAAAAAGTTACAATTCCATGACAGAAAAATTACGCAGCAGCATGTCAGTTACAAGAGCTATAGCAGAAAATTCATTGAAAAAGAAAAGGCCATAGTAGAATGAATTCGTAAAAGGAAAATTAAAAGCTCCAAACAGAAAAATTCCAAATTCAAAATTCACTATAACAGAATTTCACTGCTCTAACAAACTCTAACCGAATTTCAGATGAAATACCATCACTACCCTCCCTGATTTCTGATATAAAACCATCACCATCTTCATTCTTTAGGTTTCTTCATTCTGCATAACCTTTAACTCATTCTTCTTCATTCTCCTCCATTAACCTTCATCACCATCAAACATAGCTTCTAACCAAAATTCTACTAACATTTTCCTCTAAATTCCATAACCGACTTTTCTACACCCTAACCTCTCCTAACAAAAAAACAGAAAAAACTTCTCAATCACCATCTCCAAGCTTCATTCTCCTCACTTCATCTTCATCATCTTCAATTGATACTGGAGAAAATCGTCTCCAATTCAACACGTTCTTCATCGGCGAATCCTCATCACCAATTCATGCTCAGCTCTACAATCTTCATCATCATCATCATCAATTCACTGATATCAATAACCGGCAAATTGAACCAAGAACAAGTAACAACAAATTCAGTTCTGCAAATTCGCACACCAATCGCCATTCATCAAATTTAGAGTTCTACGGCAACAATTACCAACTCGCCATAAGAAATCGCTTCAAGAACGATTCAACAACAGCAACGACATTTCACATCAAACAGAAGAAGAAAATTTGGATCGTACCTATAGCTTCGCTGCGTTGCCGTCATTTTCATCGTATAGCCGCAACAGAGTGAATCACAGCAGCACACACGGAGTATCGCATCAATTCGAAGCATCTTCATCCGTCGTCGTCTTCATCGTGATACATCCTGCTGAACTCCAATATCGTAGCAGGTTCCATTTCTTCCACCGCCGCTCTACAGTGCAGCCGAGCTGGATTTCCATTCTAAGTTGTTTAGTCAGTTAGGGAACGAAGGCTATTGAAGTTGGCTTAGGAGGAAATAAGGCATTTGGGATTTATTTTGTTGGAACGAGATGAATTTGGTACTGATATTATTGCTAAGGTTTTGAATTTGTGTAAGGAGAAAGAAAACGGCGCCGGAAAACGTGAAGGAGAAGGGTGACAGTGAAAATGAAACGGCGCCTGGGTGAGGGATGAAGATGATGAAGTTGGAGTAGGGGTTGTGGTGTTTGGCCCTCCGCCGCGTTGTCGGCGAGGATTGAAGATTGAAAACGGCGCGGTTCATGAGAGAAGATTGAAGGAGACGAAGATCATCGTAGGTTAAATCCTTGCACATTGTAGACCGGGTCTTGTGAAGTGGGCCTCATCTCCATGGATTATCTTTCGCACCACCGAAGCTTCCAATGCACCCCCAATCTTGATTCAGGTCAGTTTTTTTGTTAGAATTAATGCAGATGTTAATTAGGTGGTTTTTTTAGAATTAGGATGATTTTAATTAGGTAACTTTTGGAATTAGGATGACATTAATTAGGTGATAATTTCAGAACTAGGCTCATTTTTAGAATTAGATGTGGATTTAGATTTTGATTTTAGTTTGAAATTAACCTTGATTTCTTTCTAGCTAATGGTTTTTAGATAATACCCTTAAACTTAGCTTTTTCTGGATCTAGTTTTAGATCTTAATGTTAATTTCAAATTAGAATTTGTTTTTGGCTTAATCGCCCGTTCACTAATTGTTTGTTGGCTTAATTGTACTAATTGAATTTTTGAGCTAATGGTTTCCTAATCGTTTTGGTTTAATCGTAGTTAGATTAACATTAGGTAATCAATTTAGAATTAATATAAGAAATCGATTTTAGAATTAACTCACCATTTAGATTTTGTTTCGAACTAGAAATTAATCTTGACCTTAGACCTTAACTTTGATAATTAGATTTAGAGTTTGCTAATGGTTGGAATAATTGTTTTTGACTTAATTGTCCATTAACTAATTGTTCATTAGAATTAACTTTGAACTAATTGACATTGATATAGTTTGAATTGACTTAGTTTTAGTGCTAACATTGACTAATCCTTTTAATAGTCTCATTAGTTAACTTTGTTAATAGCCTTTAATATGCTTTGCATTAGTTTTTGACTAAGAGTTGCTTACACTTTAGTATTGATTTCAATTACTTCTTATTGACATTTCCTTTTGATCTTAGTTGCTCACTTTAGTTATTTCCATTTGAACTTTGACTAATCTTTGAGTTTGTTTTGTAGTGATTCTCACTTGACTTGATAAGTGGTTTAAATGTAGAAGCTGTTGTATACATAGCTGCTGTGAACAGAGTGTGTTGTAGAATGTTGCTATTTTGTTTGGTTGCATACACACCTGCCCTTTTCTGGAAATAATAACTGTTATAGGCTGTTTTTACTTGTTGATGGTTTTTACAGCTATGCAGATGCTGGAGCGCTGTTGTTGCTACTGTTTGTGGCTTATGGCCTTGTTTTATTATTTTTTAAGAGCATTTGGTTCCATTTATTTCACGGATCCGTTCCGCTTCCTAACACTTTTGCTCATTTATGCTAGATTACTAGAAGTTTTTCGGTTGGCTTACGCTTTGCTTACATTGCTACGGATTGCTATCCGTCAGGTATTACTTCTCTTCCCTCTTACTAATTCCGTATTTTTCATTTTTGGTGCCATGAGAAGTAGGAATAGTCGATGCCATGATAAGTAGGATTGTATGGAAAGCCCTCAAGTGAGGCCATGATTGTGCTTGTTTAATATTGTGCCTGAAGACCTCTATGAGGCATCCCATTTCCCATTTCCCCTGGTAAGACCTCCAAGGAGGCAATTGACGGAAGATAGGGTTCGCAATCGACCCCCGTTATTCTAGTTGAGTCGTTCTTAGCTCTCATTACATGATTGAAGCTTTGAACATCACCTGCTCCTGTTATCGAGTCGGTCAAGTGGAAGATAGGGTTCGCAACCGACCCCCACTCATTGTCATTAGCTCACATCGACCGATGTTGACGCTTATGTGATCTTATTCACATTTTTTATTAATCTACTTTGATATATGGTATCATTGTATTGTTTGTCTAGCTTTTGCTTCCTCATTAGGATACCTATTCTAACTTGTCCATGTTAGATAGGTTAGAAAGTTAACTATAGGATCAATCTTTCCATGCTAACATTAGGAGTCAGGCCTAGTCCCCCTTAGTTCTTTCTTTTACCCCTTGAGTCTCTCTTTCTCATCTCAAAAAATAAAAAGCCAAAAACACTTAGTAAAGGCATAACACATATTGTATTAGAGCCTTTCATGTGGGAATAAGATTGTGGGGGTCTTCTCTCATCATCTTAGCATGTTTAACATACGTCCCGTCTTGGATCGATATGCGAGATATTCGATCCTACATGAAAGACTCTAATACAATAAATGTTAAACACACAAAATAATCAAAACACTTCTCATAAAATACAAACAAACAAATTCTCTCCTCATCTCCTTCACTCCTTTCTTAAGGACTCGTCATGTCCGTTCTACCGCAAACAGGTAACGCCTAAGTCTCCATACAGCGAGCTGCAACACCTAACTGCTGGGACGCGCACTCTGACGTTTCCATTAAAAAACACAAGCAAAGCAACACCCGTTGAGGGGAACTACGTCGCTCTGATTCTCGCGTGCGAGCGAGATACGTAGGCAGGAGATCGTGCGAGATCTCTCCGAGCATAATCCTTTCACCCTTCCCTAATCCGTAGTCCGAACTACGTTGACTCTGATTCTTCATTGGTTAATCAAGATACGTGGGCATAGGATTGCGACGATCCTTGCAAGTCACTACAACAAAAATATGATTAGACAGCACCAAAAAGACAGCGCTTTTATGCAAAAGCGCTGCTAAAAAGAATAAAAAAATTTCGCTAAAAAAAAGTGCCTTAAAAGAAAGGATTTAGAAAGCGCTTTTAAAAAGCGCTGTAAAAGAATGTAAAAGAGTGCCACCTTAGACAACGCTTTCCAAAAAGCGCTGCTATAGGTATTACCTTAGAAAGCGCTTTCAGAAAGCGCTCTAATAGGGCTCAATTTCTTTTCACTTTAGAAAGCGCTTTCTAAGGAAAAGTGTCATCTAAAGTCATTTACTAATTAAAATATAAAACAATTCTAAACATTTTCAGAGACAGCGCTGTATTTGTTGTTTGGCACAATTAAAAAAAATGGCAAAATGGGGGGTCGAACCCACGCCCTTTAGGTAGGGAAAGGAAATTTAAATTATATTAATATATCAAATTATATTTAATATATTTAAATTATATATTTTAACTTATTTAAATTATATTTAATATATAAAAATTATATTAATATATAATTTAAAATATATTAATTTAAAATATACTTTAAATTATATTAATATATCAAATTATATTTAATATATTTAAATTATTTTAAATTATATTTTAATTTATTTTAAATTATATTTTAAATTATTCAAATAATATATTTAAATATATATGTTTTAAATACAAACATTTTAACTTATTTAAATTATATTTAATATATATAAATTATATTAATATATAATTTAAAATATAATAATTTAAAATATACTTTAATTTATATTAATATATCAAATTATATTTAATATATTTAAATTATATTAAATTATATTTTAATTTATTTTAAATTATATTTTAAATTATTCAAATAATATATTTAAATATATATGTTTTAAATACAAACATTTTAACTTATTTAAATTATATTTAATATATATAAATTATATTAATATATAATTTAAAATATATTAATTTAAAATATACTTTAAATTATATTAATATATAAAATTATATTTAATATATTTAAATTATATTAAATTATATTTTAAATTATTTTAAATTATATTTAAAATTATTCAAATAATATATTTAAATACAAACATTTTAACTAATTTAAATTATATTTAATATATATATATATATATATATATATATATATATATATATATATATATATTATATTAATATATAATTTAAAATATACTTTAAATTATATTAATATATTAAATTATATTTAATATATTTAAATTATATTAAATTATATTTAAATTTATTTTAAATTATATTTAAAATTATTCAAATAATATATTTAAATATATATGTTGACACCTTATTTTATATATTTATGGAGTGAGTATAAACAATGGATGAGGGCGTAGCATTGCTGGTCAAGGAGGTTTGTGTGTTTGTTTGCCATGCTTTTAGTCTGGGGTTCGAATCCCCCTCGCCCCAGACTCATTTTTATATTTTTTGACATTTTCAGGTAAACCTTAGACAACATTTAGAAAGCGCTGTTAAATGCCCTTAGAAAGCACTTAATGGAAGACACCTTAGAAAGCGCTTTCCAGAAAGCGCTGCTATAGGCATTACTTTAGAGAGCGCTTTTAAAAAGCGCTGTGTAAAGGCCACCTTAGAAAGCGCTTTCAGAAAGCGCTCTTATAGGGCTCTAATTATTTTCACTTAAGAAAGCGCTTTCTAAGAAAAAGCGCCCTCTAAAGTCCTTTACTAATTAAAATATAAAACAATTCTAAACATTTTCAGAGACACTTCTATTCATTTTCTCTCTCGACCATTTCTCTAAACCCTTGCCGTCGTTCTTGCATGCCATTATTGTCGTCGTTCTTTGCCGTTGCCGTTGCCGTTACCGTCACTGTTGCCATTATCATCGTTCTTTGTTCTTTGTCGTCGTTCTTGCATTCAGTTACCGTCACTGTTGCCATTATCGTCGTTCTTCGTTCTTCAGTTAAGGTATTTAACAACTCTAGCTTATTGAATGTCATTGTTAGAAAAATAATAATAATATTGTCGAAAAATGTTCTGTTTGTTCTCAATATTCAGTTTGCATTACTTCCTTCGTAGAAAAATGTTCTGTTTGTTCTCAATATTGTCGAGTTAGAAAAATGTTTTCTTTGAATGTCATTGTTCTCGTATATTGGAAGGTGAAAACGTTGTTCAAGAGAATGACTTGTTCTGTAATCAGTCATATATATTAATACTATTTTTCATTCTATTTTTCCATAATATGCAACCTTGTGTTTATTTGATGTGGATTACCAAGTGTTTATTGATATATCTCAATTATGCCGATTCCCAAGTGTTCATTGATATCTTGATTGACCTTTTGTTTGTTGTCATGGAAAATCTGAAACAATACAAAGTTGTTGATGCATTATTTATTCTCATAACAATACTGGTTTGTAGCATCATTCCTGTAATTTTTCTGACTCGGTATAAGCTTTTCTAAAGCTTAGTTCATAGTTTGTTTGGCCGATTTGACGTTGTTGTTTAAGAAAGGTTGAAGAGTCATGCTTTGTCTTGTTGGTTTTTCATTGACAAGCAGGTTTGGAGGTCTAAATGCAATATGTTTTTGTGTGGCTATTGAATTGGTTTTCAATAATAATGGTTATTTAGCTTATTCTTTTACATTGCAATCCACTTAATTTTAGTTAGGGTAAATTTATATTGTCTATATCATATGTAAGAGTATTTAATTGCTTGTGTTTTTCAAGGTAAACTTAAAGAAGTGGTTATTTATATTGTCTATATCACATTTTGAAGGAAAACTTAAAGAAGTGGTTATTTATATTGTCTATATCACATTTTGAAGGAAAACTTAAAGAAGTGGTTATTTGGCTGTTATTCCTTTTTTGGTTAGAATGTGATTCAAACATTTGGATACCACTTATACAAGTGATACTGCTTATTTTCGAAATAGATTCTTCATAGATGAATGATGATAGCTGAGTCAATTTGACTAATTCTTTTGTTACTTTTAAATGTTGGTATTTGTCTGTTATTCCTTTTTTGGTTAGAATGTGATTCAAACATTTGTTTACCACTTATACAGTGCTCTAATTCATTTTATGATACGTGTACAGGGGGGTCTTGTTAATTCGAACCTATCTAGACACTGTGTGGGTCTAGAAGTTGTTTACATCTCTAAAGGTAATTAGTTGTTCTCGCTTGCCACTGTAATTAGTAGTGCTTTGAATGAACTGATATGATGGAGTTACTAACTTATTGAATTTGCTATATATAGGGGTTACTTGTGATCATAGTGTGAAAGTCGGATCGTTTCCCTACAGGTATAACATTTTTTCTTTTTGTTTTTGTTTAGTTTAATTAGTATAACTATGGATAAGAAATGGATGTCTTCAAGTCGATTGTCGAAAGAGTACGACAATGGGGTATCAGAATTCGTTAAGTTTACTGTTGTGCACGCCAAAGACCCTAGTCGAATGATATGTCCTTGCTTGGGTTGCTGTTTTGGGAGTTGGGTTGACGCGGTTCATTTGGCATCGCATTTATTGAGACGTGGAATTGATAGAAGTTATACATGTTGGAATTTACATAGTGAGAAAATTAACGGGAATATTGAATCGGGGGATAATACGACCTATGCTTCATACGACAATGGCACAGATACATACGATTCTGATCGAGTCGAAGAGATTGCAGAAGCACTTGAAGGAGATCTTAAGGATTGTCCCAAAATGTTTGAGAGGTTGGTAAGCAATGCAGAGAAACTGTTGTATAATGGTTGCACCAAATTCACAAGATTGTCTGCGGTATTAAAGTTGTACAACTTAAAGGCGGGCAATGGATGGTCGGATAAAAGTTTCACAGAGTTATTGGCCCTTATGAAAGATATGTTTCCAGAGGATAATGCTCTTCCCAATCGAGCATATGAGGCCAAAAAGATGTTGTGCTCTATTGGCACGAGCTATGATAAGATACATGCCTGTCCAAACGATTGCGTATTATTTCGAAATGAGTATGCATCGTTAAATGAGTGTCCTAAATGCGGTGTCTCTCGATATAAGTAAAAGTTGTCTCCAGCAAAAGTCTTATGGTATTTTCCTATAATTCCGAGATTTAGACGCATGTTTCGTAGTGAGATCGATTCAAGACACTTGACTTGGCATGCAGATGAAAGAATTATTGATGGAAAGTTTTGACATCCGGTAGATTCACCACATTGGATGAAAATTGATGATGATTATCCTGAATTTGGAAAAGAAGTAAGAAACCTTCGCTTGGCATTATCTACTGATGGAATGAACCCACACGGTATTCAAAGTATCTCACATAACACTTGGTCTGTGATCATAATGATTTATAACCTACCTCAATGGCTATGTATGAAGCGTAAGTCATGATGTTATCTATGTTAATTTCTGGGCCTAGACAGCCAGGGAATGACATAGACGTATACTTGGCACCCTTAATCGAAGATTTAAAATTTTTGTGGGAGAACGGTGTGGAGGTTTATGATGGGTATAGGAAAGAAAGTTTCAACTTGAGGGCGATGTTGTTTGGCACAATTAATGATTTTCCAGCATACGGAAATCTATCAAGGTACAACATAAAAGGTCAATGTGTGTGTCCTATTTGTGAAGATAAAACAGATTGGACGCGATTGGAGTTTGGTCAGAAGAATGTCTTTCTCGGTCATCGTAGATTCTTAAATTCTAATCATCACTATCGTGGGTGGAGAAAAGCATTCAATGGAGAGCCAGAACATGGTAGAGCTCTAACTATCTTGACAGGTGATCAAATTTTTGAAAAGGTGAAAGATGTGAGGACTCAGTTTGGAAAGCCTTTTGCACATACACTTGTCAAGAGTGGGTGGAAGAAGAGGTCAATTTTTTTTGAACTGCCATATTGGAAGTCGTTGTATGTAAGACATTTTCTCGATGTTATGCATTTTGAAAATGTATTTGACAGTGTGTCATACCCCAAATTTTGACCACTAAGATTTCCCATCATTGTGCAAATCATCAGCACAATATGGATGGACCATCATACCTCATTAGTCTCCCCAAAGGTGGGTGAGCATTCACTACAAACAGGATTTAGGGTTTCAAGCCCTCGCAGAGCTCTTAGACAAAGGATCAATCAAGGAATGACATGATATTCAACTTGTCTAGCCTCTCAAATATCCACAATGGATCAAGAGGACTCCCACTTCAAGGATTAAGCACAAGGCTGCTCCCTTCTAGGTGGATCAAGCCTCAAGATCGCCAGTGTCACCAAATTAAGGTTTTGGTCGATCAGGGCTTCCAGATGGAAAATTTTCATCTGGGCACAAGCCATTGATCCAAAACATAACCTAATATACTCCATGGGACCGCATGGGCCCAATCACCAAGTCAATTTTGCTTCAGGAGATGCATACATCAAAAATCAGGAATTAGGGTTTCTTGACCTAATTCACCCCTAAGTTGACTTTTGATGCAAATCATGAACGAAGACCACAAGAGAGGGTATGAGGGTCTCTAATGGACTATATTGATCCATTTGGAACAATTGATTGATCCAAGAAGCTTGAGCAACAAGTCTCAGTTTCATCTGCACCACAGTTAGGGTTTTGCGGAAAAAGTCAACTGTAACTTTGACTTTTGACCAGGACATGCTCCCAAGCCCTAAGACATGCCTCAATATACCCTATGACACCCATGGAACATGTCCATCAAGTATGATTCAGGTCAAGGACATGATTTCCTAAGGAATTGCACAGTTTGGAATTCATCTGATAAAAAGTCAACTGTGCACAAAAGTCAACTTTGACTTTTTGAGATTTTTCACCAAAATGGATTTTTAACCCTAAAATGATGTTTATGTATGATTTGAATCATAATTCATCAAGAAAAATCAAGAAAAGTTGGATAACTTGTAAAAGGGGTAACCATAAAACTTAGAAAAATTTCTAAGTTATGGAAAAAGTACCACTAATGCACCAACTTTGGAGGATCATAACTCCTAAACCACAAGGCCATTGTGCCGCATTCAAAGCTTGATTTGTAGATCACATTACCCTCTACAAAAACTTCATACTAAGTTATGTCCAAATTCCTCATGGATTTTGAGTTATGGAGTGATCAAAATCAAGAAAAGTCACTTTGTTTCAACACTTAGTGAAAATTTCAATAAGACAGAATCTGCCTCACTTTTTGCCAAATGTAGAGGGATTTTTCACTTGGATTCAAAAGAGATCAAAACCAAACATGTTCAAACTGTTGTTGTGTCATGTAAAGGCTTTCCAAAATGACCAAGAACATTGCCAAATTCCATTTGAGCCATGAGATATGACATTGGAAAGTTGCCTTGCTGAAATCTGTCAAAGGCAAGACAGAATTTGCAATTTGGCTCGATTTGCCAAAATCAGCCAAATTCAAATGCTCCTATCCATTTGGACACCTCATAGGATTGAATCTAAAGGGGACAATCACTGAGCCAAGCCTCCAAAGTCTTGGGAACAAGAAATAGCATGTTGAACCTAGAATGGCCTAAATAGGGACAAGACTCCAATTTTGGATTGGAGCATTTAATGCATACACCAAGGTGGCATGGACTGAGCCATTTGCAACTGAATTCAGTCAAGGGTTATCCAAGACCAAGGGAACCAGCAGCCTGTGCCCTAACCTCTAGTCAATGGCTAGAGGAGACTTGGATTTTCATTGATCAACATTGGCCAAACCTATTCTGCAGTTGCCATTCACTGTGGATCCCAAAACAAACTTGCTCTACTATAAATAGAGCTCAATTGTGATCAGTTTAAGCACACCAAAGGCCTACAACACTTGCCTTTCTCAAAATCTCTTTCTTTTGGCAAGAATGCCTTTCTTAGTAAGGTAACTATCGGGTTTTGAGTTTGAGAGCTTTTCCAACCAAACCAATCACACACACACCTCATATACATCACATATAAGCTGATTAAACACTTAAACAACAACTGGAACACTGATTTCTCAGAATCACCAGTCAATTGCTCAAGGTTTTAACCAAAGTGCAGTTGAGATGCCATGAAGTGATCCAGCCAATTTCAATCAAGTCCAAGCATTCAAACACACTCCATAGGGTATAGGGAAGCTGTTCAGATCATTACAACACAACTGTAACACCTCCTACACAAATCACGATCACCAGCTGCAAGTGGTGAGCATGAGCTCTTCTAACTCTATGATCTACACAATTTTTGCTGCACAATAATTTGGCTATATGTTCATAATCATGCATGGAATGTTTCCCCTCAATTAATTGCATTGTTTGAATCGTGTATCAAAAATCCTAGCCTTCAGGCAGAAATTAGGGTTCTTGAGGTTTCTTCGTGATTTCTTGTTGTATGTTTAATTTAAATGAAATTAATGGACATAGACATGATCGTGAGGTTGAGACGAGCATAATGATATGTGGATTGCATGATATAATCAAGTATTCAATGAGATTGGATAGAAAATGCAAATCTGGGCAAAACTGAAAACGCGTGTGTTCTTCAGTTGTTCTTGGCGCCATTTCTCTCAAATTCAAATATTTGAATTTTGTGATTTTGTTTAATTGATTCAAAAATTAATTTCTCTCTGAGTTTTAATGATTTTAAGTTGATTCTTTTTTTAATAATTCACAAAAATGTTAAAATATTTTATTTTATCAAAAAATCCCAAAAAAATTATTTCTTTTATATAATTGATATTTTTGCAAAGAATTAATGTTTTAATTGTTTTTGACATTTAAAATATTTTTTCCACCATGATTTTGCAACTTTTAATGCTTTCTAATTATTTTGTAGGTCAATACTTAATTTTTGAAGCATTAATCCAAGATCACAATTTGTTTTTCATATGTTAAACAATTTTGATCATCTTAATTGAATTTTTATTCAATTAAATACATTTTTTGAAAACAAATTAGGGTTTTGGATTAATTCAACCCTCATAGATCATTTTCAAAACACTTTGGGCCTCTATTAGAGTGTAAGACCCAACCCACTTGTACAGAAACAATTTTGGGCCTCATTCGTTGTATAAGTCCTTCTGTACATTTTCAAATAAACGACGCGATCGTCGCCTTTTGAAAAATAACCATCTGGGCCTCTCCTTGAGCTATAAGACCCATTCAAAACTCTTTGGGCCTCTATTAGAGTGTAAGACCCAACCCCCTTTTAATCAAAACATTTTGGGCCTCACTTATCGTATAAGTCCCTCTGCATTAAAAGATAATCTCGGCGCGATCGCCATTTTAAACGAAAAATCAACTGGGCCTACCCTCGTGTTATAAGCCCCACTCTTTTTCTTTAAACTTTTTTGGCCTCTTGAGAGAGTGTAAGACCTATCCCTTTGTACAGAAAACAATTTTGGGCCCCAGTCACTTGTATAAGTGCCTCTGTACAAATTCAAACAGTGCGCTCACTGATAAAACCTTGGGCCTCTCCTTGAGCTGTAAGCCCCAAATCTTTCTTTTTCAAAGCACTTTCTCCTTTGATTTTGAATATACTGTTGTTTTCAATCTTTCTTTGTTGAACAACTAACCAAACATCATGGAAGCTCTACAACTGAGTAAGTGGTTATCGCTTTCATTTACTGCTTTCATATATATAACTGTATTGTGGGGCTGCTCGCTGTAAGTCTCCTTTCATAAACTCATATCTACTGTGTAATAATAGTATAGATATTTAGAGTTTCCCCGGCAACTACGTCTAGAACTAGGTGACGCCGTTTCGTTTTGTTCGTAGAAATAGACGCCTAGATCCCCAATAAGATCACCAGATACAGTCTTCTCTCAGGCTGTCCTCATTAGGAATCGTCAAGAAACTCTACTCCCCAAGATGAATGTATTCTCCATGAATGGCATCTTTGAGTTTCTTCCAAATTCTCGAACTTTCCTGACTTTGATCTATTCTCGGTGAATAGCATTGCCTTGAATTTCTCGGGGTTTGGGGACCCACGGGCTTCTTAAAAGCATCGGCCTCCTCTTGGGCATCGTACAAGGACCCACAGGTTTCCTAAAAGCAACCCCGCCTCCTCTTGGGCTTAGTACAAGGACCCTACGGCTTCTTAGAAGTATTCACAGCCTCCTCTTAGGTTTCGTATAATGATCTCTTCCTCCGGGAATGATAGCCTCCTCTTGGGCTTCATACAAGGACCCGTCGGCTTCATAAAAGTTTTCAGACTCCTCTTGGGCTTCATACAAATTGTCCCGACGACCTCCTAGAGGTATAGGAACATAACTTAGTCATCCTCATAGAATAGTCCTTTCTTAGAGTCTACTACTGTTTCTCAAAACATAGCACAAAAGATGAAACTCTAGACTTGGACAGTCTAATCTCCTTGAGTCTCAAAGACATTCTCAAGTGACCCCTTTGTTAAATAGGAAGGAAACCCACAAACTCGGACAGTCTCGATACCCTTCAGATTTCCCGCTTCCTTAAAGAATAGGAATATCCCGGATCCTCGAATCAAATCCCTGAGTACAGTGTTGCTCATATAAGAACTGATTTTCTCTTTAAAATAAGTATACTGGACCTGTCACTCAACTGAAACAGTAACCATAGCCTCCTCTTAGGCTTTGTATAATGATCCTTCTTAAGTGAAGTCAGCCTCCTCTTGGGCTTTATACAATGATTCTCCCCAGCGGAGCAAACCTTTTCAGCCTCCTCTTGGGCTTTGTACAATGATTCTCCCCAGCGGAGCTAACAATTTATGCCTCCATTTCGGGCTTTATACGAGATACCAAAAGATTCCCCAGTGGAGTCAAACAACGTTTAGCCTCTCTCTCGGGCTTTGTACGAGACACATAAAAAACTCTCTTGTTGAGTCAAATAGCCTCCATCTCGGGCTTTATACGAGATACCAAACGACTCCATCGTCGGGTCAAAACCTTTTAGCCTCTCTCTCGGGCTTTGACCGAGACACATATTAGCCTCCTCTTAGGCTTTGTATAAGAAAACCACTGGTTGATCCAATCAACCTTTTAGCATCAAAATTGTGCCTCGTTCACAGTACACAAACATCAATAACTCTTTCCCCTTCATCTAATCGCTGTAAGCGGCAAGCCTCTGGATCATCTACATCCACGCCACTGTCCCTCTTTTAGCATGAGAAATTCCTAAGGAAAGATAGCATTGCTCTACACTGAGTTAAAGTCTTCTCCTTCAGGTTAAAATCCTCTTTAAAGGAAATTATGGCATGGCTAGGATCCGCGTATCCCAATTAAAGTAATCCTCCCTTTATAACCAGTCACCCAACAGTTGTGACAGACAGACAAACCCTTTTTTAGAGATGACAAATTCTCTCTAAAGTCGAGACCTTTCAGCTTCATGTCTTGGGCTTTGAACAAGACACAAATAGACTTTTCAGCTTCACATCTTGGGCTTTGAACAAGATACAAATCACCTTTCGCTTCACGTCTTGGGCTTTGAACAAGACACAAAAACACCAATTTCCTCCCATAGATTAGGAGGAACTACGAACCCTCTGATTTCCCTGTTTCGGTAAACGGGAATACGTAGGCATAAGATCGAAAGAAAAGATCTTAGCGAGCACAATCAACAAAAAACCCAAATCCCATATCTCCATCAATCAAAAGCAGTAATTCAAAAGCATCAGTCCTAACATCCTAATCCTAGTTCCCCGCCAGAAACCTTCTGCCCAGATCAAAAGTATTGGCGAAAATACAAATAACCAGTACAAAGGCCCCCCCACATTGATAGCATCCGTAACCTAACAGACCGCTGTTTAAACTCAGTATGCAAGCAGGGTTAATTGGAGACATCTATTTTCCTTCCTTATTCAGCTCACAATAGGATAAAAAATGAATCGACCTGTAGTTTAAGCTCAAACCGCAGAGAGCGACCAACGCTTAAGAACCGCGTCCAAAATTGCTCGCTATAGAAAAAATGGCGCCCACCGTGGGGCCGATCAAAGTTTGATCTCGGCACGATCGTCCCCATTTTCCACGGAAAATGGCAACTCTGCTGTGGAGAAAGATTGACCTATGCTGGTCCATCTCTTAGGCAGAGAACCACAGATTGGGGCTTCCGCCGGGGAACCCATATTCTGTCAGGAATTTAGGATTCATAGCTTTATAGGTCTAGGATGTTTAGGACAAATATATATATTGCTTTTCCTAATTGTTATACGTGTTTATTTTTCTGCTACTGGGAATGCGTGTGATGCCGCATGTGGTGATATTGAGTATACACCTAGGAAAAGCCAAACCCTTTCGTAGTGCGAAAACTATCGGAAATAGTTGTTATGCGATACTACCCTCATTTGAGGCTGGTGATCTATTCTCGGTGAATAGCACTTACTCTAAGATTGCACTACAACTCGTTGGCGATCCGCTTGTTATTTTACTTTCCTGGGAGGAGCTGATGATAATGAGTACAGGTACAAAAAACACCCTAGTATAAACCTTTGGGGATGGGTAGAGCCTTGAGTTCATGACAACGACCCTTTGACCCCATGTTTTTTCTATGTTTTTGTGTGCTGCATTCATGCATTCATTTAAAAAACATTAAAACATTCAAAAAACTTCTCTTCTAGTCTCTCTGTTTTTCAAATTAAACTAAGACTGTGATTGCAAATATCAGAGAAGAGGATTATGCTAATGGACTTCGGTAGAAGGAGAACCCATACGTACACCTTCAAGGTTCCAAAACTCACTACAACATTTGTTGTCTCTGGCAACACTTTTTTAGGGAACATGTTAAAATTGTTGTCTAAAATTCGTATAGGCAACAATTTATGGATGTTGACAAAAATATATTCGCAACCTTTGATAATCGTTGCCTAAAATACTTTTGGGGACGATTTTGGAGTGTCACTCTTTTATTTTTTTGGGAACGATTGTTAATTGTGCCCTTAACTACTTTTGGGGACGATTTTGAAGCGTCATTATACTATTTCTTTAGCTATATTTGATAATTGTCCCCTCAAAAAAAAAAAACTACATTTGTGAAGCGATGCTTAAAATTTTTATTTACTACTGAAAATTTTTGGCAAAAATCTTCCCTCCATACATATAAAAATTTATTTGGGAAATTTTTGGCTAAAATTTGATCTTTTAAATACAAAAAATAAATATCATAAATAAAATATTATATATATATATATATATATATATATATATATATATATATATATATCTTTTATGAAAATAATTTATTATATATATTGTCATATTTAATGAATAAAAATAGCTAATTATCAATCATAAATAAGTGACTAAATTTTAAAATAAGAAAACACACTCTCCTGTATGCTCACTAAAACCAAAATACAAAAACTTAAAAAAATATCACGTATCATTTCTTTAAAAAATCTTACTATTAGTACTATTTTTTATTTAGAATAAACATTTTTTTTATTATAGGAGAAACCCTTATCTCTGGGTCCTCATTCGAAGCTGTGAGTCACATATTCAACCTAGAAACCCAAATTCATTCCACTTAAAGTGAAAAATTGAAATTCCCATAGCTAAAATAGATTTCTCTTAATCTATATCTCCCCATAACTGAATTTGATTTCTCTTAGAATTTAAATCGATTTCTCTCAGAGCTAAATTCGTTCTTATTTCTGTTTCGAAGTCATGAATCGAAATCAATTTCTCTAAGAGCTGAAATCGCTCTTGTTTGTGTTTCAAAGCCATTAAGCGAAATCGATTTCTTTCAAAGTCGAAATCGTTCTTGTTCCTGTTTTGAAGCCACTCGAAATCGATTTATCTCAGATTTGAAATCGTTCTTGTTCCTGTATTGAAATTCGTAACTACTCGTAATTGTAAATACTAATTGTATTTAATTGAGTTCTTTTGATTTGATTTTCAGGTTCTTTGCTACTCAGACGACACGCATGTTGTGGTTTAAGCATGTTTATGGCCAACGGGAACGACTTGCTCCTGCTGTTATCATTGACGGTAATTACCACATGTTTTAATTCATTTTGAGCTTCACAAAATTAACACATGCCACTGTATTTTATATTGAAAATTACACTTTGAAGCTTCAACAAAATGAATGATGATTTCGCCAAACTCATTATCAATCTAAACATACTTTTAGCCTCTTTTGCTTGTTTTCGCTGCGACGGTGTTTGTGTCAGTGTGTAGGTGGTTCTGGATATTTCAAATTTGGTTGGAGCAAAGAGGAGCTTCTATTGGGGGAGAACTCCTACCTTTTTGGTAAGACTATCTGGTTCAATCGTAGCCACAGATTTACAAGGTTTGAAATTGTTTGTTGGGTCTAACTTCTTGATTAGAATTTGTTTATAATCATTTAGTATAAATTCTGTAACTTATGGAGTTGAATATTTAATAACCATGGAACAACATTATAATATTTAATAATCATAGATTTACAAGTTTTTATATTTAATAAACATGGAGCACCATTGTAATATCATTTACTAGGACATCCGTTGAAATATATAATTGTATGTTTTGAGTATATTTTTTAAACTGTTAGGAGTAACTATAAGTTGTAGTTTGAAAGTATTTACTGAGTATTAACTAACATTGACCCATCTGATTGGATTTTTCACCTGTGCTTACTATGACTTGGGTTCAAATAAAAAATAGCATCGTTGATAGGCGTTATGAAAATTTCATTCAAATTCGTACAGAGGTTGATGATCTCCTTGACCTTGTATAAGGGAATGCCTCACCGAATATATTTTTCCTAAAAACTAAAAGAGAGTGTTAATGGCGAGCTTTCTAAAAGTATTGAGACGAAGATGCTTAATTTACATACGTTTTTTTTATTTATTGTATTATTCTTTTTAATATTTATCAATAACTTTATTTGATCAAGTTCAAAAATAATATTTGTTTGTTTACTCTTTTCTGTAACGGTTTCCTTTTAGTTATGTCTTTTGGGGAATTTCATATACAGGAATTCGGTAACATGGAGACACTTATATGTAATAGGTTTCGACATTTTTTTGGGACCGTCTATGACTGGTGAATCATTCTGGATTTTTCCTTCTTGTTGAAGAAATTTTTTCCAAGGATGATTAATATTAAACTGTAGTAATGGTGTTGTGGAAATGGTAGTTGTTTTCTGCTGGTTATACATTTGTGTATGTCTTGAGCAAATTCTATGTCTCATGGCAAGGATATATTGGTTACTTTCTCTGCAGGATGAAGGTGAAACCAAGTTCTCGAGTCGTTGTTGTTTCTTTACCAATATGCCACTATGATGGTTAGTTAATTAACTTTTTTCATATTTGAAAATTAAAATTACTTGCGTTATTTGCGTTAATGATCTCTTACCTCATTGAAGATACCGAATCAGCCAGAGCATTAAGACAACAACTTAAAGAAGCAATTTGTCCTGCTTTATTTGACATGAGTGTTCATGTTGTTTGTGCTCTAAAACAGGTAGCATATTTTAGTGGGGGAAAAATATTACTATCACTTAACTTTTAAACTATGAAAATACGATTTTAAACTATCAATATATAGTTTTATATACAATTACACTATTTCTTGTTTACATATGTAGTCCCTATAATGTTTGCATCTTTATAAGTGTTTGTCACTAAAGTTAAACTATTCTCATCTCATATATGTGGTTCAAGTTTTGTTGATAGTGATTTGGTTGTTGTTAATTAAGATATTCTCAGCTCATATAAGTAGTTTAATTTTGGTTGATAGTGATTTGATTGTTGTTAATATATTCTCAGCTCATATATATATGATTTGATTATTAGTATTTAATTTATTGACTAATGTGTGGTTAGTGCATTTTTTGGTGCATTATTGTTAATTCATGCTTTAAAAAAACACATGGTGAAAGAAAGCATACACTATTTATTAATTTGTTACAGTATGAGAGATTGAGAGGTGTTAGAACATGGATGTACTATTAGCTTTTGAATATTGGTTTCATTGCCATAACTATTCAAAATAGTAGTTTGTTTTTAAATCATTGTTTTTGTAATTTCTTTGATGATCAACATTGTTAATGCATACAAAGACCAACATGACAAAAATCTTAAAATATCATTTGGAAATTCATATGTTCAATGTATTACAGGGCCACTTCCAACTCTCACTCTAAGTATTAATGTCTAAGTATTCATGTCAAAGTTAATAATTCCTCTACCGATTCTTTCAAAACTTGATAATAGAAACACACTTGTATTCATCTATTGTTTAATAGGTACTTGATAGTTTGTCTTGTGCTATGTTTGGAGTAAGAGTTTATTTTAAAATTATTTTGGTTGAAATTTTGTTTTGAAATAGTTATATTTATTTTTCCAAAAAAAAAATGCTTGATACAAGATTTAGTGCAATCTTTTAAATTTATTAGTGATTTCCTCTTGAAATAGAATATCTATAAGATTCTAATTCATTGTTATCTATTTTTTTTGTCAGTGGATATTACATTTGTTACTGAGGGGATTATTATTCAGAAAGATGACAATTTGTGATATGATCATTCAATAGCTTCATAATCAACATGTCAGAATTATTAATGAGGTAAAGAATTATTTTTGTATACACTTATAAGTGATCAAAGTTTATAGATTTTTAATTTACAAATTAAAAGATATTAATGGAGTTAAAAGTGCTAGGTTAATTGAAAGACAATAGGAAGTTTGTTGGTTTGGGATTTGATGAAGTATGTTAGTTGTGATGCAAGCCTTAATTATGATGCATGCCTTAGGTAACTATTGCCTCTTCCCATAATGGTGCTCGAGCTATGTGTAATCTATGTTTTATGCTTCAAGGTATCAATGGAGATGATTAAGAGGACGACGGAGTAAGTGAGGAATTTCAAGAGGATGACACAAGTGATGAGAATAACATATGCGATGAACTTCAAGAGAACGACATAGGAGACGAAGAAGATGATGGAGATGACGATGAGTTTGACAAACTTAAATGAGTCGGATGATGTTTTATGCTTTTACTTAACAATTAAACTTAAAGAAATCATGTATTTGTCATTTTTCTAGTCTTGTACTTCTTAGTATTAAACTTATAGTATTATTAACTAATGTTTGAAGATTTTATTAACACAAATTTTGTGGTATATGCAATTTATTTTTGGTGGAATTCATGTCTTAATTGTTTATTTTATAAAAAATATGGTAAAAATATCAAGTGTAACTTATAGATACCTTTATGAAGTGTTCACCTTTAGGGAACAATTGGTTATTGATGCTAGATATGACAACATTTGAAAAACGTTTCCATAGAGTATTCTGATTCTACCACTTTTAGGGAACGTTTTTTAGTCGTTGCAATTTTTATCAACACCTTAAAAACGTCGCCTAAGATGCCATGGACAAATGTCCCCTTTTCCTATAGTTTAGGGGACGTTTTAAGAAAGTGTGCCCAAAAAGCGATAAAAAACGTTCCCTTAAATAATAGGCAACGCTCGCACAAAGGACGTTTGGAAAACGTCCCCTATTCTTTTAGGCAACGTTTTTCTCAATTCTAGCAACACTTTCCAGCTGTTGTCAAAGAGGAAAAATGGTGTAGTGACTTGAGGATTTGAGAAGGTTAGCGAGGATGATCACTAACCCTGAGGCTTTCAGAGCCAAGCACGGAGGTCTGCTACCACTGTTAAGAGTCCATGTGATTGAGGGAATCATGGATGCACTCATTCAGTTTTACGATCCAGTTTATCACTGTTTCACATTCCCGGATTACCAGCTAGCGCCAACGCTGGAGGAGTATTCTCACCTGATCGATCTACATATCACTGATCGAGCTCCATTTACTGGACTGGAAGAAATTCCAAAGAATCAAACCATTGCAAGAGAAATTCATTTGGACGAGTCTGAGGTCAAGACTCACATGACTACCAAGGGTGGCATACAAGGTTTGTCAGCCAAGTTCTTGACAAAGAAGGCCCTGTATTTTGCCAGTATAGGAAACATCACTGCTTTTGAAAGCATCTTTGTCTTGCTCACCTACGGGTTATTTTTGTTTCCCAACATCAATAACTTCGTCGATATCAACGCTATTAAGGTTTTTCTCATTGGAAACCCTGTGCCGACTTTGCTCGCAGATGCGTATCATTCTGTACACTTGGGTAATTTATACAATGGAGGGGAGATCACATGTTGTGTACCTCTGCTCTACAAATGGTTTATCTCTCACTTGCCCAAGTCTGCTGTTTTTTGGGATTGCAATAGTGCCTTACGTTGGTCGCAGAAGATCATGTCTCTTACCAACTCTGATATAGATTGGTGTAACAAGATTCATGATGGAATCAGGATCATTGACCGTTGTGGAAACTTCCCCAACATACCCCTTATAGGAACTAAGGGAGGAATCAACTACCATCCGGTATAGGTTCGCCGCCAATTTGGATACCCGATGAGGCTTGTTCCGCAAAACGCTCATCTGAAAGGTCTTTTCTTCAAGGAAGGAGAAAACGACAGAGCACTAAAATTGGAAATAGTGCAAGCTTGGAAACACGTTCATAAGAAAGGACGAAAGTCTCTAGGAAAACCGGACTGTGTCTCGGTGGAGCCTTATCTCCATTGGGTACAAACTAGAGCTCTCAAGCTAAAGATGCCTTATCCTCGTTATGGAATTCTTCCACCGAGGGAATTTGTCATGTGCTTCATGACGGAAAATGAAAAGCTTCAGGTTACTCTCAACAAGGTTCAAAAGGAGAGGAGGTCTTGGAAGAACAAGTACCGCACCCTCGACGTAGAGTGTATCAAAATACAACAATTACTGAAAGAAAAAGATGCTCTGATTGAAATTTTAGAGCAGCATGCTGTAGAGAATCAGGACGACCAAAGGAATTTGCTCGCTCCTTTCACCTGGAAAAGGAATGACAACCCGACAATGGCTCAAGAGCCCCGGTCAAAGAAAAGGAAGATACCAGAATCAGCACCCGATTTCTCTTCAGAGAGGACTCGGGACCCATTAGCTTAGGTTTCTGTTTCTGCACTTTGTAATCTACTGTATTTCCATTTCTGTAATCCTTTGAATTCAATAAAAAGGGGTTTCCCCATCGTTTGATATTTGCAATCTAATTGTCGAAGTTTATTTTGATTAAACCAAAAAATAATTAATATAATCATTGCATTCATCATTCTCACATCGCGTATTCTTCTTACCTACGAATCTCACGTTTGTGTCTCGGTTCTAGAGTCAAACTGTCTCATTCGTATAATACTCGGGCCAATCGTTAGAAAAAGATGGATGATCTTGAGGAAGAAAACAGAGAGTTGAAAGAAGAGATCGACGCTCTAAGAGAGGATATGAGAAAGCTTCGTAACGACATGTAAGCCATGGCAGAAGCTCAGCTACAAAGAACTGTGATCTCAGAGATCACCTCAACGCCTGTAGTGGAAATGTCTGATCCTAGGTATCAGATGCCGAAAGATCGTCCTTGGGGCATGCCTGTCAACTATATCCCGGAAGGATATGTTCCGCCGATCACTGAAGATTAGGGAATCACAACAGAAGCCGCTGGGCCTGAAGGTTACAAACTTCGGGAAAGCGAAGATGCCAGGGGCATACTGAAGACTCCTGAAGGTTACAAACTTCGGGAAACGCCAAGATTCGCTACCGTAGTCACGGTACCACCCCCTGTGGTGCACACTGTCCCGGAAGGACAGATTCCACCAATACCTTCTGATAAAAAGGAAACTATGTTTGACCGAATGGATGAATTCCAGGAGCAGTTCCTGGAAATGCAGAAGGAACTGCAAGCCATTCGCGGTCAGGATCTATTTGGAAAGGACGCCGCAGATCTCTGCTTGGTCCCCAATGTGAAAGTCCCGCGCAAATTCCAAGTGCCCGACTTTGAAAAATACAAGGGTAACTCTTGCCCTCAGAGCCATCTGGTGATGTACGCGCGGTGGATGTCAACTCAGACTAAGAATCGGGACCTACTGATTCACTACTTCCAGGATAGTTTAACCGGTGCCGCATTAAAATGGTACATGGGTTTAAACCGTGCCACGATCAGTACATTCAGAGATCTTGGCACTGCCTTCGTCCAACAATACAAATACAATTTGGACATGGCACCCGACAGAGATCAACTCAGATCGATGTCGCAAAAGGACAAGGAAACCTTTAAGAAGTATGCTCAAAGGTGGCGTGAAATTGCCGCTCAAATTTGTCCCCCTCTTGAGGAAAAAGAGATGACAAAGATCTTCTTAAAGACCTTAAGCTTATTTTACTATGACCGAATGGTTGCCAGTGCACCTAGTGATTTCACCGAGATGGTCGGCATGGGTGTACGTCTTGAGTAAGCCGTCCGAGAAGGGCGTTTAGCAAAAGACACTGGATCGACAAGCGGTACTAAAAAATACGGTAGTGCTCTCCCTAAGAAAAAAGAGCAAGATATTGGGAATATCTCTCTCGGAAAGCAAAGGCGTCGTTATCAACCAGTAGCAGCTGTAACTCCTGCTATCGGCCCCGCGCCTGTTCCTACGTACCATTCTCAGGTTGCACAGAGCCAACCTGACCAACAAAGGACACAACAGCCTCTTCAGCAGGCTCGTCCTCCATACAACAATCGTACAACACGACCATCAGGGTTTGATCCTATACCCATGTTGTACGCAGAACTATTTCCGTTACTACTGGCTAAGGGGCACATTCAGACTAAGTCTCCTCTTACAGTACCGGAAAATCCGCCTTTCTAGTTTAAGGTGGATCAGACATGCCCTTATCATCAAGGAGGTCCAGGGCATAACATAGAGACTTGTCTCAATTTAAAGTCTGACGTGCAGAAACTTGTTAGGAGTGGAGTCTTATCCTTCAAGGATACAAATCCAAATGTTCTCACGAACCCGCTGCCTCAACATGAGAAAGCTGCAGTCAATCTGATTGACAAAGAGGCTAACAATGTCTATCAGATTCATGATGTACTCTTGTTAAAAACCAATCTGGTTAAGATGCATTATAGACAGAGTGGATATGGCCATGTGCCACCTCATAATTATCACCAGTGTGATATCTGCTCTAAAGACAACCAAGGATGTTCTGTGGTGCAAGCAGCTCTGCAGGAACAAATGGATCTCGGATGGATCCAAGAGCACCGAGTTCGTGGAGTTAACATGGTCTATATGAATTCCAATATCATTCAGAATCATAACATTCTAGCAATGAATGTCAACTTGGTCGCGATGCACTCACGACAAAGTCTACACTACGATCTGCCACGACATGATTTCCAGGCCTGTCCGATCTGCTCAACAAACAATCAAGGATGCTCTTTCGTACAAGAGGCCCTCCAGCGTCAGATGGATCTTGGATGGATCCAGGACTACCATGATAGGAACTCCTATCAAATCAACATGGTTCAGATTTTTGATATTTGCGTAATGAATACCAACCTGGTAGAGTTACATGCTGAGCAGGTCCGACTCAGATTCTTAATATCACATGACTATCAAAGCTGTAAAGCGGGTTATGAAAGTGATCGAGGTTGTACCCTTGTCCAGGAAACACTTCAGCACTTGTTGAACCATTGGTGGCTTCCCATCTATATGGGTGAAGACACCCAACAAGTTAGTGTCACTAACAGGAATCCTACTAGATATCAAATTCAGGACGAAACGCAGACTCCATTCTGCTTTCCTGCACAGAGTCCGAGATTCATACCAAGGTCAAAAGTCGAAATGATATATGGAGATTGTGATCCGGAAGGATGTCATGCTCCGCCAAATTCGTTAGAGGAAGACACTCTAATGAAAGACAACTTTGACTACAACTACTATGGCCCAATGGGTGGTCTGCCAATGTGGCAACCTTATCCAGGAAACTTGGGGCAAGAAAGTCAGCCGAGTAATGAAACTCAGCTGGGCATCATTAAAAAGAATACCTGCGTCCCCACCATGTCATGGGATCAACACTCAGGTCATTCAGAAAATATTCAACATGAAGATGAATTAGCAACATTTGCAGGACTTGAATTCATCAACTATGCTTTTCCCGAGGTCAACGTCATCGAGAGGGATGACTCCTCCAGTTCCAGAGAAGTGTGGGATACCTTGGGACAACCGAGTGGAAAGTACGACTATATGGTCAAGTACACCACTCTCGAAAGCTCTCGTATCAGGCTCGAAGACATCCAGTCAACTGGATGGGGAGATACAGCTGAGAGCACCAATACTCTGCAGAATGCAACAGAGGAATCCTCCTAAGACAACTCTGCCTGGGAGACAGATTCCAATGATCTTACTCCACCAGAAATCAGCGTTATTTCTGAAGACAAATAAAGGAAGGTGCCAGACTTTGTGATTCACCGAGGAGTTCGCCGCCAATGGGTTGCCGTCGAGGTTCCGAAGGTTGTTAATCAGTCAAAGTAATTGCCATCTTTAACCTTTCACCCTGCCCAGGTGAAACGGATGTTTTTATAGGGCTCGCTTTCTGTAAATTTTCCCTCTTCGCTTCGCCCAAAGCGACAGAGTTTTGTTTTATAGGGCTGTAGTTACAAGAATCGACTTGTTCATTAATAAAATAACGTCGTTCTGTAATTTCCGCATTAATTGTTGTTTTCTCTTTTTGCTTTTTCAGAAAATGGTAATGCTAAAAAACATTCAATCATAAAAACAAGCAGTAAAATAAAACACTGCACACACTTGCATTTTCTCTATCTCTTCTAAACACGAATCATCACGTCACGCAGATTGCTTGTTTTAAACCCCATTGAAACATACGATCCGATGCCTTCTCCCAACTTTGAGTTCCCGGTATTCGAGGCTGAAAAAGAAGATGACAACGAAATTCCAGAAGAGATCTCCCGACTACTCAGACAAGAGGAAAGGTCCATTGAACCTCATAAAGAACCGTTGGAAACGGTAAACTTGGGTTCAGAGCAAGAGAGAAAAGAAATCAGGATCGGGGCATTGCTCAGTCCAACTGCCAGAGAGGGTTTGATAAAGCTTCTCAGAGAATTCCCCGATGTATTCGCTTGGTCCTATCAGGATATGCCAGGGTTGGATACCAGCATCGTGGAACATCACTTACCGTTGAAATCGGAATGTCCGCCAGTAAAGCAAAGGTTGAGACGCACTCACCCGGACATGGCTATCAAAATCAAAGAGGAGGTGCAAAAACAGATTGACGCGGGTTTCCTCGCTACATCTGAATATCCTCGATGGTTAGCCAATATCGTACCCGTCTCGAAAAAGGATGGAAAGGTCAGAATGTGTGTTGATTACAGGGATCTGAACAAGGCTAGTCCAAAGGACGACTTTCCTTTACCACACATTGACATGCTGGTAGACAGCACATCGAAGTTCAAAGTGTTCTCCTTCATGGATGGATTCTCGGGCTATAACCAAATCAAAATGGTGCCGAAAGACATAGAGAAAACTTTGTTCATCACCCCATGGGGTACCTTTTATTACAAGGTAATGTCGTTCGGTTTGAAGAACGCAGGGGCAACCTATCAAAGGGCCATGACTACTTTGTTTCATGACATGATACACAAAGAAATCGAAGTGTATGTCGATGATATGATTGCCAAATCAAAAACAAAGAGTGAGCACATTGAACATCTGTCAAAATTGTTCAAACGTTTAAGAAAATTCAAGCTCTGCTTGAATCCCAACAAGTGCACCTTCGGTGTCCGTTCAGGGAAACTCCTAGGGTTCATCGTCAGCCAGAAAGGAATTGAGGTTGATCCTGACAAGGTCAAGGCCATTCAAGAAATGCCTTCTCCAAAAACTGAAAAACAAGTCAGAGGATTCCTGGGACGTTTGAACTACATCTCCAGATTCATATTCCTTATGACCGCCACGTGTGCGCCGATTTTCAAGTTACTAAAAAAGAACCAGGATTGCGTTTGGTCAGAAGACTGCCAAACCGCCTTCGACAGTATCAAGGAATATCTGTTGAATCCTCTTATTCTATCACCTCCAGTGGAAGGAAGACCACTGATCATTTACCTCACAGTCCTAGAGGACTCAATGGGATGTGTACTTGGCCAACAAGACGAAACCAAAAGGAAAGAGTCTTCCATTTACTATTTGAGCAAGAAATTCACCCACTGTGAAACTCGGTACACGATGCTTGAGAAAACTTGTTGCGCTTTGGCTTGGGCAGCCAAACGTCTACGCAAGTACATGATTCATCATACTACTTGGTTGGTCTCCGAAATGGATCCAATCAAGTACGTTTTCGAAAAGCCTGCTCTCACGGGAAGGATTGCCCGTTGGCAGATGCTATTATCAGAATATGACATAGAGTACCACGCTCAAAAAGCCGTTAAGGGAAGTATTTTAGCCGATCATTTGGCTCATAAACCGATTAATGATCAAGAATCAATCGGGTTTGACTTCCCAGACGAAGATGTCATGTATCTAAAAATGAAAGATTGCGATGAACCGCTACCCAGTGAAGGGCCAGAACCAGGTTCCCAATGGGGACTAATCTTTGACAGAGCAGTTAATCATTATGGGAACGAAATTGGGGCAATCATTGTTACCCCTCAGGGTACCCACATTCCTTTCACTGCCAGACTTACGTTCAAATGTACGAACAATGAGGCCGAATACGAAGCTTGTATTATGGGTCTCGAGGAAGCAATTGATTTAAGGATAAAGAACTTGGACGTATACGGCGACTCAACCTTGGTTATCAATCAGATAAAAGGAGATTGGAACACATACCAATCAGGATTGATTCCTTACAAAGACTATGCAAGAAGGTTGTTACCTTTCTTCAACAGAGTTGAGTTTCATCACATCCCTCGTGATGAGAATCACATGGCTGATGCATTAGCCACTATCTCTTCCATGATTAGTGTAGGTCAATGGAATGACATACCTAAGATCGACATAATGCGCCTTGAACGGCCCGCTTACGTCTTCACGATTGAAGCAGTCATAGACGACAAACCTTGGTATCACGATATCAAGTGCTTCCTTCAGAAACAAGAGTACCCATCTGGGGCACTCAGAAAAGACAGAAAAACCCTCAGAAGATTGGCTGGAAACTTCTTCCTGAGCGGTGACACTCTCTATAAGAGAAATTTTGACATGGTCTTGCTCCAATGCGTCGACAGACCAGAAGCAGACATGCTTATGAAAGAAATTCATGAAGGATCCTTTGGCACTCATGCCAATGGACACGCAATGGCGAGAAAAATTCTGAGAGCAGGGTACTACTGGTTGACCATGGAATCCGACTGCTACAAGTACATGAGGAGGTGTCACAAGTGTCAGATATACTCCGACAAAATTCATGTACCGCCATCACATCTCAAAGTTCTTTCTTCCCCATGGCCTTTTTCTATATGGGGAATCGATATGATTGGTATGATTGAGCCTAAGGCTTCGAACGGACATCGGTTCATTCTAGTAGCCATTGACTACTTCACCAAGTGGGTCGAAGCGGCGTCATTCGCCAATGTAACCCGACAAGTGGTGGTCCGATTTATCAAAAACAATATCATCTACCGTTATGGTGTTCCAAGCGAGATCATTACTGATAATGGATCTAACTTGAACAATAATATGATGAAAGAGTTGTGTGCAGAGTTCAAGATCGAACACCATAACTCATCTCCCTACCGACCCAAGATGAACGGAACGGTAGAAGCGGCCAATAAGAACATCAAAAAGATCGTTCAAAAGATGGTTGTAACCTACAAAGACTGGCATGAGATGCTACCCTTTGCTCTTCACGGTTATCGCACAGATGTCTGCACTTCAACAGGGGCTACCCCTTTTTCTCTAGGGTATGGCATGGAGGCAGTGCTCCCCATAGAAGTAGAGATCCCGTCAATCCGAGTATTGATGGAAGCTAAGCTCACCGAAGCTGAATGGTGTCAAAGCCGACACGACGAACTGAATCTGATCGAAGAAAAGCGAATCACGGCACTATG
The DNA here is from genome assembly GCA_022829125.1 of Lathyrus tuberosus. Classification (NCBI taxonomy): domain Eukaryota; kingdom Viridiplantae; phylum Streptophyta; class Magnoliopsida; order Fabales; family Fabaceae; genus Lathyrus; species Lathyrus tuberosus. The sequence goes on along the minus strand of JALAZF010000428.1, from coordinate 3,544,853 downwards.
CCATGGTCAATTGTATCAACAGAGAATGAAGAGGGCGTTTGACAAAAAGGTCCGACCTCGTGTCTTCAGAAAAGGAGACCTCGTGCTCAAGAAGATACAATCATTTTTCACTGATACTCGGGGCAAATGGACCCCGAATTATGATGGCCCCTATGTGGTCACGAAAGCTTTCTCAGGCGGCGCCTTGAGACTTGCAACCATGGACGAAGAGGAATTTGCCTACCCCACAAATGTTGATGTTGTCAAGAAATACTTCGCCTAAACTAACCAAAAAAAAAATGTCTCGGTGGATTGAAAACCCGAAAGGGCGGTCCAGGCAAAAATTAGAGACATGAAAAAATCATCCCGGTGGATTGGAAACATCAAAGTACAATCCAGGTAAAAATTAGGGATAATGGCAAGTAACTATGTTCAACAGAGGCAAGTCCCTTAGCAGCAGCAGTTACACCATCCATCAGAGGAAAACTCCAGTCAAGGTCATCTTCGACAGAAGCTCAGGATGCCTCGAATTCAAAGTTGGTAGAAGGATAGTGGTCGTTATGTTTCAACGTAGCCCTTTTCCCTGTAAATTACCATTTTTAAACTTTGTATATACTCTTTGGAATCACGCGTTTGGCTGATCTCCATCTTATCAATAAAATTTGAGCCCTTGTGCTTTTGTTTGTAATTCTTATTTGTCTTAGCTTTACAGAACGACGTTGTTAACATGATTAACGATTCTTGAAATAAAATAAAAATGAATTTACTTGTTAAAACTTTTTCTGCTTTTAAAATAAAGATGGAAATTTCTTTTGACTGTTGAACATCAAAAGAGCATCAACCGCTTCTACAGAAGTAAGCGAACTTCAAAGTGCAGAATTAAAGTACTCCTTCTAGACCCAGTACGCCTGAATGAAGGGATCAACTGTGCTAGAGACCTTGTTTCATCTGTCACACCTCGGCCGAGTTCTCATCTCCTAAGCCCAATCAACGGTATTCCCGCATGGACTATCTCTCCTAAGCAAGGTGGAATTGCTATCTTGAACCAGTGATATCTCTACACGCCCCGCGATGGCCGAGTATCCAGTCATGTTCATCTTTTAGTTTGTATGTCGCGTCAGTTTTGTCAGCATAAACATACATGCATCATGCATTTGATTTGCATTCACATTTCATATTGCATCACTATCACTCTAGTCGGTCTTGTCCCCTAGTGATAACAGTCCTCTCAATCGAGTTGTCAGTTCTTTCCTCGTTAGGAAAGGTTGCGTCAAACAATCTCTCTCCTCCAGTTTATTTCTGGATTGAAATTGGCCCTTGACCACTTTGATAATTTGAACCTCTGAAAAGCCAGAGAAAACATTCAACAGATGTCACTCTTCGCCATTGAAGATGATATCCTTGCTTTCCCGGATTAAGGAAAATCTACAGAGAAAGCCTCCTAAGCAGAGATTTGGCAGTACAGCTGCCATTCTCCAAAAAACCGTTGATGAAAAGGTCATCGGCACCTCAAAATTGGACCCCATCATATGGCATTTCTCCGGGAAGATCCCGAGAAAAGTATGATGTAAGATCCCAAGCGACAACAGTCTCTCAGGAGACCTGCTTTCCCCCCAGTAGAAACAAATGGCGTCTCCAACATAGAAGTTTGTGCAACTCTACAGCTCAGACGATTGGGTTCCCCAGCAAGTCTGACATCAAAACTTTTTCCGCCAAATGACATCTCTCCAGGAAAATTCGGCGAGAAGTTTGAGAAAAATCGCTACGCATAGCGTCCCTTGTCAGTTAAGCTTATTGACAAAAGAAACTAAGACCAGTTCCTTGGTAGGAAACCAGGATCGAGGGGAAGTTTAAATCAGAAACTAAGACCAGTTCCTTGGTAGGAAACCAGGATTAAGGGGAAGTTTACATCAGAAACTAAGACCAGTTCCTTGGTAGGAAACCAGGATCGAGGGGAAGTTTAAATCAGAAACTAAGACCAGTTCCTTTTTAGGAAACCAGGATTGAGGGGAAGTTTAAATCAAGAAACTAAGACCAGTTCCTTGGTAGGAAACCAGGATCGAGGGGAAGTTTACCTTTTCTAAAGCATCTTCGCTTAGCTAAAGAAGATAAATGCGTAAGCTACCATTCATAACCACCATCAAAATTTCGGGTATTCCGATATTTAATCCTCTTGCACCCCGAATGCCCGAATACCTTCGCCATTCACACCTTCGGGTCCAAGATGATTAAATAGGGGCATCTGTCATACCCCAAATTTTGACCACTAAGATTTCCCATCATTGTGCAAATCATCAGCACAATATGGATGGACCATCATACCTCATTAGTCTCCCCAAAGGTGGGTGAGCATTCACTACAAACAGGATTTAGGGTTTCAAGCCCTCGCAGAGCTCTTAGACAAAGGATCAATCAAGGAATGACATGATCTTCAACTTTTCTAGCCTCTCAAATATCCACAATGGATCAAGAGGACTCCCACTTCAAGGATTAAGCACAAGGCTGCTCCCTTCTAGGTGGATCAAGCCTCAAGATCGCCAGTGTCACCAAATTAGGGTTTTGGTCGATCAGGGCTTCCAGATGGAAAATTTTCATCTGGGTACAAGCCATTGATCCAAAACATAACCTAATATACTCCATGGGACCTCATGGGCCCAATCACCAAGTCAATTTTGCTTCAGGAGATGCATACATAAAAAATCAGGAATTAGGGTTTCTTGACCTAATTCACCCCTAAGTTGACTTTTGGTGCAAATCATGAACCAAGACCTCAAGAGAGGGTTTGAGGGTCTCTAATGGACTATATTGATCCATTTGGAACAATGGATTGATCCAAGAAGCTTGAGCAACAAGTCACAGTTTCATCTGCACCACAGTTAGGGTTTTGCGGAAAAAGTCAACTGTAACTTTGACTTTTGACCAGGACATGCTCCCAAGCCATAAGACATGCCTCAATATACCCTATGACACCCATGGAACATGTCCATCAAGTTTTATTTAGGTCAAGGACATGATTTCCTAAGGAATTGCACAGTTTGGAATTCATCTGATAAAAAGTCAACTGTGCACAAAAGTCAACTTTGACTTTTTGAGATTTTTCACCAAAATGGATTTTTAACCCTAAAATGATGTTTATGTATGATTTGAATCATCATTCATCAAGAAAAATCAAGAAAAGTTGGATAACTTGTAAAAGGGGTAACCATAAAACTTAGAAAAATTTCTAAGTTATGGAAAAAGTACCACTAATGCACCAACTTTGGAGGATCATTACTCCTAAACCACAAGGCCATTGTGCCCCATTCAAAGCTTGATTTATAGATCACATTACCCTCTACAAAAACTTCATACTAAGTTATGTCCAAATTCCTCATGGATTTTGAGTTATGGAGTGATCAAAATCAAGAAAAGTCACTTTGTTTCAACACTTAGTGAAAATTTCAATAAGACAGAATCTGCCTCACTTTTTGCCAAATGTAGAGGGATTTTTCACTTGGATTCAAAAGAGATCAAAACCAAACATGTTCAAACAGTTGTTGTGTCATGTAAAGGCTTTCCAAAATGACCAAGAACATTGCCAAATTCTATTTGAGCCATGAGATATGACATTGGAAAGTTGCCTTGCTGAAATCTGTCAAAGGCAAGACAGAATTTACAATTTGGCTCGATTTGCCAAAATCAGCCAAATTCAAATGCTCCTATCCATTTGGACACCTCATAGGATTGGATCTAAAGGGGACAATCACTGAGCCAAGCCTCCAAAGTCTTGGGAACAAGAAATAGCATGTTGAACCTAGAATGGCCTAAATAGGGACAAGACTCCAATTTTGGATTGGAACATTCAATGCATACACCAAGGTGGCATGGACTGAGCCATTTGCAACTGAATTCAGTCAAGGGTTATCCAAGACCAAGGGAACCAGAAGCCTGTGCCCTAACCTCTAGTCAATGGCTAGAGGAGACTTGGATTTTCATTTATCAACATTGGCCAAACCTATTCTGCAGTTGCCATTCACTGTGGATCCCAAAACAAACTTGCTCTACTATAAATAGAGCTCAATTGCGATCAGTTTAAGCACACCAAAGGCCTACAACACTTTCCTTTCTCAAAATCTCTTTCTCTTGGCAAGAATGCCTTTCTTAGTAAGGTAACTATCGGGTTTTGAGTTTGAGAGCTTTTCCAACCAAACCAATCACACACACACACCTCATATACATCACATATGAGCTGATTAAACACTTAAACAACAACTGGAAAACTGATTTCTCAGAATCACCAGTCAATTGCTCAAGGTTTTAACCAAAGTGCAGTTGAGATACCATGAAGTGATCCAGCCAATTTCAATCAAGTCCAAGCATTCAAACACACTCCATAGGGTATAGGGAAGCTGTTCAGATCATCACAACACAACTGTAACACCTCCTACACAAATCACGATCACCAGCTGCAAGTGGTAAGCATGAGCTCTTCTAACTCTATGATCCACACAATTTTTGCTGCACAATAATTTGGCCATATGTTCATAATCATGCATGGAATGTTTCCCCTCAATTAATTGCATTGTTTGAATCGTGTATAAAAAATCCTAGCCTTCAGGCAGAAATTAGGGTTCTTGAGGTTTCTTAGTGATTTCTTGTTGTATGTTTAATTTAAATGAAATTAATGGACATAGACATGATCGTGAGGTTGAGACGAGCATAATGATATGTGGATTGCATGATATAATCAAGTATTCAATGAGATTTGATAGAAAATGCAAATCTGGGCAAAACTGAAATCGCGCGTGTTCTTCAGCTTTTCTTGGCGCCATTTCTCTCAAATTCAAATATTTGAATTTTGTGATTTTGTTTAATTGATTCAAAAATTAATTTCTCTCTGAGTTTTAATGATTTTGAGTTGATTTTTTTTTTAATAATTCACAAAAATGTTAAAATATTTTATTTTACAAAAAATCCCAAAAATATTATTTATTTTATATAATTGATATTTTTGCAAAGAATTAATGTTTTAATTGTTTTTGACATTTAAAATATTTTTTCCACCTTGATTTTGCAACTTTTAATGCTTTCTAATTATTTTGTCGGTCAATACTTAATTTTTGAAGCATTAATCCAAGATCACAATTTGTTTTTCATATGTTAAACAATTTTGATCATCTTAATAGAATTTTTATTCAATTAAATACATTTTTTGAAAACAAATTAGGGTTTTGGATTAATTCAACCCTCATAGATCATTTTCAAAACACTTTGGGCCTCTATTAGAGTGTAAGACCCAACCCACTTGTACATAAACAATTTTGGGCCTCATTCGTTGTATAAGTCCCTCTGTAAATTTTCAAATAAACGACGCGATCGTCGCCTTTTGAAAAATAACCATCTGGGCCTCTCCTTGAGCTATAAGACCCATTCAAAACTCTTTGGGCCTCTATTAGAGTGTAAGACCCAACCCCCTTTTAACCAAAACATTTTGGGCCTCACTTATCGTATAAGTCCCTATGCGTTAAAAGAAAATCTCGGCGCGATCGCCATTTTAAACGAAAATTCAACTGGGCCTACCCTCGTGTTATAAGCCCCACTCTTTTTCTTTAAACTTTTTGGGCCTCTTGAGAGAGTGTAAGACCCATCCCTTTGTACAGAAAACAATTTTGGGCCCCAGTCACTTGTATAAGTCCCTCTGTACAAATTCAAACAGTGCGCTCACTGATAAAACCTTGGGCCTCTCCTTGAGCTGTAAGCCCCAAATCTTTCTTTTTCAAAGCACTTTCTACTTTGATTTTGAATATACTGTTGTTTTCAATCTTTCTTTGTTGAACAACTAACCAAACAGCATGGAAGCTCTACAACCGAGTAAGTGGTTATCGCTTTCATTTACTGCTTTCATATATATAACTGTATTGTGGGGCTGCTCGCTGTAAGTCTCCTTTCATAAACTCATATCTACTGTGTAATAATAGCATAGATATTTAGAGTTTCCCCGGCAACTACGTCTAGAACTAGGTGACGCCGTTTCGTTTAGTTCGTAGAAATAGACGCCTAGATCCCCAATAGGATCACCAGATACAGTCTTTTCTCAGGCTGTCCTCATTAGGAATCGTCAAGAAACTCTACTCCCCAAGATGAATGTATTCTCCATGAATGGCATCTTTGAGTTTCTTCCAAATTCTCGAACTTTCCTGACTTTGATCTATTCTCGGTGAATAGCATTGCCTTGAATTTCTCGGGGTTTGGGGACCCACGGGCTTCTTAAAAGCATCGGCCTCCTCTTGGGCATCGTACAAGGACCCACAGGCTTCCTAAAAGCAACCCCGCCTCCTCTTGGGCTTAGTACAAGGACCCTACGGCTTCTTAGAAGTATTCACAACCTCCTCTTAGGCTTCGTATAATGATCTCTTCCTCCGGGAATGATAGCCTCCTCTTGGGCTTCATACAAGGACCCGTCGGCTTCTTAAAAGTTTCCAGCCTCCTCTTGGGCTTCATACAAATTATCCCGACGACCTCCTAGAGGTATGGGAACAAAACTTAGTCATCCTCATAGAACAGTCCTTTCTTAGAGTCTACTACTATTTCTCAAAACATAGCACAAAAGATGAAACTCTAGACTTGGACAGTCTAATCTCCTTGAGTCTCAAAGACATTCTCAAGTGACCCCTTCGTTAAATAGGAAGGAAACCCGCAGACTCGGACAATCTCGATACCCTTCAGATTTCCCGCTTCCTTAAAGAATAGGAATATCCCGGATCCTCGAATCAAATCCCTGAGTACAGTGTTGCTCATATAAGAACTGATTTTCTCTTTAAAATCAGTATAGTGGACCTGTCACTCAACTGAAACAGTAACCATATCCTCCTCTTAGGCTTTATATTATGATCCTTCTTAAGTGATGTCAGCCTCCTCTTGGGCTTTATACAATGATTCTCCCCAGCGGAGCAAACCTTTTCAGCCTCCTCTTGGGCTTTGTACAATGATTCTCCCCAGCGGAGCTAACAATTTACGCCTCCATCTCGGGCTTTATACGAGATACCAAAAGATTCCCCAGTGGAGTCAAACAACGTTTAGCCTCTCTCTCGGGCTTTGTACGAGACACATAAAAGACTCCCTCATTGAGTCAATCACCCTTTAGCCTCCATCTCGGGCTTTGTACGAGATACAAAAAGGTTCTTATAGAGCCAAACAAACAACAACCTCCAACTAGGGCTTCGTACGAGATACAAAAAAAACTCTCTTGTTGAGTCAAATAGCCTCAATCTCGGGCTTTATACGAGATACCAAACGACTCCATCGTCGGGTCAAAACCTTTTAGCCTCTCTCTCGGGCTTTGAACGAGACACATATTAGCCTCCTCTTAGGCTTTGTATAAGAAAACCACTGGTTGATCCAATCAACCTTTTAGCATCAAAACTGTGCCTCGTTCACAGTACACAAACATCAACAACTCTTTCCCCTTCATCTAATCGCTGTAAGCGGCAAGCCTTTGGATCTTCTACATCCACGCCACTGTCCCTCTTTTAGCATGAGAAATTCCTAAGGAAAGATAGCATTGCTCTACACTGAGTTAAAGTCTTCTCCTTCAGGTTAAAATCCTCTTTAAAGGAAATTATGGCATTGCTAGGATCCGCGTATCCCGGTTAAAGTAATCCTCCCTTTATAACCAGTCACCCAACAGTTGTGACAGACAGACAAACCCTTCTTTAGAGATGACAAATTCTCTCTAAAGTCGAGACCTTTCAACTTCACGTCTTGGGCTTTGAACAAGACACAAATAGACTTTTCAGCTTCACATCTTGGGCTTTGAACAAGATACAAATCACCTTTCGCTTCACGTCTTGGGCTTTGAACAAGACACAAAAACACCAATTTCCTCCCATAGATTAGGAGGAACTACGAACGCTCTGATTTCCCTGTTTCGGTAAACGGGAATACGTAGGCATAAGATCGAAAGAAAAGATCTTAGCGAGCACAATCAACAAAAAACCCAAATCCCATATCTCCATCAATCAAAAGCAGTAATTCAAAAGCATCAGTCCTAACATCCTAATCCTAGTTCCCCGCCAGAAACCTTCTGCCCAGATCAAAAGTATTGGCGAAAATACAAATAACCAGTACAAAGGCCCCCCCACATTGATAGCATCCGTAACCTAACAGACCGCTGTTTAAACTCAGTATGCAAGCAGGGTTAATTGGAGACATCTATTTCCCTTCCTTATTCAGCTCACAATAGGATAAAAAATGAATCGACCTGTAGTTTACGCTCAAACCGCAGAGACCGACCAGCGCTTAAGAACCGCGTCCAAAATCGCTCGCTACACAGTGTTATTGGTACGTTACTCAATATACCAGGAAAGTCTAAGGATGACCTTAAAGCAAGAAAGGACTTGGTACATATGGGGATAAGAACTGAATTAGGACCCTTGAAGAAAGGAAAACGAACATATCTACCACCTGTTGCGTATACTCTATCTAGAAAGGAGAAAAAAGTATTGTGTAAGTTTCTAAGTGAAGTTAAAGTTCCAAAAGGATACTCTTCAGATATTAGAAGACTTGTGTCTATGAAAGACCTCAAGTTAAAGAGTTTAAAGACGCATGACTGCCATGTTATAATGGAACATTTTCTACCAATAGGTATACATTCTATTCTGCCAGAAAAAGTAAGAAGCGCAATAACTAAATTGTGTTTTTTCTTCAAGTCAATTTGCAGTAAGGTGATCGATCCTGCGATCTTACCAACATTGCAAAAAGAAATAGTTATTACTTTGTGTGATCTTGAAATGTATTTTCCTCCCTCGTTTTTTGACATAATGGTTCATATAGTTGTTCATCTGGTGAAAGAGACACAATTGTGTGGACCGACTTATATGAGATGGATGTACCCTGCTGAACGTTATATGAAAATATTAAAAGGGTATGTGAAAAACCGAAATCGACCAGAGGGTTGTATTGCCGAACGATACATTGTTGAAGAAGCGGTTGAGTTTTGTACTGAATATATGTCCAATGTACAATCAATTGGACTCCCCAAATCTCATATTGTCGAAAAAAAAGAAGGAAAAAAGTTAATTGGAAATGAAGTTGTGACAGTATCAGGGGTCGAACGGGATCAAGTGCATTGGTATGTTCTGCACAATGAGAATGAGGTTGAGCCGTATGTTGAAATGCACAAGGATGTTCTCCGAGGTTTAAATCCGAATAGAAATGAGAATTGGATAGTACGAGAGCACAATCGAAGTTTCATACCTTGGTTTAAGGACCATATTTATTCAAAGTATTATTCAGACCGCGCTTCAATAACAGAAAGGTTGAGATGTTTAGCATATGGTCCAAGTATGGTCGTGTTTTCTTATAGCGCATACGCAATTAATGGATACACATTTTATACCAAAGAACAAGATGATAAAAGTACTATGCAAAATAGTGGTGTCACCGTGGTAGCTGAAGCAATGCACATTTCAAGTGTGAAAGACTTAAACCCCAAATTTGCAAATCTGTCATATTTTGGGGTTATCGAGCGCATTTGGGTGTTTGATTATGAGAAGTTTCAGATTCCTATATTTCGTTGCAAGTGGGTTGAAAATAATAATGGCGTACGAATGGATAAGTCAGGATTTTTGCAAGTGGGTCTTAATAGGGTGGGGTACAAGGATGAGCCTTTTATTCTAGCCTCTCAAGCTAAACAAGTGTTCTATGTCACTGATCAGACAAGTACAAAATGGTCTATAGTGCTTTTATCTAACAAAGTAATTAATGAAAACGTTGGAGATCAAGGTGATATTGATGTTGATATTGAATCATTTACTAGAAATGATCAAGATGAAAATATTATAGCGAATGAATCATATAATAGAAATGATCATAATGAGGGTATTTGGATCAATCCAACCATCCGTGTTGTTAAGAGACGGGTAGAACATATTCCAACCAAGAAAAGAAAGAGACGTTAGTGAAAAAGGTACTAGTTGTAAAATTATAGCTTATATCATTCAATATAGATTATATCATTCAATGGATTAGGATTATGGATTTTTATATTTGTCATTTAATTTTTGTTTTTTTCTTTCTTACAGGTCAAATGTAGTAACCAGGAAGATACGCACGAGACACATGATACACATGAAGCTCAAAATGAAGCTTCGAAAGTAGAACATGAAATAAAACGAGGAAAAACCATTATGAAGTCAATCATCCATGCTAGAGATAAAGGGACGAAATTTGATGTACATTGGAGTGACGAGAACCAACTAGTTGAGCCTAACGGTTCAATGTTGTCTTCATACATTGGTTCACTTGTCCGTCAGCACATTCCAATCACTAGTGATACTTGGAGGAGTAAATCATTGGATGCCGGTAAAGAAAAGATATGGACTGAGATACAGGTACTTACCAAATATGATTGATGTTATTAGATTTTTGTTGACGATTAAGTCTTTAATTTACTTATACTAACACACTTTATGTTTATATGTGTATGTTTTTTCGTAGAGGTCCTTTAATATTGAAGAGAGCCAGAAAAAGTATTGTATTCAATTGGCCGGAAAGAGACACAGAGGGTTTAAAGCCTTATTATCAAACAAATATCTTAGGGATGAGGACAAAAATTTTGTTGAAGCAGAACTTCCACCGTTGTATGCGGATGTGATTACACCGGAAGAATGGGACATTTTTATAGCCAAACGGAAAACCGAAGAATTCAATGTAATGTTATCTTTTCATGTCTATTGATTGTATTATATATTTGTTTCATTAGTTTGTTTTGATATGACTTAAACTTTTTTATCCAGAAATTGAGTGCCATTAATCGCGAAAGAGCATTAAAACCCGCGTATCCATACAGAAAAGGGCGTTTGGGATATGCACGGTTACAACAAAAATTGGTAAGTATATATTAATGCTATGATTTTATTAATTGTATTATTGTGTTATAATTGATGAACTTATTATTTAACTAAATGTGTAGTTAGAAGAGTCTAAAAGTGAAGAATCATCACTTCCGGACCATGTTTTGTGGAAGGAAGCTCGCGTGGGTAAGGATGGAGCTGTTAGAGAAGATGTTCAGCATGTTTATGACGAATGTGTAAGTATAACATTATGTCTCAAAGTTAATCAAAATTTTATTAAAATATAATTAATTTTATCCCCACTAATAATTTTTGATTTGTCAATGAATTTCAGGAGAATCTATCTAAATCCTTACCCACAGATGAGGATGATTGCAGGAGGATTCTTAGTCGAGTACTAAATGTTCCTGAGTATCCCAGTCGGGTGAGAGGTAAAGGATTTGGTGTGACTCCATCTTCCCTGTATAAGCAACCAAAGAGAAAAAATCCCAGCAACCAAGAAGTCATACAAACTTTGATGGCGCTACAAGCGCAAGTCCAAGCATTGCAGCAGGATAAAGTGAGATATGAGGCGGAAAGGCGTGGTTCCGGTTTGAAAGATGCTAGTGACAAAGCTAGTATCAATTCTCCAAATAAAATTCCCGAGGTAATTAGCACATATTTATTTTAATTAAATTAACACATTTATTTTAATTGACCTTTATACATATTAACAGTTACATATTTATTATTGCTTCAGGGCATTTCATCTTGCCAGCTGTATTTGTCGTTACCGTATTATCGCATGGTTAGCAAGGGAAAGTGCATAACCTTGTGGGAGCGTTACTTCACCATCAACCGCTCCCTAATGGATATCTGAAAGTGTCGGCTGATATCGCTTTAGATACGGATGCGGTATTACCGATACCTGACTCGGTTTCAGAGGTTACATTGCTGCGGGATGCAATAGGTTTGTTTGTTGCATGGCCGTTAGAGCTCATTTCCATAGGTGATGAGGTATGTTGAAAACCATTACGAATCTCTTAGTATTCAAATTTCAATTCTGAACGATTATAAAAATCATTCTGAACCATTACTTACATTTTTTTTACATGGTAATGTTAGACTCCTACAAAACCCGCAGCTAAGAATAAAGGGGTTTTGCGGCAAAACGAGTCTGTTGAATCACAGAGAGAGGTAGCTTTTAAGTGTTATTCTATTATCCGAATTCAAAAGTTTCATGATTTTCTACTTTACCTAACTTATATGATTGTTAGGTTCCTGTTAATTCTTCACAACAGACAGGCAAGAAAAAAGCTCCTACAAGGACCGTGCAGGAAAAAAGAGCTCGCTTTCAGTCGTGTCTAGAAACACTTGTGACAATGTCAGATTTGATGGGAGATGCTATTCGTCAAATAAACATGGTCAAAGATGTTTTTGGTTTTCCGCATTCCGAGATAATCGGAAAAGAGGACATGGAGCAGATATTCAAGCATATTGAATTAGGCATCGGTGTTATGCATTCATACATCTGGTACTCCAATCACTCTATTATTTATTTAGTTGAACAATTTATTTACACATTTCAATGAAAATAGTCTAATGTTTATTATGTTTTTATTTAAGGTGCATGTATGAAAAATTCATGCAGGGGAAGGAATTGTCAAACAGATTCCGTTTCTTCTCTTGCAGCCTTGTTAATGCACCGAGAATTGGTATGAATGCAATTGAAGTAAGAGACCACTTACTTGAGCGATTTACGGCCAGCAACACAGAAAGTCTGTTTCTTTTACCGTATAATACTGGAAACGGGTAAGATTTTCATTCTAATTTCATTCTAATCTTTAATTTGTATCTTTTGCGTAGAAATTATCCATCTAAACTTTTGTTATATTTTACAATGGACACTGGTTGTTGGTTGCCATTAATCCTATAACAAAAGTGGTCTATTATCTTAATTCATTGGATACTGATTGGTCCACATATCAGAATATGAAGGATGTGGTTGACACGTAAGTGAGATTGTTCAAAATATTCATGTGTATTTGTATATTTAATTATTTTTGTGACATTGTTCTAAGTTTACGTTTTTCTTGTATAGAGCTATACTACTATACCGTGCACAAAGAGAGACTCGAGTAGCACGGGCTAGAGCAACCATTATTACATGGGTCAAAGTGGAGGTATATTAATTTTCACAATATTACTTATTAGTGATGCTACTTGATAACACAAAACATCTATATATTATTTCTTATTTGTTTGTCTATGTGTAGTGTCCTCGTCAGCGCAATGGCATAGAGTGCGGGTACTTCGTTTTGAGGTTCATGAGAGAAATCCTTCAAATGAACGAATTGGAGATTCCTATTAGGGTATGCATGGTTTTATAACTTAGGATTTATTTTAATATTTATCGGATATGTCATATAATTTATTATTTTTAACTAAATAATGCGTATTTTGTTTTGTTATGTAGTATTTCGATGATATGGCGTGTCCTTCTTACACGAGGAAACAATTGCAATATATTAAGGAGGAATTGTGCGAATTCTTTATTGCAAGTAGAATTCTTTCTTGAATGTATAGTTTTGTGAATGTAAATTCTAGTTTATTGAAATGAAAATTCTATACAGGTTTGAAACCATACAATAGAACTTGTGCGAATTCTGCATGTAAATTCTAGTTTATTGAAATGTACAAATTCTATACAAGTTTAAAACCATACAATATAAGGAATTGTGCGAATTGTGCATTAATGTAAATTCTAGTTTTGAAATAGAATTTGTTAATGGAAATGCGTTTCCATACTGGTTTATTGAAATGTGAATTATACAGGTTTATGGAAATGGGAATTATACAGGTTTCTGCATTAAAAAAATGGTTAAAATGGGATTTTTAAAAAAAATCTTCAAAATTATACGTTGACAAAAGACAGCGCTTTTGAGGAAAAAGCGCTGTCTAAAGGTATAGGAAAAAGCACTTTTAAGGAAAAAGCGCTCTCTAAAGGTATATAAAAAAAATCTAAAATTTTATACGTATACATTAGACAGCGCTTTGAAAAGCGCTGTCTAAAGTCCCACTTTAGAGAGCGCTTTTAAGGTAAAAGCGCTCTCTAAAGGTATATAAAAAAAATCATTATACGTATACATTAGAGAGCGCTTTAAAAAGAGCTGTCTAAAGTCCCCCTTTATAGAGCGCTTTTGAAGAAAAAAGCCCTCTCTAAAGTATATAAAAAAATTCTTTAAAATTTTAAACGTATACATTAGACAGCGCTTTTGAAAGCGCTGTCTAAAGTCCCCCTTTTAGAGAGCGCTTTTTCATAAATAAAAAAGCGTTGTCTTTACCTACGACAGCGCAGGCTTAGACAGCGCTTTTAAGCGCTGTCATAGGCCAAAAAAAATGCCCTCTTTTCCCTTGTTTAGCGTAGTGAGTCATGTCTGTCCTTTTTTTCTCTTTTTTCCCCGTTCCTCCATCTTGCCTTTTATTTCCATTTTTTAGCCAGCAGCGGAGCTCCAGATGATGACACCCTTTGATCGAGACAGCAAGTGTGGATCCCATCGAGTACGATGGACGCGAGGGGGTGCTCATACCTTTCTCTCGCGTAACCGACTCCCGAACCCAGTTCTCTTGGTCGCAAGACCATGCTCTTTCCTTCCCTCAGGTTTACGCGGTGTTTCCTTTCCCTCTCTTGGGATAAATACACATTGCTGGCGACTCTGTTTCGGTGCCACTTTCGCGTTTGTACCTGGATGAAAATCCCGGGAGCGACAGCTGGCGACTCTGCTGGGGATCGAACCCAGAATCTCAGTTATTGCATTTTGGCTCAAGTCTCGGTATTTGTTTAAGAGTTTGAAGATGTTTGATCTCCTGTAAAATTCTCTTAGGAAACATTCCCTAGCACGAGACGCTCTGAGGTGGTCCTCCCCAGCAGAGTTTATTGTAAACTCATTATCCCCAGCGGAGTTACTTATCGGATCCTCAACATTTATTTTGCTGAGATGCCTCATTGCACTCGGAATATAGTATGCATAACATCCTCAAAAAACGCGTAGCATTTCCAATGAGATTGAGCATTACGCCATGAAAAATTCAAACATATGCATGTGAAGCATAGGCCAATTTTGATACCTCGTGCGAGAGCCCAAAACTTTGCCCCTATATCATATTGACAAAGCCAGAAAGAATGCATGTTTCATTCCTTACCAAACATTTCAAAGCAGTGCAAAGGGTTTCATCACTTTTCTCCCCATAGAATCATATCTCTCAGCTTACAAATTCCTTGATCACTGGAACCATCCCCGATAGGATTCCTGTAGCCGTCCCCGACAGCACCTTTAGTTTTAACCTTACCAGTTCCCGACAGGTCCATTTACCCATCCCCGATAGGTAAGCCTTGGTTATAAACTGTAGCCGTCCCCGACAGCACCTTTGAGTTTTAACCTTACCAGTTCCCGACAGGTCCATTTACCCATCCCCGATAGGTAAGCCTTGGTTATAAACTGTAGCCGTCCCCGATAGCACCTTTGAGTTTTAACCTTACCAGTTCCCGACAGGTCCATTTACCCATCCCCGATAGGTAAGCCTTAGTGATAAACTGTAGCCTTCCCCGACAGCACCTTTGAGTTTTAACCTTACTAGTTCCCGACAGGTCCATTTACCCATCCCCGATAGGTAAGCCTTGGTTATAAACTGTAGCCGTCCCCGATAGCACCTTTGAGTTTTAACCTTACCAGTTCCCGACAGGTCCATTTACCCATCCCCGATAGGTAAGCCTTAGTGATAAACTGTAGCCGTCCCCGACAGCACCTTTGAGTTTTAACCTTACCAGTTCCCGACAGGTCCATTTACCCATCTCCGATAGGTAAGCCTTGGTTATAAACTATAGTCGTCCCCGACAGCTCCCTTTAGTTTGAACCTTGCCAGTTCCCGACAGGTCCACTTGCCCATTCCCGATAGGTAACCCAGGTCCAAGCTCACCAGTTCCCGACAGGTATTTCACCAGTTCACGACAGGTAGTTCACCAGTTCCCGACAGGTAGTTCACCAGTTCCCGACAGGTAGTTTCACCAGTTCCCGACAGGTAGTTCACCATTTCCCGACAGGTAGTTTCACCAGTTCCCGACAGGTAGTTCACCAGTTCCCGACAGGTAGTTTCACCAGTTCCCGACAGGTTTCCTATGGGGGATCAATGGTTCCAAATTCTTTCTCACCAAATTTTCTCTCTCACAAACATTTCTTCTTGATCAATGTTTCATTTACAACACCTTTTCCTTATCCACACAGTGCAAATTTTTCCAGTTATTTTTGTATTCAATCCCTATGTATCTTGAGTTTCTGACAGCTGTTGCTTTCATCCATTCAAATTCACAGTTGATTGAATAGGGGCAGCTGTAATACCTCAAAATTTGCCCTCATTTTTTCTAACTTTTTCTGGCTTTCGCTTCGCATTCATCAGCATATCCATTAGGCCATGACTCATATTCATTCATTTGCATTGGCGTGGGATCAAAGTATTAGGTGCAAGCTCAAGATTTTCTTCATCAAAGGCTTTTGGTCAGAGGTTTATCAAATTCTGAGGTTTTCTTATCCAGTAGTTGACTTCTCCGGTAGTGTATATCAAGGTGAATTCGGGTTTCTTATTCATGGTTGAACTTGTGGGGTTTTGTCAGTTGAGGTTCATTGAATCAGGATTTTCATGTCAAGGACCTCTGGTTGATCATGTTGCTTTCTACTTCATGCCTTGTCTTCATCTTCAAGTGTTCCTCGGAGAATTGTTGTCCTCATCACTTGCTGCTAGGGATCTATTGAGAACAAGATTCATGTGGAATACAATGTACTTGGAATTTGAGATATTCGTCATCATTGTTCAAGTTCAATATCTTTCACACTTCAAATTCAAATATCCATTATCCACTTCATTTTTCCTAACCATATTTTAATCCATTCCATTCATAAATCCATTTCTTAACCCACATTTCTTATTCCTAATCCATTTTTAATAACCATTTTAAATCCATTCTAGATCCAATTCATATCCATTCTTGTCATTTTTCATTAAACCACATTTCAACTTCTCCATTTAGTTTAAAACCATTTTTCGATCCAAATCGTTTTCATCTTAGCCAATTTCATTGTTTTTATCCACTTCACATTTTTATCCATTTTTCTAACCAATTTCGAAATCATATTCAAATATCCAAAACCACATTTTCTAATCCATATCCATTTCTTTAAAAATAGACATCCAACCATATTTCCATTAATCCAAATTGTACTAAATTCATATTCATCCAAATTCTAAAATTACTTTCCATAAATCCATTTTTTCATATCCATAAATCATGATAAAGGAAAAAAAATTACAATTCCATGACAGAAAAATCACGCAGCAGCATGTCAGTTACAAGAGCTATAGCAGAAAATTCATTGAAAAAGAAAAGGCCATAGTAGAATGAATTCGTAAAAGGAAAATTAAAAGCTCCAAACAGAAAAATTCCAAATTCAAAATTCACTATAACAGAATTTCACTGCTCTAACAAACTCTAACCGAATTTTAGATGAAATACCATCACTACCCTCCCTGATTTCTGATATAAAACCATCACCATCTTCATTCTTCAGGTTTCTTCATTCTGCATAACCTTCAACTAATTCTTCTTCATTCTCCTCCATTAACCTTCATCACCATCAAACATAGCTTCTAAACAAAATTCTACTAACATTTTCCTCTAAATTCCATAACCGAATTTTCTACACCCTAACCTCTCCTAACAAAAAAATAGAAAAAACTTCTCGATCTCCATCCCCAAGCTTCATTCTCCTCATTTATCTTCATCATCTTCAATTGATACTGGAGAAAATCCTCTCCAATTCAACACGTTCTTCATCGGCGAATCCTCATCACCAATTCATGCTCAGCTCTACAATCTTCATCATCATCATCATCATCAATTCACTAATATCAATAACCTGCAAATTGAACCAAGAACAAGTAACAACAAATTCAGTTCTGCAAATTCGCACACCAATCGCCATTCATCAAATTTAGAGTTCTACGGCAACAATTACCAACTTGCCATAAGAAATCGCTTCAAGAACGATTCAACAACAGCAATGATATTTCACATTAAACAGAAGAAAAAAATTTGGATCGTACCTATAGCTTCGTTGCGTTGCCGTCATTTTCATTGTATAGCCGCAACAGAGTGAATCGCAGCAGCACACGCAGAGTATCGCATCAATTCGAAGCATCTTCATCCGTCGTCGTCTTCATCGCGATACATCCTGCAGAACTCCAATCTCGTCGCTGGTTCCATTTCTTCCACTGCCGCTCTACAGTGCAGCCGAGCTGGATTTCCATTCTAAGGTGTTTAGTCAGTTAGGGAACGAAGGCTATTGAAGTTGCCTTAGGAGGAAATAAGGCACTTGGGATATATTTTGTTGGAACGAGATGAATTTGGTACTGATATTATTGCTAAAGTTTTGAATTTGTGTAAGGAGAAAGAAAACGGCGCCGAAAAACGTGAAGGAGAAGGGTGACAGTGAAGATGAAACGGCGCCGGGGTGAGGGATGAAGATGATGAAGTTGGAGTAGGGGTTGTGGTGTTTGGCCCTCCGTCGCGTTACCGACGAGGATTGAAGATTGAAAACGGCGCGATTCATGAGAGAAGAGTGAAGGAGACGAAGATCATCATAGGTTAAATCCTTACACATTGTAGACCGGGTCTTGTGAAGTGGGCCTCATCTCCATGGATTATCTTTCGCACCACCGAAGCTTCCAATGCACCCCCAATCTTGATTCAGGTCAGTTTTTTCGTTAGAATTAATGCAGATGTTAATTAGGTGGTTTTTTTTAGAATTAGGATGATTTTAATTAGGTAACTTTTAGAATTAGAATGACTTTAATTAGGTGATAATTTCAGAACTAGGCTCATTTTTAGAATTAGATGTGGATTTAGATTTTGATTTTAGTTTGAAATTAACCTTGATTTCTTTCTAGCTAATGGTTTTTAGGTAATACCCTTAAACTTAGCTTTTTCTGGATCTAGTTTTAGATCTTAATGTTAATTTCAAATTAGAATTTGTTTTTGGCTTAATCGCTCGTTCACTAATTGTTTGTTGGCTTAATTGTACTAATTGAATTTTTGAGCTAATGGTTTCCTAATCGTTTTGGTTTAATCGTAGTTAGATTAACATTAGGTAATCAATTTAGAATTAATATAAGAAATCGGTTTTAGAATTAACTCACCATTTAGATTTTGTTTCGAACTAGAAATTAATCTTGACCTAAGACCTTAACTTTGATAATTAGATTTAGAGTTTGCTAATGGTTGGAATAATTGTTTTTGACTTAATTGTCCATTAACTAATTGTTCATTAGAATTAACTTTGAACTAATTGACATTGATATAGTTTGAATTGACTTAGTTTTAGTTCTAACATTGACTAATCCTTTTAATAGTCTCATTAGTTAACTTTGTTAGTAGCCTTTAATATGCTTTGCATTAGTTTTTGACTAAGAGTTGCTTACACTTTAGTATTGATTTCAATTACTTCTTATTGACATTTCCTTTTGATCTTAGTTGCTCACTTTAGTTATTTCGATTTGAACTTTGACTAATCTTTTAGTTTGTTTTGTAGTGATTCTCACTTGACTTGATAAGTGGTTTAAATGTAGAAGCTGCTGTATACATAGCTGCTATGAACAGAGTGTGCTGTAGAATGTTACTATTCTGTTTGGTTGCATACACACCTGCCCTGTTCTGGAAATAATAGTTGTTATAGGTTGTTTTTACTTGTTGATGGTTTTTACAGCTATGCAGGTGCTGGAGCGTCGTTGTTGCTACTGTTTGTGGCTTATGGCCTTGTTTTATTGTTTTTTAAGAGCAATTGGTTCCATTTATTTCACGGATCCGTTCCGCTTCCTAACACTTTTGCTCATTTATGCTAGATTACTAGAAGTTTTTCGGTTGGCTTACGCTTTGCTTACGTTGCTACGGATTGCTATCCGTTTGGTATTACTTCTCTTCCCTCTTACTAATTCCGCATTTTTCAATTTTGATGCCATGAGAAGTAGGAATAGTCGATGCCATGATAAGTAGGATTGTATGGAAATCCCTCAAGTGAGGCCATGATTGTGCTTGTTTAATATTGTGCCTGAAGACCTCTATGAGGCATCCCATTTCCCATTTCCCCTGGTAAGACCTCCAAGGAGGCAATTGACGGAAGGTAGGGTTCGCAATCGACCTCCGTTATTCTATTTGATTCGTTCTTAGCTCTCATTACATGATTGAAGCTTTGAACATCACTTGCTCCTGTTATCGAGTCGGTCAAGTGGAAGATAGGGTTCGCAACCGACCCCCACTCATTGTCATTAGCTCACATCGACCGATGTTGATGCTTATGTGATCTTATTCACATTTTTTATTAATCTACTTTGATATATGGTATCATTGTATTGTTTGTCTAGCTTTTGCTTCCTCATTAGGATACCTATTCTAACTTGTCCAAGTTAGATAGGTTAGAAAGTTAACTATAGGATCAATCTTTGCATGCTAATATTAGGAGTCAGGTCTAGTCCCCCTTAGTTCTTTCTTTTACCCCTTGAGTCTCTCTTTCTCATCTCAAAAAATAAAAAGCCAAAAACACTTAGTAAAGGCATAACACATATTGTATTAGAGCCTTTTATGTGGGAATAAGATTGTGATGGGTCTTCTCTCATCATCTTAGAATGTTTAACGTACGTCCCGTCTTGGGTCGATATGCGAGATATTCGATCCTACGTGAAAGACTCTAATACAATAAATGTTAAACACACAAAATAATCAAAACACTTCTCATAAAATACAAACAAACAAATTCTCTCCTCATCTCCTTCACTCCTTTCTTAAGGACTCGTCATGTCCGTTATACCGCAAACAGGTAACACCTAAGTCTCCATACAGCGAGCTGCAACACCTAACTGTTGGGACGCGCACTCTGACGTTTCCATTAAAAAACACAAACAAAGCAACACCCGTTGAGGGGAACTACGTCGCTCTGATTCTCGCGTGCGAGCGAGATACGTAGGCAGGAGATCGTGCGAGATCTCTCCGAGCATAATCCTTTCACCCTTCCCTAATCCGTAGTCCGAACTACGTGACTCTGATTCTTCATTGGTTAATGAAGATACGTAGGCATCGAATTGCGACGATCCTTGCGAGTCCCGTGTGTCCTTTTTTCTCTTTTTTCCCCGTTCCTCCATCTCGCCTTTTATTTCCAATTTTCAGCCAGCAGCGGAACTCTAGATGACGACACCCTTTGATCGAGACAGCAAGCCTGGATCCCATCGAGTACAATGGACGCGAGGGGGTGCTAATACCTTCCTCTCGCGTAACTGACTCCCGAACCCAGTTCTCTTGGTCGCAAGACCATGCTCTTTCCTTCCCTCAGGTTTACGCAGTGTTTCCTTTCCCTCTCTTGGGATAAATACACATTGTTGGCGACTCTGTTTCGGTGCCACTTTCGCGTTTGTACCTGGATGAAAATCCTGGGAGGGACACATAGCCATAACAAAGAATGCCACTTTCCTTAGTAGAGCAGTCTGTAGAAAGTCAGAGATAACTGCCACTTAACCTTGACCTTCTAAATGAGCAAGATCCCATGCTCCTCAGTGTACCTATATCAGAAATAAACTGATCCAAGATGTGCCATCACTAGCGCTCCATTCCTCCTAAATCAGAAATAAACTGATCCAAGAAGTAATTATCAAGATTATGATGTCTTCATCTTCATCTTCAACATCGTCAAAGTCCAGACCAGTTTCTTGCAAGGAAACTCTCTAGAGATCAAATGCTTCTGTCACACCTGGACTGAAGCCAATTCTTAGGTCAACACCCAAGACCAAAAAGATGCTATAGCGTATGCAGTACCCCTCCCATGATTCTGCACAAACTCTGATGATGAGATGTTCCAACATCTTGTTGAACATCAGCCATCTTTACTTTCAAGGATAATCAATTAAATACTTGTGAATTCCACAAATAGCAATTGATCTTAAATCCTTGTCCAATAACCCTTCTTCACTGTTGTAGCTAAGCTCCACCAGATCACTTCATGAACAATTATCAAGTATTCAATCTTTTGCAAGTATCTTCTTTGATAAACAATGTTGAGATACCAAGGCTGTCACCCTTGACTCAAGTAACTAAGATTCTCTCTGAACGAACCTTATTTACCTCAATAATTCTGAGAACTTCAATCAGATTAGATCCACCCTTAGGGTTAAGAGAGATGAATCATTCCTTGCTGTTTTGGATGGTGAAAATAAATCACCTCCACTTTCTTCAGGTTGTGTTTCATAGATGCACGATTGAGACACCCTTATGAGTGGACTTGAGAGAATTCTCAAGTATCTTTGACAACCTAGCCGATCAATAATTTATCAAACTCCCAAAGCAAGAAATTGATAAACTTAACTCTACTCCTCTCCTCTTCAACTGACTTCACACTGTACCATAGAACCAAACTTCCAAGTACCAAGTCACTATAACAGACATCTTCCAACAACTCCCTTTATTCCATCACTCACGACTTTGGAAAAAAAGAATGCAGATATCTTAACATATAGAGGTCGACGATTGAGATCTTCAACCATCTGTCTTCAGCAACAACTCTAGAATCCCATAATTCTAGAGCTCTTCCATCAGAAACACATGCAGCAGAACCACCAAGGAATAGATCTTGCTTGCCCTAATAAGATGTCAGAACTTCTTCTAAGACACCCCAACAAGGGAACTAGCCACTTCTCCTGCAGTTGTTGTAGAACCTCCTTAGCAACATGAACAACCTCTGGGTTCTTACCTTCGATCCACAACATCCATCCCATCCATTAATACCCTTGAGTATGTCTGAGTTAATTGATATGATCTTCAAAACTCCTCCTTGTTTAAACGCCAGAAAGTATCTCCTAAAGATCTCATCCAGAAACAGACAGGATGCCTGCTCTGATACCAATCGAAATTATGGCATAGCAGATAGCAGATGTCCTAACACATGTCAAGACATTGTTCTACATAATTATTAAACAAGGGCAGAACATAAACAGTTGATACTCTGAATATCAACACAGAGTCACAACAGATGTTCCAATATCTGTTACGACATGTTTATCAAGAACACAACAAAACTTTAAAGTGCAGAACGATAAACAACACACAAGAATTGTTAACCCAGTTCGGTGCAAACAACCTAGGTCTGGGGGCTACTAAGCCAGGAATGAAATCCACTATAATAGTATTAATTCAAAGCTAAACTCCCTCGTTTACAACTTCTCACTTAATCACTACCCGTGCAATTTCTATCTAAGACTCTCCTAGATAACAGACCCCTCTCAATTCCCTTTACAATTACCGTGTGATAACAAATACTCAATGCTAAAAAGCTTAAGAGTCAGCAATTTACAACAACCTATGTCGACCACATAGTATCAAAAGATTCATGGGTGACTTACAATCTACACAAGAGACTCTCAAAACTCTTAAACCCTTGTGTTTCATTGACGACTTGTTGTTGTCTATGTGTTATCATTTTTAGGTCTAGCAAGTCCTTATTTATAGAATCTTGCATTATGGGCTTGGACTCTTCAATCAGATCCAGTATTCACGTTAGAAATCAGCTGCAAGATCTTCACATAAAATTAAATAGGAACAAATCTTTTATAGTTTCCTAATAACTCTCAAAGATCCTTTTTATGTAATCCAACTAAATCTGGACTTGCTCCTAATAAATCTCCTTGATCTGCGCAAAATGATGGGGTATATCTAAAAGATTCTCATCAAATAAAATCAAATCTGTTAAGAGATATAAAACAGCAGCGCCTGCTATACTAGACAAAGATGTCGAATAACCCTGTTAGGACATCTTACCTAACGTCTTGCTGTAAACTTCTTTTAGCCAAAATGCAGCCAATCAAAGACCTAAAAATGATCATCAATAGCAGTAAGAAAATATGAAAAACCATGAATAGATTTTATAGCAAGTGGTCCCCATATATCAAAATGAATCAAGTCAAAAGGTTTAAGAGCTTTATTGAAACTTCTTTGATAAGGAAAATTTCTATGTATAACTAAATGACATATATCACAAGTACCTTTAGGGTCTACAACAATAAAAGGGAAATCAGAATGAAGTAAAGCCATTATAGAACTAGAAAGGTGGCCTAACCTAAAGTGCCACAAAGCTAGGTCAGGTATGGTGATGGCATTAGAGGCAGGAACACCACCAGCAGTAGATAGCTTCTCATTTTACAAATTTAAGTAATATAAGCCTTCAATGAAATCAGCAGAACTAATGATCTTCAGGGACAGAGGATCCTGAAATTTACATTGAAAGTTAGTGAAATTGACTATACAAGGTAGCTCAAGACAAAGTTTGGAAACTGAGATTAAGTTCAAAGAAAATTGAGGAACATACAAGACATTTTGAATGATAAATTCAGGATTAAAGCTGATGGTACCTACTAGTTTTGCTATGGCAAAGTTACCATTACGTAACCTAATATTGACAGGATTTACATCATGAAGAGATTGAAACCAATGAGGAGAGCCATAAATGTGGTCACTGGCCCCAGAATCTATAATCCAAGAACTAAGAGTTGAATTATTTAAACACAATGAAGTGGTGATGTTACCTCTGTTAGCTGCTGAATGGAAGGTTTTCACCTAATTTGAAGTACTTGATTGTTTACTGCCATTAGCACCTTGAAGTATAGACATGAGTGTTTGATACTGCTCAGCTATAAGTTATGGTGGAGATTGATGATCAAGATCACAAGAAATCTCAGTATTGGAACTTTCAGAGGGCTGCTCTGCACTAGCATTGTGAGCATTGGAACTAGAATTGCGCTGTAAATGAGGAGGGACAACATGTTTGCAATAACATGTGTCTATTGTATGACCTGATTTTCCACAGAAAGTGCAAATTCTTTATTCATGTTTCTTGAAAGGAGGTTTTCTGTTATCAGCATCATTGATTAAAGGCTTGGATTCATCATCCATGGTAACAGAGATAGTTGGGATATGTGAAATTTGATGATCATGTTGAATGACCATTGAAAAGATTTTGTTCAATGGTGGTAACAGATCAAGAAGTAGAATTTGTGATTTTACCACATTGAAATCATCATTCAAACCAGTCAGAAAGCGGATAACATATAACAGATTGTGATTATTTCTAGCACTACGCATTGCTTCACAAGAGCAACGGATTCTACAACTGCAATGAGGTATAGGCATATACAATTCTAATTCTTCCCATAGTATCTTAAGCTGAGAGAAAAAATCGGTTACCGTGCGATTATTTTGTTTCAGAGAATAAATCTCTTACTGCAATTCTGAAATTCTGACCAAATCACCTTGTGCGAAATGTTCTTTCAAATCGTTCCAAACATCAACAACATTCTCCATAAAGACGATTGATTGACCTATCTAATCTGATACAGAATGCATAATCCAAGAATGTACCAACATGTTGCAGCGAGTCCAAGCACGAAATGATGGATAAAAAGGATCGGTAGGAACTGGAATCATGCCATCAATGAAATCGAATTTCATCTTTCCTCTGAGAGCTCTGCGCATTGATCGCGCCTAGCTATGGTAGTTGGATCCATTAAGAACCAGAGTAATGGAGATCGAAGAAGGACCATCGCTTGGGTGTACATAATATGGGCTAGTTTGGTCAAGAACAGGATCAGATGAATTGGAGGTGGAACCGAAATTAAGAGGAGCCATGGATTTGTAGGCTCAATGATACCAATTTGAAAGAATAGTGGTGGTAGCTGTCGTAACCCGAAATTTGACCTCCCTCTTTTGCCTTTTTGCATAAGCACGTGCATTCGCATCACCGACATACGCATTCGCACTTTTTCCCTATGTGTTTCTTGTTGCAGGATTTTCAGGCTTTTTTTTCCCGATTAATCGCATCCTATCAAGATTATCTCATCATCAAAACAAGCTCAAAATAAAGGTTTCCATGTTTACTCATCAAATCAAGAGGTGGAAAACCAAAATCGGGACTTCAGTATCATTTTCCAAACAAATTTGGGCAAAATTAGCTAAAGTAACCGGTTACTCAGTGCAAAATTGCAATTCCTGCTGCATTTTTGGGACTGCAGCTGTGCACTCTCTTTGGTCATTGATTCTACAGTATTCTAGCAGTGTATGGAATATTCTAGACGTCTCTAGACATTTCAAGACATTCCAAGTGCATTTACTCCAATGCTTCACTCTAAATTAAGTGCACCATGTTTCTTGATTTCCAAGTATGTGGACCTTTGGATATTGGAGCCCACATTGGGATTGTTACCGAGTTGGTTCTAACTAACCAAGGTAACCACCTTGACTCGGTGAGTCGAGCCTAACTAACTCCAAGCCTAGTTCCAAACCACCAAAGCTAAGTCCAAACCAAATTCCAAACCTCTCACACTCCAAACCAAAAGTCTATATAAACACACATCCACTCACTTTTTAAAGGCTCAACCATTCTCTCCACCATTTCCACTTTTTTCACTCTCAATTCTCTCACATTCTCTCTGATTTTCCTCTGCTACATCTTCATCTTCATCTCAATTCTCTTCCAAAACCTCACCAAAGCTCAATTTCTACATTGAAGGATAATCACTTTGACATCAAAAGTGATTATTTCTTGAGCTCAACCTTCATCACTCTTGCTAGTATACTTGGATTTCTGAAATTCTACTGGCTTTTGGATTAATCTCGAGTATTCGCTGCAACATTCAACGGTTCGAATTCGCATTTCGGAGCTTTATCGCATTTTGCTCGATTTCGACACGTCTCGTCAACAAATTGAATATTCCTCTAGTTTTCTTTGATTTTCTGCATCAAGAATCCTTTGCAGTAATTACCAAGCCAATCCTCCGGCTTGTAGGTTGGTAGATCTTACTTTTCTTACTGTTTCGACCATTTTTACGCATTTCCGATGTAATTTCGATCGTGTTTTCGGTTTGATTTTCCATGCATTTGCTTGATCTTTGATCTCCATGATTGATGCTTGTAATTTGTGTTTAATTACTTACATGGTGTAATTTTCGTGCACAAGTTCATGCCCTAGCATGTGGTGGTTGGTATAAGTGATTAAGTGCTGAAAATCACTTTAGAAAAGCTATTTTTCTTTTATTTTTGCCACTGTCACAGTGGTAACCGGTTACCCTGTGGTGAGTAACCGGTTACTTAGTGTAATTTTTCACCCAGAACAAAAGTTTTCAAGCAAGTAACCGGTTACCCTGTGGTGAGTAACCGGTTACTCAGTGTATTTTTCAGCAAAAATGCAGGTTTTCAAGCAAGTAATCGGTTACCCTGTGGTGAGTAACCGGTTACCACTGTACAGAATTTTCTTGCATTTTCAAGTGTGTTTGCCATGCTTTCTTCCTCTAACTTCCATGGATCAATATGCTTGATATTTGTGGATGTTTTAAGTGTCATTTCACTTCTGTTTGAAGCATGCTTGTCAACTTTCGATGCTCGATTTTTCATTTATCCATTACTTGCAATTTTGGCAATGTTTGTTCATGAACATTTGGCATTCCATTTGATCACTTGTTAACATGTTTTGCAATGCATACTAATTGTCATTTGGTACTATTTTTTGCATTTTTATTTCTTGCTTTGCATTAAGTTTGTTCTTGATTGAGCAAACTTCATCTTGTATAATCAATAAGTCACACCTTTCGATTTAATGATTTTTCATTCTCTATGGAAAATTGTTAGCATATCATTTCCCTTTGATTAATTAATCGAAACCATGTTTCGATTAGTTGATCTTCCCCATCCCTCTCTTTACGATCTCTTTAGAGCCTCTCTTTCTGGATCCCCTATGGAGTTAGAGTTTCGCACTACGCATTGTATTGGAGCCCTATACAAACTGAAGTTGTTACGCTGTCCATTTCACAACACGCGGGAGCTCTGTAGAACTTGGAGCTGTTGTGTTGTTCGTTTCAACTTCTGTATTACACCCTGTGTGTTATAGAAGGAATGAGAAGGGAGAATTCCTACTCTTGAAATTCTGGCACAGATCTCAGATGTCCTACAGAGATGTTGGGACACTGATATCCAACACAATGAATAAGATAACAATAAAAACAGTGCAGAAAGTAAATAACACAGTGATATGTTTACCCAGTTCGGATCAACAATCCTACTCTGGGGGCTACCAAGCCAGGGACGAAACCAATATACGATAGTATCAATTCACAGATCATACAAACACCGAACAATCTACTCACTTAATCACTACCCTTCTTATGACTTCTACCTAAGACTCACCTAGGTATGAGGCCCTCCTCAAATCCCTCTACACCCACAACCCGTGATTGGTACCTTTCACACAAGTAACAAAAACGAAAGTCACCCTTTCAAAACACACAATTCTCAATACTTCAAAGCTTATGAGAATTGATACACAAAAAACTCAATGATTAAAAGCTTATGAGTAACTTGACAGAACTTACAACACAAAAACCAGTCCTTATACTGTTATCAAAATGATACCAGTTAGGCTCACAAATAACACATGAAAACCCTAACAAAAACACATGTAAGTTCGACACCTAAACTAGGTTTACATCAGTCAATATATAGCCTTTAATCTGGACTGAATTGGGCTTCAAAAACGCAGCAAATAGACTGCTCACAAATCTGCAAAATTAACTCCAACAAAATAGGTCTTCAATCCAAAGTTTCCTATTATGTCTCCATAATTAGAAACAGCAGCAAATTCGAAAAACCAACAAATAACACAATCCAAAAATGCTTTGGATGCCACATAGGATAACCAAATATTCACAGAATATTCAGTAACAATTCTCAGCAACAGAATCTGCATTAAAAACTGAATCCACAACGCGATGTCCTATGAGCTGGTATGGGACAACTTCATTCGACATGTTGAGTGCAACAACTTAGAACTTCATGTTTCAACATCATGTTGCTATAATAGTTTTAGCAAAATAAATGCCAACCATAAAAGCATAGAAATAGCAATCTCCCCCTTTGGCTTATTTTGGCTAAAACTACACACACAAAAAAACTTTCAAAGAAGCACAAACGAAAAAAAAAACCATATATCAGACAGCAGCGAAAACACCAACAGCACACAGCTAAAACAACACACAACACAAACATCCAGTATACGAAAACATCCAGCAATGCAGCACTCCCCTTCAGCTGCAAACACCACTCAGTACAGCAAATAACTCATCATAGCACAAACAACAAACAAGCAAAACTCCCCCTCAACAGCAGTAACATTCCACATTCTCCCCCTCAACTACTGCAGCAGTACGAGCACACAAGCACTCCCCACACACAAATACTACTCCTCCTTTTTAGCCAGAAATATGACATAGGCAAGTCGTAAACCAGAATAAACAGCAACAGAGAGTAGATGCACACCACATCACATGACCAAGTGTCATGCACAAACTTCAACATTTTCCCTTCATTCACACACTGCACTACCAGAACTTCCTCTAGTCTTTTCAGTCTGGCAACCAGAAGAAACATTGATTGCTATAGTTCTTCATGAATGCAAACCCCAAGTCTGCTCCTCAGGTTTTCAAACTGAACTGCATCCAGAGCCTTGGTAAATATGTCAGTAAGCTGATTTTCGGTGCTCACATGCTCAAGAGTTATGACTTTGTCCTCCACAAGTTCTCTGATGAAGTGATGCCTGATATCAATGTGCTTAGTCCTGCTATGTTGAATGGGATTCTTGGAAATATTAATAGCACTCAGGTTGTCACAAAATAATGTCATGACATCTTGTGTGACATTATACTCAGATAACATCTGCTTCATCCACACCAGTTGAGCACAACTACTTCCTGCTGCTATGTACTCAGCTTCAGCAGTAGAAAGGGATACTGAATTCTGCTTCTTGCTAAACCATGAAATAAGATTATTTCCCAAAAAGAAACATCCTCCAGAGGTACTCTTCCTATCATCAGCACTTCCAGCCCAATCAGCATCGCAGTAACCTACTAAAATGGGACTTGAGTCATGGGAATACAACAACCCATAATCACACGTACCACTCACATACTTCAGAATTCGCTTAACTTGATTGATGTGACTGACCTTGGGTTCTGCTTGGTATCTTGCACACACACCAACAACAAAGGTTATGTCTGGCCTACTTGCTGTAAGATACAGGAGACTGCCAATCATGCTTCTGTACAAACTTTGTTCAACATTCACTCCCTTTTCATCTTTGGATAGCTTCAAGTGAGTAGGAGCAGGAGTTCTCTTATGCTTGGCATTATCCAGTCCAAACTTCTTCACAATGTTCCTCGCATATTTGCTCTGACAAATAAAGATGGAATCCTCCATCTGCTTGACTTGTAATCCAAGGAAGTAGGTCAATTCACCTACCAAGCTCATCTCAAATTCAGACTGCATTTGGTTGACAAAATGTTGGACCATTTCATCCGACATCCCACCAAACATAATATCATCTACATAAACATGAGCAATCATTAGTTTCCCATCCTTCTCCTTGACAAAAAGTGTTTTATCAATACCACCCTTCCTGTACCCATTGTTGACTAAGAACTCAGCCAGTCTTTCATACCAAGCTCGTGGAGCTTGTTTCAGCCCATACAAAGCCTTCTTCAGCTTGTAAACATGATCAGGAAAATTTGGATCCACAAACCCTTTAGGCTGCTCAACATAGACTTCCTCATTAAGATAGCCATTCAGAAAGGCACTCTTGACATCCATAGACTAGTTGGTAGGGGGTTGTTCCTATAGGGGTTTTGAAAGCGGTTCTGTAGGCCCATAAAGCCTCTTGAAGCTTTTGCGACCAATCTTTTCTGGATACAGAGACAGTTTTTTCTAAAATTTGTTTAATCTCCCTATTAGATACTTCCACTTGGCCACTAGTCTGTGGGTGATATGGTGTTGCTACTCTATGCTTAACTCCATACTTGCTTAAAAGCTTATCAAATATTCTCGATATGAAGTGAGATCCTCCATCACTTATAACTAAACGGGGTGTTCCAAATCTGGGGAATATATAATTTTTAAATAATTTAATCACTACTCTAGTGTCGTTTGTGGGTGCAGCTATCGCTTCAATCCATTTAGACACGTAGTCTACTGCAACTAAGATATACTTGTTTCCTAAAGATGGTGGGAATGGTCCCATGAAATCTATACCCCATACGTCGAAGAGTTCTACTTCTTGGATGTTTCTTAAAGGCATTTCGTCGCGTCTTGAAATATTTCCTGTGCGTTGGCATCTATCACATTTGACAATGTAAGCATGGACATCACGCCACATGGTAGGCCAGAATAGGCCAGCTTGAAGAATCTTGGCGTAGGTCTTAGAGGTGCTTGCATGTCCACCATAAGGCGCAGAGTGACAATGCTGAATTATACTTTCTACCTCGTCTTCTGGAACGTAACGGCGGAAAATGCCATCTTTACCTCTCTTGAAAAGAAGTGGCTCGTCCCAATAGAAGTTTCTAACATCACTTAAGAACTTCTTCTTCTTGTGGTAATCGAGATCAGGGGGTATGATATCAGCAGCTAGGTAATTAACAAAATCAGCGTACCAGGGCACGTTACTTACAGCTAAGGATTTTTGAAAGTGCTCATGAGGGTCTGGTTTTTTATCTTCAATGGTTTCCAACTGGGCTATCAGTCTATCATCGGCAAAATCATCATTTATGGGTACTAATTCAGGATTCAGGTATTCTAGCCTAGATAGGTGATCGGCTACTACATTTTCTGTGCCTTTTTTATCTCGGATATCTAAGTCGAACTCTTGTAGCAACAAAATCCATCGAAGTAACCTGGGTTTAGCATCTTTTTTACTTAGTAGGTAACGGATGGCAGCATGATCGGTGTAAACTATAATTTTGGCTCCTACTAGATATGATCTAAATTTGTCTATAGCGAAAACTACCACTAGGAGTTCTTTCTCGGTTGTTGCGTAATTGAGTTGGGCGGCGTCTAGGGTTCTACTGGCATAATATATTACATGTAATCTTTTATCTTTTCTCTGACCTAGAACGGCTCCTACAGCATAATCACTGGCGTCACACATTATCTCAAACGTTTCAGACCAATCAAGGGGTTTCATAATGGGTGCTGAAATCAATGCTTGCTTCAAAAGGTTGAATGCTTCATTTCATTTTTCATCAAAGATGAATTCACCATCTTCCATTAACAGGCCAGTTAAAGGTTTTGTTATTTTGGAGAAGTCCTTGATGAAACGGCGGTAGAATCCAGCGTGTCCAAGGAAACTTCTAACTTCCCTGATAGTCTTGGGTGGTTTTAGGTTCTCTATAACTTCTATTTTTGCTTTATCTACCTCTATACCTCTTTCGGAGATTATATGTCCTAAAACAATTCTTTCAGTCACCATGAAATGGCATTTTTCCCAATTCAATACAAGGTTCACCTCCACACATCTTTCCAGGATTTTCTCGAGGTTGATAAGACAATTTTGGAAATCAAAACCGCAAACCGAGAAATCATCCATAAATACTTCCATGATTCCATCTAGATAATCTGCAAAGATTGACATCATGCAACGTTGGAAAGTAGCAGGGGCATTACAGAGTCCAAAAGGCATTCGTCTGTAGGCAAACGTTCCAAAAGGGCATGTAAAGGTAGTTTTTTCTTGATCTTCTGGATGTATAGGTATTTGGAAGAATCCCGAATACCCGTCTAGATAGCAGAAGTAAGAATGTCTGGCAAGATGTTCTAACATCTGGTCTATGAACGGTAAAGGGAAATGATCCTTCCTAGTTGCTTTATTTAACTTTCTATAGTCTATGCACATACACCAACCTCCTTCTATCCGCTTTGCTATTTGTTCACCTTTCTCATTTTGCACAACTGTGATGCCTCCCTTCTTGGGTACCACATGCACAAGGCTCACCCACTTACTGTCCGAGATCTGATATATTATACCTGCTTCTAGCAACTTCAGAACTTCCTTC
The DNA here is from genome assembly GCA_022829125.1 of Lathyrus tuberosus. Classification (NCBI taxonomy): domain Eukaryota; kingdom Viridiplantae; phylum Streptophyta; class Magnoliopsida; order Fabales; family Fabaceae; genus Lathyrus; species Lathyrus tuberosus. The sequence continues at coordinate 3,512,061 of JALAZF010000428.1, read as the reverse complement.
TTGACAACATCACTCAGTATAGGGTTTATCCTTCTCTTGTGTTCTCTGGAAGGTTTTGAATCTGCTTCGAGCGAAATCCGATGCATGCATACGGATGGACTTATACCTTTCAGATCAGAGATATTATATCCTAAGGCTGAGGTATATCTTCGTAAAACGTCCAAGAGTTGATCTGTTTCTTTTTGTCTCAAGGCAGCACTAACTATAACCGGACGATTCATTTCTTCATCAAGAAACTCATATCTCAGGTTCTTAGGCAGTTCCTTAAGTTTCAAGGTTGGTTTAATAGGGCAAGGCATAGGATCTGGGGTAAGGGATAAACATTCGTAAAGGTTATCATCGATGTAGGGTTTCTTATAATTGTCATCTTCCAAAATAAGAGTTGATGGCAGCTTAATTGTTTCAATGACTTCTTCTTGCTCTAACTCCCTAACACATTCATCAATGATATCTATTGCATAACACGCGTCTCCTATCACAGGTGCCATATGAAATTTTTAAAGTATAAATTCTATCTTCTCGTTCCCTACCTCAAAGGTTAGCTTCCCCTTTTTGACATCTATTATGGCTCCAGCAGTCGATAAGAATGGTCTACCCAGAAGAATTGGTATGTCATCATCTTCTTTAATGTCCATGACAACAAAATCAGTAGGGATAAACAGCTGACCTATCCTAACAGGGACGTCTTCAAGTATGCCTATCGGATATTTAACAGATCTATCGGCTAATTGAAGTGACATCTTGGTAGGTTGCAACTCTCCTAAATTTAACCTTTCGCAAACCGCTAAGGGCATTAAGCTCACACTAGCTCCTAAGTCTAGAAAAGCTTTTTTGATGACATGACTCCCCAAAATACAAGGAATGGAAAAGTTTCCAGGATCTTTATCCTTTTTTGCTAATTTATTTTCGGCAATAGAATTACATTCCAAGGGTTTCGGATCATCAAGTCTACGTTTATTGGTAAGGATGTCTTTGAGAAACTTTGCGTAGGATGGTATTTGGGTAATGGCTTCTGTGAACGGGATTTCTACGTGAAGTTTTTCTATAACTTTAATGAATTTCTGATACTGATTATTGATCTGGGTTTGTTTAAGTCTTTGCGGATATGGTATTGGTGGTTTGTATGGCGGGGGTGGTATATAGGTTTTGTCTTTGGGTTCTTCTCCTTTTTCTTGACTTTCCTGGTTTACAGATTCCTCTGGTTTCTTCTTTTTATCTGGGATGTTGTCATCTTCCTTAGAAGTTTTGGGATCACTCAACCTTGGGTTACAAGGTTCATCATAAGTGGTCCCACTTCGTAGGGTAATGGCATTTGCTTGTCCTTTCGGGTTTTGTTGAGGTTGTCCAGGGAATTGTCCTCCAGGTGTGGTATGAGGGGCTTGGTTTAAAGCTACCTGCGAGATTTGGGTTTCAAGCATCTTATTGTGAGTGATTATTTGGTCAACCTTGGTTCCTAACTGGGTAATTAGTTCGTTAACATGAACGTTTTGGTTCATGAACTCCTTGTTTTGTTGGATTTGAGCAGCGACAAAATTATCCACGATTTTCTCAAGGCTCGGTTTTGGTGGTACAGGTTGCATAGGTTGATTTGACCTTGGGGCTTGATAACTTGATTGTCTCGGAGGGGCAGTATTTTGGATAGGGTTATTATTCTTATAGGAAAATTTTGGGTGATTCCTCCATCCAGGGTTATAGGTATTTGAAAATGGGTTCCCTTGGGTGTAGTTCACTTGTTCAGAGCTGGTCTCGTTTAATAGACTGCATTCTGCGGATTGGTGTCCTTTCGTCCCACATATCTCACAATCTGACGAAACTGCGGCTGCAGTATTCGGGGTTGTACACATATGTTCAACTTTTAGGGCTAATGCGTCCATTTTAGCTTGCATCATGTCTATAGAGCTTAACTCATGTATTCCTCCTTGGGCTTCCTTCTTTTCCACTGTCGCTCATTCTACTCCCCATGATTGATGGTTTTGGGCCATATCTTCGATAAGGGCACTAGCTTCAGGGTAAGGTTTGTTCATCAGTGCGCCACCTGTGGCGGCGTCGATGGTCATCTTAGTGTTATAATGAAGTCCATTATAGAAGGTTTGAATGATTAACCAATTTTCTAAACCATGATGTGGGCATGCTCTTAACAGCTCTTTATATCTCTCCCAGGCTTCGAACAACGATTCTCCTTGGTTTTGGGTAAATCTAGTTATTTGGTTTCGAAGAACAGCGGTCTTACTCGGGGGAAAATATCTGGCAAGGAATACTTTTCTAAGGTCTTCCCAACTTGTTATGGAATTTGGTGGAAGGGAATCTAACCAAGATAGGGCCTTATCTCTGAGGGAAAAAGGAAATAATCTCAAGCGAATCGCCTCAGGAGGGGCTCCATTGGTTTTAAAGGTGTCTGCTAGTTGGAGAAAGTTTTTCAAATGTTGGTTTGGGTTCTCTGTAGCAAGACCTGCGAATTGTCTCTACTGTACTAACTGCAGCAGGGATGGTTTAAGTTCAAAATTGTTAGCTGGTATGGCTGAATTTACTATACTAGAACTAGGTTCCTCGTTGGATGGTTGGGCGAAATCCTTAAGAGGTCTTTGATTTTGATCTTCGGCCATAGCTTTCCTAAGTTTACGGAAATATAAACGTGCGCGAGCGTAACGTTTTGGTTCAGCTAGAGGGTCTACAAAACTTCTGGTACTACGAGTTTTTCGCATTGACCGGCGGGTAACTTCCTTAGTCTAAACGGTATAACAACAGGGTACGAAATTTGACGAAATTGGTCCCCGGCAACGGCGCCAAAAACATGATGCGTATTTTTTTTCGCAAGTGTACGAACGCGTCAGAGTAATATAAAAGATTATCGTATCCACAGAGACCAAGTGTCAATCTATCGCTATCTATTGTTAAGGTGTGTATCTAAGGTGATTGAAAATAGTAGTTTTGAAGAGTGCACGGTAGTAAATAAAGTAATTAAAATTAATTGATAAAGACAGGTTCGAATGCAATTCACACAACCAATTGATAATCCAAGTACTTGCTAATAGAACTACTTACGGGCAATGTTTTCTACTTTGAAAAGAACTAATTTGACAGGAACTGTCGCTTTCGCGTACTCAGAACCGAGTTGTACCCCCTAATCAAACCCTCTTATTGTCACGGATAAAAAGGCGCGCATTGCGTTAGAGTAGTAAACCTATTTTTAAGAAATATAGTATCTTGACCAAGTTGAAAAGTATTTTAACCTGGATTTTCTAAAAAAAAGAGGTTCTTACGAACCAGACTTTAAACTTCTTAACGCGTCCGAAAATGGTTTTAAAATCTCTTTTCCTTTTAAATTAAAAACTCCTAATAAACTAAACAAAGCGCTTTCGCTGTTTTTGAAATAGTTTAAAAACAATTAAGTTTAGATAGGCGTTGGACGGCTTTCGATCTTACCCAACGGAATTTAAGAACAGGAAAACTTATATTGAAAGTTAAAATAGCCCTTAAGTGTTTCTACTAACAATTGTACAGATTATCGGTTCGGTTATGATCTTCACATTCTAACCTTTATAAAATTAGCCAGACATGGTAAAGTAAAAGTTCATTTCTAGATTTTTCATAAAAAAAGGTATTTAAGTGCGAGTGCGGAAAGTAAATGAAAGTAGTGCGAGTGCGGAAAGTAAATGAAAGTAGTGCGAGTGCGGAAATTAAATGAAAGTAAAGCAGTGCGGAAAATAAATGAAATTAAAAGACAGTGCGGAAAATAAATGAAATTAAAAGACAGTGCAAGAAATAAAGTTGACAAAAGGTAAAGTAATAAAAACCTGCTCCAATCGGAGTGGTTGAATAAAATGCGAACTGAAAGTAAAATGGCGGCAGGATTAACTTCCTTCCAGAGTGCTCCAAGACTCAATCTCACAGGCTCTTACAGACTCGATCTCTCGAATGTAGTAACACCTCGATGTGAAGCGATTACCACTATTACACTGATATATGCTTATGAACAACTAAGCTTGGATGATGAAAAACGAAAATCTAAAGTCCTATTTATAGGCAAGGAAACATGTGGAAAAGACAAGGATGCCCCTAGCATTTGAATTTGGGCGGGAACTTGTTTTGCTCTTGTGGCGCCCGCCACAACACCATGGCGCCCGCCATGAGTGTAAAATTTGCTTGGGCAGTTGGAGATCGTGGGGAAAAACTGTTGGGAGGAGTTTGAGACATGGCCACGTCATGGAAGACCCTGTGGCGGCCGCCAGAGTGGATGCCATAAGTGCAAAATGCTGATTTTCTCTATTTTAGCTCATTTCGGCTCCTTTTTCGCTCCTTTTCTCGCTCGGGGCTCCGATTAGACTAAAAACCTGAAAACAAAGAAAAACATAATAATAACATAATAAAATGACATTAAAAGACTAAGAATGCATGCGAAATCGGAGTAAAAAATATGGTGAAATTCAGTGTCATCAACGTGTCCCTTAACATTTATTCTTATTTAAAAATTGAAAGTATAACAACAACGATCATTTTATTCAACGTGGTTATATATGTTCCATATTTCATTACGGTTGAAGCTTCCAATCTTTGTGAAATTATTTAATTGAAAATCGCTTATTTTGATTACTTCTGATTCTTTCATGGTTTCTTAGATGATTAATAATTGACTGGTTAAGATTGAATTTGGTTAAGTTTAGATTGAGAAAGTTAGAGAGAAGCTGAACCTTCTCTCTAACCATGACATCATTTACAATTCTACCATTAATATCAACACAATAACACAATCTCAAAATTTTGTTTATTTATTTATTGGTATATATAGAGCACATATAACTTGATATAAATTAAAGAATTGGTAACCAGAACATATTTTTTAGTAGATGTCGATATTCCTTGTTGCTTTCATGCTTTAGAAATGGATTTTATCTTCAGCTGGAAGGAGGTGCTTTACCATAAGGTGGATTTGGTTTATAATGATCCCCAAATATAGAGGTCACATGGGGTAGGGTGTTGTTGCGGACTGGATATACAAATATGTTTGGTTCACAAAGGGAAGGGACGTATTTTAAAACTAATTTACATTTTTATCCTTCTAATTTAATCATAAGACTCATGATATTTATATTTATAATTCAAATACAAATTCATTGACAAAATATAACTATTCAATTAAAGAGCATCATGAAAGTTTTTATAAAAATTATAACGATTATAATATATAATTTTAAAAAGATTATCAATATAATAAAATCTAATAAAAATTATTATAAACAAAAACATTAAAATAATTAAAAAGTAACAATAAAATATAATAAATAAAATAAAAGGATTTAAACACATATAATAATAATAAGATGAATATATAAAAAGTATAAGAAATATAAAAGGAAGATAAAATTTGTTCAAAATATTACTTTTAACATTTTAATAAGTTAAATTTATATTTAAATAAATAAATAAGGATAAATATGTAAATATAATTATGATTAAAGTAAAACACCTCCCATCCCCTCCAAATCTCCCCAAATCGAGGTGAATGCAAAAAGTGAGTTAGGAGGGATTTTGGTCCCCTCCATCTACCTCCCCTCCCCCGCTTAAAATTTGAACCAAATACAAAAACTATCAAATATTCTCTCCCCTCCCCTAGCCATTTACCCCCAACCAAATAGTCTCTTGCAGTTCATAACTTCGTATCTTTACATTCTTTAGGGTTGGGGATATTTGTTAAAGACGATTTTTCTTATATTTTATATTTAGTTGTGTGGATCATTTCAAACTTTCTTAACAACCTCGTTTTCTTGGATAAAGGTGCAATTATTTAACATTTAGGTTATAGAGTTATTTTTATTTTGTAGAATGTGTAACTTGCTAAAATTGGAGTCATTTCCTCCTCTCGTCGTAAATAGGGACAGGATTCTTTCTTGTGTTTACATTACAAAAAAGTTGAAATTAGTGAGTGTTTGTTTCACAATTTTGAAAATTTGTTATTGAAGAAATTATTGGGTCGAGTCACGGATTATGTTGTTCTCTTTAAAACGTTTCGCAACACTAGTTAAATTTGTGCAAAGCATTCAATTAACCACGTTGTCTCCAGGATAAAATAACTCGGTTCTATATTGTACAACGACAAATTATACGATAGATAACCGGTCTATAAATATGTTATAAATATCACTCGCAGTATCTGGATAAACATTAGTCGTAATATATTCTTAAACGAGCAGAAATCCAAATAATTCTCTAAACAGAATTCAATAATGGTCATTTGATCACTCAAAATAATTTCTCAAATAAATAGAAATTCAAATCATTATTTAAATAGAATCCAAATAAAAAAAACACTCGATAATTTCTCAATTCAACTAGTGGAAAGAAATGAGAAGTTAACGCTTTGACAATTCAAAAAACGCATAATATAGAGAGGGAAGAAGGAAAAATTCAAAAGAAATTTTTGAGGTATTTTAGAATGAAACATATTCATTCCTTATATAATAAAGTAAGTTACTCAAAGAATCTAATCTAAGCATTGTATGACTAAGGAATTTTTGAACTTATGAAAATTAAGAATTTCATCTCCATATTAGAATATTGACATGTTCCAACAATCCCCCACTTGAGTTTAAAAAAGTGTTTTGTAATGCCCCGGTTTTTGTTAGATTTATTTAATTGAGTCGATTTAATTAGTTTGTTTTATATTATTTTATTTTTGACTTTTATTTGGCAATATATTATTTTTCATCGTTATTATGTTTTATCGCGTTTTGAGAGCGTTTGCGAGATAATTGAGTGTAGGGGTATTTTGGTCATTTTACTTGTTTTTCTTAAAAATAGAAACATAGAGATTAGAAAGAGAGAAAAGAACGAAAAGAGAAAATAGAGAGAAAGAGAAGTGAGAAGAGAAGAAAAAGAGGAAAACTTGGAGTTTAAGAAATCGAATCAACCGACACTTTGAAGCACGATTAATCGGGTAAGGGTGCGAAACTCGGTTATGCTATGCTTGTGTATGAATATGTATGTGTGTGTTTGAATGTCTACTTGTTTTTCATAGTTATTCAACTCTAGGTTGAAATGAGAATATGAATAGAAATTGATGTTTTCACGGTCGAAAATCGATATGAATCACGTAGTATGATCGTATTATATGTATGAACATTGTTGATGCTTGTTTGGATTGATTGGAAACGTTTTGGTTGGGGAAAATGGAATTTTTGGGCTTGGAATCATGTAATCCGTAGCAGAAATTATGCAGGAAAAATTTTGGGTTTTCGCTGCCGTTACGCGTAACAGGCAAGGCAATACGCGTATTGAGTAGGTCAATACGCGTATGGCAAGGGCGAAATGAGGGCATTACGCGTAATGGGTTTTAGGTGGAATTGTTGAGAAAATTCTGCCTCTGCTCATACGCGTATGGCCCAGGGCAATACGCGTATGGCCAGCACGATTGCAGAATTTTTCCGTTTCGCGATTTCTTTTCCGGTTTCGCATCCGATGCGGTTCCTTTTTATCCGTAACTCGGATTGCAGCACGGTCGGAAGTGTTGTAAAGATAATGAGATGTTCTTTCTTATAAAAATGGTTTTGATATTAGTGGCCGATTTAATTGTGTGGGGAACTTGGAAACATGTCGTTTTGTCGACTTTTACCGTCGTAATTGTGTGCGATTGATGTGTTATCATGCGATATGCTTTTGATATATAACGTATAGCTTGCGTGTTGTTATATGATGTGAATGCATGTGATAAAATGTTGTGATGATGGTTTGTGGCCTTATGGTAAATAAATGCATTGTTTTGGGGTGTGATTGCAAGGCATGATTATTGATGTTGAGATGGTTCACATGGTTATATATATGTATATGCATTTGATTGTCATGAGTCATTTGTATGCCAAGCATCATGATATGCATCTTGTGATGTCGTGTGCCCTTGTGGGGTGTGTGCGACGAAACAATTCCAGAGGGAATCTGCTGTAACGGTCGTGTGCCTTATACAAAGAGGACCTAAAGCAACGTTATAGACAATCGTGTGCCTTATACAAAGAGGACCTAAAGTGATCGGATCGTGTGCCTTATACAAAGATGACCTAAAGTGATCCATAAACGCCGTGTGCCTTATACAAAGTGGACCTAAAGCGGCGGGGAACATCGTTTGCCCGACGGGGAGTTACACTAAGTAACAAGCGATGATTCCAATAATTCCTGAGTGAATTAATGATGAGATGATGGATGGAATGGCACCGCATGCATAGAGTCGTTGTGTCAGTCTCTGTGCATTTGCATAAGTCATGAATGGATTGATTATGTGTGAGAAATTGTGCATGGGATTGATGAGTTGATATGCAATGGTGATAAATGTTTGAGCATGATTGATATGCCCTTATGATGGATGTATGAATTATGAATTATTTTGTTTTGTATTTGAATTATGGTTTACGTTGTGGTGAGAATGTTTTGTATGCGTATTTCATGTTATTACATAATTGTATGCAATTATATTATAATTGTGTTTCTCACCCTTCTGCTGTTTTGAATGCTCTATGAGGCATTGCAGATTAGATGCTGGAGGTCTTTTTATGAATATTATGTCTTCATTCTTTTGTCGGTCGGCTCTGATATGTAGCATCGGGTAGTCGGGGAGATCGTTATGTGATTATGTGTATATATATCTTTTTTTGGATTGTACATGTACGACTCTGTGTATGACAGACAAACTTCTATGTTTATATATGATATTTCAGTTGCAGATTTTCCGCTTTTATTCTGTACCTGAAATGTGGATGTTAGCAACTGAGTTCCTCTGTTTATGTTGCTACCTGATTGTTGCATATCTATTTGAGCAGGTTGTTATAATTCCTTACAATTGATGTGACGCTCCCGTCTATGCCATGAATGTTTTAATTATACCCTGATTTATTTTTTATCGCTTTTTATTACTCGGGGTATAGATTGGGTGTGTTACATTAAGTGGTATCAGAGCCAGTTTGTGTCAGTTTGTGCCAGTCTGTGTCGGTCATTTTGACCAAGTTGTTTGTTGTACGACAGCTGTGTTCTGATGAGTTGATTGTTTAACCATAATTATTGTTATTGGATGAACAGAATATGGCCGGTAGAAATGATGCTGCTCTTGCTGCTGCTATGCAAGCTATGGCTCAGGCTGTGCGGGGTGCACCAAATGCTAGTGGGAATGATGAGTTCAGGAAGAACAAACCGCCTATCTTCAAAGGAAGGCATGATCCTGATGGTGCTCAGATTTGGCTTAAGGAGATTGAAAGAATCTTTCGAGTGATGGACTGTGTTGAGGAACAGAAGGTGAGACTGGGTACTCACATGTTGCAGGAGGAGGCTGATGATTGGTGGGTTAGTACGCGTCATGTGTGGGAAGTTACAGGTGAAGTTGTCACTTGGGCCTTGTTTAGCAATGAGTTTTTGAGGAAATATTTTCCTGAAGATGTTAGAGGAAAGAAAGAAATAGAGTTCTTGGAGTTGAAATAGGGTAACATGTCTGTTACTTATTACACTGCTAAGTTTGTGGAGCTTGTTCAATTTTATCCACATTATGCTGAAGCAACTGCGGAGTTTTCCAAATGTGTGAAGTTTGAGAACGGGTTGCGTCCCGAGATCAAACAGGCAATTGGTTATCAAAGAATTAGGAGGTTTTCAGATTTGGTAGATTGTTGTAGAATTTATGAGGAGGATAGCAAAGCTCGCTCTACTCGTTATAAGAGTGTGAACGAAAGGAAAGGAAAGCAACAGTTTCGTGTTGGTCCTTATGTGGCACCAGCTGACAAGGGAAAGCAAAGGGCTAATTTTGATAAAAGGCCAAGCGGGGGAGGTATGTATAGTCCTCTGAGATGTTTTAAGTGTGGTGACTTAGGACATCATCAGTTTGAATGTAGAAAGGATATCAGGAAGTGTTCCAATTGTGGAGGTATAGGACATATAGCAGCTGATTGCAAGAGGAATGTGGTGAAGTGTTTCAATTGTGGTGAATTTGGTCATGTTAGTACGAAGTGTCCGAAACCCAAGCAAGCTCAAGCTGGAGGGAAAGTATTTGCATTGGCAGGAACTTAGCCTACTAGTGCAGATCGTCTTATCAGAGGTACTTGTTTTATTAATAGTACACCTTTGGTTGCTATTATTGATACCGGAGTAACTCATTCATTTATTTCGTCTGAGTGTATGCAGCATTTGAATCTTTTGTTGTCATCGATGGGTGGAGAGATGGTTATCGATACTCCAGCAATGGGGTCGGTAACTACTTCTCTGGTTTGTTTAAGTTGTCCTTTGACCATTTATGGTAAGGATTTTGCTATGGATTTGGTGTGTCTGCCGTTGGAGGGTTTAGACGTAGTTCTGGGAATGAATTGGTTGCAGTTCAATCGAGTTCATATCGATTGTTATCATAAGTTGGTAAGATTTCCTTCTCTTGAAAAAGATGAGGAATCGAGTTTCTTATCTACCAAAGAGTTGAAGAAACTTTTGGCGGATGAAGCTCAGTTGTTCGGGTTGTTTGCATCGTTGACTGTGGATAGCCAAGTTACAATTGATGTGTTTCCAGTCGTGTGTGATTTTCCAGAGGTGTTTTCGAAGAATATTTCTGATGTTCCGCCAGAAAGAGAGGTGGAGTTTTCTATAGATCTAGTTCCTGGTACTAGACCTGTATCTATGGCACCGTATCGTATGTCGGCATCTGAGTTGGTAGAGTTGAAGAAGCAGTTGAATGAATTGTTAGAAAAGAGGTTTGTGAGGCCGAGTGTATCGCCTTGGGGTGCTCCAGTTTTATTGGTGAAGAAGAAAGATGGAAGTATGCGATTGTGTATTGATTATCGCCAGCTGAATAAGGTGACGATTAAGAATAAGTATCCTCTTCCGAGAATTGATGATTTGATGGACCAGTTGGTAGGTGCGTGTGTGTTTAGTAAAATTGATTTGAGGTCAGGTTATCATCAGATTAGAGTGAAAGAGGAAGATATTCAGAAGACGGCTTTTAGGATACGATACGGACATTACGAATATTTCGTGATGCCGTTCGGGGTTTCTAATGCCCCAGGAGTGTTTATGGAGTATATGAATCGCATTTTCCATGAGCATTTGGATCGATTTGTCGTTGTGTTTATTGATGACATCTTGATTTATTCTAAGTCTCGAGAGGAACATGCGGAACATTTACGTATTGTATTGCAAATTTTGAAGGAAAAGAAACTTTATGCCAAGTTGTCCAAGTGTGAGTTCTGGTTGTCAGAAGTGAGTTTTCTTGGGCATGTGATTTCAGGTAATGGTATTGCTGTGGATCCATCCAAAGTAGATGTAGTTCTACAGTAGGAGGCTCCTCGATCTGTTACTGAAATTAGAAGCTTTTTGGGTTTAGCTGGATATTATCGAAGATTCATTGATGGCTTTTCCAAGTTAGCACTTCCATTGACCCAGCTGACTTGTAAAGGTAAAACGTTTATTTGGGATATTCAGTGTGAGGAAAGTTTTAGTGAGCTGAAGAGAAGATTGACTACAGCTCCGATTTTGATCTTCCCGAATCCTAGTGAACTGTTTGTGGTGTATTGCGATGCATCTTTGAGTGGTTTAGGTGGAGTGTTGATGCAAGAAGGTAAGGTTGTGGCTTATGCTTCGAGACAACTGAGGGTTCATGAGAAGAATTATCCTACTCATGATTTGGAATTAGCTGCGGTGATTTTTGTATTGAAAATTTGGAGACATTATCTCTACGGTGCAAGATTCGAAGTCTTTAGTGATCATAAGAGTTTAAAATACTTGTTTGATCAGAAAGAGTTGAATATGAGGCAACGGAGATTGTTGGAATTTTTGAAGGACTGCGATTTTAGCTTGAATTATCATCCTGGTAAAGCTAATGTGGTAGCCGATGCGTTAAGCCAGAAATATTTGCATATGTCTGCTTTGATGGTTAAAGAGTGGGAACTTTTGGAAGAATTTAGAGATTTGAGTTTGGTGTGTGAATTGACATCTGATAGCGTGAGGCTTGGTATGTTAAAGGTCACTAATGATTTTCTATTGACCGTTAGTGAGAAACAGAGGCTGGATGTGAAATTTGTTGATTTGATGACGGTTGGAGATAAAGGTGTGAATGGTGACTTTAAAGTGGATGATAAGGGTGTTTTCAGATTCCGTGGTAGAAATTGTATTCCTGATGATTCGGAATTGAGAAAGATGATTTTAAAGGAAGGACACCGGAGTAGTTTGAGTATACATCCGGGAGATAATAAAATGTATCAAGATTTGAAGAAGATCTTTTGGTGGTTCGGATTGAAGAGGGATGTGGCTCAGGTTGGTTATGCGTGTTTGACGTGTTAGAAGTCAAAGGTAGAACATCAGAAGCCTAGTGGATTATTGCAACCATTAGATATTCCCTAGTGGAAATGGGACAGTATTTCTATGGATTTTGTGACATGGTTGCGGAATACTCAGAGGGGACATAATGCCATTTGGGTGTTGTGGATAGGCTGACTAAATCGGCGCATTTCATTCCGATTGACATCAGTTTTTCTTTGGAGAGGTTGGTTGAGATTTATATCCGTGTGAATGTGAAGCTACATGGTGTTCCGTTGTGTATTGTTTCAGATCGAGATCCGAGGTTTACTTCCAGATTTTGGGAAAGTTTGCAAAAGGCATTAGATTCCAAGTTGAGATTGAGTTCTGCTTATCATCCTCAGACGGATGGCCAGACTGAGAGAACTATTCAGTCATTGGAATATTTGCTGAGAGCTTGTGTTCTTGAGCAAGGTGGTGTTTGGGATAGTTATCTTTCGTTGGTTGAGTTCACGTATAACAACAGTTTCCATTCAAGTATTGGAATGGCACCTTTTGAAGCGTTGTATGGAAGAAGATGTCGAACACCTTTCTGTTGGCATGAATCTGGTGAGAGTTCGGTGGTTGGACCGGAGTTAGTTCAACAAACTACGGAGAAGGTGAAACTTATTCGTGAGAAGATGAAGGCTTCTCAGAGTAGGCAGAAGAGTTATCATGATCGAAGGAGGAAAGATCTTGAGTTTTAAGAAGGCGATCATGTATTTTTGAGAGTTACACCGGTGACGGGTATTGGGCATGCGTTGAAGTCGGAGAAACTTACTTCTCGGTTTATTGGTCCTTATCAGATATCCGCGAGAGTGGGTGCTCTGGCTTATCGGGTGGCGTTGCCACCGAATCTTTCAAATTTGCATGATGTGTTCCATGTTTCACAGCTTCGGAAGTATGTTTCAGATCCGTCGCATGTGATTCTGATGGATGAGGTTGAGGTAAGGGAGAACCTTACGGTTGAGGCATTACCGGTGAGGGTTTTGGATCGCGAGTTAAAGCAGTTAAGAGGAAAGGATATTGCGCTTGTGAAAGTGGCATGGGGAGGTGCTGCTGAGGGCAATTTGACTTGGGAGTTGGAGAGTCGGATGCGGGAATCGTATCCGGAGTTGTTCGTCTCAGGTAATATTTTCGAGGACGAAAATTTCTAAGTGGGGGAGAGTTGTAACGCCCCGGTTTTTGTTAGATTTATTTAATTGAGTCGATTTAATTATTTTGTTTTTATATTATTTTATTTTTGACTTTTATTTGGCAATATATTATTTTTCACCGTTATTATGTTTTATCACGTTTTGAGAGCGTTTGCGAGATAATTGAGTGTAGGGGTATTTTGGTCATTTTACTTGTTTTTCTTAAAAATAGAAACATAGAGATTAGAAAGAGAGAAAAGAAAGAAAAGAGAAAATAGAGAGAAAGAGAAGTGAAAAGAGAAGAAAAAGAGGAAAACTTGGAGTTTAAGAAATCGAATCAACCGACACTTTGAAGCACGATTAATCGGGTAAGGGTGCGAAACTCGGTTATGCTATGCTTGTGTATGAATATGTATGTGTGTGTTTAAATGTCTACTTGTTTTTCATAGTTATTCAACTCTAGGTTGAAATGAGAAAATGAATAGAAATTGATGTTTTCACGGTCGGAAATCGATATGAATCACGTAGTATGATCGTATTATATGTATGAACAGTGTTGATGCTTGTTTGGATTGATTGGAAACATTTTGGTTGGGAAAAATGGAATTTTGGGGCTTGGAATCGTGTAATCCGTAGCAGAAATTATACAGGAAAAATTTTGGGTTTTCGCTGCCGTTTCGCGTAACAGGCAAGGCAATACGCGTATTGGGTAGGTCAATATGCGTATGGCAAGGGCGAAATGAGGGCATTACGCGTAATGGGTTTTAGGTGGAATTGTTGAGAAAATTTTGTCTCTGCTCATACGCGTATGGCCCAGGGCAATACGCGTATGGCCAGCACGATTGCAGAATTTTGTCGTTTCGCGATTTCTTTCCCGATTTCGCGTTCGATGCGGTTCCTTTTGATCCGTAACTCGGATTGCAGCACGGTCGGAAGCGTTGTAAAGTTAATGAGATGTTCTTTCTTATAAAAATGGTTTTGATATTAGTGTCTGATTTAATTGTGTCAGGAACTTGGAAACGTGTCGTTTTGTCGACTTTTACCATCGTAATTGTGTGCGATTGATATGTTATCATGCGATATGCTTTTGATATATAACGTATAGCTTGTGTGCTGTTATATGATGTGAATTCATGTGATGAAATGTTGTGATGATGGTTTGTGGCTTTATGGCAAATAAATGCATTGTTTTGGGGTGTGATTGCAAGGCATGATTATTGATGTTAAGATGGTTCACATGGTTATATATATGTATATGCATTTGATTGTCATGAGTCATTTGTATGCCAAGCATCATGATATGCATCTTGTGATGTCGTGTGCCCTTGTGGGGTGTGAGCGACAAAACGATTCCAGAGGGAATCTACTATAACGATCGTGTGCCTTATACAGAGAGGACCTAAAGCGACGTTATAGACGATCGTGTGCCTTATACAAAGAGGACCTAAAGCGATCGGATCATGTACCTTATACAAAGAGGACCTAAAGCGATCCATAAACGTCGTGTGCCTTATACAAAGAGGACCTAAAGCGATGGGGAACATCGTTTTCCCGGCGGGGAGTTACACTAAGTAACAAGCGATGATTCCAATAATTCCTGAGTGAATTAATGATGAGATGATGGATGGAATGGTACCGCATGCATAGAGTCGTTGTGTCGGTCTCTGTGCATTTGCATAAGTCATGAATGGATTGATTATGTGTGAGAAATTGTGAATGGGATTGATGAGTTTATATGCAATGGTGATAAATATTTGAGCATGATTAATATGCCCTTGTGATGGATGTTTGAATTATGAATTGTTTTGTTTTGTATTTGAATTATGGTTTACGTTGTGGTGAGAATGTTTTGTATGCGTATTTCATGTTATTACATAATTTTATGCAATTATATTATAATTGTGTTTCTCATCCTTCTGCTGTTTTGAATGCTCTATGAGGCATTGCAGATTAGATGCTAGAGGTCGTTTTGTGAAGATTATGTCTTCATTCTTTTGTCGGTCGGCTCTGATATGTAGCACCGGGTAGTCGGGGAGATCATTATGTGATTATGTGTATATATATATATTTTTTTGGATTGTACATGTACGACTCTATGTATGACAGACAAACTTCTATGTTTATATATGAGATTTTAGTTGCAGATTTTTCCGCTTTTATTCTGTACCTGAAATGTGTGTGTTAGGAACTGAGTTCCTCTGTTTATGTTGCTACCTAATTGTTGCATATCTATTTGAGCAGGTTGTTATAATTCCTTACAATTGATGTGATGCTTCTGTCTATGCCATGAGTGTTTTAATTATACTCGGATTTATTTGTTATCGCTTTTATTACTCGGGGTATAGATTGGGGGTGTTACATGTTTCGTAAGTAACGTTAAATATTTTTAAGATTGTGCATAAAACATATGCGCTTGCGACTTGAACCATTGGGTAGCAAGTATGATTCTGATTCAACAAGAGTGACACAATTGTCGTGAACTCTATCTCGTATATCAAACTTCACTACTACGAAAAACCCATTTAACAACGGTTGGAAATGACATATAATGACGCAGGCGAAGGCGTTGTTATGTAGAGTGTTGTTGTATATGCGGTACGTACAATGACGGTCCTGGGACCGTTTTTGTATTCCAGAAAGCGCGCACCATTTTACAACGGTTAGATTACACAACTGTTGTGATATAACTAAAGGTGATCTGGTTCGATTCTCAGCAACAACATTTTTTATTTATATTATTCTGGTCAGCGTTTGACATACAACTACGGTTAGGTTTTCTAACCGCTGTCAAAACAGCCTGTTTTAAATATAAAAATTCTCTGCTTATCAAATTCTTCCTATATTTTGACATGTCAAAACAGCTTCTGTTTACATGAAACACAATATGTGCATCAAACACAATTCTTCCTATATTTTATCCTTATAAATGAATCAGAGAATTTACATCAAAAGCTAACAGCTAACATTGTTTAAATCAAATACAATACGTGCATCAAAAGCCAATATTATTGATTTCATTATGTGCATCAAACATAATATCCTGTACATCAAACATAATATGTGCATCAAAAGCCAAAATTATTGTTCACATTATGTGCATCAAAAGCCAAAAATATGTGCATCAAAAAATATGTTGAGGAATGTTGCTGATATATCAAACAGCAGGAGGACCCTTAAGCGCATTGTGGATATACGCCAAACGTTTACGAAGATCTAGAAAGTCCTCAACGGGGAATGGGGTTTGGTCGTTAAACATCTACATAAGAAAGAGCAAAAAATTGAATATCATGCATGATAATAATTTAATAGTCAACTTATATATTAATATATGTAAACATTTTATGACATATATACCTTATCCCATGAATCAACAATGCCGGGAAGGACAATGTTTAACATGTGTTTCATGACATAATACCCACACTCGTAACTCCCGGGTTGTTTCCTCGTCTACAAATTACATGAATATAATAACATGAATATAACCACACATGAATGTAAATGAAAGAAACATGTAATCGGCCCACTTACTTTAGGAGCAATCCATGTAGGCTTTTTTCTAACATTCCTCATTATATTAACTTGCTCCACAAGAATGTACATTGAAAATTGAATTAAACATATTACATGATAAACTAATTACAATTAATGTCAAAGAAAATGATATTAAACATATACACTTACGTTAGAATAATATCTTTCATTGGTTTGTGGAGTGGGGCGTGCAAGGAACACAGTAATGTCACAGTATTTGTCCTAAATGATATTATGATCAATTGCCAACGACCACTGAATGAACACGAGAATATATATATATATATATATATATATATATATATATATTATTAGTTTTTACTAAAACAAAACTAAATATAGAATATATAAATAAATTACAACAATACTTACCTACAGAGGAATGGTGCAAGGTAACATTCTTTTCCTTCCTCATTTAGCCGTTCTTTCAAGTACCTTTCCATGATATTTTTTTCATTATACGCCCAACCAATATAAGTTGGCTCCAAGATTCCATAAGTACTTGATTTATTTAACTCTATACAAACACGGTGAATGTACCTAAATGGTCAAAGAAAATGAATAAATTAAGGGAGAAAATACAAAAAATTATAATGTTCTATAATGACATGTGTATTAGACTATATACTTACGTGCACCAAACTTGCAAAATCGTATGTCAAGACACTTAAATCCTGCGAGAAAATCTGTTACATCTTCAGGAGTGTAATACATTACATCCAATTTCGGGCAATGTTCTAGCGGGAGAGGTTGCGAAAGGTTTGTTGTTGCAATGGACAAGTATAAATTACTTATTTCATTTGGACTAGGGTCCAATATCCCATTGTGGTTATCTAAATGGGGGGGGCTGTATAATTACTTCCTTTTGTAGAAGCGCGATTTACAACACTTCTACTTGGAGTTTGATCATCACCATCAACGTAACGTTGATCTTTATTTGTTCGTTGTTCGAGGTTTTCACTTAATCTCTACATCATGACATTCAATTAGAACATAAAACAAAAATAAGCACAATATATATCATACATTTTTTATAAAATACTAACATCTCGAGTAAAGCACATACTGAATATAACTCTTGTAACTTTTCCACGTCTTTCTCCCTTTTTTCCCTCTCCTCTTCAAACATCCTCCTTTGTTCTTCCAATTGCTTCTCAACATTCTCAATCTTTTGTCGTTGAGCATGAAATTCAGTGCACTACTACGAAAACCCCATTTAACGACGCCAGGTTTACCACGGTTGCGTATCCCACCGTTGTAACAGGATTAAAAATTTATAACGCCATATTTAACTACGGTTGTATATCATAACCGTTGTAATACAAGCTGTGTAATACATGTATCACGCTTCGATTCCCAGCAATGTATTTTTTGTCCCACCGTTTTTTCCATATTTTTACATTTTAAACACGCTTGTATTAAAAGACCGTTGTAATACATGTATCACGCTTCGATTCCTAGAATGTATTTTTTGTCATATTTGTAGGTTTTAAACATGTATTAATTTTTTGAACATGTATAACGCCATGTAATGTATTCTTTAGATTCCCAGCAATGTATTCTTTAGTATTTTTAAGTGCAAGAGACGAACATATATAAAATAAAACATTAAAAATAAAACTGTAAAAATGAACATATATAAAATAAAATTTTATTATTATTCCATTGAGAGGAGTACATAATCATATTACATATCATTGTCAGAGCGCATAGCATAAAAAGCATCTTCATAATCTAGACATCTCTCCTCACTCCCCTCATCGGAATCATAATATACTGGCCTCCTTTTCTTCTTTATCTTCTTCTTCTTCGGCTTCTTCTTCTTCTTCTTCTTTTTATCCTTCCTCACTCTTAAGGCATCCCTGACGTTGGACGACGCAGGTTGGACCTCCTGCTGGATTGGCGCATGACGTTCCTCACTGTTGATGTTTCTAGAATTCCCAGTTGTTGAACTCATTGTTACGATGAATGTATTATTTAGAATTGTAAAATTGTCTATTTATAGATGAGGTTGAAGATGAAAAGTATGATAATTTAATGCTTGCAATGATGATAACTTGTAAACCGTTCATATTCTGGAACGATATTTTCTTGTAAACCGTTCATATGTTGGGAAGAGCAAGGGTTAATTATATTACGACGGTTAGAAGTATTGACCATAGCGATATCCCTTATAATCCAAGCGTAATTTTATGAAAATGTTTTACCAGGGTTCGAACCTTGTACCACGTATCGCTACGGTTAGTTTAAATAACCGTTGTGATATATTTAAAATAATATATAATATATCATAACGGTTATTTAAGATAACCGTTGTGAAATATTTACCTATATAAGGGAATTAACTTTCCCTTTTTGACAGTCGCGCCGTTTCCTTCACAGCGAAACCTTAGCACCCAAACTTCATCTTTTTTTAGAATCTGCGAGAAGAAATACAAGAAGTATGAAGCTTTTGATTTAAGCTTCTTCCTCCTTGTAGTTCTTCTTGCAGAATCTAAAACTAGATGAACATGGTGATGATGCTGGCGGTAGCAAGCGTAATGTACATATTGTTTATGGAAAATAAGGTAGTCTTCTACTTCAATCTTTTTGTTAAATAGTTCCCATTATCTCGTTTGCTTCATGTTGTTTTTGTTTATTGTTCTCATTTTGTGCAGATTCGACTTCAATGCTTCACAAGCAAGGTGAACTTCATTGTAATGGTACAGTCCCACTTCTTAGGGTTTTGTTTCAACTTTTGGTTGTTTTGTTTTGAATACTAACTAATTTTCTTCATTGCTTCCCACTTCTTAGGGTTTGTTTCACATGGTGATGATGATGGTGGTACATATATATATGAATTCATTCTGATAAGGTACATATATATATGAATTCATTCTTATATTGTATATGAAATTTAGTTTATTATATACTATGTACATTGTTTGTTTCACTATCCTTTTATTGAAAATGAAATCAGTTAAATTGATATAGAACATTAGTTTATTATATATATACTATGTATAGTGTATATAGTTAAATTTAATACTAACTAATTTTCATCATTGCTTCCCACTTCTTAGGATTTGTTTCACATGGTGATGATGATGGTGGTACCTATATATGAATTCATTCTGATAAGGTACATATATATGAATTCATTCTGATATTGTATATCAAATTTAGTTTATTATATACTATGTATATCGTTTGTTTCACTGTCCTTTTATTGAAAATGTAATCAGTTAAATTTCTATAGAACATTATAATCTGAAAATTAAGATGTATTTGAAAACCAACCTTTATCATGTCAATGTTTTCTGAATTGCGTCCATTTCATTCAGCACATTTAATGTTCCTTAACATAAAATTTATGGTTCAATGGTCCATTTGCTTCAATTCATTGATATCTTTTATTATAGTTTACCTCATCGTCGTCACTAATCGTCGTGGTTGTTAAGATCATGATCATTGTTATGATGATAAAATCGTGGTGATTTTTGGCGATGATGAATTAAACTATAATAAAAGATATCGATGGATTGAAGGAAACCGACCATCGAACCAAAAATTTTATGTTAAGGAACATAAAATGTGCGGAATGAAATGGATGCAATTCGAAAAACAGTGGTGTGTTTAAGTTGGTTTTCAAGAATAGTTTAATTTTTAGATTATATAGTTCTTTACCAATTTTAATGGTTGTATTTGTTTAATTAGGGGGATGGTAAAACAAGCAATATACATTTGTATTTAATAAACTAAGGGTACATTCCACAACGGTTGAGACAAATAACCGTTGTGATAGTTAACATATATGACAACGGTTCATACTGATAACCGTTGTGATAGTTAATATATATTACAATGGTTGAAATATCTAACCATTGCAATATATTGCGCGCTTCCAGAATACAACAATGGTTTCTAGACCGTTGTAGAAACGATGAACTTACAACAACAATCTACATAACAACGCCTTCGCCCGCGTCATTATATGTCATTCCCAACCGTTGCTAAATGGGTTTTTTGTAGTAGTGGTGGTTTCGGTGCTTCTTCTTTGAGATCCAAAGTATGACCTCAAGCCAACACCTTCTCCAACACCACGAACACGACCTCCATGCTCAGCTGTTCCGAAAGCTTCCAATAAAATATCATGTCGTGCTTCCGGAACAAATGTGCCTTCACGGGCCGCCACAACCAAATTATCCTACACAACATGAGCAACTTACATAAGCAAACGCATTTAAATAACATAAGCAAAAAAAAACATATACTTATAATTTTCTCAGCAACTACTCTTGAAGCCTCAGAGGTGTACTCTCCATTAGGTCTTAATCGAGCCCTCTTCCATTTCTCATGTCTTGACGGTGGAGATGGGATGTCACCATCTCCTCTTTCTTGTTGTTTTTCCTGTATGATTCTCTTCTCAAGTTTCCTGTAACCCCCACGAGACAATCTATGGGGGTACATATTTTTTGCTTTGTTTTGAATTCCAACTTCGCTTTTAGCCTGTTATTAACATTGTAAGTTCTTGGATTGGCTGGAATTTTGGTAAAATAAAGGTTGTTCAATGTTGATGTCAAGGTGGTGATGTTGCAACATTGAGTCTTAACACTGGGTTGTGTTAAGTAGTGAAGCTGTTCAATGTTTGATGTCATATGGGTGATGTCACAACATTGAGTCTTAACACTGGGTTGTGTTAAGTGTGAAGTTGGATGTTTGATGTCACAAGCGATGTTGTGACATTAGATCTGAAGAATTAATAACATCAGGTTTAGTGATGTTGTTAGGGTTTGCGTTTTAGCTGGAATTGTGGAGAGCTGGTAGTCTCATTGGATACGAATATCTTGGGTTAGATATTCTCTGTTGCATAGAGATTTGATGCAGATTTGTAGGAGATTTAAAAGGTTGAAGATTTGAAAAGATTTTGGGGATAAAATCTGTTTTCAAGATTCAGTTTTAAATAACAAATCAGATCAAATATTGCAAGGAGTCCAAGCCCAATTCAGGTGGCTATATAAAGCGCATAGATCAAAGGAAGAAAGTACAGAAATACAGAGAGAAGATCAAGAGCATAGGCTGAGTGTCTTGAGTATTTTGTACGAGTTGTGTATACACCATTCTAGGTTGAATTGGTGATTTGTTTTCTGTCCTCTCTTAGAAGTTGTGAAGCGATAGAGAGTTGTCACTTGATCAAAGCTGTGAAGCAGAATCAAGGTTTCTCAAAGAGGTTGTTCTTTGAGTGTTTTAGGGATTGAGTAGTGTTCTCATATCTAAGTGGTTTCTTAGGTAGGAACTCACTAGTAGGAATTAAGTTTAGGAGATTATCAACTGGGTTGTTGAGTCTGTAAATTAATTCTACAAGTAGTGAATTTCATCCCTGGCTTGGTAGCCCCCAGATTAGGTTGTTTGAACTGAACTGGGTTAACAATTTGGTGTGTTCTTCTGTTGGTTATTTTGTCCATTGTGCAGAGTGTGTTGTTGTAACATCGTGTGTGACATCACACATATCTGGTACCAGAATTTCAATTGGTATCAGAGCAGGCATCCTGTCTGTCTCTGGGTGAGATCTAGGGAAGTTACTTTCTGGTGTAAAGATGGACAAAGAAGTTGGAGGATTTGTCAACAGACCCCCTATATTGGATGGTTCCAATTATGATTATTGGAAGCTAAGGATGACCACCTTCTTGAAATCCTTGGACAGCAGGGCTTGGAAGGCCACTATTAAAGAATGGAAAGCACCTGTTGTGTGTGAGAAAGATGATGATGGGAAAGATAAAGAAGGCACCTCAAAGCTGAAACCTGAAGAAGAATGGACCAAGGAAGAAGATGAGCTTGCCCTTGGAAATTCAAAAGCCCTAAAATGCTATCTTTAATGGAGTTGACAAGAACATATTCAGGTTGATCAACTCATGTGAAGCTGCTAAGGTTGCATGGGATATTTTGAAGGCTACTCATGAAGGTACATCTAGAGTTAAGATGTCAAGACTTCAGCTTCTAACATCTAAGTTTGAAAGCCTGAAGATGAAGGAAGATGAGACTATTCATGACTTCCACATGAGTGTTCTTGAGCTGGCTAATGCATCTAGTGCTCTTGGAGAGAAAATGTCAGAAGAAAAGCTTGTAAGGAAGATTCTTAGGTTACTCCCTAAGAGGTACAAGATGAAGGTGACTGCCATTGAAGAAGCACAAGACATCAGCCAAATGAGGGTTGATGAGCTCATTGGATCTCTGCAAACATTTGAGCTTGGGTTAAATGAAGAAGAACCTGAAATGAAGCCAAAAAGTATAGCCTTGACTTCAAATGCTCAAGAAGAGAAAGGGAAGAGTACTGAATCCCAGGAGGATTTATCTCAAGCCATAGCTATGTTGGGAAGGCAGTTCAACAAGGTGTTCAAGAGGATGAACAATAACTCCAAGCCTAATGTCAAGAACATCTCTTCTGACATCAGCAAGTCAATAGAAAAGGATGAAGAGAAGACTGCCCAAGATAAAGGAGTTCAGTGCTTTGAATGTGAAGGGTATGGACATGTCAAGAACGAGTGTCCCACATTCTTGAAGAAGCAGAAGAAGGGCATGACAGTTTCCTGGTCTGACTTTGATAGTGAAAGTGAAAGTGAGTCAGCAAAGCATGTCAGAGCTTTGACAGGAACTGTTGTTTCTGATGATGATTCTAGTGATGGGGAAATAACTTTTGAGGAGTTAGCTTCTACTTATCAAGGGCTTTGTCTAAAGAGTGCTGAAATCTATCAAGAAAACAAGAGTCAAAAGAAACAGCTTGCTCAGCTTGAGACTGCTACAGCTGATTTGGAAAATGAAGTCTCACTGGTCAAAGCTCATCTTGATCATATGACTAAATCTATTAGGATGCTGAACAGTGGTACAGACACACTTGATAAGATCCTTCAGACAGAGAAGGTTGCTGGAGATAAGACAGGCCTAGGATTTGTGGTTGAGGAAAGGGTTTCTGCTGAAGCAAGCACTTCAGGAACCAAAAAGGAGATGTCTCAACCAATGTCTCAACATCACAAAAAGAGATAAAATCCTAAACCTAAGCAGGTTGCTAATCCACAATCTCAGAATGTTGGGAAGATGCATGTTCATGGTCCTCATCAAGGGAAGGTTCAAGGAGCCAAGCAATTTATGCCTCCTTAGTACCATAGAAGCATGCAGGCTGCAAGGTTCAAACAGAACATGTTCCATCAGATGTCTCAACATCAAGGAAACATGTATGGATATAATAATGTTGTGCCTCATTATTAAGGAAGGAGAAATCCACATCACCATAGGAAAGAGCCTAAAAGATAGCCTAGAAGACAACAGCCTTACCATAGAAGACCGTCAAACTATGGAAGAAGAAGACAACATTATGGGTGGCAACCACAGCAGTATCATCATCAAGGTGGTAGAAGGTTTAACAACTTCAGAGAAGAGAGAGTAAGGCGCTTCTATTGTGGAAGATTTGGTCATATGCAGTTTTCTTGCTTTAAACTGCATGGATATCCCAAATCTGTTCCTCAACCCAGACAGAAGGAAGTCAGGCCCAAGGTGGTGAAACAATGGGTTCCTAAAGCTCAGGTCACATGTCTATTGGCTCATACCTCAGATGGACATATTGCCATGGATGCATGGTACTTTGACAGTGGATGTTCAAAGCACATGACTGGATCCAAGGAACATTTGGTGGAGTTCAATCCTTGCCATGCAAATAAGGTTGTGTTTGGCAATGGAGAAAAAGGAGTAGTATAAGGAGTTAGAAGAGTGAAGAATCATGATGGTCTTACTCTTGATAGTATGATCCTTGTCCAAGGTTTGAGTGTTAATTTAATTAGCATAAGTCAGCTGTGTGATGAAAGGTGTAAGGTCAGCTACACCAAAGATGAGTGTGTGGTGACAAATAAGCAGAATGAGGTAGTGATGAAGGGAATAAGATCCAGAGATAATTGCTATCAATGGGTACCTCAATTGGACAGCTTATCTGGTGATGTTAAGGGTGATGTTGTAACATCAGATTATGACCACAAGTGTGAAAGTCTGCTGAAAGGTCAATTAGGGTTAATTACTCTTAATGTGAATCCTTTTGAATTTTTAAAAGGAAAGTTAATTTGGATGGAGAAACTCATTGATTGGTCTTTAAGGGATACACAAATTCAGGCACCATACCTTAGACCCTCATTCCCTACTGTAGCAATATCACGCTTCATCAAAACTCATATCTCCCAACTGTTCATCTCCTTCAACAAGAAGAATCATCAGTCTCTGAACCGTTACTACTTCAAGGGAATCATGTCAAAACAGATGTCTTCTCCATCAAAGAAATCTGCTTCTCAAAGTTCTTCGCAGGAAAAAGTTAGGGTTTCTTCAGACGAAGGTTCTGCAGCTGATACTATGAACATATAGCCTATTTCCATGATGCTCCCAGAGTCAGGTAAATCTAGACCTTCTAAACGTGTTTCAAAAAGGGCCGCGACTACCTTTAGAGATAATGAAACAAAGAAGCTTGTTACTAGTGTTTTATTTAGTGATAAAACAGCACCTAGGTCATCCACTTATCAAACTGTTGAAGAAAAGTTTGATGTAGACAAAAGAATGGGTAATCTAGCTACCAACATCTTGGACAAAGGTATACCTGTAAAAGGAATTTTTGTACCTTTGAATCAGATGCCTGCAGAAAAGGTAGACATGCAAGGAGTTTATTCAGAACTTCATAGACTTTCTATGTCTGTTATTGAAGATTCTGAAGTGGGAGTGGAAGAAGATGATGTGCATAAGGAAGCTAATGTTAAGGCAGATGTTAGAACGTCACCTGTTGAAACTACTCCTGGTGAAGAAAAGAATAAGGATGTGATCAATGTGGCTGACTTATCTGATGATGAAGTCATTGGAAATGTTGTTCCAAGTATTGCTAAGAGACTGAAGACAAGGAAAAGAAAGACTGTTGAATCCTCTCCAAAGAAGTTTTCTGAAGGCAAAAAGAAAACTGCTGGTGTTGGACCTACAAAACCTTGGAGCAAGGTTGCTACCTCCTCCAAAAAGAGGAAGATACGGGAAGATTCTGATTCTGACTTTGATGTTGAGGATGATGTTCAAGACATCACACCTGTCAGAAAAATAATTTTGAAGAGAATCTCTGACAAAGTCCCTGAAGTACCAGTGGACAACATTTTCTTTCATTATGCCAGCAGTGCATCAATGTGGAAATTTGTATATCAAAGAAAACTAGCCCTAGAGAGGGAGCTTGGGAAAGAAGTTTTAGAGATGAAGGATATTATGGAGCTGATTAATGAGGCTGGGTTGGTGAAGACTGTGACCAAATTTCCTAAGTGCTATGAGGGTCTTGTCAAAGAATTTATTGTCAACATTTCTGGAAAAATTGTTGATAAAAAGAGCATTGATTTCATGAAAGTCTATGTGAGAGGAAAGTGCATTAAGTTCTCTCCTGATACTATCAACAAGTATCTGGGAAAAGATGATGAGGAGTATAGTGAACTTGAGATGACTGATAATGAAATATGTAAAGAGATTACAGCTGGTCAGGTAAAGGTTTGGCCATTGAAAGGGAAGTTGAAGGCTAGTAAACTTAGCATCAAGTATGTCATTCTTCACAGAATTGGGGCAGCCAACTGGGTGTCAACAAACCACAAGACAACAATAGTTGTTGGATTGGGTAGGTTTATCTATGCTGTTGGGAAGAAGATCAAGTTTGACTTTGGAAGCTACATCTTTGAGCAAGTGGTGAAACATGCTGAAACAAATGCTATCAAGTTACCTATAGCATTCCCATCCCTTGTTTGTGGAATCATCGTGGAGCAACATCCTGAAACTTTAACAAGTTCAGATATAGCTTGCAAGAGGAAGTCAGCCTTGTCCTTGCACCCTAAGTTGTTTGTTGGACATCATGTTCCAGACATTGTTGTAACATCAGTTGTTGGTGGCAAAAAGAGTACCAAGGCTGAATTACTTGAAGAACTGAAGGCCACTTGCAAAGACCTTGAAGAGGTCATTAGTACCAGCACAGCAAGAAAGATGAAGATAGAACTGCTGATAAAATCCTTGGAACAAGGTGATGGTGATAAAAGTGCCAATGTCAATACTGAAAACTCAGAAACTGAAGATGGTGGAGATGGTACCAGCTCTAATGAAGACTAGTTTCCTTGCTGCTTTTTCTAGATAGTAGTTTAGTTTTTTTTCTGTTTTTGTTTCTGCACTTAATGTGCCTAATATGTAATTTGAATATTGTGCCTGTTTATGCACTACTTCTGTTTTTGTTCTATGATTTGTTATGTCTTTTTGCTGACTTTCGACTGACAATGCGAGCTAGTTTAGGACTAACTGTAGTGAGTAGGACTTACATGTTGAGGTTTGTCCAATTGTGGCTAAAAAGGGGGAGAAATAGCCAAGAGTATCAAGAGTTCAAGTGTCAAATGCTGCTATAGTGATGTGATGCAGAAGTGCAGAAATTGAGGGGGAGTAATTGCTGCTGAACAGCTGTTATGCTGTGTTATGCTGGTTCTTGTTTTGAGGGGGGGCACCTTTGTTGATTGTTGAATATTGTAGCTGTTGAAGATGGTGCTGCAGCAGAGTTTTGTGTGAAGTGAAGTCTTTTTTTATTGAAGATGCTGCTGCTTGAAGTTTCAAAAAATATTCAAGATGCTGCTGCTTGAAGTTTCAAAAAATATTCAAGTTTATTCCGCTGCTGAAGTCTCTGAAGGTGCAGAGATTGTTTTAGCCAAAATTAGCCAAAGGGGGAGATTGTAAGTTCTTGGATTGGCTGGAATTTTGGTAAAACAAAGGTTGTTCAATGTTGATGTCAAGGTGGTGATGTTGCAACATTGAGTTTTAACACTGAGTTGTGTTAAGTAGTGAAGCTGTTCAATGTTTGATGTCATATGGGTGATGTCACAACATTGAGTCTTAACACTGGGATGTGTTAAGTGTGAAGTTGGATGTCTGATGTCACAAGCGATGTTGTGACATTAGATCTGCAGAATTAATAACATCAGGTTTAGTGATGTTGTTAGGGTTTGCGTTTTAGCTGGAATTGTGGAGAGCTGGTAGTCTCATTGAATACGAATATCTTGGGTTAGATATTCTCTGTTGCATAGAGATTTGATGCAGATTTGTAAGAGATTTAAAAGGTTGAAGATTTGAAAAGATTTTGGGGATAAAATCTATTTTGAAGATTCAGTTTTAAATAACAAATCAGATCAAATATTGCAAGGAGTCCAAGCCCAATTCAGGTGGCTGTATAAAGCGCATAGATCAAAGGAAGAAAGTACAGGAATACAGAGAGAAGATCAAGAGCATAGGCTGAGTGTCTTGAGTATTTTTTACGAGTTTTGTATACACCATTCTAGGTTGAATTGGTGAGTCGTTTTCTGTCCTCTCTTAGAAGCTGTGAAGCGATAGAGAGTTGTCACTTGATCAAAGCTGTGAAGCAGGATCAAGGTTTCTCAAAGAGGTTGTTCTTTGAGTGTTTTAGGGATTGAGTAGTGTTCTCATATCTAAGTGGTTTCTTAGGTAGGAACTCACTAGTAGGAATTAAGTTTAGGAGATTGTCAACTGGGTTGTTGAGTCTGTAAATTAATTCTACAAGTAGTGAATTTCATCCCTGGCTTGGTAGCCCCCAGATTAGGTTGTTTGAACTGAACTGGGTTAACAATTTGGTGTGTTCTTCTGTTGGTTATTTTGTCCATTGTGCAGAGTGTGTTGTTGTAACATCGTGTGTGACATCACACATATCTGGTACCAGAATTTCAATTGGTATCAGAGCAGGCATCCTGTCTGTCTCTGGGTGAGATCTAGGGAAGTTACTTTCTGGTGTAAAGATGGACAAAGAAGTTGGAGGATTTGTCAACAGACCCCCTATATTGGATGGTTCCAATTATGATTATTGGAAGCTAAGGATGACCACCTTCTTGAAATCCTTGGACAGCAGGGCTTGGAAGGCCACTATTAAAGAATGGAAAGCACCTGTTGTGTGTGAGAAAGATGATGATGGGAAAGATAAAGAAGGCACCTCAAAGCTGAAACCTGAAGAAGAATGGACCAAGGAAGAAGATGAGCTTGCCCTTGGAAATTCAAAAGCCCTAAAATGTTATCTTTAATGGAGTTGACAAGAACATATTCAGGTTGATCAACTCATGTGAAGCTGCTAAGGTTGCATGGGATATTTTGAAGGCTACTCATGAAGGTACATCTAGAGTTAAGATGTCAAGACTTCAGCTTCTAACATCTAAGTTTGAAAGCCTGAAGATGAAGGAAGATGAGACTATTCATGACTTCCACATGAGTGTTCTTGAGCTGGCCAATGCATCTAGGGCTCTTGGAGAGAAAATGTCAGAAGAAAAGCTTGTAAGGAAGATTCTTAGGTCACTCCCTAAGAGGTACAAGATGAAGGTGACTGCCATTGAAGAAGCACAAGACATCAGCCAGATGAGGGTTGATGAGCTCATTGGATCTCTGCAAACATTTGAGCTTGGGTTAAATGAAGAAGAACCTGAAATGAAGCCAAAAAGTATAGCCTTGACTTCAAATGCTCAAGAAGATAAAGGGAAGAGTACTGAATCCCAGGAGGATTTATCTCAGGCCATAGCTATGTTGGGAAGGCAGTTCAACAAGGTGTTCAAGAGGATGAACAATAACTCCAGGCCTAATGTCAAGAACATCTCTTCTGACATCAGCAAGTCAATAAAGAAGGATGAAGAGAAGACTGCTCAAGATAAAGGAGTTCAGTGCTTTGAATGTGAAGGGTATGGACATGTCAAGAACGAGTGTCCCACATTCTTGAAGAAGCAGAAGAAGGGCATGACAGTTTCCTGGTCTGACTCTGATAGTGAAAGTGAAAGTGAGTCAGCAAAGCATGTCAGAGCTTTGACAGGAACTGTTGTTTCTGATGATGATTCTAGTGATGGGGAAATAACTTTTGAGGAGTTAGCTTCTACTTATCAAGTGCTTTGTCTAAAAAGTGCTGAAATCTGTCAAGAAAACAAGAGTCAAAAGAAACAGCTTGCTCAGCTTGAGACTGCTACAGCTGATTTGGAAAATGAAGTCTCACTGGTCAAAGCTCATCTTGATCATATGACTAAATCTATTAGGATGCTGAACAGTGGTACAGACACACTTGATAAGATCCTTCAGACAGAGAAGGTTGCTGGAGATAAGACAGGCCTAGGATTTATGGTTGAGGAAAGGGTTTCTGCTGAAGCAAGCACTTCAGGAACCAAAAAGGAGATGTCTCAACATCACAAAAAGTGATAGAATCCTAAACCTAAGCAGGTTGCTAATCCACAATCTCAGAATGTTGGGAAGATGCATGTTCATGGTCCTCATCAAGGGAAGGTTCAAGGGGCCAAGCAATTTATGCCTCCTTAGTACCATAGAAGCATGCAGGCTGCAAGGTTCAAACAGAACATGTTCCATCAGATGTCTCAACATCAAGGAAACATGTATGGATATAATAATGTTGTGCCTCATTATTAAGGAAGGAGAAAGCCACATCACCATAGGAAACAGCCTAAAAGACAGCCTAGAAGACAACAGCCTTACCATAGAAGACCGTCAAACTATGGAAGAAGAAGACAACATTATGGGTGGCAGCCACAGCAGTATCATCATCAAGGTGGTAGAAGGTTTAACAACTTCAGAGAAGAGAGAGTAAGGCGCTTCTATTATGGAAGATTTGGTCATATGCAGTTTTCTTGCTTTAAACTGCATAGATATCCCAAATCTGTTCCTCAACCCAGACAGAAGGAAGTCAGGCCCAAGGTGGTGAAACAATGGGTTCCTAAAGCTCAGGTCACATGTCTATTGGCTCATACCTCAGATGGACATATTGCCATGGATGCATGGTACTTTGACAGTGGATGTTCAAAGCACATGACTGGATCCAAGGAACATTTGGTGGAGTTCAATCCTTGCCATGCAAATAAGGTTGTGTTTGGCAATGGAGAAAAAGGAGTAGTATAAGGAGTTAGAAGAGTGAAGAATCATGATGGTCTTACTCTTGATAGTATGATCCTTGTCCAAGGTTTGAGTGTTAATTTAATTAGCATAAGTCAGCTGTGTGATGAAAGGTGTAAGGTCAGCTACACCAAAGATGAGTGTGTGGTGACAAATAAGCAGAATGAGGTAGTGATGAAGGGAATAAGATCCAGAGATAATTGCTATCAATGGGTACCTCAATTGGACAGCTTATCTGGTGATGTTAAGGGTGATGTTGTAACATCAGATTATGACCACAAGTGTGAAAGTCTGCTGAAAGGTCAATTAGGGTTAATTACTCTTAATGTGAATCCTTTTGAATTTTTAAAAGGAAAGTTAATTTGGATGGAGAAACTCATTGATTGGTCTTTAAGGGATACACAAATTCAGGCACCATACCTTAGACCCTCATTCCCTACTGTAGCAATATCACGCTTCATCAAAACTCATATCTCCCAACTGTTCATCTCCTTCAACAAGAAGAATCATCAGTCTCTGAACCGTTACTACTTCAAGGGAATCATGTCAAAACAGATGTCTTCTCCATCAAAGAAATCTGCTTCTCAAAGTTCTTCGCAGGAAAAAGTTAGGGTTTCTTCAGACGAAGGTTCTGCAGCTGATACTATGAACATATAGCCTATTTCCATGATGCTCCCAGAGTCAGGTAAATCTAGACCTTCTAAACGTGTTTCAAAAAGGGCCGCGACTACCTTTAGAGATAATGAAACAAAGAAGCTTGTTACTAGTGTTTTATTTAGTGATAAAACAGCACCTAGGTCATCCACTTATCAAACTGTTGAAGAAAAGTTTGATGTAGACAAAAGAATGGGTAATCTAGCTACCAACATCTTGGACAAAGGTATACCTGTAAAAGGAATTTTTGTACCTTTGAATCAGATGCCTGCAGAAAAGGTAGACATGCAAGGAGTTTATTCAGAACTTCATAGACTTTCTATGTCTGTTATTGAAGATTCTGAAGTGGGAGTGGAAGAAGATGATGTGCATAAGGAAGCTAATGTTAAGGCAGATGTTAGAACGTCACCTGTTGAAACTACTCCTGGTGAAGAAAAGAATAAGGATGTGATCAATGTGGCTGACTTATCTGATGATGAAGTCATTGGAAATGTTGTTCCAAGTATTGCTAAGAGACTGAAGACAAGGAAAAGAAAGACTGTTGAATCCTCTCCAAAGAAGTTTTCTGAAGGCAAAAAGAAAACTGCTGGTGTTGGACCTACAAAACCTTGGAGCAAGGTTGCTACCTCCTCCAAAAAGAGGAAGATACGGGAAGATTCTGATTCTGACTTTGATGTTGAGGATGATGTTCAAGACATCACACCTGTCAGAAAAATAATTTTGAAGAGAATCTCTGACAAAGTCCCTGAAGTACCAGTGGACAACATTTTCTTTCATTATGCCAGCAGTGCATCAATGTGGAAATTTGTATATCAAAGAAAACTAGCCCTAGAGAGGGAGCTTGGGAAAGAAGTTTTAGAGATGAAGGATATTATGGAGCTGATTAATGAGGCTGGGTTGGTGAAGACTGTGACCAAATTTCCTAAGTGCTATGAGGGTCTTGTCAAAGAATTTATTGTCAACATTTCTGGAAAAATTGTTGATAAAAAGAGCATTGATTTCATGAAAGTCTATGTGAGAGGAAAGTGCATTAAGTTCTCTCCTGATACTATCAACAAGTATCTGGGAAAAGATGATGAGGAGTATAGTGAACTTGAGATGACTGATAATGAAATATGTAAAGAGATTACAGCTGGTCAGGTAAAGGTTTGGCCATTGAAAGGGAAGTTGAAGGCTAGTAAACTTAGCATCAAGTATGTCATTCTTCACAGAATTGGGGTAGCCAACTGGGTGCCAACAAACCACAAGACAACAATAGTTGTTGGATTGGGTAGGTTTATCTATGCTGTTGGGAAGAAGATCAAGTTTGACTTTGGAAGCTACATCTTTGAGCAAGTGGTGAAACATGCTGAAACAAATGCTATCAAGTTACCTATAGCATTCCCATCCCTTGTTTGTGGAATCATCGTGGAGCAACATCCTGAAACTTTAACAAGTTCAGATATAGCTTGCAAGAGGAAGTCAGCCTTGTCCTTGCACCCTAAGTTGTTTGCTGGACATCATGTTCCAGACATTGTTGTAACATCAGTTGTTGGTGGCAAAAAGAGTACCAAGGCTGAATTACTTGAAGAACTGAAGGCCACTTGCAAAGACCTTGAAGAGGTCATTCGTACCAGCACAGCAAGAAAGATGAAGATAGAACTGCTGATAAAATCCTTGGAACAAGGTGATGGTGATAAAAGTGCCAATGTCAATACTGAAAACTCAGAAACTGAAGATGGTGGAGATGGTACCAGCTCTAATGAAGACTAGTTTCCTTGCTGCTTTTTCTAGATAGTAGTTTAGTTTTTTTTCTGTTTTTGTTTCTGCACTTAATGTGCCTAATATGTAATTTGAATATTGTGCCTGTTTATGCACTACTTCTGTTTTTGTTCTATGATTTGTTATGTCTTTTTGCTGACTTTCGACTGACAATGCGAGCTAGTTTAGGACTAACTGTAGTGAGTAGGACTTACATGTTGAGGTTTGTCCAATTGTGGCTAAAAAGGGGGAGAAATAGCCAAGAGTATCAAGAGTTCAAGTGTCAAATGCTGCTATAGTGATGTGATGCAGAAGTTCAGAAATTGAGGGGGAGTAATTGCTGCTGAACAGCTGTTATGCTGTGTTATGCTGGTTCTTGTTTTGAGGGGGGGCACCTTTGTTGATTGTTGAATATTGTAGCTGTTGAAGATGGTGCTGCAGCAGAGTTTTGTGTGAAGTGAAGTCTTTTTTTATTGAAGATGCTGCTGCTTGAAGTTTCAAAAAATATTCAAGATGCTGCTGCTTGAAGTTTCAAAAAATATTCAAGTTTATTCCGCTGCTGAAGTCTCTGAAGGTGCAGAGATTGTTTTAGCCAAAATTAGCCAAAGGGGGAGATTGTAAGTTCTTGGATTGGCTGGAATTTTGGTAAAACAAAGGTTGTTCAATGTTGATGTCAAGGTGGTGATGTTGCAACATTGAGTTTTAACACTGAGTTGTGTTAAGTAGTGAAGCTGTTCAATGTTTGATGTCATATGGGTGATGTCACAACATTGAGTCTTAACACTGGGATGTGTTAAGTGTGAAGTTGGATGTCTGATGTCACAAGCGATGTTGTGACATTAGATCTGCAGAATTAATAACATCAGGTTTAGTGATGTTGTTAGGGTTTGCGTTTTAGCTGGAATTGTGGAGAGCTGGTAGTCTCATTGAATACGAATATCTTGGGTTAGATATTCTCTGTTGCATAGAGATTTGATGCAGATTTGTAAGAGATTTAAAAGGTTGAAGATTTGAAAAGATTTTGGGGATAAAATCTGTTTTGAAGATTCAGTTTTAAATAACAAATCAGATCAAATATTGCAAGGAGTCCAAGCCCAATTCAGGTGGCTGTATAAAGCGCATAGATCAAAGGAAGAAAGTACAGGAATACAGAGAGAAGATCAAGAGCATAGGCTGAGTGTCTTGAGTATTTTTTACGAGTTTTGTATACACCATTCTAGGTTGAATTGGTGAGTCGCTTTCTGTCCTCTCTTAGAAGCTGTGAAGCGATAGAGAGTTGTCACTTGATCAAAGCTGTGAAGCAGGATCAAGGTTTCTCAAAGAGGTTGTTCTTTGAGTGTTTTAGGGATTGAGTAGTGTTCTCATATCTAAGTGGTTTCTTAGGTAGGAACTCACTAGTAGGAATTAAGTTTAGGAGATTGTCAACTGGGTTGTTGAGTCTGTAAATTAATTCTACAAGTAGTGAATTTTATCCCTGGCTTGGTAGCCCCCAGATTAGGTTGTTTGAACTGAACTGGGTTAACAATTTGGTGTGTTCTTCTGTTGGTTATTTTGTCCATTGTGCAGAGTGTGTTGTTGTAACATCGTGTGTGACATCACACATATCTGGTACCAGAATTTCAATTGGTATCAGAGCAGGCATCCTGTCTGTCTCTGGGTGAGATCTAGGGAAGTTACTTTCTGGTGTAAAGATGGACAAAGAAGTTGGAGGATTTGTCAACAGACCCCCTATATTGGATGGTTCCAATTATGATTATTGGAAGCTAAGGATGACCACCTTCTTGAAATCCTTGGACAGCAGGGCTTGGAAGGCCACTATTA
Organism: Lathyrus tuberosus; assembly: GCA_022829125.1. Classification (NCBI taxonomy): domain Eukaryota; kingdom Viridiplantae; phylum Streptophyta; class Magnoliopsida; order Fabales; family Fabaceae; genus Lathyrus; species Lathyrus tuberosus. The sequence continues at coordinate 3,476,956 of JALAZF010000428.1, read as the reverse complement.
AAGAATGGAAAGCACCTGTTGTGTGTGAGAAAGATGATGATGGGAAAGATAAAGAAGGCACCTCAAAGCTGAAACCTGAAGAAGAATGGACCAAGGAAGAAGATGAGCTTGCCCTTGGAAATTCAAAAGCCCTAAAATGCTATCTTTAATGGAGTTGACAAGAACATATTCAGGTTGATCAACTCATGTGAAGCTGCTAAGGTTGCATGGGATATTTTGAAGGCTACTCATGAAGGTACATCTAGAGTTAAGATGTCAAGACTTCAGCTTTTAACATCTAAGTTTGAAAGCCTGAAGATGAAGGAAGATGAGACTATTCATGACTTCCACATGAGTGTTCTTGAGCTGGCCAATGCATCTAGGGCTCTTGGAGAGAAAATGTCAGAAGAAAAGCTTGTAAGGAAGATTCTTAGGTCACTCCCTAAGAGGTACAAGATGAAGGTGACTGCCATTGAAGAAGCACAAGACATCAGCCAGATGAGGGTTGATGAGCTCATTGGATCTCTGCAAACATTTGAGCTTGGGTTAAATGAAGAAGAACCTGAAATGAAGCCAAAAAGTATAGCCTTGACTTCAAATGCTCAAGAAGAGAAAGGGAAGAGTACTGAATCCCAGGAGGATTTATCTCAGGCCATAGCTATGTTGGGAAGGCAGTTCAACAAGGTGTTCAAGAGGATGAACAATAACTCCAGGCCTAATGTCAAGAACATCTCTTCTGACATCAGCAAGTCAATAGAGAAGGATGAAGAGAAGACTGCTCAAGATAAAGGAGTTCAGTGCTTTGAATGTGAAGGGTATGGACATGTCAAGAATGAGTGTCCCACATTCTTGAAGAAGCAGAAGAAGGGCATGACAGTTTCCTGGTCTGACTCTGATAGTGAAAGTGAAAGTGAGTCAGCAAAGCATGTCAGAGCTTTGACAGGAACTGTTGTTTCTGATGATGATTCTAGTGATGGGGAAATAACTTTTGAGGAGTTAGCTTCTACTTATCAAGTGCTTTGTCTAAAGAGTGCTGAAATCTGTCAAGAAAACAAGAGTCAAAAGAAACAGCTTGCTCAGCTTGAGACTGCTACAGCTGATTTGGAAAATGAAGTCTCACTGGTCAAAGCTCATCTTGATCATATGACTAAATCTATTAGGATGCTAAACAGTGGTACAGACACACTTGATAAGATCCTTCAGACAGAGAAGGTTGCTGGAGATAAGACAGGCCTAGGATTTATGGTTGAGGAAAGGGTTTCTGCTGAAGCAAGCACTTCAGGAACCAAAAAGGAGATGTCTCAACATCACAAAAAGAGATAGAATCCTAAACCTAAGCAGGTTGCTAATCCACAATCTCAGAATGTTGGGAAGATGCATGTTCATGGTCCTCATCAAGGGAAGGTTCAAGGGGCCAAGCAATTTATGCCTCCTTAGTACCATAGAAGCATGCAGGCTGCAAGGTTCAAACAGAACATGTTCCATCAGATGTCTCAACATCAAGGAAACATGTATGGATATAATAATGTTGTGCCTCATTATTAAGGAAGGAGAAAGCCACATCACCATAGGAAACAGCCTAAAAGACAGCCTAGAAGACAACAGCCTTACCATAGAAGACCGTCAAACTATGGAAGAAGAAGACAACATTATGGGTGGCAGCCACAGCAGTATCATCATCAAGGTGGTAGAAGGTTTAACAACTTCAGAGAAGAGAGAGTAAGGCGCTTCTATTATGGAAGATTTGGTCATATGCAGTTTTCTTGCTTTAAACTGCATGGATACCCCAAATCTGTTCCTCAACCCAGACAGAAGGAAGTCAGGCCCAAGGTGGTGAAACAATGGGTTCCTAAAGCTCAGGTCACATGTCTATTGGCTCATACCTCAGATGGACATATTGCCATGGATGCATGGTACTTTGACAGTGGATGTTCAAAGCACATGACTGGATCCAAGGAACATTTGGTGGAGTTCAATCCTTGCCATGCAAATAAGGTTGTGTTTGGCAATGGAGAAAAAGGAGTAGGTAAGGAGTTAGAAGAGTGAAGAATCATGATGGTCTTACTCTTGATAGTATGATCCTTGTCCAAGGTTTGAGTGTTAATTTAATTAGCATAAGTCAGCTGTGTGATGAAAGGTGTAAGGTCAGCTACACCAAAGATGAATGTGTGGTGACAAATAAGCAGAATGAGGTAGTGATGAAGGGAATAAGATCCAGAGATAATTGCTATCAATGGGTACCTCAATTGGACAGCTTATCTGGTGATGTTAAGGGTGATGTTGTAACATCAGATTATGACCACAAGTGTGAAAGTCTGCTGAAAGGTCAATTAGGGTTAATTACTCTTAATGTGAATCCTTTTGAATTTTTAAAAGGAAAGTTAATTTGGATGGAGAAACTCATTGATTGGTCTTTAAGGGATACACAAATTCAGGCACCATACCTTAGACCCTCATTCCCTACTGTAGCAATATCACGCTTCATCAAAACTCATATCTCCCAACTGTTCATCTCCTTCAACAAGAAGAATCATCAGTCTCTGAACCGTTACTACTTCAAGGGAATCATGTCAAAACAGATGTCTTCTCCATCAAAGAAATCTGCTTCTCAAAGTTCTTCACAGGAAAAAGTTAGGGTTTCTTCAGACGAAGGTTCTGCAGCTGATACTATGAACATATAGCCTATTTCCATGATGCTCCCAGAGTCAGGTAAATCTAGACCTTCTAAACGTGTTTCAAAAAGGGCCGCGACTACCTTTAGAGATAATGAAACAAAGAAGCTTGTTACTAGTGTTTTATTTAGTGATAAAACAGCACCTAGGTCATCCACTTATCAAACTGTTGAAGAAAAGTTTGATGTAGACAAAAGAATGGGTAATCTAGCTACCAACATCTTGGACAAAGGTATACCTGTAAAAGGAATTTTTGTACCTTTGAATCAGATGCCTGCAGAAAAGGTAGACATGCAAGGAGTTTATTCAGAACTTCATAGACTTTCTATGTCTGTTATTGAAGATTCTGAAGTGGGAGTGGAAGAAGATGATGTGCATAAGGAAGCTAATGTTAAGGCAGATGTTAGAACGTCACCTGTTGAAACTACTCCTGGTGAAGAAAAGAATAAGGATGTGATCAATGTGGCTGACTTATCTGATGATGAAGTCATTGGAAATGTTGTTCCAAGTATTGCTAAGAGACTGAAGACAAGGAAAAGAAAGACTGTTGAATCCTCTCCAAAGAAGTTTTCTGAAGGCAAAAAGAAAACTGCTGGTGTTGGACCTACAAAACCTTGGAGCAAGGTTGCTACCTCCTCCAAAAAGAGGAAGATACGGGAAGATTCTGATTCTGACTTTGATGTTGAGGATGATGTTCAAGACATCACACCTGTCAGAAAAATAATTTTGAAGAGAATCTCTGACAAAGTCCCTGAAGTACCAGTGGACAACATTTTCTTTCATTATGCCAGCAGTGCATCAATGTGGAAATTTGTATATCAAAGAAAACTAGCCCTAGAGAGGGAGCTTGGGAAAGAAGTTTTAGAGATGAAGGATATTATGGAGCTGATTAATGAGGCTGGGTTGGTGAAGACTGTGACCAAATTTCCTAAGTGCTATGAGGGTCTTGTCAAAGAATTTATTGTCAACATTTCTGGAAAAATTGTTGATAAAAAGAGCATTGATTTCATGAAAGTCTATGTGAGAGGAAAGTGCATTAAGTTCTCTCCTGATACTATCAACAAGTATCTGGGAAAAGATGATGAGGAGTATAGTGAACTTGAGATGACTGATAATGAAATATGTAAAGAGATTACAGCTGGTCAGGTAAAGGTTTGGCCATTGAAAGGGAAGTTGAAGGCTAGTAAACTTAGCATCAAGTATGTCATTCTTCACAGAATTGGGGCAGCCAACTGGGTGTCAACAAACCACAAGACAACAATAGTTGTTGGATTGGGTAGGTTTATCTATGTTGTTGGGAAGAAGATCAAGTTTGACTTTGGAAGCTACATCTTTGAGCAAGTGGTGAAACATGCTGAAACAAATGCTATCAAGTTACCTATAGCATTCCCATCCCTTGTTTGTGGAATCATCGTGGAGCAACATCCTGAAACTTTAACAAGTTCAGATATAGCTTGCAAGAGGAAGTCAGCCTTGTCCTTGCACCCTAAGTTGTTTGCTGGACATCATGTTCCAGACATTGTTGTAACATCAGTTGTTGGTGGCAAAAAGAGTACCAAGGCTGAATTACTTGAAGAACTGAAGGCCACTTGCAAAGACCTTTAAGAGGTCATTAGTTCCAGCACAGCAAGAAAGATGAAGATAGAACTGCTGATAAAATCCTTGGAACAAGGTGATGGTGATAAAAGTGCCAATGTCAATACTGAAAACTCAGAAACTGAAGATGGTGGAGATGGTACCAGCTCTAATGAAGACTAGTTTCCTTGCTGCTTTTTCTAGATAGTAGTTTAGTTTTTTTTCTGTTTTTGTTTCTGCACTTAATGTGCCTAATAAGTAATTTGAATATTGTGCCTGTTTATGCACTACTTCTGTTTTTGTTCTATGATTTGTTATGTCTTTTTGCTGACTTTCGACTGACAATGCGAGCTAGTTTAGGACTAACTGTAGTGAGTAGGACTTACATGTTGAGGTTTGTCCAATTGTGGCTAAAAAGGGGGAGAAATAGCCAAGAGTATCAAGAGTTCAAGTGTCAAATGCTGCTATAGTGATGTGATGCAGAAGTGCAGAAATTGAGGGGGAGTAATTGCTGCTGAACAGCTGTTATGCTGTGTTATGCTGGTTCTTGTTTTGAGGGGGGGCACCTTTGTTGATTGTTGAATATTGTAGCTGTTGAAGATGGTGCTGCAGCAGAGTTTTGTGTGAAGTGAAGTCTTTTTTTATTGAAGATGCTGCTGCTTGAAGTTTCAAAAAATATTCAAGATGCTGCTGCTTGAAGTTTCAAAAAATATTCAAGTTTATTCCGCTGCTGAAGTCTCTGAAGGTGCAGAGATTGTTTTAGCCAAAATTAGCCAAAGGGGGAGATTGTAAGTTCTTGGATTGGCTGGAATTTTGGTAAAACAAAGGTTGTTCAATGTTGATGTCAAGGTGGTGATGTTGCAACATTGAGTTTTAACACTGAGTTGTGTTAAGTAGTGAAGCTGTTCAATGTTTGATGTCATATGGGTGATGTCACAACATTGAGTCTTAACACTGGGATGTGTTAAGTGTGAAGTTGGATGTCTGATGTCACAAGCGATGTTGTGACATTAGATCTGCAGAATTAATAACATCAAGTTTAGTGATGTTGTTAGGGTTTGCGTTTTAGCTGGAATTGTGGAGAGCTGGTAGTCTCATTGAATACGAATATCTTGGGTTAGATATTCTCTGTTGCATAGAGATTTGATGCAGATTTGTAAGAGATTTAAAAGGTTGAAGATTTGAAAAGATTTTGGGGATAAAATCTATTTTGAAGATTCAGTTTTAAATAACAAATCAGATCAAATATTGCAAGGAGTCCAAGCCCAATTCAGGTGGCTGTATAAAGCGCATAGATCAAAGGAAGAAAGTACAGGAATACAGAGAGAAGATCAAGAGCATAGGCTGAGTGTCTTGAGTATTTTTTACGAGTTTTGTATACACCATTCTAGGTTGAATTGGTGAGTCGTTTTCTGTCCTCTCTTAGAAGCTGTGAAGCGATAGAGAGTTGTCACTTGATCAAAGCTGTGAAGCAGGATCAAGGTTTCTCAAAGAGGTTGTTCTTTGAGTGTTTTAGGGATTGAGTAGTGTTCTCATATCTAAGTGGTTTCTTAGGTAGGAACTCACTAGTAGGAATTAAGTTTAGGAGATTGTCAACTGGGTTGTTGAGTCTGTAAATTAATTCTACAAGTAGTGAATTTCATCCCTGGCTTGGTAGCCCCCAGATTAGGATGTTTGAACTGAACTGGGTTAACAATTTGGTGTGTTCTTCTGTTGGTTATTTTGTCCATTGTGCAGAGTGTGTTGTTGTAACATCGTGTGTGACATCACACATATCTGGTACCAGAATTTCAATTGGTATCAGAGCAGGCATCCTGTCTGTCTCTGGGTGAGATCTAGGGAAGTTACTTTCTGGTGTAAAGATGGACAAAGAAGTTGGAGGATTTGTCAACAGACCCCCTATATTGGATGGTTCCAATTATGATTATTGGAAGCTAAGGATGACCACCTTCTTGAAATCCTTGGACAGCAGGGCTTGGAAGGCCACTATTAAAGAATGGAAAGCACCTGTTGTGTGTGAGAAAGATGATGATGGGAAAGATAAAGAAGGCACCTCAAAGCTGAAACCTGAAGAAGAATGGACCAAGGAAGAAGATGAGCTTGCCCTTGGAAATTCAAAAGCCCTAAAATGCTATCTTTAATGGAGTTGACAAGAACATATTCAGGTTGATCAACTCATGTGAAGCTGCTAAGGTTGCATGGGATATTTTGAAGGCTACTCATGAAGGTACATCTAGAGTTAAGATGTCAAGACTTCAGCTTCTAACATCTAAGTTTGAAAGCCTGAAGATGAAGGAAGATGAGACTATTCATGACTTCCACATGAGTGTTCTTGAGCTGGCCAATGCATCTAGGGCTCTTGGAGAGAAAATGTCAGAAGAAAAGCTTGTAAGGAAGATTCTTAGGTCACTCCCTAAGAGGTACAAGATGAAGGTGACTGCCATTGAAGAAGCACAAGACATCAGCCAGATGAGGGTTGATGAGCTCATTGGATCTCTGCAAACATTTGAACTTGGGTTAAATGAAGAAGAACCTGAAATGAAGCCAAAAAGTATAGCCTTGACTTCAAATGCTCAAGAAGAGAAAGGGAAGAGTACTGAATCCCAGGAGGATTTATCTCAGGCCATAGCTATGTTGGGAAGGCAGTTCAACAAGGTGTTCAAGAGGATGAACAATAACTCCAGGCCTAATGTCAAGAACATCTCTTCTGACATCAGCAAGTCAATAGAGAAGGATGAAGAGAAGACTGCTCAAGATAAAGGAGTTCAGTGCTTTGAATGTGAAGGGTATGGACATGTCAAGAACGAGTGTCCCACATTCTTGAAGAAGCAGAAGAAGGGCATGACAGTTTCCTGGTCTGACTCTGATAGTGAAAGTGAAAGTGAGTCAGCAAAGCATGTCAGAGCTTTGACAGGAACTGTTGTTTCTGATGATGATTCTAGTGATGGGGAAATAACTTTTGAGGAGTTAGCTTCTACTTATCAAGTGCTTTGTCTAAAGAGTGCTGAAATCTGTCAAGAAAACAAGAGTCAAAAGAAACAGCTTGCTCAGCTTGAGACTGCTACAGCTGATTTGGAAAATGAAGTCTCACTGGTCAAAGCTCATCTTGATCATATGACTAAATCTATTAGGATGCTGAACAGTGGTACAGACACACTTGATAAGATCCTTCAGACAGAGAAGGTTGCTGGAGATAAGACAGGCCTAGGATTTATGGTTGAGGAAAGGGTTTCTGCTGAAGCAAGCACTTCAGGAACCAAAAAGGAGATGTCTCAACATCACAAAAAGAGATAGAATCCTAAACCTAAGCAGGTTGCTAATCCACAATCTCAGAATGTTGGGAAGATGCATGTTCATGGTCCTCATCAAGGGAAGGTTCAAGGGGCCAAGCAATTTATGCCTCCTTAGTACCATAGAAGCATGCAGGCTGCAAGGTTCAAACAGAACATGTTCCATCAGATGTCTCAACATCAAGGAAACATGTATGGATATAATAATGTTGTGCCTCATTATTAAGGAAGGAGAAAGCCACATCACCATAGGAAACAGCCTAAAAGACAGCCTAGAAGACAACAGCCTTACCATAGAAGACCGTCAAACTATGGAAGAAGAAGACAACATTATGGGTGGCAGCCACAGCAGTATCATCATCAAGGTGGTAGAAGGTTTAACAACTTCAGAGAAGAGAGAGTAAGGCGCTTCTATTATGGAAGATTTGGTCATATGCAATTTTCTTGCTTTAAACTGCATGGATATCCCAAATCTGTTCCTCAACCCAGACAGAAGGAAGTCAGGCCCAAGGTGGTGAAACAATGGGTTCCTAAAGCTCAGGTCACATGTCTATTGGCTCATACCTCAGATGGACATATTGCCATGGATGCATGGTACTTTGACAGTGGATGTTCAAAGCACATGACTGGATCCAAGGAACATTTGGTGGAGTTCAATCCTTGCCATGCAAATAAGGTTGTGTTTGGCAATGGAGAAAAAGGAGTAGTATAAGGAGTTAGAAGAGTGAAGAATCATGATGGTCTTACTCTTGATAGTATGATCCTTGTCCAAGGTTTGAGTGTTAATTTAATTAGCATAAGTCAGTTGTGTGATGAAAGGTGTAAGGTCAGCTACACCTAAGATGAGTGTGTGGTGACAAATAAGCAGAATGAGGTAGTGATGAAGGGAATAAGATCCAGAGATAATTGCTATCAATGGGTACCTCAATTGGACAGCTTATCTGGTGATGTTAAGGGTGATGTTGTAACATCAGATTATGACCACAAGTGTGAAAGTCTGCTGAAAGGTCAATTAGGGTTAATTACTCTTAATGTGAATCCTTTTGAATTTTTAAAAGGAAAGTTAATTTGGATGGAGAAACTCATTGATTGGTCTTTAAGGGATACACAAATTCAGGCACCATACCTTAGACCCTCATTCCCTACTGTAGCAATATCACGCTTCATCAAAACTCATATCTCCCAACTGTTCATCTCCTTCAACAAGAAGAATCATCAGTCTCTGAACCGTTACTACTTCAAGGGAATCATGTCAAAACAAATGTCTTCTCCATCAAAGAAATCTGCTTCTCAAAGTTCTTCGCAGGAAAAAGTTAGGGTTTCTTCAGACGAAGGTTCTGCAGCTGATACTATGAACATATAGCCTATTTCCATGATGCTCCCAGAGTCAGGTAAATCTAGACCTTCTAAACGTGTTTCAAAAAGGGTCGCGACTACCTTTAGAGATAATGAAACAAAGAAGCTTGTTACTAGTGTTTTATTTAGTGATAAAACAGCACCTAGGTCATCCACTTATCAAACTGTTGAAGAAAAGTTTGATGTAGACAAAAGAATGGGTAATCTAGCTACCAACATCTTGGACAAAGGTATACCTGTAAAAGGAATTTTTGTACCTTTGAATCAGATGCCTGCAGAAAAGGTAGACATGCAAGGAGTTTATTCAGAACTTCATAGACTTTCTATGTCTGTTATTGAAGATTCTGAAGTGGGAGTGGAAGAAGATGATGTGCATAAGGAAGCTAATGTTAAGGCAGATGTTAGAACGTCACCTGTTGAAACTACTCCTGGTGAAGAAAAGAATAAGGATGTGATCAATGTGGCTGACTTATCTGATGATGAAGTCATTGGAAATGTTGTTCCAAGTATTGCTAAGAGACTGAAGACAAGGAAAAGAAAGACTGTTGAATCCTCTCCAAAGAAGTTTTCTGAAGGCAAGAAGAAAACTGCTGGTGTTGGACCTACAAAACCTTGGAGCAAGGTTGCTACCTCCTCCAAAAAGAGGAAGATACGGGAAGATTCTGATTCTGACTTTGATGTTGAGGATGATGTTCAAGACATCACACCTGTCAGAAAAATAATTTTGAAGAGAATCTCTGACAAAGTCCCTGAAGTACCAGTGGACAACATTTTCTTTCATTATGCCAGCAGTGCATCAATGTGGAAATTTGTATATCAAAGAAAACTAGCCCTAGAGAGGGAGCTTGGGAAAGAAGTTTTAGAGATGAAGGATATTATGGAGCTGATTAATGAGGCTGGGTTGGTGAAGACTGTGACCAAATTTCCTAAGTGCTATGAGGGTCTTGTCAAAGAATTTATTGTCAACATTTCTGGAAAAATTGTTGATAGAAAGAGCATTGATTTCATGAAAGTCTATGTGAGAGGAAAGTGCATTAAGTTCTCTCCTGATACTATCAACAAGTATCTGGGAAAAGATGATGAGGAGTATAGTGAACTTGAGATGACTGATAATGAAATATGTAAAGAGATTACAGCTGGTCAGGTAAAGGTTTGGCCATTGAAAGGGAAGTTGAAGGCTAGTAAACTTAGCATCAAGTATGTCATTCTTCACAGAATTGGGGCAGCCAACTGGGTGCCAACAAACCACAAGACAACAATAGCTGTTGGATTGGGTAGGTTTATCTATGCTGTTGGGAAGAAGATCAAGTTTGACTTTGGAAGCTACATCTTTGAGCAAGTGGTGAAACATGCTGAAACAAATGCTATCAAGTTACCTATAGCATTCCCATCCCTTGTTTGTGGAATCATCGTGGAGCAACATCCTGAAACTTTAACAAGTTCAGATATAGCTTGCAAGAGGAAGTCAGCCTTGTCCTTGCACCCTAAGTTGTTTGCTGGACATCATGTTCCAGACATTGTTGTAACATCAGTTGTTGGTGGCAAAAAGAGTACCAAGGCTGAATTACTTGAAGAACTGAAGGCCACTTGCAAAGACCTTGAAGAGGTCATTAGTACCAGCACAGCAAGAAAGATGAAGATAGAACTGCTGATAAAATCCTTGGAACAAGGTGATGGTGATAAAAGTGCCAATGTCAATACTGAAAACTCAGAAACTGAAGATGGTGGAGATGGTACCAGCTCTAATGAAGACTAGTTTCCTTGCTGCTTTTTCTAGATAGTAGTTTAGTTTTTTTTTCTGTTTTTGTTTCTGCACTTAATGTGCCTAATATGTAATTTGAATATTGTGTCTGTTTATGCACTACTTCTGTTTTTGTTCTATGATTTGTTATGTCTTTTTGCTGACTTTCGACTGACAATGAGAGCTAGTTTAGGACTAACTGTAGTGAGTAGGACTTACATGTTGAGGTTTGTCCAATTGTGGATAAAAAGGGGGAGAAATAGCCAAGAGTATCAAGAGTATCAAGAGTTCAAGTGTCAAATGCTGCTATAGTGATGTGATGCAGAAGTGCAGAAATTGAGGGGGAGTAATTGCTGCTGAACAGCTGTTATGCTGTGTTATGCTGGTTCTTGTTTTGAGGGGGAGCACCTTTGTTGATTGTTGAATATTATAGCTGTTGAAGATGGTGTTGCAGCAGAGTTTTGTGTGAAGTGAAGTCTTTTTTTATTGAAGATGCTGCTGCTTGAAGTTTCAAAAAATATTCAAGATGCTGCTGCTTGAAGTTTCAAAAAATATTCAAGTTTATTCCGCTGCTGAAGTCTCTGAAGGTGCAGAGATTGTTTTAGCCAAAATTAGCCAAAGGGGGAGATTGTAAGTTCTTGGATTGGCTGGAATTTTGGTAAAACAAAGGTTGTTCAATGTTGATGTCAAGGTGGTGATGTTGCAACATTGAGACTTAACACTGAGTTGTGTTAAGTAGTGAAGCTGTTCAATGTTTGATGTCATATGGGTGATGTCACAACATTGAGTCTTAACACTGGGATGTATTAAGTGTGAAGTTGGATGTCTGATGTCACAAGCGATGTTGTGACATTAGATCTGCAGAATTAATAACATCAGGTTTAGTGATGTTGTTAGGGTTTGCGTTTTAGCTGGAATTGTGGAAAGTTGGTAGTCTCATTGAATATGAATATCTTGGGTTAGATATTCTCTGTTGCATAGAGATTTGATGCAGATTTGTAGGAGATTTAAAAGGTTGAAGATTTGAAAAGATTTTGGGGATAAAATCTGTTTTGAAGATTCAGTTTTAAATAATAAATCAGATCAAATATTGCAAGGAGTCCAAGCCCAATTCAGGTGGCTGTATAAAGCGCATAGATCAAAGGAAGAAAGTACAGAAATACAGAGAGAAGATCAAGAGCATAGGCTGAGTGTCTTGAGTATTTTTTACGAGTTGTGTATACACCATTCTAGGTTGAATTGGTGAGTCGTTTTCTGTCCTCTCTTAGAAGCTGTGAAGCGATAGAGAGTTGTCACTTGATCAAAGCTGTGAAGCAGGATCAAGGTTTCTCAAAGAGGTTGTTCTTTGAGTGTTTTAGGGATTGAGTAGTGTTCTCATATCTAAGTGGTTTCTTAGGTAGGAACTCACTAGTAGGAATTAAGTTTAGGAGATTGTCAACTGGGTTGTTGAGTCTGTAAATTAAATCTACAAGTAGTGAATTTCATCCCTGGCTTAGTAGCCCCCAGATTAGGTTGTTTGAACTGAACTGGGTTAACAATTTGGTGTGTTCTTCTGTTGGTTATTTTGTCCATTGTGCAGAGTGTGTTGTTGTAACATTGTGTGTGACATCACACATATCTGGTACCAGAATTTCAAACATAGTGAAAAATGTGTATGATTAGTATCTATAACTCATTAGCATAACATTATGGGTTACATAAAACTAGTACTAACCTTGAATTCCTCAGAACGGCGTTTCTTCGCAAACTTGTGCCACACCTTCTTCGATAAAAAACTATACCGAATCCATGGACGTTGAAGACCGCTCTTAGGCTTCATAATGTAGTCAGCCGTGAGCTGTGACTTAAATCCCTTCCAACGAACACCGACATAAGTTATCCAATTTTTTTTTTAATTTTGAGTCATCGGTAAACTCAAAATTCAACTACATTAAATCAATATATAAGTATGAATTAGAAACTATATGTAGTGATATCAAATATATGAAAATTATAGTATGTAATACCTTAACGTCTGTCCATATGCTGTCTTTGACATTAACATCCACTTCTCATTAATCATCTATCAGTATACTCACTTTGCTACGTTCAAGGAATGCAACATAACTCTTAAAAGTAGAGTAATGTGGACAATCCACTAATCTGTAGAGCGAATCAAACTCGATCGAAATTTTTACACCTGATAAGTTGCGGACTGATGTGAATTGGGGCATCATTGTGACACCTCTTTGTGATCTTTTCGATTGAGTATCAATCGTTTGAGTTGTATTCGCAGAACACTCAATCGTTTGAGCATCTCTGCTACTTCCTGATGTAGAACTCGACAACGGCGACATCTATGTTCAAAAACAACAACAACAACAACAACAACAACAACAACAACATGAACAACAAGAACATAAACAACAATGGCAAATGAGTTTACTATAGATGCATGGGGAAAATATTTTGCGTACCGTAAACGTGATGACTAAGTATACGATGTTGGTGTTGGTGTTGTTGTTGTATTCCTTCCTTACGACAACGACGGTGTTGTTGTTACCTTCCTTCTCGACGGTGACGATGATGACGACGGTGTTGGTTGGTGCGTAATCTTTCTTCCGTAACGATCGTGATGATGATGGCGAAAATGACAACAACACAGTGAAGAATGGATACTGATGATGCAAGCTTTGGTTGAAATCTTGTATTGTTTCACAGTATTGAACGTTAGGGTTTAGGGTTGAAATCGTGTATCTTTTCGTCTAGCTTCTATTTTCAATGGAAAAAAGGATACTGAAGAGACAATGAAACTAGCTAGCTTGAAGTATATTGAAAAGTTACTACGACTATCAACACCATAAACCGTTATGATATATTACTTTCATAATGAAATTTCATATTAAAGCGTCAGAGTTATATTTAGAATTAAAAATTAAAAAAACATACAAAATATATCACAACTGTGTAAATAAACAACCGTAGTCATAACTTTTAATTTCTTTATTTAAAAGTAAATAAAAAAGAAAAGGCGCGCCTTAACATAAAAGGAATAATATATATGATGGCGTTGAGGTTCGAACACATGAAAGCTTAATGGTATCACCACGGTTGGATTATCAACCGTTGTTATATAGAGATAAATTTTATTCAAAAAACAAATAAAATACAACCGCGCCTTAGTTTAGATATGTCACAACGGTGTAGGGATGAACCATTGTGACCATGGCGTCGTTGTTTACGCGTTTTGTAGTAGTGCTTGCACAACCTTTTCTTAATATCTAATAAGTATGTGCTTTAATATCTCTGCACATCTATCCCAATTTACTGAAGGCTCTAAGAATTCTACTTTGAAATTCCATTGGAACCGACCTAAGTTCCAGAATCACACAAGTGAGTCTATCAAGAGTACTCTTGTAGCTAGGTACTCCCTCGTACAAACTATAGATCTTATTAAGAAATTCTATTATATCATCCTGATATTGCTTAAGGAATCATTCATTTCTTATTCATACTAGCATGGTCATCTCATGTTACTCATAACTTGTTTTATCCATTAAACATGTTTCTTGAGATCTCCAGTCTATTAGGTCGGTTCCCATCATAAACCACACATTTCTCTATATATGCATTAGTCGCATCTTCTTGGGTGTATTATATAGTTTCTCTCTTGCTAATCCTTTCGGCATAGGATTTGTTAAATTTTCATCAATGCGTACAAGATCCACTCATATAGCTCCTCTAGAGATACATTCGGTAACAGTAATTACATATGCTTCATTTCAGACTCCGCCATAGATTGAGTCACAATAGTTTGTTTCTTCAATTTTAAAGATACAACTCCTGAAACTATATTGAATATATAACTAGTAGTTGGTTTAAAAGTATTTGATAAAATATTCTAATTTAAATCATTGTACATTTAAGGTACGTCAAGAAATCTCTAATAATGTATACCGAGATTCATGGTCCTTTTAAGGTATCACATGACTCGCTCAAAATTTTTTCAATTCTCATTACTAAGTTTATTAGTAATACTGCACAACAATCCTACAACATATGTAATGTCTTGTCTAATACAAACAGTGGCATACCTATGACTTCCAATGATGCTCTCATACTAAATTTGTCTAACACTATCAACAATGCTCTAAATAGCTTAACACTCAGAACATATAGTGTGAAAGCAAGTTTACCGTCAAAATAAATATATCTCTTCAAGATCATCTCCACATAGTGAGATTTATACAAAAATATTTCTATTACAAATATAGTGATCTTGGTTCCACGAATCACACTTGCTACTCCGAGGTCTTTTATATCAAAGTTGTTACACAAAATGGATTTCACATAATTAGCGGCATGAAGGTTTGATCAAAATATGAGTAAGTCGTCTATATACAGATATATATGGTAGAGCAAATATCATTTTTAGATTTGTAATAAATACATTTGCCACTTTCATCCACTTTGTACTTATTCGGTGTCATTAATTTATCAAACTTTTAATGTCATTGTTTTGGAACTTGTTTTATATTAGAAATAAATTTATCAAAAATACCGACCTTGTATTCTTGCTCATGAATCACAAACTCTTCCAATTGGTTCATATAAATTTCTTCTTCTAAATCACCATTTAAAAAATTATTTTTACATCAATTTGTTGTACTATTCAATTATAAGATTAAATTCACTTTCGGTCTCCCTAGTTTGAGCGTTTTTAACATTTGGTTCCGCTATTACAAAACCAGCGATTTTTGTTCCTTAATTTGGATGGTCTTTGGAATTTGTGATTAGGGATGGCAGGCAGACCTAAACCCGCGGGGCCCATCCGCACCTGAACCTGAGTCAAGAGGTGAAAACCCGAGTTGACTGGGTTCGGGTTCAGGTTCGGGTGCCACCCGATATTTCGGGTGCGGGTTTGGATAGTGTAAAACCCGTGCCCGAAACCCGAAACCACACCCGATATATATATATATATATATATATATATATATTTTGTTGAGTTTTTGCTACGGGTTCGGGTGAAAAACCCCGAACCCAACGGGTGTGGGCGTGGGTGTTATTTTGCCACCCGAATAGCCTTTGAGTTCGGGTTCGGTTCGGGTGGTGATTTCGGTTGCGGGTTTGGGTAGTGTGAAACCCGCACCCGACCCGTTGCCATCCCTATTTGTGATCCCCCTCCACTTTTGCATATGTGGCATTGATGATTTGAACAAAAATATAATTTTTAATGGTAGGTCATTGATGACTAGGATATTTTATTAATTAATATTTTTTATATAATAAATTAATAATTAATTGTTTTAATTAATGTTTTTAGATATTAATTAGCGGCATGAAGGTTTGATCAAAATATGAGTAAGTCGTCTATATACAGATATATGGTAGAGCAAATATCATTTTTAGATTTGTAATAAATACATTTGCCACTTTCATCCACTCTGTACTTATTCGGTGTCATTAATTTATCAAACTTTTAATATCATTGTTTTGGAACTTGTTTTATACTAGAAATAAATTTATCAAAAATACCGACCTTGTATTCTTGCTCATGAATCACAAACTCTTCCAATTGGTTCATATAAATTCCTTCTTCTAAATCACCATTTAAAAAATTATTTTTACATCAATTTGTTGTACTATTCAATTATAAGATTAAATTCACTTTCGGTCTTCCTAGTTTGAGCATTTTTAACATTTGGTTCCGTTATTACAAAACCAGCAATTTTTGTTCCTTAATTTGGATGGTCTTTGGAATTTGTGATTAGGGATGGCAGGCACACCCAAAACCGCGAGGTCCACCCGCACCCGAACCTGAGTCAACAGGTGAAAACCCGAGTTGATTGGGTTCGGGTTCAGGTTCGGGTGCCACCCGATATTTCGGGTGCGGGTTTGGTAGTGTAAAACCCGTGCCCGAAACCCGAAACCACACCCGATATATATATATATATATATATATATATATATATATATATATATATATATATATATATTTGTTGAGTTTTTACTGCAGGTTCAGGTTTGGGTGAAAAAACCTGAACTCAACGGGTGTGGGCGTTGGTGTTATTTTGCCACCCGAATAGCCTTTGGGTTCGGGTTCGGTTCGGGTGGTGATTTCGGGTGCGGGTTTGGGTAGTGTGAAACCCGCACCCGACCCGTTGCCATCCCTATTTGTGATCCCCCTCCACTTTTGCATATGTGGCATTGATGATTTGAACAAAAATATAATTTTTAATGGTAGGTCATTGATGACTAGGATATTTTATTAATTAATATTTTTTATATAATAAATTAATAATTAATTGTTTTAATTAATGTTTTTAGATATTAATTATTTAAAATTTCGAAAAACATTATAGGGCCTAAGTACAATTCATAATTGCACCCATTTTAAATTTGTGCCCAAATAAGATATTGGGTAATGTATTGTTGGGTTTTATAAACACTTAAATTTATTTATGAAAAAACCATGTGGCACTCTAACTCCTTGATGAATAATGGACAGCTTCTCCATTGGAATGTACTGAATGAAAACACTCAACACAGCACCTTGCTTAACAACAAAATGCACTTCAGCAGCATGATGTGCAACTGACATGGAGGTTGCAATTTTTCAAAATTCTTAGATTTTGGATTTGTGTAAAATCAGAAGCTAGAGTTATTAGGTGAAGAGTGAAGACACATAAACTACTATTATATTAACATGCTCTCTAATACAAAAGGTGCAGTTGGGATTTCTATTTTTTCTATTTGAGTCCCACATCGTTTTTTCAAAATCAAATGTAAGTGTTTATAAAATCCAACAATGTATAAACAATGTCTTCTTTGACACAAATTTGAAATGGATGCAATTTTGAATTAGACTTAGGCCCAATAATCCTTTTCAAAATTTTAAATAATTAATATCTAAAAACATTAATTATTAATTTATTATATAAAAAATATTAATTAATGGGCTAACTTTTCTTGTCTTGGCTTTTGAGATTTTTGGAGTTGTTTATTATTAGAGGGGGGTTAACTTTGATTTGGCATTCACTACTATAGTCTATATGAAAATTTCGAAATGATACGATTTTTCAAACATATGTCTCTGACTTACTCATATATTTTTTCTAATAACTAGTTGAAGAATCATATTTTCTACTTGTCAATAGTGTTGGATTTTAGAAGTGTTGAATCATATGTTTAGAAGCTTTGATTTTAGCAGATGTTGATTTTGTGATGTTGGAATATAGCCTGTTATTCTTTTTGAGATAATGGCATTGACTTGTCTTCATCCTATTGATGTTCCGTCTCTATGGGATTTACTCTACCTATTTGGAGTTATTTTATTTTGTACTTAATTTGAATTTTTTTTACAATACCTTAGTATCTCTGAGTCCTCTTACTTGATCTTTTGTAACTATTTTATATGAATGTTTGTTATCCTTTATATTCTACTTCACTATTAAAAAAAACGACAATCATAAACTATTTATTTGTAAATTGAGCATATATAACAAGATTCAATCTTGTTATTTGCATTGATTGATACAACATATAAGATGGTCATAACATGGCCATACAAACGGCACACAGTATACAAACACAAAGCATTGGCAACAAGGACATCTTAGATATTGATATGCCTCTATGCATTCATGCTTTAGAAGTGGAGTTAATCTTCCGCTGGCGGACGGTGATTACCGTAAGGTGGACCACGACCATAAAATGGTGAACACGAGCGAGTCGGGTCGATTGTGCAAGAAATTGGTGTTTTGATAGAGAGTATCAAGTTATATTTTAGTATTTTATCTTAGTATTTTAGTTTAATCAGAATTGTTAATTTAAGGTTTTATATTAGTTGGTATTTTAGTTTAATTGTTATTGAATTGGGCTTCCACTAGTATTTGGGTATTTTAGTCATTGGCCCATTAGTATCATTATATATGTAAGTGTCTTGGACACATTTTAGTTATCAATAAAGAAATCTAATGTTATCTTTATCTTTTATTTTCTTAGTTTGCTTCTAAATTTGTAGTTATTTAATACCGTGTTAGGGTTAGCAATTTTGCTTCCTAACAATTGGTGCTTTCATCATGTACTCAAATCCTCCTATGGATTATCCTTATCATACATCTTCATATCATCCATGGAGTATTCCTCCTACCTATCCCACAAACCCCTCTTTTACATCTCCTACCACATATTCATTTCCATATTTTCCATGGGAACTTTTTACACCTTGTTACACTCATGTTGGTTCATCATCACCAAGTTTGTATCCAAATCATGGGTATTCACCACATACACCTAATGCTAACCCATATTCATCTTATTCATCATCCTATTCTTCATACTATTATCATAATTATCATCAACCAAACACCTCTTCCATGATTACTCATAAATACCAAATTCATGCTACTACTAGAAGAGATTTTGAGAAGCAATTACAAGTGTCTCATCCCTCTTTTAAAAAAAATGTAAATTTGCTCAATCCCGTTTCTCCCATTCTCATTTCTCACTACAAAGTAGTAAAACTTATCCAACCCAATCCTCTCAACCCTCCGTAAACCCTAGCCTCCATTTTCTCCCAAATTCAATTCTAATTCCATTTCCTCAAGCCATGGCATCTTGCAACCTCTCCTCATGCAACCTTTCTTCCTCCGCTTCAATTTCTTCATTCCCCTCTAATGTCGCCCGCAGAAGAACTTCCAACACCGTCGCTCTCACCCGGAAGAACCGGAACCTTAAAGTCTCCGCCATGGCCAAGGAATTACATTTCAACAAAGATGGCTCGGCTATCAGGAAGCTCCAAAATGGTGTGAACAAGCTTGCGGATTTGGTTGGGGTTACTCTTGGAAGGAATGTTGTTCTTGAGAGTAAGTATGGTTCGCCCAAAATTGTTAACGATGGGGTCACTGTTGCTAAAGAGGTTGAGTTGGAGGATCCGGTTGAGAATATTGGTGCCAAATTGGTGAGACAGGCAGCTGCCAAGACAAACGACTTGGCCGGTGATGGAACCACTACTTCTGTTGTTTTGGCTCAGGGTCTTATGGCAGAAGGTGTCAAGGTTGTTGCAGCTGGTGCAAACCCTGTGCTCATCATACGTGGAATTGAGAAGACAGCAAAAGCTCTTGTAGCTGAACTTAAACTGACCTCAAAAGAGGTTGAAGACAGTGAATTGGCTGATGTGGCAGCAGTCAGTGCTGGAAACAATTATGAAGTAGGAAACATGATAGCTGAAGCATTGAGCAAGGTTGGTAGGAAGGGTGTTGTGACACTTGAGGAGGTTGGTACTGATGTAGTTTCTAATGCTTTTCATAGTTTTATTTATCACCACCTGTTTGATCAAATTCCTCAACCCAATAAATTCATGTTTAACCATTTGATTAAGGGTTATTCTAATTCTAATGACCCTACTATGTCTTTGTTACTCTACCGTCGAATGGTGAGTGCTGGTCTTTTGCCAAACCAGTTCACCGTCCCTTTTGTTCTTAAAGCTTGTTCTGCTAAATCGTGTTATTGGGTAGGTGTTTGTGTTTATGCTCAGTCTATTAAGCTTGGAATAGGGTCTCATGTCTGTGTTCAAAATTCA
This sequence comes from Lathyrus tuberosus, assembly GCA_022829125.1. NCBI lineage: Eukaryota > Viridiplantae > Streptophyta > Magnoliopsida > Fabales > Fabaceae > Lathyrus > Lathyrus tuberosus. The sequence continues at coordinate 3,456,781 of JALAZF010000428.1, read as the reverse complement.
ATCTTGGCTGTTTATGTTGCTTGTGATTTGATACTGAGTGCAAGGAAAGTGTTTGATGATATCTCTGAAAGGACCTTGGTTTCATGGAATTCGATGATTGCTGGGTATTCTAAAAGGGGTTGGTCTAAAGAAGTCGTTTTGTTGTTTCGAGAAATGCAACAAGTTGGGTTGGAGCCTGATGTGTTCACCTTGGTTGGTTTGCTTTCTGTTACACCAAAACACGGTAATTTGGATTTGGGAAGATTTCTTGCATTGTCGACACCTCCCAGAAATCATCCTCTACTGTTATTATCTGGAGTGGGGACTAATGCTGTTGGATATGACCTTTCGCCTCAGTCATCCTTTGCCCGTCACATGTCTGGGCAGGGATTCGAGACTTGGATTCTTGAAGTACGGGGAGCTGGGTTGAGTGTTCAGGGTTTAGATTCCAAAGATATTGAACTGTCTGCCCATGCAATGTCTGGGAAGATGGAAGATATGGTGGAAAATGCAACTAATAGATCCATATCTTCAAAAAAGGAATTGGATAACATATCTGGTGATGTCTCCAGTTCTGCCTTAGAAGTAGAAACAGAGAATGTGGTTGTCATAGGAGACCTAGCCAGATTTGCTACTGCTTGGGATGAATCAAAGTTGGTCGCTAGTTTGACCGAGACTTTTACGCGTTTGTCAGAAAGAGTCTCTGGTTTTCTAGGTGAAAGTCAAGTGAAGGTCATGTCTGCCAAATTTTTTGATCAGATTTCAAAACTTTTGGTGAATTCTCAATTATATGACCAATTCAATGAGGGAAGGGGAAAGATTGCAACTTTGTTGGAAACGAGACAAAATTCTGGCATTACTAGTCAAATAACAGAGTTCAGTGAAAGGCTAGTAGATATTATTGAGGCAGGTCAGCTATCCGTTTCGCCTCCATTATTTGATTTGCAAGCTAGCTTTACTTCTACACTAGAAGATTTTCAGCAGCAATTGGACTTGATGGCAAAGTACAATTGGGACTTTGATCATTACTTGGAAGAAGATGTTCCTGCAGCGATGGAATACATTTTGAAACAAAGCATACCAAAAAATGGGAAATTGCTTGCAATTGGACACTCCATGGGTGGCATTTTGCTATATTCAATGCTCTCACGATTTGGTTCTGAAGGAAAAGAATCCAGATTGGCTGCAGTAGTTACCCGTGCATCATCTCTGGACTACACATCATCCAAATCAACTTTGAAATTACTCTTGCCACTCGCAGATCCTGCACAGGCTCTGAGTGTTCTTGTTGTTCCTTTAGGGGCATTGTTGGTAGCAGCTTATGAAGTTTCATCTCGTTCACCATATGCACTGTCATGGTTAAATACTTTGATTTCAGCTGAGGGCATGATGGATCCTGATTTATTTAAAAGGCTGGTCTTGAATAACTTCTGCACCATACCTGCAAAACTTCTCTTACAACTCACAACTGCATTTCGAGAGCGTGGTTTATGTAATAGGAATGGAAAATTTTTTTTACAAGGACCATCTACACAAAATCAAGGTGCCTATTTTAGCTATTGCTGGAGACAAGGATCTGATTTGCCCACCCGAAGCCGAGGAAGATGATATTGCTCCAACTTGCTTGGATAATATACGAAGAGATGACTTGGAGATAGTGCTTGTTGTAGGACCAAGAATTGTTCAGTTTAAGCAATGGGACCCGGAGTAGGTTTAGAACCTTGAGGACAAGGTTCAAGTGAACCCCGCGGTAATGATAGAGAGTATCAAGTTATATTTTAGTATTTTATCTTAGTATTTTAGTTTAATCAGAATTATTAATTTAAGGTTTTATATTAGTTGGTATTTTAGTTTAATTGTTATTGAATTGGACTTCCACTAGTATTTGGGTATTTTAGTCATTGGCCCATTAGTATCATTATATATGTAAGTGTCTTGGACACATTTTAGGTATCAATCAAGAAATCAAATGTTATCTTTATCTTTTATTTTCTTAGTTTGCTTCTAAATTTGTAGTTATTTAATACCTTGTTAGGGTTAGCAATTTTGCTTCCTAACATGTTTCCTCGTCAATTGGTTTCCTGTTGGATGAAGGAAGTTTGTAACTGTCAGCGAAACCTTGAGGAGCAAGCATAAGAGCGGCAAGGAAGAATACTAGTAAAGATAAGAAAAACGACTTGGCCATTTTAAACGGTAGTTTGTGTTTGATGCATAACAACTAAGGGGATATTAAAGTTTTATAGTAGTATTGTACTCAATGAGAGTGTAAGGACTCGATCAAAGTCATTTACTAAATGTCAAATTTTGGTTTTAAATATTCATGATGCTTCCATCATAGGTCCCATGTATTTGGAAAACTGGATCAGTAAAATTTCTTTAATGTAAATTAGAAGACCCGTTACAAATATTATTTTCACATTTTAATTGCGACCATTAGTCTTCATATCCTCACTAGCATGGTTTTAAATTGCGGTCTGCAACCGCAATTGCGGCCGCAATATTGCTGATGCGGTAGTCACCGCATCCGCATCGGACCACAATTGCGGTGTGATTTGAAATAACGCATCTAACTACACTAGAATTCGCCCCAAACAACTTCATTTATGTTTCTTCATATTATTTTATCATAAATCAAAGTTTGAGATCCAAAAACTCAATTTACATCTCATTTGTAATGTAAAAGATTAACTTCAAGAGTTTTTCAATGATATATTTCAAATATTTTTCAATAAAAGTTCACACCGCAATGACCGCAATACGCATCGCAGCAACCGCAATAGCCGCAATCACAACACATGCAACCGCAACCGCAACCGCAATTTAAAACCATGCTCACTAGTAAAGATAAGAAAAAGGAGTTAGCCATCTTAAATGGTGGTTTAGGTGTTGGTGCATAACACCTAGTGAATATTAAAGTTTTATAGTAGTACTGTGCTCAATCAAAGTGTTAGGTCTCAAAAAATGTCGTTTACTAAATGTCAAATTTTGGTGTTACAAATTCCACTAAGTTTCCATCTTAGGTCCCATGTATTTCGAAAATTATATTAGTACCATTCTTTTAGTTTTTAACAGAAGACCTGTTAGTACTAGCCATCATTGTATCTCTTTAATGCAATTGTTCCTTATCCTCTCTTATCTTAATTTGTGCTTTAATTACTATTGATGTGGTGTTTGTTAATTACAACCATTCATCTTAATATTCTCAATTTTCCAACAATAAAATTAACTTTGAAATTTTCCATTCACAGCCTCTCACATGATTAGAAAATTGTTCTTAACACGAAACCTCTCAGAATAAGAATTGATCGTTGTTAAAATTAGTTGCAGTTGTTATATTTTGTAATAGATAGTTATTAGTTAATTAATTTTTTTTTACAAATTAGCTATAAGATTTGTAAGTTATTCATGATCAATATATTAAGTAATCATGTATTTATTGTGATTGAAGTGTGTAACATAATACTCAATATGATATCAGAGTCATGGTTGGCATCATGAATAAAAGATATCACCACCTTCTTTGTTTTTAATGTTTTCCTCGTTCTATTATATTTTTCTTTTTTTCGAATATTTTACAGCAACTTAATAATTGTGTTTCTATCAATTTCTAAGCTTAAATCTATGATTATCATATTGTAACAGTTCAAGAAAGAAGCATATATTCGACTACGCCTTCCCTTTGGTGGAGGGATTTATTCAACATTGTTTCATGTTTTGGGGAGGCTTCTTTCTTTGAATTAATTAAACATAGAATTGGCAATGGAAATAATACATCATTCTGGCTGTCGAGTTGGTGTGGGAACCGGTCTTTAGCTACGGCATTTCCTGCTCTGTTTCATTTAGCAGTAAATCAAGGTGCAACTATTGCTGAATCTGGAGGTTGGGAGAATTCCATATGGAAATGGAATTTTGAATCTGTTGTTCAGCAGCTGCCTCACAATTTAATGCATTACATGGAAGAGCTAAGGTATGCTATTAGTGAGGTCGTGTTTGAATCTGAAGCTACAAATTCTGTAGAATGGTTGCCGGGGGTGGAAAACATATATACCGTGAAATCGGGATATAATATCATAAACAGAGTTGAAGAATCTGAATTGGTCTTAAGCGACGAAACCCGGGATGCGATTAAATTAGTTTGGATGTCATATGCTCCGGAGAAGGTGAAGACATTTGGGTGGAGACTTATTAGGAATCGGTTACCTTCCCGCGATAATCTATGGAGGCGAGGTATTATATCGAATCCTTCCGAAACTTCTTGTCCTTTTTGTTTTTTGGAAACCGAAGATGCTCGACATTTGATGACGTATTGTAGTAAGAGCAATAGATTGTGGTGTGCGCTAGGGAGCTGGCTGGGAATTCGGATTGTACAGGTGGATAATTTATACAATCATATGCAAAGTTGGATTCAAGAGTTGGTTCTTAAGAAGGTTGGAACCAAATCGGTTGTTGCTTTATGGATTTCGATTTGTTGGTGCATATGGAATACAAGGAACAGCATCATGTTTAAGGAAGAATTTTGGGATCACGAAACTGTAGTGGATAGATGTATCATTGTAACTTGGTGGTGGATTGGAAAGAGACTTAAAAAGTCATATACTTGTAATTATTATGATTGGACTAAGCACCCTTGCGATTTTTTGTAGGTTTATCTAGGGTGTGGATGGGTATTATGTATACGGGTTAGGGTACCCCTTTGTATCCTTTTTGAATGATAATTTTCACTTATAAAAAAAAATTAAATTATAATCGTGGAGCAATTTTTCCACTGTATTTTTATTCTTAACTCTTTCTAATTAGTTACCAATGCAAGGGTATTTGTGAAAAAAAGACATACTTACATGAGGGTATATTTGGAAAAAATTAAAACCAGTCCAAAATTGTCTATCCTCTTTAGATATAGTAATAGATTTATTATATAAAAAATACTTTGTTTCTTATAAAAAAGACCGGAGGTAGTATTAATTAATGGGCTAACTTTTTTTTGTCTTGCTTTTGAGATTTTTGGAGTTGTTTATTATTAGAGGGGGGCTAACTTTGATTTGGCATTCACTAGTGTAGTCTATATGAAAATTTCGAAATGATACGATTTTTCAAACATATGCCTCTGACTTACTCATATATTTTTTCTAACTAGTTATTGAAGAATCAAAATTTCTACTTGTCAATCGTGACTTGAGTTTTGGTTCTTTTTTTTTAGAAGTGTTCTTGTTGTGTTTCTGAAGCTTTGATTTTAACAGATGTTGATTTTGTGATGTTGGATTATTGCCTGTTATTCTCTTTAGGGTAGTGGTATTGACTTGTCTTCATCCTATTGATGTTCCGTCTCTGTGGGATTTACTCTACCTATTTGGAGTTATTTTATTTTGTAATTAATTTGAATTTTTTTTTACAATACCTTAGTATCTCTGCGTCCTCTTACTTGATCTTCTGTAACTATTTTATATGAACGTTTGTTATCCTTATATTCTATTTGAATATTATAAGAAGCCACAATCATTACCAACACAATCCTAAAATCATAAACTATTTATTTGTAAATTGAGCATATATAACAAGATTCAATCTTGTTATTTGCATTTATTGATACAACATATAACATGTTCATAACATAGCCATACACACGTGCACAGTATACAAACACAAAGCATTGATAACAAGGACATCTTATTTAGTAAATATTGACACGCCTCTATGCATTCATGCTCTAGAAATGGAGTTAATCTTCCGCCGGTGGGCGGTGGTTACCATAAGGTGGACCACGACCTATGTGGGACACAAAATACAAGCATGAGTGATGTGGAAAGTGAGAAAGCTAGTAAGGTTATTTTTTAGTAACTGAATGGAAAAAGTGAAGACGAAAAGGGAGAGATTGAAGCTATTGTGTTGAAGGTGCATGTTCCGGTGGTGAGGTTGCATATTGGAATAAGATGGTATAAGATGATGGCATGGCAGTGATGTTGGTTTAAAGGTTCCAAGGGGTTTGATTTTGAAGGAATGGGTTACTGAGTGTTTTTTAGTTTCAATTTCTACTGTATTTTTTAGTTGCAATTTTGAATTTTCATTTGTTGTGCCTATGTGATAAAAGGATTTGATCATTTGTTGTACCTATTTGACAGAAGGATATGATTATTTTTGTTTTCTCTACAGCTTGCACGATTATCTTTAATTAATTAAAGGTTAATAATATTGTCAGATGTTGCATTAAAAAAACACACACACCCACATGTATATATATATATATATATATATATATATAATCGTACCTGGATCAGACGGTTATTCAGTGGCCAGCAACGTCGTATGGACTTCAGCTCCGGTGAGGTTGAAAGACGACGGGGGGTGTACCTGCAAGGTACTCCAACGCTCAAGTAAGAAAATGGTCAGAGAAAGGCAAATACAGAAGGAGGTTAGAGTGTATGAGATTGAGTAAACTGACCCTCTCAAGTGAGAGGGTATTTATAGAGAGCCCCCAGTGCGGGGCCAACAGTCACTAGCACTGGGCTGGATTGTGAGGCCCACTCAAAGTAACTGTCAGGCCTTACGTGGCGTAGTGAAGACCCGCACGTGGTCTTCGCCCTGGGGTAACCGTTCCTAGATCTCCGAAATTAGGTCAGACCGATTCCATCGGGAGTGAGTGGTTACATGAGAACGTGTCCTCGCGGGGAGGAGTCTGTCGTGTCGGGGAGAGACGTGTCCTCGCGGGGAGGATTCTCATATGCAGAATGAGATGGCTCCTCGTGGGGAGGAGCACCTGAGCGTCGAGGAGGAGCGAGCCCGGAGAGGCTTAGTGATTCTGCCCGATGCTCTATGTCGTGCGTGCCCGAACACCGCCGAGGTGTGGCATGTGCCCGACACTGTTGAGTCGGGGCGTGTGCTCGACATTGGTTGAGCTAAGAGGCCTTTGTTGGGCCACCCCAGGACGTGTGGGTTGGGCCTGCTCGATTGAGGGGCAGACCCCGACCCAGTCCTGAACAGGAGCCCCCCAAATCGTTGCTTTGAGGTGTCAGGGTAATGACTTTAGGGTCAGTACGATGTCGAGGACGTGTTCTGTCGGGGGAAGGGACTTTAAACGAGGAACAGTTGGTAAACCGGGTAGAAATAAATCGATCCGCCTGTGCTAGACTGGCCGCGGATGGGCGACGACGCGGGGAGAAGTCTGAAACGAGGTGAATGAAAAGACGTTGGGGAATGAAAAGATGTGCCTGGGGAGGCGTGCGCCATGTGTCACACCTCATCTTTGCCTAGGGCGGCTACGCTAGGGTAGCGTAATCGATTGCCTAGGAAATCCTCGAGTCTCGTGAGGAGCCTATAAAAGGGCTCGAGTTCGTGTCAGTTGCACTTTCCACCTTTGTCGCTCTCCTCTTCTTCCTATCTCCGTCGCCGCTCCACCGTTTTTTTTCCGTCGTACGTCGCCGCATCTTCCGCTCCGGTCAGGCTTCAACCACCGTTTCAAGTAAGCTTCTATTCTCTTTCTTTTCCGTTTTTCTTTCTGTTGGTGGTTTTCCGGTGAACTGATGAAGTTCCCGGTAATCCCTTGAGGGTTCCGGCCGAAAACGGCGGGACGTTCCTAGGGTTCCAGTAGATTTGGCGGAGGCTTGGGATGAATGTCCCGAGGACCCGATGAATACCCCGAGGACACGTGATGAACGGCCTCGGGCAGTTCGCCGTGTCCCCGAACGTTTTCTTTGCTCTTGCTGCCCTTTCACTTGATCGGCGGTGGAAGGTGTCGCTCCCGGGATTTTCATCCTAGTACAAACACGAAAGTGGCACCGAACAGAGTCGCCAGCAATGTGTATTTATCCCAAGAGAGGGAAAGGAAACACTGCAAAAACCTGAAGGAAGGAAAAAGCATGGTCTTGCGACCAAGAGAACTGGATTCGGGAGTCGGTTACGCGAGAGGAAGGTATTAGCACCCCCTCGCGTCCATCGTACCCGATGGGATCCACGCTTGCTTGTCTCGATCAAAGGGTGAGAGAAAAGGATACTGGAAAAGGAATGGAAAGAGAAAGAAGAACAAATGTAGGGAAAATAAAAGAAGTGCTCGAATGGGCCCTACCCCACTGCCTACGTATCTCATCGGGAGCATGAGAATCAGAGCAACGTAGTTCCCCTCACTAGGGATGGATTGTTTGTGTTTTTTAGTGGAATACGTCAACGTTCGCGTCCTAGCAGTTTAGGTGTTGCCGCTCGCTGTATGGAGACTTAGGCGTTACCTGTTTGTGGTAGAACGGAAATGACGCATCCTTAAGGAATGAGTGAATGAGATGAGGAGAGAAATTCCCGAAGGAAAGACGTTATTGTTTGTTTTTGTCTTTTTAGAAGTTTTTTCATTTGTTTGCATATGATAGTGTATCCAAATCTTAGCCATTGGAATGTGTACATTCTCACATTCCAAGATGGAATGAGTAAGAAAGCACACTAAGGGTGAAGAAGACCCTCACACTTAGTTCCAATTGTCAAGGTTCAAACACACTAGCATACTTGTGTTTATTAAGTATTTTTGTTGGTTATGAGATGAAGAAGAGTTTTTATTTGTACCTTCAACAAGTATTGCATTTAAGTCCCTCATACAAGATCAAATGTTTAACACATTGACCCAAGATGGGACATATGCTACACATTCTAAGATTATAAGAGAAGACCCCTTATAATCTTTTCTTTATATGAAAGGCCTAAATGAAATAAGTGTCTACCTTTATTAGATATTTTAAATTTTCTTTGAGGTGAGAAGAGAGACTCAAAGGTAAGAAAAACGGAAGTTAGTTGTTAGTGTGCTCGCCGAGATATCGCATCTCGTGCCTACGTATCCGCAATCTGAAAAGAAAGAGGAATCAGAGCATCCGTAGTTCACGGTACTACGGGTGAACAGGAAACAGGATCTCGATCGCATGGGTGCGAGAGAACAAAGGGGAAAGACACACATAAATTCTAAGGGGAAACTCGGTCCTACAAGTTAACATGCATCAATGGTCCTAAGGTCAGGATCAGGAGGGAAGCTACTGGGGATTATAGATCGGGAATATCCTTTGCTGGGGAGATAACATGCCCCATGCATGGGATGGTCAATAACTTCACTGGGGATTAATCTTTGACAAATTTCACATGCTGAAACCTGTGGGAGATATAATACTACTGCTTGCTGGTACATCCTGCCAACAGTAAACTCCACAAGGGATGTTACTGCTAGAAGTTTCATCTCTTAAGAGGATTTTATAGAAAACCAAGCATTTCAAACTCTTATACGAACCCTCTGCCTTGAACTACCCTTCACATCGTCTGCGAGGTACCGAAAGACTTGCACTCGTTATGGACATGGAGTGCTCACTGCATTAATAACCGTTATCAACACAGAAGAATTCAATCTTCGGCCGTCGTTGTCACAACACCCGGTGGGAAATCTTGAATGGAAGAATCGACTTAATAAGATACAACAGTATCAAGTCATAGCAAATATTTATTCGTGGTTACGATCATGCTGCTTGGATCGATCGCACTCGTTACCTGCAACAGAAAAATATATGCACATGCCCCAGGATATTGCGTGGGGATAAGTGACTACTCGTCTAGGAGAAATTGGCCCATGCTCTTGAAAAGGCTTCAATCTTGCTTTTGAGCCTAGTATGAGGCTGCTACCTGCAAGCAAAGGATATGCCTGTATGCCCCGTGCTGGATATGACTTCTGCGACAGAGAAAATCCAACTCTGAAACACCACTTGTTGGGGAGAAAGGTTTGTAGGCAATCTCTTGATGGGAACCACAAATGCCTTGGGTTGGAATGCCCTTTTGTTTCAAGCCTTTTGGCTGATTGACTGCATATGCGTGAACAACAGTTTTTTCTTCTTCACTTGCCCCAGACCATCATGGTCCACCATAAGAAATTGTCTCAAGAGGATTTTACAGAAGACTTGACATCCAAAGCGCCTTAATGTCTTCAAACTCTTGGAGAGATTCGCCGGATCTCGAAGTAACTGCCCCGGACTGCATGGATTACAGAGAAGAAGTCATCTCAAGAGGATTTTACAGAAGACTTGGCATGCTCAATGCTTTAGTGTCTTCAAACTCTTGGAGAGATTTAATGCATCTCAAATTAGTTGCTTCAGATTGTACGGTCTACAAAGGAATTCGCCTTGAGAAGATTCATGAACAATCTCATATCACCGCGAGATATTCTGCCCCAATACTCTGAACCCTGGATAAGCTGATCAATCATCTGAATGGACTACCTTCTCATGCTCTTGGGATGGCCTGCCCCAGTATGATCCTTGGAGTAGTTTTGCCCCTGACCACTGATCTTCGAAGGAATACCACTAATGCCTGCATTTGTAGGGATTTGGATCTCGAAGTAATTGCCCCAGCTTGGCTGAACTTTGAAGAGATTTCTCGACGTGATTGGCTCAGATTGGCTACACCTTAAAGAGAGGATTCGACGTGACTGCCCCAGATCGACTACGTCTTAGCACACCTTGTTGGAAAAGCTCCTGCTCGACAAAGTTTCCTGAGGAATTACCACTGGATGTGGCTGTCCTTCGGGAGTTTCAGGATTCTCAACTCGACAAGATTAAGCTTCTGGACTGCATTTCCATGTACATACTTCTTTTGATGTCAAACAAATATATGCAAGCAGAAAATGTTTTATTCTGAGAATGAAAATTCTAATGCAACACACATGTTGATCTTGAAGTCTTACTGAAACGATGTCGCGAAGCTATGAACGAATCACTGCTTAGGATACGATTGATTTTTGAATGAAAGAATGCAATGCACATGCAACCCCAACAAAACAACTCGTAGGAGTCAGGAACGCTATCTCTTGGTAGTATGCTTTCAAAATAACCCTGTTTCAATTAGGACTTTTGAGGGTTGTATCGTGGCCTGGTTCACGGTTTTGGGAAAAAAGGATTTAAGGCTCAAAGTTTATTGGTGCCCACCCACTCTTCGTGATGTTCTCCAGTCCTACGTTCAGCTAATTTGCACAAGCGCTCATCTCTCAAAAAGATGTTATGATCTTTAAGGAACCCATGCATCTGATGGCTTGACACCTAATGAGGCTTTGGAGTGACAGTCACCCCTTTGTCTTTTGTTCGTAGTCACACGACTTTGTTCTTTCTTTTGAGGATTTTTCTTGGGTAATCCTTTTCGCACTTTGCTTTCACATTCTTTTTTGCTTATCCCTAACTTTTGCCTGGACAGATTCTTTTGAATCTTTGATTTTGGAGTCCAGCGGGATGCCCTAACTTTTGCCTAAGTTGCTTGTTTTCAAATTTCAACTTAGCGGGCTTTTTCATTTCTCTTTTTTTTATTCTCTTTTTTTTCGAAACAAATCGTGTGACACTGGCTTGTCTTAACTTTGTTGAAAGGGTTGCGACTGCCTCAACTCTTTGATTTTCGATGGATAACCATTGTGGTTTCACATCTCTTGACCTCTTGATGGTGGAATAGAAGGTAATGGGTCCTCAGATGCACACTCCTTTTGAAATTGGAACGCTCGGTCAAATTAAACTGACGCCTACCCTGCCCCTGGGTTAAATGTGAGGGTTTTTTCATACGAAAAGAAACTCCTACTTCAAGGCTCAAAGGGGTTAACGAGGGTCTATATCCCTTATATCTCCAGTGTTTGGGGAGTTGAAACAATGCATGTACATCCTCAACAGGGTTTTTATTCAAAAGCACACAATTAGAGATTTCGGCGTTTTCAAGTCATCATCCTCCCTCAAGAGTTTAAGCACGACAATTGGTATTGCAATGCACATATGCAAACTTATGAGTGAATACGAATGGATTACTTCAGGAAAAACATGCGTATTGTATTATGATTGTCATTTAAGAGCAAACAAATTTTTACAAGCAAACATTATTCAAACAAACAAATAAAGCTACATATGCAAATGCAGTAAAGAAGCTAAATGATTGTCCTTGTTGAGGAGACTTGACTCCGTCTGGACTTATTGCTTCAGAAGACGTCTTTGCAAACCGGGCGCTCAATCTGATGAAGAAAGTTCGATTTAAGGGCCACCCATCTGGTGTGATAACCTTTGAGTCAATCACGTCTTGCGCCTTGTCCTTACCTTTACCTCTGAAAGACTTGCAATCGTCAATTAAATGGTCGGGTGCCCCAGAATGGTAGTCATACCTGGCATTTGGCATTGAAACCCCAAAGGAAGCTTTGTCGAAGATGATCCTGATGCGACTAGCTCAACCAGTTTGAGTTTGAGCAAATGAGGAAACCCGTTGCGCGTACGGCATCAGAATAGGATCAAACTTCTTCTCAAGTTGTTCTGGCCTTTGTCCATATGCTCTGCCCCTAGGACTCTCTTGGGGAGATGGAGTTGGAAGCTGACAAGAGATATCTGGAGTAAATAAATTGATAAATAAGGTTGATAGATAAGGTTGCTCGCAAAGATCTCACACGATCTCCTGCCTACGTATCTCCATTAACTAATGAAGAATCAGAGCGACGTAGTTCCACTCACCAGGGATGAGGATTACTTTGTTTCTTTAACACCGCATTCTGGATTTCTGTAAGCGGACCCATCTGAGACTTCACCCGGTTGACTTCTTCTCTCAGCAGTTTCTGACCTTGGGACAATGCTTGAATGTCCACCATAAAATGCCCCACCTAGGCCCTCCTCTCAGTCACTTTTGCTCGGAGTTGTTCCATAACTACCCTCTGATTGTTATGAGTTGAGTGGTGGGAGAAGTCAAGTTGGCCGTTTCTGAAGAGAATACCCGGTCAGAATGAGAAATCCGCTCCGGAATACCTGTTATGCATATGAGTATGAGGATGCCATGCAGAATGCCATGTTCAAATATTTCCAAGGAATCATTATGCTTTGATTCAAATTTTTTTTTTTAGAAAAAATATAAGAAATGGATGGAAATGCCCATTGGCAAGTCTCAAAGTTAACATCCCTTGGAAATACAAGAAATGTATGCGAAAATGATGATGCAGATGCAACAGACATGGGATCAAGGCTTCCATATAATCTGCATAACTGTTGTGCTGACGGCTGAATAAGCTCATAAGTCTGCTCTGAAGAAAATACCGGAATACCGGAATATCTGAATAATCAGAATGCCAGGATGCCGGGATATCGGCATAATCGGAATACCAGAAGGCCAGAATATCGGCATAATCAGAGCACCGACCTGATCAGAATACCGGGATGGTCAGAATAATCATGATGCCATAATACCAGGCTGAGGAGTCCACACTGATAGGAAATCCAAAATACCGGGTAGGTTGAAGGTCAAGGTTACCTGCAAACCTGTAAACAACCCGCCCCTCTCACATGTGGGTACTAGGATGTTCAGTATCCTGGGCTCTCAGGTCGAGAAATGATGATACGTTCACCATTTCTCGTTTGGCATCATCATTAATCGAGGAGGCCTCAACTGATTCTCCAATACGAAAGGTCCTCAGCTTCTGGCACTGAGGTCGAGAAACAATAGTACATTCATCCCTCGGGGTACAGTACTATCGCCAATCGAGGAGTGCCTCCACTGATTCTCTTTCAAAAAAAGATATCCTACAACGAGTTCCCAGCATTGGGTCCTCGGATCGAGAATGTGCAATGGGTTTGCCACAAAATGTGGTCTGCCACTATCACATCTCGGGAGGAGTGCCGCAACTGAGTCCTCGGGAATTGCCACCAGAGTCGACAGCTCTCTAGATCAACATCCTGGAATACACAAGATGCGCACGCCATGATGGGTCCCAAGATAGCCTCGTCTAGCTGTGAATTTCGTGATTACCCACGTACACAGATGGCACGTATGTCCCACTACTCTCCACTCTAAATCTAAGTGTATACTCGAGCCTGTGTACTAAGCTCATCTCTCAGAAATCCCATCCCGCCAAACAGAAAACAGCACAGTCCAGCACAACAGTAATAATATGATATGTAATGCTAAAAAGCAGTAAATACAGTAATGTGCAGTAAGGCAATAAATAACCATACAATAAAACGGTAAATACAGCACAACAATAAACACCCAATGAAAGAAAAACAGACAAGAGTTAGGATTGACTCGCTTAGGATGGACCAGCAATAGGTCAACCTGTCCCCAGCAGAGTCGCCAGCTGTCGCTCCCGGGATTTTCATCCTAGTACAAACGTGAAAGTGGCACCGAACAGAGTCGCCAGCAATGTGTATTTATCCCAAGAGAGGGAAAGGAAACACTGCATAAACCTGAAGGAAGGAAAAAGCATGGTCTTACGACCAAGAAAACTGGATTCGGGAGTCGGTTACGCGAGAGGAAGGTATTAGCACCCCCTCGCGTCCATCGTACCCGATGGGATCCACGCTTGCTTGTCTCGATCAAAGGGTGATAGAAAAGGATACTGGAAAAGGAATGGAAAGAGAAAGAAGAACAAATGTAGGGAAAATAAAAGAAGTGCTCGAATGGGCCCTACCCCACTGCCTACGTATCTCATCGGGAGCATGAGAATCAGAGCGACGTAGTTCCCCTCACTAGGGATGGATTGTTTGTGTTTTTTAGTGGAATACGTCAACGTTCGCGTCCTAGCAGTTTAGGTGTTGCAGCTCGCTGTATGGAGACTTAGGCGTTACCTGTTTGCGGTAGAACAGAAATGACGCATCCTTAAGGAATGAGTGAATGAGATGAGGAGAGAAATTCCCGAAGGAAAGACGTTATTGTTTGTTTTTGTCTTTTTAGAAGTTTTTTCATTTGTTTGCATATGATAGTGTATCCAAATCTTAGCCATTGGAATGTGTACATTCTCACATTCCAAGATGGAATGAGTAAGAAAGCACACTAAGGGTGAAGAAGACCCTCACACTTAGTTCCAATTGTCAAGGTTCAAACACACTAGCATACTTGTGTTTATTAAGTGTTTTTGTTGGTTATGAGATGAAGAAGAGTTTTTATTTGTACCTTCAACAAGTATTGCATTTAAGTCCCTCATACAAGATCAAATGTTTAACACATTGACCCAAGATGGGACATATGCTACACATTCTAAGATTATAAGAGAAGACCCCTTATAATCTTTTCTTTATATGAAAGGCCTAAATGTAATAAGTGTCTACCTTTATTAGATATTTTGAATTTTCTTTGAGGTGATAAGAGAGACTCAAAGGTAAGAAAAACGGAAGTTAGTTGTTAGTGTGCTCGCCGAGATATCGCATCTCGTGCCTACGTATCCGCAATCAGAAAAGAAAGAGGAATCAGAGCATCCGTAGTTCACGGTACTACGGGTGAACAGGAAACAGGATCTCGATCGCATGGGTGCGAGAGAACAAAGGGGAAAGACATACATAAAGTCTAAGGGGAAACTCGGTCCTACAAGTTAACATGCATCAATGGTCCTAAGGTCAGGATCAGGAGGGAAGCTACCTAATGTTGTCATGCATGGATTGATATCCTAATGTCTCTCCTACCTCCGACTTAATCGAAAATTAAGTGGAGCGAGGAATCCTAAGGGATCATGTCATCAGACAAGTAAACACAGGATAAATCAATCACAAAATGAATTAAAAGCAAACGGAAGAATAAACAGTGTTAGTCCTATGTTATGTTTTCTAACCTATCTAACTTGGACAAGTTAGAATAGGTATCCTAATGAGGAAGCAAAAGCTAAAACAAACAATACAATGATATCAAATATCAAAGTAGATCAATAAAAAAGATGTGAATGAGATCACATAAGCGTCAACATCGGTCGATGTGAGCTAATGACAATGAGTGGGGGTCGGTTGTGAACCCTATCTTTCACTTAACGGACTCGATAACAAGAGTGAGTTATGTTCAAAGCATCAATCATGTAATGAGAGCTAAGAACGACTCGACTAGAATAACAGGGGTCGATTGCGAACCCTACCTTCCGTCAACTGCCTCCTTGGAGGTCTTTCCATGGGAAATGGGAATGGGATGCCTCATAGAGGTCTTCAGGCACAATATTAAACAATCACAAACAGAGCCTCCTTTGAGGACTTCCATCATTGTCGGCCAAGTGGCACGGACTCCCAATCCTACTTCTCATGGCATAAAAAGGAAAAATGCGGAATTAGTAAAAGAGAAAAGAAGTGATACCGAACGGATATCAATCTGTAGCAACGCAAGCAAAGTGTAAGAAAACCAGCCAACTTCTAGTGATCTAGCATAAATGAGCAAAAGTGTTAGAAAGTGGAATGGGTCCGTGAAAGGCATATAACCAAATGCTCTTAAAATAATAAAACAAAGCCATAAACCATAAACAGCAGCAACAACAGCACTCCAGCACCTGCACAGCTGTAAAAACTAGCAACAAGTAAAAACAGTCTATAACAGCTACTATTTACAGAACAGAATGGGTATATATGCAGCCAGCCAGGATGACAACATTCTACAGCACTCTTTGTTCATAGCAGCTATGTATATGGCAGCACTTCCCACCTTGTAAACAACTTCTCAAAATAAGTGAGAATCACTACAAAACAAAATCAACAATTAGTCTAAGTAATCAAATGGAAATTGTCAACAAGAAGTAAATGAAATCAATACTAAATGTAAACCACAATTAGCCATACATCTATGTAACACATATTAAAGACTAATGAAGTTATTAAAATGATTAGTCAATGTTAGCATTAAACTCTAAGTATATTCTATGTTAGAACAAAAATCAAATCAAAGTAAGTCGATGTCAACTAGTTCTAAGTTCTAATTATAAAACTAGTTAGTGGACGATTAAGGCAAAAACAATTAGTGCAATTAGTAAGCAAAAGCAAAAAACGGTTATTGAGCAATTAAGGTAAACACAATTAGTAAGCTAGTGAGCATAACAATTATCCAAAGACCATTAGCAAAAATCTAAATCTAATTACCAAAGTTAAGGTCTAAATTCAAGATCTAAATCAAATGAAAATGTTTCCTAAACGAAAGTTAATCAGATGTAATCTACAATTAGTCGACAACTAGTCAATGTAAAACAATTAGGGTCGAGAGCAAATTCTAATTCAAAAATACTTCTAAATTTATAAACTAGTTCTAAATTCTAATTTTACAATGGTTATTAATTCTAAAGAAAATTAACCAAAATTAGGATCTAATCCTAAAAAAAAAATATCATCTAATCAATTAGTCAAGGAAACAAGGTTAACTTCTAAGTCTAAAATTATGGATTAATCCTAAGAATCTAATCCTACAATATTATCTAAATTGAAGGGTTATTAGAACTAATCAAAATTAAGGCTATTGAACTACAATAATCATAAACAGCAAGGAAAGGGGTGTGAAATTGAACATAGGGTGCAACAAGGAGAGACATGGCGTACAGGTCTTCACAAAATCCTAACCCGGTCCAATTCGTTTTTGCTTTTAACCTAGAAGCTCCACCTTCAACAACATTCAACCTATTTTCTTTCTATCACCCCGCTGCAAAATCCCTCGTCTTTCTCTCAAAATCCGTCGGCGCCCCCTCCGTTTCAACTCGCCGTTTTACCATGTTTACTCTTCTCCACTTCACCGTCTTCTCCGTCCCACACTCTTCCTTCGCCTTCGCCATCTTCACACAATCAAACCTCTGAAACATTCGCCGCTCGATGAAAACCATGCCGGAAAATGAAACAATCCGTCTCATCTCCTCTCTCTGTCCACCTCCGTCGCCGGCGCCACAAACCTCCATTCTCAGACTGAGCAATCACTCCTCATACTCCCCTTCTCCGCACATCATCGGCGTTACGACAACGCTCCGCCGTCCTCTTCTCAACACTTCATCCTACCTCTCATCTTCAAAACAAGTAACACGACTTACTCTCCACCGCGTCGTTCGCTCCTTCCCCTACCAATGCCTACACCAAACTCTCTTCACTCCCAAACTCTCAACGGTCTCACAATATGAAGATCCGGCATAAAACTTAACAAACTAAGGCGAACGCTTCAAGGATTCAATCGTTTCACGCTACGTAGATAAATCGAGAGAGAGAGAGAGAGAACCTGAATAAGTAGATCGGAGAAGATACGCTTCAGAAATCCAGAGAGGAGGTTCTTGCCAGGTAGTATACTCTTGATCTCGGCTAAACTTCGTCAAAACTGTTGTTGTAGGGTTGAAGAAGAGCTTGTAGAAGGTTATGGCGATGAAGAAAATGCTGCGGTGAAATGCTCAGTTACGATTCGCTCCTCTTTTCTCTTCTACACTATTCTTCCTTCAAATGTCGTTGTTGAATTCTGAATTAACGTGAATCGTTCTTGCGTTGTTGTTGATGTTACTTTTCTTGCAGGTTTTTGATTCGATGAGAGAATTGCAGTTTGAAGTTCATTGCGGTTTTGAAAAATTGATGAATTCAGGAATTGATTGAAGTTTCTACAGATTTGAAGATGACGAAACTTGAGAGCAGAAGGATATTAGAAGAGTTTTGATGAGGTTTCTGCAGATTCATGAATTGAAGATGAAGATTGAAGCAGAGTTGAAGATGAAAGTTATGATTCTTGAGGAAGAAGATCGATAGGGATGAAGATCCGGTGAAGAGGAAGATGGTGTCTTCAAGAAGAGTTCTCTTAGAGTTTTTCAGTAGTTTTCTGTTAGAGTTGGTTAGCGGTTAGAAATTCGGTTAGGACGGTTAGCAGAAGTTGGTTTTCTGGTGTAAAAAAATGGTTAGAGGATTTCTGTTAACTGTTATGAAAGAAATTGTTAGGAGGTTAGTTAAGAAAAAAATGGTTAGGGAGGAAAATGGTTTAGTGTATTTCTGTTGTGGCGGTGAGTTGGTGAATGCCGCTGCGTTTTGTAATTTGTATTCTGCTGTTGTTGTAATTATCCCGTTTCCGCTGCAAAGCTTGTACTTCCTGCTGTGAAAGTGACTTGACATAGTCAACTCTTAGGCTATCAGTGTGCGCACAAATTTACTTCAGAAGACAATAATTTCCATTCGTTTGTCAATTAACTAATTGTATTAAGATAGCAACTAAGGCTTGAATTTGAAGCATGGGTGTTACTTCCAATTGAGTCGTCATGTTTAACATTCTGAATGGTAGGACTATCAAAAGACCCATCACTTATTGCAATCTCACTTTTAGAAATAATGGCGGTAGAGGCAGCATGTACAATTGAGTTTAGAGAATCTCCAACTACGATGTCAATAGGGCGCTTTTATTGTTATGGTTGTTATGAGCTTCAATGCTATGTATTCTTCTTGGTGTAGAAACTATCATGGATGTTAAAACATTTTTTAGAAGAATGGTTAAGAATGGATTTAAAGTGGATGACAAGAATGGATATAGGTTGAAAAATGGTTTTAAACAAATGGATGAAATTGGACATGGATAATTGGTTTATGGATTATGAACTAAATTTAATAAAATGGAATTTAGATTTAGCTTGGAATTGAATTGAAAATGGATTTGGACAAAAATGGTAAAAATGGAATGGATATTTATGAAATGAAAAAGAATGGATAAAAATGGTCTAAAAATGGATATGGGTTAGAAAGTGGTTTAGGTATGGATTAGATGGCTCACGGTTGAAATGGATAGAAAAGATGGATAATGAACTATGAATTCCAAGAGATCCGCATAACCAGTCTTAGCATGTTTAATTCTCCCCAAATTCCAAATCCAAAGCAAACTCGCATTCTCAACCAATCTCCAACTTCAATCAATAAACTTTACTAACCATGAATACCAAGACGCACTTGTCAGGCAACCTTAACCACCGTCTCCAATTGATGAATATCAACCAAGTGACACAGAAGATAAGAAACCATGATCCCACGCCTCAGGAACACATGCAAATGAATGAATATGAGTTATAACCTAATGGATATGCAGATAAACGCGAAGCAAAAGCCAGAAAAAGGTAGGGCAAATTTTAGGGTACTACAAAAGGGTTGATTTGGTCGCGGCCAACGTGTTCACCTATTTCCTCTGCTTTTCAGGTAAAAAATGACTGAGAGGCTTCCGGGGATTCTCTAGATAGATATTGAACCCGACGTCGACGGGGCCGCGCAGATCCCTAGTGAGGAGCTCGTGTGTACAACCGCCGAATGGGCCAGCGAGGAGCCGCTAAACATAAAATCACGTTTCGCTGCCGACGACACTGACGCTTTTGCCTTCGTCGAGGATGTCCCTGAGGGCGAGCAGGCGAAGTGGACCGTCTTCCAGCCTCGGGCACACCACCGCATCTGCTCGAATTATCGTGGGTTAAGGTTCCCCATGTACGATTTTTCCTTCAAAGAGGCTGGTATTCGTCTCCATTTCAACAACTTTCAACTGGGGGTTTTCAACCGGCTGCACCTGGCGCCGTCCCAGCTTCATCCTAACGCTCTTGCCTTCATGCGGGCATTTGAGATCGTGTGTGACTACCTCAAGATCGGGACCACCCTCACGCTCTTTTTCCGCGTCTTCCATCTCCAACGTTCGACGGACCAGGGGCGACACAGTTGGGTCTCCTTCAAACAGCCGAGGAAGCTGTTCAAGGCGTACTCGGATTCGATTAGGAACTTCAAAGATAGGTTCTACTATGTTAAGCCCGCGACGCACGATGCTATGGGTACGCTTTATGACATTGTGACCGACAGTTCCGGGGAGGAGAGGTTTGTGTCCAAGTGTCCCCTGGAGTGGAAGGATGCGCACTTCGCGCTTGGTACGGACGACTACCTCGTAAAGCCTGGCGAGCTGTCGGAGGAGGACAAAGGAGCGTACGCCACGCTGGTCGCATATGTTACCAGTTTTAACCAAGCAGAGTGTGTTGGTAGGGATGGAAAATACATCCTCGACCCACGAGGAAGGGTCGTGACCTCTCCCCGTTACATAAACACCAGGGGTCTCCTTGAGTGCAAGTCTCCCGATGAGGCCAAGAGGTTCTTAGGTAGGAGCTCCTCGTCCTGTTCGGGCACCCGTTTAGTTTTGTTTCTTTGTGCTGACTTTTTTCATGTTTTCTCTTGCAGGTCAAATGTCGAACGCCACCGAGCGCATCCTGAAGTTGGTCGCTGAACGGGCACCTAAGCGAACCAAGAGCCGCGTTCGGGACGTTATTCAGGCTGCGGCGTCGACTGGGACGACGAGTGGCTTGGCCTCTCTACAATGTAGCCAGTCTCCTCCTCTGGAGGGCACCCCAGCCAAGAAAGCGAGGACCGAGGGACCTGTCCTCGTGGATCTCGTGGACCCTACCTCACCGGAGAAGTTTCTAATGCCCGCCTGTCACCTTCAGCGGAATTTCTTCGGGGGAAGCCCCCCCCCCCCCCCCCGGTCATTGCCGAGGCCGAGGTGAAGGCAGTTCAGGGAATGGACGGTGCGGCCAGGAGAGAGGCGCTTGTCGAGGATCTTGCGGCCATGATGCGAGTCTTCGAGACTGCCTGGATATTGAACGAGGGGACCCCCTATGCCTCCGAGTTACAAAAGCTGAAGGATGGATATACTGCCCTCGAGAAAGAGAATGGCAAGGTCATGGCTGATCTGCAAAGGGCCCAGGCCAAATGCGAGGACTATGCTAACGCCCTCCGCGAGCTGAATGAGGCCAAGGCTGCACTGAAGGTGACTCAAGAGGAGCGTGATCGCTTTCGGACCAGGATTGAAGAATTGGAAACCGCTGTCCGTCCCGCAGAGAAAGAATCCACCGAGGAGAAAAGCTTTGTCGACTGCGCGATCCTGATCGCTAAGATTCGGGAACTTCAAAAGGATAGCCTGGAGGCCCTCGAGATAGGCTTTAAGAATGCAGTGGAGCAGGTCGGTGCTGAGAATCCGGGTGTTCAGCTTGCGCTCGACAGAATCAGCCCATTCCTTCGTGTGGTCAATGGCAAGTTGGGCCTGCCAGAGGAGGAGGACGAGGAGGATGGACGCCGGGTTGAGGACGAGATTGCTGTTTAGTTTTGCTTGTTCGGCCTGCGTGCCACTCTCTTTTGATCTCGATTTATCTGGCATGCGCGCCATTTTTTCTTTGTAATGACTTGTGCTCGGCCTGCGTGCCAGGGGCTTTTTGACACTTGTTTGTAATATTTGTACGCTGGGCTTCTGCCCGCTTCAATGCATTTTTGTTTATCTGCTCGTGTGCTGTTTGTATGTTTTCAATTGTGTGTGATGTTATTGCATTTGCTATACTTTGTTTATTTTTGTCTAAAGAGATTTTGGGGCTTGCTCGACTTCGATAATCCTCGACTGCGTGGAGAGCTGGTCGAGTGGCCGGAAGTGTATTCCGACCTTCAACGAGGCTAAGAGCTCGATCGAGGTCTTAGCTTCGTGGCGTGAACTTTCCATCGCGAGCTGAGTGTTCTGCCTAATTGGTAAGACGATGCAGGAGCTCGATCGAGGTGTCCTTGTCGGATCAAAGTGCTCGCGCACACACAATGCAGCCCTTGACCATCGTGTTTCGTATAGGGGTGTCGCGCTTGTACCCTAGTGCATCCCCGTAACCACGATGCTAGTGTGTCACGGGCAGTGCTTAACTGTAGTAGTGTTTAAGCTTCTCAGCGTTCCATGGTCGAGCAAGTTCCTCCCCGTGCAGATTTTCGAGGAAGTAGGATCCTGTTCCCGTTTTCGCGCGGACACGGTACGGGCCCTCCCAGTTCGCGGCGAATTTTCCTTCTTGCGAATCTTTCTGGTTCCTTCGTAAGACGAGGGTGCCTACTTGAAAATCACGTTTGATAAATTTGTCGTTATAACGTAAAGTTATTTTCTGTTTAAGCGAAGCTTCCTGGAGAGAAGCGTCCGAACGCGTCTCCTCGATGAAATCGAGCTCTTCCCTCAGGGCTTCGTTGTTCGCGTCTCTGTCGAGGGGAGCTTCTGTCCTCCTCGAGGGTTCCCTGATCTCTACGGGAATCACCGCTTCCGTTCCGTAGGTTAGACGAAAAGGGGTCTCCCCGGTTGTGGAATGCGGGGTTGTTTGGTAGGCCTAGAGGACACTGTGCAGCTCCTCGACCCACCGTTGTTTGGCGTCGCCTAATCAACATTTCAATCCTCGAAGGATTACCCTGTTCGCCGCTTCAGCCTGCCCGTTCGTTTGAGGGAGCTCGACCGATGTGAAGTGCTGCTTCGTGCCTAGTTTGGTGACGAAGTCTTGGAAGTTCCTGTCGGTGAACTGTGTTCTGTTGTCGGTGACAATGGCTTGAGGCACCCCGAATCGGGCGAGGATGTTTCTTTTGTAAAAATGCAGTATGTTGAAGGCTGTGATTTTGGCCAATTCTTCCGCCTCGATGTCCACTTCGACGATGAGGTACTTGTTTTGTTATGATCCTATGACGAAAGGTCTGAGGATGTCCATTCCCCACCACGTAAACGGCCACGGGGAGGACAGTGTTTTGAGCTTGCTAGGAGGATCGAGGTGCATTTCCCCGTGTCGCTGGCATCTATCGCACTTCTTAATGTGTTCCTTGGAGTTCTGTTGCATGGTGGGCCAGTAATACCCTGTTCGAAGTGCCGTACGGGCTAACGATCGCCCGCCGAGGTGATGCGCATTGATTCCCTCGTGGATTTCCTGGAGGATGCCGGGGACCCTGGTCTCCTCGACGCATCTGAGGAGAGGGATAGCAAACCCCCGTCGGTATAGCTTATCTTCGACTATCGTGTATGAGCACGCCCGCCGCTTTACCACCCCCGCTTCCTTGGGATCTTCAGGCAGTCTGCCCGTCATGAGGTACTCGTACACCGGGGTCATCCCGCAGTTGTTGTCCCCAACAACGTTCACGTCCGTCGCTGGAACGGGCTTGTCAATGCTCGTGCGGGAAAGCACTTCTTGTATGACGGATTTGTTTCCGCCCTTCTTCTTTGTGCTTGCCAATTTGGACAGAACATCTGCTCGGGCATTGTGCTAGCGAGGGATGTGGGTTACTTCCGTGGAGGTGAATTTTTTCATCTTTTCTTTCACCAAGGTCAAGTATTCGATGAGGTTGTCGTTCTTGACCTAGTACTCTCCTCGGACTTGCGAGGCCACGAGCTGGGAGTCGGTGAAGATTTTGACCACCTTGGCTCCGAGGTCCTCGGCCAGCCGAAGCCCGGCGAGGAAAGGATAGTTCGAGGGATACCTCGATCAGGATGCCTTCCTCGTTTTCGAGGATGATGCCCGCCCCGCTTCCCTTCGGGCTATATGCTCCGTCGACATAGATCGTCCATTTTTGGGATCCGTTGGCCGAAGGTTCTGGGACGGTCATCTCTGCCACAAAGTCGGCTAATACCTGAGCCTTCAGGGCCTTCCTTCCCTCGTATTGGATGTCAAACTCGCCGAGTTCGAGTGACTACCTGAGCATCCTCCCCGCCATATCTGGCAGCCCAAGGAGCTGCATTATGGGATGTTCGGTCCTTACGACGACAGTGTGGGCTAGGAAGTAATGGTGTAGCCTCCTAGCCGCGGTGACGAGGGCAAGGGCGACTTTCTCTATCTGCTGATACCTGAGCTCGGGGCCTTGGAGGGCTTTGCTCGTGAAGTAAATCGGTTTATGCCCGTCCGGGGTTTCCCGAATGAGGACCCCGCTGCCCGCTTCACTAGTGATTGCGAGATACAAGAAAAGTGTCTCCCCGCTCTCGGGCCGTGAGAGGACCAGGGGTTGTGATAGGACTTGTTTTAGGTGGAGGAGAGACTGCTCGCATTCCTCGCTCCATTCAAACGTCACTTTTTGTCGAAGAAGTTTGAAAAATGGGAGTGCGTATTGCGCAGACTTGGCGACGAAGCGGGAGAGGGCGGAGAGCATCCCGTTCAATGACTGTATCGAATTCTTCGAGTCCGGAGTAGGGATCTCGGAGAAATACCTACATTTGTCGGGGTTGGCTTCGATTCCTCACTCTGTGAGGTAGAAGCCGAGGAACTTACCTGCCCGGACGCCGTAGGTGCATTTGTCGGGGTTGAACCTCATGCGGCATCTCCTCGCTGTGTCGAACACCTTCTTGAGGTGCGCGGTGTGGTCGACTTCTTCCGCGGATTTGACGATCATGTTGCCCATATAGACCTCGAGCATGTCGCCGATTTCAGCCTGGAAAACCTTGTTCATCATCTGTTGGTAGGTCGCCCCGGCTTTCTTCAGGCCGAAGGGCATTACGTTGTAGTAGTAATTGTCCGACTCGGTCATGAAAGCCGTGTGCTGTTTGTCGGTCATGAAGCTCGATGTACGCTGAGCTCGTTGGAGGAGGTCCTCCAGACGGCAGGGTCTACGGAGGCCCACGGACTTGGCAAAATCAGATCCAAAACATAGTCCATGGATGATTAAATACTTCTTCATGTCGTCGATCGTATGAACCTCGACAGCTTCTTTGTTGAATCTCTCAATGTAGTTCCGGAGAGATTCGTTCTTCCCCTAGAAGATACTCTCTAGGGCTGCCTCCGTCTTCGGGTGTCGACGAGACGCAGTAAAGTGTTTGGTGAAGCGTTGTCTTAGTTGCTTCCAGGATGTGATCGACCTGGGTGCCAGACCCTTGTACCATGTCATGGCGCCCTTCCGTAAGGTGGTGGGGAAAAGCCTGCACTTAATGGCTCCCCTGACGTTCCTGAGGTCGAGCATGGCTTCAAAACTTTCGACGTGATCGTCGGGGTCGGCCAGGCCATCGTAGGTTCCCAGCGGCAGGGGTTTCTCCATGCCTGCAGGAATTGGGGCATTCATGATCTCCCATGATAGAGGGGTCCTCTGGTCGTCGTCGTCGCTCCCCGTCATGTCTGATCCAAGTACGATCAATATATATATATATATATATATATATATATATATATATATATATATATATATATATATATATATATATATATATATATATATATATATATATATATATATATATATATATATATATATTAAGTTTAGTCATATTTGTTGTCTTTGGTTCGGAAATGTATTGGCCAAGTTTATGTTGTCCAATAAATGTATCTTGATTCTGGACTATAAGAGTTGTTATTAGTGGAATTCGTTTATGCATTTCTTTTGTACAAGATCATTAGATTCTGCTCATGAACGTGGCTATCACTATCTAAACTAAGTCAATCAAAGAGTGTGTATGACTGTTGTTGGTTTTTTATTTGATGTTGATGATGATGACCCTTTGAAGAGTGTGTGTTTCTAACAAAGCCAAGCAGTCATGCAACATTGTAAGACTCATCATGGACACAAGTCATGCAAAAATGTAAGACAACTTCTTCTTTGTGGTTGCTAATGCAAGCATATGTGAAACAAACATCTTTAAAATGTGCAATTGTGGGCTGAAGAATTGGGCTTAACTTAAAGCCCATTATTATTATTTTAAATACTAAAATTTCTATTAATAAATAATTTTTAAATAAACTTCTAAAAAAATTAAATAAAATTATTAATTAATTAATTAAAAATATTAAATAATAAATAATCATAGTCATCATTACCAACTCATTGGAGGAGGACCATCGAAATTCAGGGATCAAAAAGATCGGTTTTAAAATAAAAGATTAAAAATTAAAAAATATCAAAGTATGGAGACCAAAAGTGCATTTACCCTTATTTATTTATTGGTATATATGAAACACATATGACTAGTATAAATTAGAGAATTGATAACCGGAAGTTCTGGAACATCTTATTTAGTAGATATTGACATTCCTTGTTGCATTCCTGCTTTAGAAATGGATTTTATCTTCAGCCGGAAGGAGGTTCCTTACCATAAGGTGGGCTTGGTTTATAATAGGGCGTACACGGTCCCCGAATATGGATGTCACATGGGGGAGGGTGTGGATTGGATAAACAAGTTGAACTTCCCCTCGGAGGACATAATGGATGAGACTTGTAACTCTCAGCGAAACCTTGAGGAGCAACCATTAGAGCAGCAAGGAAGAACACTAGTAAGGATAAGAAAAAGGAATTAGCCATTTTAAATGGTGGTTTTAGTGTTGGTGCATAACACCTAGGCGATATTAAAGTTTTATAGTAATATTGTGCTCAATGAGAGTGTTAGGTCTAAAACAAAGTCTTTTACTAAATGTCAAATTTTGGTGTTACAAATTCCACAAAGTTTCCATCTTAGGTCCCATGTATTTGGAAAATTAGATTAGTACACCATTCTTTTTGTTTTTAGCAGAAGACCTGTTAGTACTTGCCACTAATATCATTGTATCTCATTAATGCAATTGTTCCTTATGCTATCCTATATTAATTTGTGCTTTAATTACAACCATTCATCTTAATATTCTCAATTTTCCAACAATAAATTAACTTTGAAATTTTCCAATACACAGCCTCTCACACGATCAGAAAATTGTTCTTAACATGAAACCTCTCAGAATAAGAATTGATCGTGGTTAAAATTAGTTGTAGTTGTTATATTTTGTAATAGATAGTTATTAGCTAATTAATTTTTTTTTTACAAATTAGTTATAAGATTTGTAAGTTGTTCATGATCAATATATTAAGTGATCATGTATTTATTGTGATTGAAGTAAGCAACATAAATACAAACAATTTATTTATTTATTATTTTATTTCTCTCTTTCTTGGACTTAACCATACCTCTCAATATGAAATTAGAGTCATGGTTGCCATCATGAATAAAAGACATCACCACCTTCTTTGTTTTTAATGTTTTTCTCATTCTATTATATTTTTCTTTTTTTCGAATATTTCACAGCAACTTACTAATTGTGTTTCTATCAATTTCTAAGCTTAAACCTATGATTATCATATTGTAACAGTTCAAGAAAGAAGGCATATATTATTTCTCAACATAAAAATAACAACAATCAATTGATTTTATCATGCTATCTCTATTTGATTAATATGTTAAGAAAATAATAAACATATGAATCATTGTTCTTTTGTTTATGTAGAGAAAAGCAATGTAGAGACGGGTAGAGTGAAAAATGTGTGGGGAGTGTTTTATTAAGAGTGAATTGAATTCTAATATCTGTTCCCAATGTTATATAAGGGGACTATAGCTAAGCAGGCTCCTAACTCGCTAAGCGAGTACACAGGATACATATAATTTTCAAAGCAGAGTTCCTAGCTAGTAGAGTTTGCTTAGCGAACCTTTGCCATCTGTAGTTGCATTGGGCTCACTAAGTGAGACATGACTCATGCTAAAGTGCGCTTAAAAGATTAAATTGTATTTTTCCACACATTGAGTTTTCATAATTGTGATTTGTGAAAAATTATAGTGAAAATCTTGCCTAAAAGTAAAAAGTTTTAAAAACGTAAATAGGTTTAGTTACCTTTCAATAAGTTTTTTATTAATGTCATTAGCATGACGCTTTTAATTTCATGTTATACCAAGCATATTAAAACTTACCTCATGATCTTTAATCCTTACATTCACTTTTCCTTTATCAACGTGCTCTAGCATATTTGCGGTTTTCATGAAGGGTCTTCCTAAAATAAGAGGTATTTATGAATCTTCCTCGATATCTAGCACCACGATCCATTACTACAAAAAACGCATCTAATGTTGGACGTGAAATGCATTTAACCTTGGTTACAAAGCCAAGGTAACGAAGGGTGTAATAAAAATGTACCACTTTACCCCACAGTTATTAAAAAACTGAGGATTAAAGTTATTTGCACATGGTTTCAATCTCCAACATCTGCATTTTTTATTATTTTCATAACTAGATGGCGCTCCCGATATTAACTCTCGGTTACTTCGATTTTGTATAAAAACCAAGGGGATAAGGTTTTTTTTAGTACTATCGTATGCACCTGTATTACAGAATATAGAACCATATTTTGCAGATTTTTGAAACAGAAACATTGTACATTTTGCCAAAATCTCAATCTGAAACATTGTACCACAAATATTCATTGTTAACAACAAATTCAAACCCAATATAACACACATAGTATAATTTTGCAACAAAATTAAAACAAATGATTAACCAACTAAAGCAATAACCAAAATGGAAAGTTTTGTAGGCTATCCAATAGGACTTGTCACTGATCGTTAAACACCTATTATTTGAACAACATTTGAAACCAATTAGGATAATCGACAACAACTTTGAATCTATATCACAAGGATTAAAAAAGAGTTAAATGAATAATTATAAATTACTAAGTGGTATAAAGCATTTACTTATTAATTTTCTCATATCCCCTCTTCATGATCACGACGAATAACATGTGTTGCGGTGAGAATCGGATATCAAGCTATAGATTAACTTGAATCACAAATCTTTAAAATTCACCACTGAGCTTTGATTTATCCAATGGAAAGGGTAAAGATCGAAAAAAAACCTAATTGAAATGTAAACAAAAAGCAAAGAGATCTAAGGTTCGGGGGTTGGTTATACCTAGGGAAGGTGTTAGCATCCTAAGTATCTGTAGTACTCTACATGAACTTCTTGTTAGTATTTGTGTTATGTTATTGTTTGCTTGCTAAGGATAATGCTAAGAAAAAGACCTAGGGGTTTATTTCTAAGTATGCTCGCCAAGACATCGCATCTCGTGCCTACTGTTAGGTGCTAAAAAGTGTTAATATTTAGATTAGTTTTTAGCACCTTTTTGTGAGCTTTATTCGTAAATCCATGCTTTTTCCCATTGTTTCCGTTTATAACCGTTTTCTAGTTAATTTCATTATTTATCGTATCTATCTATCTTTTGTGTTTTTATTGCAGATTTTTACATGGAAGGGTGTGGAATGGAGCCTCGAGGATCCCACAAAAACAGTTTGAAGAAATTTGGATTTTTCGAGCATGCTTTGAGCGCGCTCAGCGCGCTCCCAGCGCGAGGATGGAGGGACTTACAGTAGCTTGCGCGCTCAACGGGCTCATTAGCGCGCTCAGCGCGGTTTGGCGGTTTAGCATTTAAGTTGCGCCCACTCAGCGCGCTCCTGCGCGCTCAGCGCGCTTCGCGTCACTCAGCCCCCTTATAAAGTTGTTTGATCAGATTTTTTTTGGATATTCATCATTATATTCTGAGATCAAAATACATTACACTGTAGCATTTCATTTGTGGAAGATAAAAATAATCATGTTGTCGATAAAATCGTCATTGATGCTCGTTTCTCTTCTACCGATTCTTGTTGATCAAGCTACCATGAATATGTGTAGCTAATTTCTCTTTTGTGTCAAGGTTAGATGTAAGTAAACCTTCACTTTGTATGTATATGTATTGATCCTATCTAGTGAACTCTTGGATGATGAATGTATGATGATAAACATTGATTTTATGTTTATTCTTTGTGTTGGTTCATGATTGAGAAATATGCTCCAACTCTTTACCTAGGTTTGTCATCCATCAATGTACATTGGCTAGAGATAGCAATGTGTGTGATGTTCACCAAATATTGAACTTTAATGTTGTCATTTTGATAGTTTGTGTGAGAAATCAACAAAGGATCAAAATGGCAAAACTCACAATATGTGTTAGAGATAAACATATTGGGAGGATATGTGATTGTATTTATCATGTAACCGAGTTCATTAGCTTTATCGATTATACACGTGGAAAGAGGTTTGTCGAACCCTAACCTTGACATGTTTTTATAAACCGTTAAAACAATCCTTTACCGCTTTTAATTAACTTTGAATGCAACCGTTGCGAAAACAACCTAAAACCCCTTGTTACTTTAAAGTTTGAAACGTTACGACTGTCGAACGGCGGTAATATCACGAACAATCTCTGTGGAACGATAACACTAAACCCGAACTCTATTTGTATCTCAACAAATTGGCGCCGTTGCCGGGGATTGTAAATTGATATTGCAAGCATTGCAATAGTTGTGAAGTTTTCGACTTGTTACAATTTTTCTTGTGCTTGTTGATGTGTTTTGTTTAGTGTGCAGACTTGGTTTATGCGAGGGAAACTACCGGCGGACCAACTTCTATTCGATCCTGAGATTGAAAGAACCGCTCGTAGGCTCAATAGCAGAACTAGACGGAGGAGGCATCTTGCGAGACAAAGACAAGAGCAAGAAGGAATTTCTACTACAACACCACCACCACCATTCACACCAATCATGGCGCAACCACCTCCACCTCCCGCATCCACACCTTGTGTGAACAGTCCACGACATACCGCTCAGTTTGCCAACAACAATCAAGGAAGGCAAGCTGAAATGAAAACTGGAACTTTGAATTTATTTCCGCATGCTTTGCTTGGCAAGGCAAAGGATTGGTACCTCGATCAAACTCCAGCCGTGATGACCGATTGGAATGTCTTGGAGGAAAAATTTATTGAACGGTTCTTCTCTCATAACCGTTTCATGGAGTCAAAAACAGCAATTTCAGTGTTCTCTCAAGGCACTAATGAATCCCTCAATGAAGCATGGGAAAGATTCAAGTCCATGCTTCGCAAATGTAAAGGTCACGGGTTTGATGAGTTAACACAAATTCATATCTTCAAGAATGGTCTCCAACCGAATTGTAAGACTTTGTTGGATGCCACTGCGGGAGGAAGTTTGATGGCAAAGAATGCCGAGGAAGCAACTGATATTATCAATAGAATGGCTCTAAACGATCTTCAAATTCAAAGCCGTGGCAACTCTCAAAAGAAGCCCGGTGTCCTTGAATTGGGGACTAACGATGCGATCCTCGCGCAATACAAGCTTATCTCTCAACAAGTGGAGCTTTTGACTCAACAAATCAAAGAAATGAAGGAGCCGAGCAGAAGTAAGCAAGTAGCTTGTTGCGAACTTTGTAAGGGGGAGCATGACACCGGATTTTGTCCTCCTCCGTGTTTTGAAGAAGTGAACTATATGGCAAATCAAAGGGATTATCAAGGTAGACAACAACAACCTTACCAACAACAACACAATTCTCAACAAAATTATCAAGGAAATCAAGGATTTCAACCGCGAGCAAATTGTCAAAATAATCAAGGTTATGGTGCCGGTCCTTCAAACCGGCAAAATCTATATCAACCTCCACCACCTCCGGTTGCTAGCTCTAAATTGGAAGACACTTTGACTCAATTCATGCAATTGTCTATGGTCAATCAAAAGAGTAGTGATGCGGCGATTAAGAATCTTGAAAACCAAGTGGGGCAACTTGCCAAGCAAATTGCCGAACAACAATCGGGTCCTTCCTTTTCCGCGAATACTCAAGTGAATCCTAAGGAGCATTGCAAGGCGATTGTTACTAGAAGTAGGAAGGAGTTGGAGAAAGAAAAGGAGAAAAAAATGGAGGAAGAAAAACTTGATGGTCTTGTGGAGGATTGTAGTGATGAGGAAGTAGTTGAAAATAAAAGTGAAAGTGAAGGTGTAGTTGAAAATAAAAGTAATGACATGGTTGAAGTTGAAAATAATAGTGGTGAGGAGTTGAAGAAAAAAGAGAGACTTAGGAGAGTAAAGAAGGGAAAGGAATTAGTGAGCGCTATTCCAATCCAAAACTTACCATATCCTCATGCTCCTTCAAAGAAGGAAAATGAGAGGCACTATACGCGTTTCATGGACATCTTCAAGCAATTACAAGTTAACATTCCGTTTGCCGAAGCTTTGGAACAAATGCCAAAGTATGCAAAGTTCATGAAAGACATTCTCACGAAGAAGCGGAGGTATTCGGAACCGGAAAATATTATTCTTGACGCGAGTTGTAGTGCAATCATCCAAAGAACTCTTCCTAAAAAAAGAAGTTGATCTGGGGCGTGTGACTTTGCCGGTTACCATTGGTGATGTCTATGTTGGAAAGGGCTTAATTGATTTGGGCTCAAGCATTAATCTTATCCCTTTGTCCATTGTAAAGAAGCTTGGGAACATTGAGATAAAAGCCATTCGTATGACTTTGCAATTGGCCGACAAGTCCACAACTCACCCTCATGGGTTAGCTCAAGATGTCTTGGTAAAAGTTGACAAATTTTTCTTCCCGGTTGATTTTGTTGTTATCGATATGGAGGAAGATGAAGATGCACCGTTAATTCTTGGCCGACCTTTCATGAAAACTGCCCGTATGATGATTGATGTGGATGACGGTTTAATGAAGGTGAGGGTTCAAAATGAAGAGGTTTGTTTTGATCTTTTCGAAGCTATGAAACATTCCAAAGATAAACATGATAGCTTTCAGATCGATGCAATTGAAGAAGCAACTGTGGAGGTTTCTAAGCATGTACATGAAATCTCTTCTTTGGAAATGGCTCTTAATGATTCTTTTGAAGTATTTTCTGAAGAAGAAGAAAGAGCTCTTGAAGAGTGCTTAAAAGAGCTTGATTCCCTCAAAGAGTTGCAACCATGGGAGGTAGAACCGGAAGAATTAAAAAAGGATTTGAAAGTTGAGAATTCACCACTTGAATTGAAGGTCTTACCTTCCAATTTAAAATACGCTTATCTTGATGACGGTGGTAACAAGCTGGTTATCATTAGTAACGTGTTGTCAAATAAAGAGGAAGGCCGACTAATTCATGTTTTGAAGAAAAATCAAGATGCGATAGGTTGGGTCCTTTCCGATTTAAAAGGAATTAGCCTGGCTTATTGCATGCATCGTATCTTGATGAAAGAAGATTTCAAGGCGGTAGCCCAACCGCAACGCCGCTTGAACCCAACAATGAAAGAGGTGGTGAGAAAAGAAGTGGTTAAGCTATTGGAAGCCGGTATGATTTACCTGATTTCCGATAGCCCTTGGGTTAGTCCTGTCCATGTTGTGCCAAAAAAGGGAGGAATTACCGTGATTCGTAACGAGAACAATGAGTTGGTTCCAAAAAAAATAGTGACGGGGTGGAGGATGTGTATTGATTATAGACGGCTCAACACCGCGACAAGAAAAGATCATTTTCCATTACCGTTTATGGACCAAATGTTAGAAAGGTTATCCGGGCAGCAGTTCTATTGTTTTTTGGATGGATATTCGGGGTATAACCAAATTGCGGTTGACCCGGTGGATCATGAGAAGACGGCCTTTACGTGTCCCTTTGGTATCTTTGCGTATCGTAAGATGCCTTTTGGTTTATGTAATGCGCCGACAACTTTCCAACGGTGCGTTCAAGCCATCTTCTCCGACTTAATAGAAAAGACAATGGAAGTGTTCATGGACGACTTTTCCGTTTTTGGAGGTTCGTTTGACTTATGCTTGACAAATTTGGAAACTGTGCTAGAGAGGTGTGTGAAGACAACCCTGTGTTGAATTGGGAGAAGTGTCACTTTATGGTAACGGAGGGAATTGTGCTCGGCCACAAAGTTTCGTCCAAAGGCCTTGAGGTTGATAGAGCGAAAGTTGAAGTGATAGAGAAGTTGCCTCCTCCGACCAACGTGAAAGGGATCTGAAGCTTCCTTGGGCATGCCGGATTTTATCGGCGTTTTATCAAAGACTTTGCAAAGGTGGCTAGACCATTGAGCAACTTGCTAAGCAAGGACCAGGTATTTCTTTTTGACGATGAATGTCTTCGCGCTTTTGAAATTTTAAAAGAAAAGTTAGTTACCGCTCCAATAATAATCGCTCCAAATTGGACCAAAAATTTTGAACTTATATGCGACGCGAGCGATTATGCTGTTGGAGCGGTACTTGGCCAGAGGAAGGAGAAAAATTTCCATGCCATCCACTATGCAAGTAAGGTTTTAAATGAGGTACAAGTTAATTATGCCACAACTGAAAAAGAACTACTTGCTATTGTGTATGCGCTTGAGAAATTTAGATCCTACCTCATCGGGTCTAAAGTTGTTGTTTACACCGACCACTCGGCGATCAAGTATTTGCTAACCAAACCGGATTGGAAGCAAAGGCTCATCCGATGGATCCTTTTATTACAAGAGTTCGATTTAGAAATAAAAGATAAAAAGGGATCGGAAAATTTGGTGGCGGATCACTTGTCTCGCCTTGTGAATGTTGAGGTCACCATTGATGAAAAGGAAATCCAAGAGGAATTTCCTGATGAAAAACTTTTTAAAGTCCAAGTTAGGCCTTGGTTTGCAGATTTTGCTAACCATAAGGCTACTGGTTGGGTGCCTGAAGACCTAACTTGGAACCAAAAAAGGAAGTTCCTTTCGGATGCTAGTTATTACGTATGGGACGACCCGTATTTATTTAAGTTAGGAAGTGACAACCTTTTGAGAAGGTGTGTCACGAGTGATGAGGCTCAAAGCATTCTTTGGCATTGCCACAACTCGCCGTATGGAGGCCATTTTAATGGTGCGAGAACGGCCACTAAAGTCCTTCAATCGGGCTTTTATTGGTCTTCTCTTTTTAAAGACGCACATCTTCATGCCAAAAGTTGTGACATGTGCCAAAGAACTGGTGGAATTGGACAACGAGATGAAATGCCTCTCCAAAACATACAAGAGGTAGAAATTTTTGATTGTTGGGGCATCGATTTTGTTGGTCCATTTCCACCATCTTTTGGAAATGAGTATATGTTGGTAGCCGTTGACTACGTTTCGAAGTGGGTTGAGGCGATTGCCTCACCGAGGGCTGATGGCATAACGGTGATAAAATTTTTAAAGAAATATATCTTTTCCCGTTTTGGCACTCCTCGGGTGCTCATTAGCGATGGTGGGTCGTACTTTTGTAATACACCTCTCGAAAATGTCTTAAAACACTATGGTGTATCACATAAGGTGGCGACCCCTTACCACCCGCAGTCGAATGGTCAGGCTGAGGTATCCAACCAGGAGATAAAGAGAATCCTTGAAAAAACCGTGTCTAGTTCAAAAAAGGATTGGTCACAAAAATTGGATGAGGCTTTGTGGGCATATCGCACTGCTTACAAAGCTCCAATTGGTCTAACTCCGTTTTAATTGGTTTATGGTAAAACTTGCCATTTACCGGTTGAATTGGAGCACAAGGCCTTGTGGGCCTTAAAAATGCTGAATTTTGACAAGGACTTGGCCGGGACCAAAAGAAAAGTGCAACTTCTTGAGTTGGAAGAAATGCGTAATGCCGCATACCACTCAAGCTGGTTGTATAAAGAAAAAGTGAAAAAGTACCACGACAAGAAGCTCTGGAAAAATGACTTCAAGGCCGGACAATTGGTATTGCTGTTTAACTCTCGGTTAAGACTCTTTCCGGGAAAATTAAAGTCCAAATGGTCCGG
Organism: Lathyrus tuberosus; assembly: GCA_022829125.1. Lineage (NCBI taxonomy): Eukaryota > Viridiplantae > Streptophyta > Magnoliopsida > Fabales > Fabaceae > Lathyrus > Lathyrus tuberosus. Next base: position 3,420,983 of record JALAZF010000428.1, on the reverse strand, counting down.
ACCTTTTCGTGTGAAGGAAGTGAAGGATTTTGGAGCGGTTGTTATTGAAGACTTAGAAATGAAGGACTCTTGGACCGTTAACGGTCAGCGTATAAAAATTTACCTTCTAGGGAATTTCGATCGAGCTTCCAGTACTGTTCTCCTTGATGTTCTTAATTAAGCATCTTGGACCGTCGAGCTTAGCCGACGTTAAACAAGCGCTCATTGGGAGGCACCCCAACACTGTAAGCTTTTATCGTTTTTACTAGTGAATTTGCTGTTTAGACATGGTTTGTGAAAATTTGATGTTGTATGATGTTTAGGGTGATGTTTTGAATGTGTGGATGATGTCTTTTTGCTGCTGAGAAAATTTTTGATTTTGCTCTGCGCGCTCAGTGCGCAGGTAGCGCGCTCAGCGCGCTCTTGAAAAAAATGAACCTATACTTCCAGAGGCTAACGCGCTCAGCGCGCTATTTGCCCGCTCAGCGCGGGTTGCGATTTTTAAAAAATATATATTTGAATTTCTGGGCCCACCATGATGTACCCGGCCCAGGTTAAATGTTAAAGTGGCTAGGCTTTTAAAACCTTGCCTCTTTTTCTCATTTCCCTCATTTTTCCTCCATTTTCTCTCCTTCAAAATTTTCCAAAAATTTCCTTGGATTTTCTCTCCTCTACATCATCTCCCTTTCATTTTCTGCTGACCATCATCATCATCAAGCATTGTAAGTTTTTGTTTTAGCAATATTTTCATTTTTCAATTAGAAACCCATTTTTGGGACATTGTTAGTAATTGTTGGATGTTCATGTTCTTCTTCTTTCCTTTGCCTCTGTAATGACGAATTTTTATGTAATAGTTTACTGAGTATGCTTGCATGTTGTTAGTAGTTAGAATTGTGGAAATTAGGGTATGAAATTTTAGACTTAGGGTTTGTAGAAAGGTTAATTTGCTTTGATTTTTGATGTTTAGTTCTCTGTAACAGGCTGTGTAGTGACATTAGGGGTTGTGTCTATCTGTTTGAGCCATCTGTGCAGAGGGGGGTTTTTCTGCATTTCGCAGAGCCCGCTTAGCGCGCTCCTGCGCGCTCAGCGCGCTCTGAGATTTGCAGAAAAATTTCCCCTTTTCCCAACTCTGTTCTGCTATATTGTCATTATTCTTATTACTGTTTACATAATTTAGGAATTTTAGCTTGCTGTTGTCACTAACTTGTGGTACTATTTTGTTTGTACGTTGTTTTTCTTTTGTGTTTTTCAGATGTCAGGAAGGAAGAAGCAACGTGTTGGTTCGATTTGATTCAACTCGTTTTGTGGGCCTCGAGCAACAACAAAGATATGTGGAGCTTGAAAAAAGATCAATATGGCCGGACAGGTTAATCATGATTGATCCTGATGGTCCACACAGGAACATGAGTCATTTTGTGCAGGGTGGGCCATGGGATAAGCTTGGTTCTCCCTTCCCTGAGTACAACATTGATATTGTTAGGGAGTTCTATGCTAATGCATTGTCGGCTGATGGTGTGACGTTCACTTTTCAAACATGGGTTCGGGGGAAGGTAATAAATTTCTCGAGGGAATCCATCAATACCTATCTTGGGGGACCACCTCAGTTGGGGGAAGATGATTTATGTGATTTTTCACGGACGTTGGCTCGGCGGAACTGGAATGCCGACCAACTTAGGGAGTCTTTGTGCAGAGAGGGGGGCACTTACATTTTAAGTGCTGCTGGTGTGCCGGTAAAGTTTGCTAGGAGGGTGTTGGATTCTGACACTCAGCTTGTCATGTCGGTTGTTCTATACAACCTTCGGCCGAGAAGCCACACCTCATCTATTCCCATGGAGACCGCGGCTCTAATTTTCCATTTGTGCGCAGCGGGACATACCGTGGACTTTGGGCGGATTATTTCAAATGAATTGAAGAGAACTGCCACCAGTGGTACACCACTTGGAGACCGTGTGGCTTGCGCTCTCATTTATCCAGGTTTGATTATGGCTTTATGCCATGAGGCGCAAGTTGCATTGCCTTCCCACCCGAATGTGAAGCTCCAGATTGTTGATGATAACTATGTCACTCATCATTGTATGGGGGCGATTGATTTTGAGCAGGTTGTCCCTGTAGCTGCTCCTGCTCCTGCTCGTGGCCGTGGGCGCGGACGCTGGCACGCTTTTGATCCGAGTGCTGAGGCCAATTGGGCCATACACGAGGCTCATCAGCGAGCTTTATTATTTATGCATGACTCTATGATGCAATTGCAGCTGCAGATTCGGGAGCCACATGTGGACCATCGGCTGAGGACTCGCGAGGAACTCATTGCTTATGCTCGTTGGCCTGAGGGCAAGCCTGGTTTTCCGGAGGGGGCAGGCGGCCGTGATGACGATGGCGGTGATGATGATGCGGATAGCTCTAGTTCTGACTGACGTTGGGGTTTGACTAGCCTTTTATGTTATTTTGTTTTGTTTTTATTATTTTACTTGGTATAACTATTATGGTTGGAATTTTGTAGTCTCCATCCGGGCGGATGTGAGTTTGAATTTGGTGTTAAAAATTTTTTTTGGTTAATTTAATGAATTTAACATCCGGGTGGATGTTGTTTTATGTTTATATGGTTAGTTTGGATATAAATTTTTGTTGTTTGCCAACTTTATTTTTTTTTTTAAGGTAATGGATGGTTGAAGCAAGTGTGTTTCTTTGAACATTAAGTGTGCACTTCACCTTTCATTGATGGTGATGATATAAGTCTAAGTTGGTGCACACAAAGGTACTCTGTTTTGTGCTTGGTAGAATGTTAGTATGTTTTTTAACTTTGTGCTTCACATGATTTTCAAGCTTTTCTTCATTTAGCATTTTTGTTCATTTTGGAATCAATTAGGACACAACCACAAATGTGAGTCCCTCCATTGTTCATAAATATTGAGTGATTTTGTAATTGTTGTTTAGCTCGTATGATTCATGTTTAATCTTTTATTCATGTGCAAACCGTGGAAACATTGAAATGATCTAGGCAATTTTTAATTATGAGAAAAACCACCAATCCATATAATCTTCAATTTTACCTTATGAGAGGTGTGAGCACTTGCTAGCCATGTTGAGCCTTGAATTGGAATGAATCAAAGCTCAGCCCCCTTATAAAGTTGTTTGATCAGATTTTTTTTGGATATTCATCATTATATTCTGAGATCAAAATACATTACACTGTAGCATTTCATTTGTGGAAGATAAAAAGAATCATGTTGTCGATAAAATCGTCGTTGATGCTCGTTTCTCTTCTACCGATTCTTGTTGATCAAGCTACCATGAATATGTGTAGCTAATTTCTCTTTTGTGTCAAGGTTAGATGTAAGTAAACCTTCACTTTGTATGTATATGTATTGATCCTATCTAGTGAACTCTTGGATGATGAATGTATGATGATAAACATTGATTTTATGTTTATTCTTTGTGTTGGTTCATGATTGAGAAATATGCTCCAACTCTTTACCTAGGTTTGTCATCCATCAATGTACATTGGCTAGAGATAGAAATGTGTGTGATGTTCACCAAATATTGAACTTTAATGTTGTCATTTTGATAGTTTGTGTGAGAAATCAACAAAGGATCAAAATGGCAAAACTCACAATATGTGTTAGAGATAAACATATTGGGAGGATATGTGATTGTATTTATCATGTAACCGAGTTCATTAGCTTTATCGATTATACACGTGCAAAGAGGTTTGTCGAACCCTAACCTTGACATGTTTTTATAAACCGTTAAAACAATCCTTTACCGCTTTTAATTAACTTTGAATGCAACCGTTGCGAAAACAACCTAAAACCCCTTGTTACTTTAAAGTTTAAAACATTACGACTGTCGAACGACGATAATATCACGAACAATCTCTGTGAAACGATAACACTAAACCCGAACTCTATTTGTATCTCAACACCTACGTATCCTGACGGGGATGAAATCAGAGCGTTCGTAGTTCCCCTCAATAAGGGTGAGGAACTCTTGACTGTGGTCAAGGTTCTAAGGGAGAAAGGTAAGTATCCATGGCAAGACACCCACATAGAGTGCGGTGACTCTAAACCTAAGGCTAGGTTAAACGGGAAAGATGAGTAAGTGTCCATGGCAGGTGTTGAACCTTAATTTTACCCCTAAGATTTCGCACATTTCATTTGCATCTTAAACCACAAACAAGATCACGACCTTTGTTTCTCCTGAGCATCTGTATATTATTCTTACTTGTTTCTGTTTACTAACCTCTAACCAAAATACCAAAAAATTTGCTGCAGTTTCTCTCTGTGTGTGTTGTGCAGGTTTGTCAAAAGACAATGAAGTGGTTTCATGTCAAATGTGGTTGTTCGTTCATGATCTAGTTCAAATGGATGTTTGACATAATCTTGGTCAAACTATCAAGCATTTGCTCCAAGTGCAAAATATCTGTTTCAGTGGGCTAGTTCTCAAACAATGACTGTTAAGTTGTCATGTGGTGGTATTCATCAGGTTCATTTGAGTTCATCAGTCTAGACTGTGTTCCTCTATGGATTTATTTTTCCAGAAATTGTTTCAGACAAATTCAAAGTGATTCAGGATTCATTTGGTCGTTGCTTAAGTTACAAGGCATTCAGTAGTTCAAACAGATTCAAATGGCTGTTGTTCAGTTGTGGTTTGTTCAGTAGTAGTTGTGTGTACTTTATCAAAGGCTTGTGAAAAAGTTTGGTTATCCATTTGCTATCCATAATCCATTTTTATTTCCATTCCTAAATCCATATTCAATTTTCAATTTCAAAACCAATATCCACATTTCCAATATCCAATTCCATTTTTTTTCCGTTTCATTATCCATTTCCAACATCCAATTTTTTTATGTCCATATCCATTTCAAGATCCAATTCTAATGTCCATATCCTATTTCCATATTCCCAAAAATCCACATTCAATATCCATTTAAAAAAAAAAAACATTTCCATTATCCATCCAAATATCCATTTTTTTTATATCCAAAATCCATCATATCCATTTTTATATCCAATTCTTTCAAATTTCCATTTTTTTTACTATCAATTTTCTAAAACCAATTTTTCATACCCACATTCTAAATATCCATTTTCAATACCATTATCTTTTTCTTACCAAAAAATATATTTCTAAAACTCCAAAAAAGAGCCATTTCAATTGTAAAATCATAAATAAGGCCCATTGTCCTTTTTTGTTTACAACCAAATGACTAAGAAAAACAAGAAAAAAAAACTCATGTTCATACCACTCAACAAACCAAACCCACACGAAGCAAAATGTATCAGCTTCACGCCATCAATCCACAAGCCGCTCATCAAAATAAAGCTTTTACTTTTCCAATCCATAAAAAACAAAAGACCACTTTCTACACACATGAACCATAAGCTTCCAACATATTCACAAAAGCTACAACTTTCAGCCGCAAAAGCACAAGCCATTTCAAGCTTTCATGCAAGCCTTCCATCAATAAGCCACTCCTCCAAGCTGAAAATTACGTCACGCACAAGGTGCAAACAAACCAAGTCATGCCTTTCCAAGCTGCTACCAATGCCAACATGTGAGCTGCGGCTTATACAACGCAAAGCAAAACACACGCATCAGAGCAAAATTCAAAACGCGAAAGCTTCCAAAACGCAAGGCAAAACGACGTCAAACGGCAGCGTAAGAACTGTCAAACAAATTTCAAATTACCAGTCCAAATTCTCACTCAAAACTCACCTTCACTTTCTTATAAATAGAAGCATACCTCACCTTCAAAAGGAAGCTTTTCTTAAGCCAAAAACACTCTGCCGAAATCGTTTTCAAACCATCCCTAACCTTTCACATTTCTTCAATCTTCAACAACCTTCAAATCTGAAAAAAACTTTTAAAAAAAATCATAAATACAACCTCAAATCTCCTTTAATCGTGAGCTGTTATCTTCAACACTTCCACCAATTCAAAACAACAACTTAACAGTTTCAATTCACACATCAATTCCAACAATTCCGATTCTCTCACCAAACAAAACTCACAGAAATTCACGAGCAGATCGGAAACGGCGTCGTAGAAGAAAAGAGAGAGAGCAGACAACAACAATTTCAGCAACGTGAATTTGAAGAAGAAACACACCGTGGAAAGATTCGTACCTGAGATTGTCTCCATCATCACGGTAATGACAATTCCATTGCTTCGATTTGCCTTGATTTCGAGTCATACAAATTGGAGAAATTGATTGAATGTGGTGAAAGATTTAAGATCCGAACATGATGTGGTTTTGAATCGTGTTTTTTTTCCTGAAATTCCGGCCGCGGTGTTGTATAAGTCCATGGAGCGATTGACGGAAGCGAGAAAAAGTAACAGTACCGCAACATGATGAAGAAGAAGAAGCTATGAATTCTCTTTATTTATGTTTTCTTCTTTTTGTTTTAAGTTAGTAATATAGATGGGCTGGACTTTTGATTTTGGTATTTACTGAATCACCACCATTTATTTCTATATAAGCCCCCCTCTCATTTTTTATAATTTCTTTTTAATTATTTTTTAATGATGATTTTTTTTTGGATTATACCACTTTTTTTAATTTTTTTATAGAAAAATTGCTTTAAAAAAATTATGTGAATATCTTTTATCTTGATTCTATTTTCTTTTTTCTATTTTAATTCTCATTGTGGGTTGTTGATGGATCATAAATGTTAGATCCATCTTTTTTTCATCTCTTTTTATTTTGATCGATGAAGTCTAAGAGATCTTGGAATTCCTTTGTTGAATTTCGATCAAGAATAGATCGTTACCATTTTTCTTTTCGTGCGGTATTGCTTTCGGATGACGAATTACATATTGTTCATTTAGCATGCATTAGCACAAAGAGCTATTGACCAGCCTCATTTGTAGGGTAATTACTCCGTAAATTACTTGGCGATTGCTTAACATAGCGCAATATTTGTCCCGCATTGGAAAACTATCAAGAATAGTTGATTATTTGTCTTTTGGGGCAAAACTTATGAAACTTGTTATTAGGAGGCTTTGGTCTTATCAATCCTCTAATGAGTTCTCATTAACCTTGGCCTAAGTGCAATTATTCAATTATTATTGATCACTTACTCTAACAACTAACAACTAATCACTAACTTCTAACTTCTTTTACAATTCCTTCTCGCTCCCTATCTCTTTTACTTTTATGCTCCATTATTATCATTCCATATCATGTTTATGCTTCCGCACTTTTTCCTTTGTCCGTTGGACATATGTTTATGCTTCCGCAATTTTTCCTTTGTCCGTTGGACACATGTTTATGATTATGCCTTTTTCACTTTGTCCACTTGGACCAAAAACATTAATAAAGGCCAAAACCTCTAAATAAACTTGTTCTTCTAATCTTGGACTATGGTTACTATCCTATTCAATGGACATGGAGTTTTGCACCTAGACCTCAGACATCCAATGCAATTCTTGGAACCTTGGACTTAGACTTAGGACCTTTATCCCTTTGCTTTGGAATTATGGTTCGAAGACTATGGAACTTACTTGTGTGGTTAGGCTATTCTTATCCTTAGCTTTTACTTTATGCTTTAGGATAGTCACTTATTCTCCACCCATTCTTCAATTTTCAAAACTTTCTCTCTTTTTCAAAACCTTCTTGATTTCAAACTTTCACCTCTTTCATAATCAAACCTTGACTTTGTCAAGTGACTTTACGCTTTTCCTTTCATTTCTTAACAAATGCTAAACTACATAAGCATATTGGCACCTTTTTCAAAAGACTTTAAAAAACACCAAACTCATTCAAAATCCTTTTGTGCCCTCGTGCACTTTTCTCTTTCAAAACTTTTTCATAAGTTTAGACATGATTCATTTCTTTAAGCGGAATTATTCGTTTGGAAATGACGACTTGTCTTTACATTTAAAATCAACCAAAACAAAATTTCATTCTTTGTACCACGAACTACGGGATTTTGATCCTACATTGCACATCGTGGGTAGGTAAGCATGAGGCGACAAGTCTCTCCAAACACAAAACTTGAAAACAACTTCTCTTCTCATCTCCTCAATCACTTTTCAAGAAAACTTTTTCAGACCAAAAGCGGTAGATATTTTCAAAGGGCTCCTATAGAGTACTATAGACGTTTTGGGTGCTAACACCTTCCCATTGCGTAACCAACCCCCTTATCCAGTCTCTCTTCACTTGTTCTTGTTGTAGAGCTTGTGTAGGTTTTGTTCGCTCTTTTTCCTTTTCGTTATGGATAAAATAAAAGTGCGGACGCGACTCTTGCTTTTCGAGTTAAGTTAATCAATAGCTTACACTCACGATTTTGCCGCTACAGCAGGAACTTACATAGAATATGGCGACTCTAATCCTAAGGCTAGGATAAAAGGTAAGGAAGTAAATGTCCATGACAGAATGTCTACATAGAGCACGACGACTCTAATCATAAGGCTAGGATAAAAGATAAGGAAGTAAATGTCCATGGTAGAACAACTACATAGAGATCAAGGACTCGAATCCTAAGGCTAGGATAAAAGGTAGGAAGTGTCTGTGGAAGAACACATACGAAGAGTGCGGCAACTCTAACGGGAAGGACCTAAAGTTTTCTAAGTATGACATGGCAGTCAACAAGAGGGGATCCTTTCCTTTGGAGTTTGATTGAGAAGAGACTTTTGTCTTAAGCGGGCGAAAAGTCTAACCTAATACTATGCCCTAAATTAATATTAAAAGGGAGGTTATCCTATGAGTTATCATGCAAGAAAGTTCATCCTAGTGTCTAATTTGCCATTAAGTGGTCAAGATAAGATCTAATCACTTAATGGGATATTCTTAGGGAGTGTGACAATTAGAATCAAACCATTAATGACATCAAGCATTAGAACTCATCCTCAAACATGCATGACAGGATCAAGGCGATGTTTAATGAGGAAAATTAGAAGAATTTAGTTGGAAAAAAACATTCAACAACAGAATCGTAATCTAAACTCGAACTGATTGACATCAGAACCAAAGCTTTTCCCAACTAACATTTAGGGATTAATCAAGAATTAATACCAAATTACAATGCTAATCAAAGTCCAAAATCAACCTAATATCAAAACTATGATCAAAATTTAATTACCATCAAGATCAAAAGCTTAATCGAAATTAATATCGAAACAAAACGAAATTTAAATGCAAACGAGATTAGCATATCAACCAAACCAAACCAAAATTTTGATCACAAATGTATCAAGAAATAAACTCTTAATTAAAACTAAAACCAAAATCAAAATATAAGAAATGTCAAAATTAAATTTAAAACAAAACAATTAAACTTGAAATTGAAACAAAATTAATTAATTAATTAATTAAAAAAAAACAAAAAAAGAAAATAACTAAAAAAAGGAACTTTGAGCCGGGTCCGACCGAATTAACAACAACATAGTGAAAAGAGATTGAGAATCATTCAGTTCTCTCCCTCTCTCGTTCCTGTTACCCTCTCTTTCTCTCTTTTACCGCGAAACCCTTTTCGTCACCCTTTGTTCATCATCTTCCTCGCCGTTTCCTTTCTCAAATTCCCCAAAAATCAAACCCAAATCCAAATCCATCAAAACACACAAATCACATATCATAATATCAAAGAAAATAACAAGGAAGTCGAACCTGAAGCGAACGCCGAAGAATGCTGTTTCCTGCAGCATATTTTGTTACGTCGAGATGGCTCTTGCAATAGTGAAGTAGGGAGGACCGACGTGGAGGGTTCTCGCGGCGGTACTGCTTACGTGGGATCGTCCGCATTTTCCAGCGAATACACGTCTTTGGTGAGTTCTTCCTTCCTTCTTCTTCAATTTTGCTTTTGGATGATGTCGTTACTGGGTTAGTGATGTGATGTTGCGATAACAAATGTTGTGTATGTTTCAAGATATTTCTGATGACTTTCTTCTTTGTGCGTACTGATGTGTGTATGTGAATTCTGTGGTTTTTTCTCTTTGTGAATTTACTGCTTACTGTGATTTCTATTGTTGTGAACTAGTGATCTTTCATAATGTGAACGGGTGATGTGCCAATTCTGATGGTTTTTTGTGACTTTTGCTGTCAATGCTTGCGTGTATGTGATATTGGTGTATATATGACTTGTTTTTTAGAAGTGTAGTGTATGTGATAATTTTTGTTCTTTTTCTTCTCTTGCTGTTCTGAATCCTTGCTCCTCTTATAGGCTATATGACATTGAATTTCTGATTTCGAAATTGAATACCCTGCTGATCTTGTGTGATAATCCTTTCTATTTTCCTTGCGACATGTTTACGAGTTGTTTTGGAAATATTTCAAATTCTTGTCTTTTTCATTTGAATGCCCATTTGATTATGCTTGAAACATGTCTTGGCATGTCTTTGATGATTATTGATTGTGTCAGATTTTGTTGTGTGGATTTACTGTTGCTACTGCTCTGATTTTAAAGTTTTCTGACCATTTGTTTTTCTTGTTCGTCCAAATCCATGCCCTCGTGATCTGTCCATGATACTGATCAAATATGACGGGGAAAACGCGAGGAAATGTAGCCATACACACAGAAAAGACAATCCAATGATACTTAGAGGTAAAGTAATTACTTTCCGCTCCAAGATTCATGTTTTTCTTCTAACAACTCTTTTAATTCTTTCCTTTTTCAACAGTTTTGAACTTATGTTTGGAAGTCTCTCCTTTATCAGCCAGCATAAGTCTTGCAGGGAAATCTTGTTTATCGAAGCTAATGATTCTTGCACATAAATTCTGACCTTGAAATGAATTGCTGACTTTTCCTTCTTTACTTGTCATGTTAACTGTTTCTCAATGATGAAAACTTGTGGCACAGTACGCTTCCCAACAATGTTAGTCAAAACATCCTGAATCTTTGAACTATCATCTCTCCCATCAACCTCCACAACATATGAAACTTGGTTCAATTGTTTGAAAACAGTTTAAGTTACTTGATGTTTCTTGTTTTTTTTCAATTGTAAACAAAGAGGTTTTGTTTTGTAGGACCTTTGACACGATTCAATCTTTCTTGCAGGTCGTGGAACGTGTCGCGAGGGAGAGCTGGCATGGAGGCGAGTGGAAACCGTGTTTGGCTTGGAAGACTATTATTACTTCCAAGACAACAACTATGAATAGAATACATAGGATGCCGACGAGGTCGTTGTTTTCATAAGCCGCAACACATACTTATTGATCGTACCTGGATCAGACAGTATTTGGTGGCCAGCAACGTCTTGTGGACTTTAGCTCCGGTGCGGTGGAAAGACGGCGGGGAGGGTGTACCTGCAAGGTACTCCGACGCTCAAGTAAGGCAAAGGTTGTCGGAACAATTTGTACGAAGCCCAAGAGGAGACTGGAAATTTCGGATGTTTCAAGCAGAATGGTGGGATCAACTTGGAGTCGATAAGCCGCTGCTGATTGAATTCAAGTCGTGTCAACAAATCCATGTTATAGTAAGGCTCAGAAACGAACTCTCAGTCACGTCGACATCAACAATAACTCTGCATTCGGTAACAATTCGAATCAATTTCTCTGAATGTGTTATGTTGGCTGCACATGACCTCGCTTTGCAGATTACTACCATTTAATTGATTTTGAAGTTAGGTTTCATTTATGCATATGGCCGTTGCTGTTGTTAGCTTGAATATTGCTGCTCATGTTTCATGAAATAACACTACTGTTTGATTTAGTTTGAGTTAATAGCATTACCTCTTTGTTATGCTTCAATATTTCTTTTCAAATGAGATGTTACTGTTAATTGTTGTTGTTATCAAGAGGAAAGACACAGCGTCGTGTTTCTGTGCCCTCCTTGTTTATGTCAATAGAACTTGTTGGATAGAATGGCAGAATGAGTCCTTAAAGCATATGAAGTGATGAATTGAAAGTCTAGGATGTAATTTCATTTCGGTGCGGATTGGTTACGACCATTCTTCAGATTTGTATGTTGTTATTGCTCCAATTGATTGTTGCGGAAGAAGCTTATTGGATGTTTCGCCATGTCACCGTAGCTGCTTAGCAACAACACAGGGTGGTAGTATCAACGAAACTGCATTGCGATATGGTAACGTGCTGCTGCTGTGAATAGTTCCTGACAACATTACAACATTACGACATTGCGGTAACAATTCAAACCAATTTCTCTCTTGCGTAATGAATCCGATTCTTTGCTGCGAACACTATTTGGATTGTTTTAATTCTCACTGTTTCAATTATTTGCTATATTGTCGCTGTTGTTTTCTAATTCCTTAGCATTGCATAAAGTCGGATATGATCCGCGGTTTCAACATTGTTCTTTTGATGTGTTAAAGTGACGCTGCTGTTATATTCATGAGCCTTCTCATTTTGCAAGCGTAAATTTCTACTTCGATTATATTCCGTAAACAAGGTATATGCTGTGTTGTTAGTTGTCTCGATTATATGTGTAATCTGTGATTCGATTAAGTTGGGTTATGTTGGATTTTGGCACTGTGACATCGGTGCAATATCGTCGGTGCTGTTGTTGCCAAATTGTATTGCTTGCTGCTGTTTGTTTAAAGAAATTACGTTGCTGCTAATTTTTATTAGTGTGATACTAATTTCCCTAGATTGTAAACGTGGTACTGGTGTGGGTTTGTTCGTCGATTTCAGAATGTAATTGCTGCTGTTACAAATTTTAATTTCAATTCGATTTTGCAGTATCTGATTCTGATTTATAAACTGATATAGTTTTCAGTTTTGAATGGTAAAATTGATAAGTTATTTCTTATAGTCATATGTGAATTAACTTTGTATGATATAACTTATTATAATAGAACTTATTTGTATTATAGAACTTAGTTATATGATAGAACTTATTTGTATATTAGAACTGATATTCATATGTTATGATTCATTATGCTAGACTAATTTGGTATGCTAACTCCATGAGTGTTAACGTTGCAGCACCCGATGGTGTTTTTCATGTAATTATTTTTTCGGTTACATTTTAACTATGGATTAATATGATTTTGCAAATACTGTTTATTAATTTTTAACTTTAATCTTGCTTTTAATTTTGAATTAACTTTTAATTTTAATTTAATCTTGATTTTAATTAGCATTTTAATTTTTATAGATATTCTTGATTAACTGTTGACCATGATTTTGATGCCTAATCTAATTAATTTCTTAAAGTTTTTAAAATAATGTTCTTAAAAAAAAAACTAATTAAGGTCCTAGTCCTTTGTTTAATTCTTAAAAATATTTTGCTAAACCAAACTAAAATCATAAAACACTTTGGTGAATTTTCTTCTAAGCTATTTTCTTAATTATGGAAGTAGTGGGCTTTTGGGGTCTAGCACTCCTTGGGTCTTTGGATGTATGCTCTTGAGGCGCACGCTTCGAGTTGTGTTTATTCCGTCTTTCGTTTATAAAATACTTAAAAAGCTCCCAATTTTAATCCAAATACCTAAACCTTAAAAATACAACATTTTATCAAATTAAAAGACTTAATCTAGTTAATTTCTTAACCTTTAAAAAATATCTTTCTCAAATCAAATTAAATCATAGTCCATTTTGCCTAATCATTAATTATTTTCTTAAATCACATCATAAAACATTTCTTAAGATATCTAAATTATTTTCTAATCAATAGTGGAATTAGTGGGCTTTTGGAGTCTAGCACTCTTTGGGTCCTTGAACGATCGCTCTTGAGGCGCACGCCTTGGGCTGTGTTCGTTCCGGCTTCCATTTCTAAAATACTTAAAATATTTCAATCTAATTAAAGTATTTAACCTTTAAAAACATTTTCTTGACTTAAAAGTCATAATTCATATTTAAAACGATTACCTAACCTTTTCACAAATACTCTTTTAACTAAAAATTAAAATCATAATCAAAATTAAAATGCTTAAAATATTTTCTTAAATGAAATGTTTAAATTAATACTTCTAAAATCTATTTTCCTAATTAATATTGGAAGTAGTGGGCTTTTGGAGTCTAGCACTCCTTGGGTCCTTAAACGACCGCTCTTGGGGCGCACGCTTTGGGTTGTGATCGTTCCGTCTTTCATTCTAAAACACTTAATTCACTTAGACCCTCATACTTAAGACATTCAATTCAATTAAAACATTCAATCTTTTAAAAACACTTTCTTAAGATCATAATCAACGTTTTAATACTTGAATTATTTTCTTAAATAAAATATTTAAATCAATCTTCTTAAACGTTTTCCTAATTAATTATTGGAAGTAATGGGCTTTTAGAGTCTAGCACTCTTTGGGTTTTGAAACGATCGCTCTTGGGGCGCACGCCTTGGGTTGTGTTCTTTTCGGTCTTCCATTTCAAGACTTAAAAACTTCCAACCCAATTAAAATACTTAATTATTTTTTTAAAATCTTAGCAACTCCAAACCCTAATTTAATTAACGTGTTTAAAATATTCTAATCAAACTCAAGTCTTTTTCCTAATCAAATCACGAAGGTAGTGGACTCTTGAGGTCTAGCACTTCTTGGGCCCTTAAATAAACGCTCTTGAGGCGCACGCTTTGGGTTGTGTTCGTTCCGATCTTTCATCCCTAAAAGACTCGCCCTAATTACATGGACAAATAAGACAATTGTCCAACAAATACAATTTTATAATTAATAGAATGAAAAAGGTGTTATTGAGATCTAGCATTTCAGTCATGCCCCGATTAATTGGTTGCGAGGCCGACGTCTCGTTTATCGAATAGTCGTCATTCTACCCTCAAAATACTTAACAAACTAAACACTTCTTACGCAACCAAAACCCTAAAACACACGCAAAGCAAACTCTTTTTCTCAACCAAATCTTAACACACTTAATTCCTACTCAAACAATTTTCTCAAAAGAATATTGTTTAGTCCATTCTCTCGCGCATATGAACTAGTGCTTCAGCCTTCCTTGACGAGCAGACAAGCCAACGTTTAGCAGTTAGAATGCGAATTAAACTCTCATTCGTCTAAAAAACACGAACAAACCGTAGTCCCACGAACTACGAATGCTCTGACTTTCCCATTGCACGAGGGAATACGTAGGCCCAAGGGTTCTCAATCCTTGCCGAGCACACTAATTAAAAACCACCCATTTCCCCTTAGAAAGCAATACCTACCTTAGAAGAAAACAAACAAACCAAGTTAACTTATCTCCGGAATCGAATCAAGAGGTTCCCGTTGAGTACAACGGACGTAGAGGGTGCTAATACCTTCCCTTTGCGTAATCGACTCCCGAACCCGAATTTGGTTGCAACAACCATTTTCTTATCCTTTAAAGCTTTTATCGATATTTTCCTATTCCTTCCTTGGAATGAATAAAGTTCGGTGGCCACTCTGTTTCAAACAGTTTTTTCCGCGTCCATCGCGAGGATCGTATTTTTCGACCTTTCAACAAACAACGATGAGATGCTGAAGCTCATCCAGAAGAGTGAGTACAACATTGTTGACCAACTGTTTCAAACTCCTTCAAAAATCTCTGTGTTATCTCTTTTACTCAGCTCCGAAGCTCACAGAGAGGCTCTACAGAAAGTGTTAGAGCAAGCCTTTTGTGGAACAAGATGTGACAATAAGACAATTCGACAACATCATCTCCAACATCACTGCCTGCAACAACTTAGGATTCAGTGATGAGGAACTGCCAGAAGAGGGCCCGAATCATAATATGGAACTCAACATTACAGTCAACTGCCAGGATGATGCTTTAGGCAGCGTACTAGTAGACACTGGATCAGCTCTAAATGTTATGCCGAAATCCACTTTAATGCGACTGTCCTTTAAAGGATCTCCGATGAGAGGCAATGAGGTCATCGTCAAAGCATTTGACAGATCCCGAAAAATGGTTATCGACGAAGTCGACATTCCCATAACTAGCGGTCCTCATACTTTCCAAGTCACTTTCCAGGTCATGGACATCCGGGCAGCATACAGCTGTTTGTTAGGAAGACCTTGGATAGACGAGGCTGGGGCAGTCACCTCGACACTTCACCAGAAGCTGAAGTTCGTCATGAATGACCAACTAGTCACAGTCTGCGGAGAGCAAGCCTTGATTGTGAGCAACTTATCGTCATCCACTTATGTAGAACCAGAAGAGGTTGTAGGAACCCAGTGCCAAGCACTTTCGGTGAGAAATAATAATCAATTAGAAAAGGGAACATCGATTTCCTCGTACAACGATGCTCTCGAAGTGATCAAAAGTAACAGCACAAAAGGATGGGGACAACTTGTCATTCCTACTGATAACAAGACGAAGAGAGGTCTTGGTTTTTCCTCCACTTGTACCCAGACTGCTACTAACAATGAAAGTCTTCATCCCGTTCAGGACTTCCACAGTAGAGGTTTCCTCCACCCAGTATCTCAAGAAGTACATACCATCAACGAGGGTGATTCCTCCGATACAGATGAAGAGTGGAAGTCCTATCTTAACAAGGATGGTTATATGTCTCAGGGAGAGGTGCCTACACCATTTTTCTATCCCGCACAGAGTCCGAGATATATACCGAGGTCAGATGTCAAGATGATATACGGAGATTGTGAATCGGATGTATGTCGTGCTCCACCAAACTCATTAGAGGAGGACACTCTGATGAAAGACAACTTTGACCATGACTATTATGGCCCAATGGATGGTCTGCCTATCTGGCAGCCGTACCCAGGAGACTTGGGGCAAAAGAGTCAGCCAACGATGCATATCAGCTGAGCATCATTGAAAAGAATACATGTGTCCCCACCGAATCATGGGATCATTACTCAGGGAATTCTGAAAATATCCAGCACGACGATTAATTTGTAAAGATTGCAGGACAGCAGTTCATCGACTATGTTTTTCCCGAGGTCAACGTCATTGAAAGGGATGACTCCTCCAGTTCCAAAGAAGTGTGGGACACCTTAGGACAACCGAGTGGCAAGTACGACTTCTTGGTCAAGTACACCGCTCCTGAAAGCTCTCGTATCAGGCTCAAAGACATCCAGCCCACTAGATGGGGAGATCCACCTGAGAGTGCAAACACTGTGCAAGATATAACAGAAGAATCCTCCTATGACAACTCTGCCTGGGAGACAGATTCCAACGATCCTGATCCACCAGAAATCAGCGTCATTTCTAAAGACAAGTCAAGAAGGAAGCTACCTGACTTTGTGATTCACCGATGAGTTCGCCGCCAATGGGGTTCCGTCAACGTTCCAAAAGTCGTTCATAAGTCTAAGTAATTGTCGTCTTTGTTTTAACCTTTAAACTTACCCAGGTGAAACAGATGTTTTGATAGGGCTCACTTTTTGTAAATGTCTCTCTTCGCTTCGCCCAAAGCGACTGAGTTTTGTTTTATAGGGCTGTAGTTTCAAGAATCGACAAGATCATAAATAAAATAACATCGTTCTGTAATTTCTGCATTTATTGTTGTTTCCTCTTTTCGCTTTTTCAGAAAATGGTAATCCTAAAAATAACTCAAATAATAAAAACAAGCAGTTTTTAGAAAATACACTGCACACACTCTTGCATTCTCTCTATCTCTTCTAAAAAACTATCACCACGTTATACAAATTGCTTGTTTTAAACCCCATTGAAACATACGATCTAATGTCTTCTCCCAACTTTGAATTCCCGGTATTTGAGGCTGAAGAAGAAAATGACGAAGAAATTCGAGAAGAGATCTCCCGATTACACAGACAAGAGGAAAGGTCCATCGAACCTCACAAAGAGCTGTTGGAAACGGTCAACTTGGGTTCAGAAGAAGAGAGAAAAGAAGTCAAGATTGAGGCACTGCTCAGCCCAACTGTCAAAGAAAGTTTGATAAAGGTTCTCAAAGGGTTTCCCGATGTATTCGCTTAGTCCTATCAGGATATGCCAGGGTTGGATACCAGCATCGTGGAACATCATCTACCGTTAAGATCAGAATGTCCACCGGTAAAACAAAGACTAAGACGGACTCATCCAGACATGGCCATCAAAATCAAAGAGGAAGTACAGAAACAGATTGACGCGGGTTTCCTCGCCACATCAGAATATCCTCAAAGGTTAGCCAACTTAGTGCCAGTTCTAAAGAAGGACGGGAAAGTCAGAATGTGTGTAGACTACAGGGATTTAAACAAAGCAAGTATAAAGGATGATTTCCCCTACCACACATTGACATGCTAGTTGATAGCACAACAAAATTCAAAGTCTTCTCCTT
The DNA here is from genome assembly GCA_022829125.1 of Lathyrus tuberosus. Taxonomy (NCBI): domain Eukaryota; kingdom Viridiplantae; phylum Streptophyta; class Magnoliopsida; order Fabales; family Fabaceae; genus Lathyrus; species Lathyrus tuberosus. Next base: position 3,402,912 of record JALAZF010000428.1, on the reverse strand, counting down.
CATGGATGGATTCTCGGGCTATAATCAAATTAGAATGGCGCCATAAGACATGGAGAAAACTTCATTCATCACCCCATGGGGCACCTTTTGTTACAAAGTAATGTCGTTCGGTCTAAAGAACGCAGGGGCAACTTATCAAAGGGCGATGAAAACTCTGTTTCACGACATGATACACAAAGAAATTGAAGTATACGTCGATGACATGATTGCCAAATCTAAAACATCAAGAAGATCATTCAAAAGATGGTTGTAACCTACAAAGATTGGCATGAGATGCTACAATTTGCTCTTCACGGTTATCGCACATCCGTCCGCACTTCAACAGAGGCAACCCCTTTCTCTCTAGTATATGGCATGGAAGCAGTACTCCCCATATAAGTAGAGATACCATCAATGAGAGTATTGATGGAAGCCAAGTTAACAGAAGCTGAATGGTGTCAAAGTCGACACGATGAACTGAATTTAATCGAAGAGAAGAGAATGACGACTTTATGCCATGGTCAGTTATATCAACAGAGAATGAAGAAAGCATTCAAAAAAAAGGTCCAGCCTCGTGTCTTTAAAGAAGGAGACCTCATGCTCAAGATGATACAATCATTTCTCACTTATTCCAAGGGCAAATGGACTCCGAATTACGATGGCCCCTACATTGTTAAGAAAGACTTCTCAGGTGGCGCTTTGAGACTCGCAACCATGGATGGAGAAGAATTTGCCTACCCCACGAATGTTGATTTAGTCAAGAAATACTTCGCCTAAAAAAAACGTCTCGGTGGATTGAAAACCCGAAAGGGCGGTCCAGGCAAAAATTAGAGACATAATAAAAAATCATCCCGATGGACTGGAAATCTCAAAGTACAATCCAGGAAAAAATTAGGGATTAATGGCAAGTAACTACGTCCAGCAAAGGGGCAAATTCCCCAGCAGCAGTCATGCCATCCATCAGGAAAACTCCAATCAAGGTCATCTTCGAGAGAAGCTCAGGATGTCCAGAATTCAGAGTTGGTAGAAGGATAACGGTCGTTATGTTTCTATGTCGCCTTTTTCCCTTAAATTACCATTTTCTAATTTTTGTAAATACTCTATAGGGTCACACGTTTGGCTGGTTTCCATCCTATCAATAAAATCTGAGCCTTAGTGCTTTTGTTTGCAATTCTTATTTGTTTTAGCTTTACAGAACGACATTTTAACATGATTAACGATTCTTGAAATAAAACAAAAATGAATTTACTTGTCAAAATTTTCTGCTTTTAAAATAAAGATGGCAATTCTTTTGACTATTGAACATCGAAAGAACATCGATTGCTTCTACAAAGGCGATTAAGCTTCAAAGTGCAGAATCAAAGTACTCATTCTAAACCAGTACGCCTAAACGAAGGATCAACTGTATCAAATGTGATTTTCCCATCTGATATCCCCGATAGAGTTCTTATCTCCTAAGCTCGACCAAATTTTTCCCCCAGGGACTATCTCTCCTAAGCAAGACAGAATTGCTATCTTGAACCAGTGATACTTCTCATCCCCTACAGTGGCTGAGTATCCAATCATGTTCATCTATTAGTCTGTATGTCGTGTCAGTTTTGTCAGCATAAACATACATACATCATGCATTATTGATTTGTATTCATATTCATATTACATCACTATCACTCTAGTCAGTCTTAACTCTAAGTGGTAAAGTCCTCTTGTCAATCGAGTTGTTAGTTCTTTCCTCGTCAGGAAGCGAATCATCTAAGCAATCTCTCCCCAATTTATTTCTAGGATGGAGACGGTCCTCGACCACTTTGATAACCTGAACCTCTGAAAAGCATGAAGGCATTTGACAAACGTCACTCTTCACCATTGAAGATGATATTTTAGCTTTCCTAGATTAAGGAAAAACCCCAGAGAAAGCCTCATAACTAAAGACTCTCAGCAACACAATGATTTTTCTCCCTAAGAGAGTCAATGATAAAGAAGTCATCAGCACCTCAAAATTAGATCACATCACATGGCATTTCTCAGAGAATATCTCAAAGAAAAATATGATGTAATATCCCAAAGCAGGAAGCAGTCTCTTAAGAGACTCGTTTACCCCAGTAGAGTCAACAAATGGCGTCTCTAACAGAGAAGTTTGAACACCTCTACAGCTCAGACGAATGGGTTCCCCAGCAAGTCTGACATCAAAACTTTTTCCCATCAAATGGCATCTCCCTAGGTAAATTCGGCGAGAAGTTTGAGGAAAACTGCTACAAATAATGTCCCTTGTCAAAAAGTTTATTGACAAAAGAAACTGAGACCAGTTCCGTGGCTAAAAACCAGGATCGAGGGGAAGTTTATATCAGAAACTGAGAGCAGTTCCGTGGCCAAAAACTAGGATCGTGGGGAAGTTTATAGACTAAACAAAACTGAGACACGTTCCGTGGCTAAAAACCAGGATCGAGGGGAGGTTTATATTAGAAACTTAGACCAGTTCCTTGGCTGAAGACCAGGATCAAGGGGAAGTTCCACCCTTTTCTAAGTATCGTTGCTTAGCAAAAGAATATGGATGAGCAAATTACCATTCATAACCACCATCAAAATTTTGGATATTCCGATATTTAATCCTCTTGCACCCCGAATGCCCGAATACCTTCACCATTCACACCTTCGGGTCCAAGAAGATTAAATAGGGGCATCTGTCATACCCCAAATTTTGACCACCAAGATTTCCCATCATTGTGCAAATCATCATCACAATATGGATGTACTTTCATGCCTCATCAATCTCCTCAGGGATTGTTAGGCATTCTCTACAATCAAAGATTAGGGTTTTGAGCCCTCTTAGAGCATTTAGACATGGATCAATCAAGAAATGACATGATCTTCAACTTGTCTAACCTCTCAAACACTCACAAGGGATCAATATGACTCCCACATCAAAAATCAAGCATAAGGTTACAACATTCCAAGTGGAACAAACTTTAAGATCACTTGTGTCACCAAATTAGGGTTTTGGTCGCCTGAAACCTCCAGATGAAAATATTCACATGGGCATGAGCCAATGCTTCAAAGCACAACCCAAGATACTCCAAATGACCTCATGGACCCAGTCATCAATTCAATTTAACCCCAGGGGATGCATTTACCAAAAATCAGGAATTTGGGTTCCTTGACCTAATTCACCCCTAAGTTGACTTTTGGGACAAAGCATGAGCCAAGACCTCAAGACATGATTTGAGGGCCTCCAATATACTACATTGACCCATTTTCAACAACGGATTGACCCAGGAAGCTTGATTCACAAGTTTCAACTTCATCAGGACCACAGTTAGGGTTTCGGGGAAAAAGTCAACTGTGCCTTTGACTTTTGACCAGGACATGCTCCCAAACCTTGGGACATGATTCAATACACCTTATGACACCTATGGAATCCATCCATTACGTTTGATTTAGGTCAAGGACTTGATTTCACAAAGGATCGCACAATTTGGATTTCATCCGATAAAAAGTCAACTGTACAAAAATTCAAAGTTTGACTTTTCAGATTTTTGGTCAACCTAGGTTCCTTAACCCTAAAACAATGTTAATATGTGATTTGAATCATCATTCATCAAGAAAAACCAAAGAAAATGAGTTAACTTGTAAAAGGGGTAACCATAAAAAACTTAGAATTTTTCTAAGTTATGGAACAAAATGGCTAGGGTACCAACTTCCAAGGACCATAACTTGAGATCCAAGAAACTATTTTGGATGGTCCAAAGCTGGATTTGTAGCTCTCATTACATACTTCAAAAGCTTCAACTACATCAAACTCCAATTCCTCATGGATTTCAAGTTATGAAGTGATCAAAATGGCTAAAAACATGAAAATGACATTTTTCCAACACTTAGTCAAATTTTCACTAAGTCAGAATCTGCCTTACTTTTTCCAAAATGTAGGGACATTTTTCACCTTGATCCAAGTCAAACCAGGTCTAGGCGTGAACATCAAAGTTAAAGTCTGCCATAAGGGCTTTCCAACAAGTACCAGATCATCTCCAAATTCAATTTGAGCAAGGAGATACAGCCCTTGAAACATGGCATCATGAACTGGTTTTACAAGGCAGAATTTGTGCATTTTGCTAGATTTGTCCAAATCTGATAAATCCAAGCCTTGTCATTAATTTGGACACATCTGAGGATCAAATCCAATGGGGATGATCTGATCTCCAAGCCTCACAAGTCCAAGAATCTACATTAGGCTTGTCATCCCTAAAAAGGATGCAAAGATGCCAAGACTCCAATTTTGTTTCCAAGCATTCAATGGATACACCAAGGTGGCATGAACTGAGCCTATTCCAACTGAATTCAGTCAAGACTTATCTCTGAACCAAAGCTACAAATCCTATGCCCTAATATCAAATCAATGGTTAGAGGAGACTTGAGATTCCTTTTGCATAACATTGGCCAAAGGCCTGCTGCAGTTTCCATTCACTATTACTTGCAAAAAAAAACATGCTCTACTATAAATAGAGCTCATTTGTGCTCAGTTTGAGTACACCAAAGCACTACAACTCTTGCTTTCCTCAAAATCCCTTTCTCTAGGCCAAAATGCCTTCTTTTGCAAGGTACCTCTGAGTTTTTGAGTTAGAGAGAAACTCCATCATAGCTCATGATCCAAACACCTCTAACATGTTGTATCTAAGCTGTTCAAACTCTTACATGTGACCTGTAACACCAAAATCACAAAGTCCACTTCCAAAACCTCAAAATTGGACTTTTTTGCATTTTTCAAGCCATGTCTTGATTCAGTCACTTTCAAAACTAGATAAGACCCCACACACACTTCAAATATCATCCTTGAACTGTCTCAATGGTTCCCCTCATCTGGAACACCATTTGAGAGAGTTGCCATATTGGTCACTTTTGCCCTTTTTGCAAGAAAGAGCTCAAACTTGTTCCTGAGGATTCCATCTGGTTCTATAAAAGCTTCTAAGGGATCAATTGAGAGTGTCCAAAGCATCAGATTACTTCTGGCACAAGGAACTTGGCAGATAGCCCAAAAAGCTCCAAGAGGTAAGTGCATCATCACTTGAACTTTCTAAATTATGTATTGCTTTGTAGTCCACTGATCATAAACATCTCATACATGTTGTATATGTTGTGCTTGAACCAATTCATCATGTAATTCTTGCCTGTACCATGAGGTAGCATAGAAAATGCAAATATAGGCCTGTTTCAAAATCACTATCGGGTTTTAAAATAGGGACCTCATTTAAAACCATGACCACCATTGGATTCCTTGGGAAAATCTAGGCTAGATGCATATAAATTTTGTCCCAATCCACGGAGAAATGAGAAAGTTACAGGCTTCACGTAAATGGCCCAAAAGCTGGCCTTGCCTTGCCTTGCCCAGGCCTAAAACAAGGCACCCCTTATATATTTATGGGGTGGTTTTGATACACGGATGTATCACCACCCTAGTGGTTGCGCGCTCATGTGTTTGGTTTGGAGGTCTAGGGTTCGAATCCCCCTCGCCCCAGACCCTTTTTTATCACTTTTTTTTTTCCATTTTTTATATTTTTCATGTTATTTTCTTAAATGATTTGAAAAATTAATTTCTCTCTCAATTTTAATTATTTTTTATTGGTTCTTTTTGCAAAAAATAAAAAATGTTAAAATATGTTATTCCACAAAAAACTCAAATTTATATTATTTATTTAATATAGTTTATGTTTTTGTAAATAAGTTCATTTTTATTGTTTTTAAACATTTTAAAAGTGAATTTTTATCTTGAAAATCAAAATCAAATTAGTTCTAAATCATCTTGTGATTAAAACCTCATTTTTCAAACCTCAAACAAAAATCACAAGCAGTTTATTTAAAATTAATTGGTATTTTTATTATTTTTATTAATTATCTTTAAAGAATTACTTTTAATAGAAAATGAAATTAGGGTTTCTTTGATTTTTGATCCTTATCAAACATTTCAAAACATCTTTGGGCCTCTAATAGAGTGTAAGACCCAATCCTTGTTGTACATAAATAATTTGGGCCTCAATCATTGTATAAGTCCCGATCCAATTTCAAAAATCTCAGCGCGATCGCCAGTTCAAAATCAAATCACCTTGGGCCTCTCCCTAAGTTGTAAGCCCCCTCACTTGTGCAAAAACATCTTTAGGCCACTTGAAAGAGTGTAAGACCCAACCCTTTTGTAAATAAAACCTTTGTTGGGCCTCAGTCGTTGTATAAGTCCCGATACGATCTTCAAAACAACGGTGCGATCACTGTTAAACCTTGGGCCTCTCCTTGAGTATAAGCCCCGACAATCTTTTCGAAAACAAATTCTCTTTTAATTTAGGTTCAAATATACATTTGTTACCAAAACTTTCTTTAATTTCTTTGAACAACTAACAATACAGCATGGAAGCTTGCTCGCATGTAAGTTTTATCAGCTTTCATTTACATTCTTTAATATGTATAACTGTATTGTGGGAAGCTGCTCCTCTGTAAGTCCTTCTTTCATATACTTTTTAATACTTGTCATATATCAACTGTATATATACTAGTATAGTTATTTAGAGTTTTCCCTGGCAACTAGGTCTAGACCCAGGTAAAGCCAGTTGGTCACTCTTTGAATACAGTCAAAACTAGATCCCTATAGGACTTATAGATACAGTCTTGCCTTCTCTTGGGCTTAAACAATATGGACAAAGAGAAAGGCAGTATTCTCAGTGAACCTTTTCTCAGACTGTCACTATTAGAATTTGTCAAAGAAATTCAGTTTCCCCTGAGAGGATTAATTCCCGGTGAACCTTCTCTTGAATTTCTTCAAACCCTAGAACTGTTCATTAAAGAAAAGATTATACTCGGTGAAACTTTTCTCGAACTCTTCTTAAGTTTGGACCCAAAAGCTTCCTAAAAGCATCCCCGCCTCCTCCTGGGCTTTGTACAAGGACCTGGCGGCTTCTTAGAAGTTCTCATGCCTTCTCTTGGGCTTAATACAAGGACCCTGAAGACCTCTTAAAAGTATAAGACATAACTTAGTCATCCTTTGCTAGAGCAGTCTTTCCCGTGTCAAATCTCAGACCAATTTAGGGTTGATCCTCATCCCTTAAAACACTTTCCTCCTCTTGGGCATCATATAAAAGTAAACTATTCCACACCAATAGACTTGGACAGTCTAAATCTCCTCTTGAGTCTCAAAGACATTCTCAAGTTCCCTACAAACATAGGAGAAACCTTGGTCATTCTAGATCAATCTCCAAAGGAGTTAAAACCCAGTCTCTTTCCTAAAAAACCCCCAGCCAGGGTCAGTTTATAACTATCCAAAATCAGAACCTCAAGGAATCTGATATCTTAACTCTTCTGTAACCCTCAGCAAGAGTTGATTCCCCATTTGGACCTGCCTCGGCATCTCAATAATTCCTAGAAAAAGATAGCCTCGTCTTAGGATTTGTATAATGATCTTTCCTCAGTAAAGATAGCCTCCTCTTGGGCTTTGTACAATGATTCTCCACAGCGGATCTAATCTTTTCAGAATCTCTTGTTGAGTCAAAACTTTCAAGACTCTCTTGTTTATCAATAACCTTTTCAGACTCTCTTGTTGAGTCAAAACCTTTGTCAGACTCTCTTGTTGAGTCAATCAGCTTTTTCAGACTCTCTTGTTGTGTCAACCTTTTTAGCCTCAATCTCAGGCTTTGTACGAGCACTACGCCAAAAATATGATTAGACAGCACCAAAAAGACAGCGCTTTTAAGCAAAAGCGCTGCTAAAAAGAATAAAAATATTTCGCTAAAAAAAAGCGCCTTAAAAGAAAGGCTTTAGAAAGCGCTTTCCAAAAAAGCGCTGTAAAAGAATGTAAAAGAGTGCCACCTTAGACAGCGCTTTCAAAAAAGCGCTGCTATAGGTATCACTTTAGAGAGCGCTTCTAAAAAGTGCTGTCTAAAGGCCACCTTAGAAAGCGCTTTCATAAAGCGCTCTAATAGGGCTCAATTTCTTTTCACTTTAGAAAGCGCTTTCTAAGGAAAAGCGCCCTCTAAAGTCATTTACTAATTATACTGAAAAACATCAAGAATCACAAAAAATGGCAAAAGGGGGGGTCGAACCCACGTCCTTTAGGTAGGGAAAGGAATTTTAAATTATATTAATATATCAAATTATATTTAATATATTTAAATTATATATTTTAACTTATTTAAATTATATTTAATATATATAAATTATATTAATATATAATTTAAAATATATTAATTCAAAATATACTTTAAATTATATTAATATATCAAATTATATTTAATATATTTAAATTATATTTTAATTTATTTTAAATTATATTTTAAATTATTCAAATAATATATTTAAATATATACTTTTTAAATACAAACATTTTAACTTATTTAAATTATATTTAATATATATAAATTATATTAATATATAATTTAAAATATACTTTAAATTATATTAATATATCAAATTATATTTAATATATTTAAATTATATTAAATTATATTTTAAATTTTTTTAAATTATATTTAAAATTATTCAAATAAAATATTTAAATATATTTGTTTTAAATACAAACATTTTAACTTATTTAAATTATATTAAATACATATAAATTATATTAATATATAATTTAAAATATACTTTAAATTATATTAATATATCAAATTATATTTAATATATTTAAAGTATATTAAATTATATTTTAATTTATTTTAAATTATATTTAAAATTATTCAAATAATATATTTAAATATATATGTTTTAAATACAAACATTTTAACTTATTGAAATTATATTTAATATATATAAATTATATTAATATATAATTTAAAATATACTTTAAATTATATTAATATATCAAATTATATTTAATATATTTAAATTATATTTAATATATATAAATTATATTAATATATAATTTAAAATGTACTTTAAATTATATTAATATATCAAATTATATTTAATATATTTAAATTATATTAAAATATATATTTATTGAGTGAGAAGAAACAATGGATGAGGGCGTAGTACCGCTGGTCAAGGAGGTTTGTGTATGTGTTTGCCATGCTTTGAGTCTGGGGTTCGAATCCCCCTCGCCCCAGACTCATTTTTAGATTTTTTGACATTTTCAAGTAAACCTTAGACAGCGCTTTCTAAATACAAAGCGTTGTTATAAGCCTTCTAAGAATAGCCTTTAGAAAGCGCTTTTCAAAAGCGCTGTCTAGTCACCTCACCTTAGAAAGCGCTTTAAGAAAAGCGCCCTCTAAGGTCTTTAAATCTCCTCACTTTAGAAAGCGTTTTTAAGGAAAGCGCCCTCTAAGGTCTTTAAGTCTCCTGACTTTAGAAAGCGCTTTTTAAGGAAAGTGCCCTCTAAGGTCATTTATTAATTAAAATATAAAACACATTTCATTTCATTTTCTGAAACTGCGCGCTTCTAATCATTTTCTTCTCTCTTTCTTGTCTGAAACCCTTTCTCGTTCATTGTCGTGACCACTGCTGCCGTCGTTTTGCTGCCGTCGTGACGAAGAAGAGGTACATTGTTCTTACTTCTAACATTGTTCGTTGTTGCACGTTATTGTTGTTCGTTGTTGCTATTCGTTGTTCGTTGTTACTTCTACTGCAACTTCTTCTTTTTTTTAAACTATTTTTGTTGATGTTTAAACTATTATTGTTCGTTGTTCGTTGTTCTTGTTGTAAGTATTCATTAACAAGAATTAGGTAAAACTGATTGAAATGTAGGTTGGTTTGAAATGTAGGTTAAACTATTTTTGTTGATGTTTAAATGATTGTTGTAGTATTGAACTGGTATTGTGTGGATGGTGTGGATTGTTGTGGATTTTGTTGATGTTTAAATGTAGGTTCTTGTTGTAGGTTAAATGATTGTTGTAGTATTGAACTGATATTGTGTGGAAATGATATTAGAATGATAATGTGGTGACTTAATTGAGCTATGGCATGCTTGTAATTTGAAACAGAACTGTTAGTGATTGAAATGGATTTGTTAGCATAATGGAAATGTGATTGATGTTATTGAATTGCAACTAAGCTAATGTTAGGAGTGGTTAATTATACTAAAAAGAATTAGGAACTGTTAATTATTTGAAAGATGGTGGCCTTGTGCTAGTTTGTCAACTTGAATTGCATATTAATCAAGATGTTGACATGTTGTGATGCATAATAATTTTGAATGCTATGTAAGATTGTTTTGGTGTGAAGTTTGGACTGTTTGGAAAATGAATTGTTGCAATGTGAAGAATTAAAAAAACTAGACTGTTGATGATAAAGTTAGTGAAGTAGGTTAAATTGATACTAGAGAGTTAGTGAACTTATTCTTTTGTTGCTTTTAAATGTTGGTATTTGACTGTTATTTCTTTCTTACAGGTAAAATGTCTAATAACCAGGAAGACACCCACGAGACACATGATTCAGAGGAAGCTCAAAATGAAGCTTCGAATGTAGAACATGAAATAAAAAGAGGAAAAACCATTATGAAGAGCATCATCCGTGCTAGAGATAAGGGGATGAGATTTGATGTACATTGGAGTCAACAAAACCAACTAGTTGAGCCTAACGGTTCAATGTTGGCTTCATACATTGGTTCACTCGTCCGTCAGCATATTCCAATCACTTCTGATAATTGGAGGAGTAAAGCGTTGGATGCCGGTAAAGAAAAGATATGGACCGAGATAGAGGTACTTACCAAATATGAATGATGTTATTAGATTTTTGTTGACGATTAAGTCTTTAATTTACTTATACTAACACACTTTATGTTTATATGTGTATGTTTTTTTGTAGAGGTCCTTTAATATTGAAGAAACCCGGAAAAAGTATTGTCTTCAATTGGCCGGAAAGAGACACAGAGGGTTTAGAGCCTTGTTATCAAACAAGTATCTTAGGGATGAAGACAAAATTTTTGTTGAAGGAGAACTTCCACCGTTGTATGCGGATTTGATTACACCGGAAGAATGGAGCCTTTTTGTAGACAAACGGAAAACCGAAGAATTCAATGTAATGTTATCTTGTCATGTCTATTGATTGTGTTATATATTTGTTTCATTAGTTTGTTTTGATATGACTTAAACTTGTTTATCCAGAAATTGAGTGCCATTAACCGCGAAAGAGCATCAAAGCCCGCGTATCCATACAAAAAAGGGCGTTTGGGATATGCACGGTTACAACAAAAATTGGTAAGTATATATATTAATGCTATGATTTTATTAATTGTATTATTGTGTTATAATTGATGAAATTAGTACATATCTAAATGTGTAGTTAGAAGAGTCTAAAAGTGAAGAATCATCACTTCCGGACCATGTATTGTGGAAGGAAGCTCGCGTGGGTAAGGGTGGAGCTGTTACAGAAGATGTTCAACATGTTTATGAAGAATGTGTAAGTATAACATTATGTCTCAAAGTTAATTGAAATTTTATTAAATTATAATTAATTTTTAATCCCCACTAATTATTTTTGATATGTCAATGAATTTCAGGAGAATATATCTAAATCCATACCCGCAGATGAGGCTCTCAAGCTTCGTTTCTCCTCTACTTCTCCGGCAAAACATGATCTAACTCATGAAAATACTATCAACTGTGAGTTTCTGTTTCATTCTTTATTACCTACTTTTCAATCCTTACCATCTTCTCACAGTAACTGATTGTGATACATTTATCTTGCAGCAGGTGAATTTGTTTTTTGTACTTGCATTGATTGGTTGTAGCTCATGGGCACTTTGTAGCAGTTCAAGCTGCAAACCTATAAACATTAACGAAGTTCGGTTTTTTCAAGAATCTTACAGTAGCAAGAGCACCCGCTGTTGTATAGGCTGCAAAGCACGTGACACCTAGTTTTTTTTTAAGTAGCCAAGAAAATAGATTCATTGGTAATGAGGTATAAGGAATTCCTAATGTACAAGAAAAACAAAACCCCTGCTATAAGAGTATGAGCAGGAACACCACTACAACAAACATAGAATCGAACAAAGACGCCAGCACCAGAAAATAAAAACTCTTTACACCACAATCCAACCACCTAATGACATGGAACAACATACTAAAAGAGCTAACAAAACTGATACACATATCGATAAAAACTGGACAACAACGAATACGCTGTAACAAAAGATACTGGTATAGGGATCAAAGCACACAAGCAGAAAGAGAATAATGTGTGCAATAGCAGGTAAGTCCGACAGTTTGCTCCTTAGAATTGAAAAATGCGAGTAAAACTGCTGAAGATGAAATCCAATGCCCAAGTTGCGGAAAGAAAAACCTAACATCTAAAGGACACCACCAAGACTTCTAGGTATGAAATAATTCCTCACAAAGCCACAAAATCTCCGTACACTGATCAACCAAATTGGAAAAAAACTACCAGCATCTTAAAGCAATAAACAATAAACAAGGCAGAGATACCTTGGGTTCAACATCTATTACACCCAAAAGCCATACCAAAATTCCAACTAATTGAAAGACACCAGACTAAACTAAACTTTACTACAGCAGAAAACAGATGAGCCACCATGAGCATACCATAATGAAATTAGCAAAGATAAAGAAGGGTTGATTCTTGATAAGATGAGATTGCATATGAGAGATATCTCTAGCTGGTGAAAAACTAGACCAGCCCTCGCCACCAATAAACTAAAGAAATCACAATACTGCTCCACGAACTGAAAAAATGCAGATGAAAACCGAAAGACCAGAATGACCCTCCAAAACTTAAACAAACTAAATCTAGTCAAAAATCATCTTTAACACCTAGAGAATTCTCAACCAATTTTTTAGGATCAGAATTCTTGTTTTGGTGTAGAACAGTCCTCCTTTCTTTTATGCATGATATTTTTATATATTAGGTCGATGGAATGCTCAAAGGATGAAAACATGGCCATAGAGACTATAAAACCAAAAAGATTAAGAAAGTATAAATGTCAATAACCCAGTGCGACATGGCAATGTTTAACACATTCTAAAGATTGATATTCTTGGGAGTACTATTAACAATGTAATATTAGAAGCAAATGTTGAAAGTAGAGTAAGAATATCTTACAAGGAAGATTGCGGCTCCACAGCAGAATAAGTCCCCTGTTGAAACTGCAGTAAAGGAAAAGCCATAACAAACATTAATTAAAGACAAAAAGAGAAAAAAAAAATAGAATGAATGTTATGTAAATGTAATTTACCCAACAAGACCTTCATTTCTGTATACCACAGAAAATCGTCGGATAAACCCTTAGCAAAATTAGGTTGAATTTGAACACGAATTTTAACGGCTTCAAAAGGAGCAAGGGTGATATAAGCTAAAATCTGTACAAACAAAGCGCTAAGAAATAAAATAGAATTCCTGGTAGAATGAAGCAAGAGATGACCAGCATAAATATTCTTGAAATACTCGTAAAGAGCGTATTTGAATCCTCCCTGAAGACTGTATCCACATAGTTTCCCAGACCAACCTCTCAAAAGAGCATAAGAATCTTGTGAATTCCAGATGGTGGCAGTTTGTGAGCTAAGAATAAATTTAAATCCTAATGTTCTACCTAAAAATTTAAACCCTAAGTGAAAAAAGAAAGACAAACCAATTAGTTCGGTTTTTTCGCCGTTCATGTCGTCATCGAGGTGTGAGAATGTTCGTGCAATGATGAGAGCTGAGAAAGGTTTCTCGTATGTGCGAGAATGGTCGTGCGATGATGGAAGTCTAGGTTTTTCGAATGTGCGATGAGAGGAATGAGATGGAGAAAATGGAGCTTGCGATGAATGAAGAGAACGAAGCTCGCGATGAATGAAGAGATGAAGAGAACAAGATGAGATGAACAGAAGAAGAGAACGGGTTTAGAGAGAAATGGGGTTTCAAGAGAATGGTTTTAATACTGATATGTGTTTTCTTATTATTTTATTTAAACAATATTAATTCAATAAATTTTTATCCATTAATTTATTTACTTACCCAAATAACACTTAAAAAAAATATATTGTAGTTTATTAATATGGTTAAGGTTAATATTTAAAGTTATTAAAATAAATAATTACTTTTCAGCCAATTTTAATTTACACCCATTTTATCTTTAATGGGAGTAATAGAGATATTGTTATAGTAATGATTTTAATTTATTATAATAATATTTTTAATTTACACCTTTTTTTTAGAATAGGGTGTCTATTGTCACATACCCGTTTTCAGTATAATGGGTGTAAATTTTAGAATTATATTCGTCACTATGCACTAGTGATTTACAAATGTTGATAAAAATATTATTTTCTTGGTGTAAAGGTTTGTGATAAATTATAAAGGTTTGTGATAAATTTTGATAAAAATATGATTTTTTTGATGTATAATGGTATATAGCAATATTTATAAGGTTTGTGTTGAATTATAATGGCTATAAGGTTTATGTGTCATATAGCTTGGGTAGGATTCCTTTTAATTTGTTGGTTTTATTTCAGATAGATGTAGAGGCATAGTTTTAAAAACCGGACCGGACCGGCCGGTCGGACCGGTTGGACCGGGAACCGGTCAGGTAACCGGCCGGGTTCACTTGCTGGATCGGCCTTGTCATCGAACCGGTGGGAACCGGGAAAACCGGCGGTTTTTGCAAACCGGCGGTTCAACTGCTTATTTTAAAATTTTTTTTAAAATTTTTTTTACTCAAATACATAGGAATTTTTCTCCAAGAATAATAGTGATCATTCATTTGATTCAAGTGATACACAAATTAAGTTTCGTAATATCCACAAAACTATTTTTACTATTTTGTATTTATATTGATTGAAAAACCATCATACAAATATTTGTATAGAAATTTAAGAACATATATTAAAAAACTAAATATAATATAATTTTAGACTTAACTGATTTCCATTATATATATATAGACTTGAAAATTTTATTATTTAGAATAATGTTAATATTTGTATTGTTTTAATTATTAACATTAAAACTGATTTTCTATTAACATTAAAACTATGAATTTAAATTAAACTCTGTTTAATTTAGACTCTGTTTAAAATTTACAATTAGACTCTGTTTAAAATTTGAATTTAAATTTTGAACCTATGAATTTATGATATGATATTTTCAAAAAATTTAAGTGATAGTTATATTTTTTAGAGACTGAATCATCCGGTTCGACCGGTTTTACCGGTTTTATACCTATTATAATGACAGGTTTATTCAACCGAGTTATCCGGTTTAATCCAGTTTGGTCATGCGGTTCGACCAATGACCCAGTGGTTCGACCGATAAACCAGTGACCCAGTACCCTCACCGGTTTGATGACCGGTCCGGTTTTTAAAACACTGTGTAGAAGATTAACAGATTACTAAGTTGTTGCTATGTGTAGAAGACAAGTTCATAGTTTTTTAGGTCCTCACCCTCTAATGTGTCCGCCCCGCTCCGCCCCATTTTTTTCGCAGGCTTTTGCGAGCACGAGTATTTACATAAAATTTTGTATTTTTAGGCTTAAAAAATGCAGTATCCACGGGCTTTCTCCGCCCCACCCTCACTTTTTTGCGGGGTGAACCTAGATTTTAGGTTCGCATCATCAACTATGACCGTCCCGTCTAACCCAGTTTTTTCGCGGGCATTTGCGTAGCGGGCTTAAACGGGGCAGACATGCCCGTTTGCCATCCCTAAGTATACGTGATTTTTTTTTTGGTTTCTTTATCACCTACTGTAGCGGAAATAAGAATAGATGAAAAGTAATATTTTCTTTTAATTACATCCTGTAGCGCCTGATATAATAATAAGGTAGTGTGAATCCTTTTCCTATATCACTTACTGTAGCAAGATCAAGGAAAATGAAATGAGACCGTTACTTCATCATGAGCTGTAGCGCAGGAAAAGTTAAGAGTAAAATGTAAACCTTCCTTTTTATTCTATTGCTATAGCATCCTTTCATTATATTTCCCAATAGTAATTTTTTTTTCTTAACGCCAATGGAATTAATAGAGAACACGAATAGTGTTCAAAGAGAAATTACACAAACAAAAAGAAACAGGATGAAATTCCAAACCAACTCTATCCTAGCTACCCTCTTAGAGGATCCATACAAAAAGCTAAAAAATTGGAGTTGGTATTACAAATTTCAACCCCCTTAAACCAATTTCAAACCCTCATTTTAATGTCCCAACATAAGTTGTCCAAATTGAATTTCTCATTCTCGAAGATGATTCGGTTCCTGCAGTACCAAATGCTTGAGACTGTGATTAACCAAATCACACCCAACTTCGTATTACCTGCAGAGTAATTGCCTACACCACACCAATCCAAAAAAAAAATCAATAGTATTTCCTTCATAAAAACTCCCATGACCACACCAGTCACCTATTCTTTCCCAAACAGCTAGCACAGGGGCACAAGCAAAGCAAAGATGGCCCACTTCTTCTTCTTCCAAACCACAAATAGGACAGTTAATGTTTAAAGAAACTCCTCTCCTAATAAGTTCAGAATTAACCGGAATCCTACCCCAAAGAACTCTCCAACCAAAGAAAAGCACATTAGGAGCAGCCTTAAGCTTCCAAAGTGTTTGGAAAGCTAGAGAAGAAGAAAGCGAAGAAGAGGGGTAAATTAAAATCGAGGAATTCACCAGAGAGTTATAAACCTTCTTTGAAGAAAAACTCTTAGCCGCTGCATCAATCCAACTAACTGAATCAGATTCTCCTTCCTGAATTTGAGTCCTAACACCAATAAGACTCTGAAGCTCAAGGATGCGAGAGCTGTACTCCGTCTGAGCAATAGTAGACAGGCCTACTGACTGCCAACTCCATCCTTGGGAATCTGCCATCAACAATTCTTTGACTGAAGCTTCCTAGATCGAACTAGCATGATAAAGGTCAGGAAATATGTTGGATAAAGTCTTTTCATTCCTCCACTTCGCGGACCAAAAAGGGATATTCGAGCCGTCTCCAAGATGAAACTGGACTTTATCTGCAAAAATAAAATTTTTGTTAGTTAAAAACTTCCCGCTGTTACCACCATTGAGAAGATGAGTATGAAGTCCTCAAGGAATCAGACAGAACGCAATGAAGAATTGATCCATATCTCGCCTTCAAAACATCCTTCCAAAGGTTAGGTTTATCTGCGACGATCCTCCATTTCCATTTGGTAAGCAGTGCGTAATTGAACTCTTCCATTTTTCTGATGCCAAGTCCACCTTTAGCTTTAGGAGAGCAACATGTTTCCCAACTGAGCCAATGAATTTTCTTCTTCTCCGCCGTCCCTCCCCATAAAAAGTGACTTCTAATAGAATCAATCCTCTTAAGAACAGCCTTAGGAGCCAAGTAAAACGAGAACCAATACGTGGGAAGACTAGAGAGCACCGAATTAATGAGCGTGGCCCTGCCAGCCAGAGACAGATAACTACCTCTCCAAGAGCTCAACTTCCTGTTGATCTTCTCTATAATAGGTTTCCAGCCAGAGATCCTCCTAGGATTGAAACCTATCGGGATACCTAAGAAAGAGAAAGAGGAATCAGCAATCTTGCAAGAGAGGAAATATGAAGCTGCTTGAAGAAAGTGGTTGCTGACATTCAA
The DNA here is from genome assembly GCA_022829125.1 of Lathyrus tuberosus. NCBI lineage: Eukaryota > Viridiplantae > Streptophyta > Magnoliopsida > Fabales > Fabaceae > Lathyrus > Lathyrus tuberosus. The sequence goes on along the minus strand of JALAZF010000428.1, from coordinate 3,385,438 downwards.
CCCAATGATTCTGCTTTTATTGAAGTTAATTTTCAAACCAGAAATCAGCTCGAATCCTCTTAAAACCGATTTGATACACCATAAATTTTTTCAGTTTCCTTTCCCAATTAACAGAGTATCATCAGCGTATTGAATCAATTCAACGGATACGTCTTTGTTCAATTTGAAGCCATCAAAATTTCCAAACTCAACCGCATTATTCATCAGTCCTCTTAACCCCTCTGCTACCATCAGAAAAAGGAAAAGAGCTAAAGGGTCCCCTTGACGGAGACCCCTTTCAGCCTTGAAATCAGAAGTAGGGCTACCGTTCACTAGTACGGAAAGATGACAATTAAAGATTAACGCTTCTATCCACCTTCTCCACCTAGCCCCGAAACCAAGATTCTCTAACATACTATGGAGGAAGTTCCAACTGACACAATCGTAGGCTTTCGCGAAATCAACTTTGAAAAAAATACAGTCCAGATCTTCTCTAGTGGCCATATCCAATGTTTCGTTCGCAATCAACACTCCGTCCAATATGTTTCTATCAGGGATGAACGCAGATTGGCAAGGAGATATAACTTTACCTATGACATTCTTCAACCTCAAGGCAAGAATTTTAGATAGAATCTTATAGATACTACCAACCAAGCAGATGGGCCTATACTCTCCAAGGTGAATTGGATTGTCAACTTTAGGGATAAGATTGAGAAACGCAGACGCAAAGGCCTTAGGGAGATAAGCCCTGTCATAGAAATCTTGAACAAAAGAATGATATCCGGTTTCAGAATGTTCCAGCATTTCTTGATGAAATTAAGGTTGTAACCATCGGGCCCTGGACTTTTGGTTCCATCACAGCTCCAGACTGCGGCCTTGATCTCAGATTCAGAAAAAGGAGACTCAAGATAAGTAACATCTTCCTCAGAGAGCCTATTATAAAAACAGTTGTCTAGCCTCGGTCTATGTTTCATGGGTTCAAAGTAAACAGATTTGAAAAACCTAAAAACCTCCTCCTTCACACCTTCCACTGAATCTACCAAGCCCTGAGAAGTAGCAACACTCCCTATGAATTTCCTCCTTTGCCTTCCTCTAATCCAATGGTGGAAGAACCTAGAATTAGTATCACCTGCTTTAATCCAATTAATTCTAGACTTTTGGATCAACAGATTGCCTTTTTGGTGAAGCTTTCTCCAGAAGGAAGCACTCTTGGCAGCTCTGATTGACACTAACTCCTCAACATCTTTAGAGTCAGCAGAAGAAAGAAGCCAGTCCACTTTATTGAATTCTACAACCTCCTCATCAATAAAAAGGTCAATCCACCCAAAGACCTCATCTCTCCAGACTTTAAGTTTCTCCTTCAGGATCCTCAGTTTTTCTTTGAGGACAAAGTCACTTCTACCAACTAACTTTATAGAGCTCCATTCTTTCTCCACGAAATTGAGAAAATCAGGATGATCAAACCAAGAGTCGTTGGATTTAAAAGGTTTATGACCCTAATTAATGGATTTAATCTTGACCCAAATCGGACAATGATCCGAGATGTCTCTGCTTCCGATACTCTGATCCACCATGCCCCATTTCTGAATGATAGCTTCCTCAAATAAAAACCTATCAATCCGACTCATGGCGGAACCGTCTCCACTAAACCAAGTGAACTTGTTCCCTGAAATAGGTAGATCAACCACACCTAAAGCATTGATGAAATCTTGAAACTCTCTAGCCTCAGTAACTCTGCCAGAACAAGATAGACCCCTTCTTTCCGATGCAGCAGTTGTAGCATTAAAATCGCCCCCAAGATCCAATATCCGTCAGAAAGTGAAGATTTAAGTTTGAGCAGATCTCCCCAAAGCTTTCTCTTGTCGTTTAAACCACACCCAGAATAAACATTGATTACATAGTAATTATCATTGTTCCAAATGATCTTGATCCCCAAAAAACCAGAGCCTTTAAAAGAGCCAAAGGCTTTGATAGAATTCACGTTCCACAAAGTGATAATACCACCAGAATGACCAGATGAACCACTAAATGACCAACCCACCTCGTCAATATTCCAAATGCTACTAATGAAAGAATCATCCACCTTACATGTTTTAGATTCTTGAATAAGAAAAATGTCAACTTTACCTCTAGAGATAATTTGATTGAATCTTCGTCTCTTAGAAAACGATCCGCTCCCTCTGATGTTTAGCGAACCAATAATCATTGTAAAGTTGATGGTTTATCCTTCTGGCCCGCAAATCTTCGCCTGTCTTCCTCTTCCATGTCTTCAAGATGTTTAAGAATTTCCCCAGAAATGTTTGTGCCCTCCGTTCCCGTCTTGATACCCAAACCATCAATCGCTCCCTTCAATCTAGCTCCCATCGTAGATTCGATGTTTTTCCAAAATTTCTGATTACAGCATCTCATATCAGAATCAGTAGTTTGATCACAACAAAGGATCGCTCTAGCTGAGAATTTATCTGAATCGTTTTTAGAAGAAAAAGAATCTCCCCTAATCCCCAAATTGGCAACAGGATTAGGGTTTCTGCGTAGCACATCAAAAAATGAAGGGTCATAAAATTGTTCAATTGAATCCTCCATAGGAATAGTAATTAAATATAAAGCATGATTATTATTCCTAGCATCTAATTAATGTAAGGATAGTAGAACATACTTCCACTCCTTTTAAGCCAAACCAAAAAGTGATACTATATATATGTACTGTACCAAATATATAAGTTATGAAATTGAATGTTTATTAAATATTAGAACTATATTAATTATTGAATGTTTATTAAATATTGAAATATTTATTAAAATAATGAATATTGAAAATTTATTGAATATTGACTATTTATTGAATATTGACTATTTATTGAATATTGAATTTAATTATTGAGTATGGATTAATTATTTTATATTTAATCAACAATGTGTGTATTGGGTGAATTGAGTTTGGATTGTGTTGATATTTGTGTATGTGAAAATGTGTGGTAATTCAAGTGTGATGAATTATTGAAGATATGCGTGAATATTAAGATTTGAGTATGGTCTTAATTGCATATGATTGTTGAATTTGCACACGCATTATTTGTGTTAAGAGGCAATGCTTGTTAGTTTCATGGGAGTTAGTGACTTGTCCCAAACCTAGAGCTGAGTTTGAAAGCTTAGGGAATGGGATTTTGTGTGTTATTGGTCTAGGGAACGGACCCGATTTAATATAAAAATCGAAAAATAATAACAAGTGATTGATACTACAAGCATGAGTTACATTTGAGTCTTGAATTGAGTCGCATTGTGTATATGTTTGTGATACGAGATTATGTGCACTATGTGAAATTGATGAATTTGAGAAATTATTGAATTGTGAGTATGTATTTGTGAATAGTATGGCTACTTGAGTGATACTATGTTGATGAAGCTTTTTTTTAAGGGTGAGAATCATTATGTTATGCTTGTATGTTATATATTATATATTATCTTATGATTCCGATAATTATGTGAATTCTCACACTTCTGTTGAAATGATGTTTGTATGGAATTGCTCAGGTACCGAGGAGTAGAGTTGCTTCTAGTACGAGGTAGCCATTGGAGTAGCTTGTTTTAGTCTCTTTATTTATTTTGAGTCGAGTCATGCTCTGATCATGTAACACTAGAATGTTTCGATTTCATGTTTTGAGAGATACTTTATGTACTCTACTTTATGTTGTTATGTTTATTTGAATTATGTGGAATATTGACTTTTATGCCTAAGTGACGATTTTCATGAGTTGATCATGAGACTTTTATTATGTTTATTATGATTGAAGTAATTCCGCTGCTACATGCTAAGTGAAAGGATGTGAAATCCATGAAATTATATTAAGTGTTAATGAGTATGACACGTATATGTGTGATGTTTGAAATTATATTTGACACCCTTTTGTGGGATGCATGATAATTTACTCTGATTATTACATTAGTGGTATTAGAGCAAGGTCAGTCAGTTGAGCAAGTTGTTAGAGTGTTTATTTCCTTGTGTATTTGATATATGTGTGTGACACTATCAGTATTGTTTGTTCTAATGAGGATTTATTGTTGGAATCAAGACGATGGTTACAAGCAGGAATGATGAAGCGATCGCTAAAGCTTTGGCGATGTTAGTTAGAGCAGTTGGTGCTGTCTATGCCAAAAAAAGCGCTGTCTTTTTCCTTACATGGTGTAGTGTACCCATAAATAGGGTTCCTCAATTCAGTTGCAAATTACTCAAGATTTCTGAATTTTGTGAATCTCGACTCTCCCTCTTTATTCTCTTCATCTCAAATTATTTTTATTCTTCTTTATTTTTTGAGTCACTTATTGTGCCATTACCAATTGAATTTTTTCAGATACTACGAGTCGTTTAAACACCATTTAAAGATGTATTTTTTCGAACGATTCATTACAGTGCAAGTGATCCTTTTTTTTAATGATTTTTTTTTATCCTATAGGCGTCGTGGTTATTAAGAGCTACTTTGCATAAATTTTGGTAATACTGCAAAACGACTTTAAAATGGGGTATTGATCTGCGACTCAGCTGATAACTTCATTTGTGGCAATTTATTCATAAACCGAAAAAACAACAATAACAAACACACTAAATTAAACTAATTAATTATATTAAATAAAAATAACAAAGAATAGATTAATGATATATAACACACCAAATTTTCTAAAAAAATATTAAGTACTAAAAATTAAATTCAAAATCCGATTTGATCTGAAAGATTTTTTTAAAATGAGATATAAGCATATCCAATAATACTTATATTTTGATTGTTTTTTATTTTTCCGGATAATTTTAAGGTTTTAGTTTAAATCGGTTTGAATTACAATTCCACATTTAATACAAACACAATCTCAAAATCATATTTATTTTATATTTATACATGGAGCACAAATATATAACAAGATTCATTCTCCTTATTTGCATTATACAAATATATCATACACACAAGACAGAAGATATATAACAAAGCACTTTTAAGTAGGAGATCTTATTTAGTAGATAATGACACGCCTTGTAGCATTCATGCTTTAGAGATGAATTTTATTTTTTTCCGGTGGAGGTGCTTTACCATAAGGTGGGTTAGGTGTATAATCGGGTTTACAATATGGATACAAGTGATTATACGGGCTACATGGGGGTGGTGGGCTAGGTTGATGAGAGGGTTTACAATATGGATACGACCGATCTGTGGGGTTACATGAGGGACTTAGAAGATTCCTCTTGAATGAAGGAAGGTTGTAACTGTCAGCGAAACCTTGAGGAGCAAGCATAACAGCAGCAAGGAAAAATACTAGGAAAGATAAGAAAAAGGAGTTAGCCATTTTAAATTATGGTTTTCGTGTTTGATGCATAACAACTAGGGGGATATTAATGTTTTATAGTAGTATTATGCTCAATGAGAGTCTAAAGACTTGATCAAAGTCATTTACTAAATGTCAAATTTTGGTTTTAAATATTCACCACGTTTCCATCTTGGGTCCCATGTATTTGGAAAACTAGATCAGTAAAATTTCTTTAATGTAAAACAGAAGACCCGTTACTGCAAGTATTATTTTCTCTTTTTAATTGCGACCATTAGTCTTGATATTCTCATTTCGCAACAATAAATTAATTTATATTTTTCATCCTCACAATCTTGAACACAAAATGGTTGCCTCTCAATATACACCTTCTTCGTTGGGAGTTAGAATGGGAAATATTGTTAAGAAATGTCGTTGAAGTCGAACGGATTTAGGACTGAATCGTGAATGATGTCACATTCCTTAAAAGTATTTGAAGCACTCTCGTGTATGTCTTAGAGTTGGAACGCAAGAATACCCTTAATAATTTAGTCTTATATCGAATTTGCGCAAGACCGACGAAAACTCGATGATGTAGCGAAGATTGTCTGGAATTTTGTACAAGAGAATATTTGGTTTTGATGTGATTTTTTGAATTCCCAAATGAGGTATTTATAAGCCATTAATGTGTTGTTTCGGAAGGTTGCGACTTTTGATGAAACAACTCATTTTAACCAAAGGTTGTCATGTTTCCAACCATTGCCTATGTTCATTCTGCAGCAACCCTTCACGAAATGTTGTTTCTTTTCGAATTAAAAAATTAATACCCACTTGAATATTTTCTTGTCATTTTGGAACACACCCATCATTATTATTATTGTTAATAATTTATAACATTCCCCTTTTGTTCTAATATTGACAAGATAAATTCCAGAAATAAAAGGAAACAAAAGAATGTTAATACACTTAAGTATCTTTCGATTTAAAACTTAACCTTAGTAAAGACAACGCTAAGTCTAATCGGAATGGTAGGTAGCAATGCTTTTAAACCATTAATCCATGTAAATAGACCGGCGTTACCTCACACACATTCTTTAAGGTTCTTCGCATACATTTCTCGCCTAGCACTTATTTATGGCCATATGCGTTCCTGTTTCATGAATTTTTCATGAGAGAAACTCCAACTTTCACTTTGAGTAAACACCATCTCAACATTCACATAGGTGAAGTTCATATTGTATCTTTTCCATGAGATACGTACCCTCGGTATTGAACTTCATTAAGAGTTTAAATAAAAACTCAACCCTCATTTTAAAGGTCAACATTATCACCAAATGTTCGACAAACATCCAAATCAACAAACATCCAAATCAACAACTTGCCGTTGTCGGAACTCTTACTCAAGGAGTTTCAACCCCCATACCTCTCGAGGTTGTTTTTACTAAGTCTCTGCCCAGTGGCTTAGTAAATGGATCAACCAAATTATAGCTTGTTCGTATATAGGTGAGTGAAATGATTCCATCTTTGATCAATTTTCTCATAAATGAATGTCTAAGTCCTATGTGTCTAGACTTTCCTGAATACTTTAGCTAAAGCGCTCTCGCTAAAGTGGCTTGGCTATCGCAGTGTATCAACACCTTTGAAACATTGTATTTTTCCAATGGAACTTCTAACAGAAGATCTCTCAACCATTCCGCTTCTTGACCAGCAGAAGCAAGAGCCACAAACTCTGATTCCATGGTTGAAAGAGTAATGAATGTTTGTTTCTCGCTCTTCCAAGAAATTGCTCCTCCAGCTTATGTAAATATCCACCAAGTTGTGAATTTATGATCTCCTACATTGGATATCCAACTTGCATCAGTATATCCTTCTAGTATGGCGGGAAACCTGCCATAGTAAATGCCAAGATTTTTGGTCTTTTGTAGATAGCCGAAAATCCTTGTGATTGTCTTCCAATGTTCTTAATTTGGATTACTAGTAAATCTACTCATTTTACTAACTGCAACTGATATGTCGGGTCTGGTTCATTGCATCAAGTACATAAGACACCCTATCGCAGTTGCATACTCCAATTGAACCACTGTTATTCCATTGTTCTATTGAAGTTTGACAACATGATCAAATGGAGTGGTTACTTCCTTAAAGTTTAGGTGTTTGAACTTATCAAGCATTTTTTCAATATAATGTGTTTGACTAAGTTCATAACCCCCACTATTTCTCCTTTGATCCCTAAAATTGTGTCAAATAATCCAAGATCTTTCATCTTGAATGTGGAAGTTAGAAATCTTTTTGTTTCTAAAATACCATCCATGTTATTGCTAATTATCAACATATCATCAACGTATAGACAAAGGAATATTACAATATTTTTCCGTACCTTTGTGTATAAACATTTGTCACAAGAATTGGGAGTAAATCCATTTGAAAGTATGACAGAATCGAATTTTTGATGCCATTGTTTTGGTGCTTGCTTTAGTCTATATAGGGATTTGACAAGCTTACACACCTTTTGCTCATTTCCAAGAAGAACATAGCCTTCTGGTTGTTCCATGCAGATTTCCTCATCGAGATTTCCACTTAAGAATGTCATTTTAACATCCATTTGATGAACTATAAGGTCATTCAAAGAGGCCAAGGCGAAAAATACTCTAATTGTTGTTATTCTAGCTACTGGTGCATATGTGTCAAAGTAATCAACACCCTCTTTTTGTCTAAATCCCTTTGCTACTAGTCTTGCCTTAAACGTGTTTAATGTACTGTCACTGTGATACTTCTTTTTAAACACCCACTTGCATCCAATAGGCTTTGATCCCTTTGGTAAGTCAACACGTTCCCAAGTGTGATTTGATGTGATTGAATCCATTTCATCTTGGATAGCATCCTTCCAAAAGGAAGAATCCCTTGAAGACATTGCTTCCTTGTAAGTTTTAGGACCATCTTCTACTTGAAGAATAACGGGAATATTCCGAACATAATTCTCACAGTTTCCTTCAACTAGATAAAAAGAAATTAGTCGAGAATCAATTTCGTTTGGTCCTAGATCCTTTGTTTTCCAGTTTCTCTTGTTTATCGTAGGCTCGGGTTGAGTTTCAATTATCCGAGAAGTATTTTCAGATTGTATCTCGATACTGCGAGATGAATCTTCCTCACGAGGTTCCTTGTTTGTGGGAGACTCAGATTCTTTATCCTTAGTAATAAGGTTTTCAAATAATTCTACATCTCGGGATTCAACAATTATATTAGACTCTAAGTTTAAAAGTCTATATGCTTTACTATTTGGAGCATATTTTATAAAATCACATTTTATTCCTCGAGGACCCAATTTAGTTCTCTTAGGATCCATGTTTTTACATTCTGCCTTTCCATACCTCATATGGGGAAATACCGATTTTTTCAAAGGAATTCTGTTAATTATGTGGCAAGCGGTTAGTAAGGCCTCACCCCACAAATTAAATGGCAATTTGGAATGCATTAACATGGAATTCATCATCTCTTGATATGTTCGATTCTTTCTTTCGGCTACACCATTTTGTTGTGGTATGCGAGGTACGGAGCATTCATGTATAATGTCATGTTCTTCACGAAACTTATCAAATTATGTATAAAAGTATTCACCGCCCCTATCACTCCTAAGGACTTTGATACTTTTATTTAATAGTTTTTCTAATCCTGCTTTGTAAAATTTAAAGGCATTAAAAGCATCATCTTTATGCTTTAAAAGATATACATATGTGTAACTAGAAGAATCATCAATGAATGTAATGAAATATCTATTTCCCCCACAGGGTAACATGCCATTAAATTCACACAAATCTTAATGTACAAGATCAAGGAGATTTGTATTTCTTTTAACACTTTTGAAAGGTTTCTTAATCATTTTTGATTTAACGCATAATTCACATTTTTCGAAATCATTTATATTGCATGAAATCAAACCAGATTTAATTAGTCTCTTCATAGAACTAATACCGGTATGTGTTAATCTATTATTCCATCAAGAAACAGACTCAAGCATGTAAGCAAAATTAGAAATTTCATTAATATTATTGTCGGTAGTACATAGTTTGATCATTCCCTCAGCGGAATATCCTTTTCCTATAAATACACCATTACAGGTCAAAATAAGTTTGCCTGATTCATATACAGATTTAATTCCTAGTTTACCCAACAAATCCCCACTAACAAGATTTCTAGTCATGTCGGGGACATGAAGCACATTAACAAGAGTGACTTTCTTTTCGGAAGTGGAGTTGAGTTCGACGGAACCAGTTCCAACAACTTTAGATCGTACTTCATTTCCCATTTGTACTTCATGTCCATCAATTACCTCAGAATAGGTTTTGAAAGCAGCCTTGTCATAACAGACATGTACAGTAGCACATGTGTCGTACTACCATCATTGCACTTTGCCTTTGATTGCCATTACTTCGCTCACCGTAGCGATTATTTCATCATTTGCATGAACTGTCTTGACCTCATTTTTTGACTTGTTGTGCCTGCAATCTCGAGCATAGTGTCCGGGTTTTCCGCATACAAAACAACCGCTTTTCGAACCTTTTGAACCTCCAGAATTTTTGAATTTGTTGTGTTTCTTTTTAGGTCCAAGATTACTTTTCACGTCATCATGTTTCTTTTTTCGTTTGGAAGTCACAGTGTTGGCTTTGGAAAGACCAACATATTCTGATTTTTCCCTTTCCTTCGATTCCTCCTCGATTCGAAGATGTTTCTAGGTTTTCTCTAAAGAGAAGTCCTCAGAACTGTGCAACAATTTCTTTCTATAGCCTTTCCCAGCCTTTGCGATGATTGTACCAACTTGAAAGGTCTCATGAATGTCTATTTTCACAGCCTTTATTTTATTTACGAGAACCTGTAACTCATGCACTCGAGGAAGAATAGGCTTGGAATCTATGAATTTAAAGTCAAAGTATTTAGAAGTTAAAAACTTCTCCGTACCTTCCTCTTCGGCCTTGAATTTAAATTCGAGTGCTTTCCAGATTCTGTTGCAGATTGAGTATCAGTACAGAGGTCGTAGAGAAGATCTGATTGTGTATTCAGGATATGTCCACGGCATAGAAATTCGTCCTCTTTACGTTTCTTTTGCTCGTTCTTGAGTTCATCAGAATCATCCTCGGTTGGTTCAGGAATTGGAGGTAAGTCAGGATCTAAAACATAGTGAACTTTCAGACCGGTCAGTAGGAATGTCATCTTATCTTGCTATCGAGTGTAATTGGTACCATCAAAGCGATCCAACTTAACTAGTTCCTGGTTCATAATTTTCATGCTTGAAACTGCAGCATCGGAAGCCATTTGAATACTTTTAAGACTGTTAGAAATATCATTGAAGTCGAAAGGATCCAGGACTGAATCGTGAATGATGTCACTTTCCTTAAAAGTATTTCAAGCACTCTCGTGTATGTCTTAGAGTTGGAACGCAAAAATACCTAGGATAATTCAGCGTTATATCGAATTTGTGCAAGACCGACGAAAACTCGATTATGTAGCAAAGATTGTCTGGAATTTTGTACAAGAGAATATTTGGTTTTGATGTGATTTTCTGAATTCCCAAATGAGGTATTTATAAGCCATTAATATGTTGTTTCACAAGGGTGCGGCCCTTGATGAAACAACTCCTTTTAACCAAAGGTTGTCATCTTTCCAACCATTGCCTATGTTTATTCTGCAGCAACCCTTCACGAAATGTTGCTTCTTTTCGAATTCAAAAAATTAATATCCACTTGAATATTTTCTTGTCATTTTGGAACACACCCATGATTATTATTATTGTTAATAATTTATAACAAATATGAATTTTTTGGAGAATTAGATTAGGGTTTGAGAAAGGGAAAAACTATCTTCGCCCAGCCATGTTGACATTCCTAAACTCAAGTGGATTATATATTCCTAGTATCTAGTTGGCTCATTTGTAAGGGAAAAAAAGAAAGAAGAAATCCAATTGGCTTAAAGGTAAGAATGAGGAATTAGGAATCACTCAAAAATATGTAAAGATACATTTAGATAGACAAAGAATGATCTATTTGGTTATTTATCAAGTGTATCTTTAGAAGAGAAAGTCTATTGACTTTTGCTTGCACTTCATTAAATATACTATTTAATAAACGAACATTATTATTGAAAAAGGTATTTCCATTGACCATCGTGTTGATGCGTTCATAAACTCATAACATAGTTCAAGGTTCAAACATTGTTTGGATTCGATCTATTTTGTCTATGACCAGTACATGCTATGAGAAATAAGCTAGGTGGTTGATAGATAAATTGTCGTCACTATCAATTTAAGTTACCATGTAGAACTTTATAGTGTGTATTACACTACTAAAAAGTACAAATTATACTGACAAAATTTAGGGAGGGAAGAAAATCCTTCAGTATACTTAGTTGCAACACTACGCCAAAAAAGACCTTTAGCAGCGTTTTTTTTGGCCTTTAGCAGCGCTTAAAAGCGCTGCCAAAGGTGGCGCTGCTAAAGGTAAAGACAACGCTTTTGTAAATGAAAAAGCGCTGCCTTAGGCCCCCTTTAGGCAGCACTTTTCCACTAAAAGCGCTGTGTTTTGTTCCCCTTTAGGCAGCGCTTTTTAAAAAGCGCAGCCTAATGTGTATTATTTTCCAACTTTAGGCAGCGCTTTTTTTGGAAAAAGCGCTGGTTTTCCCCCCCTTAGGCAGCGCTTTTCAAAGCGCTTTCTAATGTGTCTCTGCTTAATACTTTAAGCAGCGCTTTTTAGAAAAACGCTTTCTTTAGTTCCACTTTTGGCAGCGCTTTTGCAGTAAAAGCGCTGTCTTTTGTACACGTAAATTGTTTTAAAATTTATTTGTTTTGGATGCGTTTTTTGTCAAAAGCTTTGCTACAACTCCTTTTTTTAAGAAAACTTTTAAAAAAAAAACCTTTTAATAGACCTGTATATTAACAAACCTGTATAACACAATTTTTTATCAAAATTTATCATAATTATATACTTTAATTCACAAGCCTTCATTCAACATAGGGCTTATATACTTCAATTCACAATACTACATAATTATATACTTCAATCACCATATATAGGCCTTATAGTTCATAATTATACACAAGACTATATACAACAACTTCCACTTCCAAAACTATATATAACAACTATTCATACACCAAATAACCATTCTAATAACCATATACAACAACTTCCAAAACTATATAGGAGGCAATTTAGTGACATGTAGGGACTGAATTCTACTAGAAATTTAAACATTCAGGAGGCAATTTAGTGACATGTAGGGACTGAATTCTGATAGAATAGAAAAAATAAACAAAGTTCCCTTATACAAGTGCATCCTTAACAAAGAGCAGCCGAAAGGCATAGAAAATATCAGCAACAAGAAAAACTCTGATTTTCTAATTTTCCACCACGCGATAACACAGTTCACAACACAAAGCAATTTATGAAGAACAATTGAACATGTTCATCGTTGAAAACTCTACAATCTAATCAAAGTTCAAAACTGAACTAGATCTTTTGAATAACTAAAATTCACCACTACACATAATAACACTAACATACTAACATATTCCATGCAAAAACAAAACAAAACAAAAAAGAACATAACATATTTTGAATCATACCCAATGAAGATCCGTAAAAGCAGGCTGATCCACAAAGGTTCTTAGCTTATTAGCTTCCTATTCTGTAAGACGAAGAATAAATCAAGTCACACTCATCATCATCATCATCATCATGAAACTAAATAGTAAAGTGCAGAAACCATAAAAGCTAGGTACAAAACAGAGAAGGATAAAATAGTAAAACATTTTTGTTCCGAAAAACAGAATCCTGGTAGTAGATATCCAGGCGCACACGCACACACATACACATACAAATAAACACAAGATAAGTAATCATACTGATAAATATAATTATTGGACTACAATAATTCACATGCCCGTGAGCTTCTTGTTTAGGTTCTACCCCTCTCTGGAGTACCTAATGTACTATTTTTCTCACACTTGCTAACAAGTTAAAGTTGTGGTGGTTTTTTCTTTACTCCACCTATTTAGAATGTGGCTAACTTGTTATTTTATATTTTAGCAGAAGCAAATTTTTTTATTAAAACTAAGGCACAAGCTATGCCATAGCAGACAAATACAACACAGACCAAAACAGGTCCTTCAAAATGCTACCACGACTATAATGCTGCTATAATAACTAAAACATTTTCACCAAACACAATACAAAGGACTGACGTAAAAACTAACACTGCAATGTCAACGCCCTACACTGTATTAATCAAATTACTCCATGCTGGTAAAAGCTCTAGAATGAAATAAGGGCGAGCAATCCAACCGCTACAACTGGCCGGATAAACCAAAGTACAGACCCCTAACCAAACTCCCATGCGGCATGGATAACAAGCAACAACTCAAATGGTCTAGGCAAGCACTAACTGTCAAACATATACATATACAGATGCTGCGTTCTTGAGATATGTCTCCAGCACGCTCCCACCAAGGCCTAAGAAAATCCTCGGATTCGCAAACCATTGAATCAATCTGTAGATGATGAACTTGCCTTTACCTCTCAAACAGGTCCACTAATGGCTTTGATCCTGAACGAATATCCTCCTTTTCCTTTTAGAAAATCTCCCTACCTCGCCCAATGATAAATTCAAGGCAATTGAGGTGATCCTATTGGCTCTAAACATATCAGATGTGATCTGCAGACTGAAGAATCTATTACCACTGGAATACATCTAGGTATGAAGGCACTAGGGCATCACACCTTCTACCTCTTCAAAGATGGACCGCCAGCCATTCAATCCTCCATGATCACGGAACTTCACTAAAATAGTAACATGCCTTCGGTATTACAGAATGACCACTTACTGATACCACAGTAAACCAGACACCCTAGATCAAACTTTATTAATAAAACACAGAGGCAACATAAGGATTGTTGCACTATGTGTAATTACAACAAAAAGGTCCAGTCCCAATTTGAGACCTCATAATGCCAAGCCAACTTCAAACTAGCATTCTTAATACCCTAAGTTTCTACCAATATCTAAATGTGCTATTTCCTTCCACCACCATGAGGAATATAACTCACTGTCATTAACAGTCCCCGCTAAATCCCCATATCTATTTGTTAAAGCCCTCAACCACATACCACTAACCTCTTTGTTAATTTTCCACTTCTATTTCCCAAGTAAAGCAAGATTGTTATTAATTGTGATTTGTGAACTCAAGCAGAATATAACTTTATTCAAAGCTGAAGCTGTTATTATATGAAAATTCAAAAATGTTTTTTACGATTTCGGATATACATCTTCGGATGTAACATTTACATTATTGTATAATACGTCAAATGATTGTCACTCTATACTAAAATAAAATTTTAATTCCAAGATGTATTTCTAATATTTTCATTCAGTTTATTGATTATTGAACAATCTAGCATGAAATTTCAGAGATCCGTAATGTTTCCATTTATTCAGCACAACAGTCAACATTACTAATAGTCCCTAACAATTCTAACATAGTTCAAACTAACCTTCCTAACATTTTAAACTACTAATAGCCTATACAATTTCTTAACTAACAGAATAGTTCAACTAGCTCCTAACCAAGCTAATCTCTTAACTTCAACTAACTGACATAACAGAATCCTAATCAAACCAACTATTTTCTATTCTAATTCACCCCAACTGAATTCTGAAACATGTGTATGGTTAATCATCAGAAATATTCATGGCAATTGACAGTTTATAAAAACAACTTGTATGAAAACAGTTTAAGCACATTTAAGTTCCTGAAATTCAAACCGAAATGAAGAATCTAACCGAATATACAAGAAGAAACGCAGATTCTAACCTTAAAATCAAATTCTTTGAAGAAGAGTATGTCAATCACACCTTTAAAGCTATTTCTTGATCAAATCGAACCCTTGAAGCGATCCCTTGAATTTTTGTGAAATGAAAGAAATGAGAAGATACAATATGGTGATTAACGAATCAAAATGGAGATTACACCAAAACCCTAAATCAAATGCGAAGAAACTTACACCAAATCAAACGAAGATTAAGAAGCTTCGTGAGACTGAGAGCGTTTCTGCCAAAAACCCTAAATGATTTAGAACGAAAATGAGATGATAAACACAATGAGATGAGAAACACTTAAACTCGAAGATGAAGCTGAAGGATTTTGAGATGAGAAGCTTTGAGACGAAGATGAAATGAAGCGATTTTCAGATGAGCAGAGATTTTCAGAGATTTTCAGATGAAATGCAGCGATTTTGAGATGAGAAGCGATTTTGAGACGAAGATGAAATTCTATGGGTTTTATTTTATTCTTTTATTTTACTTGATTTGTGAACAATATAGCGTCGGCCATTATGCGACGCTAATGTTTTATAAAATAATACAAAATAAATAAATAAACAGGGGGGGAAAGAAAAAAGTGAGGGGAAATGAAATATATTTTGCTCCAATATAGCGTCGGCCATTATGCGACGCTAATGTTTTTATAAAATAATAAAAATAAATAAAAAATATAAATAAATAGGGAGGGAAACGAAAAAAGTGGTGGGAAATGAAATTTATTTCACATCAATATTTAGCGTCGGCCTCCATGCGACGCTAGTATTTTTATAAAATAATAAATAAATAAATAAATAATACTTTTGGTTTGGAAATTCATTAGCGTCGGTTTTGGCCGACGCCAATAGGTAAGACATATTAAAAAATAAATATCAAATAAAAAAACATGTTAGCGTCCACTTTCGGCGACACAAAATAGCCACTAATAGCGTCGGAGTCGTGGCCGGCGGTAAAATATTGATGCTAAAATACATTTTTCTTGTAGTGTACATTGAGGTTGTGTTATGAACTTTTGTGTTTTTATCTTTGTTGTTGCCTCGTTACCTATGGTGATGGTTCGAGTGCGAGTAGCTAATTCCTATGATGGGGAATTAGGGGAGTGTTGCCTATGGTGATGGTAACGATCGTGTTGTGTTCTGGTTCATAGTGAACCTGTGTGTTCTTAACTTGGTTATAAAATTAAACATCAAACAAACAAAAAATAAAATAAAAGACGCAGGGGGTGCATGCAAGTAATCTGGTCAGTTAAAAAAAATAACAAGGGAAATAAAATTGGGCCAAACAGGGGGTGTTAATAGCAAAGGGGCGCAAGGCCCAGGTTAGAAAGAAAAATGGCAAGGCGAAAAAAAAGGAAAAATGTCAAAAAGGTTGATCCGCTGGACCGAACCTGTGACATTGTGGTGAAAGGGTATTGGCATGGCATATGGTGAACCGTTGGGATGGCTATACATCCACTTATAAGCACGCATCCATAAACATATAAACCAAAAACATGGGAAACGAAATAAAAAGCAACACGCGCAGTGTATGGGAAGTGTGTCGTGTGGTATAATTGGCATGTGATATTTTAAAACACTAGCAGCCAAACATGAAACCAACAACCAATCATGAGTTACGCATGGAAAGAATGAATTCATGCAAAAAACAAAACCTGCTATCATGTTAAATGATATGTAAAGATAAAAACAACCAACCAAACGTATGCGCACGGCCAAGTGAGAAAAGATCGTGCAGAACGTGAAAGAAAAACTGCTACCATCAAATAAAGCATCATACCAAAACTCAACTTCAATCCCTTCTAACTTAATCAAATATTAACCAAATGACATGAAATAAAAAAAAACCAATTGAAGCACATACTAACATAACATTTACTAGATGATAAGCAAAAAAATGCTGCAACTATAAATGCGCATCACATGAAAGCACTACCACATTAACTGACATGGGATCAGTACATAATGCCACTAAACACATAACATAGCATGATGCAACAATATGCACAGATAACTACAACGCAAATATACGACACACAGTAAGTGCTTCACATACTCAAATATAACATCACAGCATAACACTTAATTTTCATAAAACACAATACAATAATAAACAGTAATGCAAAACAACATCACTACACAAGTTCACAGATTTTTACTGATTACAAAATACATACAATTTCTTAACTAACAACACAGCGAGGATACAATCCAAAAATGAGTTACAGCCATACACACACGATGAAAACTAGCAGTAATACCTCTATGCATCATCACGACATAAAAATGAAGCAACATATAACATGTAATATTATCATTCTTGACCACAAACTTGTAACTACAACATCCAATACATTTCAACGCATACTACAAGTAGCAGCCACACGAGATCATATCACAAAGGGACAAGCATATACTTAATATGAAACAACATGTAGTGCAAACACAAACTTAATACTTGTTACAAACAGAAGCACAACAAAAATCGTAATAGTTTAAACCGAGCTAACATATTACATAAACATACACGTTGGCAATAGTTCAACATAGGTTCATTTTTAGATATAAAAGAGATGACGTGTGCTTGCTTCAACATCATGGTCAACACAGAATTCCTCCAACAACATAAAATCTTGACAATACAAAAGCTTGACATACATAAAAGGTATCATGGTATCATTTAGAACAGAAGCAGTATAAACAGGGTGCCATGAATATCTTTAACTACACAAGTCGTACCAATCAACATGTTCAACACAAACATACATGATAAGATGATTAAAATATTAGGGCAGCTACTTAGAGTTTTATCAAACTCAACATGCAGTTCATATGATATATATATATTGCAAGCATCTTGAACGTAACAAAACAAACAATAATGGTGCAACAGGATATAATAGATATCATGGCATGATGAGCAGGGGAGATGTAGGTCTGAGGAACTTACCTCTTTTCCACGCGAACTTGCAAAGATCCTCTCCCTTCTAGCTAGCCCCTCGTGTGCTCCAAAGAGAATACTTTCAGAGTAGTTTTTTTGTAATGTTATAGTGATTGTTGTGTGTTGAAATGAAGTGGAGGAAGGCCCTTTTTATAGGGAAACCAGCTGGTCCAAGAGGGTGTTTATCCAATGTGCCAAGAGTTCAATTTGGAGAGAAAATATCTTGGAAAAGATGTTGAGATATGGCTTTGGTTGTTCTGAGCACATAGAGCCACGTGAATCCTCTTTTGGGGCCAAATGAGTCAGAAAGAAAAGTTGTTTGGCTTGTGCCTTTTGGTCCAAGGATGTACACGATGGAAATGTGTTAAGGTATCTTGTAGATGTTGACAAAAAGTACAAAACCAACCACACTTGCAGCATGCTTTGAGGGTGAAAAGATGTTGGAAAAGGTAGTGAGTAGTTCTGCAGGTTATACTTGAAAGGAGGGAAACAAAATTCAAAAAATAAAAGATGGTGTTCTTGGTGCAACAACCATTTTCGTGTGGCCATGTTGTAAAAATTATATCTCATGATTTAATGATCCATTTTTCATGCTCTTAGGTTCAAATGAAAGCTCTTGGATGATACTTCAAGTTTGATATTGGAAGATTGTTGAAATGATGCCTTGAAATGGTAGAAAAGTGGCTCACAAAACGTGTCCTCAAAGCTGTCCAAAAGAACTTATAAAAATTTCTAAGTGTTGAGTTTTAACAATTTGAAGTGCCCTTCTTAAACAATTCATAACTTGAGAATAGTTTATCCTCTTGAGACATACCACATATGGTTGGAAAGCTGTCAACAAGCTCTACAACTTTCATTTGGGACTTGAGACCTGAATCCAAATGGAAAGGGGTGAAAAGTGGTGCTAAAGTTGAGAAAAAAAGTGATGAAACATGCTGGAAAATTTTCTAAGTGTTGGTCAAAATGCCTTGTAAGCTCCATAACTCAAAATCCAAGCATTTTTAGACAAAACTTCATATTGAAACAATTGAAGATCTTGGAAAGAGCTTTCCAATGAGCTTTGAACCACTCCAATTGGATGTGTAGTTTAGGAGTTATGGTCCTTTCAAAATAGGCTATTAGGGGAAAAATCTCACAAATGACACATTCTTTGGTCAAAACCCTACTTCCCTTGCAAGAAACCTCATGAAACTTGATATGAATACTTGGTATACTCCATGAGACAACATATGATGACTAGAACCAATAATTCTTCAATTGACCCAAAAATTCCAAAAGATTAGGGCTTCAGTCAAACCCTAAATTGGACTGTGAATGCACTGAGGTTAGATCCTGTAATCTTGCTTCTTCCTTCTCATTTAAAGGTCTTAGGAGACTCTTGAGGATGTTGATAAACCAATGGAACCAAGAATTAGGGCTTAGGAGTCCATCTTGATGAAGATCAAAGCTGTTGACTGATAAGTGCCACAGAAACCCTAGTTTGGAGGCACAGTGAGGCTGAGGCTCAAACTTCTCTTGTTGAGGATGTATAGACCTTGAATTCTTGTTGGATGATGTCTTTGAATGTAGATGACTTCATATGGTGAGTGGACCACGCAAATCTTGACTTGATAGAGCCAATTCCTTAATAACTTCTCCAGATTAAACCCTAATTCCACAGTCCTTGCACTGGATGTCCTCTAGTTGACTTGACTTGCTTCAAACCACTTGTGGAACTCCATGATGATAGGTAAACCTAATTTGAACACAAGAAACAAACTACAAGATATGGGTTAGCTCAAACAATGCAGAGATGCTCCTAAGATGCACAAAAGCTGGATGACATCTAAGGGTAAAAATTTAGGGTACAACTGTTGCCCCTATTTAAATAGCTTCACCAGAGGGCGCGAGGAACGAAGGTTCCAGAGGGACTCAAAGTGAAAGGTATTTAAATATAGCAAACCAAATTTTTTTTCCCTTAGATGGAATGCAAATGCTAAGGACAAACGACAGACATGCACGTGCTGACATGCCATGAACTTCTAAAATGATGATATGATGTTAGGAATGCAAAAGGGGCAGACAAACCAGACACCAAGGACAACAGGAAGCAAACACACAGGAGAAGCTTCGCCGGGGAAAGACGAAAGCTAGTATCCACAAGCAAAGACTCACTGGGGAAACAGGATAACCAACAGAAGAGACTCACTGGGGAGACTCCAAAGAAACACTGGGGAAAAACCAAAAGACGATCTCCATTGGGAAAGATCCAGGGAGATGGACTACTGGGGACAAAACAAACCCCCATTCTTTCTGGGCACGAAACCAGAAAGAAAACAACATGATCAACAAGGATCAGCCCAAAAGAGACAAACAACCAGGCGAGGACTTCCTGGGGGTCTTAAACTGAAGAGTTCAAAATGGGATCTTCATAAAGAGCCAGGAAAGCAGAGACTAACCCTGCGCACCAGATAGGAGTCTTATAAGGTTGAATAAAAATTGTTCCAAGAAATTTAGCTTAAAGCAATTTTAGAAAAGAAACAAGATAAGGAGGTGTTCAATGTCCGACACGATTCGAACAAGAACAGTTTTAAAATAAAAGACAGTGCTTGACGCGATTCAAACAAAGTCCCAATTCAAGTTCGATACGATTCGAACAGGAACGGTTTTAAAACAGGGGGTCAGTGTCCGACACGATTCGAACAAAGACTTTGTTCAGGTTTGACACGATTCAAACGAGAACAGAAAAGACAAAGCTTGACGCGATTCAAACAAAGTCCAAGTTCAAGTTTGACACGATTCGAACGAGAACAAGTTCAAGTTTGACACGATTCAAACAAGAACACATAAGACAATGCTTGACGCGATTCAAACAAAGTCCAAGTTCAAGTTTGACACGATTAAAACAAGAACACATAAGACAATGCTTGACGCGATTCAAACAAAGTCCAAGTTCAAGTTTGACACGATTCAAACAAGAACACATAAGACAATGCTTGACACGATTCAAACAAAGTCCAAGTTCAAGTTTGACACGATTCAAACAAGAACACATAAGACAATGCTTGACACGATTCAAACAAAGTCCAAGTTCAAGTTTGACACGATTCAAACAAGAACACGTAAGACAATGCTTGACGCGATTCAAACAAAGTTCAAGTTCAAGTTTGGCACGATTCAAACAAGAACACATAAGACAATGCTTGATGTAACGCCCCGATTTCGATTATTCCCATTTTGTTGAGTCTTTTATTTAAATAATGTGATAATTTATTTTATTTGTGAAATTGGTGTGTTAATATGTTATGTTGACATGTTATGTTATTTTACCGTTTTTGAGAGTTTTTTGGGGAAAATTAGAATGAAGGGTATTTTAGACATTTCTCAATTAATGGTAAGTTAGAAAATTTAGTGGAAATATAATTGTGAGAGAAAATGAATTAATTTGAATTTGTGTAAAAAGAAAAAAAAAGAGATAAGAGGAGGAAATTGGAGAGAAAGAGATAGAAAGGAAAATAGAGAGAAAAAGGAGAGAAGGAAGAAGGAAGAGGAGAAAAGAGCAAAAGCTAGAAAAATCAAGAAATCAACTTCTAGGAATCGATTTAATCGGGTAAGGGTTTGAAACTCGATTATTCTATACATGTGTGTGATTATGTATGATTGTTGTGGTTGAAAAACTATGTTTGGTAGAGTTTTGAGTTATATGTGAGTTTTAGGTCGATTTGTGGAATCGGTGTTTTTAACGGTTAAAAATCGATAAAAATGTGTTTAGAATGATCTCTATATGTGTATGATCCATAACTATGCTTGGTTTTGCTGTTGGTAATGATCAAAGGTGGGAAAAATGAGAAATGGGGGTTTTGATGATGAAGCCACGCTGCTGAGCATGGCTGTTTGGTGTGAATCGCCGGGCGAAATGCCCAGAGCGCCGGGCGGTTCGTGCTTTCGCCGGGCGAAATTGAGAGGCGAGAGAGTGTCAAGCTACTGGTTTGGTTCATGTTTTTGAGGGTTTCCTTCGCCCCTTCTTCGCAAATTGAAGCGTCGCCGGGCGAAACGTTCCTGTCGCCGGGCGCTTTTGTTTTTTTTTTTATAATTTTCTTTTCTTTTAAAGTTCATAACTCTCGGACCGTAATTCCGATTTAAGCATTATTTATATCGTTGGAAAACTTATAAAATGTTCTTGCTTGTGATGATGATTTTGAGATTGTTGACCGATTGAATAAGTCGAAAAATCGGGAATAGTGTTATTTAACGACCTTTACCGTTTTGAATGTGTGTTTGGATGTAAATCATACAATAGTGCATTGATGTGAATGTATATAGATTGTATGTGGTTGTGTGAGATGAATGCATGAATATATTGTGAATATGTATGCATTTCAAGAATGTCGGGAGTCATTTGTATGTGAAGCATAATGATGTACATTCTTGTGTTGTGTGATTCTAATGAGAATCCGTGGTAACGTCGTGTGCCTAAGTGAGGTGTGAGCGATGATTACAAATGATTGTGTGCCTAGGTGAGGTGTGAGCAATCGGATTGTGTGCCTATGTGAGGTGTGAGCAATCCATAAACATTGTGTGCCTATGTGAGGTGTGAGCAATGAGTGAACATCGTAGGCCCGACGGGGAGTTACATTGGTAACGACCGATGGTTCCAATAAGTTCCTGAGTGAACTTGAGATGATTGAGTCGGTACCCGCATTGCATTTGCATAGAATCGTGAGTCGGTCTCTATGATTTGCATTTATCATCTTTATAATGGTGCATTGATGAATAAACATAAATGTGTATGTTTATGTGGAATGATAAGGATTGTGAAAGTATGCATGATGTATATGCTTGGTTTTGAATATATATATACATTGTGATGTATATGAGTGGGTTGTGATGAATTGTGGTGAGAATGTAGAATATGTGTATTTTTATGCTAAGATATATAATTATATGCATTTATATTATAATTGTGTTTCTCACCCTTCTGCTGTTTTATGATGCTCTATGAGGCATTGCAGAGTAGGTATGCTGGTGGTCTTTTTGGTGAAGCGTGTCTTCATTTTTTTGGTCGGTCGGCTCTGATATGTAGCACCGGGTAGCTAGGATGATTATGATTCTTTTGTGATACATTTGTACATGTATCTTGTTGATGAATGTTTATATAAACATGAATTATGTTGGTGGATAACACTTGATGATATATCCATATATGTATATATGTTTGATGTTATTCAATGTTTGGATTTTCCGCTTTTATTCTAGATATTGAGATGTGGGTGTAAGGACTAAGTTCCTCTGTTGCAAAGTTACCCCACTGTTGCATATCAAATGTTGAGCAGGTGTTGAATGTGTTAATTTCATGTATAATGTGACATACCTCTTTTATACTATGTTTATAATTATACTCTGACGAAATTTTTAATATGTTCCTAAATGATTATGTGATTATTTGGGGGTATAGAAAGGGGGTGTTACATTAAGTGGTATCAGAGCCAGTGTTGAGTCAGTTGTGTCTGTCTTGTTGTTGTGATGGTTGAACTGTTGTTTAACCTTGTTGTCATTTTTGGGAATGATCAGAATATGGCTGGTAGAAACGACAATACGATGGCCGCTGCTTTGGAAGCAATGGCTAGGGCGGTGCAAGGTGCACCTAACGTGAATGCTAATGACGAGTTCAGGAAGAATCAACCACCGGTCTTCAAAGGAAGATTTGATCCCGATGGTGCTCAACTTTGGTTGAAGGAGATTGAAAGGATCTTCAGAGTCATGGACTGTGTGGAGGAGAATAAGGTGAGGCTTGGTATGCTACATGTTACGAATGATTTTCTTGCAACCGTATGTGAAAAGCAAAAGTCGGATTTGAAGTTCGTTGATTTGATGACGAATGAGAATAAGGATTTCAAGGTTGATAATTTTGGAGTTTTGAGATTTCGTGGTCGTATTTGTATTCCCGATGATGCGGAGTTGAAAAAGATGATATTGGAGGAAGGACACCGAAGTAACTTAAGTATTCATCCGGGAGCGAATAAAATGTATCAAGATTTGAAGAAAATCTTTTGGTGGTCCGGATTAAAGAGAGATGTGGCTCAAATTGTGTATGCGTGCTTAACTTGTCAAAAGTCTAAGGTGGAACATCAAAAGCCTAGTGGATGGATGCAACCGTTGGACATTCCGGAATGGAAATGGGATAGTATATCGATGGATTTTGTTACGGGATTGCCAAATACGCAAAGAGGTCATAATGCCATTTGGGCAATCGTTGATAGGCTTACCAAATCTGCTCACTTCATTCCAATTGATATTAGTTATCCTTTGGAGAAGTTAGCCGAGATTTATGTTCTTGTGGTTGTGAAGTTACATGGAGTTCCTAAGAGTATTGTATCGGATAGAGATCCTAGATTCACATCGAGGTTTTGGGAGAGTTTACAAAAGGCTTTGGGTTCTACGCTAAGATTGAGTTCGGCTTATCATCCGCAAACGGATGGTCAAACCGAGAGGACAATTCAATCGTTGGAAGATTTATTGCGTGCTTGTGTGCTTGAGCAAGGTGGTGCTTGGGATAGTTATTTGGCGTTGATTGAGTTCACCTACAATAACAGTTTTCATTCAAGTATAGGTATGGCACCATTTGAGGCTTTGTATGGTCGGAGATAAAGATGATAGCGTATTAAACAAGAGATGATTCAATAGCTGATATTCATTGAAAAATGGTGACTTGCCAAATAGCAGAGTCCCATGAAATATTACAAATGCAACAAAATGGCAATTTATCAAAGGTTACATTGTATTCAATGACCAATAACCCTAATGACTAAGGACTCTAGCTGTAGCTAACTTGAGCTTCTCTGGGGATTCCTGGATATCACATAGGTGTCCTAGTCTTTAAGCATAATACTTCCGCACCGAATCAACATTCACAGGATGTGCAAGCTGTTCACCGTCCATAGTTGTAAGGAAAAGAGATCCTCCTGAAAACACTGTCTTGACTATGTATGGACCTTCATAATTAGGTGCCCATTTTCCACGGGTATCTCTTTGTGACGGCAGAATCTTCTTAAGTACCAACTCGCCCACTCGGAATTCGCGAGTACGGACCTTTTTATTAAATGCTCTCTTCATCTTCTTCTGATACAACTGGCCATGACACATAGCTGTCAGGCGCTTCTCATCAATTAAGTTCAACTGATCATATATCTCTTGAATCCACTCAGCTTCATCAAGCTTTGTTTCCATCAATATTCTCAGCGAAGGTATTTTCACTTCTATAGGGAGGACATCATCCATTCCATATACCAACGAAAAAGGGGTTGCCCCTGTTGATGTTCTGACGGACGTTCTATTTCCATGTAGCGCATATGGCAACATCTCATGCCAATCCTTGTATGTTTTGACCATTTTCTGGAGAATTTTCTTGATATTCTTGTTTGCAGCTTCAACCGCTCCATTCATCTTCGGACGATACGGTGAAGAGTTATGGTGCTCAATCTTGAAGTTATCACACAGCTCCTTCATGGTTCTGTTATTCAAATTGGTTCCGTTGTCGGTTATGATTCTGCTCGGAATCCCATAACGACAAATGATGTTGTTCTTAATGAAACGAGCAACCACTTGCTTAGTTACATTTGTAAAAGAGGCGGCTTTCACACACTTGGTAAAGTAATCTATAGCCACCAACATGAACCGATGCCCATTAGACGCTTTAGGCTCAATTGCCCCAATCATATCAATGCCCCACATAGAGAACGGCCAGGGCGATGGTAGCACATTCAACAGAGGAGGAGGGACATGCATTTTGTCTGCATAAATCTGGCACTTATGGCATTTCCTACAATACTGGATGCAATCAGTCTCCATAGTCAACCAATAATATCCAGCCCTCAAGATCTTCTTAACCATGGCATGCCCACTGGCATGGGTGCCAAAAGCTCCTTCATGAATATCATGGATCAACAAGTCTGCTTCTCTCTTATCGACACATCTTAACAAAACCATATCATGATTCCTTTTGTACAGTACACCGTTGCTGATGAAGAACTTGGCTGATAATCTTCGCAGAGTCTTCTTATCAAGAGCGGAGGCGTTGGCCGGATATTCTTGATTCTTCAAGAAGTTCAAAATGTCATGAAACCAAGGTTTGCCGTTTGATTCTTCTTCAATGACCTGGCAGTAGGCCGGCTCAATCCTTCTTCTAATACTGATTACTGGATCCTCGTTGATAAATCTAACCTGCCACAATGAAGCTAGCGTTTCCAGAGCATCAACCACATGATTCTCAGTACGTGGCACATGGTGAAAAGTTATCTCATCAAAACACTTAATCAACTCCAAAGCATATGCCTGATAAGGGATAAGCTTCTCATCTTTTGTCTCCCACTCGCCTCTGATTTGATAAATGACCAGAGCGGAGTCACCCATAACTTCAAGAAAACAAATTCCAAGATCGATTGCAACTTCCAGACCCAGAATGCACGCTTCATACTCAGCAATATTATTCGTACATCCAAAATCCAATCTAGCTGTAAAAGGGGTGTAGCCACCTTCAGGATTAATTATAACAACACCTACCCCATGCCCCTTGTAATTGGACGAACCGTCAAACATCATCTTCCATTTGTACTCAGCCCTGGGATCTTCTTCAGAACTTGACTCTTCATCATCTTTCACTGCCATAATATCCTCGTCAGGGAAATCAAACTTGAGTGGTTCATAGTCTTCGACTGGTTGATCAGCAAGATATTCTGAAAGAACACTTCCTTTAATGGCCTTTTGAGTGACATACTGAATATCATACTCAGATAATAACATGTGCCAACGGGCAAGTCTGCCTGATTGAGCAGGTTTCTCGAAAATGTACTTTATCGGATCCATCTTGGAAATCAAAAGGGTAGTATGACAAATCAGATATTGCCTCAGGCGTTTGGCGGCCCAAGCCAAAGCGCAACAAGTCTTTTCCAGTAATGAGTAGCGACTTTCGCTGTCTGCGAATTTCTTACTCAGATAATAAATTGCATGCTCTTTCCGGCCAGTCTCAGCATGCTGCCCTAAAACACAGCCCATAGATTCTTCTAAAACAGTCAAATACATAAAGAGGGGTCTTCCAGGAACTGGAGGAACCAAAACAGGAGGTTCTTGGAGATAACTTTTGAGCTTCTCAAAAGCTTATTGACATTCAGCATTCCATTCTACTGGCTGATTCTTACGGAGTAGCTTGAAAATTGGTGCACATATCGGAGTCATGTTGGAGATGAACCTGGAGATGTAATTCAAACGGCCCAAAAATCCTCTGACTTGAGATTCAGTTTGCGGGGCTGGCATTTCTTGAATTGCTCGTACTTTATCCGGATCCACTTCAATACCCTTCTGGCTGACAATGAAACCTAATAACTTCCCAGATCTGACCCCAAAGGTACACTTAGCAGGGTTCAGCCTCAACTGATATTTCCGAAGTCTCCTAAACAATTTCAACAAATGATCTACATGTTCCTCTTCATTATGAGATTTGGCTATCATATCGTCCACATACACCTCTATCTCTTTGTGGATCATATCGTGAAACAAAGTCACCATAGCCCTTTGGTATGTTGCCCCGGCGTTCTTTAGTCCAAAAGGCATAACCTTATAACAATAAGTCCCCCATGGAGTAATGAAGGTGGTTTTGTCCATATCGGCTGGATCCATTCTAATATGATTATAACCTGAAAAACCATCCATAAATGAGAACATGGCGAAACGGGCAGTGTTGTCTACCAACGTGTCGATATGTGGTAGAGGGAAATCATCCTTGGGACTAGCTTTGTTAAGATCCCTGTAGTCCACACACATTCGTACTTTTCCGTTCTTTTTCATAACAGGAACAATATTGGCCACCCACTCTGGATACTTGGAAACTGCTAGAAATCCGGCATCCAATTGTCTCTTAACTTCATCTCGGATTTTGAGGGCCATGTCAGGATGACTTCTGCGAAGCTTTTGTTTTACCGACGACCACTCGGGCTTGACCGGTAATTTATGAACCACAATATCTGTATCTAAACCGGGCATATCTTGGTAAGACCAAGCAAACACATTCACATAGTCTTCAAGTAGTGAAATCAACTACTGTCTAATTTCTGGCTTTAGGGATTCCCCAATCTTAACTTCTTTCTTCCCTTCCTCAGAACCAAGATTGATGACATCCACATGCTCCTCATGTGGCTGGAGATCTGTATACTGATAGTCGCACATATCTGCTAACTCTTCGGGTACCTCGTAATCCTCCTCCTCCTCAGCTTAATAGACAGGGGAGTCAAAGTCAATGGTAATAGCAAGGTCATTGAATACAATGGGTTTACGATTCATTCTGCATAATAGAATGACTTGTATTATTAAAGTGCACAACAGTTCACAAACATGCAAGATGAAGATGTTTTGTTTGAAAAGATTGCCATTTTTTAGAAACAGAATGCAGTAAAGCAAAGACAACAAGAATTGCAAAAAAAGTCATTTCATTGATTAATATTGAAAACGGAGGCCCGTACAAAATAATCCACTAGCTTTGGGCAAGACTAGGGAAATGAAAACAACAAATCAAAACAAGTTACTCTGGTTCTGGGTACACAGTTGGGATCTCTATAGCCTCCCAATTTCTCAAAGCACCCTCTTGGCGAAAAACCAGATGATCAGTATATTCTTCTTCTTCAGCGCTTCCGATAATTACGTGGATCTGATGTCCACCCCTGACAAATATTTCTTGTACAATCTTCGTCTTCGTCCTTCTTCTCATTCTTGAAGCAGCCTCATCTTCTGGAGTTGGTCTGTAACCCAACCTCTGGCGTCGGTCCCTCTTCTCAATCTCGATGACCTCGCCCCAACCTGCAGGCACGCCTTCATGAAGGGCAGACTAGATACTCTTATACGAAGCAAAAGATGGATACTCTAGTACTACTGGCTTCTCATTGTCGACCATAACCGCATTAGCTATTTCCAAAGCTTGGAAAGAAGTCTCCAATGCATCTTCGTCAGCCTCATTGTAACGAAATGAGGACAGGTTACTAACCATCAAATCCTCCTCACCATGTATGATGACTAACTTTTCATCGGCCACGAACTTCATCTTCTGATGTAAGGTAGAGGTTACAGCACCGACCTCGTGGATCCAAGGTCTTTCGAGCAAACAGCTATAGGCAGGATTGATGTCCAGAATTTGAAACAGAATATTAAACTCCTGAGGTCCAATCAACACTGGGAGCTCAATTTCCCCCATAACAGATCTTCGCGACCATCGAAAGCTTTAACAATTAACGATGTGGGTCTCATGATTCCTCCTTTATACACCAATTTATCAAGAGTTCTTTTCGGTAAAACATTCAGAGAAGATCCTGTATCTACGAGGACTCTAGCCAACGTGTCTTCCTGACATGTCATGGATATGTGTAGAGCGAGGTTGTGCTTCCGACCTGCTTGGGTTAACTCTTCATCACTGAAACTGAGTGTATTGCAAGCGGTAATGTTAGCAACAATGTGATCAAACTGTCCGGTGGTGATATCTTGAGCTACATGAGCCTGAGCCAAAACCTTCTGCAGTGCTGATCGGTGAACTGGTGAATTAATCAACAGAGATAAAACAGAAATCTTTGACGGGGTTTGATGGAGCTGATCCATAATCCTGTAATCACTTCTTTTTATTATTCTAAGGAATTCTTCGTCATCCTCCTTGGAAATTACTTCTTTTCCCTTATCGTTGGTAGGTATCTAACTAACACCTTCTTTTTTGGACATTTTCGTGTTCACAGGGGGACAAATCCTTCCACTCCTCATCATTCTCCCTGTTCCTACTATATTAGACACATTTTCTCATCAGCCCCCACCTCTTTCCTTGGGACCGGTTCTTCTATCACGACCCCCACCTCTTTCCTTGGGATCATTTCTTCTTTCTTCCTTTCACCTGTAATGTCTTCAGAAATCCACGGCACTGCTTTGGTTCCTCTGAACCTGAATGGAACTGGTTTTGGGAAGTTATTTTGCCTAGCACGATTAACAGGAGCAGCAGCTTCAGGCCTGTTAAATCTTGGAACCGATTGTCTAAAAACTGGACTCACAGTATTTTCCCCTGGATTGTTGAACACATGAACTACTGACATATACTCTTCCTCATCAAACAACTGTACTTGTTTTGGCAAATTGAACACTGGCTCAATCACCGCTATTCTGTTTTCCTTCCTGAAAACCTGCAAGAAACCTTCATTAATCAAACGCTGAATATCATTCTTGACCAACTGACATCCTTCACTACCACCATCACACTCCTTACAAATGTCATGGTAAACTTCGACCAAACCGGCATGGAACAACTTGGCGTGAAACATTTTCAAGGGAGTTTTAATACTTGCCGCATCTGAGATTAATACTTCGTCATTCTCATCTTCAATAGCATTAGCTGACCCGTGGGTTGGCAAAGGGTTGCTTTTCACATTTGGTTGGCTATTAACGAAAGACAGCACGTTCTTCTCTATCAGACCCTTCACTAGATTCTTCAATGCCAAACCTCCTTCTAAGTCATGACCTACCCCTCCTTGATGGAAAGCGCAGGTTGCATTAGGGTTATAGAACTGCTTAGACTTCTCAGAGGGTGGCCCCAACGGCCTTGTAACAACTAACCCTTATTCTACCAGAGAGGGATACAATGCTGTATATGTCATCGGTATGGGTGGAAAATTTGGTGTTACTGTCTGTCTCCTTTGAGGTGTACTTTGCTGTGGCGCTGGCCGCCGCTGCTGTTGGTAATTCTGGTTCTGATTCCTTGGCCACTGCTGTTGATTTTGTGGCTGGGAAACAGGAGCCTGTTGCACTGTCGGATGATTGAAAGTGGGCATAACTGATGCCACGTATGGTTGCTGTGGGAATTGTATAGCATAAACCGGCTGTTGGGGAAAACTGGGACCTGGATGTGGTTGGAAAAGAGCTCGTTTCCAACTAGGACTCTGCTTCTTCCCTGTCATGACAGCGTTAGTCTCGCCTTCCTTTTTCTTATGAAAATTGCCTGGAGACCTTTTGACACTGGCATTAGTGGCGCTGTTAGGTGAACTGACCACCTTTCCACTTTTCAGACCTACCTCTACCTTCATACCAATTGCAATGATGTCAGAGAAATTGGCGCCAATGTTGCTAATCATTTTCTCATAGAATTCAGGTTTCACAATGTCTACAAACCAATCAGCTAGTTCTTTTTCAGTTAATGGCGGTTCAACCTGTGATGCAGTCTCTCTCCACCTCTGAGCATATTCTTTGAACGATTAGTGTTCTTCTGAGTCATGGTCAAAAGTTGCCTACGATCAGGTGCCAAATCCAAGTTATACTTATAGTGCTTTATGAAGACATCCATAACATCTTGGAAACATTTAATCTGTGACTGGTCTAAGCTCAAATACCACTTTGCGGCAGCGCCCTTCAGGCTGTCCTGGAAACAATGGATCATCAGCTTATCATTATCCATATATGCCGCCATTTTTCGGAGATACATGACCAAGTGTGCCTTAGGACACGTAGCGCCAGAGTACAATTCGAAGCTTGGTAACTTGAACTTTGGTGGAATTACTAAGTCAGTGACCAAACACATATCCTTTAGGTCGGAACTGAAAACATTATCTCCATACTAGCTCTTAACTTCTCATTGCTATCATCTCCTTCCATGGATACGTTATCATTAATAAAATGATGGTGATTCTGGAAGACAGGCTGAAACTAGGTCTGAACCACAGGTGAAGTATAAGTTGGGATAGCTTGTTGGTTTTCACCAAACAAAGGTGCAGCTTGTTGTGTTGACTGAGGAGCTGTGGCTCGTATAAACTCAAACGGTATCCCTAAAGTAGTGTCCACAGCAGGTATGACCGGCGGCTCAACAGTTGTAGTGATGACTTCTGAGATTACAGTAGCCTGTGTATCCATTTTTGCTCGTATAACATGCAAAACCTCCATAATCTGCCCCATGCCTACTCTCAACTCATTGAGCTCGTCGTTGACTTGATCCAAATTCTCATAATTATCAGACATCTTTCCTCTTCAAGTCCGGTTCGGATGTTGCAACAAATGTAGAGAGATCAAGGTGATGGTTCTGAAGAAGACAAAACGACAATGAGACACAGAAGAATGCATATGCGCATGCAAAAATGCAGAATGAGATGCAAATGCAGATGCAAGCTAAACTATCAAGAAACCAAAGATATTTTGCGAATAATGTACAAAATAGATTCTTGACAAAACAACTTCTTCATTTAAGAGTTTGGCAAACATTACATCTGGAGCAGGGTATTCTCATACTCCAAGTACATAAGTAGAGATACAACAAAATGAAAAGATACAACAGCAACACAAATGTCAACAACAACACTAGAAATTAAAATCCGCCGGTTGACGATCCTTCTCCTCCATTGATTACCCTCATCATCTTGATGATGCGTTCCTTTGTTTCTTCCTTAGCGAGAACCATCTCTCCTAACTCTTCCATCATCTTCTGTTTTGTTTTAGTAGGGGACTCGTAGCGAGGACGTGGTTTCATCATTACTCGGGCTATGTCACGAGACCATTGCAAATGAGCCTCCGTGACTGGGCATTCAGATTTCCACAACTGTCTGTTGATATGGCGCCAAGTGCGACTCAAGCACATATTCATCTCAAAACCTTCCCTTTCATCATAAAACATCATCTGCATGTCTTCATTATCCAGGATTCCTTCCTTCAAATGACCCAGCTGACGGCGAGCGAGGACAGGGTTTTAATTGATACAACCATTCCTTCCTATGAGAGGCACATTGGGGCAGTCCCCACAGCTAACGATTATGGTGATTCCCTCGTCCGTTGAATCATACCATTCAATGTCGGTATGCTTCAGTTCCATCAACTTTTTAGACCACACCTTACAGTCTTCAACCTCCCAGAAAGTTGAGGTCTTCGGCAAATAAGAAACAAGCCACTTGTAGAAGAGGGCTACACAGCAAACAATTAGCCCACTGCCTCTCATATATCTGGTCTGTATGGAATGGTAGACATCTGCCAACAGTGTCGGGACTGGATTGTTGACTGCAAATAGCTGAATGGCCTGAGTGTCTACAAAATCCTTGGCGTTCGGGAACAGGAACAAACCATATATCATAAATGCTAAAGTTGATTCAAACAAAACTTCATTTCCCCTATTCTTAAAGTACAGAGCTTTTTCCATCAAGAACTGCGCTGGCAACCCATGCTTTCCTCCCTTATTGGTCAAGTTGGCTTGGACATCAGATAGCCTGATTCTGGTCAGTCTGGCTATGTCTCTGGTAGAAGGTTCTTCTTCGATTCCGGAAAAGACAAGAGCCTCCCTGATTGGGATCCCTATCATGGCTGAAAACTCTTCCAAGGTTGGCACTAACTGGAATTCAGGGAACAAGAAACAACGGTATGCTGGGTGATACAGCTGGACCAGAACCTCAAGAGGTCCCACAGTTACTGGCGTCTTCATCAAGGGTATGAAACACCCATATCTGTCAGCGAAGGCTGACTGGTCTTCAATCCTTTCTCTTAGCCACAACAGACGATCCACCTCTGGTAACTCAAAGAAGTAGGGCCAAACTCTTTTTCCTGCAGCATCCATTTCTACAAAATCTGCAAAACAAGATTAGTAACTTGATAGTTTAGCGAAAATGCAACATGCGAATGCAATTGGTTTTAAGGAACTTAAGCGAGATAAAAATAAAACAAAGCCTCATTTCATTGAATATTGAGAAGAGTTTTAGAACTTGAAAAGTACATCAAAAAGGCCCAAAATACAAAAGGAACAACAACTAAGCCTAGAGGGAAAATAAACACCATCTAAGAGTGCCCTGCTTCACGTCTTCTCTTCTGTCTCTTCAACTCTTGATTCTCGAAGATCAACTTGTCAACAATCCCTTTCCAAGCGCCAGATGTTGGAGGAATGCAAGCATACTCATGAGTGCTAGAAGTAGGCCTCATGCTGGAGAAAAATGAATTCTCCTGTGCTTGAGGTTCATCTATCACACATCTTTCCAGCCACTCAATCAGGCCATCCTTCTCCTTCATCTTCTCTTTCATCTTCTCTTTCATCTTTTCTTGCTCAATGCAGACGGTATGATATTTCCATTCCCATGTGTCTCTCTCAAGCTTCATCCTGGCTAGATTCTCTTAATATTCTTCCACGCGCTCAACAAGAATAGCAGACGGGGATGCAATAGTTGGCTGCTGAAGTATCCTGGGAATATAAGGCATCTTGAGGTCACGGGCTCTAGATCGAACCCAGAAGGTATGGTTCCAAGGACACACAGTTTCTCTTCCCCAACTCATCTTTGGTACTTTTGTGGAATTTATCCCAAGCACACCAAACTCCACTCTTGGTCTCATCAGTGGCTTCTTCGTTAAGATAAAAGAAACCGGACACATGGATACTCTTAGGTTTTTCCTTCATTGCAAATCCGAACTGGTGTCTAGCAAGAACAGGACTGTAGCTAATCCCACCATGAATACCAAGAAGCAGTATATTAGGAAATGGTCCACAACTGTTAAAGTATACATTCCTGTCATAAACCGGGTCATACCAAAAGATGTCATTATGGGTAAGAGAACTGATTCTTTGAGACCAACGAAGCTTGTCGGGGTTGTCTCGGAATTCTGAAGTTCGAGGCAGATGTGTGATGTACCACTGGTAAAGCAAAGGTGCACAACACAAAATAGTTCCTTTTCCTCGAAGAGCCCTGTGGTGAATAGAATGGATGGCGTCACCTAGTAGTGTAGGCACAGGGTTTCTATTGATGAAAATCCTGATAGCATTGATGTCGACAAAATCCTCTACATTAGCAAACAAGAACAGACCATAGACCAACAAAGCAAAGGTTGCTTCGAAGGCAGCAATACTATTTACATTGAAAAACTGACAAGCGTTTTCGTATAAGAACTTGGATGGTAATCCCTTGATGCCATCCTTGGTGGTGATGTGGGGCTTAACCTTTGATGCGTCCAAATGAATACACTCGCCAATCTCCTTTGGAGTCGGAATCTTCTCCTGACCGCTGAAAGGTCTCTGTTTCTTCACAGGTAAGCCAATCCAATGGGAGTACTCTTCTAAAGTTGGAACCAGTTGATAATCTGGGAAAGTAAAACAATGATAGAGAGGATCATAAAATTGGACCAAGGTGTCAAGGATTCCTTCCTCCATTTTAGTTCCAAGAAGGCTAACCAATCTTCCATATCTCTTACGGAAGCTCTCATGTCCTTGTATCAAGGTTGCTAACTTCTTCAGCTTTGCCAATTTGGGCTTTTTGAAGTTGAACTTCTTAGTGTTTCTCTTCTCAATATCCATGATACCTAAGTTTTCAAAGAAAAATACGACTGAGTTCCTTAAAACCAAAAAGGATGCAATGAGATGTATGCAATGCGCAAACACGGGAAAACACAAATATAAACACACAGCAAACAAACCCTAGGTTTGAGGTCTCTTGAGTGAAGTCAAGGTCTACCCATCCCAACAAGGTGTGGACTATAGGTTTGTCATTCGCAGAACAGGGTTCTAAAAAGTTCCCAGAGTCTACGTAAATCTTTTGGATATTATCGGCCCATGTAACTACTTACACGAGTTAATAATATTCTCAAGATAAACTCGTCTGAGTGTAGTATCGCGTGACAACTACTCAGGACTGGCTCCCTCATAGTCACCGCACTACATCCTAAAAGGCCAAGTGGGGTTAAGGTAACTACAGTTCTCAGAATCTACGGCTCCCAATTGAAAAAGTAATATCAATGTGACTTCTCACATCAGACATCAACAATCCCAAAGGGCCTCATCTGAGTGTGGTCATCATATGCCATAGATTGTTAGTACTACTGCCAACAACCGACTATTGATTACACCACGATCCTATAATAATGTGCTCTCAAGTCCGAGCTAGGACTTATCTCACTCATAGATACCATGTCAACCCAAAAGATCAAGCAAGAACAAATGTACAGATATATGACATACATAAGCACATACAAGCAAAAAGCAAACATGAATAACATAAAAGCAAGGTAGGCTTAACCCTCTTAGGAAAGGACCAGCAATAGGTCTAACTCTCCCCAGTGAAGTCGCCATTTTTGTTGCGGTGAAAATCAGATAACAAATTATTAATTAATTTGCATAGTTTCTTTTACAACCGACTTTGATTTATCCAAAGGAAAGGTTCAAGATCGTTAGAAAAACCTAAAGGGAAAGATCTAAGGTTCGGGGGTTGGTTACGCCTAGGGAAGGTATTAGCACCCTAAACGTCCGTAGTACTCTACGGGAACCTCTTGCTTAAGTTATCTTTTGTTTGCTAAAGGTTCAATGCTAAAGGTTGAAAACCCTAGGGGTTAGTATCTAAGTATACTCGATAAAGCATCGCACTTTACGCCTACGTATCCTCGGGAATAGAATCAGAGTATGCGTAGTTCTACTTCTACTGAATGATTGACTGTGGTCAATATTCAGAGGGGAAATGAGTACAAGCTCATTGTAGAGTTTAGGAACTCTCTAAATCTAGTTGAAATGGACCTAAGATTATGTTTTAGTCAGGAGGGGAAAGTGATAAATTCATTATGATGAATATCACTAAGAGTTAAGGAACTCTTCCTAAAGCTGGGGGCTATGACTTTAAGAGTCAACCCTATTCACCTTCCTTTGGAATGGGGGGAAAAATAGTTGATAATAACAATAAATAGGACATGATATAAGATAGGACATTGATATAATAGATAAAACAACATAAGCATGAGGATGGCAATATGTTTATGACAAAGATACGGATAGGATGAACATGATTAAAAGAGTACATCAAATATGCTTCAATCTTTAGGAAGACAAACATATAGGAATGATATACAACAACAAATCAATATGCTTCAATCTTTATGAAGACAAACATAGAGAAGTGATATAAAAGATGATATTTAAAGAAGGATAATATTCATATAAAAGTCAAGCATATGGCCAATCAACATGGATATATTGTCTTAAGAATTAAACAAGTCAATAAAATAACATAGCATGTCAAGAAAAATGCTCATAATTGATATTAATATTTGAAACAACAATTGATAATTAATTGGCAAAGCAATTAGAATTAACAATTACAACACACAAGGTAATTAAAAATTACACATGGATAATAAACATTAACATTTAATCACATATTAAAAATCTAAAAATTAAGACATGAATTGATAATTCAAGAATTAATAACATGATAAAAAACAATTATCACAATTATAATTAGCAATGTAATTCAAGATATAATTAAAATTTAAAAGCTAATAAACAAATAACAATTAATTAACAATTAAAAATATATCACATATTCATTACTCATATGAAATTAAATTGAAGATAAAATTAAACATCAAACAAACAAAAAATAAAATAAAAGACGCAGGGGGTGCATGCAAGTAATCTGGTCAGTTAGAAAAAATAACAAGGGAAATAAAATTGGGCCAGACAGGGGGTGTTAATAGCAAAGGGGCGCAAGGCCCAGGTTAGAAAGAAAAATGGCAAGGCAAAAAAAAAGGAAAAATGTCAAAAAGGATGATCCGCTGGATCGAACCTGTGACATTGTGGTGAAAGGCTATTGGCATGGCATATGGTGAACCGTTGGGACGGCTATACATCCACTTATAAGCACGCATCCATAAACATATAAACCAAAAACATGGGAAACGAAATAAAAAGCAACACGCGCAGTGTATGGGAAGTGTGTCGTGTGGTATAATTGGCATGTGATATTTTAAAACACTAGCAGCCAAACATGAAACCAACAACCAATCATGAGTTACGCATGGAAAGAATGAATTCATGCAAAAAACAAAACCTGCTATCATGTTAAATGATATGTAAAGATAAAAACAACCAACCAAACATATGCGCACGGCCAAGTGAGAAAAGATCGTGCAGAACGTGAAAGAAAAACTGCTACCATCAAATAAAGCATCATACCAAAACTCAACTTCAATCCCTTCTAACTTAATCAAATATTAACCAAATGACATGAAATAAAAAAAAACCAATTGAAGCACATACTAACATAACATTTACTAGATGATAAGCAAAAAAATGCTGCAACTATAAATGCGCATCACATGAAAGCACTACCACATTAACTGACATGGGATTAGTACACAATGCCACTAAACACATAACATAGCATGATGCAACAATATGCACAGATAACTACAACGCAAATATACGACACACATTAAGTGCTTCACATACTCAAATATAACATCACAGCATAGCACTTAATTTTCATAAAACACAATACAATAATAAACAGTAATGCAAAACAACATCACTACACAAGTGCACATATTTTTACTGATTACAAAATACATACAATTTTTTAACTAACAACACAGCGAGGATACAATCCAAAAATGAGTTACAGCCATGTACACACGATGAAAACTAGCAGTAATACCAATATGCATCATCACGACATAAAAATGAAGCAGTATATAACATGTAATATTATCATTCTTGACCACAAACTTGTAACTACAACAGCCAATACATTTCAACGCATACTACAAGTAGCAGCCACACGAGATCATATCACAAAGGGACAAGCATATACTAAATATGAAACAACATGTAGTGCAAACACAAACTTAACACTTGTTACAAACAGAAACACAACAAAAACCGTAATAGTTTAAACCGAGCTAACATATTACATAAACATACACGTTGGCAATAGTTCAACATAGGTTCATTTTTAGATATAAAAGAGATGACGTGTGCTTGCTTCAACATCATGGTCAACACAGAATTCCTCCAACAACATAAAATCTTGACAATACAAAAGCTTGACATGCATAAAAGGTATCATGGTATCATTTAGAACAGAAGCAGTATAAACAGGGTGCCATGAATATCTTTAACTACACAAGTCGTACCAATCAACATGTTCAACACAAACATACATGATAAGATGATTAAAATATTAGGGCAGCTACTTAGAGTTTTATCAAACTCAACATGCAGTTCATATGATATATATATTGCAAGCATCTTGAACGTAACAAAACAAACATTAATGGTGCAACAAGGATATAATAGATATCATGGCATGATGAGCAGGGGAGATGTAGGTCTGAGGAACTTACCTCTTTTCCACGCGAACTTGCAAAGATCCTCTCCCTTCTAGCTAGCCCCTCGTGTGCTCCAAAGAGAATACTTTCAGAGTAGTTTTTTTGTAATGTTATAGTGATTGTTGTGTGTTAAAATGAAGTGAAGGAAGGCCCCTTTTATAGGGAAACCAGCTGGTCCAAGAGGGTGTTTATCCAATGTGCCAAGAGTTCAATTTGGAGAGAAAATATCGTGGAAAAGATGTTGAGATATGGCTGTGGTTGTTCTGAGCACATAGAGCCACGTGAATCCTCTTTTGGGGCCAAATGAGTCAGAAAGAAAAGTTGTTTGGCTTGTGCCTTTTGGTCCAAGGATGTACACGATGGAAATGTGTTAAGGTATCTTGTAGATGTTGACAAAGAGTACAAAAGCAACCACACTTTGCAGCATGCTTTGAGGGTGAAAAGATGTTGGAAAAGGTAGTGAGTAGTTCTGCAGGTTGTACTTGAAAGGAGGGAAACGAAATTCAAAAAATAAAAGATGGTGTTCTTGGTGCAACAACCATTTTCGTGTGGCCATGTTGTAAAAATTATATCTCACGATTTAATGATCCATTTTTCATGCTCTTAGGTTCAAATGAAAGCTCTTGGATGATACTTCAAGTTTGATATTGGAAGATTGTTGAAATGATGCCTTGAAATGGCAGAAAAGTGGCTCACAAAACGTGTCCTCAAAACTGTCCAAAAGAACTTAGAAAAATTTCTAAGTGTTGAGTTTTAACAATTTCAAGTGCCCTTCTTAAACAATTCATAACTTGAGAATGGTTTATCCTCTTGAGACATACCACATATGGTTGGAAAGCTCTCAACAAGCTCTACAACTTTCATTTGGGACTTGAGACCTGAATCCAAATGGAAAGGGGTGAAAAGTGGTGCCAAAGTTGAGAAAAAAAGTGATGAAACATGCTGGAAAATTTTCTAAGTGTTGGTCAAAATGCCTTGTAAGCTCCATAACTCAAAATCCAAGCATTTTTAGACAAAAATTCATATTGAAACAATTGAAGATCTTGGAAAGAGCTTTCCAATGATCTTTGAACCACTCCAATTGGATGTGTAGTTTAGGAGTTATGGTCCTTTCAAAATAGGCTATTAGGGGAAAAATCTCACAAATGACACATTCTTTGGTCAAAACCCTACATCCCTTGCAAGAAACCTCATGAAACTTGATATGAATACTTGGTATACTCCATGAGACAACATATGATGACTAGAACCAATAATTCTTCAATTGATCCAAAAATTCCAAAAGATTAGGGCTTCAGTCAAACCCTAAATTGGACTGTGAATGCACTTAGGTTAGATCCTGTAATCTTGCTTCTTCCTTCTCATTTAAAGGTCTTAGGAGACTCTTGAGGATGTTGATAAACCAATGGAACCAAGAATTAGGGCTTAGGAGTCCATCTTGATAAAGATCAAAGCTGTTGACTGATAAGTGCCACAGAAACCCTAGTTTAGAGGCACAGTGAAGCTGAGGCTCAAACTTCTCTTGTTGAGGATGTATAGACCTTGAATTCTTATTGGATGATGTCTTTGAATGTAGATGACTTCATATGGTGACTGGACCACACAAATCTTGACTTGATAGAGCCAATTCCTCAATAACTTCTCTAGAGTAAACCCTAATTCCACAGTCCTTGCACTGGATATCCTCTGGTTGACTTGACTTGCTTCAAACCACTTGTGGAACTCCATGATGATAGGTAAACCTAATTTGAACACAAGAAACAAACTACAAGATATGGGTTAGCTCAAACAATGCAGAGATGCTCCTAAGATGCACAAAAGCTGGATGACATGTAAGGGTAAAAATTTAGGGTACAACAGTTATCCATTACGCAAATCGGCCTAGTATTTCCCAGAGTTTGAAAATTCTTCTCAAAGAACGACTTGGCTTCCAATTTGATAACAGTAGGATCTTCTATTGTTAATCAATCCACCTTAATCACAGAGACAGAATTAGAGCGGTACCTCGCTTTAAGAGAGCTATAGAAGAAACGTGTATTAGCATCGCCATCACCTAACCATTAAATTCTGGACTTCTGCTTAATCATATTCTCTTTCAGTCCGAGATTTTTTCAAAGTTCTTCTTGCGCTCCTAATCTGACCTGAAGGGCATCAACATCCAGAGTACTCTCGGAATCACCCGAATTCATCTCAAATTCGTTAACAACATGAACACAATCCTCTATCTTCAGATCCAGCCAACCGAATATGTTAACATTCCACCATCTTAAATCTTTTTTGAGGACTCTGAACTTATTCAAGAAAATGATACCATACGAACCAGTAAACGTAGCAGAATTCCAGGATTTAGCAACAAAAACTGTAATGTCTTTGTGTTTTATCCAACAGTTGAAGAAGCGGAACGATTTCGGCCCCCAATTCACAAAATTAGATTTCAACCACAACGGGTGGTGATCAGAAACGTCTCTATCACCCACACATTGGTTTTTCAGATCCATCTTATCCATAACGAACTCGTTCACCAAAAATCTATCCAGCCTACTACGGTATAAGCCATTCTAATTGAACCACGTATACAAGTTCCCAGTCACAGGATGATCAATAAGGTTCAGATCTTCAATAAAAGAACCAAACTCTGCCATTTCACTAAGGCTAGAACTGCTCCTACCCTTTCTTTCCTCTCTAGTTTTTATTGCGTTAAAGTCTCCACCAATGATCCACGCTGCTATAGGCATACGATTTTTAACAACAATCAAATTAGACTACAACCTTCTTTTATCAATGATCCCGCACGGAGAATACACATTCACAGCATACAAAATAATATTCTTCCAGGAGAATTGAATACCCAAATATCCTTTCCCACCAAAGCTTAGATATACTGAGAGAGATCCTTTTTTCCACATCGTAACCATACCACAAGATTGACCTTCAGATTTTGTCGTCGACCACTCGACCTCCACTGAATTCCAAAGGCTATTAACAACCCTATCATCAATGATCCGCAATTTGGTCCCTTGTAGCAAGCACACGTCCGCCTGCCCCTTTGCAAGCATATGGGTGATTCTCCTTCTTTTGATAGAGCTACAGCATCCTCGAACATTGAACGATACAAAATTTAAGAGGTATTGAATGAGGAATTAGGAATTACTCAAAAATGTATTAAAATACATTTTGATAGACAAAGCACAATCTATTTGATTAATCATCAAGTGTATTCTTAGAAGAGAAAGTCAATTGACTTTCGTTTGCACTACATTAAATATATTATTTAATATAAGGAAATTATGGTTGAAAAAGTTGTTTCCAGTGACCATCATGTGGATGTGTTTAGAAAGTCATAACATAGGTCCAGGTTCAAATATTGTTTTAATTTGATCTATTTTGTTGATGACCAATGCATGCTATGAGAGACAAGTTAGGGTTGGTAGATAAATTTGTCATCACCGTTGATTTTAAGTTACCATGGAGAACTTCATAGTTTTTATTACATTATTAAAAAAAGTACATAATAGTGAAAAAATCTAAAGAGGGAAGAAAATCCATTAGTACACACCATTGCTAGCTCCACCAGATTTCAGCGTTTGCATTTTATGATCTTT
This sequence comes from Lathyrus tuberosus, assembly GCA_022829125.1. NCBI lineage: Eukaryota > Viridiplantae > Streptophyta > Magnoliopsida > Fabales > Fabaceae > Lathyrus > Lathyrus tuberosus. The sequence goes on along the minus strand of JALAZF010000428.1, from coordinate 3,342,677 downwards.
TGCATTCGCAACTCTACAACCTTTTGAAGTTGTTCAGAGCTTCATTTATAGCTTGACTTGGTTTGGTGAGGTCGTTATGCTTCACTCTTTCAACCCTTTTACCTCTACACTTGAACGCCTCTTCGTTCTACTTGCAAAGTCTTTCCTCCCTCTCTCTCCAAATATGATTGTGATTTCTTCTTTTTAGGTGTTCTATATTGTTTTCATTCTTTTTTAGATTTTATGTATCACCCATATACGAGTATTTTTTATCAATGAAGAAAATGCATTTAATGGGCTTGTTCCCCACTACTTTTTCAACTGACTCCAAACGTCTCAGTTCTAGCTCACATTTGACAACATCCTTGTAAGTCATCCAAAATCATCATATGCTTCCCCGACTCTCTTAGTTCCTGGAAAAGCCTTAGGGGCATCTGTTTTAGGCCAGCGAACGACGCAAATAACTAAGACACTACTACAAAATGCGCAAACAACAACGTCAGGTTTACAACGGATTCATATACACTGTTGTAATAGGTTAAAATTTTGGCGCCCAATGATTAGCTGGATTTATAAATACTAATTTAATGACGGTTATCTTAAAACACCGTAGTGATAAATGATGTGTAGCAAGCTTCGATTCCCAGCAACTACATTTTTTTCCATTTTTTAGAGTACATTAAGCTTGTGTCACTTAAGTTCATTATTTAAAAAATATATTGTAAATGATTTTACAATGGTGAAGTAAACCAACCGTTGTTAGAGGACTTATGAATTGTCTACAATACAACCGGTTTATAAATAAATAAAATATTGAAAGTCATTTAACCAAGGTTTTACAATACAACCGTTGTAAAATTTGAAAATTACATCACGATTTTTGTTTTTAACTGTGATGAAAAGTGATATTTTTTAGTATATAAGCGAAAGTATCTATCGTTCAATAGATAATAACCGTTTCTCTCAAAAGAAAACCCTAATATATTTCACTCTTCTCTGTCATAACATAAACCTAACATTCATCTCACTCTTTAAACATACTTCAACCTTCAGATACTTCTTCAGATTCGTCTTCACCAATTGCTAACTTGAGGTTCGTTCACTAAACTTATGCTTCAATTTTGTTTACATTTCTTGTTAAAAATGGGTTCTCATTTTTTCATTTGGTGAATGTACTCATTTTTTCAGATTCTTCTTCACCACCTTAACAAAGCACATACTTTGGCTATGATACATATGGTTTGTGTAGCTATGAAGAAAAATACAAGAAGTGTGAAGCTATTGTGTAAACTTTATTCACCTTGTACTTCTTCTTCATAGCTTCATAAATAGATGACCTTCATAATTTGTTCGAGATCCACGGTTATTTAAAAAAAGGTGCATTCTTGAAACATTACATATTATCTTGTGTTATTGTATGTTGTTGTATATTATTGTTGTTGATTAATATTCTCAGTCACTTTTCGTCTTCTTTCCCCCCCCCCCCCCCCCCCACTCACTGTTCGTCTTCTTCTCACCCAGTTTCTTTAAGTTTCCATCAAATCCTTCCATTAAAATATCTCAGCAGTCCGGTTGTAGCCATGGAAGCAGGTCCTCAAGTCGTTCAAGGTACGTATGCAAGTGTGGTCTCGATGCTCCATTGATGATGACATAGACCGATTCAAACCCAGGTCGCTGTTTCTATGGATGTGGGATGTATAAGATTCAAGGATACAAAAAATTCTCTCACTTTGCTTGTTTGGATGAGGAGATAGATCCTAGGGCAAAACAAATAATTTCTTCACTGGTAAAAAGCTTGAATGAGCAGAAGGAGATGGTTAACACCTACAAAGCCAAGGAGGACGAATTGAAGTTGAAGGTGAAGATCCTGAAGAAACAATTGAAGATTACCTGGATTTTTTTATTTGTAGTGTTTATTGCATTTGTTGTAACAACATTTACGAAATAGGTTATAGTTGATTAGGTTTGTATGTTTACTGATGGTTTAATGGTTGATGTGTTGGTTTCCTTGGATTCATGTGATGATGTGATGGTGTATTGAATATGATACAATTATGTGATATTATTAATATGATACAAATATTATTATTATGATAACTTTATCACAAATGTGAGTTGTATTTTCTATTGTAAAATGGTGAACAATAATACAGGTTAAAAACTAAGATTAATTATAAAAGCAGGATAATATTTGTTAATTCTACAGAAAATGTAACAACCAAGTCAATTTAATGAAGGTGAGAAAAATACACAAGAAAGGGGGTAGAATTGTGTATGCCAAATCGTTTTTACTTCTGAACCAGAGTTCAGAATATAAACAGAAGGTCAGAATCTGATTAACAAGTTGTAGCAAATAAAATACCTGGAGCAAATAAATAGGCAAACAACACACAGAAGTTATCTTGGTTCCTCTCCAACTGGGAGTAGTCCAATCCCCTTGCAGCACAAGAGATTTCCACTATAACCAAACTGATTACAACTATTTATACAGTTAAGTATAAGACTTTCTCTTGCTCAGACCTACATCCTAAGTCCTTATTTCTTAGATTCCACAGATCCATGACTTCCTTGCATAAACCCCTCGGATCCAAGACTTCCTTGCTTAGACCTGCAGTCCAAGACTTCCTTACTTAATTGACTATTTAGAAAAGGAATAACTTACAACAACACTTGATAAATACTCAGAGGTGTTCAAATATAATACAACACACTTTAACACTTAAGATTCTTAAGCTATACAAGAGTAAGAACTCTTAAAGGATTATCTTCTCTTGAGCTGATACAAATGGTGTGGAGTGCGTGTATATTTCAGTTGTAGTTGCAGTGTTATTCTCTTGATTGATCTTATATTCTTCTGATTTATTTATATTTGAAGAAATACAGTCATTGAAGAAACCTAAAGACTACTTTCAAATCAAATATTTTTCCACATCTTATTTCCCAATAAAGCAGGTACTGGAACTCGTAGCCAATTAATTACCCACTGAACAAGGCCTTTGCCCAGAGAACCCTTCTATGAAACAAGATCAACACAATCTTTTGGAGATAATGTCAACTAATCTCGAGTACCGTGATTTCTGAGTTTGAGTTGTCATCCACCAGTTTCAGAGGAAGGGTTAGCATGCTTTTGATTCTAAATATATGCAAAAGATATCTTTAGGGTCAAACTCTCTAAAAAGAATCTAATTTGAAACGAACCATAACTACTTCTGTGACAGAACCCGTTCCATCAAGTAAATTGGATTCTGTTTACATGAATCAGTTAGTTAGAAATCATAATTGTTCTTCAAATACTTTATTATCATCAAAATTATAGAGGATACATGGTATATACCAAATTTGTTTCAACAATCTCCCCCTTTTTTTATGATGACAACCTTAAGTATTTTAAAACAATTAGTTACAGATTAATTACTCAACAACTTTCAAGGTCTGCGGTTTGTAAGGTTCATCTGTTTCAAATAATCTTAGAGATGAGGTTTGTAAGTACCCCCTGAGTCCCATTTGTGAAGTCTAAGAGGTGAGGTTTGTAAGCTCCCCCTATATAGAATAATTATATCCACTCCAAGATTAATCTTGTAGAATACTTAATCCATTTCTCCCCCTTTGACTTCAACAAAAAGATAGTAGTATTTAGAAAAATTGACAAGTAGGCTCTAGTGATTAATAAAGGTTTATGTACAATTCATCTCAAGACACCAATTAGAAACAAGTTTGTCTATCAACCCAGCTCGTTGTACATGAGCAATAGGACCTTTTTGAATAAGAATCATAAAAAGTATCCTACAAAAAGGGAATGAGAAAAGATAATTCCACACGAGATTCTATGATCTCTTATTTCAGATAGTTGAACATGGTTCGAGGCAAGTTGATTTTCATCCTTGAGACTAGGAAGAGAATGAAATGTTTATCCTCAAAAGAAAGCCATCCTAATCCCTTTTCTCTAGGTCTTAGATTGGTTTGCATAATTTGATACCATACTTTTTCCATATGAGTAAGAGTAGAAGAATATGCAGTAGGACCTACACTATCATAGATATTGTTAATGAGTTTCAAAAACCTATTGTCATGTCTTTATTTTTCAACAATAACTCCATCCTCTTCGCAATTTCTTTAAAAATAAATTTAGAGTTGATCACAATAGGAAAATCGTAGACAATAGAAAGAATCTGACAAACATCTAACTCACTCTGATGAACATGAGCATTTGCCCAAAATTCATTCACAAGATCTGGATAAATTGGTCCATTAACCATTGTAAAATATTCATCCCATATTTGAAAATGAATATCTGAGACTATCTGAGAAAGGATAATAGTCGTCAAATCATTAAGGTCAATAGTATATTCCTTCAGAATATCAAGATCATAGGTTTCTCCTTTAATGGTTTTTGAAGACATATTGAAAGAGAAATAAATTTAAGTAGAAAATAATGATTTTACAATACTATCTTATATAGAAGATAATAGATAAAAATTGGGTAAATCTTAGATACAGTCACATAACCCATAGGATGCAAATTTATGATAAATAAGCAAGCATGCATTAAATGTTTGGACGGTAATGAGTCTGAGTAAAAACGAATCAAAATTTTTGTCCGTACACTCCTTTTAAGAACCAAAATTCAAGACAATTTTTTTAAATAGGCAAGAATGGTAGAAATGTCCTTCCAGTCTTGAGAACAACTATTTTTTAGAAAACACATCAATCAAGGATGATTACTTAAAATACTTTTACTTATAAAAGCAATTACATATTCCGAGTTTGACTTTTTGAATGTATTTAACAATTTCACTAGAAAAGGAGTTTCTAAGACTACTTTCCACCATCAAGTCAATATTTTACAAAACTTGTTCTTTAACAACTCAATTTTCAGAGGAAATATAAGACAAAGATTCTTATTTTATCAGAACTCAAAATTAGTCTAATTGTTAATTCAAAGCACATAGCATAGAACTTGTATAATTATTGTCTGCTTAAATAATAAAGCGACAAGAATGAAAGATATTCAACAAACTTTACAATCAGAGCTTATAAAACAGACTGAGAAAATTTTTCAGACTTAATGATATACTATATTCCAACTGAGTGCTATCAGAATCCAAGTTTCCTTTAGAGTTTCAAAAACTGATGTCCCCCAGAACCCGTCTATCATTAGAATATGGTTTATTAAATTCTAATTCAAACTATTTCTGATTACCAAGGTCATTTCCCTTCCCCTTGACTTGAGTTAGGATTGGCTAGAACCTTGTAAAGTCGAGAGAATCCATAAGATAGGGAACTCACTGAGGTTATCATCTCACCCCATTATCGTTGTTATTTTTCAGGTTATTGCAGGTTTGATTTATAAAGTGGAGCTATGTTGGATGTTTCAAAAGAAGCTTAATTTTAGTTTTTCCGCTGTGTAATCTATTGTATGCAATTAAGGATATTGTATATATTGATCTTAGTTTTTATTGTTTTGGCTAGTTTCCATATCTTGTACCATAGATTGTATATTGGCTTTAGAATGGTAAAGTATGTGAATTATGCCAATAGGCACTTATGATGGTGTCAGTACTAAATAAAACACTTGTATGGTATTATTCTAGATACATATTATACAGGGCATTACAGTTCTAGAATGTTGAATGGGATTATTTGTTAGACAAATAGCAGCAGTGTTATCACAATAGATAGGAATATTGTTTCCAAAAATCGGATAATCTTCTAGCTGATACTTCATCCATAGTAGTTGAGTACAACACTTAGCATGTGAGATATATCTGCTTCTGCGGCAGACAGAACAATAGTTGCTTGTCTTTTGCTAGCCCAAGATATAAGGTTTTCACCTAAAAATTTACAATTTTCACTTGTGGAGTTCCTCTCAATTATATCCCCTGGCATAGTCAACATCAAAAAATCCAACTAGCTTATAATCTGAAGATTTCTTATAAAGAAGTCCAAGAACGAGAGAAGTCTATGGTTACCACCGACGACAATCCCGAGAAATTTAAACGGACCAGCTGAGATTTTACATGAAAGATAGTTTTCTGCTGCCAAAATAAATGATTCATCCAAATTGATTCCGAACAACGAACACTTGCTAAAATTAATATCAAGTCCAGACACCAAGTGGAAACCCTTCAGAATTGCCTTGATTGCCATTAAATTCTTCCATGATCCATCTCCCACCATGATAAAATCATCTGCATACTGAAGGAGATGAATCGAAGTGTTAATATTCGCCTTAAAACTAGAATAGAAACCATTCTCCACTGCACGATTCAACAACACTGCAAGACCCTCAGCCGCAGTAGTGAAAAGAAACGGAGCCAACGGGTCGCCTTGTCTGAGACCACGAGAAACCATAAAATCCCTTGTGGGACTCCCATTAACCAAGACTGAAGTGTAAGAATTGAAAACTCCATTATTCATCCACGTCATCCATTTGTCCCCAAAGCCCATAATCTTCATAATGTCACGCAAATAATTCCATTCGACGCAATCGTATGCTTTCGTAAAATCCACCTTAAGAAGCATTAACTCACTCTTTGATCTTCTGGCTAAATCAATGACCTTGTTTAACAATAAGACGCCGTCGAGGATGTTTCTTCCTTCAATGAAAGCCGATTGAGAATTTGATATGATACTACCAATAATGGTTTTAATTCTATTAGCAAGAATTTTCGCCACGACTTTGTAAACAGCTCCGACTAAAGAAATTGGTCTATAGTCGTCCAAATTCTTCAAACTGTCATTTTTCGGGATTAGAACCAAAAAAGAAGAAGCAAATACTTTCGGAAGCTTCTCACCCTCAAAGAATTCAAGAATACATTTAGAAAAATCATGCCCAACTAAATCCCAACACCTTTTGATGAACTCAAATGTAAAACCATCGGGCCCGGGACTTCGATCACCACCACAATCGAACATTGCACGTCTGATCTCACCAAGGTCTACCACTCTCTCAAGCACCTCACTGTCATGTACTGATAAACGTTTAAATCCATTACCTCCAATGCGTGGAAGAGGCCTAGAACAGCTGCAACTACTAAGCCTCTTTTGGAAATGGTTTTTGACAGCAGTTTTAATACCGTCCATATCTTCGATCAGCCTGTCATCAATATAAATAGAAGAAATTGAGTTCTGAATCAGCCGAGATTTCAAGGCAGCATGAAAATATTTGGTATTAAAATCCCCGTCATGCATCCACTTCGAACGAGATTTCTGCCTTAAAATAGTATGCTTGATCCTCAAATTTTTCCATAAGTCATCTTCAGCTTCGTTCCTCTTATGAATCTCTTGTGTAGCTAACTGGTCATTGTTCAGCCCAATCAAATCCTCCACGTCGTTGATAATGCCTACATCCAACTTGATTCAGTGTCAATCCAACCAAAAATATTTGCATTCCACCATCTCAACTTCTCACGCAAAAATTGAAATTTTCTGGAAAGAACAAATGAGGCGTTCCCAACCACAACACAAGCTTCCCATTGCTCTTTCACAAAAGACATGAAACTAGGATGATCAAACCAACACGACATGAATTTGAAGGGTTTAGGACCCCAGTTAATAATTCTGGCAGTGAGCCAAACTGGCCTATGATCAGAAACGTCACGCTCCCCAAACTTCTGCACTACCGAATTCCAATCGTTCAAAATTCCAGGTGACATGAGAAATCTATCGAGACGACAACACGACCTGCCTTTTGATTTAAACCACGAAAACTTGCCCCCAGAAATAGGTGGGTCTACACATCCACTCAAACTTATGAATTCTGAAAATTCAGCCATATATCTCCTCTTATGACTCGTGCAACCAAATTGTTCACTAGATTTCCTAATTGCATTGAAATCACCACCTATTATCCACTCTCCAGGATCTGCTTTAGATTTTAATTCGAGAAGTTTGGACCAAAGTTCTCTTTTTTCCTTAATGCAACAAGGCGAATACACATTCAGAAGATAAACATTTCTATCAGACCACTCAACCTGAATGCCCAGATAACCCTTCCCAATAAAGCTGCAAATTGGTTTGAACAATCCTTCTTTCCAAATAGTGAGTAATCCGCCAGATAAACCAATGGAATCACAGGCCAACCATTGACAGTTCCTACTCCCCCATAAACTGAACACCAAATCATCAGACATTGAAGAACATTTGGTTTCCTGTATAAAACACACTTCACCTCCACCATTCTTAATACTGTTGCTAATTCTTTTACGTTTGAAGTCGCCCCCGCACCCTCTGATATTATAAGTAACTATATTCATGAAACCTCACTAGCTGCCACCTTCTTGCACTTCTTAGATTTTCTGTCATGATCTTCCATCCTGCGTAAAATGGACTCAAAAACTTCGTCGTCTTCTTCCGCGTCAATGCTCAGCTTCTTGATAGAATCCCAAATTCTCATTGGTAGATTTTCCAACTTTTTCTTAATACGACAATTGCTATTAAGAAAGCCGGACTCTCCAATTGAATTGTCAATAGAAGGCGAATTACAAAGGCCCTGGGACAAAACTAAATTATCTTCATCCCCTGCATTGTGTAGCGAGCGATTTTGGACGCGGTTCTTAAGCGCTGGTCGCTCTCTGCGGTTTGAGCTTTAAACTACAGGTCGATTCATTTTTTATCCTATTGTGAGCTGAATAAGGAAGCGAAATAGATGTCTCCAATTAACCCTGCTTGCATACTGAGTTTGAACAACGGTCTGTTCGGTTACGGATGCTATCAATGTGGGGGGGCCTTTGTACTGGTTATTCGTATTTCGCCAATACGGTTTTCTTTCTTTTTATCTAGGCTGAAGGTTTCTGGCGGGGAACAAGGATTAGGATGTTAGGACTGGTGCTTTTGAATTACTGCTTTTGATTGATGGAGATATGGGATTTGGGTTTTTTGTTGACTGCGCTCGCTAAGTTCTTTTCTTTCGATCTTATGCCCACGTATTCCCGTTTACCGAAACAGGGAAATCAGAGCGTTCGTAGTTCCTCCTATTCTATGGGAGGAAATTGGTGTTTTGGTGTCTTGTTCAAAGCCCAAGACATGAAGCAAAAGGTGATTTGTATCTTGTTCAAAGCCCAAGATGTGAAGCTAAAAGGTCTATTTGTGTCTTGTTCAAAGCCCAAGATGTGAAGCTGAAAGACCTCGACTTTAGAGAGAATTTGTCATCTCTAAAGAGGGGAGAAGGAGAATTACTTTAACTGGGATACGCGGATCCGAGCAATGCCATAATTTCCGAAGAAAGGGTTTTAACCTAAAGGAGAAGACTTTAACTCAGTGTAGAGCAATGCCATCTTTCCTTAGGAATTTCTCATGCTAAAAGAGGGACAGTGGCATGGATGTAGATGATCCAGAGGCTTGCCGCTTACAGCGATTAGATGAAGGGAAATGAGTTGTTGATGTTTGTGTATTGCGAACGAGGCATAACTTTGATGCTAAAAGGTCGATTGGATCAAACAGTGGTTTTCTTATTCAAAGCCTAAGAGGAGGCTAATTTTCGCTAGGAAAATCATTATACAAAGCCTAAGAGGAGGCTATTTTGTGTCTCGTACAAAGCCCGAGAGAGAGGCTAAAAGTTTTTGACCCAGTGGGGCATATCGTTATACAAAGCCTAAGAGGAGGCTAGCAAAGAGTTGACGCAGTTGGAGAATCTTTTATACTCAGTAATAGAGTGTTTTTGTATCTCGTACAAAGCCCGAGAGAGAGGCGAAAAGGTTGTTTTGACACCACTGGGGAGAATTTTGGTATCTCGTACGAAGCCCGGGATGGAGGCTAAAGGTTTGTTTCAGTTGAGTGACAGATCCAATATACTGATTTTAAAAGAGAAAATCAGTTCTTATATGAGTAACACTGTACACAGGGATTTAATTTGAGGATCAGGGATATTTCCTTCTCTTTGAGGAAACGGGAAATCCAAAGGGTATCGAGACTATCCGAGTCTGCGGGTTTCCTTCCTATTTAACGAAGGGTGCTTGAGAATGTCTTTGAGACTCAAGGAAGTTAGACTGTCCGTGTCTAGAGTTTTATCTTTTGTACTATGCTTCGAGAAACAGTAGTAGACTCTATGGAAGGACTGTTCTATGAGGATGACTAGGTTCTGTTCCTATACCTCTAGGAGGTCGTCGGGACAATTTGTACGAAGCCCAAGAGGAGGCTGGAAACTTTTAAGAAGCCGACGGGTCCTTGTACGAAGCCCAAGAGGAGGCTATCATTCCCGGAGGAAGAGATCATTATACGAAGTCTAAGAGGAGGCTGTGAATACTTCTAAGAAGCCGTAGGGTCTTTGAATAATGCCCAAGAGGAGGCCGATGCTTTTAAGAAGCCCGTGGGTCTATCATCTCCTTTCCATTAGGAGAGATAACTCTTTTAAAGATGAAAACCACTGGTAAACGTGCGAGGTTTACTATCCAGTGACTTTTAGCTTTTAAAGAGGGTTCCTTAGTTAAGGTCCAAGATTATGGCCGTAGTGGGTACCCAAACCCCGAGACATTCAAGGCAAGCTATCCACAAGGAATAGATCAAGTCAGGAAAGTTCAAGAATTTGGAAGAAACTCAAAGATGCCATTCACGGAGAATACATTCATCTTGGGGAGTAGAGCTTCTTGACGATTCCTAAGGAGGACAGCCGAAGAGAAGACTGTATCTGGTGTTCCTATTGGGGATCTAGACGTCTATTTCTACGAATAAATGAAACGGCGTCACCTAGTTCTAGACGTAGTAGCCGGGGAAACTCAAAATATCTATACTATTATTACACAGTAGATATGAGTTTATGAAAGGAGACTTACAGTGAGCAGCCCCACAATACAGTTTATAATATGAAAGCAGTAAATGAAAGCGATAACCACTTACTCGGTTGTAGTGCTTCCATGCTGTTTGGTTAGTTGTTCAACAAAGAAAGATTGAAAACAACAATATATTCAAAATCAAAGGAGAAAGTGCTTTGAAAAAGAAAGATTTGGGGCTTACAGCTCAAGGAGAGGCCCAGGGTTTTATCAGTGAGCACACTGTTTGAATTTGTACAGAGGGACTTATACAAGTGACTGGGGCCCAAAATGGTTTTCTGTACAAAGGGATGGGTCTTACACTCTCTCAAGAGGCCCAAAAAGGTTTAAAGAAAAGAGAGGGGCTTATAACACGAGGGTAGGCCCAAATGATTTTTCGTTTAAAAATGGCGATCGCGCCGATGTTTTCTTTTAACGCAGAGGGACTTATACAATAAGTGAGGCCCAAAATGATTTTGGTTAAAAGGGGGATTGGGTCTTACACTCTATTAGAGGCCCAAAGTGTTTTGAATGGGTCTTATAGCTCAAGGAGAGGCCCAGATGAGTTTTATTTTTAAACGGGCGACGATCGTGCCGTTTACTTGTACAGAGGGACTTATACAATGAGTGAGGCCCAAAACATTTTTGTACAAGGGGGGATGGGTCTTACACTCTCTCAAGAGGCCCAAAAAATTTTGAAGATTTTTTGATAAAATAAAATATTTTAACATTTTTGTGAATTATTAAAAAAAGAATCAATTCAAAATCATTAAAACTCTGAGAGAAATTAATTTTTGAATCAATTAAACAAAATCACAAAATTCAAATATTTGAATTTGAAAAAAAGGCGCCAAGAACATGCTGAAGAACACGCGCGTGTTCTTGGTTTCTCAGATTTGCGTTTTCTATCCAATCTCCATGAATACGTAATCATATCATGTAATCCACATATCATTATGCTCGTCTCAACCTCACGATCATGTCTATGTACTTTAATTTCATTTAAATTAAACATACAACAAGAAATCACGAAGAGACCTCAAGAACCCTAATTTCTGCATGAAGGCTAGGATTTTTGATACACGATTCAAACAATGCAATTAATTGAGGGAAAACATTCCATGCATGATTATGAACATATGGCCAAATTATTGTGCGAGGAAATATGCATAGATTGAGAGATTACCAAGTATGTGCTTACTTCCAAGTCGTGACAGCAAGTTCAAAGTGATTTTTGATTTGGAGGTGTTACAGATGAGTGGTGATGATCTGAATAGCTTCCCTACACCCTATGGATTGTGTTTGGACGGTTGGACTTGATTGAAATTGGCTGGATCATTTTGTGGTACCTCAGCTGCACCTTGTTTGAAAATTTGAGCAACCAGCTGGTGATTTCATGAAATTGATGTTTCAGAAGTTATGTGAGTGTTTGATCAGCTCATATGTGATGTATGTGAGGTGTGTGAGTGATTGGTTTGTGCAGAATTGCTCTCAAACTCAAAACCCGATAGCTACCTTGCTAAGAAAGGCATTTTTGCCAAGAGAAAGAGATTTTGAGGAAAGCATCTGTTAGATGGCTTTGGTGTACTTAAACTGACCACAATTGAGCTCTATTTATAGTAGAGCAAGTTTGTTTTGCAAGGAATAGTGCATGGCAGCTGGTAAGTAGGTTTGGCCAATGTTGTCCAATGAGAATCCAAGTCTCCTCTAGCCATTGACTAGAGGTTAGGGCACAGATATTTGGTCCCCTTGGTCTTGGATAAGTCTTGACTGATTTCAGATGAGAATGGCTCATTCCATGCCACCTTGATGGTTCCATTGAATGCCTCATTCCAAATTTGAAGTCTTGTCCCTATTTTGGCAACTCTAGGTTCAACATGCTATTTCTTGTTCCATGGACTTTGGAGGCTTGGCTCAGTGATTGTCCCCTTTGGATTCAATCCTATGAGGTGTCAAGTAGATTGGAGCAATTGAATTTGGCTGATTTTGGCAAATCGACCAAAGTTGCAAATTCTGCCTTGCTTTGACAGATTTCAGCAAGGCAACTTCCCAATGTTGTATCTCATGATGTAGGTTGAATTTGGCAATGTTCTTGGCCATTTTGGAAAGCTCTTACATGATACAACAACTGTTTGAACAAGTTTGGTTTTGATCTCTTTTGATTCCAAGTGAAAAATCCCCCTACATTTGGCAAAAAGTGAAGGCAAATTCTGACTTAGTGAAAATTTCACTAAGTGTTGGAAAAAGTGACATTTTCACTTTTCAGCCACTTTGATCACTCCATAACTCAAAATCATTAATGAATTGAAATGACTTGTAGTTTAAGTTTTTGTAGGTGATAATGAGGGTTACAAATCCATCTTTGGATGAGAAAAAATGGCCTTGTGGTTTAGGAGTTATGGTCCTCCAAAGTTGGTACCTTTGCCACTTTATTTTTAAGTTAGAAAAATTTCTAAGTTTTATGGTTACCCCTTTTACAAGTTATCTCACTTTTCTTGATTTTTCTTGATGAATGATGATTCAAATCATACATTAACATCATTTTAGGGTTAAAAATCCATTTTGGTGAAAAATCTCAAAAAGTCAAAGTTGACTTTTGTGCACAGTTGACTTTTTATCAGATGAATTCCAAACTGTGCAATTCTTCAGGAAATCATGTCCTTGACCTAAATCAAACTTGATGGACATGTTCCATGGGTGTCATAGGGTATATTCAATCATGTATTAGGGTTTGGGAGCATGTCTTGGTCAAAAGTCAAAGTTACAGTTGACTTTTCCCTTAAAACCCTAATTGTGGTGCAGATGAAAATGAGACTTGTTGCTCAAGCTTCTTGGATCAATATGGTATATTAGAGACCCTCAAATCATCTCTTGAGGTCTTGGCTCATGGTTTGTCCCAAAAGTCAACTTAGGGGTGAATTAGGTCAAGAAACCCTAATTCCTGGTTTTTGATGAATGCATCCCTTGAGGCAAAATTGACTTGATGCATGGGTTCATGAGGTTCCATGAAGCATATTAGGTCATGTTTTGGATCATTGCCTTGTGCCCAGATGAAAATTTCCATCTGGAGACCCTGGTCGACCAAAACCCTAATTTGGTGACACTGTCGATCTTGAGACTTGATCCACCTAAAAGGGAGCAGCCTTGTGCTTAATCCTTGAAGTGGGAGTCCTTTTTGATCCATTGTGGATGTTTGAGAGATTAGACAAGTTGAAGATCATGTCATTTCTTGATTGATCCTTTGTCTAAGCACTCAGAGAGGGCTTGAAACCCTAATTTTGATTGTATCGGATGCTCACCCATCTTTGGGGAGACTGATGAAGCATGATGGTTCATCCATATTGTGATGATGATTTTCACAATGATGGGAAATCTAAGTGGTCAAAATTTGGGGTATTACAGATGCCCCTATTTAATCTTCTTGGACCCGAAGGTATGAATGACGAAGGGATTCGGGCATTCGGGGTGCAAGAGGATTAAATATCAGAATATCCGAAATTTTGATGGTGGTTATGAATGGTAGCTTACGCATTCATCTTCTTTAGCTAAGCGATGATGCTTAGAAAAGGTAAACTTCCCCTCGATCCTGGTTTCCTACCAAGGAACTGGTCTCAGTCTCTTTTGAAATAAACTTCCCCTCGATCCTGGTATCCTACCAAGGAACTGGTCTTAGTTTCTGATTTAAATTTCCCCTCGATCCTGGTTTCCTACCAAGAACTGGTCTTAGTTTCTGATTTAAACTTCCCCTCGATCCTGGTTTCCTACCAAGAACTGGTCTTAGTTTCTGATTTAAACTTCCCCTCGATCCTGGTTTCCTACCAAGAACTGGTCTTAGTTTCTGATTTAAACTTCCCCTCGATCCTGGTTTCCTACCAAGAACTGGTCTTAGTTTCTTTTGTCAATAAACTTTCTTGACAAGGGACGCTATTCATAGCGGCTTTCCTCAAGCTTCTCGCCGAATTTTCCTGGGGAGATGCCATTTGAGTGGAAAAAGTTTTGATGTCAGACTTGCTGGGGAACCCAGTCGTCTGAGTTGTAGAGTTGTACAAACTTCTCTGTTGGAGACGCCATTTGTTTTTACTAGGGAAAGCGAGTCTCTTGAGAGACTGTTTTCATTTGGGATCTTTCATCATACTTTTCTCGGGATCTTCCCGGAGAAACGCCATATGATGGGGTCCAATTTTGAGGTGTCAATGACCTTTTCATCAGCTGTCCTTTCGGAGCAAAACTGGCATGCTGCCGAATCTCTGATCACGAGGCTTTCTCTGTGGATTTTCCTTAATCCGGGAAAGCAAGGATATCATCTTCAATGGCGAAGAGTGATGTTTATTGAGAGTTTTCTTTGGCTTTTCAGAGGTTCAAGTTATCAAAGTGGCCAAGTGCCGACTCTGATCTAAAGATACACTGGTGGCGAGATTGTGCATACGCAACACTTCCTGACGAGGAAAGAACTGACAAACTCGATTGAGAAAACTGTTTATCACTAGGGGAAAAGACCGGCTAGAGTGATAACGATGCAATATGAAATGTAAATGCAAATAAAAAATGCATGAAGTATGTATGTATATGCTGACAAAACAGACGCGACATACAGACTAATGGATGAACACAATTGGATACTCGGCCATCGCGGGGCGAAGAAGTACCGTTGATTCAAAATAGCAATTCCACCTTGCTTAGGAGAGATAGTCCCGTTGGGAGCTATGTTGATCGGGCTTAGAAGATTAGAACTCGGCTGAGGATGTCAGACGAAACAAGGTCTCTGACACAGTTGATCCCTTCATTCAGGCATACTGGCTTAGAAGGAGTACTTTGATTATGCACTTTGAAGTTCGCTTACTTCGGGAGAAGCGATCGATGTTCTTCTGATGTTCAACAGTCAAAAGAAATTGCCATCTTTATTTTAAAAGCAGAAAAAGTTTTAACAAGTAAATTCATTTTTTATTTATTTCAAGAATCGCTGATTAAGTTTAAACAACGTCGTTTTGTAAAGCTAAAACAAGCAAGAATTACAAACAAAAGCACAAGGGCTCAAATTTTATTGATAAGATGGAGATCAGCCAAACGCGTGATTCCAAAGAGTATATACAAAGTTAGAAAATGGTAATTTACAGGGAAAAGGGCTACGTTGAAACATAACGACCACTATCCTTCTACCAACTTTGAATTCGGGGCATCCTGAGCTTCTGTCGAAGATGACCTTTGATTGGAGATTTCCTCCGATAGATGATGTAACTACTGCTGAGGGACTTGCCTCTGTTGAACATAGTTACTTGCCATTATCCCCAACTTTTGCCTGGATTGTACTATGAGATTTCCAATCCATCGGGATGATTCTTTTTTTTTTCATGTCTCTAACTTTTGCCTGGACCGCCCTTTCGGGTTTTCAATCCACCGAGACGTTTTTTTTTTTTTTAGTTTAGGCGAAGTATTTCTTGACTACATCAACATTCGTGGGGTAGGCAAATTCCTCTCCGTCCATGGTTGCAAGTCTCAAGGCACCGCCTGAGAAAGCTTTCGTGACCACATAGGGGCCATCATAATTTGGGGTCCATTTGCCCCGAGAGTCAGTGAGAAATGATTGTATCTTCTTGAGCACGAGGTCTCCTTTTCTGAAGACACGAGGCCAAACCTTTTTGTCGAACGCCCTCTTCATTCTTTGTTGATACAACTGATCGTGGCATAGTGCCGTGATTCTCTTTTCGTCGATC
Organism: Lathyrus tuberosus; assembly: GCA_022829125.1. Lineage (NCBI taxonomy): Eukaryota > Viridiplantae > Streptophyta > Magnoliopsida > Fabales > Fabaceae > Lathyrus > Lathyrus tuberosus. The sequence continues at coordinate 3,326,242 of JALAZF010000428.1, read as the reverse complement.
AGGTTCAGTTCGTCGTGTCGACTTTGACACCATTCAGCTTCGGTGAGCTGAGCTTCCATCAATACCCTGATTGACGGGATCTCTACTTCTATGGGAAGCACTGCCTCCATGCCATATACTAGAGAGAAAGGGGTAGCCCCTGTTGAAGTGCGGACAGATGTGCGATAACCATGAAGAGCAAAGGGTAGCATCTCGTGCCAATCTTTGTAGGTTACAACCATCGTTTGAACAATCTTCTTGATGTTCTTGTTAGCCGCTTCTACCGCTCCGTTCATCTTGGGTCGGTAGGGAGATGAGTTATGGTGTTCGATCTTGAACTCAGCGCACAACTCTTTCATCATCTTATTGTTCAAGTTAGATCCATTATCAGTAATGATCTCGCTTGGAACACCATAACGACAGATGATATTGTTTTTGATAAATCGGACCACCACTTGTCGGGTTACATTGGCGAATGACGCTGCTTCGACCCACTTGGTGAAATAGTCAATGGCTACCAGGATGAACCGATGTCCGTTTGAAGCCTTGGGCTTAATCATACAAATCATGTCGATTCCCCATATGGAAAAAGGCCACGGGGAAGAAAGAACTTTGAGATGTGATGGCGGTACATGAATTTTGTCGGAGTATATCTGACACTTGTGACACCTCCTCATGTACTTGTAGCAGTCGGATTCCATTGTCAACCAATAGTACCCGGCCCTGAGAATTCTTCTCGCCATCGTGTGTCCGTTGGCATGAGTGCCAAAGGATCCTTCATGAATTTCTTTCATGAGCATGTCTGCTTCTGGTCTGTCGACGCATCGGAGCAAGACCATGTCAAAATTTCTCTTATAAAGAGTGTCACCGCCCAGGAAGAAGTTTCCAGCCAATCTTCTGAGGGTTTTCCTGTCTTTTCTAAGTGCCCCAGATGGGTACTCTTGTTTTTGAAGGAAGCATTTGATATCGTGATACCAAGGTCTGTCGTCTATGACTGCTTCAATCGCGAAGATGTAAGCGGGCCGTTCAAGGCGCATGATGTCGATCTTAGGTATGTCATTCCATCGACCTATACTAATCATGGAAGAGAGAGTGGCTAATGCGTCAGCCATGTGATTCTCATCACGAGGGATATGATGAAAGTTGTCTCTATTAAAGAAGGGTAACAACCTCCTTGCATAGTCTTTGTAAGGAATCAATCCTGATTGGTATGTGTTCCAATCTCCTTTTATCTGGTTAATAACCAGGGCTGAATCACCGTATACGTCCAAGTTTTTGATCCTTAAATCAATCGCTTCTTCGAGACCCATAATACATGCTTCGTATTCGGCCTCGTTGTTCGTACATTTGAACGTAAGTCTGGAAGTGAAAGGAATGTGGGAACCCTGAGGGGTAACAATGATTGCCCCAATTCCGTTTCCATAATGATTAACTGCTCCGTCAAAGATGAGTCCCCACTGGGAACCTGGTTCGGGCCCTTCACTAGGTAGCGGTTCATCGCAATCTTTCATCTTTAGATACATGACATCTTCGTCTGGGAAGTCAAACCCGATTGATTCTTGATCGTCAATCGGTTGATGAGCCAAATGATCGGCTAAAATACTTCCTTTTACGGCTTTCTGAGCGTGGTACTCTATGTCATATTCTGATAGTAACATCTGCCAACGGGCAATCCTTCCCGTGAGAGCAGGTTTTTCGAAAATGTACTTGATTGGATCCATTTCGGAGACCAACCAAGTAGTATGATGAATCATGTACTGGCGAAGATGTTTGCCTGCCCAAGCCAAAGCGCAACAAGTTTTCTCAAGCATTGTGTACCGAGTCTCGCAGTCGGTGAATTTCTTGCTTAGATAGTAAATGGCAGACTCTTTCCTTTTAGTTTCATCTTGTTGGCCAAGTACACATCCCATTGAGTCCTCTAGGACTGTGAGGTAAATGATTAGTGGTCTTTCTTCCACTGGAGGTGATAGAATCGGAGGATTCAACAAATATTCCTTAATACTGTCGAAGGCAGTTTGGCAGTCTTTTGACCAAACGCAATCCTGGTTCTTTTTGAGTAATTTGAAAATCGGCGCACAAGTGGCGGTCATATGGAATATGAATCTGGAGATGTAGTTCAAACGTCCCAGGAATCCTCTGACTTGTTTTTTTAGTTTTCGGAGAAGGCATTTCTTGAATGGCCTTGACCTTGTCAGGATCAACCTCAATCCCTTTCTGGCTGACGATGAACCCTAGTAGTTTCCCTGAACGGACACCGAAGGTGCACTTGTTGGGATTCAAGCGGAGCTTGAATTTTCTTAGACGTTCGAACAATTTTGACAGATGTTCAATGTGCTCATCCTCTGTTCTTGATTTTGCAATCAAATCATCGACATATACCTCGATTTATTTATGTATCATGTCATGAAACAGAGTAGTCATGGCCCTTTGATAGGTTGCCCCGGCATTCTTTAAACCGAACGACATTACCTTGTAACAAAAGGTACCCCATGGGGTAATGAACGAAGATTTATCCATGTCTTTCGGCGCCATTTTGATCTGGTTATAGCCCGAGAATCCATCCATGAAGGAGAAAACTTTGAACGTTGCTGTGCTGTCAACCAGCATGTCAATGTGTGGTAAAGGAAAGTCGTCCTTTGGACTAGCCTTGTTCGGGTCTCTGTAATCTACACACATTCTGACCTTTCCGTCCTTTTTGGGAACGGGTACGATGTTGGCTAACCATTGAGGATATTCAGATGTAGCGAGGAAACCCGCGTCAATCTGTTTCTGTACCTCCTCTTTGATTTTGATGGCCATGTCCGGGTGAGTGCGTCTCAACCTTTGCTTTACTGGCGGACATTCCGATCTCAATGGTAAGTGGTGTTCCACGATGCTGGTATCCAACCCTGGCATATCCTGATAGGACCAAGCGAACACATCGGGGAATTCTTTGAGAAGCTTTATCAAACCCTCTCTGGCAGTTGGACTGAGCAGTGCTTCGATCCTGATTTCTTTTTTCTCTTTTTCTGAACCCAAGTTTACCGTTTCCAACGGTTATTTGTGAGGTTCAATGGACCTTTCCTCTTGTCTGAGTAGTCGGGAGATCTCTTCTGGAATTTCGTTGTCATTTTCTTCTTCAGCCTCGAATACCGGGAACTCAAAGTTGGAAGAAGGCATCGGATCGTATGTTTCAACGGGGTATAAAACAAACAATCTGCATGACGTGATGATTCGTGTTTAGAAGAGATAGAGAAAATGCAAGTGTGTGCAGTGTTTTGATTTTACTGCTTGTTTTTATGATTGAATGTTTTTTTTAGGATTACCATTTTCTGAAAAAGCAAAAAGAGAAAACAACAATTAATGCGGAAATTACAAAACGACGTTATTTTATTAATGAACAAGTCGAATCTTGAAACTACAGCCCTATAAAACAAAACTCTGTCACTTTGGGCAAAGCGAAGAGGGAAGTTTACAGAAAGCGAGCCCTATCAAAACATCCATTTCACCTGGGCAGGGTGAAAGGTTAAAGATGGCAATTACTTTGACTGATGAACGACCTTCAGAACCTCGACAGCAACCCATTGGCGGCGAACTCCTCGGTGAATCACAAAGTCAGGCACCTTCCTTGATTTGTCTTCAGAAATGACGCTGATTTCTGGTAGAGCAGGATCGTTGGAATCTGTCTCCCAAGCAGAATTGTCATAGGAGGATTCCTCTGTTGCACTTTGCATAGCATTGGTGCTCTCAGCTGTATCTCCCCATCCAGTTGACTGGATATCTTCGAGCCTGATACGAGAGCTTTCAGGAGCAGTGTACTTGACCATAAAGTCGTATTTTCCACTTGGTTGTCCCAAAGTGTCCCAAACTTCTTTGGAACTGGAGAAGTCATCCCTCTCGATGACGTTGACCTCAGGAAAAGCATAGTTGATGAATTCTAGTCCTGCAAACATTGTGAATTCATCTTCATGTTGAGTAGTTTCCGAATAACCTGAGTGTTGATCCTATGACATGGTGGGGACACAGGTATTCTGTTCAATGATGCTCAGCTGAGTTTCGTTACTCGGCTGACTTTCTTGCCCCAAGTTTCCTGGGTAAGGCTGCCACATTGGCAGGCCATCCATCGGGCCATAGTAATTGCGGTCAAAGTTGTCTTTCATCAGAGTGTCCTCCTCTAATGAATTTGGCGGAGCACGGCATCTTTCCGGATCACAATCCCCGTAGATCATTTCGACATCTGATCTTGGTATAAATCTCGGACTTTCTGTAGGAAAGTAAAAAGGCATAGGCACCTCTTCCTGAGACATATAGCCGTCCTTGTTAAGGTAGGACTTCCATTCTTTATCTGTGTCAGAGGGATCTTCCTCATTGATAGCATGAACTGTCTGAGACACTGGGTGAAGAAAACCTCCACTGTGGAAGAAGTTTTGAAGGGGATGAAGACTTTCATCGTTGGCGGCTGTCTGGGTACAGGTTGCAGAAAAACCAAGACCCTTCTTTGTTTTATTGTCAATAGGAATGACAAGCCGTCCCCATCCTGTCGTATCGGTACTCTCGACCGCTTTGATAGCATCTTTGTATGAAGAAATTGAAGTTCCTTCTTCGGATTGATCGTTCTTGCTCACCGATAGTGCTTGGAACTGAGTTCCAATAACCTCCTCGGGTTCCACACATGTAGATGATGATAGGTTACTTACAAGCAAGGCTTGTTCCCCACAAACCGTGACAAGTTGATTGTTCTTGACGAACTTTAGCTTTTGGTGGAGGGTTGAAGTAACCGCTCCAGCCTGATGTATCCAAGGTCTTCCTAATAAACAACTGTATGTTGCCCGGATGTCCATGACCTGGAAAGTGATTTGGAAAGTGTGAGGACCAACAGTTATGGGAAGATCAACTTCGCCGATAACTGTTTTTCTGGATCCGTCGAATGCTTTGACTACGACCTCGCTGACTCTCATCGGAGGGCTCTTAAATGATAATTGCATCAAAGTGGACTTCGGCATAACATTCAGGGCTGACCCTGTGTCTACCAGTACATTGGCTAAAGCATCGCCCTGGCAGTTAACTGTAATATTGAGCGCCATGTTATGACGGCGACCCTCTTCAGGTAATTCCTCATCACTAAATCCCAAATTATTGCAGGAAGTGATGTTAGAGACAATGCTATCGAATTGTCTGATTGTTACATCCTGTTCCACAAAGGCTTGCTCCAAGACTTTCTGTAGAGCCTCTTTGTGTGCTTCTGAACTGAGTAACAGTGATAATACTGAGATCTTTGAAGAAGTCTGTAACAGTTGATCAACAATGTTATATTCACTCCTTTAGATAAGCTTTAGCATCTCATCTTTGTCTTTTGAAAAGTCGGGATTACTAGATTGACCGACTGGCGGATCAGGAATTTCTGCCTGAAGTTCCTTTTCTTTGTTAGCTTCCCAAACCCCTCGGTTGAAGATTCTACCACTCCGTGTTACACGACTGACGTGTGCAATATTCACGACGGAGGGTAATGGAATTTCCTTTCCATTCTCAATTGTTGTTGCACCGTATTTGTAAGGGATCGCCTTAGCTGATTCATACGGTAGTGGCCCCGGTAGATAGATGACTATGGGAACCTTCTGATTTTTCTGACCGTTATAAGTAACCTCGATCCGTTCCCGGTTGGAAACTCTAGATTCGTCAAGTAGAGGGACGATGGAAAAAACATCCCTGATCTGGTGATGACCAGAGATCGTGACAACATCCTCAACTTGATCGGCAAGGTAGTTCGGCGACCAAATGATGGGTCCTGAACCTGGATATGGATGAATTTCTCCATGATCGATCTGACCCTGAAGAGCTGCTCTCACAAGGTAACACCCTTGGTTACTTTCCGAACAGACACTACAACTGTCATAGTTGTGTGGTGGCACCTGGCCACGCCCACTTTGAATACAATGTAACCTCACTAGGTTATCTTCCATTGATCGGACATCCTGACTTTGACGACGAGTAGGATTCCTGTGATTGATCTAATCTGCTGAGTATCTTCGTCCATATAGATTGGCATCCACCAGTGATTTAACAAGTGCTGAAGTGCCTCCTGGACAAGGGTACAACCTCGATCGTTTTCGCAACCTGCTTTACAGTTTTGATAATCGTGTGATATTAAGAATCCGAGTCGGACCTGCTCAGCATGTAACTCTACCAGATTGGTATTCATCACGCGAATATCGAAGATCTGAACCATGTTGATTTGATAGGAGCTCCTATCATGGTAGTCTTGGATCCATCCAAGATCCATCTGACGCTGGAGGGCCTCTTGTATGAAAGAGCATCCCTGTTTGTTTACCGAGCAAATCAGACAGGAACTGTAATCGTGCCGCGGCAGATTATGATACTGGCTTTGCCTGGAGTGCATCGCCACCAAGTTGACATTCATCGCACGGATGTCGTGGTTTTGAATGACGTTGGAATTCGTGTAAACCATGTTAACTCCACGAACTCGGTGCTCCTGGATCCATCCGAGATCCATTTGTTCCTGTAGAGCTGCTTGCACTACAGAACATCCTTGGTTGTCTTTAGAGCAGATATCACACTGGTGATAATTATGAGGTGGCACATGGCCATATCCACTCTGTCTACAATGCATCCTGACCAGATTGGTCCCCAATAAGAGTACATCGTGAATTTGATAGACATTGTTAGTCTCTTTCTCAATCAGATTGACTGCAGCCTTCTCATGTTGAGGCAGCGGGTTCGTAAGAACATTAGGATTCGTATCTTTGAAAGATAAGAGCCCGCTCCTAACAAGCTTTTGCACGTCGGATTTGAAATTGAGACAAGTCTCAATGTTATGCCCTGAACCTCCTTGATGATAAGGGCATGTTTGATCCACCTTAATCCAGAAAGGCAGATTTTCCGGAACTGAAAGGGGAGACTTAGTCTGAATGTGCCCCTTAGCCAGCAGTAACGGAAATAATTCTGCGTACGTTATAGGTATAGGATCAAATCCTGGTGGCCGTGTTGTACGGTTGATGTTATATGGAGGACGAGCCTGCTGAAGAGGCTGTTGTGTCCTTTGTTGGTCAGGTTGGCTCTGCGCAACCTGAGGTTGATTCATAGGAACAGGCGCGGGGCCGATAGCAGGAGTAACAGCTGCTACTGGCTGATAACGACGCCTTTACTTTCCGAGAGAGATATTCCCAATATCTTGCTCTTTTTTCTTAGGGAGAGCACTACCATATTTTTTAGTACCGCTCGTTGATCCAGTGTCTTTTACCAAACGTCCTTCTCGGACGGCTTCCTCAAGACGTACACCCATGCCGACCATTTCGGTGAAATCACTGGGTGCACTGGCAATCATTCGGTCATAGTAAAATGAGCTTAAGGTCTTTAAGAAGATTTTTGTCATCTCTTTTTCCTCAAGAGGTGGACAAATTTGAGCGGCAATTTCATGCCACCTTTGAGCATACTCCTTAAAGGTTTCCTTGTCCTTTTGCGACATCGATCTGAGTTGATCTCTGTCGGGTGCCATGTCCAAATTGTATTTTTATTGTTGGACGAAGGCAGTACCAAGATCTCTGAATGTACTGATCGTAGTACGGTTTAAACCCATGTACCATTTGAGTGCGGCACCGGTTAAACTATCCTGGAAGTAGTGAATCAGCAGGTCCTGATTCTCCGTCTGAGCTGACATCCGCCGAGCGTACATCACCAGATGGCTCTGAGGGCAAGAGTTACCCTTGTATTTTTCAAAGTCGGGCACTTGGAACTTGTGCGGGACTTACACATTTGGGACCAAGCAGAGGTCTGCGGCGTCCTTTCCAAATAGATCCTGACCGCGAATGGCTTGCAGCTCTTTCTGCATTTCCAAGAACTGCTCCTGGAATTCCTCCATTCTGTCAAACATAGTTTCCTTCTTACCAGAAGGCATCCGTGGAATCTGTCCTTCCGGGACAGTGTGCACCACAGGGGGTGGTACCGTGACTACGGCAGTAAGTCTTGGCGCCTCCCGAAGTTTGTAACCTTCAGGAGTCTTGAGTATGCCCCTGGCATCTTCGCTTTCCCGAAGTTTGTAACCTTCAGGCCCAGTGGCTTCTGTTGCGATTCCCTGATCTTCAGTGATCGGCGGAACATATCCTTCTGGGATATAGTTAATAGGCATGCCCCACGGACGATCTTTCGGCATCTGATACCTAGGATCATACTTTTCTATGATGAGCGTTGAGGTGATCTCTGAGATCACAGTTCTTTGTAGCTGAGCTTCTGCCATGGCTTGCATGTCGTTACGAAGCTTTCTCATATCCTCTCTCAGAGTGTCGATCTCTTCTTTCAACTCTCTGTTTTCTTCCTCAAGATCATCCATCTTTTTATGACGATTGGCCCGAGTATTATACGAATGAGACAGTTTGACTCTAGAATCGAGACTCAAACGTGAGATTCGTAGGCAAGGAGAATACGCGATGTGAGAGTGATGAATGCAATGATTATATTAATTGTTTTTAGGTTTAATTAAAATAAACTTTGACAATTAGCTTGCAAATATCAAACAGTGGGGAAACCCCTTTTAATTGAATTCCAAAGGATTACAGAAATGGAAATACAGTAGATTATAAAGTGCAGAAACAGAAACCTAAACTAATGGGTCCCGAGTCCTCTTCTTTGACCGGGGCGCTTGGGCCGTTGTCGGGTTGTCATTCCTTTGCCAGGTGAAAGGAGCGAGCAAATTCCTTTGGTCATCTTGATTCTCTACAGCATGCCGCTCCAAAATTTCAATCAGAGCATCTTTCTCTTTCAGTAATTGATGTATTTGGATACACTCTACGTCGAGGGTGCGGTACTTGTTCTTCCAAGATCTTTTTTCCTTTTGAACTTTGTTGAGAGTAACCTGAAGCCTTTCAGTTTCCGTCATTAAGTACATGACAATTTCCCTCGGCGGAAGAATTCCGCAACGAGGATAAGGTATCTTTAGCTTGAGAGCTCTAGTTTGTACCAAATGGAGATAAGGCTCCACCGAGACACAGTCCGGTTTTCCCAGAGACTCTCATCCTTTCTTATGAACCTGTTTCCAAGCTTGCACTATTTCCATCTTTAGTGCTCTGTCACTTTCTCCTTCTTTGAAGAAAAGAACTTCCAGATGAACACCCAGTGGGATGTGCCTCATCGGGTATCCAAATTGACGAAGAACCAACATCGGATGATAGTTGATTCCTCCTTTAGTTCCTATGAGGGGTACGCTGGGGAAGTTTCCACAACGGTCAACGATTCTGATTCCCTCATAAATCCTATTACACCAATCTATATCGGAATTGGTGAGAGACATGATCTTCTGCGACCAACGTAAGACACTCTTGCAATCCCAAAAAGCGGCAGACTTGGGCAAGTGAGAGATAAACCATTTGTAAAGCAAAGGTACACAGCATGTGATCTCCCCTCCGCTGTACAAATTTCCCAAGTGTACAGAATGATACGCATCTGCGAGCAAAGTCGGCACAGGGTTCCCAATGAGAAAAACCTTAATGGCGTTGATATCGACAAAGTTATTGATGTTGGGAAACAAAAATAACCCGTAGGTGAGCAAGACAAAGATGCTTTCAAAAGCAGTCCCGTTCCCTATACTAGCGAAGTATAGAGCTTTTTTTTTTGTCAAGAACTGGGCTGGCAAACCTTGGATGCCACCCTTAGTAATCATGTGAGTCCTGACCTCAGACTCGTCCAAATGAATTGCTATTGCAATAGTCTGGTTCTTTGGAATTTCTTCCAGTCCAGAAAATGGAGCTCGATCAGTGATATGTAAATCAGTCAGATGAGAATACTCCTCCAGCGTTGGTGCTAGCTGGTAATCCGGGAATGTGAAACAATGATAAACCGGATCGTAGAATTGAATGAGCGTGTCCATGATCCCCTTAATCACATGGACTCTTAACAGTGGTAGCAAACCACCGTGCTTGGCTCTGAAATCCTCTGGGTTAACGATCATCCTTGCTAACCTTCTCAAATCCCCTAGTTTTGGAACCTTGAAGGTATACTGGTGAGTTCTCCTTCTACCGAAATCCATTAATGCAATCTTTTTCTCTGATATTTACAATCACAGTCTTAGTTTAATTTGAAAAACAGAGAGACTAGAAGAGAAGTTTTTTGAATGTTTTAATGTTTTATTAAATGAATGCATGAATGCAGCACACAAAAACATAGAAAAAACATGGGGTCAAAGGGTCGTTGTCATGAAGTCAAGGCTCTACCCATCCCCAAAGGTTTATACTAGGGTGATTTTTGTACCTGTACTCATTATCATCAGCTCCTCCCAGGAAAGCAAAAGAACAAGCGGATCGCCAGCGAGTTGTAGAGCAATCTTAGAGTAAGTGCCATTCACCGAGAATAGATCACCAGCCTCAAATGAGGGTAGTATCGCGTAACAACTATTTTCGATAGCTTCCGCACTACGAAAAAGGTTGGCTTTTCTTAAGTGTATACTCAATCTCACCACATGCGGCATCACACGCATTCGCAGTAGCAGAAAAATAAACACATATAGCAATTAGGAAAAGCAGTATATATATTTGTCCTAATCATCCTAGACTTATAAAGCTATGAATCTTAAGTTCCTGACAGAAATGGGTTCCCCGGCGGAAGCCCCAATCTGTGGTTCCCTACCTAAGAGATGGACCAGCATAGGTCAATATTTCTCTTCGGTAGAGTTCCCATTTTCCGTAGAAAACGGGGATGATGCCCTAAGGCAGAAAAGGAGACTCCCCAGCAGAGTCGCCATTTGTGTAAATTTTCACACAAGAGAAGTAGAAAGAAAGGAACGGGCCCCACGGTGGGTGCCACTTTTCTGTGAAAAATGGGGACGACCGTGCCTAGATCTAACTTTGATTGGCCCCACGGTGGGCGCCACTTTTCTGTAGCGAGTGATTTTGGATGCGGTTCTTAAGCGCTGATCGCTCTCTGCGGTTTGAGCTTTAAACTACAGGTCGATTCATTTTTTATCCTATTGTGAGCTGAATAAGGAAGGGAAATAGATGTCTCCAATTAACCCTGCTTGCATACTGAGTTTGAACAGCGGTCTGTTCGGTTACAGATGCTATCAATGTGGGGGGGCCTTTGTACTGGTTATTCGTATTTCGCCAATACGGTTTTCTTTCTTTTTATCTAGGCTGAAGGTTTCTGGCGGGGAACAAGGATTAGGATGTTAGGACTGGTGCTTTTGAATTACTGCTTTTGATTGATGGAGATATGGGATTTGGGTTTTTTGTTGATTGCGCTCGCTAAGATCTTTTCTTTCGATCTTATGCCTACGTATTCCCATTTACCGAAACAGGGAAATCAGAGCGTTTGTAGTTCCTCCTATTCTATGGGAGGAAATTGGTGTTTTGGTGTCTTGTTCAAAGCCCAAGACATGAAGCGAAAGGTGATTTGTATCTTGTTCAAAGCCCAAGATGTGAAGCTAAAAGGTCTATTTGTGTCTTGTTCAAAGCCCAAGACGTGAAGCTGAAAAACCTCGACTTTAGAGAGAATTTGTCATCTCTAAAGAGGGGAGAAGGAGAATTACTTTAACTGGGATACGCGGATCCGAGCAATGCCATAATTTCCGAAGAAAGGGTTTTAACCTGAAGGAGAAGACTTTAACTCAGTGTAGAGCAATGCCATCTTCCCTTAGGAATTTCTCATGCTAAAAGAGGGACAGTGGCATGGATGTAGATGATCCAGAGGCTTGCCGCTTACAGCGATTAGATGAAGGGAAAGGAGTTGTTGATGTTTGTGTACTGCGAGCGAGGCACAACTTTGATGCTAAAAGGTCGATTGGATCAACCAGTGGTTTTCTTATACAAAGCCTAAGAGGAGGCTAATTTCCGCTAGGAAAATCATTATACAAAGCCTAAGAGGAGGCTATTTTGTGTCTCGTACAAAGCCCGAGAGAGAGGCTAAAAGTTTTTGACCCAGTGGGGCATATCGTTATTCAAAGCCTAAGAGGAGGCTAGCAAAGAGTTGACTCAGTTGGAGAATCTTTTATACTCAGTAATAGAATGTTTTTGTATCTCGTACAAAGCCCAAGAGAGAGGCGAAAAGGTTGTTTTGACTCCACTGGGGAGAATTTTGGTATCTCGTACGAAGCCCGAGATGGAGGCTAAAGGTTTGTTTCAGTTGAGTGACAGATCCAATATACTGATTTTAAAAGAGAAAATCAGTTCTTATATGAGTAACACTGTACATAGGGATTTAATTTGAGGATCAGGGATATTTCCTTCTCTTTGAGGAAACGGGAAATCCAAAGGGTATCGAGACTATCCGAGTCTGCGGGTTTCCTTCCTATTTAACGAAGGGTGCTTGAGAATGTCTTTGAGACTCAAGGAAGTTAGACTGTCCGTGTCTAGAGTTTTATCTTTTGTACTATGCTTCGAGAAACAGTAGTAGACTCTATGGAAGGACTGTTCTATGAGGATGACTAGGTTCTGTTCCTATACGTCTAGGAGGTCGTCGGGACAATTTGTACGAAGCCCAAGAGGAGGCTGGAAACTTTTAAGAAGCCGACGGGTCCTTGTACGAAGCCCAAGAGGAGGCTATCATTCCCGGAGGAAGAGATCATTATACGAAGCCTAAGAGGAGGCTGTGAATACTTCTAAGAAGCCGTAGGGTCCTTGAATAATGCCCAAGAGGAGGCCGATGCTTTTAAGAAGCCCGTGGGTCTATCATCTCTTTTCCATTAGGAGAGATAACTCTTTTAAAGATGAAAACCACTTGTAAACGTGCGAGGTTTACTATCCAGCGACTTTTAGCTTTTAAAGAGGGTTCCTTAGTTAAGGTCCAAGATTATGACCGTAGTGGGTACCCAAACCCCGAGACATTCAAGGCAAGCTATCCACAAGGAATAGATCAAGTCAGGAAAGTTCGAGAATTTGGAAGAAACTTAAAGATGCCATTCACGGAGAATACATTCATCTTAGGGAGTAGAGCTTCTTGACGATTCCTAAGGAGGACAGCCGAAGAGAAGACTGTATCTGGTGTTCCTATTGGGGATCTAGGCGTCTATTTCTACGAATAAATGAAACGGCGTCACCTAGTTCTAGACGTAGTAGCCGGGGAAACTCGAAATATCTATACTATTATTACACAGTAGATATGAGTTTATGAAAGGAGACTTACAGTGAGCAGCCCCACAATACAGTTTATAATATGAAAGCAGTAAATGAAAGCGATAACCACTTACTCGGTTGTAGTGCTTCCATGCTGTTTGGTTAGTTGTTCAATAAAGAAAGATTGAAATCAACAATATATTCAAAATCAAAGGAGAAAGTGCTTTGAAAAAGAAAGATTTGGGGCTTACAGCTCAAGGAGAGGCCCAGGGTTTTATCAGTGAGCGCACTGTTTGAATTTGTACAGAGGGACTTATACAAGTGACTGGGGCCCAAAATGGTTTTCTGTACAAAGGGATGGGTCTTACACTCTCTCAAGAGGCCCAAAAAGGTTTAAAGAAAAGAGAGGGGCTTATAACACGAGGGTAGGCCCAAATGATTTTTCGTTTAAAAATGGCGATCGCGCCGAGGTTTTCTTTTAACACAGAGGGACTTATACAATAAGTGAGGCCCAAAATGTTTTTGGTTAAAAGGGGGATTGGGTCTTACACTCTATTAGAGGCCCAAAGTGTTTTGAATGGGTCTTATAGCTCAAGGAGAGGCCCAGATGAGTTTTATTTTTAAACGGGCGACGATCGCGCCGTTTACTTGTACAGAGGGACTTATACAATGAGTGAGGCCCAAAAAGTTTTTGTACAAGGGGGGATGGGTCTTACACTCTCTCAAGAGGCCCAAAAAGTTTTGAAGAAAAATAAATGGGTCTTACTACTCGAGGGAAGGCCCAGATGATTTTTGAAATGGCGACGATCGCGCCGTTTGTTTTTTGACGGTATCGGGACTTATACAATAAGTGAGGCGCAAAGATGATTTGGTCAAAAAAAGGATTGGGTCTTACACTCTAATAGAGGCCCAAAGTGTTTTGAAAATGATTTTTGAGGGTTGAATTAATCCAAAACCCTAATTTGTTTTCAAAAAGTATTTAATTGAATAAAAATTCAATTAAAATGATCAAAAATTGTTTAACACATGGAAAACAAATTGTGATCTTGGATTAATGCTTCAAAAATTAAGTATTGACCTACAAAATAATTAGAAAGCATTAAAAGTTGCAAAATCAATGTAGAAAAAATATTTAAAATGCCAAAAACAATCAAAATATTAATTCTTTACATAAATATCAATTATATGAAATAAATAATATTTTTGGGATTTTTTGATAAAATAAAATATTTTAACATTTTTGTGAATTATTAAAAAAAGAATCAACTCAAAATCATTAAAACTCAGAGAGAAATTAATTTTTGAATCAATTAAACAAAATCACAAAATTCAAATATTTGAATTTGAAAAAAAGGCGCCAAGAACAAGCTGAAGAACACGCGCGTGTTCTTGGTTTCTCAGATTTGCGTTTTCTATCCAATCTCCATGAATACGTAATCATATCATGCAATCCACATATCATTATGCTCGTCTCAACCTCACGATCATGTCTATGTACTTTAATTTCATTTAAATTAAACATACAACAAGAAATCACGAAGAGACCTCAAGAACCCTAATTTCTGCATGAAGGCTAGGATTTTTGATACACGATTCAAACAATGCAATTAATTGAGGGAAAACATTCCATGCATGATTATGAACATATGGCCAAATTATTGTGCGAGGAAATATGCATAGATTGAGAGATTACCAAGTATGTGCTTACCTCCAAGTCGTGACAGCAAGTTCAAAGTGATTTTTGATTTGGAGGTGTTACAGATGAGTGGTGATGATCTGAACAGCTTCCCTACACCCTATGGATTGTGTTTGGACGGTTGGACTTGATTGAAATTGGCTGGATCATTTTGTGGTACCTCAGCTGCACCTTGTTTGAAAATTTGAGCAACCAGCTGGTGACTTCATGAAATTGATGTTTCAGAAGTTATGTGAGTGTTTGATCAGCTCATATGTGATGTATGTGAGGTGTGTGAGTGATTGGTTTGTGCAGAATTGCTCTCAAACTCAAAACCCGATAGCTACCTTGCTAAGAAAGGCATTTTTGCCAAGAGAAAGAGATTTTGAGGAAAGCATCTGTTAGATGGCTTTGGTGTACTTAAACTAACCACAATTGAGCTCTATTTATAGTAGAGCAAGTTTGTTTTGCAAGGAATAATGCATGGCAGCTGGTAAGTAGGTTTGGCCAATGTTGTCCAATGAGAATCCAAGTCTCCTCTAGCCATTGACTAGAGGTTAGGGTGTGACGCCCCCAATCTATACCCCCAAATAAACATGCATTTAAAGCAATAAAAGAAAGTTCGAAATTTGATCAGAGTATATTTAAAAACATGGCATAGACGGGGAAATCACATCAAATTGAAACCAAACACATAACATGCAACACCTGCTCATTTAGATATGCAACGTGGGGTAGCATACATACAGAGGAAACTCCGTTCCTTACACCCACATTTCAGAAATTAGAATTAAAGCGGAAAATCTAAAATCTGAATAACATGTGCACATATATACATATAAACAGTTTGTCATACATCAAGTATCATATGTACAAGCCAAAAGATAATATATACATAATACATAATAATAGCCAACGGCCTCCCTAACTATCCGGTGTCACATATCAGAGCCGACCGACAAAAAGGGTGAAGACACAAAGCTTCACGAAAGACCTCCAGCACCACTAATCTGCAATTCCTCATAGAGCATTATAAAACGAGCAGAAGGGTGAGAAAGACAACCATAATATAAATGAATATAATTATATATTGCAACAAAAACATACACATATTCAATAATCTCACCATTCTTATCACCTGCCAATACATAAGGCATATATTTGTACCCCAAAACATATCATTCATAATTTAATGCATATCACACAAATGCACAACCGTTCACAATCACACATGTCAATCCAACATATACCATTCAATACAATTGCACATATTTCATCTCATCAATCACAATCACAAAATCATGCACAAATAACTCATGATGAATGCAAATGCACATAGATCGACACAACGACTCTATGCACATGCCATGCGGTACCAACTTCCAATATTTCTCATGTCTCATTATTAGTCCACTCAGGAACTATTGGAACCATCGCTCGTTACTGAGACTTAGTCAGTAACTCCCCGTCGGGCCTACGATGTTCACCCGTCGCTTTAAGTCCTCAGGCATCGCCTCGTATTTTCGAGGCCCACGACGTTAAGGATTGCTTTAAGTCTCCAAAGGAGCCCACAATCGTCTATACATATCGCTGTCAGTCCTCAGGCAACGCCTCGTATTTTTGAGGCACACGATGGTATAGTGGATCATCGTTTTAAGTCCTCAGGCAACGCCTCGTATTTTCGAGGACCACGATGATCAAGTCGCCACTCAGGACGTTTCCACAATGTATTTCATGATGCTTGGCATACAATGACTCATGACAACCAATGCATCTCCCACCTTTATGCAATCACAAACATGCATATATAACAAAATACAACACATTTCATTTATTTGCCTTTCGACAACAATCCATCACCACACATATCATCACAAGCATTTTCATCACACAATAGCACATAGCGTAATACCCATCAATTATGCACACATCACACACAATCCACATACATTCACATCAATTGTGCCAAACGGCAACCGAACGCTTTCACAAATAGCCAAACAATTCGATTTACGGTTTACCGGAAAAGTCGGTTAAAAGTCGGCTAAAAATAATATTTTTCTTCACCAAATCATAGAACATATTTTTAGCTTCACATCCATATAAAGAACACCTCAATCGGATAAACAACACAAAAGATATGGATATTTCAACATAACGCAAAAACATAAACCGGAGGATCGACACTACGATACGGTTTGAAAATACTGTTCTAATTGGACCATGTTCAGACCTCAAAACCATTTTTCCTAGAAAGAACATCTCGTTAGCTTCCCAACGCTTCGAACGGGGACCAAAACCGACTTACGGTTCAAGAGATATGAATTTCCGAAGTTTCCCGACAAACCAGAATTTAATGGTTCAGCACAGTATGTATCGATACATAGGCTTTATGTATCGATACAAAAAGACCTCATGTATCGATACATAGCACGCATGTGTCGACACATGCTGTAGTGAAAATGCTGTTTTTCCCAATTTTCACAGTATGTATCGATACATAAGGGTTATGTATCGATACATAAACCATTTTGTATCGATACATAGCTGTTATGTATCGATTCATAGCTCTGTTTTTCCCTAAAAACCAGATTTTCTCAAAATACACCATTGCTGCCATTTTTCCAAAGTGCCCGGAAACTCGACTAAATCGAACATTTTCACCGAAACAAACATATACGCGCAACCACCAAATACATAAGAACAATTTAGAACACATAAACGAAATTTCTACGACGTTCGATTTTTCGATTAAATTTCAACCTTTCAAAAACCAGAATTTTCAAACATCACCAAATCGAATAAAAAGCACGCTATACGACGACCTAACCTTGCTCGATACAACTACGTAATTTATTTCGAATTCTAACCGTGAAAACATCGGTTTTAATCGATTTCCTACAATTCGACCTAAACGGACAAAACAACGGAAGCATAACGAAAACTAACCAAAACATAACCAAACTTCATGAAACTTTAAACAGCAGCTCACATACATATAACCAACCAACACATGCATTTATACGACTTTCCGACCGTAGAAACATCGGTTTCTATCGATTTCGTCCAATACGGCATAAACGGAAACATATGGAAACCAACCAAAAACATCCACACAAAACACATACATAATCATACACATGTATAAGATAATTGAATTTCGCACCCTTACCCGATAAATTCGCGTTTGAAAAGTCGGTTGAATCGGTTCCTAAATCCCCAAGTTTTTCCTCTTTTTCTTCTTCTCTTTCTCTTCTCTTCTTTCTCTCTATTTTTCTGGTTTTCCTTTCTTTTCTCTCTTTCTTACTACTTTTCTATTTTTATACAAAATCAAAATATCTAGCCACCCAAAAAGACCAAAATACCCCTACACTCAAATATCTCGCAAACGCTCTCAAAACGCGATAAAACATAAACAACGATGAAAAATAATATATTGTCAAATAAAAGTCAATAATAAAATAATATAAAAACAAAAATAATTAAATCGACTCGATTAAATAAATCGGACAAAACGGGGCGTTACATAGGGCACAGAGCTTTGGTCCCCTTGGTCTTGGATAAGTCTTGACTGATTTCATATGAGAATGGCTTAGTCCATGCCACCTTGATGGTTCCATTGAATGCCTCATTCCAAATTTGAAGTCTTGTCCCTATTTTGGCAACTCTAGGTTCAACATGCTATTTCTTGTTCCATGGACTTTGGAGGCTTGGCTCAGTGATTGTCCCCTTTGGATTCAATCCTCTGAGGTGTCCAAGTGGATTGGAGCAATTGAATTTGGCTGATTTTGGCAAATCGACCAAAGTTGCAAATTCTGCCTTGCTTTGACAGATTTCAGCAAGGCAACTTGCCAATGTTGTATCTCATGATGTAGGTTGAATTTGGCAATGTTCTTGGCCATTTTGGAAAGCTCTTACATGATACAACAACTGTTTGAACAAGTTTGGTTTTGATCTCTTTTGATTCCAAGTGAAAAATCCCCCTACATTTGGCAAAAAGTGAATGCAAATTCCGACTTAGTGAAAATTTCACTAAGTGTTGGAAAAAGTGACATTTTCACTTTTCAGCCACTTTGATCACTCCATAACTCAAAATCCTTAATGAATTGGAATGACTTGTAGTTGAAGTTTTTGTAGGTGATAATGAGGGCTACAAATCCATCTTTGGATGAGAAAAAATGGCCTTGTGGTTTAGGAGTTATGGTCCTCCAAAGTTGTTACCTTTGCCACTTTATTTTTAACTTAGAAAAATTTCTAAGTTTTATGGTTACCCCGTTTACAAGTTATCTCACTTTTCTTGATTTTTCTTGATGAATGATGATTCAAATCATACATTAACATCATTTTAGGGTTAAAAATCCATTTTGGTGAAAAATCTCAAAAAGTCAAAGTTGACTTTTGTGCACAGTTGACTTTTTATCAGATGAATTCCAAACTGTGCAATTCTTCAGGAAATCATGTCCTTGACCTAAATCAAACTTGATGGAAATGTTCCATGGGTGTCATAGGGTATATTCAATCATGTATTAGGGTTTGGGAGCATGTCTTGGTCAAAAGTCAAAGTTACAGTTGACTTTTCCCTTAAAACCCTAATTGTGGTGCAGATGAAAATGAGACTTGTTGCTCAAGCTTCTTGGATCAACCCATTGTTCCAAATAGATCAATATGGTATATTAGAGACCCTCGAATCATCTCTTGAGGTCTTGGCTCATGGTTTGTCCCAAAAGTCAACTTAGGGGTGAATTAGGTCAAGAAACCCTAATTCCTGATTTTTGATGAATGCATCCCCTGAGGCAAAATTGACTTGATGCATGGGTTCATGAGGTTCCATGAAGCATATTAGGTCATGTTTTGGATCATTGCCTTGTGCCCAGATGAAAATTTCCATCTGGAGACCCTGGTCGACCAAAACCCTAATTTGGTGACACTGTCGATCTTGAGACTTGATCCACCTAGAAGGGAGCAGCCTTGTGCTTAATCCTTGAAGTGGGAGTCCTTTTTGATCCATTGTGGATGTTTGAGAGATTAGACAAGTTGAAGATCATGTCATTTCTTGATTGATCCTTTGTCTAAGCACTCAGAGAGGGCTTGAAACCCTAATTTTGATTGTATTGGATGCTACCCATCTTTGGGGAGACTAATGAAGCATGATGGTTCATCCATATTGTGATGATGATTTTCACAATGATGGGAAATCTAAGTGGTCAAAATTTGGGGTATTACACATTGGTACCAGAATGGTAAGAGGAGGGAGAACCAACAGGGAAGGAAGTCTCAGCTTGAAGCAAAGTTGCATAATAGGATGGTTTAAAAGGGATTTTTAACTTCTGATAAATGTCACCAATCAACACCTTCTTCTTCTTCTTCTTGGGGACCACCTTCAAATTCGAAACAGCACCCACCTTATCACAATTATCACCCACTGGTTCAAGATGTACATTCTGGATTTCCACATCAGATGTGCTAACCAGGCTAGATGATCTGTCCTCCTTTCCAACGTTCGCCATACCAACAGGCCCAACTTTTCTGTTTAAAACCTCCAAAGAGCAAGGCACAAGGACTTCCTTGGAATTCACATAATCGCTACTTCCCACACTTACATCAGAATCGGATGAGGACGAGTCACTGACCTGAGATGAAAGGTGAACCACTTTAGAATTTTCACTATTATCACTTCTGTTCTTAGGGCCAACACTTCCGCCAGTTCTCACCAATCCTTGAGCATCATTCACCTCAACACACCCTAATGACTCGTCTCTGAGATTAGTCCCACCCAAAACGTCACCATCCAAGAAAGGTTCAGAATCCTTTGACTGGAAGCTGGCAGGGTTAAATACATCCAGACTAGGATCCTCCTCAGAAGAAGTAGATACGATTTCTTCTGAACTATCGTCTACAAACCGTCTCTTTTGCTGCATATAATAATCCCTCGTAAAAGGTCCAAAGGAATCCTCAACAATTTTGATACAAAAAGTAATGTCATTAACATCAATAGAGATCACTTCATTGAGATTCAGAGCGAACTTCGTTCGAATTAAAAAACACCAATAGTACCAGCGAGGAACTTAAAAAACTTTTCTCCCCATACGTGGCACGGTAATCCAAAGACCTTCACCCAAGTAAGCCTTTCCTGATCAACATCAGCAGGGGACCACAAATGAACATCAGAGAACCACCTGCTAACCCACTCTTTGTCTTCTTCCACCAGCTTTGCAATAACACCCTGATTCTCTTCCTCTAGTAAGCAAAGATGAGTACCCATGGGTGTGACTTTAATGTTGAAATAACCCTCTATTTGGAATGCGTCTAAAACATCTATGGCCGACCCAGGACTCTCCAGAACTCCCACATAAGCTTGAGTGAATCTCTCCAATTCTTCGTCACTAACAGTGAAACTCAGATGTGCGAACTTGGGTTTATCCCCCATAAGAATAGGGTTCTGATGTCGCCTATTCCAAACAACTCCCCCTCTAACCTTTTGAGCATACGAATTGCCTCCCTCACCTCTAACATTAGTAACCGGATTTGGAATAGGTTTAACAACCGAGTCAACAGGCAATTTCTTAATCGCCCCACCATTCTGCAAATCTGTGTGGCCTCCAGCGACGTGTTCAACTCTCTGAAATCTAGGAAGATTAACAAAAATCTTATGGCCATTAAGGATAATATTATCCAACTTAATGGCAAAAAGATATTCATCTTCAACCTTTTTGAACCTGACAAAACCAAATCTCTTTCCCCTCCTATCTGTCTTCCTCGGGATGAACACTTCCAACACTAAACCATGCTCCTTGAATGTGTTGAACATATGTCTTGCATCATAATAATCGGGGAATTCAGTGAAGAAGAATGTTGACGCATCTCGTAAATCAGTTTCGATACCTTTACCTGAGCTGTGCTTCCAGATAGACCTTCGACCTAAAACCGCGCGACGGCCCTTCTTCTTCGCAGCCACCTCCCAAACCCCTAGCCTCTCACCAGCCAACACTCTTTCGCTCATAGCGTTCAGTTTAACTATCAATCCGAAAGACACCCAGCAGTGACACCGAAAGACACGACAGAACGACTTCGAACAGACGCCGCCACCCACGGTGAAAGGGGCAACACTGTGGAAGAAGACCCACTGGGAGGAAGGTCCCTAACCCGAAGGTTAGGACTTTAAACCAAACCCAGACGAATCTAACAATGTTGGACCTAACAGCCAAAGAGAGAAAGCGAAACTCGAACGAAAGGATTAATGGACTTGGTACATCTTTCAGGTGCGTAGAAGAAAAGGGGAAACGAAGAGGGTAAGAGGGGAGATGAATAGACTCAAGGGTTTAGAGAGAAGGAAGAGCTTCTCTCTCAACACATAAAAAAAATAAAAACTTCATTAGGATTTAATCTAAAAACTTCATTAGGATACTATATATATGTACTGTACCAAATATATAAGTTATGAAATTGAATGTTTATTAAATATTAGAACTATATTAATTGTTGAATGTTTTTTAAATATTGAAATATTTATTAAAATAATGAATATTGAAAATTTATTGATTATTGACTATTTATTGAATATTGAATTTAATTATTGAGTATGGATTAATTATTTTATATTTAATCAACAATGTGTGTATTGGGTGAATTGAGTTTGGATTGTGTTGATATTTGTGTATGTGAAAATGTGTGGTAATTCAAGTGTGATGAATTATTGAAGATATGCGTGAATATTAAGATTTGAGTATGGTCTTAATTGCATATGATTGTTGAATTTGCACACACATTATTTGTGTTAAGAGGCAATGCTTGTTAGTTTCATGGGAGTTAGTGACTTGTCCCAAACCTAGAGCTGAGTTTGAAAGCTTAGGGAATGGGATTTTGTGTGTTATTGGTCTAGGGAACGGACCCGGTTTAATATAAAAACCGAAAAATAATAACAAGTGATTGATACTACAAGCATGAGTTACATTTGAGTCTTGAATTGAGTCGCATTGGGTATATGTTTGTGATACGAGATTATGTGCACTATGTGAAATTGATGAATTTGAGAAATTATTGAATTGTGAGTATGTATTTGTGAATAGTATGGCTACTTGAGTGATAATATGTTGATGAAGCTTTTTTTTTAAGGGTGAGAATCATTATGTTATGCTTGTATGTTATATATTATATATTATCTTATGATTCCGATAATTATGTGAATTCTCACACTTCTGTTGAAATGATGTTTGTATGGCATTGCTCAGGTACCGAGGAGTAGAGTTGCTTCTAGTACGAGGTAGCCGTTGGAGTAGCTTGTTTTAGTCTCTTTATTTGTTTTGAGTCGAGTCATGCTCTGATCATGTAACACTAGAATGTTTCGATTTCATGTTTTGAGAGATACTTTATGTACTCTACTTTATGTTGTTATGTTTATTTGAATTATGTGGAATATTGACTTTTATGCCTAAGTGACGATTTTTATGAGTTGATCATGAGACTTTTATTATGTTTATTATGATTGAAGTAATTCCGCTGCTACATGCTAAGTGAAAGGATGTGAAATCCATGAAATTATTTTAAGTGTTAATGAGCATGACAGGTATATGTGTGATGTTTGAAATTATATTTGACACCCTTTTGTGAGATGCATGATAATTTACTCTGATTATTACATTAGTGGTATTAGTGCAAGGTCGGTCAGTTGAGCAAATTGTTAGAGTGTTTATTTCCTTGTGTATTTGATATATGTGTGTGGCACTATCAGTATTGTTTGTTCTAATGAGGATTTATTGTTGGAATCAAGACGATGGTTACAGGCAGGAATGATGAAGCGATTGCTAAAGCTTTGGCGATGTTAGTTGGAGCAGTTGGTGCTGTCTATGCCAAAAAAAGCGCTGTCTTTTTCCTTACATGGTGTAGTGTACCCATAAATAGGGTTCCTCAATTCAGTTGCAAATTACTCAAGATTTCTGAATTTTGTGAATCTCGACTCTCCCTCTTTATTCTCTTCATCTCAAATTATTTTTATTCTTCTTTATTTTTTGAGTCACTTATTGTGCCATCACCAATTGAATTTTTTCAGATACTACGAGTGGTTTAAACACCATTTAAAGATGTATTTTTTCGAACGGTTCATTACAGTGCAAGTGATCCTTTTTTTTAATGAGTTTTTTTTATCCTATAGGCGTCGTGGTTACTAAGAGCTACTTTGCATAAATTTTGGTAATACCGCAAAACGACTTTAAAATGGCGTATTGATCTGCGACTCAGCTGATAACTTCATTTGTGGCAATTTATTCATAAACCGAAAAAACAACAATAACAAACACACTAAATTAAACTAATTAATTATATTAAATAAAAATAACAAATAATAGATTAATGATATAAAACACACCAAATTTTCTAAAAAAATACTAAGTATTAAAAATTAAATTCAAAATCCGATTTGATCTGAAAGATTTTTTCAAAATGAGATATAAGCATATCCAATAATACTTATATTTTGATTGTTTTTTATTTTTCCGGATAATTTTAAAGTTTTAGTTTAAATCGGTTTGAATTACAATTCCACATTTAATACAAACACAATCTCAAAATCATATTTATTTTATATTTATACATGGAGCACAAATATATAACAAGATTCATTCTCCTTATTTGCATTATACAAATATATCATACACACAAGACAGAAGATATATAACAAAGCACTTTTAAGTAGGAGATCTTATTTAGTAGATAATGACACGCCTTGTAGCATTCATGCTTTAGAGATGAATTTTATTTTTTTCCGGTGGAGGTGCTTTACCATAAGGTGGGTTAGGTGTATAATCGGGTTTACAATATGGATACAAGTGATTATACGGGCTACATGGGGGTGGTGGGCTAGGTTGATGAGAGGGTTTACAGTATGGATACGACCGATCTGTGGGGTTACATGAGGGACTTAGAAGATTCCTCTTGAATGAAGGAAGGTTGTAACTGTCAGCGAAACCTTGAGGAGCAAGCATAACAGCAGCAAGGAAAAATACTAGGAAAGATAAGAAAAAGGAGTTAGCCATTTTAAATTATGGTTTTCGTGTTTGATGCATAACAACTAGGGGGATATTAATGTTTTATAGTAGTATTATGCTCAATGAGAGTCTAAAGACTTGATCAAAGTCATTTACTAAATGTCAAATTTTGGTTTTAAATATTCACCACGTTTCCATCTTGGGTCCCATGTATTTGGAAAACTAGATGAGTAAAATTTCTTTAATGTAAAACAGAAGACCCGTTACTGCAAGTATTATTTTCTCTTTTTAATTGCGACCATTAGTCTTGATATTCTCATTTCGCAACAATAAATTAATTTATATTTTTCATCCTCACAATCTTGAACACAAAATGGTTGCCTCTCAATATACACCTTCTTCGTTGGGAGTTAGAATGGGAAATATTGTTAAGAAATGTCGTTGAAGTCGAACGGATTTAGGACTGAATCGTGAATGATGTCACATTCCTTAAAAGTATTTGAAGCACTCTCGTGTATGTCTTAGAGTTGGAACGCAAGAATACCCTTAATAATTTAGTCTTATATCGAATTTGCGCAAGACCGACGAAAACTCGATGATGTAGCGAAGATTGTCTGAAATTTTGTACAAGAGAATATTTGGTTTTGATGTGATTTTTTGAATTCCCAAATGAGGTATTTATAAGCCATTAATGTGTTGTTTCGGAAGGTTGCGACTTTTGATGAAACAACTCATTTTAACCAAAGGTTGTCATGTTTCCAACCATTGCCTATGTTCATTCTGCAGCAACCCTTCACGAAATGTTGTTTCTTTTCGAATTAAAAAATTAATACCCACTTGAATATTTTCTTGTCATTTTGGAACACACCCATCATTATTATTATTGTTAATAATTTATAACATTCCCCTTTTGTTCTAATATTGACAAGATAAATTCTAGAAATAAAAGGAAACAAAAGAATGTTAATACACTTAAGTATCTTTCGATTTAAAACTTAACCTTAGTAAAGACAACGCTAAGTCTAATCGGAATGGTAGGTAGCAATGCTTTTAAACCATTAATCCATGTAAATAGACCGACGTTACCTCACACACATTCTTTAAGGTTCTTCACATACATTTCTCGCCTAGCACTTATTTATGGCCATATGCTTTCCTGTTTCATTAATTTTTCATGAGAGAAACTCCAACTCTCACTTTGAGTAGGCACCATCTCAACATTCACATAGGTGAAGTTTATATTGTATCTTTTCCATGAGATACGTACACTCGGTATTGAACTTCATTAAGAGTTTAAATAAAAACTCAACCCTCATTTTAAAGGTCAACATTATCACCAAATGTTCGACAAACATCCAAATCAACAAATGTTCGACAAACATCCAAATCAACAACTTGCCGTTGTCGGAACTCTTGCCCAGTGGCTTAGTAAATGGATCAACCAAATTATAGCTTGTTCGTATATAGGTGAGTGAAATGATTCCATCTTTGATCAATTTTCTCACAAATGAATGTCTAAGTCCTATGTGTCTAGACTTTCCTGGATGCTCTAGCTAAAGTGCTCTCACTAAAGTGGCTTGGCTATCACAGTGTATTAACACCTTTGAAACATTGTCTTTTGCCAATGGAACTTCTAACAGAAGATCCCTAAACCATTCCGCTTCTTGACCAGCAGAAGCAAGAGCCACAAACTCTGATTCCATGGTTGAAAGAGTAATGCATGTTTGTTTCTCGCTCTTCCAAGAAATTGCTCCTCCAGATTATGTAAATATCCACCAAGTTGTGGATTTATGATCTCCTATATTGAATATCCAACTTGCATCAGTATATCCTTCTAGTATGGCGGGAAACCTGCCATAGTGAATGCCAAGATTTTTGGTCTTTCGTAGATAGCCGAAAATCCTTGTGATTGTCTTCCAATGTGCTTAATTTGGATTACTAGTAAATCTACTCATTTTACTAACTGCAAATGATATGTCGGGTCTGGTTCATTGCATCAAGTACATAAGACACCCTATCGCAGTTGCATACTCCAATTGAGCCACTATTCTTCCATTGTTCTTTTGAAGTTTGACGACATGATCAAATGGAGTGGTTACTTCCTTAAAGTTTAGGTGTTTGAACTTATCAAGCCTTTTTTCAATATAATGTGTTTGACTAAGTTCATAACCCCCACTATTTCCCCTTACTTTGATCCCTAAAATTGTGTCAAATAATCCAAGATCTTTCATCTTGAATGTGGAAGTTAGAAATCTTTTTGTTTCTAAAATTCCATCCATGTTATTACCAATTATCAACATATCATCAACATATAGACAAAGGAATATTACAATATTTTTCCGTACCTTTGTGTATAAACATTTGTCACAAGAATTGGGAGTAAATCCATTTGAAAGTATGACAGAATCGAATTTTTGATGCCATTGTTTTGGTGCTTGCTTTAGTCTATATAGGGATTTGACAAGCTTAAACACCTTTTGTTCATTTCCAGGAAGCACATAGCCTTCTGGTTGTTCCATGCAGATTTCCTCATCGAGATCTCCATTTAAGAATGTCGTTTTAACATCCATTTGATGAACTATAAGGTCATTCAAAGAGGCCAAGGTGAAAAATACTCTAATTGTTGTTATTCTAGCTACTGGTGCATATGTGTCAAAGTAATCAACACCCTCTTTTTGCCTAAATCCCTTTGCTACTAGTCTTGCCTTAAACGTGTTTAATGTACTGTCACTATGATACTTCTTTTTAAACACCCACTTGCATCCAATGGGCTTTGATCCCTTTGGTAAGTCAACACGTTCCCAAGTGTGATTTGATGTGATTGAATCCATTTCATCTTGGATAGCATCCTTCCAAAAGGAAGAATCCCTTGAAGCCATTGTTTCCTTGTAAGTTTTAGGATCATCTTCTACTTGAAGAATAACGGGAATATTCCGAACATAATTCTCACAGTTTCCTTCAACTAGATAAAAAGAAATTAGTCGAGAATCAATTTCGTTTGGTCCTAGATCCTTTTTTTTTCCAGATTCTCTTGTTTATTGTAGGCTCGGGTTGAGTTTCAATTATCCGAGAAGTATTTTCGGATTTTATCTCGATACTGCGAGATGAATCTTCCTCACGAGATTCCTTGTTTGTGGGAGACTCATATTCTTTATCCTTAGTAATAAGGTTTTCAAATAATTCTACATCTCAGGATTCAACAATTATATTAGACTCTAAGTTTAAAAGTCTATATGCTTTACTATTTGGAGCATATCCTATAAAATCACATTTTATTCCTCGAGGACCCAATTTAGTTCTCTTAGGATCCATGTTTTTACATTCTGCCTTTCCATGCCTCATATGGGGAAATATCGATTTTTTTCAAAGGAATTCTGTTAATTATGTGGCAAGCGGTTAGTAAAGCCTCACCCCACAAATTAAATGGCAATTTGGAATGCATTAACATGGAATTCATCATCTCTTGATATGTTCGATTCTTTCTTTCGGCTACACCATTTTGTTGTGGTGTGCGAGGTGTAACACCCTAATTCCCATCTCGAATAAATAATACATAAATAAATCAGAGTAAATAAAAATTTTATCCTTAGACAGAAACAAGGATGCCACATTTAAAGAAAGCAAACACAATCCCTGCCCATAAATTTGATACATAACACAAAATGGAATAAACATAAAAGGGAAATTTTTTCCAACAAAAAGGAAAGTTCAATTATAGAATAAAGCGGAAAGATCCATAACTAACTTGTTTTACAAAATAAATTATTTTATAACATCAAAATATTCATACAAGGGTAATACAAAATAGATCCAACAAATGTATACATATATAACAAAAGCGTTCCCCGACTCCCGTATTACGTATCAGAGCAGACTGACTGACAAACGGATGGAGAACTAATCTTCACAAAAGCCTCCAAGACTACTAATCTACAATTCCCTCAGAGAGCAATAAACCGCAGCAGAAGGGTGAGAAATAACAACTAAATCAAGATTACATAATAATATGCAACACATATAAAATTCACATGCATAATTATTCTCACCACAAGCATCACATATTAATACATATATAACATACCATAGAGAAATAATATAATCATTGTAATGTACAACATCCCCACAAAACATAGCATATGTCTATACATAAAACATATCATCCATAATCCATACATTTATCACGAATGCAGATCAAATCACCAATGTTATCACAAACTCAACATATAATCAATCAATTCACAATTTTCCACACATAATCACTCCATTCATGATTTTCCACACATAATCAATCCATTCATGATTTTCCACACATAATCAATCCATTTATAATTTATGCAAATGCAAAGAGACCGACACAACGACTCAATGCAAATGCGGGTACCATACCATCCATCATTCTCATCATTAATTCACTCAGGAATTATTGGAATCATCGCTTGTTACTTAGTGTAACTCCCCGTCGGGCAAACGATGTTCCCCGTCGCTTTAGGTCCTCTCGGTATAAGGCTCACGATGTTTATGGATCGCTTTAGGTCCTCTTTATATAAGGGTCACGATCCGATCGCTTTAGGTCCTCTTGGTATAAGGCTCATGATCGTCTATAACGTCGCTTTAGGTCCTCTCGGTATAAGGCTCACGACCGTTATAGCAGATTCCCTCGGGAATCGTTTTGTCGCTCACACCCACTAGGGCACACGACATCACAAGAATGCATATCATGATGCTTGGCATACAATGACTCACGACAATCAAATGCATACACATATACAACCATGTGAACCATTTCAACATCCATAATCATGCATATACAATCAAACACAACATAATGCATTTACTTGCCCTTAGGCCATAAACCATCATCACAACATTTCATCACATGCATTCACATCATACAACAGCACACAAGTCATACGCTATATATCAAAAGCATATTACATGATAACACATCAATTACACACAATTACGACGGTAAAAGTCGACAAAACGACACATTTCCAAATTCCCGACACAATTAAATCGGCCACAAATCTCAAACCATTTTTATAAGAAAGAACATCTCGTTAGCTTTCCATCGGTACCAAGAATTCCTCGATCCGAGTTACGGATCAAAAGTTACGGCATCGGACGCGAAATCGGGAAAATTCTGCACCCTCTCTGGTCATACGCGTATTGCCCTGGGCCATAAGCGTAATGCCCAGCTCGCTCGCCCATCCATACGCGTATTGCCCAAAGTGCTACGCGTATGAGCAGAGACTGATTTCTCTCCAAAAATTCCACTAAAAATCCAGTACGCATATTGCCTCCCTAATTACGCGTAATTCCTTGCCCCTTACGCGTACCATTACGCATTTCAGCAGAGGGCCGTGTAAAATGGGTTCCATACATGTAATGCCCTCATTTCTCCCTTGCCATACACGTATTGCCCTACCCAATACGCGTATTGCCTTACCCGTTACGCGTATGGGCAGCGAAACCCAGAATTTTTCCTGCATAATTTTCTGTTACGAATTTCACCCAATTTCTCTCCAAATCTCATCTAAACATCAGCATACTACCAATTGAATGCATAACAACCTATATCTATCAAGATTCAACAATTAGGAACCCTAAATCATGATTTTCGACACAAAATTGTATCCAATTCTAAAAATTTCAACATATTAAGTTTTGAAGTTCTCTATTCAATTTCAACCAAACTTCAAAAAAATACATACATATACATATACAAGCAATATATAATCGAAACTTCTCACCCTTACCCGATTAATCGAAGTTCAAGCTTTGTTTTGATGATTTTCTCTTTTCCCTTTTTTTCTCTCCTTTTCTTTCCCTTCCTTTCTCTTTCTCTTCTTTTCTCTTTTTCTTTCCCCTCTATTTCCACTTATGTAAAAATATTTAATTTTTCTAAAATATCTAACCCCTCAAAATGACCATTTTACCCCTCAGCTCGATTATCTCGCAAACGCTCTCAAAATGCGATAAAACATAAACAGCGGTGAAATATATTTCGAGAAATAAAAGTTGAAAAGAAATTATAATTTATTGCAAATATTTTACCTATCAGGGAAATTAACCAATTAACTCAATAAGCAGGTAAAATACAATAAATTCACACATTTCACAAAATTCAAATAAATGAAATAAATAAATACAATTAAACAAATCGGGGCGTCCTCGAAAATATAACCGAGACGAACAACTCCGGATACGACTTTCGCATCCGACTAACAACTATCATGCCAACAAAAGGCACACCACGAATAACACAAACTGATAACCCACCTTGCTAACAGCAGTTACAAAAACGACACGACAACGACGACAACAACAACGACAAGATGCAAAGCCCATACAATGCACTGGACGACCCACTCACGACTCCAAGAATACCCAAGTCACGAACACACAGGTTCACTCTTGAACCGAAACACAACAAGATTGTTACCCTCACCCTAGGTAACACTCCCCTAATTCCCTACACAAGAATTAGCCATTCGTACTCGAACCATCACGATGGAAACGAGGCAATCAACACAAACAAGAACATAGAGTTCCACGACACAACATCGTTCAACAACCTCTACATAACCACAATACCCACAACCTTGCCACCCAACATTATTACAACAATGCTACGATTACTCAATCTAACATATAACCAAAACATCCATCTACATAGTAGCCCATGAATAATATTTAAACCTTTCACCTAACACTTCCATTCTGAAACGTCCAATGGTCTCATCATTCCTACATGTTTTCAATGTTCAATCTATGAACTCTTACAAATCACACACGCATATACGAAATGTGTCACATCACACTTTTGATGCGCACTTGGATTACTCGTAACCATCAAATCTACCAATTTCACGTCCAATGTCTAACTCTTTCTCATATTCACCAAAAATCACTATTTACTTTTAATATACCCAACCTCACATTATCAGATGTCAATTGCACACCAAACTCAAATCTCTAAATTCTTCCAAAAGTTCCCACTCTTTAACCATCAAAGCAGACATATGCAAAAACTTTCGACTTAACTCATCAGGCACGACATTAACCTCACCAATAGGATAATTCCAGCTAAAGTCATAATTCATCAGGAATTGCAACCATCCTCGTTGTCTCATACTCTATTCCTTCTGACCAAACAGGTACTCAATATTCTTGTGATTACTAAACACTTCGAACTCAAAACCATAAAAATAATACCTCCAGATTCTCAACACAAAAGTAACCGCAGCCAATTCCAAATCCTGAATAGTACAGATCCTTTTATGAATCCTCAATTATCGTAAAGCATAAGCTACGACTTTACCCTCTTGCATTAACACACTGACTAAGCTCATCAAAGACGCATCCCAATACCTCATAAACGGTTTATTAGGATCACACAGAATCAAAACTGGAGCCATAGACAACTTCCACCTCAGCTCTCTGAAACTTTCCTTACAACGAACATCCCAACAAACGGATTACCATTTTCAAGTCAACCGAAGTAACGAAAACGCTAACTTGGAAAAGCCTTCCATAACCTCTGGTGATAACCAACTAAAGTCCAAAAATATTCTTATCTCCTTAACCAACTTCGGAGCCTCTCATTGTAGAACTGCATCTACTTCCAATGGATCCATAACAATACCATCATCTGAAATAACATATCCAAGGAAACTAACCTTTTGCAATCAAAATTCTCATTCGAATAACTTAGCATAAAACTTCGTCTCTTTTCAACACTTGTAATTCAAATCTCAACACCCTACCTGTTCTTCCTCTAAGTTTATAACAGATCCGGATATCCTCAATCGAAGCCATTACGAACTTATCCAAATAAATATGAAAGATACGATTCATATACTCCATAACCCAAAACATATACAACCTTCAAAATTCATTCTGAGCTCGAAACAATTTATCCAAAATAGCTTAACAATCTCTGGTTACCACATTCCATATCAATTCTTCTTACAGGGTTCCAACTTACTCAAGGTTTCTGCCGACACGAGATCTCAACCCATAACAAAAGTAATACCATCAAGGAACTTAAAATCGTTCGTAATTCGTCACAATTCAAAACTCAAGTTATCCCGAACACAACCGCAAGTTTCCATACTACTCACTGATTAACACGCAAAATCATGCTATCATCCTTTCCTTTACCAACCATGCTGGACCTCTTCAAGTAAACACACTAATGTTTCATCCAAAACACATCTGAAAACCATGCACAACTGACGTCCCATCACTGTGGCTTCCTGCCAATTTACCGAACACTATCCTTACAAACATGACAGACATCTGAGTTTCACTTCCTAAAAGTTCTTCTACTTACTTAGCAGATCCAAACCTCAAATCCTCACCTTCGTCAAATTTGAGTTCACACTCTACTCTCTGAGAACAACCATTAACGATACCCAATCGTTCTCTCTCAATGACTTCCCAACTGAACCAACATACCAAAACCTCGAATCCGTCTCCTCTTTTGATATTAGAATCTTCACCGACTCACCAAAACAATCTGTAACCATTTTCTTAATTCCAAACAATTCATTGCACACACTATCAAGGCCGGAAAGACACGTATATTCAATCCAACATATATCCGTCTACTATCAACAAGAGATTAAGGGTGATCAGTTCCTCAATTTGTCAATAGACAGCCGACATCATGATGGGGCATAAATCGTCTTTACCAACTATAATAGCATTTCTTACCTCTTGTGCACAAAACTACCTAAGGCACAAATCCTTAGTTGATATAAACCTTACCTCCGCATTCCCTCAGGAACCGGGAACAACACTGTCCAAACAACACTTACAATCTTGCAACCAATGGCACACTGAGCCAATGCTCCCCACCTGAAACAACTTGGAGAAGCACAAGCTTCTCCCCCACTTATCTCATTCTAAATCCTGCAGACACAGGATTAGGAAACCAGAAAGTAATGACAGCGTTTCACACAAATATCACATACTAGGGAACAAACAACATCGACAGTATTCAACTGTCACACTAACTGACTCAACAACTTGGCCGGACGGACCGACCTGCTCTGATAACACTAATGTAACACCCCAATTCCCATCTCGAATAAATAATACATAAATAAATTAGAGTAAATAAATTTTTTATCCTTAGACAGAAACAAGGATGCCACATTTAAAGAAAGCAAACACAATCCCTGCCCATAAATTTGATACATAACAAATGGAATAAACATAAAAGGGAAACTTTTTCCAACAAAAAGGAAAGTTTAATTATGGAATAAAGTGGAAAGATCCATAACTGACTTGTTTTACAAAATAAATTATTTTATAACATCAAAATATTCATACAGGGGTAATATAAAATAGATCCAACAAATGTATACATATATAACAAAAGCGTTCCCCGACTCCCGTGTTACGTATTAGAGCAGACAGACTGACAAACGGATGGAGAACTAATCTTCACAAAAGCCTCAAAGACTACTAATCTGCAATCACTACAAGAAAATTAGAGTTTTACGACACAAAAATTTTGACGGTTACTTGATAACTGTCGTAACTCTCATATAGAGACGATTGTTACGACGGTTTACACCAACCGCCCTTAAATTTTTTTAAAAATTAATAATTATTGCGACGGTTATCATTAAACCGCCCTAAATTCAAATTCACGACGGTTATAAGAACCGCCCTAAAATATAGGTCGTGACGATACAACAGTTGTCGCCCCTTAAAACTAATAACACACGTTGCATCCTTAAGAAATAAAGCAGAATAACTCATCACTCATCAAAGATCACGACGGTGAACCAACCATCGCCCCTCTAATCCTTCCAACACTATCTGAAAATTTATCAAAGTCACGGCGTTGAACCAACTGTCGCCCCCTAAACCTTTCCAACCGGCGCTCTGAAATATCCATAACGCCTGCCCATTAGAGAAAGAGGGGAACAATTAGGGTTGCCTTACAACAAAAAAAAAATTGATTTGCTTCACGTATTGCTTCCGGATATCTCTCTCAGCCGTCAAAGCAATCACCACCACCACCACCACCACAATCGCCACCGGATATCTCTCTCAGCTCACATCACCGTCAAAGCAATCACCACCACCACAATCGATTTCTCACTTCCTCGATCGCAAATTGCATAGCTCTTCAACAGCCCCTCAAACAGTTCCGGTAATTTTATATCATTTTTATAATTCTGGATTTAAAACTACTCTTAGGGTTTGAGAATACCATCGAGTGAGCATGTTTGAAGCATCAAACAAACCGAAGAAGAGAGAAAGTTTGCAACTGCTGATGAGAAGTGGATTTTGGGAATGTTCAAGCATATTGAAGAAGAGGGAAAATGCGACTTTGTTCTTCCGTTAGATGTTAATAAGTTAGAAATTTCAATGGTGGATGATGGTCAAGAATCTAGGAAAAGAAAAAAATCCATTTGAAGGTTTGGATTTCTATCCCAATGTATGAGCATGAGGTTTTAAAATTAACAATTTAGTTGACTCTGTTTATTATTCTTATGGGAAAAATGAAAATTTTGTTTAGGGAAATAATCAAATTCGTGTCACTGTCTTTTTATTTATCGAATAATTAATAATTGCAAGTGAGGTTCTTTGTTTAATTTATTGGCATCATAGAAAGATATTTGTTTCAGTCAATTTTACTTAGAATGATCATGAAAAAGATTTTATAATGACAACCATTTTAAGTCCATTTTGGAAGATCAAGTTGGCACCATGTCTCTGATTTCATACTTTTCCTTTCATTGTCATATGTTTCTTTAGGCAACTTCACTGTATGCCATTATTTCAGATTTTTGAGTTTCTTCAGTTTGATATTGAGTTTGGTAGCAAGTAAGAGTCTTGCACTGCTCTAAGGGTTTTATTGTTTGATTTTACACCATCTTCTCAACTAAATATATTGATCAACTACACATTATTCAGAGGAAAACAAGGGAGTTGTATGTACTGGGTACATGGACAGGACCGCTGCATAAGACTGATTGAGAAGTTGAGATGGAGTTATCTATAAAAATGTGCTTCTATCTGATGTTACTAGTCTGTTGAAGGCTTTAGACCTTTCTGGGAATTGGAAAAGAGCTTTTTTGTTGTTTGAATGGGTTTGGTTGAATTTTGGGTTTAAAAATATGAAAGTGGATAATCAATTTGTTGAACTCATAGCTTAGATATTGGGTAGGGAGTCACAATATTCAATTACATCCAAGCTGTTTGATATAATTCCTGTTGAAGAATATTCATTTGATGTAAGGGCTTGCACTATGGTTTATCATGCTTATGCTCAAACCTAGAAGTATAAACATGTTTTTTATTTATTTATTTGTTTGAGATCTTGACATTGTGTTGCAGGCTGTTGAAACAATTGTGGCTGGTATTTTACATGACGTAGTTGATGACACTTGCCAAAGTCTACATGACATTGAGACAGAATTTGGGGATGATGTGGCGGAGTTGGTAGCCAGTGTTTCGAAACTGAGTTATATAAATCAGGTATCATAAAAAAGAAGAAAAAATTATTTTTTCTAATACTTTTTAATCTTGGAGTGGGGTTATACATCATGGTTGTCAAACTCTATGATTAACACATAAATTCACAAGAGCTTAAGGGATCAAAATTGAGTTAATTAACTTTAAAAATCTTGTGTGAACACAGATCGCTTGTAACGAAAACATAACTCTGAAGACGATTAAACGAGTCTATAATATAATTGTGTAGTTTTAGAAGCTGTTAATCAGAAGCTGATCTTGGTCAAGTAAGTTTAAATATTTAATCAGCCAATGGTTTTCCTTTACAAAGTAACTAGTTTACTCAAAATGTCAGCATTGAAGGCAGACCCTTACCAATTTTTATGAGAAGCATAATTCTACTATAGTTTCTTGTTTCATTTCAACTTATTATTACTTAATTTTGTGCAGCCACTTCCGCATACCATTGCAGTTCCTACTCTTAATGCTTTTACAACATTGCCGCTGAATGCAAATCATTCGTCGTCTTCTCAATCACCACCTGAGATCAAAGATTCCTCATTACCGGGTCCTTCAACTCAAGGTATATCTTCGTCGGTTTTATGTCACATAAAGTTTAATACAGATGCACCGTGTCAATATAAGGACTGTAGTAGCTGAAGAACTATTGTAATCTTTCTATTGTCAATTTCTAGCAGTCCCCATTCCGATGCATTCAGAAACACCGAATACTATTGAACCAGTGGATCATCAAAGTAATGACCTTGATCAAGAAATGAAACCGATCCCATCTTCACAAGCTATTGAAGAAGTACCTGAACCTGTGCAGGCCCCATACCTTTGAACCTAAACTATTGAATCTGTTGTTCGATCCTACCTATTCATAGGAGAAAATTTTATTGCTATGGTTTTTCTTAACTTTTTTTTACCTTTGTTTGCTAACGGTTCTTATCATTGCCTTTACACATGATATATCAAATAGGATATGTAAGATTCTATAAGATTATACAGAGGAAGAGAGAGTAGTCTCTTGGGTGGTCAAAACAAGAGCTTCATCATGGGTTGTCATGGTCGAAGATATGGGTGTTCAAGAGCTTCATCAGCTGAAATCCTGCTATTTGGGCACAGGCAAAGAATTTTCTGTCCAACACAACAAATTTTCAGTTGATCAATAAAAGAGTTAAGTAATTATATTTTAAACCATACACTCTTAAAAATTATATTATGCATGCTTCTGTGTTGTAATATTATTTTCTATGGTACTTTCTATAATATTTATCTAGTGAAATTTTAAGATTATTGTGTAAAATATTTCAGGATGTTACTGCATAATAGATAAATTCTGAAGTTGTAAAAAAAATCTCAATTGGAGGGAGTAGTATAACTTACCAGAAGAAGATCAAGACCATCTGGTTCGAGGCTAGGGAACTCTGCTGCTTCATAAGTATAGAAATCATACAATTAGTTTGCGTTGATGATATTACCAAAATATCTCAGCCAGTATCTCTGGTTCATCTCTACCAATAAATAGGGGTTGAAGCCTAATGATCTCTGCAAATATGCAGCCCATAGACCAGATATCAACTGCAGGTGAGTAGTTGGTAGAACCCATCAAAAGTTCAGTTTCTTAATAACAAGGATTATCTCTCTCCATAACCGCTTTGACGGCGAAGTGAGAAAGCGGTTATGGAGAGAAATCATGATTTTCGACACAAAATTGTATCAAATTCTAACAATTTCAACATATTAAGTTTTGTAGTTCTCTATTCAATTTCAACCAAACTTCAAACAAATACATACATATACATATACAAGCAAGATATAATCGAAACTTCTCACCCTTACCCGATTAATCGAAGTTCAAGCTTTGTTTTGATGATTTTCTCTTCTTCCCCTCTTTTCTCTCCTCTTCTTTCCCTTCCTTTCTCTTTCTCTTCTTTTTTGTTTTTCTTTCCCCTCTATTTCCACTTATGTAAAAATATTTAATTTTTCTAAAATATCTACCCCTCAAAATGACCATTTTACCCCTCAGCTCGAATATCTCGCAAACACTCTCAAAACGCGATAAAACATAAACAGCGATGAAATATATTTCGGGAAATAAAAGTTGAAAAGAAATTATAATTTATTGCAAATATTTTACCTATCAGGGAAATTAACCAATTAACTCAATTAGCAGGTAAAATACAATAAATTCACACATTTCACAAAATTCAAATAAATGAAATAAATAAATACAATTAAACAAATCGGGGCGTTACTCGAGGTGCGGAGCATTCATGTATAATGCCATGTTCTTCACGAAACTTATCAAATTATGTAGAAAAGTATTCACCGCCCCTATCACTTCTAAGGACTTTGATACTTTTATTTAATAGTTTTTCTACTTCTGCTTTGTAAAATTTAAAGGCATTAAAAGCATCATCTTTATGCTTTAAAAGATACACATATGTGTAACTAGAAGAATCATCAATGAATGTAATGAAATATCTATTTTCCCCACAGGTTAACATGCCATTAAATTCACACAAATCTTAATGTACAAGATCAAGGAGATTTGTATTTCTTTTAACACTTTTGAAAGGTTTCTTAATCATTTTTGAATTAACGCATAATTCACATTTTTCGAAATCATTTATATTGCATGAAATCAAACCAGATTTAATTAGTCTCTTCATAGAACTAATACAGGTATGTGTTAATCTATTATTCCATCAAGAAACAGACTCAAGCATGTAAGCAAAATTAGAAATTTCATTAATATTATTGTCGGTAGTACATAGTTTGATCATTCCTTCAGCGGAATATCCTTTTCCTATAAATACACCATTACAGGTCAAAATAAATTTTCCTGATTCATATACAGATTTAATTCCCAGTTTACCCAACAAATCCCCACTAACAAGATTTCTAGTCATGTCGGGGACATGAAGCACATTAACAAGAGTGACTTTCTTTCTGGAAGTGGAGTTGAGTTCGAAGGAACCAGTTCCAACAACTTTAGATCGTACTTCATTTCCCATTTATACTTCATGTCCATCAATTACCTCAGAATAGGTTTTGAAAGCAGTCTTGTCATAACAGACATGTATAGTTGCACATGTGTCGTACTACCATCATTGCACTTTGCCTTTGATTGCCATTACTTCGCTCACCGTAGCGATTATTTCATCATTTGCATGAACTGTCTTGACCTTATTTTTTGACTTGTTGTGCCTGCAATCTTGAGCATAGTGTCCGGGTTTTCCACATACAAAACAACCACTTTTTGGACCTTTCGAACCTCCAGAATTTTTGAATTTGTTGTGTTTCTTTTTAGGTCCAAGATGACTTTTCACGTCATCATGTTTCTTTTTTCGTTTGGAAGTCACAGTGTTGGCTTTGGAAAGACCAACATATTCTGATTTTTCCCTTTCCTTCGATTCCTCCTCGATTCGAAGATGTTTATGGGTTTTCTCTAAAGAGAAGTCCTCAGAACTGTGCAACAATTTCTTTCTATATCCTTTCCCAGCCTTTGATATGATTGCACCAACTTGAAAGGTCTCATGAATGTGTATTTTCACAGCCTTTATTTTATTTACGAGAACCTGTAACTCATGCACTTGGAGAAGAATAGGCTTGGAATCTATGAATTTAAAGTCAAAGTATTTAGAAATTAAAAACTTCTCCGTACCTTCCTCTTCGGCCTTGAATTTAAATTCGAGTGCTTTCCAGATTTTGGTTGCAGATTGAGTATCAGTATAGAGGTCGTAGAGACGATCTGATTGTGTATTCAGGATATGTACACGGTATAGAAATTCGTCCTCTTTACGTTTCTTTTGCTCGTTCTTGAGTTCATCAGAATCATCCTCGGTTGGTTCAAGAATTGGAGGTAAGTCAGGATTTAAAACATAGTGAACTTTCAGACCGGTCAGTAGGAATGTCATCTTATCTTGCTATCGAGTGTAGTTGGTACCATCAAAGCGATCCAACTTCACTAGGTCCTGGTTCATAATTTTCATGCTTGAAACTGCAGCATCGGAAGCCATTTGAATACTTTTAAGACTGTTAGAAATATCGTTGAAGTCGAACGGATCCAGGACTAAATCGTGAATGATGTCACTTTCCTTAAAAGTATTTCAAGCACTCTCGTGTATGTCTTAGAGTTTGAACACAGGAATACCCAGGATAATTCAGCCTTATATCGAATTTGTGCAAGACCGACGAAAACTCGATTATGTAGCAAAGATTGTTTGGAATTTTGTACAAGAGAATATTTGGTTTTGATGTGATTTTCTGAATTCCAAAATGAGGTATTTATAAGCCATTAATATGTTGTTTCACAAGGGTGCGACCCTTGATGAAACAACTCCTTTTAACCAAAGGTTGTCATGTTTCCAACCATTTCTTATGTTTATTCTGCAGCAACCCTTCACGAAATGTTGCTTCTTTTCGAATTCAAAAAATTAATATCCACTTGAATATTTTCTTGTCATTTTGGAACACACCCATAATTATTATTATTGTTAATAATTTATGACAAATATGAATTTTTTGGAGATTTAGATTAGGGTTTGAGATAGGTAAAAACTATCTTCGCCCAGCCATGTTGACATTCCTAAACTCAAGTGGATTATATATCTCTAGTATCTAGTTGGCTCTTTTGAAAGGAAAAAAAAGAAAGAAGAAATCCAATTGGCTTAAAGGTATGAATGAGGAATTAGGAATCACTCAAAAATATGTAAAGATACATTTAGATAGATAAAGAACGATCTATTTGGTTATTTATCAAGTGTATCTTTAGAAGAGAAAGTCTATTGACTTTTGTTTGCACTTCATTAAATATACTATTTAATAAACGAACATTATTGTTGAAAAAGGTATTTCCATTGACCATCGTGTTGATGTGTTCATAAATTCATAACATAGTTCAAGGTTCAAACATTGTTTGGATTCGATCTATTTTGTCTATGACCAGTACATGCTATGAGAAATAAGCTAGGTGGTTGATAGATAAATTGTCATCACTATCAATTTAAGTTACCATGTAGAACTTTATAGTGTGTATTACACTACTAAAAACTACAAATTAGTACTAACAAAATTTAGGGAAGGAAGAAAATCCTTCAGTATACTTCGTTGCAACACTATGCCAAAAAAGACCTTTAGCAGCGCTTTTTTTAGCCTTTAGCAGCGCTTAAAAGCACTGCCAAAGGTGGCGCTACTAAAGGTAAAGACAACACTTTTGTAAATGCAAAAGCGCTGCCTTAGGTCCCCTTTAGGCAGCGCTTTTCCACTAAAAGCGCTGTCTTTTGTTCCCCTTTAGGCAGCGCTTTTTAAAAAGCGCTGCCTAATGTGTATTATTTTCCAACTTTAGGCAGCGCTTTTTTTGGAAAAAGCGCTAGTTTTTCCCCATCTTAGACAGCGCTTTTCAAAGCGCTTTCTAATGTGTCTCTGCTTAATACTTTAAGCAGCGCTTTTTAGAAAAGCGTTTTCTTTAGTTCCACTTTTGGCAGTGCTTTTGCAGTAAAAGCGCTGTCTTTTGTACACGTAAATTGTTTTAAAATTTATTTGTTTTGGATGCGTTTTTTGTCAAAAGCGCTGCTAAAGCTCCTTTTTTTAAGAAAGCTTTTTAAAAAAAAAACTTTTAATAAACCTGTATATTAACAAACCTGTATAACACAATTTTTTATCAAAATTTATCACAATTATATATTTCAATTCACAAGCCTTCATTCAACATATGGCTTATATACTTCAATTCACAATACTACATAATTATATACTTCAATCACCATATATAGGCCTTATATTTCATAATTATACACAAGACTATATACAACAACTTCCACTTCCAAAACTAAATACAACAACTATTCATACACCAAATAACCATTCTAATAACCATATACAACAACTTCCAAAACTATACAAAGTAGTACACTTGAATTCATCAAAATACTACATAATATAACATAATATGCATGATTTAGTTAAAAGTAATTAATTATATCAAATATCCGATAAATATTAAAATAACTCCTAAGTTATAAATCCATACCATGATTGGACTATCTATTTGATCCAAATGAATGATTTCTTTCATAAACCTCAAAACGAAATAACTGCAATCTATACCATTTTTTTGTCGAGGACACTACACAGTGAAAAAAAATAAGAATATATATTAGGATATATAGTGTAACTTGTTTTATCAAGTAGCATCACTATTATAAGCAAAATTGTAAAAATATACCTCCACTCGGATCCATGAAATGTTGGTTGACTTACTCTTTGATACTTGGGCTCCTCTTTGTGATCGAAATATTTGTATAGCTCTAACATAATATAAAAGAATATTTAGAACAATATCACTTAAATATATTAATAAACAAATACACACGAATATTTAGAACAATTTCACTTACGTATCAATCGTCGTCTTTATATCCGGGTATTTATCTACATCACCATCTAACAAATCCACATAATACACTATTTCTCTTATCGAACTTATCGCAACCAACAACCAGTGTCCACTGTAAAATAAAACAAAAGTATCGATATAGTAATTATATACGCAACATCAAAAAACGAAAAAATGATAATAAATGAAGTAAGAATGCAAATCTAACCCGTTGCCAGTATTATATGGTAAAAGATACAACTTTTCTGTATCTATGCTGGCCATAAATCTTTCGACTAAGTGAGATTGTACTGAAGTTGGATTCATCGCAATTAACGGTGCATTGATATAGTTGGCAGATAAGAAACCGAATCTTTCTGACAATTGATGTGGGCGCACCAATTTCTCATACAAGAACCTTAAATCAAAACATAATCAACATTAGATTATTCGTTGAAATGAGTAAATAAATTGTTTACATAATTAAAGAGAGTTAATCGGAATACCTGATGTATGTATGCATAACACCGATGCCTAATTCAGAATGATTAAAAATCTGATCGAAATCCTCTTTAGAAATTGTTTCTGAATAGGAATAACCGAAAATACCTTCCTCCATAGGTATTTCACGAATACCACTGTCCATCAAATTCGATGTTTCTACAAGTGTTTCAAGAGATGACCTAAATTGAGATACAATTGCTTTTTTTTTCCCGTCCTTGCAAGAGTCTTTTTTTGGTTGGACGTGTTGCCTAATTCTGGCTTCTTATTCTGACTTCCTGTTATTTGCAACTCTTGGGCATGAATCTAAAAATCATATAAGTTAGTAAAACATTTGAATATAGAATTAACACTTTTAATGTGTATATATTGAAAAATTTGTGCTAAATTAATTTCATAATAAGCATATATAATTACCTCGGAAAGTTTCTGTTGACAATTGATACTACCTTTGTCACTTGTATCATTAAACTCTGAACCACACATTTCTGACATATATTTTTCCTTATCCTTTTGTAATTCACGGACTTGGGCTCTTAATTCTTCCATGGCTTCCATCACATGTTTATTGCTAGGATTTTGGCCCTTTGAACGCTTCTAAAAGGATGATGGAGTGACCCCAAATCCCTTACCCCTCACATGACAGGAATACTCAGGAACATTCAATACTCGAGTAAGTATGCTCCTGCAATCCTGGTCTTCACCTAGAGTTGCGGACTGAGACAGAGTCTCCTGGAATTCATATGCATGAATATCGAAAAATATTAGCGGGGATTAAAAAACATAAATATTATATATATGTTAATAAGTGTGATATAAAACGCATAATGTTATACTTACACATTGCTCAAAAACTTGTTGAACATTTTCCGTAACAACTCCATCCTTTCCCACACGAGCAGCCTTCCACAAAACATGTTCAGAAACACATGTTTCTTCACTTTTCTCTTCTTCTAACTACACATTAAGACAAATAATAAAATCAATTATAACACATGGGAAAGAAACAAGTAAATCAAAGCATTTATATATACTTACTATTTTTTTTATAAGCGTGCATATCCCAAACGCCCCTTCCTGTATGGATACGCGGATTTTGATGCTCTTTGGCGATTTACGCCACTCAACTCCTGGAATGCCTCGGTTCTTCATTTTCCTACAAAATTTTCCCATTCTTCAGGTGAAATCAAGTCCACATACTTCATTGGACGTTCTGCTTCAATAAACTTTCCTTTGGCATCCATAAGATCGGCATCCTTAAGACACTTGGTTGAGATAAATGCTCGAAACCCTCTGTGTCTTTTTCCGGCTAATTGAATATAATACTTCT
This sequence comes from Lathyrus tuberosus, assembly GCA_022829125.1. NCBI lineage: Eukaryota > Viridiplantae > Streptophyta > Magnoliopsida > Fabales > Fabaceae > Lathyrus > Lathyrus tuberosus. Next base: position 3,281,880 of record JALAZF010000428.1, on the reverse strand, counting down.
TTCGGTCATCACTGTCGCTCCCGAAAAGATTCGCATCCAACGGTACAAACGCGAGAGTGGCGCAAAAGACACAGAGTTGCCAGCAATGTGTATTTATCCCAAGAGAGGGAAAGGAAACACTGCACACACCTGAAGAGAAAGGGAAAGAGCATGGTCTTGCAACCAAGAGAACGGGTACGGGAGTCGGTTACGCGAAGGGAAGGTGTTAGCACCCAACACGTCCATCGTACTCGACGGGATCCACGCTTGCTGTCTGCATCAAAGGGTGTCGTCATCTGGAACTCCACTGCTACTGGACCGGCGAAGAAATGAGAACGGAAAGAACGGAGAAACGAAGAAGAAAAGAAAAAGAAGTGACTCGATAGGACGATATCGTTGTCCTAGGCCTACGTACTCCCTCAGTGCAATGGGAAAGTCAGAGTCAACGTAGTTCGGACGGGAAATGTGGGGGAAGGTTGCTCGCCAAGACAGTCGCTGTCTTGTGCATACGTATCCTCAATCAGACGAGAGAGAGGAATCAGAGCTGACGTAGTTCGTGGGTACGACCACAAATGGGTAAGTGTTTTTTACGTGAGCGACGAGCTCTTTTCTGAAAATGAAGTTTGAAACCCAACAATCCCGAAGGATAAAAAGATTTGAATTTGTTTGGTGTTTTTTAGATAGAAGTGTCTTTTAAGTTGTTTCGCAACTTGCATTGAACCCAAGTCTTGAATATAGGAACGAATACTTCGCGCATCGTCCCCAATAGGACGTACACTAGGTATCCTAGAAGAGTGAGAGGAAGCCCCTCAATCCCCACTTCCCACATAGAAGGCTCAAGCGCAATACACGTTAACTATTATTACGTGTCTTGAAGAAGTTTTGAGATGAGAAGAGAGACGACACAAAGGAAACTCTAAAGGGAAACTAAGAGTCCTAATGTTATCATGCATGGATGTCCTATGGTTAGTGAGGTTTAGGAGGGACGACTACCTAAAACCTAATGCTAATCCTACTCCAAGCTTAATAAAAAATTAAGTTGGACTAGGTAGCTCTAAAGGGAAAGGAATCCAAGACTTAAACAAGTCTTGAGATTCAAGGGAAGAGAAAGACTGAAAGAGATGAAGAAGAAAAAGAAGGATAAGATGAGAAGCAAGATGGGGCAGCAAGTACATCATAATCATCACTTCCAAATCATAACATAAAACAAGCTTCAAAGATCATACAAACACATCTCAAGTATACAAATGAAAGCACACAAGAAAGAATGCAAGTAAACTTGCATAAGAAGTGCAAATAAACACCAATGAGCACCACACCAAAGTACTATGAGCAAGGTAAGATGAAAGTGAAACCAAGTCATAATTAAAATCATATCATGAACATCTATTCCAAACATGCAAGAATGTTTCACATTATGATGCATTATGAGCCAAAGAAACCACAAAACCAATGATGATGATATGCATCATACAAATCAAACCATGATGATCAAGTGAGATGAAAACCAAGTAGTGAACTCAAGGGGCAGTAGCATATGCATCAACAACATACCAAAGTCAAACTCAAGTCATGCAAGATGAATCCTTAAACAACACATTCAAAACATGCATCAAAGTTAAGAAAGACATTCACTTATCATTCATGCAAGCAAAACAAAGAAACATGTGAAGCAAAGAGTGAAATGGAAATCACACAATGATCCTTAAATCAAGAGTATCAGAACCTCAAACATGTCATACAAATCAAACAACAAGTTCCAAGCATGAGTGAATCCACACAAAGAAACAATCACAAGATTAAGTTGAACATGACACAAGATTCAAGTCCAAAACAACATCAACTTGAAAAATCAAGAACAAAATGAAAAATGATCAAATGAGGATGATTCCAAAGCCACAAGTAAGCTCAAACAGAACATCATCATACCATAAAAACATCTTAAGCATCACTCCAATACAAGTAAGCAAATGCATTCAAACTAGATCATGTATCAAAGTATACCTCAATCAAACTTGGATCACAAACAAAATTCAACCAAAAATAGCAAAGTAAATTAATAAAATCCCAAAAAATATCCAAACAGGAGTTAACTTAGTCAAGTAACATGTGCAAAAAGATCAAACCAAAATTCACAAACTAAGTACCTCAAACAATTAGACAAAGGTCAAGTAAGAATAATGATTCAACATGCAAAAGAAAGGGACCAAAATGAAATATGGAAAAGTTTTAAAAATGAAACAAAAATGTTTTTATGCAATTTAATATGTCACCTAATAGATGCAAAAAGAATGGATTAAAAATGTATTATAGATGAGGAGAAATAAATTTCACAAGTTGGTGTGTGCAAGTGAAACAAATAAGAAAAGAAAATTAATGTAATTAATTAAAACAGATGCCAAAATAAAATAAAATGAGAAAATAAAATATGGTAATATTTGATAAAACTAAAAAAGAGTTTCATGATTTTCTGTATGATTTTTAAATGCATAAAAGTAATTTTAGAAATTAAAAATGCAAGACAAATAGTAAGAATAAGAAAAGAAAAATGAAAGAAGCAGGGGGGGTGCAAACAGAAAAGAAAACACGTTGAAGTAAGGAAATGGGCCAAAGAGGGGGGCGCGCATAGAAAAGGCCCAATGCCAAGAGTCCAAGGGCGAAAGTCAAAGGAGCATGGTAAGAGTCAAAATTCAGAATAAAATCCAGCCATACAAACGATCCAATGTGCTACAACACACCCACCCAGGTCCACACGATCACAATCAAAGAAAATACACGATCCAGATTTGAAGTCCCATGGTAACCACGTGTACGCGCCCACATAAACGTCTCAGCAGCCCACCATGAACCAGCCATGTGCCATGCACATGACCTCATTTAAATGCTGGCAAAATCTCCACCGTAAGATAAAAAATAAAACGAAAACAAAGGCCACGAGGTGAGTGTACACGGTAATAAACGTGGAAGAGCAAACATGCAATCATAAAATAAAAACATAAAATAAAGGACATGTGGCGCAAGGACGGACACACGATTAGGGAAATCAATGGTCAAATTCCTTCTTCTCCACTTGACACCTTCGCCGGACTGGTTCTCCGGTAGCCGCCGGAGCTAGGGCTCCGGCCACCCTCTCTGGTGAGCTGCTGTGTGAAATTTTCTAGAAATTGCGCATAGATATACCATTTTGACCAGAAAAACGCAAGGATCTCAAATATGCAATTATTTTTCACAAATAACCAACCAATAATGCAAATCGAAGAGAAACAAGTTTAGATCTAAAACTTTAAATCCACATATCTCACAAACCACACGTCCAAACTTCAAATAAAATAGCTCAGAATAATCAGTGCACATCATAGATCATTTTGCATACCAAAAATTCAAGTTCTGTGAGTATGAAAAAATCACCAACCTGAACCTTGAAGAACACGAAATACACCAAGAAATCCTTCCAAATGCTGCAGATCAACTCCTTTTGATCTCTATTTGCAAAATAAATGCAAATAGAGGCTTGAATCTAGCTAGATCTTGAAGTTTGAAGATGATCCCTCTTGAATGGCACTTGATGAATTCTTCAGTATGAGCTCAAAACAACGGTGGATTCTTGCTCTATTCTCTTCACTGATCAAGAATGTGAAGAGAAAACTCAGAGAAGCTCCAAGAAGAATGAGATTCAATGAGAGGAAGTGTGAGAGAAAAAAGTCACAAGTGTGCAAATGATAGCTTCTACCCTAGCTGTGAGGGCATGAGTAAGCATATATACCCTTCATTAGTTCACTGATTAGGATTAGGAAGTGATTAGAACTCTTGTTAATGAGATTTGGGTGAAATTGCAAAAATGCATTTTACACCACCACCACCAATTTACACGTGAGAGATCCCCTCCACCAGCATTATTCACCTCCAATTTACTCCTGTACCACTTCTGGATTGATTTTGGGCCTTGCACTTTCTTGGTTTGCATGCTTTGAATTAATTTGGCATTTTTGAACTTTGTGAGAATAATGAGAAATATGGCATGGCATGAATTGATTCAAAGGTCACAAATGATCTTCTTGACTTGTATTTTGATATTATAATGTCACATGAAGCAATTGGGAACATTACAAGTCCATTTGTGCAAAAAATACAAAAGGTGGAAAATTTGACTTATAAGGAATCCATGAAAAGCACCTTGCATTGTTTTGGCCATAACTAGAGTTCCACAAATGATATAAAAATGGTCTAGTACTTTTTGGAAATGGGAGAGAATGTTCTTCAACTTTCATGTTGGAGGAAAATTCATTTGGAGCTTCCTTGATAATGAAAAGTCAATTTGAATGTGGAAGAAAAATTACCAAAAATGGAAAGTTTCAATTATGGGTCATTTTCCAAATTTAGTAACTTTTACACAACCTCTTGATTCTTGAAGAATGGTGTGAAACTTGACAATTGAAGTCCATATGAGGATGTGAGACCTTGAAACCCATTAAAAGAAACTCAAAATTCCACAGTTGACTTTCTCCTTTACAGTTGACTTTTGCTTACCTCACAAGCAACTGATCCACTGAACATCCTCCACAATGAATCAATAACCAAACCCTCATCCAAGAACACTTGTGAGCATAAAGAATACCATAAGAACATGCTTGAACACACCAAGCCTTCCAAGAAGTCCTCTTGATCTTAAAAACCCTAATTGGTCCCCCTGATTAGGAGGGAAGGAATCACTTGAAATCCTTTGCCAATCTTGATCTTATGAAGCTATAATGAACTCCATGAACCACCTTGAAGCTTGAGACTTGAGAATATGGACCAAGTACCTTGATCCCATGCTAAGAACCAATGCTATGCACAATGTAAAATGCAAGAAATGAAAAGAAACATAAGCCAGTTAGCTAAAAACAAACAAGGCAAATTTTGGGGTGTTACAATCACTAATATTAAAAGACCTCTACAAAAACAAATAACATAATTAGTAATTTAAAGACATAATCGGCAACAAAAACAAATAACATCACATATGGTACCTGTATCTCACTCCATATCTTTTCTTTGGCGGGTTTCAACTCAGCATTTCTCCAATTATCACAAGTAATTGGAATATACGAACGAACCAGTGTACCAATGTAACTTGTCAAGATTGCTCCGTTAGGCTCAACAAGTTGGTTCGTATCATTCCAATGAACGTCATATTTTATTCCTTTATCTCTATCATGAATGATGTTCTTCATAATAGTTACTCCTCGTGTAATATCTCCTTCCGCTTCTTGAATTGTTTCATGCCCATCATTTTTTGAAGTATCATGTGAATTTTCCTCGTTACTAGCCATTTCACCTGTAATAAAGAAAAACATCAATATAAAATGACACAATTATATTAAAAATAAAAAATCAACTAATATCAAAAATCAAATCAAAAATCAACAACTAATCACATTTCCAATTAATCACTAACAAACTTCTACAAACCAAAATATCAAAACCTAACATCAACAACTAATAATACAACTAATATCAAATCAAATAAAAAATCAACAACTAATCACATTTCCAATTAATCACTAACAAACTTCTACAAACCAAAAAGCACTTTTTTCAACTAATCAAATTAATGAAAAAAACAATTGTAAAAATTCAATCAACATTGTAAATAAAACAACTTCAACGCTTAAGTTCAAGTAACTATTCAATCACTATTTATCATTTTCAATCATCTCTCAAAATAAATTCAATCACTAGTTCACTTAACAACTAATTTAATTATCATTTTCAATAACAACCAAATTCTTACATCACTAAAATTTTCCGATAAATGTTCGCTTTAATTTTACAAATAGCCCTATAACAACCTCAACAATCTAACTTCTACAACACTCTTAACTACCTTGAATTTTATAATTAACCACTATTCTACAAATTTTACACATTAAACTAACTTCTACTATTCTACAAATTAATCATTAAACTAACTATCACTATACTAACTTCTACTAATTAATGACTTTTCTAATTAATCACTTTTCCAATTAATCATTAACTATCTCCTACAAATCAAAAAATGAAAACCTAACATCAACAACTAATAATACACCAAATTTATCTCACACAAACAACAGAGAAACAGTCAACAATGGAGAATATTAGACATTTTCATTAATGGAGAGAAAACTAGAAAAAGGAGAGTAAAAACCTCAGAGAAACAATCAACAATGGCGGACGACGGTGTGAGTAAGTAGAAACGACGGAGGGAAGCCACAAACGGAGTAAAGCCACGACGGATTTCGTTTGCAGAACGATGGTGGACGGATTGAGTTTTGTTCGTTTGCAGAAAAAAGGAGGAAGAAGAGAAACAGTGTCGCTAGGGTGAAATAGAATCGGTCATAAGAAAATAGAGGGATATCAGATTATGTTTAAATTTTAATATTTTAAAAGACCTAAGGCAGCGCTTTTAGAAAGCGCTTTCTTATGTTAATCCTTTAGTAGCGCTTTTACGGTAAAAGCGTTTTCTTATGTGGGATTAATGAAAGGCCTTTAGCAGTGCTTTCAAAAAGCGCAGGCTAAAGTGTGTTGTACGAAAGCCCTTTAGCAGCGCTTTTCAAAAGCGCTGCCTTATGGTACCCCTTTAGCAGCGCTTTTCAAAAGCGCTGCCTTATGGTACCCCTTTAGCAGCGCTTTTCATAAAACTCTTTCTAAAGTTCACCTGCCTTAGGGCTTTAGCAGCGCTTTTCAAAAGCGTTGTCTTATGTCCCCCATTTAGCAGCGCTTTTTTCTTTTGTTTTATATTTTTGTTTTTGGCGAAACATATAGCAGCGCTTCTGCCAGAAAGCGCAGTCTTTTTTGTTCTGAGAAAACTCATTTTTGGCGTAGTTCAAGCTCGACCATATTTCAAGATTTGCATCTTATCCTTTTCTGCATTCGTAACTAGACCACCTTTTGAAGTTGTTCAGAACATCGTTTTCGACTTAACTAGATTTTCTGAGGTCTTTAAGCTTCACTCCTTCAACCTTTTTACATATACTCTTGAACCCCTATTCCTTCTGATGTGACTTAGGATGCCTTTAAACTAAGTATAAACAATTTCTTTATTATCAAGAAACACAAAAGGGTTAGGGTTAAGGAAAAACACAGAGAACAATAAGGATTGGTTATAACTGTTATTCTTTACTTTCTCTTTAAATCAGATTACAAGTACTCAAGAATGTCAAATAACCCTCTCACCCTAATTAGATCTGTCACACTTAAGATGAGAGACTAATATGTTATTTATAACAAACCTAACATACTAAACTAATAGGATTTTTAACAATTACATATTACAAGCTAACTTAGGGTACAAGCTAACTTAAATAATTGGATCCTTAACACAAGGCCCAATTCGACAATTACATACTAGAACACAATTCGACTACAACATGTAGGTCTTCGACAACTGCATGTTAGCAGACTTCGACGGCATGCTAAACAATACTAGAGTTTGATCCAAATATATCACAAATATCCACCTTGGATCTAACTCTATAACATCAAGAAACAAAGTAGTTTTCTTCATACAGCTTTATCAACTGCATACAGTGGAAAAACATGCAACTTGGCAACATCTTGGCGATCATATCAGCAGCATTATGATCTGTCAGAACCTTTAGCACTTGGATTTCTCCACGCTCGATTACCCCTCTGACAAAATGCAGTCTCACATCAATGTGCTTGGTTCGCTCATGATAGGCTGAATTCTTTGACAGATGTATTACACTTTGACTATCCCATTTAACAGTGACAACTCGACCTTCAAGTTTCAGATCCTTTGCAAAACCTTCTAGCCACAATGTTTCCTTCACAGCTTCAGTTAGGGCGAAATATTCCGCTTCTGTGGTTGATAAGGAAACAACCTTTTGAAGTGTTGCTTTCCAACTTATTGTTGTGTCAAACATAGTGAACACGTATCCAGAAATAGATTTTCTAGAATCCACACAACTTGCATAATCAGAGTCGACATATCCTTCGATTGTTGCATTTCTATCTTCACCCAAGGCTCCACCATAAATTAGGACTCTATTCAGAGACCCATGTATGTACCTTAGAATCCATTTCAATGCTTGTCAGTGAGCCTTTCCCGGATTACTAATCTATACTTTTCAAGTACTGGAAAACTAATCTATACTCAGTTTGAATTGAGGGTTTGTCGGAGTCACAACAGGATTTGAATTTGACATACCATACTTTTCAAGTTTCTTCTGTAGGTATGCCTCATGTGATAAGCATAATTTCAACTGCTTTCTATCTCTTCAGATGTGAATCCCAAGAATCCTGGACGCAACTCCCAGATCCTTCATGTCGAACTCCTTATTGAGTTCATTCTTCACCATCATTACATCTTCGACATTGTCACTTTCTATTAGAATATCATCCACATAAAGCAACAAAATAACAAATGAATTATCAGGTCGAAATCTGAAGTAAACACAATGGTCGAACTGACTTCTAATGAAACTTATGCGTGCCATAAACTTGTTGAATCTCCTATTCCATTGTTGAGGAGATTGTTTCAGTCCATATAAAGATCTCTTCATCTTGCACACATAATCTTCCTTCCCCTTTTCGTCATACCCATTAGGTTTCCTGAAACACCCAAGGGCGAGGGAGTGGTTGTCAGTGCACAAGGCATGGCAATGAGACACTCTTAGCAGCTTGGCGAGGGAGTGGTTGTCGGTGCATAAGGCATGACAATGAGACACTCCTAGCAACTTCTAGGGAAAAACCGAACTCACATCAGAATGAGAGGGATCCTGAGGCTGTGTAGGCATGGGACTGCATGGTTGAAGGAAGGCTTATAAGGATTAATTGGTACTACCTATACCAACAAGATGCATCTTCTTTTCGGGAGCCTGTTCCATAGGAACTCCATAGTTAAGCGTGCTTGACTTACAGCAATTCTGGGATGGGTGACCTTCTGGGAAGTTTCCCGAAAAGCGCGTGAGTGAGGACAAATCATGCTGAAAAGACTTGTGTTGGTATGCAGGGTCAGTCGGTAATCCTGAAAGCAGTCTGGGGCATTACAAATGGTATCAGAGCTAGACCTCTCCTAGTACGATGTGGTTCGGGGACAAACCAAGCGGAAGCTGGTGGGCATGTAACACCTAAGGGTGATGGAGTGGTTGTCAGTGCACGAGGCATGGTAATAAGACACTCCTAGAAGCTTGGCGAGGGAGTGGTTATCGGTGCATGAGGCATGACAATGAGCACTCCTAGCAGCTTCTAGGGAAAAACCAAACTCACATTAGAATGAGAGGGATCCTGAGGTTATGTAGGTATGGGATTGCATGGTTGAAGGAAGGCATATAAGGATTAATTGGTACTACCTATACCAACAAGATGCATCTTCTTTTCGGGAGCCCGTTCCATAGGAACTCCACAATTAAGCGTGCTTGACTTACAGCAATTCTGGGATGGGTGACCTCTGGGAAGTTTCCCGGAAAACGTGTGAGTGAGGACAAATCATGCTGAAAAGACCTGTGTTGGTATGTGGGGTCAGTCGGTAATCCTGAAAGCAGTCTGGGGCATTACAAATGGTATCAGAGCTAGACCTCTCCCAGTACGATGTGGTTCGGGGACGAACCAAGCGGAAGTAGGTGGGCATGTAACACCCAAGGGCGAGGGAGTGGTAGTTAGTGCACGAGGCATGGTAATAAGACATTCTTAGCAGCTTGGCGAGGGAGTGGTTATCGGTGCGTGAGGAAAGACAATGAGACACTCCTAGCAGCTTCTAGGGAAAAACTGAACTCACATTAGAATGAGAGGGATCCTGAGGTTGTGTAGGTATAGGACTGCATGGTTGAAGGAAGGCATATAAGGATTAATTGGTACTACCTATACCAACAAGATGCATCTTCTTTTCGGTAGGCCGTTCCATAGGAATTCCATAGTTAAGCGTGCTTGACTTACAACAATTCTAGGATGGGTGACCTTCTGGGAAGTTTATCGGAAAGTGTGTGAGTGAGGACAAAGCATTCTGAAAAGTCCCGTGTTAGTTTTTTGGGTCAGTCGGTAATCCTGAAAGTAGTATAGGGTGTTACATTTCCTCCTTAGGATTGTTTCATCTAGATCACCATATAGGAACACAGTCTTCACATCCATCTGTTCCAGTTTAAGGTCGAATTGTGCCACCGTGGAAAGCAACATTCTAATGGGCCTGTGCTTCACAATAGAAGAGAATACATCATTGGAGTTGACACCTTCTTTCTGAGTGAAACCCCTAGCGACCAATCTTGCCTTGTATCTCTTCGATGCCACTCCTTCAAATCCTTCCTTAACTTTGAAAATCCATTTACAGCTGACTAACCTGGCTCCAGCAAGTTTCTTGATCAGCTCCCAGGTGTTGTTATCATGAAGAGAATTCATCTCATCATCCATGGCCTTCCGCCATTCAGTCTTCTTTCGACTGCTCAAAACTTCCTTATAGTCTCTAAGTTCTTTGTCGAGAACCTCACTTGCCGAGATTAAGGCATAAACTATAAGATCTGCATACCCAAGTCTTTGAGGTTGCTTGATGACTCTGCTTGACCTGTCTCTTACTAGCAGGAACTCATTACCAGTCTCCTCATCTTTTAGAGTAGCATCTGCTTCTTCTTCGACTTCATCTGGGATACGCAAATCAGCATCAACATGCTCCACCTCAACAGGAATCTCTCCCTATTCTAGCTCTTCATTAGCATCATCGGTTTTCTTGAAGGTCATCTCAGCTTTATTGAAAATTACATCTCGATTGGTGATACACCTCTTGTGACTGGCTCTAGACACCATAGTCTATAAGCTTTGACTCCTTCAGGGTATCCCATGAGCATGCATTTTAAAGCTCTAGGTTCGACCTTGTCTTGCCGAATGTTAGCATAGGCCACACAACTAAATACTCTCAGTTTTTCGAGACTAGGTGGATGTCCCGACCAAACTTCTTCAGATGTCTTCATATCAGTTTTTCGAGACTGATATGAAACCCCTAGCGACCAATATTGCCTTGTATCTTTTCGACGCCACTCCTTCAAATCCTTCCTTAACTTTGAAAATCCATTTACAGTTGACTAACCTGGCTCCAACAAGTTTCTTGATCAGTTCCCAGGTGTTGTTATCATGAAGAGATTTCATCTCATCATCCATGGCCTTCCACCATTCAGTCTTCTTTCAACTCCTCAAAACATCCTTATAGTCTCTAAGTTCTTTGTCGGGAACCTCACTTACCGAGATTAAGGCATAAGCTATAAGATCTGCATACCTAAGTCTCGGAGGTTGCTTGATGACTCTGCTTGACCTGTCTCTTGCTAGCAGGTATTCATTATCAGTCTCCTCATCTTTGACCGTAGCTTCTACTTCTTCTTCGACTTCATCTGGGATACGCAATTCAGCATCAACATGCTCCACCTCAACAGGAATCTCTCCCTATTCCAGCTCTTAATCAGCATCATCGGTTTTCTTGAAGTTCATCTCATCTTCATTGAAAATTACATCTCGACCGATGATACAGCTCTTGTGACTGGCTCTAGACACCATAATCTATAAGCTTTGACTCCTTCAGGGTATCCCATGAGCATGCATTTTAAAGCTCTAGGTTCGACCTTTTCTTGCCGAATGTTAGCATAGGCCACACAGCCAAATACTCTCAGTTTTTCGAGACTAGGTGGATGTCCCGATCAAATTTCTTCAGGTGTCTTCATATCTAACGCAACCGAAGGACATCTGTTTATCAGAAATGTTGTTATCGAAACAGCCTCAGCCTAAAACACCTTCTTTAACCGAACACTAGTCAACATGTATCTAACTCTTTCCGAAGTAGTTCGATTAAACCTCTCTGCCAAACCATTTTGTTGTGGAGTACCTGCAATAATTTTGTGCCCTGCAATACCCGAGGCAACACAAAAACTGTCGAAGCCTCATTGCAAAATTCAAGGCCATTGTCGGTTCTCAACCTCTTGACCTTTCTGCTAGTCTGATTTTCGACCAGAGTCTTTCAACCTTTGAAATTCTCAAAAGTTTCATCCTTAGTCTTCTGGATGAATATCGATAACTTTCTGGAATAATCATAGATTATGGATAGAAAATACCATGCTCCTGAATGCGATGGACACCTTGCAGACCCCCAAAGATCAGCATGGATGTAATCAAGGGATCCATGTGTTCTTTGTTTGCCTTTGTTGACCTTTACTCTACAAGAGTTTCCAAGTACACAAGGTTCACAAAACTTGAGCTTTTCGACTTTGTCTCCACCAAGCTGATTTTGTTTCCCTAATTCGACCAGACCCCTTTCACTGACATGCCCCAATCTCATGTGCCATATTTCTGTCTTCGACAAAGGTTACGTAGATACACAATTTTTCGAACCACTTACAACTTCAGCCTCAAGGGTATACGAGCCTTGTTTCTTCACACCTCTCAAGACTTCCTTTGACCCCTTCATGACTCTTAAGATACTTTTCTCTCCTTGAATCTCACAGATCCAATACCTGTAACTTTGCAAGCTTTGTTGTTTCCCAGCAGCACTGATCCACCATCTTGATCACATAGCTCCTCGAACGATTTTTCTGTTTGGAGTCATGTGCCAAGTGCAACCTGAATCCATAATCCACTATTTTCTTGAGTCGCCGCTCGAAACCACAAGAACATCAGATGAGTCGAAATCATCTTGAATAATGGTTTGTGTTGCCATTATCCTTACCTCCATGATCTTTTAGGCGTTTAGTGTAACACCCCAAAATAATTATAATATTTATTTAATTTATTTATTATAATTATTCGTGATTTTCGGAGAATTTTGATGAAATATTACGACGCTTGGTGTATTTGTATGGTGTGCTGTAGGACATTGATGAGCTAAGGGAATAATGAGAGTATTTAGGTAATAAGTAATGAATTGGAATTACTTTAGTGGAAATATTAATAGAATAATATGAATAATGTTATTTAGATTATTATTATTATTTAAAATAAAAGAGAGTGGAACACAAAGGGCAAGATGGTCTTTTGTCAGGGTATAAGTGAGGGTAAGATGGGAAAATCATAATAAGGGTCCTACAAGCATGTTTGACAAAAAGGAAAAAAGGGAGTTGAGAAGTTCACTTCAGAACGATCGTGTTTTTGGGAGAGCACTCTTAGGAAAGAAGGAGGAAGATATTAGGGCTCAGAGAAACTCTGAAGAACTCAAGAGGAAGATCAGAACTAAGAATTTTAAGGTATGGGGAGTATCGCTTACCATTATAACTGATATAGTGTTAGATGTATGTAGGTAGTTGGGGTTTTAGGGGATTCTGGGGAACATGATGATTATATGACAAATGATGATGAAATTGGTGATTTGGGGATGTGTAAGATGAGAGGAAATGATGAATATGTTGTCTATTATGATGTGTTGTTGTTGTAGTATGATTGCCGTGTAATTGATGTGCATTTTTGGACTGTATGGTATTGAAATTGCAAGATAATTTCGATCTGAACTAATGCATAATCGCAACGGAGAAGTTGCAGTTCTGGTGTCGCCAGGCGAAGCAATTTCGCCCCAGCCTCGCCGGGCGAGAGTAGAGACGAAAGGAGGGTGAAAAATAGGGGCTACTGGAATTTTGTATTGGGGAAAGATTTCGCCCCTGCTTCGCCGGGCGATCCACAGGCGAGCAAACTGCTTCACCGAGAGAGCACCAGGTGAGCAGGAGCAGATGTTTTATTTTATTTTATTGTATTCTATTTTATTTCGCTTTTCGCATTGTCTTGTCCTTATGTTGGCCTTCTGCCATGGGGAAATTGAAGTGTTGTGTTTTAATGATTATAGCATGATGAATTTTGATGTATTATGATGAGTTGTGACGTATGTGATTGATGTTATACTATGATTTTTAGATGAATTCTCATGAATAATTTTGTAACCTTGACGATCCTAGGATGGTTATTTATTACAATGTTTCACATCACGCATTCATAGCATGTTAGGACTTCGGTCCAGTGGTGGCTTCAATCCTATTGTGTGGATTGAAGTGTTTATGACGTGCTCCGATTCCAAGAGGGAATCAATCTTATGGTGGGGATCTTTAGAGGTTGATGGCGCAATGTCCATCAAATTATTTGGTACCCCATGTATGAGTTTATGTTGATGCATTTCATATTATATGGCATCGCATATTTGTGAATAAACGATGTTGTTGATGAAGTTATTTTAATTGATGTATGACGATGATGACATGAATGATGATTATTTTGTTTGACGAATACTATGTGAAATTCCAGTTAAGCAGATCACTAAGATGTCGGACAGAATGTCGTGACACTTGGTCTCTGTTTCTCACATAAGGATAATGAAGAACAGAGTACAAACAGCATATAGTAAACAACACACAAGAACTATTAACCCAGTTTGGTGATTAACAACACCTACGTCTGGGGGCTACCAAGCCAGGAATGAAATCCACTAAGTAGAATTGGTTCTAAGCTAAACTCCAACGTTTACAACTTGACACCTAGAAACTACTCGTACTCGATTTCTACTAAGACTCTCCTAGGCATGAGACCCTTCTTACTTCCCTTTCAATCACAGCAATGACTGAAAAATTCCCTTTTAATTCACGCAATACAAGAGAGGCTCACAAAAGTACAAACCATGTACTCAATAATAGCTGTATATCTTTTATTCTTATCCTAAGTTAAATCCATCCTATTTATATCACTAAACAGAACTGTATTTAGGCTTCAGAATCATAGCAATTCAACTCCACAGAATCTGCGACCTATTCTTCTCTAAAATAGTTTCTTTATTCATAATTTTCCAAAAATGTCTCCACACTCAGAAACAACATATTCATTTTAGAATCACAATCTCTGATTCCTTAATCTCAGATGCCACCTAGGACGAAATCACATTCCTATAAAACTTGGAAAACAGAAACAGTTATTCCAAACTTTAACAGATAAAGATGTTGAATCAACATGATATGACATCTTGCCTAACACCTTAACCTGCAGTTAGTTCAACATGTTAGGGCATCTTGTCCAACATCTTTCTGTTAAGTTAGTTTTACCAAAATTTATGCCAACCTCAAAGGCTTGGACACATCAATCTCCCCCTTTGGCAGATTTTGGCTTAAACTAACTACAATTAACCTGCAGACAAAATTATTCAGAACAGGGAGACCAGATCATCAGAACAGCAGCATAACACAAACTAAACTTTGACTCCCCCTCAACCAATACCTTATTCTGTAAGCAACACCAGCACTACTCCCCCTCAATGGTTAGTAGCAGTCAGCGGTGGTTAGTAAAGTTAGTATTACTCCTCCTTTTCATCTTCCTCATTGTTTTCTTCAGCAGCATGCTTCTCTGTATCTCCATAGTTAGCTCTAATGTCCTTGTTATGCTCAGCAGACAAGGCTTGTATAAGAAGTTCCAATTTGTTCTTCCTGGTCCTGATAATGACATCAAGCTCCCTGCAGATCTCCTTCAGGTGTTGGAGCAGATGTTGAAGCAATATTTAGGACATGCCTTCCAAGAAACAGCTTATAGTGTAGAGTCAGGGGGGGATCCCTTCTCATGATATTATCAATAGGTAGAATTATCCCCGGATTTTGTTGAAGAATCACTCCACAGATGAGTGAAGGAAAGCAAATAGGCATCTTACAGCTGAAGAGGCAGCCTATTTCAGGATTTGTTCTAAGATGTATACACCAAAGTCAAATGGCTTTCTTTTTCCAATAGCATAGATAAACCTTCCAAGCCCAGTTGAAATGGTTGAAGTGTGATTGGTAGGGACCCAGTTCACCGTTCCAATTCTGTGAAGAATGGAATATTTAACACTCAGCTTCCCAGCTGACAATTTCTCTTTGCTAGACCAATTCCTCACAGTATTTCCAGTAATTCCCCTACAAACCTGATAATCAGAGTCTTCAATTTCAGCTTGAGGACCTTCAGGTTTACCAAGGAACTTGTTGATCTCAGCAGGAGAAAATGTCACAACATTTCCCCTGACATATACCTTCAAGCAGTCCTCACTTTTTCGATCATTGCATCCTTCTAGAATATTTACTACAAACTCTTTGACCAGTCTCTCATGGCATGACCCAAATTAAGTGACATTCTTTAACAAGCCAGCATCTTTAATCAATTCTATTACCTCCTTACAATTGAGGGCATTCTATCCCAATTCCCTCTCTAGAGCAACTATTTCGTGATATACAAACCTCCACCTGTTAACATTTACAACATCATGGAATGAGATGTTGTCCATGGGAGCTTTAGGAAGAGTAACAACCTTCTTCTTATAGACTGGTTTCTTAATGGGCATGATGTTCTTAACATCTTTTGCAACATCATAGTCTGACTCAGTGTCAGACTCAACCTTTCTCTTTTTGGACACAACAACAACCTTGCTCTAAGGTCTATGGGGTCCAACTACAGATTTCTTATTTTGCTTGTTAGGGGTGTTTTTATTGTCCACACCCTTATCTTTTATATTCTTCAATCATTCATCCACACTAGGATTGAGACTTGTTGCAATGACTTCATCATCAAAGGTTAAGTCATCTATATTGATAACTTTGTCAGTTACTTCTTCAACAATCCCACTAGATGCCTGTTCTTGAGACACTTTTGTAGATGAGGATGTTCCAACATCTGTCTCAACATTCCTCACCCCAGAGTCAGCAAGGGTGTGCAGATTTCCTTTTGACACTTCATCATCATCTCCACCATTATCAGCATTTCTCTCAATCACATCCTTATTAAGAACTAAGTTTGTTGGCATAATCTGAGCCAGTGGTCTAGTGATTCCAGCAACACTCATTCTATCCCCTTGACTTATGAGTCTATTCACTATTTTGTCAATCGTTTCATTCATGTTAAACTTTTCTATTCCCTTCCTAGGACTAGAGATAGCACCAAAAGTGTTCGAAGGGTATCCTGGTGTAAAGTTCTTTGATCTTCTTACAGGAAGTTTATCCGTTTTGCTTGGGACGATATCAAGAGGAACAACATCAATTGGATCTTCAGCATGCAGCTCTTCAGGTTTTGACCTAGAAACGGATGTCGCTGCAGTATCCTTCTTGGTGATTGTTACTGCGACATCGTAAAGTAAATATGATTTGCCTTCTCTTCAATCTGGAAGTTGAAGGAGTTAGAGAAAATTAGTGTAGAATGAGGGTATCTATTGTTGAAGCGGTTTTGGTTGATTTTATTTTGAAACCATGCATACCCTTGAATAGTGTTCTAACACAACAAGTAAAACCCTAATTTGTCCTTCAATTTTTTTTTTGAATTTTTGTACCACTAGAGAAGTTCAAGATGTCACAGAAGGATGTCACGACATCTATGGTGACATTATGCCATAACAAAACAATTCCAATTCTAGTGGTATGAAAGCAACCATTCTATGCAGTTATTTCTTCAGTTTCTATGATTGAGTCCTTTTTGACAGTATAAGAACATCTATTTCCAACAATTTCATTAATCATAGAGGCTTTTTGAAGAAGATTCTCAATCCTTGATATAGTCTGATGTTGTAATCTCCTATGTGTCATCTTTGTTAACCTTCCAATTTGTAATTCACCCATGTTCAAATCTGAGGAGTGTTTATTAGATTTCTCTGTCTGCAAAGTTGTCCATACATAACAATTATTCTTTGATCTGACACATTTCATGATAATCATATCTTTATCATCGACAACCAAACATTCAAATCGGTGAAGTTGACTTTTAGACCTTGATCGCAAAGTTGACTTATGCTAATCAAATTTGCAGTTAATCCCTTGACAAGCAACACATTGTCAAGTCTAGGATTCCTAGCTTGATCCAATCTCCCAACTCCTTTAATCTTTCCCTTGGATCCATCTCCAATGGTGAAATAGTTGAAGGAGTGAGGCTTCATGTGTTTTGAACAACCACTATCAAAGTACCACTTTTCTTCAGTGTACCCTTTTTGCGGGGAATGAGCTATTAGGACCACATACTCATTCTTGGAACTCCTTTGCATTCCAGCAATACTAGCCTTAGGGTATCCATGTAGCTTGTAGCAATAACGTCTAATGTGACCATACTTGCCACAATAATGACATTTCCAATCTTGTCTCCTTTTACCTGGGGTATGTTTCTGATGTATGTACTAATGTTGAGACATTCTGTTAGACATCTTTTGTCTTCGTTTGGTCTAATTAAGGCTGGATTCTAGATCTATTTTCATGCTTATCATTACTTGATCATTGTAGCCGAGTCCTCTGACATCTCTAGCATTCCTCCCAACCTGTAGTATCTCATCTAGTATATCAGAACTGTTGTTGAGCATCCTAACCTTTTTGGTTACATTGTCAAGTTTGTAGTTAAGCACAACAACTTCCTCTTTAAGATTAGAAATAACACCAAGATGTTTTACTCTTTCAGCCTCAAAGAGCATAATAATCCTATGTTGACATTCTCCTAGCTGGAAGACTTCAGCAGATCTCTTATAAAGCTCCTTAAAGAATTTGATTATATCATTATATGATAGATCTCTAATTTCAGATTTTATATCAGAGTCAAATACTCCTGTAAAAGCAGAAACTTGTTTTGGTGATTCTTCATCCCTTGCAGAATCATCTGCATACCAAGATGTTATTGTAGCGGAAAAAATCGTGAGTGTAAGTTATTGATTAACTTAACTCGAAAAGCAAAAGTCGCCAACACACTTTTATTTTATCTAGAAGGAAAGGAAAAAGAACGAACAAAACCTAAACAAGTTCTGAATAAAAACAAGTAAAAGAGACTCGATAAGGGGGTTGGTTACGCTAAGGGAAGGTGTTAACACCCAAAATGTCTTTAGTACTTTATAGGAACCCTTTGGAATCTCTACGCTTTTTGGTTTGAAAAAGTTTGCTTGAAAAGAGATTGAGGAGATGAGAAGAGAAGTATTTTTTTAGATTTTTGTTTTTGGAGAGACTTATCGCCTCATGCCTACATACCCACAAAGTGAAATATAGGATCAAAACCTTGTAGTTCGTGGTACAAATAACATTGATTTTTAAATGTAAAGACAAGTCGTTATTTCCAAGGGAATAATTCCGCTTAAAGAGATGAATCATGTCTAAACTTATGAAAAAGATTTGAAGGAGAGAGTGCTTAAGGCACAAAAACAGTTTGAATGAGTTTGAGTGCTTTTCAAAGTCTTTTGAAATGGTCAAGGTATTATTAACATTGATTGACATTTATTAAAGAAAAGTAAGTTTTGAAAATCACTTGACAAAAGTCATGGTTTTTTATGAAAGCGGTTTGAGTTTTGAAGACAAGAAGGTTTTCAAAAAGGGAGAGGAGATTTTTGAAAATTAAAGAAGGATCTTACCATAAAGTAAAAGTTATAAAGTAAAAGTTAAGGATAAGAAAGATCTTACCACATATGTAACAATCTTCACCATAAACCAAGCAAAAGCACAAGGCTCCAAAGTCTTCAACCATAATTCCAAAGCAAAGGAAAAATGTCATAGTTCTAAGTCCAAGGATCCAAGAATAGCATTGAAGTCCAAGGTCTAGGTTCAAAATTCCATGTCCAATGCAAAGGATAGTAGCCATAGTCCAAGATTAGAAGCACCAGTTTTTATAGGTTTTGGCCTTTATTAATGTTTTTTGATCCAAGTGGACAAAGAGAAAAAGGCATAAGCATAAGCATAAGGTCCAAGTGGACAAAGTGAAAATGACAGAAGCATAAACATGATATGATATAATGAGCAATGAGCAATAAAAAATAAGGATATAAGGAATATTCGGGAAAGCGTCGGATGTTAAAATAAGGAAAAGAGTGTTATGGTGCTTTTAAGAAGCCTGAGGGTCCTTGTATAAAGCCCAAGAGGAGGCTAGGGGAAACATTTATGAAGCATGTGGGTCCAAACCTAAGAAAAGTTCAAGGAAGGTTTCACCGGGAATAATCCTTTCTTTGTTGAACAGTTTTAGGGTTTGAGGAAATTCAAAAGATGTTTCACCAGGAATAATGCCTTTCTCTGTTCCATATAGAATAAAGCCCAAGAGGAGGAAGACTGTATTGGAGGAAGTTTCTTATGAAGGAACTAGTTATTGACTAAGTTGTATAATAAGGGATCCTTATTCTTTGACCTAAATCTAAAAAGGGATCCTCTTAGTACCAGTGTATTTGAATCTTCTTTTTCTTAAAAGGGTGTGATAAGAATATCCAGGAAAACATCGGATGGAAGGAGAGACGTAAAAAATAAAAAGGTTGTAAATATCCGGAAAAACGTCACATTGAAAGAGATAAAAATAAAAAGGTCCCTCTCTAAGATCTGACGATCTTATGCCTACCTATTCTCAGCGGTATCTTGAGAAATCAGAGCCGTCGTAGTTCACCCTTATGGGGTGTGAACTATAGAAAAGAAAATTTAAATCGCACGATGGCGAGAGGGGAAATCTAACCTAATATTATCATGCTTGGTTGAATATCCTAATGTCTGTCTTACTTCAAACCTAATCGAAAATTAAGTTTGAACTAAGGAATCCTAAGGGAGTATGCATACATGGCAAAACATCACGGAATAAATGAATACACGGCAAAGCATCGTGACAGATAAAATATACACGGAAGAACATCGTGAAACAGATTAAACTGACCAAAAGATACAGAATACGCATGGAAAAACATCATGGTAATCAGACAACAATAATCAACTAAAATGCAGGGAAAAACATCATGCAATCAGCAGACATAGATATGCGGCAAAGCATCACGAATAACAAATAACAGATATATGTGGAAAAACATCACAGTGAAAAAAATAGAAAGCACACGGAAAAACATCGTGACAGATAAAATATACATGGATGAACATCGTGGAGGAAATGAATACAAGGAAGAACATCATGTGATAAATTATACACAGCAAATCATCGTGTGTGAAATTGACTACATGGAAAAACATCATGTAAAATCAACAAGCACATACATGGCAAAGCATCATGTAGTCAAATTAAAAGAAATCAATAAGAGCATGGCAAAACATCATGGTCATCAAGAATTAATCAATGGAAAAGCATCAAGATTTAATCATTAAACTTAAATCGAAAAATGTGTATTAGCAACTAGGTCCAAAGGCCCAAAAATAAATAAAAAACCTTAATAATATGATAACAATATTAATAATAGTAATTAATAATAATAATAATAATAATAGAAATAATAAATTTGCTTAGAACTAAAGTCCAATTAGCAATTAAAATGTCCAATTAGCGATCCAAATGTTAAAACCATAAATGGACCAGACTCAATAAAAAAATAGAAACACAATTAAGAGTTCATAAAAACATATATATTAATTGTAATAAATAATAATTAATAATGCTAAATATTACAAAAATTAAAAAATAAAATATAAAAGTTTTAAAAATTGAAATGGAGAGAGAGAAATATTTGACGGACATACCTCTCTTTTTTATCATAACCAGTTCAGTAAAACATATTAGCCACTTTCTCTTCTTTGTTTATTCTTTTTTAAATAAGAATTAATAAAATTAATAATAATAATAAAAAGGGAATAAAAAGGAAAAAAAAACTAAAATTCTTTATTAGTTGTTATTTCATATATGAAAACAAGATCTTAACATATATAACTTAACACTAATAGAATAAAAATGTATACGTAAATTAAATTAAACTAAACAAAAGGGTACTTACATAGTGGTCTTGGTGATGTTGACATGAGAAATTGAAAGTAAAAACTAGAAATATGTATGTGAAGAAAAATTTAGTGAGGGAAGAGATTTGAGAAAACAACTTATGTGTATTTGTTTTGGTGTGGTTTGTAATAAAATGTATGCATCTATTTATAGGAAATTAGAACTTGTTGATCAAGCAAAAGATGTAAGCCATGACATATAGAGGAAATTTTTTGTGGCAAGAACAATGATGAATCTTGAATATTTGATCAAAGTTTGTTAAGACATTAATGCTTAGATTCCAAAAATTCAAGATTAATGATGGAGTTTGAAAACAATTTGTGAAGAATTATTTAAAACATGATTATATAAAACAAATGGTGATAATTATAATTGAATTAGGACAAAAAAATGCTTTTGAATATTGACCAAAAAGATTGAATATTGAACAAAAAGATTGAATATTGAAAGTGATGATGAAGTGAATTTAATGAGTTTGGAAATTGGAACAAGATGTATTGTTGAATGTTGGAATGATATATTTGAAAATTAAAATTGAACCTTTTAATGTTGAATGCATTGAAGGTGTTAGGATGTGATGATGAATTTTGAAAAAGATTATGTTGAATGAAGAAGTGAAATATAACAAAGTTTGAAAATTGAGTAAAAATATGGAATGTTGAAAATGGGATTCTTTTTGCTAATTCGAATGACGCAAAGAATCTTAGATTGCATGCAGATGAAAGGACTTGTGATGGAAACATTTTCCATGCTGCTGATTCGTTGCCATGGAAGAAAATTGATTCGTTGTTTCCAAATTTTGGAGTTGAGCCAAGAAACCTTAGGCTTGGACTTGCCACCGATGGAATGAGCCCCTTTGGTAATCTAAGCACTAATCATACTTCGTGGCCTGTTCTTCTCACTATTTACAACTTATCTCCTTGGTTGAGTATGAAGCGCAAGTATATATTGTTAATTATGATAATTTCTGGACGACGACAACTTGGTAATGACATAGATATTTATCTAAGTCCATTAATTGATGATTTACGAATCTTGTGGGATGAAGACGTTGAAGTTAATGATGCATATTCTGGGGAAAAGTTTAAGATGCGTGCAATGTTATGTTTCACAATCAACGGCTTTCGTGCTTACGGTAACTTGGCTGGATATAGTGTCAAAGGACATAGAGCGTGTCCTATATGCGAAAATGATACATGTTATCACCAACTTGAGTTTGGAAAAAAGACTGTTTACCTTGGGCATCGAAAATTTCTAAAACCCGATCATCCTTATCGTAGATTGCTGAAGGCTTTTAATGGAGAGCAAGAGTTTGATGAGGCACCTGAACCTTTAACCGAGGAAGAAGTTTATCAACAGCAGGAACACATTAATGTTGTCTTTGGGAAGAGAAAAAATGAAAAGGGGGAAGTTGCGAAAAATATTTGGAAAAAGAGGTCCATCTTCTTTGATCTTCTATATTTGTCAAGTCTTGATGTTAGACATTGTCTGGATGTGATGTATGTGGAGAAAAATGTGTGTGATAGTTTGATTGACACACTTCTAAACATTCCAGGCAAGACTAAAGATAGTAAGACTTTCCGTCTTGATATGGAGCTGATGGGTATATGAAAACCGTTGGCTCCAATAGATAAAGGAAAAAGAACTTATCTGCCTCCAGCATGTCACACACTTTCTAAAAAGGAAAATAAAATTTTCTACGAGCATTTGCAAGGTATTAAAGTGCCACAAGGTTACTCATCAAACATCAAGAAACTTGTATCAATGAAAGATCCCAAGTTAATTGGTTTAAAATCTCATGATTGTCATGTATTGATGCAACAACTTCTACCAGTGGCTATCCGTGGGATCCTACCAAAAAATGAGAGAGTAACTATAACGAGATTGTGCTCATTCTTCAATTCCATATGTAATGAACTTATTGATTTCAAAAAATAGATGAATTAGAAGATGAGACTGCCATAATCTTGTGTCAATTAGAGATGTATTTTCCTCCATCATTTTTTGACATTATGGTTCACTTACTTGTTCATCTAGTCAGATAAATTAGAATTTGTGGTCAAGTTTATTTAAGGTGGATGTATCCAATAGAGCGATATATGAAGATATTTAAAGGATATTCGAAGAATCATCACCGATCAGAAGCTCGATTGTTGAAAGATACATAACAGAAGAAGTTGTTGAGTTTTGTACAAACTATTTGTCGAACGCAAATTCTATAGGAATTCCAATTTCTCATCATGCTAACACAGACGGAAGAGGTATTCAAGGTCTAAATGTTAAGTCAATGGATCGGGATGTAGTTATTCAAGCACATTTCTAAATATTGAATAATATAGATGAAGTTCAACCTTTCATAGATACTCACAAAAGACGTTTGAGGAAAAAATATCCCGAATGAGTGACAAGTTGTTATTGATAGAGCATAACAAGAGATTCATAGAATGGTTTAGTAAAAGAGTATCAAATGATCGTAGTGCATCCGAGATACTTAAATGGTTGTCGTACGAGCCAAAATTTTGTGTCATTACTTGGACCGCATACGACATTGGTCATTATACCTTTTATACAAAATCAAAATATGATCTTAGTACAATGTAAAATTGTGGGGCTATGGTTGAAGCCGAATCGATGTATTTCTCTTGTTCGAAAGATAAAAATCCTGTATTGACAAATACCGCGTTTTATGGTGTCATTGATGAGATTTGGGAGATTGATTATGTTATTTTCAAAGTGGCTTTATTTAAATGCTAATGGGTTCCCAATAAGAGTAATGGTGTACACATTGATGACTTTGGATTCACACGGGTCGACCTTGGCAAGGCATCTTTTATGACCTAACCATTCATCATGGCTTCTCAAGCAAAACAATTTTTCTATGTTACCGACCCATCGGACATATTGGGGAAATGGTCAATCGTTCTCCAAGGAAAACACATTCCTCTTAGTGATGGAAGTCTTGATATTCCGTCCACACCTTTTTACCCAAAACAAGTCCATACCTCATATGATGAAGTTGAAGGAGATGTCGTGCACGCTATTCGAATCGATCATGAAGAAGGCATATGGGAAAATTAACAAGTACATAATTTAGTCTTTATTCATAATATATTAATTGTATGCTATAGTGTCTAAATATTTTTACTTACAAGTATAATTATTTGAAATCATAGGTCTTTAGAGTCAAGACACCAAGAGACAAGAAACCAAAATACCAAGTTACAATTATGTGATGTTATGTACTGTGTTAACTATAGGTTGTTTGTTCTGAAAAATTGTAAGATATTTGTTAAAATTGAATATGATACAACTATGTGATGTTATGTAATGTGTAAACTATAGGTTGTTTGCTCTAATAAATTGTAAGATCTTTGTTACAATTAAATATGATACAATTATGTGATTTTATGTAATGTGTAAACTATAGGTTGTTTGTTATGATAAATTGTAAGATATATGTTACAATTGTATATGATACAGTTATGTGATATTATGAATATGATACAATTAAAATTATTATGATTACTTTATCACAAATGTTAGTTGTATTTTCTGCTGTGATATGGTGAACAATAATACAAGTTTAAAAAAGGGATTAATTATAAAATCAGTAATCTTTTTCTTAATTCTGCAGAATATGTAACAATGGTTATACATCCTAACTGTAATAATATCTTATGCTTTATCACAACGGTTGTCTGTATCAACCATTGTGATAGGTAGCGCTCTTTCCAGTTTAATACAACAGTTACTGGTCCGTGATTGTAAGTATCATATATACAATGACACTCTACATAAAAACGTCTTTGCACGCGTGATTACATACCTTTCCCAACTGTTGTTAAATGGGGTTTTCTGTAGTAGTGGTGAATTTTTATCTGTTATCCACAAGGACAAAAAGGATGAAAAGTTTACAATTCAAAGACTTATAAATGCTGCATATCGAGACATGTACAGTTTTATGAGCATATCTTTTCTTACCGTGTTCAAGTTCAAGAAAATAATGAGTCTACTAATTTTAAAAATAACTCATCAAGTGATGATAACCTCAATGATGAGTATTCACTCTATAATGTTGAAGAATTGGATGTACAAATCCTTGGGAAAATTTCTCATAATGACCAAACATCAGGTCCTATAGAAATTTTACCTATTAAGGAGCCTGAATACACAAATCAAATTGAGAGTTAGCCTATAGAGCAAGAAAATGTATCCATAGATGACGTGAATGAGGAAGTCACAAATGATTATGAAAAAGAATTATCAAGTGAAAGTGAAAGAGAAGTCTCAAATGAATGAAGGGGGACCTCATAACATGCAATGCATAAGACCACCTATGAATTATCTAAAAGACTATGATTGTGGAAAATGAAACACAAACCCCAACTGCATGACATCAATTCTAGAGTCCTCGCCAGGTAACATATATCCCATCTCAAAATTCTAAAATATGATAAGTTTTAACAAAATCATAGAGTTTACCTTGCACCCATCACTAATGACAAAAAACTTGAATCATATACCCAAGCAGTCGAGCACACTATTTGAAGGAAGGTCATGACAAAAGAAATCAAGGCTCTAGAAGACAATGATATATGGGAACTAGCACATTTACCGCAAGGAAGAAAACTGATAGGATGTAGATGGGTGTACAAAATCAAACATAAAGCTAGAAGTGATATTAAAAAGTACAAGACCAAATTTGTTGATATAGGTTACACAAAAATAAAAGGTGAGGACTTCAATGAAACTTTTGAAACATTTGCCAAGATGATCATTGTCAGATGCTTGTTAGTAGTTACAGTAGCGAAAGGATGGAAATTACATTAAATGGATGTTAACAATGCCTTCTTGCATATAGAATTTACAGAAGAAGTATATATGAGTCCTGCGCAAGGATAAAAAGTTCCAAACAAAGATTTTCTATATATATTAAAGAAGTCATTGTATGGCTTGAAACAAGCATCTAGAAATTGGTATAGCAAGTTATATCAATCTTTGGTAAAATATGGTTTCCAAGACAATCACTCTAATCATAGTCTATTTAATTATTCACATCGATCAATTTTTCTTGTTGTTTTGATCTATCTTGATGACTTGATCATTGCTAGTAATGACCTTGAGGCTTGTGATCAGTTTAAGCAATATCTCAGTCAATGTTTCCGCGTGAAGGATCTTGGTTCGCTTAAATACTTCCTACGCCTGGAACTAGCACAAGGCTAAGAATGGATATTCCTTTGTCAAAGAAAATACACCTTGGACATTCTACAAGAATGTGGAATGCTTGGTTGTAACTGATCTTTGTTTTCAATGGAACAAAATCACAAACTTGCTTTACCTAAAGGATCTCCACTCTTAGAACCGTCAAGGTATATGAGATTAGTTGGACGCCTGATTTATTTAACTATCACTGGGCTTGAATTAACCTAGTTCGTTCATATTTTAAGTCAATTCATGCAAACTCCACTCCAAGACCAATGGGATGTTGATATGCGAATCTTACGATATCTCAATTCTTCTCATGGTCAAGGTATCATTCTTCCACAACACAATGATCTACAACTAGTTGGCTACCGTGACTCAAATTGAGCATCGTGTCCCATTACAAGAAAGTCCATATTAGGTTATCAAATGAAACTTGGCAATGCTCCAATATCATGGAAAACAAAGAAACAAGCCACAGTTTCTCGATACTCAATTGAGGCTGAATATCGTGCAATTAGACATGCCACATATGAAATATTATGGCTATGTAATTTGTTAGACTTTGAAACTTCCATGCATCAAACTCATGCTTCTGCATTGTGACAATCTAGCAGCGTCTATTATAATATATTAAAACTAAACCTCACATTATTATGTTGACAACTCATTCTCTTACTCGCCACCTCACTAAAAATTTGATGTGGCACTCTTTAAAACACAACATTCAAAAACATCTATTATTTATTTTAAAAAAATGTAATGTTTCATTTATACATTTCATTTAATTAAAACACTTATATTTTCATATTCCATTACTAATCCCCTTCTATTACTCTAACTAAAAATAATGTAAATTCATTAATTTATTTCTTTTGCTTCTCCATTTCATATATAATGTTATATACTTTTACAAATTGTACATCCATGATACATCGAAACACATTATTATAAGTTACATACATTTACAAATTATATATCTACCATACATCAAAATTCAAACTATTAAAATTTCGTTCTATTTTCTATTGCACACACTAATTTCTTATTAAAAAATTTAAATTTATTAGTTTTTAAATAATCTATTATAATATATTAAAACTAAGCCTCACACTATTATGTTGACAACTTATTCTCTTACTCGCAAAAAAATTTTAAGATTTGATTCAATTCTTACAAAAATTTAATTAATCAATTTTTAAATAAATCAGTAAAAAAATATGAGATCTAATTTAATTTCTATAAAAATGAAAATAATTTTTTGTCTCATAATAATAATTTTAAAGAGATAAATGATTTCGTAACAACAATTATAAAGATACAATTTATTTTATTTTTTATATTAATTATTATTTTTGCAAGTATCAATTTTGTAACAATAACAAGAACGAAAAACCACATTAAAATGCTTAAAATAAAGCTGTCAAAGAATGTTTTTAAATAGGCAACCAAATATTTCAATATTATTTTTAAAATATAACTTTTAATTATAAATGCGATTATATGTTATAAAATTTAACTTTAAAGATTAAATCTCATTATAATGCTAAAAAAATTATCAATCAATTCTTTTAAATTTAATTTATAATTCTTAAATAGTATTAAAAATTATTTCTAATTATTTCTAATATATTATCTTGAATAATAATTGCAGAGACATATTACAAAATCAAAACATTCTTTTTCAACTATAACTTATAATTCATTATATAATATTGTCCTATAATATATTGTAAAATTATAAATAACTGAAATTAAATAGATAATTCAATTGAATTAAATCAATTGTAAATATTGTAAATTAATGATCCATTAAATTCTAAAATTTATAATATTTTTTAAAAAAACTTATCTAAGCTCCGCACTTCGTGCGGGTCTTAATCTAGTTTTATATAATTACAAACTCGGTCTTCTATAAATAAACAAAGCACATTGACATTCATTGTCATTTTAAGGTAACACATACAGTCAGGTGCCATCATCACAACTTAGTTGTCCACCAAACAACAAAATGCTAAAAAGATT
Source organism: Lathyrus tuberosus (assembly GCA_022829125.1). Taxonomy (NCBI): domain Eukaryota; kingdom Viridiplantae; phylum Streptophyta; class Magnoliopsida; order Fabales; family Fabaceae; genus Lathyrus; species Lathyrus tuberosus. The sequence goes on along the minus strand of JALAZF010000428.1, from coordinate 3,253,032 downwards.
TCTAAGTTCCTAGGCATGAAAGTTTTTCAAGACCCCATGTTCAAGTTGAGTGTTCATAATCCTCACCCTCCAACTTAAGAAGTATTAGAGATAAATTTTAATAGGTTATTATTAATTTGTTAGAGTTAATCCTATTTTCATGTTTTGAAAGTTAGATCATCAACATATATATAAAAATATGTCATATGTCATAAAAACAATAAAAATACAACATAATTTTCAAATTAAATTTCTATTAAAAAATTTGTTATCCCCTATATATTATGCACGCACAAATCACAACTTAAAATATGGCCTCCTTTTTTCAATCCTTACAAGTGTGTTCCTTGCGGCCCTTATCCTTATTCCTCGTGGCCTTTCTTTTTCTTTGTCATCTATTATTCATCGGCTATCTCTTTTAAATCCTCATTAACCATCACCACCTGATAATAGAATTTATCTACTTTATGCATCTTCACCCCGTCCTTACAAACCACCAACTGATTCTAAGCCGCCATATTGGAAAATTCCAGTAGATAAGATTCATATCTAAATCACGCATCCAACAAGGAATATCTACTTAGTACTTAGTTACCCGTGCTTGACTTTGTTTATCTACTTATGGGTTTAATCCCTTTGTTTTATATTCTATTAAATATATGTTGTATTAATATAAATCATGAGAGAAAGCTGTGCTTTGTGCTCCAATTTAAAAAAAAAAGTCATAATTGTGCTTGACGCATATAAAATAATAACAAACACATTAATTAATCTAATTAATATTATTAAAAAAAGTAAAAAAGATAACAAATAATAGATTAATAAAATATATCACACTAAATTTTTAAAAAAAAAATATTAAAGATTGTAAATTAAATTCAAAATCCGAATTGAGCTGAAAGCTTTCTCAAAATGAGATATAAGCATATCCAATAATATTTAGATTTTTGTTGTTTTTTATTTTTCCGGATAATTTTGAAGTTTTAGTTTAAATCGGTTAGAATCACAATTCCACATTTGATACTAACACAATCTCAAAATCATATTTATCTATCATATAAGAAAAAAAGGTGGTCTTAAAAATCCCTAATTACTCTTATGAACCCATAATCTGCCACTTGGCAACTTAAATTAACAATAATCTGCCACTTGGCAACTTAACCAATTCTAATCTATTTAATAAAATTTAATAAATTAATTAATAAATTAATAAATAATATAACAATTATTACCCCTAATTTCTTTAAGTTTGTTTTTCTGCACAAAAACATAACCACCATCCTTTTGTTCACGATCAAGACACTTCTTCACGCATCATTCATCAACCGTCTCTCTCACCCATTTCAACCACTTCTCACCCATTGCAACCACGATTTCTTTTGAAAACCACCGCCCCTTTTGAAACTCAAAATGCTTATAGTCAAACGCATCCACTTTCATCAATAAGTAAGTTTCTTTTACTGTGATTCAATTTGGGGTTTTGATGGATTTCCTTTTCTGTTAGTTGATTGAGTTTTTGTGTTTTGAATTTGATTAGGACTCCACCAAAGATCCCACATGTGCACATTCCTAAGTAACCTGTTTTACAGATTGCCTATTGTAGCGAGCGATTTTGGACGCGGTTCTTAAGCGCTGGTCGCTCTCTGCGGTTTGAGCTTACTACAGGTCGATTCATTTTTTATCCTATTAAAGCTGATGAAGGAAGGGAAATAGATGTCTCCAATTAACCCTGCTTTGCATACTAAGTTTAAACAGCGGTCTGTTAGGTTACGGATGCTATCAATGTGGGGGGCCTTTGTACTGGTTATTTGTATTTTTGCCAATACTGTTTTCTTCTTCTTTTTTATCTAGACAGAGGGTTTCTGGCGGGGAACAAGGATTAGGATGTTAGGACTGATGCTTTTTGAATTACTGCTTTTGATTGATGGAGATATGGGATTTTGGGTTTTTGTTTAGTGTGCTCGCTAAGATCTTTTCTTTCGATCTTATGCCTACGTATTCCCGTTTACCGAAACAGGGAAATCAGAGCGTTCGTAGTTCCTCCTATTCTATGGGAGGAAATGGGTTTTTGGTGTCTTGTTCAAAGCCCAAGACGTGAAGCCAAAGGTAGTTTGTATCTTGTTCAAAGCCCAAGATGTGAAGCTGAAGGGTTTATTTGTGTCTTGTTCAAAGCCCAAGACGTGAAGCTGAAGGACCTCGACTTTAGAGAGAATTTGTCATCTCTAAAGAGGGGGGTTGTATGTCACAACTATTTATAAAGGAGAATTACTTTAATCGGGATACATGGATCCTAGCAATGCCATAATTTCCTTTATAGGGGATTTCAACCTGAAGGAGAAGACTTTAACTCAGTGTAGAGCAATGCTATCTTTCCTTAGGAATTTCTCATGCTAAAAGAGGGACAGTGGCATGGATGTAGATGATCCAGAGGCTTGCCGCTTACAGCAATTAGATGAAGGGGAAGGAGTTGTTGATGTTTGTGTACTGTGAACGAGGCACAACTTTGATGCTAAAAGATTAATTGGATTAACCAGTGATTTTCTTATACAAAGCCTAAGAGGAGGCTATTATGTGTCTCGTACAAAGCCCGAGAGAGAGGCTAAAAGGTTTTGACTCGACGATGGAGTCTTTTGGTGTCTCGTATAAAGCCCGAGATTGAGGCTATTTGACTCAACAAGAGAGTTTTTGTATCTCGTACAAAGCCCGAGATGGAGGCTAAAATTTGTTTGACTCCGCTGGGGAGGATCATTGTACAAAGCCCAAGAGGAGGCTATGGTTACTGTTTCAGTTGAGTGACAGGTTCAGTATACTGATTTAAAAGAGAAAATCAGTTCTTATATGAGCAACACTGTCCTCATGGATTTGATTCAAGGACCCGGGTTATTCCTGTTCTTTAAGGAATCAGGAAATCCGAAGGGTATTGAGACTATCCAAGTCTACGGGTTTCCTTCCTATTTAATGAAGGGGTCAATTGAGAATGTCTTTGAGACTCAAGGAAATTAGACTGTCCAAGTCTAGGGTTTTATCTTTTGTACCATGTTTTGAGAAACAGTAGTAGACTCTATGAAAGGACTGTTCTATGCAGATGATTAAGTTCTGTTCCTATACCCCTAGGAGGTCGTCGAGACAATTTGTACGAAGCCCAAGAGGAGGCTGGAATCTTTTAAGAAGCCGATCGGTCCTTGTACGAAGCCCAAGAGAAGGCTATCATTCCCGGAATAAGAGATCATTATACGAAGCCTAAGAGGAGGCTGTGAATACTTCTAAGAAGCCGTAGGGTCCTTGTACTAAGCCCAAGAGGAGGCGGGGTTACTTTTAGGAAGCCTGTGGGTCCTTGTACGATGCCCAAGAGGAGGCCGATGCTTTTAAGAAGCCCGTGGGTCCCCAAACCCCGATAAATTCAAGGAAATGCTATTCACCGAGAATAGATCAAAGTCAGGAAAGTTTGAGAATTTGGAAGAAACTCAAAGATGCCATTCACGGAGAATACATTCATCTCCGGGAATAGAGTTTCTTGACAATTCCTAATGAGGACAGTCGAAGAGAAGACTATATCTGGTGATCCTATTGGGGATCTAGTTGTCTATTTCTATGAATAAACGAAACGGCGTCACCTAGTTCTAGACGTAGTTGCCAGGGAAACTCTAAATATCTATACTATTATTACATAGTTGATACGAGTTTATGAAAGAAGACTTACAGTGAAATAGCCCCACAATACAGTTATATGTATATGAAAGCGGTAAATGAAAGCAATAACCACTTACTCGGTTGTAGAGCTTCCATGCTGTTTGGTTAATTGTTCAACAAAGATAGATTGAAAACAACAATATATTCAAAATCAAGGGAGAAAGTGCTTCGAAAAAGAAAGATTTGGGGCTTACAGCTCAAGGAGAGGCCCAGGGTTTTATCAGTGAGCGCACTGTTTGAATTTGTACAGAGGGACTTATACAAGTGACTGGGGCCCAAAAAGGTTTTATGTACAAAGGGATGGGTCTTACACTCACTCAAGAGGCCCAAAAGTTTTAAAGAAAAAGAGTGGGGCTTATAACACGAGGGTAGGCCCAATTGATTTTTCCGTTTAAAATGGCGATTGCGCCGAGATTTTCTTTTAACGCAGAGGGACTTATACAATAAGTGAGGCCCAAAATGATTTTGGTTAAAAGGGGGTTGGGTCTTACACTCTATTAAAGGCCCAAAGTGTTTTGAATGGGTCTTATAGCTCGAGGAGAGGCCCAAGGTTATTTTTCAAAAGGCGACGATCGCGCCGTTTGTTTTTTACGGTGTCGGGAGTTATACAATACACTGAGGGTTGAATTAATCCAAAAACCATAATTTGTTTTCAAAAATGTATTTAATTGAATAAAAATTCAATTAAAATGATCAAAATTGTTTAATATGTGAAAAACAAATTGTGATCTTGGATTAATGCTTCAAAAATTAAGTATTGACCTACAAAATAATTAGAAAGCATTAACAGTTGCAAAATCAATGTGGAAAAAATATTTAAAATGTCAAAAACAATTAAAATATTAATTCTTTGCACAAATATCAATTATATGAAATAAATAATATTTTTGGGATTTTTTGGGAAATTAAAATATTTTAACATTTTTGTGAATTATTAAAAAAAGAATCAACTCAAAATCATTAAAACTCAGAGAGAAATTAATTTTTGAATCAATTAAAGAAAAATCACAAAATTCAAATATTTGAAAATTCAAAAAAGGCGCCAAGAACAGCTGAAGAACACGCACTTGTTCTGGGTTTGGCTGATTTGCATTTTCTATCCAATCTCCCTGAATACTTGATTATAACATGCAATCCACATATCATTATGCTCGTCTCAACCTCACGATCATGTCTATGTCCATTAATTTCATTTAAATTAAAAATATAACAGGAAATCATGAAAAATCCTCAAGAACCCTAATTTCTACATGAAGGCTAGGATTTTTGATACACGATTCAAACAATGCAATTAATTGAGGGAAAACATTCCATGCATGATTATGAACATATGGCCAAATTATTGTGCAGCAAAAATTGCATGGATCATAGAGTTAGAAGAGCTCGTGCTTACCACTTGCAGCTGGTGATCTTGATTTGTGTTGGAGGTGTTACAGCTAGGTTCCAATGATCTGGATAGCTTCCCTAGGTGCCAAGTGATGTGTCTGAGTGCTTGGAATGGATTGAAATGGTTTGGAGTTAAAGATGGCACCTCAACTGCAAAACTGTTAAGAACTTGAGCAATTGGCTGGTGATTTTATGAAATCAGTGTTCCAGATGTTATGTGAGTGTTTGGATCACTTCTATATGATGTATGTGAGGTGTGTGAGTGACTGGTTTGATTGGAAAAGCTCTCAAACTCAAAACCCGATAGCTACCTTGCTAAGAAAGGCATTTTTGCCAAGAGAAAGAGATTTTGAGGAAAGCATCTGTTAGATGGCTTTGGTGTACTCAAACTGATCACAATTGAGCTCTATTTATAGTAGAGAAAGTTTGTTTTGTAAGGCATAGTGAATGGCAACTGGTAAGTAGGTTTGGCCAATGTTGTCCAATGGAAATCCAAGTCTCCTCTAGCCATTGACTAGAGGTTAGGGCACAGAGTTTTGGTTCCCTTGGTCTTGGATAAGTCTTGACTGATTTCAGATGAGAATGGCTCAGTCCATGCCACCTTGATGCTTCCATTGAATGCTTCAATCCAAATTTGGAGTCTTGTCCCTATTTTGGCCATTCTAGGTTCAACATGCTATTTCTTGTTCCCTGGACTTTGGAGGCTTGGCTCAGTGATTGTCCCTTTTAGATTCAATCCTCTGAGGTGTCCAAGTGGATAGGAGCATTTGAATTTGGCTGATTTTTGGCAAATCGAGCAAAATGCAAATTCTGCCTTGCCTTTGACAGATTTCAGCAAGGCAACTTGCCAATGTCATATCTCATGGTGTAAGTTGAATTTGGCAATGTTCTTGACCATTTTGGAAAGCCCTTACATGATACAACAACTGTTTAAACATGTTTAGTTTTGATCTCTTTTGAATCTAAGTGAAAAATCCCCCTACATTTGGCAAAAAGTGAAGGCAGATTCTGACTTAGTGAAATTTTCACTAATTGTTGGAAAAAGTGACATTTTCACTTTTCAGCCATTTTGATCACTCCATAACTCAAAATCCTTAATGAATTGGACTTAGGTCTAGTTGAAGTTTTTGTAGAGGGTAATGAGGGCTACAAATCCATCTTTGGATGAGAAAAAATGGCTTTGTGGTTTAGGAGTTATGATCCTTCAAAGTTGATACCCTTGTCACTTTATTTTTAACTTAGAAAATTTTCTAAGTTTTTATGGTTACCCCTTTTACAAGTTATCCAACTTTTCTTGATTTTTCTTGATGAATGATGATTCAAATCATACATTAACATCATTTTAGGGTTAAAAATCCATTTTGGTGAAAAATCTCAAAAAGTCAAAGTTGACTTTTGTGCATAGTAGACTTTTTATCAGATGAATTCCAAACTGTGCAATTCTTCAGGAAGTCAAAGTTACCTAAATCAAACTTGATGGACATGTTCCATGGGTGTCATAGGGTATATTGAATCATGTATTAGGGCTTGGGAGCATGTCCTGGTCAAAAGTCAAAGTTACAGTTGACTTTTTCCTTAAAACCCTAACTGTGGTGCAGATGAAATTGAGACTTGTTGCTCAAGCTTCTTGGATTAATCCATTGTTCCAAATGGATCAATATAGTTCATTAGAGACCCTTAAACCCTCTCTTGAGGTCTTGGTTCATGATTTGCCCTAAAAGTCAACTTAGGGGTGAATTAGGTCAAGAAACCCTAATTCCTGATTTTTGATGTATGCACCCCCTGAGGCAAAATTGACTTGATGAATGGGTCCATGAGGTTCCATGGAGTATATTAGGTTAGGTTTTGGATCATTGGCTTGTGCCCAGATAAAAAATTCCATCTGGAGGCCCTGGTCGACCAAAACCCTAATTTGGTGACACTGTCGATCTTGAGACTTAATCCACCTAGAAGGGAGCAGCCTTGTGCTTGATCCTTGAAGTGGGAGTCCTTTTGATCCATTATGGATATTTGAGAGGCTAGAAAAGTTGAAGATCATGTCATTCCTTGATTGATCCTTTGTCTAAGCACTCAGAGAGGGCTTGAACCCCTAATTTTGATTGTAGTGAATGCTCACCCACCTTTGGGGAGACTGATGAGGTACAAAGGTACATCCATATTGTGCTGATGATTTGCAAAATGATGGGAAATCTTAGTGGTCAAAATTTGGGGTATGACAGATGCCCCTATTTAATCTTCTTGGACCCGAAGGTGTGAATGACGAAGGTATTCGGGCATTCGGGTTGCAAGAGGATTAAATATCAGAATACCCGAAATTTTGATGGAGTCTATGAATGGTAATTCACGCATTCATCTTCTTTCGCTAAGAAATGATGCTTAGAAAAGGTAAACTTCCCCTCGATCCTGGTCTTCAACCAAGGAACTGGTCTTAGTTTCTGAAATAAACTGCCCCTCTATCCTGGTTTCCTACCAAGGAACTGGTCTTAGTTTCTGAAATAAACTGCCCCTCGATCCTGGTTTCCTACCAAGGAACTGGTCTCAGTTTCTAATTTAAACTTCCCCTCGATCCTGGTTTCCTACCAAGGAACTGGTCTTAGTTTCTGATTCAAACTTCCCCTCGATCCTGGTTTCCTACCAAGGAACTGGTCTTAGTTTCTTTTGTCAATAAACTTAATTGACAAGCGACGCTATGCGTAGCGGTTTTCGTCAAACTTCTCGCAGAATTTTCCTGGGACGATGCCATTTGAGTGGAAAAAGTTTCGATGTCAGACTTGCTGGGGAACCCAGTCGTCTGAATTGTAGAGGTGCACAAACTTCTCTGTTGGAGATGCCATTTGTCGATTCTACTGGGGAAAGCGAGTCTCTTTGAGAGACTGCTGTCGCTTGGGGTCTTTACATCAGACTTTTCTCAGAGATCTTCTCGGAGAAATGCCATATGATGTGATCCAATTTTGAGGTGCTGATGACCTTTTCATCAGTGGTCTTTCGGAGAAAGGCAGCTGTAATGCCAAATCTCTGTTTAGGAGGCTTTCTCTGTGGATTTTCCTTAGTCCGGGAAAGCAAGGATATCATCTTCAATGGCGAAGAGTGATGTTTGTTGAACGTTTTCTCTGGCTTTTCAGAGGTTCAAGTTATCAAAGTTGTCGAGGACCGAACTTCAATCCAGAAATAAAACTGGAGGAGAGAGATTGTTCAGACGTAACACTTCCTGACGGGGAAAGGGCTGACAACTCGATTGAGAAAATTGTTATCACTAGGGGACAAGACCGACTAGAGTGATAGCAATGCAATATGACTGTAAATGCAAATTAATAATGCATGATGTATGTATGTTTATGATGACAAAACTAACGCGACATACAAACTGGCAGGTGAACACGACTGGATACTCGGCCATCGCGGGGCGAAGAAGTACCGTCGGTTCAGAATAGCAATTCCACCTTGCTTAGGAGAGATAGTCCCTGTGGGGAATACCGTTGACCAGCCTTAGGAGATGAGAACTCGGCCGAAGCGTGTCAGACGAAACAAGGTCTCTGACACAGTTGATCCCTTCATTCAGGCGTACTGGGTTAGAAGGAGTACTTTGATTCTGCACTTTGAGGTTCGATTACTTCTGGAGAAGCAACCGATGTTCTTCTGATGTTCAACAGTCAAAAGAAATTGTCGTCTTTATTAAAAAGCAGAAAAAAGTTTTAACAAGTAAATTCATTTTTGTTTTATTTCAAGAATCGTTAATCATGTTAAAAACGTCGTTCTGTAAAGCTAAAACAAATAAGAATTACAAACAAAAGCACAAAGGCTCAAATTTTATTGATAAGATGGAGATCAGCCAAACGCGTGATTCCAAAGAGTATATACAAAGAGTGAAAATGGTAATTTACAGGGAAAAGGGCTACGTTGAAAAATAACGACCACTATCCTTCTACCAACTTTGAATTCGGGGCATCCTGAGCTTCTGTCGAAGATGACCTTGACTGGAATTTTCCTGACGGATGATGTAACTGCTGCTGCTGAGAGACTTTCCTCTGTTGAACATAGTTACTTGCCATTATCCCTAATTTTTGCCTGGATTGTACTTTGATGTTTCCAATCCACCGGGATGATTTTTTTCCATGTCTCTAACTTTTTCCTGGACCGCCCTTTCGGGCTTTCAATCCACCGAGACATTTTTTTTAGGCGAAGTATTTCTTGACTACATCAACATTCGTGGGGTAGGCAAATTCCTCTCCGTCTGTGGTTGCAAGTCTCAAGGCGCCGCCTGAGAAAGCTTTCGCGACCACATATGGGCCATCATAATTTGGGGTCCATTTGCCCCGAGAGTCAGTGAGAAATGATTGTATCTTCTTGAGCACGAGGTCTCCTTTCCTGAAAACACGAGGTCAGACCTTTTTGTCGAACGCCCTCTTCATTCTCTGTTGATATAACTGACCGTGGCATAGTGCCGTTATTCTCTTTTCTTCGATCAGATTCAGTTCGTCGTGTCGACTTTGACACCATTCAGCTTCAGTGAGCTTAGCTTCCATTAATACTCGGATTGACGGGATCTCTACTTCTTTGGGGAGCACTGCTTCCATGCGATATACTAGAGAGAAAGGGGTAGCCCTTGTTGAAGTGCGGACAGATGTGCGCTAACCGTGAAGAGCAAAGGGTAGCATCTCGTGCCAGTCTTTGTAGGTTACAACCATCTTTTGAACGATCTTCTTGATGTTCTTATTAGCCGCTTCTACCGCCCCGTTCATCTTGGGTCGGTAGGGAGATGAGTTATGGTGTTCAATCTTGAACTTAGCGCACAACTCCTTCATCATCTTGTTGTTCAAGTTAGATCCATTATCAGTAATGATCTCGCTTGGAACACCATAACGGCAGATGATATTGTTTTTGGTAAATCGGACCACCACTTGTCGGGTTACATTAGCGTATGACGCTGCTTCGACCCACTTGGTGAAGTAGTCAATGGCTACCAGGATGAACCGATGTCAGTTTGAAGCCTTAGGTTCAATCAAGCCAATCATGTCGATTCCCCATATGGAAAAAGGCCACGGGGAAGAAAGAACTTTGAGATGCGATGGCGGTACATGAATTTTGTCGGAGAATATCTGACACTTGTGACACCTCTTTATGTACTTGTAGCAGTCGGATTCCATTGTCAACCAATAGTACCCTGCTCTGAGAATTTTTCTGGCCATTGTGTGTCCGTTGGCATGAATGCCAAAGGATTCTTCGTAAATTTCTTTTATCAGCATGTCTGCTTCTGGTCTGTTGACGCATTGGAGCAAGACCATGTCAAAATTTCTCTTATAGAGAGTGTCACCGCTCAGGAAGAAGTTTCCAGCCAATCTTCTGAGGGTCTTTCTATCTTTCCTGGATGCCCCGGGCGGGTACTCTTGTTTCTGAAGGAAGCATTTGATATCGTGATACCAAGGTCTGTCGTCTATGACTGCTTCAATCGTGAAGACGTAAGCGGGTCGTTCAAGGCGCATGGTGTCGATCTTAGGTATGTCATTCCATTGACCTACACTAATCATGGAAGAGAGAGTGGCTAAGGCATCAGCCATGTGAATCTCTCTACGAGGGACATGATGAAACTCGACTCTGTTGAAGAAGGGTAGCAACCTTCTTGCATAGTCTTTATAAGGAATCAATCCTGATTGGTATGTGTTCCAATCTCCTTTTATTTGATTGATAACCAGGGCTGAGTCGCCGTATACGTCCAAGTTTTTGATCCTTAAATCAATCGCTTCCTCGAGACCCATAATACAAGCTTTGTATTCAGCCTCGTTGTTCGTACACTTGAACGTAAGTCTAGCAGTGAAAGGAATGTGGGTACCCTGAGGGGTAACAATGATTGCCCCAATTCCGTTTCCGTAATGATTAACTGCTCCGTCAAAGATAAGTCCCCATTGGGAACCTGGTTCTGGCCCTTCACTGGGTAACGGTTCATCGCAATCTTTCATCTTTAGATACATGACCTTTTCGTCTGGGAAGTCAAAACTGATTGATTCTTGATCATCAATCGGTCGATGAGCCAAATGATCGGCTAAAATACTTCCCTTAATGGCTTTCTGAGCGTGGTACTCTATGTCATATTCTGATAACAGCATCTTCCAACAGGCAATTCTTCCCGTGAGAGCAGGCTTTTCGAAAACGTACTTGATTGGATCCATTTCGGAGACCAACCAAGTAGTGTGACGAATCATGTACTGGCGCAGACGTTTGGCTGCCCAAGTCAAAGCGCAACAAGTTTTTTCAAGCATCGTGCACCGAGTTTCACAGTCGGTGAATTTCTTGCTTAAATAGTAGATGGCAGACTCTTTCCTTTTTGTTTCGTATCGTTGGCCAAGTACACATCCCATTGAGTCCTCTAGGACTGTGAGGTAAATGATCAGTCGTCTTCCTTCCACTGGAGGTGATAGAATCGGAGGATTCAACAGATATTCCTTAATACTGTCGAAGGCAGTTTGGCAATCTTCTGACCAAACGCAATCCTGGTTCTTTTTCAGTAATTTGAAAATCGGCGCACATGTCGCGGTCATAAGGAATATGAATCTGGAGATGTAGTTCAAACGTCCCAGGAATCCTCTGACTTGTTTTTCAGTTTTCAGAGAAGGCATTTCTTGAATGGCCTTGACCTTGTCAGGATCAACCTCAATTCCTTTCTGGCTGACGATGAACCCTAATAGTTTCCCTGAACGAACACCGAAGGTGCACTTGTTGGGATTCAAGCGGAGCTTGAATTTTCTTAGACGTACGAACAATTTTGACAGATGTTCAACGTGCTCACTCTCTATTTTTGATTTTGCAATCATATCATCGACATACACTTCGATTTCTTTGTGTATCATGTCATGAAACAGAGTAGTCATGGCCCTTTGATAGGTTGCCCCGACATTCTTCAAACCGAACGGCATTACCTTGTAACAAAAGGTACCCCATGGGGTAATGAACGAAGTTTTCTCCATGTCTCTCGACGCCATTTTGATCTGGTTATAGCCCGAGAATCTATCCATGAAGGAGAAAATTTTGAACTTTGCTGTGCTGTCTACCAGCATGTCAATGTGTGGTAAAGGAAAGTCGTCCTTTGGACTAGCCTTATTCAGATCCCTGTAATCGACACACATTCTGACCTTTCCGTCCATTTCGGGAACGGGTACAATGTTGGCTAACCATTGAGGATATTCAGATGTAGCGAGGAAACCCGCGTCAATCTGTTTCTGTACCTCCTCTTTGATTTTGATGGCCATGTCCGGGTGAGTCCGTCTCAACCTTTGCTTTACTGGCGGACATTCCGATCTTAATGGTAAGTGATGTTCCACGATGCTGGTATCCAACCCTGGCATGTCCTGATAGGACCAAGCAAATACATCGGGGAATTCTTTGAGAAGCTTTATCAAACTCCCTTTGGCAGTTGGACTGAGAAGTGCCCCAATCCTGATTTCTTTTCTCTCTTGCTCTGAACCCAAGTTTACCGTCTCCAACAGTTCTTTGTGAGGTTCAATGGACCTTTCCTCTTGTCTGAGTAATCGGGAGATCTCTTCTGGAATTTCGTTGTCATTTTCTTCTTCAGCCCCAAATACCGGGAACTCAAAGTTGGGAGAAGGCATCGGATCGTATATTTCAACGGGGTTTAAAACAAGCAATCTGCATGACGTGATGATTCGTGTTTAGAAGAGATAGAGAAAATGAAAAAGTGTGTGTAGTGTATTTATTTTACTGCTTGTTTTTATTATTGAATTGTTTTTTAGGATTACCATTTTCTGAGAAAAAGCAAAAAGAGAAAACAACAATTAATGCGGAAATTACAGAACGACGTTATTTTATTAATGAACAAGTCGATTCTTGAAACGACAACCCTATAAAACAAAACTCTGTCGCTTTGGGCGAAGCGAAGAGGGATATTTACAGGAAGCGAGCCCTATCAAAACATCTGTTTCACCTGGGCAGGGTGAAAGGTTAAAGAGGCAATTACTTTGACTGATGAACGATCTTCGGAACCTCGACGACAATCCATTGGCGGCGAACTCCTCGGTGAATCACAAAGTCCAGCACCTTCCTTGATTTGTCTTCAGAAATAACGCTGATTTCTGGCAGAGCAGGATCATTGGAATCTGTCTCCCAGGCAGAATTGTCGTAGGAGAATTCCTCTGTTGCATTTTGCATGGCATTGGTGCTCTCAGCTGCATCTCCCCATCCAGTTGGCTGGATATCTTCGAGCCTGATACGAGAGCTTTCGGGAGCGGTGTATTTGACCATATAGTCGTATTTTCCACTCGGTTGTCCCAAGGTGTCCCACACTTCTTTCGAAATGGAGGAGTCATCCCTCTCGATGATGTTAACCTCGGGAAAAGCATAGTTAATGAATTCAAGTCCTGCAAACGTTGCGAATTCATCTTCATGTTGAGTAGTTTCTGAATGACCTGAGTGTTGATCCCATGACATGGTTGGGACACATGTATTTTGTTCAATGACGGTCAGCTGATTTTCATTGTTCGGCTGACTTTCTTGCCCCAAGTCTCCTGGGTAAGGTTGCCACATTGGCAGACCATCCATTGGGCCATAGTAGTTATAGTCAAAGTTGTCTTTCATCAGAGTGTCTTCCTCTAATGAATTTGGCGGAGCACGACATCCTTCCGGATCACAATCCCCGTATATCATTTCGACGTCTGACCTGGGTATAAATCTTGGACTCTGTGCGGGATAGCAAAATGGTATAGGCACCTCTTCCTGAGACATATAACCGTCCTCGTTAAGGTAGGACTTCCATTCTTCATCTGTGTCAGAGGGATCTTCCTCATTGATAGCATGTACTGCTTGAGACACTGGGTGAAGGAAACCTCCACTATGGAAGAAATTTTGAAGGGGATGAAGACTTTCATCATTGGCAGTTGTCTGGGTACAGGTTGTGGAAAAACCAAGACCCTTCTTTGTTTTATTGTTAATAGGAATGACAAGCTGTCCCCATCTTGTTGTATCGGTACTCTCGACCGCTTTGATAGCATCTTTGTATGAGGAAATCGAGGTTCCTCCTCTGAACTGATTATTCTAGCTCACCGACAGTGCTTGGAACTGCATCCCAATAATCTCCTCGGGTTCTATACCAGTAAATGATGACAAGTTGCTTACAAGCAAGGCCTGTTCCCCACAAATTGTGACAAGTTGATCGTTCTTGACGAAATTTAGCTTTTGGTGGAGGGTTGAAGTAACCGCTCCAGCCTGATGTATCCAAGGTCTTCCTAATAAACAACTGTATATTGCCCGGATGTCCATGACCTGGAAAGTGACTTGGAAAGTGTGAGGACCAAGAGTTATGGGAAGATCAACTTCGCCGATAACTGTTTTTCTGGATCCGTCGAACGCTTTGACGATGACCTCGCTGATTCTCATCGGAGGTCCCTTGAATGATAATTGCATCAAAGTGGACTTCGGCATAACATTCAGGGCTGACCCTGTGTCTACTAGTACGCTGGCTAAAGCATCGTCCTGGCAGTTAACTGTGATATTGAGCGCCATGTTATGACGGCGACCCTCTTCAGGTAATTCCTCATCACAAAATCCCAAATTATTGCAGGAAGTGATGTTAGAGACAATGCTATCGAGCTGTCTGATTGTTACATCCTGTTCCACAAAGGCTTGCTCTAAGACTTTCTGTAGAGCCTCCCTGTGGGCTTCTGAACTGAGTAACAGTGATAATACCGAGATCTTTGAAGGAGTCTGTAACAGCTGATCAATAATGTTGTGTTCACTCCTTTGGATGAGCTTCGGCATCTCATCATTATTTTTCGAAAGGTCGGGATTACTGGATTGACCGACTGGTGGATCAGGAGCTTCTGTCTGAAGTTCCTTTTCTTTTTTAAGTTCTCCAGCTCCTCGGTTGAAGATTCTACCGCTCCGTGTTACACGACTGATGTCTGCAATATTCACGACGGAGGGTAATGGAATTTCCTTTCCATTTTCAACTGTCGTTGCACCGTATTTATAGGGGATAACCTTAGCTGATTCATACGGTAGTGGTCCTGGTAGATAGATGACTACGGGAGCCTTCTGATTTTTTTGACCATCATAAGTGATCTCGATTCGTTCCTGGTTGGGAACTTTAGATTCGTCAAGTAGAGGAATAATGGCAAAAACATCCCTGGTCCTGTGATGACCAGAGATCGTGACAACATCCTCAACTTGCTCGGCAAGGTAGTTCGGCGTCCAGTTGATGGGTCCAGAACCTGGATATGGACGAATTTCTCCACGATCGACCTGACCATGAAGAGCTGCTCTCACAAAGTAACACCCTTGGTTACTTTTCGAACAGATGCCGCAACGTTCATAGTTGTGTGGTGGCACCTGGCCACGCCCACTTTGAATACAATGTAACCTCACTAGGTTAGTTTCCACAGATTGGACATCCTGACTTTGACGACGAGTAGGATTCCTGTTACTGATACTAATTTGCTGAGTATTTTCATCCATATAAATTGGCATCCACCAGTGATTTAACAAGTGCTGAAGTGCCTCTTGGACAAGGGTACAACCTCGATTGTTTTTGCAACCTGCTTTACAGCTTTGATAGTCAAGTTATATTAGGAATCCGAGTCGGACCTGCTCAGCATGTAACTCTACCAGGTTGGTATTCATCACGCGGATATCGAAGATCTGAACCATGTTGATTTGATAGGAGTTCCTATCATGGTAGTCTTGGATCCATCCAAGATCCATCTGACGCTGGACGGCCTCCTGTATGAAAGAGCATCCATGTTTATTTACCGAGCAAGTCAGACAGGAATTATAATCGTTCCGCGGAAGATTATGATACTGGCTTTGCCTTGAGGTTGACATTCATTGCACGGATATCGTGGTCCTGAATGACGTTAGAATTCGTGTAGACCATGTTAACTCCATGAACTCGGTGCTCTTGGATCCATCCGAGATCCATCTGTTCCTGTAGGGCTGCTTGCACCACAGAACATCCTTGATTATCTTTAGAGCAGATACCACACTGGTGATAATTATGAGGTGGGACATGGCCATATCCACTCTATCTACAATGCATCTTAACCAGATTGGTCTTTAACAAGACTACATCGTGAATTTGATAGACATCGTTAGTCTCTTGCTCAATCAGGTTGACTGCAGCTTTCTCATGTTGAGGCAGCGGGTTCGTGAGAACATTAGGATTCGTATCCTTAAAGGATAAGACCCCGCTCCTAACAAGCTTTTGCACGTCGGACTTGAAATTGAGTCAAGTGTCTATGTTATGCCCTGACCCTCCTTGATGATAAGGGCAAGTTTGATCCACCTTAAACCAAAAAGGCAGGTTTTCCGGTACTATAAGAGGAGGTTTAGTCTGAATGTGCCCCTTAGCCAGTAGTAATGGAAACAGTTCTGCGTACGTTACGGGTATAGGATCAAATCCCGGTGGCCGTGTTGTACGGTTGTTGTTATATGGAGGACGAGCCTGCTGAAGAGGCTGTTGTGTCCTTTGTTGGTCAGGTTGGCTTTGCGCAACCTGTGGTTGATACGTAGGAATAGACACAGGGCTGATAGCAGGAGTTACAGCTGCTACCGGTTGATAACGTCGTCTTTGCTTTACGAGAGAGATATTCCCAATATCTTGCTCTTTTTTCTTAGGGAGAGCACTACCGTATTTTTAGTACCGCTCGTCGATCCAGTGTCTTTTACCAAACTTCCTTCTCGGACGGCTTCCTCAAGATGTACGCCCATGCCCACCATCTCGGTGAAATCACTGGGTGCACTGGCAACCATTCGGTCGTAGTAAAATGAGCTTAAGGTTTTTAAGAAGATCTTTGTCATCTCTTTTTCCTCAAGAGGTGGAAAAATTTGAGCGGCAATTTCACGCCACCTTTGAGCATACTCCTTAAAGGTTTCCTTGTCCTTTTGCGACATCGATCAGAGTTGATCTCTGTCGGGTTCCATGTCCAAATTGTATTTGTATTGTTGGACGAAGGCAGTACCAAGATCTCTGAATGTACTAATCATAGTACGGTTTAAACCCATGTACCATTTGAGTGCGGTACCGGTTAAACTATCCTGGAAGTAGTGAATCAGTAGGTCCTGATTCTCAGTCTGAGCTGACATTCGCCGAGCGTACATCATCAGATGGCTCTGAGGGCAAGAGTTACCCTTGTAATTTTCAAAGTCGGGCACTTGGAACTTGTGCGGGACTTTCACATTGGGGGACTAAGCAGAGGTCTGCGGCGTCCTTTCCAAATAAATCCTGACCGCGAATGGCTTGCATTTCCTTTTGCATTTCCAAGAACTACTCCTGGAATTCCTCCATTCTGTCAAACATAGTTTCCTTCTTACCAGAAGGTGTCTATGGAATCTGTCCTTCCGGGACAGTGTGCACCACAGGGGGTGGTACCGTGACTACGGCAGTGAGTCTTGGCATCTCCCGAAGTTTGTAACCTTCAGGAGTCTTCAGTATGCCCCTAGCATCTTCGCTTTTCCGAAGTTTGTAACCTTCAGGCCCAGCGGCTTCTGTTGTGATTCCCTGATCTTCAGTGATCGGCGGAACATATCCTTCCGGGATATATTTAACAAGCATGCCCCAAGGACGATCTTTTGGTATCTGATACCTAGGATCATACTTCTCCACTATGGGCGTCGAGGTGATCTCTGAGATCACAGTTCGTTGTAGCTGAGCTTCTTCCATGGCTTGCATGTCGTTACGAAGCTTTCTCATATCCTCTCTCTGAGCGTCGATCTCTTCTTTCAACTCTCTGTTTTCTTCCTCAAGATCATCCATCTTTTTCTGACGATTGGCCCGAGTATTATACGAATGAGACAGTTTGACTCTAGAACCGAGACACAAACGTGAGATTCGTAGGTAAGAAGAATACGTGATGTGAGAATGATGAATGCAATGATTATATTAATTGTTTATGGTTTAATCAAAATAAACTTCGACAATTAGATTGCAAATATCAAACGGTGGGGAAACCCCTTTTTATTGAATTCAAAGGATTACAAAAATGGAAATACAGTAAATTACAAAGTGCAGAAACAGAAACCTAAGCTAATGGGTCCCGAGTCCTCTCTGAAGAGAAATCGGGTGCTGATTCTGGTATCTTCCTTTTCTTTGACCGGGGCTCTTGGGCCGTTGTCGGGTTGTCATTCCTTTGCCAGGTGAAAGGAGCGAGCAAATTCCTTTGGTCATCTTGATTCTCTACAGCATGTTTCTCCAAAATCTCAATCAGAGCGTCTTTCTCCTTCAGCAATTGCTGTATTTTGATGCACTTTATGTCGAGGGTGCGCGCGGTACTTGTTCTTCCAAGACCTTCTTTCCCGTTGAACTTTGTTGAGAGTAACCTGAAGCTTTTCAGTCTCAGTCATGAAGTACATGACAGATTCCCTCAGCGGAAGAATTCCGTAACGAGGATAAGGCATTTTTAGCTTGAGAGCTCTAGTTTGTACCCAATGGAGATAAGGCTCCACCGAGACACAGTCCGATTTTCCTAGAGACTCTCGTCCTTTCTTATGAACATGCTTCCAAGCTTGCACTATTTCCATCTTTAGTGCTCTGTCACTTTCTCCTTCCTTGAAGAAAAGACCTTCCAGATGAACACCCCGTGGGATGTGTCTCATCGGGTACCCAAATTGACGGCGAACCAATACCGGATGGTAGTTGATTCCTCCTTTAGTTCCTATGAGGGGTACGTTGGGGAAGTTTCCACAACGGTCAATGATCCTAATCCCCTCATAAATCCTATTACACCAATCAATGTTAGAGTTGGTAAGAGACATGATCCTCTGCGACCAACGTAAGGCACTCTTGCAATCCCAAAAAGCAGCAGACTTGGGCAAGTGAGAAATAAACCATTTATAAAGCAGAGGTACACAACATGTGATCTCTCCTCCACTGTACAAATTTCCCAAGTGTACAGAATGATACGCATCTGCGAGCAAAGTCGGCACAGGATTTCCAATGAGAAAAACCTTAATGGAGTTAATATCTACGAAGTTATTGATGTTGGGAAACAAAAAATAACCCATAGGTGAGGAAGACAAAGATGCTTTCAAAAGCCGTCACGTTTCCTATACTGGCGAAGTACAGGTCTTTCTTTGTCAAGAATTGGGCTGGCAAACCTTGGATGCCACCCTTAGTAGTTAGGCAAGTCCTAACTTCAGACTCGTCCAAATGAATTGCTCTTACAATAGTCTGATTCTTTGGAATTTCTTCCAGTCCAGAAAATGGAGCTCGATCTGTAATGTGTAGATCGATCAGGTGAGAATACTCCTCCAATGTTGGTGCGAGCTGGTAATCCGGGAATGTGAAACAGTGATAAACTGGATCATAAAACTGAATGAGCGCATCCATGATTCCCTCAATCACATGGACTCTTAACAGTGGTAGCAAACCTCCGTGATTGGCTCTGAAAGCCTCAGGGTTGTTGATCATCCTTGTTAACCTCCTCAAATCCTCTAGCTTCGGAACTTTGAAGGTATAACTATGAGTTCTCCTTCTACCGAAATCCATTAATGCAATCCTTTTCTCTGATTTTTGCAATCACAGTCTTAGGTTAATTTGAAAAACAGAGAGACCAGAAGAGAAGAATTTTTTTGAATGTTTTAATGTTTTTTAAATGAATGCATGAATGCAGCACACAAAAACATAGAAAAAACATGGGGTCAAAGGGTCGTTGTCATGAAGTCAAGGCTCTACCCATCCCCAAAGGTTTATACTAGGGTGATATTTGTACCTGTACTCATTATCATCAGCTCCTCCCAGGAAAGCAAAACAACAAGCGGATCGCCAGTGAGTTATAGTGCAATCTTAGAGTAAGTGCCATTCACCGAGAATAGATCACTAGCCTCAAATGAGGGTAGTATCGCGTAACAACTATTTCCGATAGTTTCCGCACTACGAAAAGGTTTGGCTCCTCAGCTTCTCAGACTTAACAACCGGCCCATTGTCTAAATGAGAGAATGGGTTGCGTTGGTCATCCTCCACTGAGGTTGATGGTCGACCTCGTCGCCATCACTTATCTTAAGTGTATACTCAATCTTTCCACATACGGCATCACCCGCATTCCCATTAGTAGAAAAATAAACACGTATAGCAATTAGGAAAAAAAGTATATATATTTGTCCCAAACATCCTAGACCTTTAAAGCTATGAATCTTAAGTTCCTGACAGAAAATGGGTTCCCCGACGGAAGCCCCAATCTATGGTATTCACACCAGAGGTGAAAAGAAAGACCGTGCCTAGATATAACTTTGAAGAGCCCCACGGTGGGCGCCATTTTTCTGTAGAGAGCGATTTTGGACGCGGTTCTTAAGCGTTGGTCGCTCTCTGCGGTTTGAGCTTACTACAGGTCGATTCATTTTTTATCCTATTAAAGCTGATGAAGGAAGGGAAATAGATGTCTCCAATTAACCCTGCTTTGCATACTGAGTTTAAACAGTGGTCTGTTAGGTTACGGATGCTATCAATGTGGGGGGCCTTTGTACTGGTTATTTGTATTTTCGCCAATACTATTTTCTTCTTCTTTTTTATCTAGACAGAGGGTTTCTGGCGAGGAACAAGGATTAGGATGTTAGGACTGATGCTTTTTGAATTACTGCTTTTCATTGATGGAGATATGGGATTTTGGGTTTTTGTTTAGTGTGCTCGCTAAGATCTTTTCTTTCGATCTTATGCCTACGTATTCCCGTTTACCGAAACAAGGAAATCAGAGCGTTCGTAGTTCCTCCTATTCTATGGGAGGAAATGGGTTTTTGGTGTCTTGTTCAAAGCCCAAGACGTGAAGCGAAAGGTAGTTTGTATCTTGTTCAAAGCCCAAGATGTGAAGCTGAAGGGTTTATTTGTGTCTTGTTCAAAGCCCAAGACGTGAAGCTGAAGGACCTCGACTTTAGAGAGAATTTGTCATCTCTAAAGAGGGGGGTTGTATGTCACAACTATTTATAAAGGAGAATTAATTTAACCGGGATACACGGATCCTAGCAATGCCATAATTTCCTTTATAGGGGATTTCAACCTGAAGGAGAAGACCTTAACTCAGTGTAGAGCAATGCTATCTTTCCTTAGGAATTTCTCATGGTAAAAGAGGGACAGTGGCATGGATGTAGATGATCCAGAGGCTTGCCGCTTACAACAATTAGATGAAGGGGAAGGAGTTGTTGATGTTTGTGTACTGTGAACGAGGCACAACTTTGATGCTAAAAGGTTAATTGGATTAACTAGTGGTTTTCTTATACAAAGCCTAAGAGGAGGCTATTATGTGTCTCGTACAAAGCTCGAGAGAGAGGCTAAAAGGTTTAGACTCGACGATGGAGTCTTTTGGTGTCTCGTATAAAGCCCGAGATTGAGGCTATTTGACTCAACAAGAGAGTTTTTGTATCTCGTACAAAGCCCGAGATAGAGGCTAAAATTTGTTTGACTCCGCTTGGGAGGATCATTGTACAAAGCCCAAGAGGAGGCTATGGTTACTGTTTCAGTTGAGTGACAGGTTCAGTATACCGATTTTAAAGAGAAAATCAGTTCTTATATGAGCAACACTGTCCTCATGGATTTGATTCAAGGAACCGGGTTATTCCTGTTCTTTAAGGAAGCGAGAAATCCGAAGGGTATTGAGATTGTCCAAGTCTACGGGTTTCCTTCCTATTTAATGAAGGGGTCACTTGAGAATGTCTTTGAGACTCAAGGAAATTAGACTGTCCAAGTCTAGGGTTTTATCTTTTGTACCATGATTTGAGAAACAGTAGTAGACTCTATGAAAGGACTGTTCTATGCAAATGATTAAGTTATGTTCCTATACCCCTAGGAGGTCGTCAGGACAATTTGTACGAAGCCCAAGAGGAGGCTGGAAACTTTTAAGAAGCCGATCGGTCCTTGTACGAAGCCCAAGAGAAGGCTATCATTCCCGGAGGAAGAAATCATTATACAAAGCCTAAGAGGAGGCTGTGAATACTTCTAAGAAGCAATAGGGTCCTTGTACTAAGCCCAAGAGGAGGCGGGGTTACTTTTAGGAAACCTGTGGGTCCTTTTACGATGCCCAAGAGGAGGCCGATGCTTTTAAGAAGCCCGTGGGTCCCCAAACCCCGAGAAATTCAAGGCAATGCTATTCACTGAGAATAGATCAAAGTCAGGAAAGTTTGAGAATTTGGAAGAAACTCAAAGATGCCATTCACGGAGAATACATTCATATCTGGGAATAGAGTTTCTTGACAATTCCTAATGAGGACAGCCGAAGAGAAGACTGTATCTGGTGATCCTATTGGGGATCTAGTTGTCTATTTCTATGAATAAACGAAACGGCGTCACCTAGTTCTAGACGTAGTTGCCGGGGAAACTCTAAATATCTATAATATTATTACATAGTTGATATGAGTTTATGAAAGAAGACTTACAGTGAAACAGCCCCACAATACAGTTATATGTATATGAAAGCTGTAAATGAAAGCAATAACCACTTACTCGGTTGTAGAGCTTCCATGATGTTTGGTTAGTTGTTCAACAAAGATAGATTGAAAACAACAGTATATTCAAAATCAAAGGAGAAAGTGCTTTGAAAAAGAAAGATTTGGGGCTTACAGCTCAAGGAGAGGCCCAGGGTTTTATCAGTGAGCGCACTGTTTGAATTTGTACAGAGGGACTTATACAAGTGACTGGAGCCCAAAAAGGTTTTCTGTACAAAGGGATGGGTCTTACACTCTCTCAAGAGGCCCAAAAGTTTTAAAGAAAAAGAGTGGGGCTTATAACACGAGGGTAGGCCCAATTGATTTTTCCGTTTAAAATGGCGATCGCGCCGAGATTTTCTTTTAACGCAGAGGGACTTATACAATAAGTGAGGCCCAAAATGATTTTGGTTAAAAGGGGGTTGGGTCTTACACTCTATTAGAGGCCCAAAGTGTTTTGAATGGGTCTTATAGCTCGAGGAGAGGCCCAAGGTTATTTTTCAAAAGGCGACGATCGCGTCGTTTGTTTTTGACGGTATCGGGATTTATACAATACACTGAGGCCCAAAAATGTTTTGGTCAAGAAAGGATTGGGTCTTACACTCTATTAGAGGCCCAAAGTGTATTGAAAATGATTTATGAGGGTTGAATTAATCCAAAAACCCTAATTTGTTTTCAAAAATGTATTTAATTGAATAAAAATTCAATTAAAATGTTCAAAATTGTTTAATATGTGAAAAACAAACTGTGATCTTGGATTAATGCTTCAAAAATTAAGTATTGACCTACAAAATAATTAGAAAGCATTAACAGTTGTAAAATCAATGTGGAAAAAATATTTAAAATGTCAAAAACAATTAAAATATTAATTCTTTGCACAAATATCAATTATATGAAATAAATAATATTTTTGGGATTTTTTGGGAAAATAAAATATTTTAACATTTTTGTGAATTATTAAAAAAAGAATCAACTCAAAATCATTAAAACTCAGAGAGAAATTAATTTTTGAATCAATTAAAGAAAAATCACAAAATTCAAATATTTGAAAATTCAAAAAAGGCGCCAAGAACAGCTGAAGAACACGCGCGTGTTCTGGGATTGGCTGATTTTCATTTTCTATCCAATCTCCCTGAATACTTGATTATAACATGCAATCCACATATCATTATGCTCGTCTCAACCTCACGATCATGTCTATGTCCATTAATTTCATTTAAATTAAACATATAACAAGAAATCATGAAAAATCCTCAAGAACCCTAATTTCTGCATGAAGGCTAGGATTTTTGATACACGATTCAAACAATGTAATTAATTGAGGGGAAACATTCCATGCATGATTATGAACATATGGCCAAATTATTGTGCAACAAAAATTGCATGGATCATAGAGTTAGAAGAGCTCGTGCTTACCACTTGCAGCTGGTGATCGTGATTTGTGTTGGAGGTGTTACAGCTAGGTTCCAATGATCTGGATAGCTTCCCTAGGTGCCAAGTGATGTGTCTGAGTGCTTGGAATGGATTGAAATGGTTTGGAGTTGAATATGGCACCTCAACTGCAAAACTTTTAAGAACTTGAGCAATTGGCTGGTGATTTTGTGAAATCAGTGTTCCAGATGTTATGTGAGTGTTTGGATCACTTCTATATGATGTATGTGAGGTGTGTAAGTGATTGGTTTGATTGGAAAAGCTCTCAAACTCAAAACCCGATAGCTACCTTGCTAAGAAAGGCATTTTTGCCAAGAGAAAGAGATTTTGAGGAAAGCATCTGTTAGATGGCTTTGGTGTACTCAAACTGATCACAATTGAGCTCTATTTATAGTAGAGCAAGTTTGTTTTGTAAGGCATAGTGAATGGCAACTGGTAAGTAGGTTTGGCCAATGTTGTCCAATGGAAATCCAAGTCTCCTCTAGCCATTGACTAGAGGTTAGGGCACAGAGCTTTGGTTCCCTTGGTCTTGGATAAGTCTTGACTGATTTCAGATGAGAATGGCTCAGTCCATGCCACCTTGATGCTTCCATTGAATGCATCAATCCAAATTTGGAGTCTTGTCCCTATTTTGGCCATTCTAGGTTCAACATGCTATTTCTTGTTCCCTGGACTTTGGAGGCTTGGCTCAGTGATTGTCCCTTTTAGATTCAATCCTCTGAGGTGTCCAAGTGGATAGGAGCATTTGAATTTGGCTGATTTTTGGCAAATCGAGCAAAATGCAAATTCTGCCTTGCCTTTGACAGATTTCAGCAAGGCAACTTGCCAATGTCATATCTCATGGTGTAAGTTGAATTTGGTAATGTTCTTGACCATTTTGGAAAGCCCTTACATGATACAACAACTGTTTGAACATGTTTGGTTTTGATCTCTTTTGAATCCAAGTGAAAAACTCCCCTACATTTGGCAAAAAGTGAAGGCAGATTCTGACTTAGTGAAAATTTCACTAAGTGTTGGAAAAAGTGACATTTTCACTTTTCAGCCATTTTGATCACTCCATAACTCAAAATCCTTAATGAATTGGACTTAGGTCTAGTTGAAGTTTTTGTAGAGGATAATGAGGGCTACAAATCCATCTTTGGATGAGAAAAAATGGCTTTGTGGTTTAGGAGTTATGATCCTTCAAAGTTGGTACCCTTGTCACTTTATTTTTAACTTAGAAAATTTTCTAAGTTTTTATGGTTACCCCTTTTACAAGTTATCCAACTTTTCTTGATTTTTCTTGATGAATGATGATTCAAATCATACATTAACATCATTTTAGGGTTAAAAATCCATTTTGGTGAAAAATCTCAAAAAGTAAAAGTTGACTTTTGTGGACAGTTGACTTTTTATCAGATGAATTCCAAATTGTGCAATTCTTCAGGAAATCATGTCCTTGACCTAAATCAAACTAGATGGACATGTTCCATGGGTGTCATAGGGTATATTGAATCATGTCTTAGGGCTTGGGAGCATGTCCTGGTCAAAAGTCAAAGTTACAGTTGACTTTTTCCTTAAAACCCTAACTGTGGTGCAGATGAAATTGAGACTTGTTGCTCAAGCTTCTTGGATTAATCCATTGTTCCAAATGGATCAATATAGTTCATTAGAGACCCTTAAACCCTCTCTTGAGGTCTTGGTTCATGATTTGCCCTAAAAGTCAACTTAGGGGTGAATTAGGTCAAGAAACCCTAATTCCTGATTTTTGTTGTATGCAACCCCTGAGGCAAAATTGACTTGATGAATGGGTCCATGAGGTTCCATGGAGTATATTAGGTTAGGTTTTGGATCATTGGCTTGTGCCCAGATAAAAAATTTCCATCTGGAGGCCCTGGTCGACCAAAACCCTAATTTGGTGACACTGTCGATCTTGAGACTTAATCCACCTAGAAGGGAGCAGCCTTGTGCTTGATCCTTGAAGTGGGAGTCCTTTTGATCCATTATGGATATTTGAGAGGCTAGACAAGTTGAAGATCATGTCATTCCTTGATTGATCTTTTGTCTAAGCACTCAGAGAGGGCTTGAAACCCTAATTTTGATTGTAGTGAATGCTCACCCACCTTTGGGGAGACTGATGAGGTACAAAGGTACATCCATATTGTACTGATGATTTGCACAATGATGGAAAATCTTAGTGGTCAAAATTTGGGGTATGACACCTATGCTATTAGAATTGAGATCAACCGGGCTTTTACTCTTTTAAGGGAGATTGCTTCTGGAAGGGATCTCAAGAAGTTTCTCTCGGTATGTTGTTTCTCCGTATCATTGTTTTGTTGTCTTTTGTTGCATTTGCTCTATCCCATGATGTTTAATACTGCAATTGACATCTTTGTTTGTTTTATGCTGATTTCAACTTCATAGTTTGTGTTAATTGTAAGTTTTGTTTTGTATCGATTAGGTCATTGCTGGATTATGGGTTATATCTTCTTGAAAGACGTAGGTTTCATTCTGTCAGTGCCGGTGTTTATTTGATTTATGAGTTATGATTCTTTATGCAGTTCTTCGTTTCATGGTGTTTGAAAACCGTTTTCATAACGTTGGTTTTTGTTATTTTCTCATGCATGGTTTTTGTTATTGGTTTTTGTTATTTTGGCATTTCCTGTGTTACTGACTCTGGTGTGCACTACAGGGGAATGATATTCATGTTGTTGTGCCAACCACCCAGATGGCTGCGTTCTATGACAAATTATCTGTTGAGAAATGCTAAATTCTCAAATGCATGTTAGAAATATTTTTATGTGCAGAATCTTGAAATCAAGAAACTAACCGATGAAAAGAAAGATGCATTGGTCGCGCAATATGCCGCAGAAGCGGCTCTTAGGAGATTACACACAGATCAAAAGGAAGATGATTTTTTCCCATTTGAAAGTGTCATTACTCTCTTGAGGCTGAGATTAAGATGTATAGGACAAAGGTATTGATGATCATGCACTTTTTTTCACTATAGATTCTTTTACGATGAAATATTATGGGTTAAATATGTTTGAATATGATAATACTAACATCGGTTTTATCTACAGATTGCAGAACTACATGAAGATAAGAAAGCTTTGGAACAAATCACAAAGTCGAAGGAGTTGGCGTTGCTTGAAGCAGAGAGGATTTTAAGAAGTGCGTTAGAGAGAGCTTTGATAGTTGAAGAAGTTCAGAATGAGAACATTGACTTGAAGAGACAGATTGAAATCTGCCAGGCATGTCTTTTTATGCTTCTGTATTTTGTTTTCACATTTAGTTTCAATGTTGAACTATAAATAGTTTTGGCTAATTTATGCGACTTTCATGAACACAGGAAGAGAACAAAATCTTAGAGAAAAGCCACCGGCAAAAGATTGTGGAAGTTGAAAAACTTAGCCAAACAATCCATGAACTTGAGGAGCTCATCTTATCTAATGGAGCCAATGCTAATGTCATTCGAGATTATGAGCGACAGATTTATGCATTGCAAGTAAGGAACTAAGCATATGTTATGACTACTTACGTTTTCGACTAAATTTTTATAGTAACATGGTTTTGGCAAACAGAATTACAACTGCTGCAGCTAATTAATGGAGGGATGAACAAGATAAGGTCATGCCTGTTAGTCAATGGCTCGAAGAGAGACGGATCATGCAGGAAGAGATGCAAAGGTTGAAAGAAAAACTAGCTATATCAGAGATAACGGCAAAAGCAGAATCACAATTGAAGGTAGTTTGTTCTTTCCCATGTAAGCGTATGAGAAATCATTTTTTTAGCAGTAACTAATGTTATCCGTATTTTTTATCTCAGGAAAAACTGAAGCTGAGGCTGAAAACACTGGAAGAAGGCTTAACGAAATTCTCGATCAATTCCAATGGATTTTCAGGATCTCTGACAGATGACAAATCGAATATCTTAAGCTTCGTAACGAACAACGGTGGACTGAGAAACAGGTCTACATCACAACCAAGAGGGTCTACTGTTGGATGCACTTTGTTCCAAAAGGCAAACATAAAAGGAAACATGGACAATGTTTCCGGGAATTGAAAACCAGCTCGCGTTGCAAAATCAAAATATGGTTCTACAGAAAATGTCTTCAAAAGAGGTATATGGGCATCGAGAAACAAATTTCCTGATAGTGGTGAAAAAGAAAATTAGATGCAGATGAACAAAGGTAGTGTTAAAACCAGTGTTAATGTTGACGAAGACTCGAAAAGTAATAGTTGTAATGACTTAGAAAGCAATGATGTGGTCTCTGGATTTTTATACGATAAGCTTCAAAAAGAGGTCATCAATTTGAGGAAGTCTTGTGAAACAAAAGACAGTAGTTTGAACACTAAAGATGAAGAAATAAAGGTACTCGAAACAACCATGCCTCTTATGCTAAGCTTCATGCCATCATTGATGCATGTCACAGTGGGATTGTTCTTGATTTATCATTTGTGTGCAAGATGAACATGTCAGTTTAGGAACAATGATTACTTAGTGAGAGTGTTAAGTGTTAATACTATTTTCTTGCAAACTGGATTTGTATGAGAGTCACCCGTGTCCATAAGTTGAGTGTTTCAAATTATTTTTGTCGAAGTTGTCTGGTTTTAATTGCTTGCAGTTTCTGTTTATGATGTTGTGTCCTTAAATTTGTTAATAAAAGCATCCGTAATGCTGATCATATAGTTTTGATTTATGATATTGATCATACAGTTTCTATTTGTGTTATTGATCATATGATTTCTATTTATGATTCAGAACATATACTTAGTTGATAGGGTTTCTTAATACCAATTGTGAATTCATTATGATGTTGTGTTCTTTGGATTGTGTTGTATATACGTTTAATTTCAACTTCTTTTCAGAACTGCGGAACTTGTGGAAGCTGTTATGCAGGGGAGGAATGAATCAATTTTCTGCTATGGTGCTACAGGATACCGTGGAGAATCCAGGGGTGATAGTTTTGGCGATTAAGGAGTTCATGTTCTATTAAAAACTTAATATTATTGTTTTTACTTGTACTTAGATTAAACATTGATATGTTGTAATTGTTTGCATGGGTCAACCAAAGGTGGCCACATTCTATCAAGTCATACCTTGATTTTAAGTATTGATGAGAGCCGATGAATATATGTTACATAGTCATTTCTTAAAATTTCTGCCCAAAATTGGACTAAATATCAAAATGAGAGTTCTGTTTCTCTTTATTCTGCATTGCGCTTCATAACTGTTATGTAGAAAATAGAGGGAAGTGCATTGCATTTGAATTTGGTAAGAAACAAACTCCAGTTGTTTTGTTACTAATGAGGTGACTATTAAATAAAATTATATTAAGATACACAAGTTGAAATTGATATACTTAATGTTTGAAAGTATATGCACCTTCCTTTCAAAATGTGTAGGTGCCAATTAGTATAATCCTTTCAAAATATGTAGGTGCTAATTAGTTTATTTCTATTACTTTTGATATATTATGGTACTCTACTCTTCCTACTGAGGTCTTACGGTTGAGGTGTGAGGATGGTAGAAATGTTTTGTTTTTGTGTCAGAGTAAATTGAAATGAAGGGTCATTAAAAATCTAAAAAAAAGTAATTTCAAATATTAGTATTGATATAAAATTATGAGAAATAAATATTCATTAAATTTTAGTTACTGACATGGATAAGAAATTATGAAAAATAAAATCAATTTTAAAAGTTGGTACCTATATACAAATAGTTATTTGGGATATTAAAGAGGAATGGAAAGTCATTAAAAAAAGGAGAATGAATGGTCATTAAAATTTAAAATGAAGAATTTGATGAAATATAAAGGGTATAAAATATTTATTATTATCTATTTTTAAAAGTATGTGAACAAATACGCGTAACACATCAGCACTCGTGCGAATGCACCGCTATCTAGACCAGAATCCGTGCAGACAGACAGATTATTTCATTGTTAGTATAATTTAAAAAAATAAAAATAAAAATATTTAAAATAATATATGAATTCAAACACGAACAAAATGTATTTCTTTATTACTAATATTTGTAAAAATACTATGTTATTTTTTATATTTATAAAACTAAATCATTGCATAATTTTTTTTATAAAAAATATCAAAACAAAATTAATAGTTACACACCGGAATATATACGGTTGATCTCTCTCTCTCTCTCTCTCTCTCTCTCTCTCTCTCTCTCTATATATATATATATATATATATATATATATATATATATATATATATATATATATATATATGGAAAAACTATATGTATGCTCCAAACTTTAATAAAACACTTTTTTTTTAAATAAATTTTTTTTTGGTAAAATAATTTTGTCTTCTTTTTAGTATTTATTTAAAATAATAAATAAATACACTTCACCAACCGGTTTTCACGAGTATTTATTCTATTTTTTTAATATAGATTATACTTTTTATATTTATCGATTTTTATTAATCCAATTTTTTTGTTTCAAATTTTAAATATAAACAAATGCGCGTCACCGACAAGTACCCGAGCGAACACACAGATATCCAGACCAGAATCCGTGTCTTCGCACGGGTTACTTCATTGTTTGTATAATTAAAGAAAATAAAAGTAAATATATTTAAAATATTCTATGAATGCAAAGACAGGCAAAATGTTTTTATTTATGTTATAAATATTTTTATAATGTATGGACATGCATATGATACTGATATTAAGCTATTGATTTAAATATTACAAAAGATATTTACATACCAGAAAATATACCGTTGATCCAAATGGTATTGATATTATTTGATATTTATTAAACTAAATCATTGCATAAATATTTTTGTAAAAAATATCAATCGATATCCACGGGTATTGTTTCTATTTTTTTTAGATATAAACTATATTTTTTATATTTACTAATTTTTAGTAAATACTAACCAATGTATGCGGGTATTGATACTCTTTTTTTAAATATAAATTATAATTTTTATATTTACTGTTTATTATTAATTCTATTTTTTTTTTCAAATTTTAAATAAAAACAAATGCGCGTCATCGACGGGTACCCGTGCGAAGACACGGGTATCCTGCTAGTTTTATATTTATACATGGAGCACAAATATATAACAAGATTCATTCTGCTTATTTTCATTATACAAATATATATAATGTTCTTTATTTGGTCATACACACAAGACAGAAGATATATAATAAAGAACTTGTAACAAGGAGATCTTATTTAGTAGATAATGACACGCCTTGTAGCATTCATGCTTTAGAGATGGATTTTATTTTTTTTCCGGAGGAGGTGCTTTACCATAAGGTGGGTTAAGTTGATAATCAGGTTTACAATATGGATACAAGTGATTATACGGGCTACATGGGGGTCGAAACTGTGGTGGGCTGGGTTGATGAGAGGGTTTACAGTATGGATACGACCGATCTTTGGGGTTACATGAGGGACTTAGAGGAATCCTGTTGGATGGAGGAAGTTTGTAATTGTCAGCGAAACCTTGAGGAGCAAGCATAAGAGCAGCAAGAAAAAACACTAGTAAAGATAAGAAAAAGGAGTTAGCCATTTGAAATTGTGGTTTTAATGTTGGTGCATAACACTAGGGGATATTAAATTTTATAATAGTATTCTGCTCAATGAGAGTGTTAGGTCTAAAACAAAATCTTGTACTAAATGTCAAATTTTGGTGTTACAAATTCCACAAAGTTTACATTTTAGGTCCCATGTATTTGGAAAATTTGAGTAGTACACCATTCTTTTAGTTTTTAGCAGAAGACCTGTTAGTACTAACCACTAGTATCATTGTATCTTTTTAATGCAATTATTCCTTATCCTATCCTACCTTTTTTTTAATAATCAAAGTAAATATATTAATTAGGTCCAAAAAGTGGACCAGAATACAAAAATGGCTGCAATTGTGCAGGGAGAAGAAAGTTTAAATATAAACCAAAACCACAAGAAATCAATATTGGTTTGTAAATCACCTCCACTTAAACTTCCTCTATGATTAATCCAAAAACAATTTATGAGACATTTTATACCATTCATACAAGGAAACTAATGGCTTACCCTTGACAGCCAGCTTACTCCATCTCCAAGACCATAAAACAATGTCATGAAAAATAGCTTTTGGGGATGCAACAATATCATTAAAGATAATTTGGTTCCTTGCTCTCCATAGACACCAACAAGTTACCATCCAGAAAAATATAAACACCTTTCCTATCCCTGACTGCTGACTCCAAGTTATAAAGTCCTCCAAAACATTATAACCTCTAATTAAATTAATTCCTAACCATGATTTGAGCTCCCTCCAAACCAGCCTGGTTTTATCACAATTTAAAAACAGATGGGAGGTATCTTCCAGGACTTGAAAACACAACACGCATGATTCCTAATTAGGATCTATGATGATGTTTCTTCTCTTTAGGTTTTCCCAAGTTGGAAGCTTGTTTTGTAACAGTCTCCATCCAAATACTAAGATCTTTAAAGGAATCTTGGTATTCCACATAGAATCAAGAGCAACATACATGTCATCATCAGTACTGTCTGATTCTTGGTACTGCATAAAGTTAGCATAACATATCTTAACACTGAACTTGTTGTTGTTGTCCCTAGGCCAAACAATTTCATCATCCTTCTGACTGTTCAAAACCACCTCTTCTACAAGCTGACATAGATCAAGTTCGGAATCAAGCTCCCCTCCTTCATCTATCCGAATTATATTTATGCCCAACAGGTCCCAAGACCACGTGTTGCCAATCCAATCTCCACAATCAGTTATTGTAACATTCTGATGCAAGGATGAGTTAAACAGGTTTGGAAATTGAGTTTTCAGAGTCTTTCCCCCTAACCACCTTGAGTGTCAAAACAAGGTTTTACTTCCATTTCCCACTTTCCAAATCAGTTGTTTAGAAAGCCCTTGGTCATTTGAGTGTTTAGCAAGGTTTTGAATATCTTTCCACCATCTAGACCAATGTCTAGGTTGTGCCTTTGGTTGGTTTATCAACATAATATTAATGGATTCTCCATACTTGACATTCAGGATTCCACTCCACAAAACATTTTGCTCATATAACACCCTCCAAATCCATTGTGAAACAAGAGCTTTATTGAAAGTATGAAACTCTTTTATTCCTAGCCCTCCAGCTGTTTTAGGTTTACATACTTTGTTCCATGACACCCAAGCAATTGACTTTCTTTACCACTTTAGTAGGTGCCAAGTAAAAAGATAAGAAGTGTATTGGAATGTTTGATAATACTGAGTTAATTAAAGTTACTCTCCCTCATATGGATAGTCTTCTTCCCCTCCGTGAAGCCAATCTTGATTTAAAAGATGAGATAATTGGTTTCCACAATTCTTCCACCCTATGTCTGCCTCCCACATACAATCCATGGAATTTAAATGGAAATTCTCATGCCTTGCAATGGAGAAAAGTTGTTGCAGCTTCAACTATATCTACATCTAAGCCCATACCCAATAATTTGCTCTTACTATAATTCACCTTCAAACCTGGCACTACTTCCAGGCCCCTCAAAATAGATTTCAATACCCAAATGTTACTCCAAGAATCATCACAGATTACCAAAGTGTCGTCTGCAAATTGTAGCACTGAATTGACTGGCTCCCCTTCAATTTTTAACCCTCTGAATAGGCCTTTATCTTCTGTTTTCTTAATGAGCAAGGAAAGGATTTCAGCTACCATCACAAACAAAAAAAGAGAAAGTGGATCTCCTTGCAATAAACCCTAATGCAACTTAAAGTGTCTTGAGGAGCTACCATTAACAAGAACTGATCCAAAGTTATTGCAAAGCAATCCCTTTATCCATCCTATCCATATAGGCCTGAACTGCATTGCCTCTAAGATTTTAAAGAGACAGTTCCAATTTACACTGTCATAAGCTTGGGCAAAATAAATCTTGAACATGAAACCCTTTTTCTTTTTCCTAGTGGCATAGTCTAATACTTCATTTGCAACTAGAACTCCATCCATCAACTTCCTGCCAGGTACAAAAGCAGTCTGAGATGTGGAGACCAGTTTCCCAATAACCTTTCTAAGTCTGCCGACAAGGATTTTAGACACAATTTTTTGAATGCATCCTATCAAGGCAATGGGCCTGAATTCCTTAAGAGACTGAGGATTTTCACATTTAGGTATAACTGCAAAGAATGCAGATGTAAAGCATTTGGGCAGTATTGCTTTCTCATGAAACTCAGTGATGCAGTTTGTAAGGTCTTGTACAATAATTTCCCAGGTCCCTCTTATAAATTTCATGTTGAGCCCATCTGGTCCTGGGCTCCTATCACCATCACAGGAATTAATTACTTCCCAGATGTCTTCACTACTACAAAAAACCCATTTAAAAACGGCTGGGAATGACATATAATGACGCGGACGAAGGCGTTGTTATGTAGATTGTCGTTGTAAGTCTGTTGTTTCTACAATGGTCTAGAAACCGTCATTGAAAGGCAGGACGCGCGCCATATATCACAACGGTTATGATAATAAACCATTGTGATACATACACTTAGGTACTGGGTTCGAAACCCATCAGCAGCGAATTATGTAAAACATAAATTACCTATAATGATGGTTATTATAGATAACCGTTGTTGTAGAACTTCCTATATTGACGGTTATTTTAAATAACCATTGTTGTGTGTCTTTTAATAAAATAAAAAAAATTACAGCATTAGAACAAGAATAACAGCAAGAACAAGAACAACAACAAGAACAAGAACAGCAGCAAGAACAACAAGAACACCAAGAACAACAATAAGAATAACAACAACAACAATGATAATAACAATAATAACAACAAGAACAACATTAATAAAAAAGAACAACAAGAAAAACATTGATAAAAAAGAACAACAAAGAACATCAATAATTAAAAAAGAACACCAACAACTAACATTGCTAACTCGAGTTCTGAAATTTGGTTTGGTGGAGAAATAGAGTATCGTAAATGAAAGATGATGTTTGGAGGTAGAAGATGTCTAAGTTTTAGGTTTCACGCGGATCACTAATAGTAGTGTCTTGGCCGTTGATAATCACTAAATGGACGACCAAGATTTGTTTAAGGATAGTGAATAAACTCATTATGCGCGCCACCTATAATGTTGTTAATGAAACTTGAAAAAATAAGTAAAAAAAACCAAAAATGCCGGTGATGGGACTTGAACCCATGACAAGACGCTACCTATAATGACGGTTGGTTTAAATTACCCGTGGTGAAAGGTTTGTAAGCGTTTTGAAAAAATAAGTAAAAAACGCTACCTATAATGACGGTTGGTTTAAATACCCGTGGTTAAAGGTCTGTCAGCATTTTGAAAAAATAGGAAAGAAGTAACATGATTAAAATAAATTCAGAAAAATTTAAAGTCACAAAATTTAATCTAATTAGATAAAAGAAGAATTTTGAGATTTTTTTTGGAATTTTTTGAGACTATGAAAACAGTAAAAAAATTCATTAAAAATAGAAAAATGATGAATTTGGGGTTTTGAGGGTGATGTCCCGTAACAATTCAAGAGTATGGGACTAATGACCGCACAATTTTTCTGCTTCAGACGCACGAAACAGATCTCAAAAAGGAGACGATTTTCCCTAAAACCGATTTTTGAAGTGCAAGACCTAAAACTAAACTATAGGCTATAATGACGGTTGAAAACATAACCATGGTGAAAGGTTGTTGGCATTTTGAAAAAATATTTAAAAACCATAAATGCTGGTGCTGGGAATTCAACCCATGACCAGGCGCTACCTATAATGACGGTTCTTTAAATACCCGTGCTGAAAGGCCTACATTACACTAGTGTTGGAATTTTAACCGTCATTAAAAATGCGCTAATCTATTACAACGGTATATAGGTAAGCCGTTATAAGCCTGGCGTTGTTGTTTGCGCGTTTTATAGTAGTGCTTCTTTGGTGAATAGTTCAAAAAGCATATCATTATCCTCTTCAGATAGTTTGTTAAGAGCACTCAGGTCCATATGGAAGCTCTCCACCATCTTGCTTTTGTATTTCTCTGTAAAGTGCTCATAGATAATCAATTTCAACTGACCATTGACTTCAACATTGATCACTTCATTGAGATTACTGGTATACCTTGTTTTAATTCATAATCTAGCAACGTCAAATTTGGGTTGAACTTCTATTTCCTCATCACAGCATATAAACACCACTGTTCTACTGGTGATATATTTAAAGAACTCATTTCTCCAAGCAAGAATTGGCACACCAAAACATTTCACCCAAGTCAATCTTTCCTTATCTACTTCAGTCGGGGACCATCCTATGATATCATCAAACCAAATTTTGAGCCAGTCTACTTCTTCTCTGATTAAGTTTTCCATAGCATTATCTTCCGGATTTTCAAGTAGGCACATGTTTGCTCCCATGGGGGTAACCTTAATCTGAAAAAATCCTTCCCTGCTAAACACGTTCTGTATATTGTAGGAGTTCCCTGATTCCTTAATGGTCCCAACATATGCCGCTTCGAAGCGTTTCATCTCCTTATCTTCAATATGATATGTTAAGTCATTCCAATTTTGTTTAGTTCCACTAGTGGCTTGAGCATATGTCTTTCCCTGCGCTATCTTCTTCCAACCAGCATTCGAGTTCTTTGTATTAGGAACAGACAATCTATACCTGTTTGAGTCCTCATTCTTCTCAACCATGATCCTTTTCCTATTAAATCTAGGGGTATTAACAAAAAAATTTCTTCCGTTAATATGAATACCATCCAGTTTTATAGCCAGGATTCTCTCATCCTCCACTTTTCTGAATCTAACGAAACCATATCTCTTCCCTCTAACATCTTTCTTAGCCGGGATAAAAACCTCGAACAACACTCCATGCTCCATGAAGATATTCTCCATGTCTCTAGCCAAGTAATGATTTGGGAACTCAGTGAAGAAATATGAAGTAATGGCTTCATGTCTACCCAGATGTTTTTCACTTCTATCTTTCCAAATTGACACCTCCAAATTGTTCTCAGAGTTGTTTTTTCTTCCAACAGTCCTCCATTCCGATTCCGTCATCATAATCTTTATCTACCCAAGTTAACAACACAAACTAATCAAAAAATCCATAACCAATCTGATTCCGGTGCCAAGGCCCCTAGCCCTAAGGCTAGGAATTTAAGCCAAAAACACTAGAAAGATGATTCACAGATTAAGATTAGTTCATGATTCTAAGGGAGACGAAGGAGAATCCTTGCATTAATTTCATGAAAACGGCAATAATTGCAGAGTTATTCTTAAATCAACTTTGAATCAATATAATTTTTTGCTGTCATTGTCCTATCCTATCTTAACTTTGAAATTTTCCAATACACAGCCTCTCACATGATCAGAAAATTGTTCTTAACACGAAACCTCTCAGAAGAAGAATTGATGTTAAAATTTGTTGTAGTTGTTATATTTTTTAATAGACAATTATTAGTTAATTAATTTTTTTTTTTACAAATTAGTTATAAGATTTGTAAGTTATTCATGATCAATATATTAAGTGATCATGTATTTATTGTGATTGAAGTAAGCAACATAAATTCTCGATTATTGTCGGTTCTCAACCTCTTGACCTTTCTGCCAGTCTGATTTTCGACCAGAGTCTTTCAACCATTGAAATTCTCAAAAGTTTCATCCTTAGTCTTCTAGATGAATAACGATAACTTTCTGGAATAATCATAGATTATGGATAGAAAATACCATGCTCCTGAATGTGACGGACACCATGCCCCAAAGATCAGCTTAAATGTAATCAAGGGATCCATGTGTTCTTTTTTTGCCTTTGTTGACCTTCACTATGCAAGAGTTTCCAAGCACACAAGGTTCACAAAACTTGAGCTTTTCGACTTTGTCTCCACCAAGCTGATTTTGTTTCCCTAATTCGACTAGACCCCTTTCACTGGCATGCCCCAATCTCATGTGCCATATTTCTGTCTTCGACAAAGGTTACGTGGATACGCAATTTGTCGAACCACTTACAACTTCAGCCTCAAGGGTATACGAGCCTTGTTTCTTCACACCTCTCAAGACTTCCTTTGACCCCTTCATGACTCTTAAGATACTTTTCTCTCCTTGAATCTCACAGATCCAATACCTGTAACTTTGCAAGCTTTGTTGTTTCCCAGCAGCACTGATCCACCATCTTGATCACATAGCTCCTCGAACAATTTTTCTGTTTGGAGTCATGTGCCAAGTGTAACCTGAATCCATAATCCACTATTTTCTTGAGTCGCCGCTTGAAACCACAAGAACATCAGATGAGTCGAAATCATCTTGAATAATGGTTGTGTTGCCATTATTCTTACCTCCATGATCTTTCAGGCGTTCAGTGTAACACCCCAAAATAATTATAATATTTATTTAATTTATTTATTATAATTATTCGTGATTTTCAGAGAATTTTGATGAAATATTATGACACTTGGTGTATTTGTATGGTGTGCTGTAGGACATTGATGAGCTAAGGGAATAATGAGAGAATTTAGGTAATAAGTGATTAATTGGAATTACTTTAGTGTAAATATTAATAGAATAATATGAATAATGTTATTTAGATTATTATTATTATTTAAAATAAAAGAGAGTGGAACACAAAGGGCAAGATGGTCTTTTGTCAGGGTATAAGTGAGGGTAAGATGGGAAAATCATAATAAGGGTCCTACAAGCATGTTTGACAAAAAGGAA
Organism: Lathyrus tuberosus; assembly: GCA_022829125.1. Taxonomy (NCBI): domain Eukaryota; kingdom Viridiplantae; phylum Streptophyta; class Magnoliopsida; order Fabales; family Fabaceae; genus Lathyrus; species Lathyrus tuberosus. The sequence goes on along the minus strand of JALAZF010000428.1, from coordinate 3,214,476 downwards.
AAAAGGGAGTTGAGAAGTTCACTTTAGAACGACCGTGTTTCTGGGGAACATGATGATTATATGACAAATGATGGTGAAATTGGTGATTTGGGGATGTGTAAGATGAGAGGGAATGATGAATATGTTGTCTATTATGATGTGTTGTTGTTGTAGTATGATTGTCATGTGATTGATGTGCATTTTCGAACTTATTGGTATTGAAATCGCAAGATAATTTCGATCTGAACTAATGCATAATCGCAACTGAGAAGTTGCAGTTTCGCATGATTCGTCGAGCGAGAGTAGAGGCGAAAAGAGGGTAAAAAATAGGGGCTACTGGAATTTTGTATTGGGGAAAGATTTCGCCCCTGCTTCGCCGGGCCAACCCCGGGCAAGCAAACTGCTTTGCCGGGAGAGCAACAAGCGAGCAGGAGCAGATACTTTATTTTATTTTATTTTATTCTATTTTATTTCGCTTTTCGCATTGTCTTGTCCCTGTGTTGGCCTTCTACCATGGGGAAATTGAAGTGTTGTGTTTTAATGATTATAGCATGATGAATTTTGATGTATTATGATGAGTTGTGACGTATGTGATTATTGCTATACTATGATTTTTAGATGAATTCTCATGAATAATGGTGTAACCTTGACGATCCTAGGATGTTGATTTATTACGACGTTTCGCATCACGCACTCATAGCATGTTAGGACTTCGGTCCAGTGGTGGCTTCAATCCCATTGTGTGGATTGAAGTGTTTATGACGTGCTCTAATTCCAAGGTGGAATCTATCTGATGGTGGGGATCTTTGGAGGGTGATGGCCCAATGTCCATCAAATTATTTCGTACCCCATGCATGAGTTTATGTTGTTGCATTTCATACTATGTGGCATTGCATATTTGTGAATAAAAGATGTTGTTGATGAAGTTATTTTAAGTGATGTATGATGATGATGACATGAATGATGATTATTTTGTTTGACGAATACTATGTGAAATTCTAGTTAAGCAGATCACTAAGATGTCAGACAGAATGTCGTGAGACTTGATCTTTGTTTCTCACATAAGGATAATGAAGAACAGAATACAAACATCATATAGTAAACAACACACAAGAACTATTAACCCAGTTTAGTGATTAACAACACCTACGTCTGGGGGCTACCAAGCCAGGAATGAAATCCATGAAGTAGAATTGGTTCTAAGCTAAACTCCAACGTTTACAACTTGACACCTAGAAACTACTCGTACTAGATTTCTACCTAAGACTCTCCTAGGCATGAGACCCTTCTCAGTTCCCTTTCAATCACAGTAATGACTAAAAAATTACCACTCAATAAACTGTCAAACTCAGGTATTCACGCAATACAAGAGATGCTCACAAAAGTACAAACCCTATACTCAATAACAGCTGTATATCTTTTTTTCTTATTCTAAGTTAATTCCATCCTATTTATATCACTAAACAGAACTGGATTTGGGCTTCAGATTCGCAGCAATTCAGCTCCATTGAATCTGCGACCTATTCTTCTCTAAAATAGTTTCTTTAATCCTAATTTTCCAAAAATGTCACCACACTCAGAAACAGCATATTCCTTTTAGAATCAGAATCTCTGATTCCTTAATCTCAAATGCCACCTAGGAAGAAATCACATTCCCATAAAACTTGGAAAACAGAAACAGTTATTCCAAACTGTAACAGACAAAGATGTCGAATCAACATGATATGACATATTTCCTAACACCTTAACCTGCAGTTAATTCAACATGTTAGTGCATCTTGTCCAACATCTTTCTGTTAAGTTAGTTTTACCAATATTTATGGCAACCTCAAAGGCTTGGACACATCAATCTCCCCCTTTGGCAGATTTTTGCTAAAACTAACTACAATTAACCTGTAGACAAAATTATTCAGAACAAGGAGACCAGATCATCAGAGCAGCAGCAGAACACAAACTAAACTTTGTGTCCCCCTCAACCAATACCTTCTTCTGCAAGCAGCACCAGCACTACTCCCCTCAATGGTTAGTAGAAGTCAGCCGTGGTTAGTAAAGTTAGTATTACTCCCCCTTTTTAGCCATACTATGACAAAGGCAAAAAGACTAACTCAAAAACCAAATCAACAGTATAGAGTAAGTAAAGTACACACCCAAACAAAAGTAAATTATCCTAGGCATTAAGCCCTTACACAACCAAAACAGAGAAATAAAGTAAAGGGAAGTTAACTTTCAGTAGTCATCTTCTGTTTCCTCATCTTCATCTTCTTCTGCATTATCACCAGAACCATCATCAGCACAACACCTTATTCAACTTCCTCACTATTTTCTTCACCAGCATGCTTCTCTGTATCTCCATTGTTAGCTCCAATGTCCTTGTTCTGCTCAGTAGACAAGGCTTGTACCAGAAGTTCCAATTTGTTCTTCTTGGTCCTGATAATGACACCAAGCTCCCTGCAGGTCTCCTTCAGGTGAGCAATAGTTTCCTCCTCTGAGGTTGTTGTAGCAGATGTTGGAGCAGATGTTGAAGCAATATCTAGGACATGCCTTCCAACAAACAGCTTATAGTGTAGAGTCAGGGGGGATCCCTTCTCATTATATTATCAATAGGTAGAATTATCCCTGGATTTTGGTGAAGAATCACTCCATAGATGAGTGAAGAGACAACCTATTTCAGGATTTGTTCTAAGATGTATACACCAAAGTCAAATGGCTTTCTGTTTTCAACAACATAGATAAACCTTCCAAGCCCAGTTAAAATGGTTGAACTGTGATTGGTAGGGTCCCAATCCACCATTCCAATTTTGTGAAGAATGGCATATTTAACACTCAGCTTCCCAACTGACAGTTTCTCTTTGCTAGACCAATTCCTCACAGTATTTCCAGTAATTCCCCTATAAACCTGATCATCAGAGTCTTTAATTTCAGCTTGAGGACGTTCAGGTTTACCAAGGAACTTGTTGATCTCAGCAGGAGAAAATGTCACAACATTTCCCCTAACATATACCTTCAAGTAGTCCTCACTTTTTCGATCATTGCATCCTTCTGGAATATTTACTACAAACTCTTTGACCAGTCTCTCATGGCATGACCCAAATTGAGTGACATTAATTAACAAGCCAACATCTTTAATAAAATCTATTACCTCCTTACAATTGAGGGCATTATATCCCAATTCCCTCTCTAGAGCAACTACTCTGTGATATACATACCTCCACCTGTTAACATTTACAACATCATGGAATGAGATGTTGTCCATGGGAGCTTTAGGAAGAGTAACATCCTTCTTCTTAGAGGCTGGTTTCTTAATGGGCATGATGTTCTTAACATCTTTTGCAACATCATAGTCTGACTCAGTGTCATACTCAGCCTTTCTCTTTTTGGACACAACAAAAACCTTGCTCCAAGGTGTATAGGGTCCAACTACAAATTTCTTAATTTTCTTGTTAGGGGTGTTTTTATTGTCCACACCCTTATCTTTTATATTCTTCAATCTTTCAGCCACACTAGGATTGAGACTTGTTGCACTGACTTCATCATCAAAGGGCAAGTCATCTTTATTGATAACTTTGTCAGTTACTTATTAAGCAATCCCATTAGATGCCTGTTCTTGAGACACTTTTGTAGATGAGTGTCATACCCCAAATTTTGACCACTAAGATTTCCCATCATTGTGCAAATCATCATCACAATATGGGGGAACCATCATACTTCATCAGTGTCCCCAAAGATGATTGAGCATCCACTACAATCAAAATTAGGGTTTCAAGCCCTCTCAGAGCCTTAGACAAAGGATCAATCAAGAAACAACATGATCTTAAACTTGTCTAACCTCTCAAACATCCACAATGGACCAAAAGGATTCCCACTTCATGGATCAAGCACAAGGATGCTCCCTTCTAGGTGGATCAAGTCTCAAGATCGACAGTGTCACCAAATTAGGGTTTTGGTCGACCAGGGCCTCCAGATGGAAATTTTTCATCAAGTCAATATTACCTCAGGGGATGCATACATCAAAAATCAGGAATTAGGGTTTCTTGACCTAATTCACCCCTAAGTTGACTTTTGGGACAAATCATGAGCCAAGACCTCAAGAGAGGGTTTAAGGGTCTCTAATGAACTATATTGATCCATTTGGAACAATGGATTATTCCAAGAAGCTTGAGCAACAAGTCTCAATTTCATCTGCACCACAGTTAGGGTTTTAAGGGAAAAGTCAACTGTAACTTTGACTTTTGACCAGGATATGCTCCCAAGCCCTAAGACATGATTCAATATACCCTATGACACCCATGGAACATGTCCATCAAGTTTGATTTAGGTCAAGGACATGATTTCCTGAAGAATTGCACAGTTTGGAATTCATCTGATAAAAAGTCAACTATGCACAAAAGTCAACTTTGACTTTTTGAGATTTTTCACCAAAATGGATTTTTAACCCTAAAATGATGTTAATGTATGATTTGAATCATCATTCATCAAGAAAAATCAAGAAAAGTTGGATAACTTGTAAAAGGGGTAACCATAAAAACTTAGAAAATTTTCTAAGTTAAAAATAAAGTGACAAGGGTACCAACTTTGGAGGATCATAACTCCTAAACCACAAAGCCATTTTTCCTCATCCAAAGATGGATTTGTATCCGTCATTACCCTCTACAAAAACTTCAACTAGACCTAAGTCCAATTCATTAAGGATTCTGAGTTATGGAGTGATCAAAATGGCTGAAAAGTGAAAATGTCACTTTTTCCAACACTTAGTGAAATTTTCACTAAGTCCAAATTTGTCTTCATTTTTTTCCAAATGTAGGGGGATTTTTCACTTGGATTCAAAAGAGATCAAAACCAAACATGTTCAAACAATTGTTGTACCATGTAAGGGCTTTCCAAAATGGCCAAGAACATTGCCAAATTCCATTTGGGCTATGAGTTATGACATTGTCAAATTGCCTTGTTGAATTCTGTCAAGGCAAGGCAGAATTTGCAATTTTTCTCGATTTTCCAAAATTGTGCAAATCCAAACACTCCTATCCACTTGGACACATCTGAGGATTGAATCTCAAGGGGACAATCACTGAGCCAAGCCTCCAAAGTCTTTGGAACAAGAAATAGCATGTTGAACCTAGAATTGCCAAAATAGGGACAAGACTCCAATTTTGGATTGGAGCATTCAATGGAAGCATCAAGGTGGCATGGACTGAGCCATTTTCATTTGAATTCAGTTAAGACTTTTCCAAGACCAAGGGAACCCGCAGCCTGTGCCCTAACCTCTAGTCAATGGATAGAGGAGACTTGAACTTCCATTGGCCAACATTGAACAAACCTACTCAGCAGTTGCCATTCACTATTCCTTGCAAAAGAAACTTGCTCTACTATAAATAGAGCTCAATTGTGATCAGTTTAAGTACACCAAAGGCCTACAACACTTGCCTTTCTCAAAATCTCTTTCTCTTGGCAAAAATGCCTTTCTTAGCAAGGTAGCTATCGGGTTTTGAGCTAGAGGGAAATTCCACTCAAACCAATCACTCACACACCTCACATACATCACATATGAGCTGATCAAACACTTAAACAACAACTGGAACACTGATTTCTCAGAATCACCAGTCAATTGCTCACGGTTGTAACCAAAGTGCAGTTGAGATGCCATGAAATGATCCAGCCAATTTCAATCAAGTCCAAGCATTCAAACACACTCCATAGGGTGTAGGGAAGCTGTTCTGATCATCACTACTCATCTGTAACACCTCCAAATAAAAAATCACATTGCACTTGCTGTCACGGCCTAGAGGTAAGCATATACTTGGTCATCTCTCAATATATGCATATTTCCTCGCACAATAATTTGGCCATATGTTCATAATCATGCATAGAATGTTTCCCCTCAATTAATTGCATTGTTTGAATCGTGTATCAAAAATCCCAGCCTTCATGCATAAATTAGGGTTCTTGAGGATTTTTTGTGATTTCTTGTTATATGTTTAATTTAAATGAAATTAAATGCCATAGACATGATCGAGAGGTTGAAACGAGTTGATTGGTATATGGATTGCATGATATAATCAAGTATTCAGCGAGATTGGATAGAAAATGCAAATTTGGCCAAACCCAGAACACGTGCATGTTCTTGGTGTGTTCTTGGCGCCATTCCTTTCAAATTCAAATATTTGAATTTTGTGATTTTATTTAATTGATTCAAAAATTAATTTCTCTCTGAGTTTTAATGATTTTGAGTTGATTCTTTTATTAATAATTCACAAAAATGTTAAAATATTTTATTTTATCAAAAAATCCCAAAAATATTATTTATTTCATATAATTGATATTTTTGCAAAGAATTAATGTTTTAATTGTTTTTAACATTTAAAATATTTTTTCCACCTTGATTTTGCAACTTTTAATGCTTTCTAATTATTTTGTAGGTCAATACTTAATTTTTGAAGCATTAATCCAAGACCACAATTTATTTTTCCTATTTTAAACAATTTTGATCATTTTAATTGAATTTTTATTCAATTAAATACATTTTTGAAAACAAATTAGGGTTGTTTGCATTAATTCAACCCTCATAAATCATTTTCAAAACACTTTGGGCCTCTAATTAGGGTTTTTGGATTAATTCAACCCTCAAAAACAAATGGCGCGATCGTCGCCTTTTCAAAATTAACCTTGGGCCTCTCCTCGAGTTATAAGATCCATTCAAAACTCTTGGGCCTCTATTAGAGTGTAAGACCCAATTCCCTTTTAACCCAAACATTTTGGGCCTCAGATATTGTATAAGCCCCTTCGCGTTAAAAGAAAATAAACGGCGCGATCGTCGCCTTTTCAAAATAACCCTGGGCCTACCCTCGAGTAGTAAAACCCATTTCTTTTTTTCAAAACTTTTGGGCCTCTTGAGAGAGTGTAAGACCTATCCCCTTGTACAGAAAACAATTTTTGGGCCTCAGTCACTTGTATAAGTCCCTCTGTACAAATTCAAAACAACAGTGCGCTCACTGATAAAACGCTGGGCCTCTCCTTGAGCTGTAAGCCCCAACTCATTCTTTTTCAAAGCACTTTCTCTTTTGATTTTGAATATACTGTTGTTTTCAATCTTTATTTGTTGAACAACTAACCAAACAGCAAGGAAGCTCTACAACCGAGTTATTGGTTATTGCTTTCATTTACCGCTTTCATATACATATAACTGTATTGTGGGGCTGTTTCACTGTAAGTCTTCTTTCATAAACTCATCAACTGTGTAATAATAGTATAGATATTTTGAGTTTCCCCAGCAACTACGGCTAGCATTAAGCTCGTTGATCACTCTTAGAAATAGTCTAAACTAGATCCCCATAGGATTACCAGACACAATCTTCCCTCCTCTTGGGGTTAAACAATATGGAGACATGAAAGGCGGCATTCTCTGTGAACCCTTTCATAGACTGTCACTCATAGAAGTTGTCAAGAAACTCTATTCCCCAGAGATGATCTTTTCTCCGTGAATGGCATCTCTTGAGTTTCTTCCAAATTCTCGGACTTTCCTGGCTTGATCTATTCTCGGTGAATGGCATGTCTTGAACTTCTCGGGGTTTGGGGACCCACAAGCTTCTTAAAAGCACTTGTCAAAGAAACTCTACTCCCCAGAGATGATCTTTTCTCCATGAATGGCATCTCTTGAGTTTCTTCCAAATTCTCGGACTTTCCTGACTTGACCTATTCCTTGTGAATAGCTTTCAATGAATTTCTCGGGATTTGGGGACCCATCGGCTTCTTAAAAGCATCGGCCTCCTCTTGGGCATTATACAAGGACCCACAGGCTTCCTAAAAGCAACCTCGCCTCCTCTTGGGCTTAGTACAAGGACCTATCGGCTTCTTAGAAGTATTCACAACCTCCTCTTAGGCTTCGTGTAATGATCTCCTCCTCCGGGAATGATAGCCTCCTCTTGGGCTTCGTACAAGGACTCGTCGGCTTCTTAAAAGTTTCCAGCCTCCTCTTGGGCTTCGTACAAATTGTCCCGACGACCTCCTAAAGGTATAGGAACAGAACTTAATCATCTGCATAGAACAGTCCCTTCAAAGAGTCTACTACTGTTTCTCAAAGCATAGTACAAAAGATGAAACTCTAGACTTGGACAGTCTAATTTCCTTGATTCTCAAATACATTCTCAAGTGACCCCCTTCCCCAAAATAGGAAGGAAACCCGTAGACTCGGACAGTCTCAATACCCTTCGGATTTCCCACTTCCTTAAAGAATGGGAACAACCCGGATCCTTGAAACAAATCCTTGAGTACAGTGTTGCTCATATAAGAACTGATTTTCTCTTTCAAAATCAGCATACTGGACCTGTCACTCAACTGAAACAGTCACCATAGCCTCCCGCTTGGGCTTTGTACAATGATCCTCCCCAGCGGAGTCAAACAACGTTTAGCCTCTCTCTCGGGCTTCGTACGAGACACATAAGAGACTCCCTCCTTGAGTCCATCATCCCTTTCGCCTCCATCTCGGGCTTTATACGAGATACAAAAAGGTTCTTATTGAGCCAAACAAATTTTAGCCTCCATCTCGGGCTTCGTACGAGATACAAAAAACTCTCTTGTTGAGTCAATAGCCTGCATCTCGGGCTTTATACGAGATACCAAAAGACTTCATCGTCGAGTCAAAACTTTTTAGCCTCTCTCTCGGGCTTTGTACGAGACACATATTAGCCTCCTCTTAGGCTTTGTATAAGAAAACAACTGGTTGATCCAATTAACCTTTTAGCATCAAAAACTGTGCCTCGTTCACAGTACACAAACATCAACAACTCCCTTCATCTAATTGCTGTAAGCGGCAAGCCTCTGGATTATTTACATCCATGCCACTGTCCCTCTTTTAGCATGAGAAATTCCTAAGGAAAGATAGCATCGCTCAACACTGAGTTAAAGTCTTCTCCTTCAGGTTAAAACCCCTCTAAAGGAAATTATGGCATTGCCGGATTCACAAATCCTGGTTAAAGTAATTCTCCTTTATAAACATTTGTCATAGACAAACCCCTCTTTAGAGATGACAAATTCTCTCTAAAGTCAACACCCTTTTAGCTTCACATCTTGGGCTTTGAACAAGATACAAATAGACCCTTCAGCTTCACATCTTGGGCTTTGAACAAGATACAAACCACCTTTTCGCTTCACGTCTTGGGCTTTGAACAAGACACCAAAAACACCCATTTCCTCCCATAGAATAGGAGGAACTACGAACGCTCTGATTTCCCTGTTTCGGTAAACGGGAATACGTAGGCATACTCTCATGTATCTACCGAAAAGCACCAGTCCTAACATCCTAATCCTTGTTCCCCGCCAGAAAGTCCTAGAAAGAGAGAAAACAGTATTGGTGAAAATACAAATAACCAGTACAAAGGCCCCCCCACATTGACAGCATTCGTAACCTAACAGACCACTGTTTAAACTTAGTATGCAAAGCAGGGTTAATTGGAGACATCTATTTCCCTCCCTTCATCAGCTTTAATAGGATAAAAAATGAATCGACCTGTAGTAAGTTCAACCGCAGAGAGCGACCAGCGCTTAAGTACCGCGTCCAAAATAGCTCGCTACAGAAAAATGGCGCCCACCGTGGTGCTGATCCCTGTTTTTCTTCTTCCTTTTCATCTCTTGTGTGAATACCACAGATTGGGGCTTCCGCCGGGGAACCCATTTTCTGTCAGGAACTTAGGATTCATAGCTTTAAAGGTCTAGGATGTTTAGGACAAATATATATACTGCTTTTCCTAATTGATATATGTGTTTATTTTTTTGCTAATGGGAATGCGTGTGATGCCGCATGTGGAAAGATTGAGTATACACTTAGGATAAGTGATGGCGACGGGGTCGACCATCAACCTCAGTGGAGGCTGACCAATGCAACCCATTCTCTCACCTAGCCAATGGGCCGATTGTGATGTCTGAGAAGCTGAGGAGCCAAACCCTTTTGTAGTGCGGAAACTATCAGGAATAGTTGTTACGCGATACTACCCTTATTTAAGGCTGGTGATCTATTCTCGGTGAATGGCACTTACTCTAAGATCGCTCTACAACTCGCTGGCGATCCGCTTGTTGTTTTGCTTTCCTGGGAGGAGCTGATGATAATGAGTATAGGTACAAAAATCACCCTAGTATAAACCTTTGGGGATGGGTAGAGCCTTGACTTCATGACAACGACCCTTTGACCCCATGTTTTTCTATGTTTTTGTGTGCTGCATTCATGCATTCATTTAAAAAACATTAAAACATTCAAAAAAGATTTTCTCTTCTAGTCTCTCTATTTTTCAAATTAAACTGAGACTGTGATTGCAAATATCAGAGAAAAGGATTGCACTTATGGATTTCGGTAGAAGGAGAACTCATACGTATACCTTCAAGGTTCCAAAGTTAGAGGATTTGAGAAGGTTGGCAACGATGATCACTAACCCTGAGACCTTCAGAGCCAAGCACGGAGGTCTGCTACCACTGTTAAGAGTCCATGTGATTGAGGGAATCATGAATGTACTCGTTCAATTCTACGTTCCGGTTTATCACTGTTTCACATTCCCGGATTACCAGCTCGCACCAACGCTGGAGGAGTATTCTCATCTGATCGATTTACATATCACTAATCGAGCTCCATTTTCTGGACTGGAAGAAATTCCAAAGATTCAGACCATTGCAAGGGCAATTCATTTGGATGAGTCTGAGGTCAGGACTCACCTAACCACTAAGGGTGGCATCCAAGGTTTGCCAGCCCAGTTCTTAACTAAGAAAACCCTATATTTTGCCAGTATAGGAAACGTGACTGCTTTTGAAAGCGTCTTTGTCTTGCTCACCTACGGGTTATTTTTGTTTCCCAACCTCAATAACTTCGTCGATATTAACACCATTAAGGTTTTTCTCATTGGAAACCCTGTGCCGACTTTGCTCGCAGATGCGTATCATTCTGTACACTTAGGAAATTTGTACAGCGGAGGGGAGATCACATGATGTGTACCTCTGCTTTATAAATGGTTTATCTCCCACTTGCCCAAGTCTGCTGCTTTTTGGGATTGCAAGAGTGCCTTACGTTGGTCGCAAAAGATCATGTCTCTTACCAACTCTGATATAGATTGGTGTAATAGGATCTATGATGGAATCAGAATCATCATTCATTGTGGAAACTTCCCCAACGTACCCCTCATAGGAACTAAAGGAGGAATCAACTACCATCCAGTTCTCGTTCATCGTCAATTTGGATACCCGATGAGACACGTCCCACGGGGTGTTCATCTGGAAGGTCTTTTCTTTAAGGAAGGAGAAAACGACAGAGCACTAAAGATGGAAATAGTGCATGCTTGGAAGCACGTTCATAAGAAAGGACGAGAGTCTCTAGGAAAACCGGACAGTGTCTCGGTGGAGCCTTATCTCTATTGGGTACAAACTAGAGCTCTCAAGCTAAAAATACCTTATCCTCGTTACGGAATTCTTCCGCCAAGGGAGTCTGTTATGTACTTCATGACGGAAACTGAAAAGCTTCAGGTTACTCTCAACAAAGTTCAAAAGGAGAGAAGGTCTTGGAAGAACAAGTACCGCACCCTCGACATAGAGTGCATCAAAATACAGCAACTACTGAAAGAAAAAGACGCTCTAATTAAAATTTTGGAGCAATATGCTGTAGAGAATAAAGATGACCAAAGAAATTTGCTCACTCCTTTCACCTGACAAAGGAATGACAACCCGACAACGGCCCAAGAGCCCCGGTCAAAGAAGAGGAAAGTACCAGAATCAGCACCCGATTTCTCTTCAGAGAGGACTCGGGACCCATTAGCTTAGGTTTCTGTTTCTGCACCTTGTAATCTACTGTATTTCCATTTCTGTAATCCTTTAAATTTCAATAAAAAGGGGTTTCCCCACTGTTTGATATTTGCAATCTAATTGTCGAAGTTTATTTTGATTAAACCAAAATAAAACAATTAATATAATCATTGCATTCATCATTCTCACATCACGTATTCTTCTTCCCTACGAATCTCACGTTCGTGTCTCGATTCTAGAGTCAAACTGTCTCATTCGTATAATACTCGGGCCAATCGTCAGAAAAGGATGGATGATCTTGAGGAAGAAAACAGAGAGTTGAAAGAAGAGATCGACGCTCTAAGAGAGGATATGAGAAAGCTTCATAACGACATGCAAGCCATGGCAGAAGCTCAGCTACAACGAACTGTGATCTCATAGATCACCTCAACGCCCATCGTGGAGAAGTATGGTCCTAGGTATCAAATGCCAAAAGATCGTCCCTAGGGCATGCCTGTTAACTATATCCCAGAAGGATATGTTCCGCCGATCGCTGAGGATCAGGGAATCACAACAAAAGCCGCTGGGCCTGAAGGTTACAAACTTCGGGAAAACGAAGATGCCAGGGGCATACTGAAGACTCCTAAAGGTTACAAACTTCGGGAAACGCCAAGATTTACTGTCGTAGTCACGGTACCACCCCCTATGGTGCACACTATCCCGGAAGGACAAATTCCACAGATACCTTCTGGTAAAAAGGAAACTATGTTCGATAGAATGGATGAATTCTAGGAGCAGTTCTTGGAAATGCAGAAGGAGCTGCAAGCCATTCGCGGTCAGGATCTATTTGGAAAGGACGCCGCAGACCTCTGCTTGGTCCCAAATGTGAAAGTTCCGCACAAATTTCAAGTGCCCGACTTTTAAAAATACAAGGGTAACTCTTGCCCTCAAAGCCATCTGGTGATGTACGCTCGGCGAATGTCAGCTCAAATGGAGAATCAGGACCTACTGATTCACTACTTCCAGGATAGTTTAACCGGTGCTGCATTAAAATGGTACATGGGTTTAAACCGTACTACGATCAGTACATTCAGAGATCTTGGCACTGCCTTCATCCAACAATACAAATACAATTTAGACATGGCACCTGATAGAGATCAACTCAGATCAATGTCGCAAAAGGACAAGGAAACCTTTAAGGAGTATGCTCAAAGGTGGCGTGAAATTGCCGCTCAAATTTGTCCACCTCTTGAGGAAAAAGAGATGACAAAGATCTTCTTAAAAACCTTAAGCTCATTTTACTATGACCGAATGGTTGCCAGTGCACAAAGTGATTTCACCGAGATGGTGGGCATGGTTGTACGTCTTGAGGAAGCCGTCCGAGAAGGACGTTTGGTAAAAGACGCTGGATCGACGAGCGGTACTAAAAAATACGGTAGTGCTCTCCCTAAGAAAAAAGAGCAAGATATTGGGAATATCTCTCTCGGAAAGCAAAGGCGACGTTATCAACCAGTAGCAGCTGTGACTCTTGCTATTAGCCCTGCGCCTATTCCTACGTATCAACCTCAGGTTGCGCAGAGCCAACCTGATCAGCAAAGGACACAATAGCCTCTTCAACAGGCTCGTCCTCCATATAACAACAACCGTACAACACGCCCACCAGGATTTGATCCTATACCCGTAACGTACGCAGAGCTGTTTCCATTACTGCTAGCCAAGGGGTACATTCAGAGTAAGTCCCCTCTTACAGTACCAGAAAATCCTCCTTTTTGGTTTAAGGTGGATCAAACATGCCCTTACCATAAAGGAGGACCAGGGCATAACATAGAAAACTGTCTTAATTTCAAATCTGACGTGCAAAAACTTGTTAGGAGTGGGGTCTTATCCTTCAAGGATACAAATCCTAATGTTCTTACGAACCCGCTGCCTCAACATGAGAAAACTGCAGTCAATTTGATAGAAGGAGAGACTAACGATGTCTATCAAATTCACGATGTACTCTTGTTGAAAACCAATCTGGTCAAGTTGCATTGTAGACAGAGTGGATATGGCCATGTGCTACCTCATAATTATCATCAATGTGATGTCTACTCTAAAGACAACCAGGGATGTTCTGTGGTGCAAGCAGCTCTACAGGAACAAATGGATCTCGGATGGATCCAAGAGCACCGAGTTCGTGGAGTTAACATGGTCTACGCGAATTCCAACGTCATTCAGAACGACGATATCTGTGCAATGAATGTCAACCTGATGGCAATGAACTCAAGGCAAAGCCAGTATCATAATCTGCCGCAGCACGATTACAATTCCTGTCTGATTTGTTCGGTAAACAAACAGGGATGCTCTTTCAAACAGGAGGCCTCCAGCGTCAGATGGATCTTGGATGGATCCAAGACTACCATGATAGGAATCCTTATCAGATCAATATGGTTCAAATCTTTGATATCCGCTTGATGAATACCAACCTGGTAGAGTTACATGCTGAGCAGGTTCGACTCGGATTCTTAATATCACATGACTATCAAAGCTGTAAGGCGGGTTGCGAAAACGATCGAGGTTGTACCCTTGTCCAGGAGGCACTTCAGCACTTGTTAAATCACTGGTGGATGCCAATTTATATGGATGAAGATACTCAGCAGACTAGTATCAGTAACAGGAATCCTACTCGACGTCAGAGTCAGGATGTCAAACTCGTGGAAGCTAACCTAGTGAGGTTACATTGTATTCAAAGTGGGCGTGGCCAGGTGCCACCACACAATTATGAACGTTGTAGTGTCTGTTCAGAAAGTAACCAAGGGTGTTACCTTGTGAGAGCAGCTCTTCAGGGTCAGGTAGATCGTGGAGAGATTCGTCTATATCCAGGTTCTGGACCCATCAACTGCACGCCGAGTTACCTTGCCGATCAAATTGAAGATGTTGTCACAATCTATGGTCATCATAGGACTAGGGACGTTTGTGCCATTATCCCTCTACTTGACGAATCTAAGGTTCCCAACCGGGAACGGATCGAGATTACTTATGATGGTCAGAAAAATCAGAAGGTTCCCATAGTCATCAATCTGCCGGGACCACTACCGTATGAATCAGCTAAGGCTATCCCTTACAAATACGGTGCAACGATAATTAAAAATGGAAACGAAATTGCATTACCCTCCGTTGTGAATATTGTAGACATCAGTCGTGTAACACGGAGCGGTCGAATCTTCAACCGAGGAGTTCGAGAACCTAACAAGGAAAAGGAACTTCAGACGAAAACTCCTGATCCACCAGTCGGTCAATCCAGTAATCCCGACCTTTCAAAAAATAATGATGAGATGTTGAAGCTCATCCAAAGGAGTGAATACAACATTGTTGATCAACTGTTACAAACTCCTTCAAAGATCTCGGTATTATCACTATTACTCAGTCCAGAAGCCCACAGGGAGGCTCTACTGAAAGTCTTGGAGCAAGCCTTTGTGGAACAGGATGTAACAATCAGACAGTTCGATAGCATTGTCTCTAACATCACTTCCTGCAACAATTTGGGATTTAGCGATGAGGAATTACCTGAAGAGGGTCGTCGTCATAACATGGCGCTCAACATTACAGTTAACTGCCAGGACGATGCTTTAGCCAGCGTACTGGTAGACACAGGGTCAACCCTGAATGTTATGCCGAAGTCCACTTTGACGCAATTATCATTCAAAGGCCCTCCGATGAGAATCAGCGAGGTCGTCGTCAAAGCGTTCGACGGATCCATAAAAATAGTTATCGGCGAAGTTGATCTTCCCATAACTATCAGTCCTCACACTTTCCAAGTCACTTTCCAGGTCATGGATATCCGGGCAACGTACATTTGTTTATTAGGAAGACCTTGGATACATCAGGCTGGGGCGGTTACTTCAACCCTCCAACAAAAGCTAAAGTTTGTCAAGAACGATGAACTTGTCACAGTCTGCGGGGAACAAGCCTTGCTTGTAAGCAACTTATCATGGTCTACTGGTATAGAACCCGAGGAGGTTATTGGAACTCAGTTCCAAGCACTGTCGGTAAGCAAGAACAATCAGTTCAAAGGAGGAACCTCGATTTCCTCATACAAAGATGCTATCAAAGCGGTCGAGAGTACCGATACAACAGGATGGGGACAGCTTGTCATTCCTATTGACAATAAAACAAAGAAGGGTCTTGGTTTTTCTGCAACCTGTACCCAGACAACTGCCAAAGATGAAGGTCTTCATCCCCTTCAAAATCTCTTCCACAGTGGAGGTTTTCTTCACCCAGTGTCTCAGGCAGTACATGCTATCAATGAGGAAGATCCCTATGACACAGATGAAGAATGGAAGTCCTATCTTAATGAGGACGGTTATATGTCTCAGGAAAAGGTGCCTACACCATTTTGCTTTCCTACACAGAGTCCGAGATTTATACCCAGATCAGATGTCGAAATGATCTATGGAGATTGTGATCCGGAAGGATGCCTTGCTCCGCCAAATTCATTAGAGGAAGACACTCTGATGAAAGACAACTTTGACCACAATTACTATGGCCCAATGGATGGTCTGCCAATGTGGCAGCCTTACCCAGGAAACTTGGGGCAAGAGAGTCAGCCGAACAATGAAAATCAGTTGTGCATCATCGAACAGAATACTTGTGTCCCCACCATGTCATGGGATCAACACTCAGGTCATTCAGAAACTACTCAACATGAAGATGAATTTGCAATGTTTGCAGGACTTGAATTCATCAACTATGCTTTTCCTGAGGTTAACGTCATCGAGAGAGACGACTCCTCCAGTTCCAAAGAAGTTTGGGACACCTTGGGACAACTGAGTGGAAAATACGACTATATGGTCAGGTACACCGCTCCCGAAAGCTCTCGTATCAGGTTCGAAGACATCCAGCCTATTGGATGGGGAGATACAGCTGAGAGCACAACTGCTCTACAAAATGCAACAGAGGAATTCTCCTAGGACAACTTTTCCTGGGAGACATATTCCAATGATCCTGCTTCACCAGAAATCAACGTCATTTCTGAAGACAAATCAAGGAAGGTACCAGACTTTGTGATTCACCGAGGAGTTCGCCGCCAATAGGTTGTTGTCGATGTTCCGAAGGTCGTCCATCAGTCAAAGTAATTGCCATCTTTAACTTTTCACCCTGCCCAGGTGAAACGGATGTTTTGATAGGGCTCGCTTTCTGTAAATTTCCCTCTTCGCTTTGCCCGAAGCGACAGAGTTTTGTTTTATAGGGCTGTAGTTTCAAGAATCGACTTGTTCATTAATAAAATAACGTCGTTCTGTAATTTCCGCATTTATTGCTGTTTTCTCTTTTTGCTTTTCTCAAAAAATGGTAATCCTAAAAAACAAAATTAAAATAAAAACAAGCAGTAAAATAAAACACTGCACACACTTGCATTTTCTCTATCTCTTCTAAACCCGAATCATCACGTCATGCAGATTGCTTGTTTTAAACCCCGTTGAAACATACGATCCAATGCCTTCTCCCAACTTTGAGTTCCCGGTATTCGAGGCTGAAGAAGAAAATGACGACAAAATTCAAGAAGAGATCTCTCGACTACTCAGACAAGAGGAAAGGTCCATTGAACTTCACAAAGAACCGTTGGAAACGGTAAACTTGGGTTCAGAAAAAGAGAGAAAAGAAATCAGGATTGGGGCACTGCTCGGTCCAACTGCCAGAGGGGGTTTGATAAAGCTTCTCAAAGAATTTCCCGATGTATTCGCTTGGTCCTATCAGGATATGCCAGGGTTGGATACTAGCATCGTGGAACGTCACTTACCGTTAAGATCGGAATGTCCGCCAGTAAAGCAGAGGTTGAGACGGACTCACCCAGACATGGCCATCAAAATCAAAGAGGAGGTACAGAAACAGATTGACGCGGGTTTCCTCGCCACATCAGAATATCCTCAATGGTTAGCCAACATCGTACCCATTCCCAAAAAGGACAGAAAGGTCAAAATGTGTGCCGATTACAGGGATCTGAACAAGGGTAGTCCAAAGGACGACTTTCCTTTACCACACATTGACATGCTGATAGACAGTACAGTAAAGTTCAAAGTTTTCTCCTTCATGGATGGATTCTCGGGCTATAACCAGATCAAAATGGCGCCGAAAGACATGGAGAAAACTTCGTTCATTACCCCATGGGGTAGCTTTTGTTACAAGGTAATGCCGTTCGGTTTGAAGAACGCCGGGGCAACCTATCAAAGGGCCATGACTACTCTGTTTCATGACATGATACATAAGGAAATCGAGGTATATGTCGATGATATGATTGCAAAATCAAAAACAGAGAGTGAGCACGTTGAACATCTGTCAAAATTGTTCGAACGTTTAGGAAAGTTCAAGCTCCGCTTGAATCCCAACAAGTGCACCTTCGGTGTCTGTTCAGGGAAACTACTAGGGTTCATCGTCAGCCAGAAAGGGATTGAGGTCGATCCTGACAAGGTCAAGGCCATTCGAGAAATGCCTTCTCCGAAAACTGAAAAACAAGTCAGGGGATTCCTGGGACGTTTGAACTAAATCTCCAGATTCATATTCCTTATGATTGCCACTTGTGCGCCGATCTTCAAATTACTCAAAAAGAACCAGGATTGCGTTTGGTCAGAAGACTGCCAAACTGCCTTCAACAGTATCAAGGAATATCTGTTGAATCCTTCGATTCTATCACCTCCAGTGGAAGGAATACCACTGATCATTTACCTCACAGTTCTAGAGGACTCAATGGGATGTGTACTTGGCCAACAAGACGAAACTAAATGGAAAGAGTCTGCCATTTACTATCTAAGCAAGAAATTCACCGACTGTGAAACTCGGTACACGATGCTTGAGAAAACTTGCTGTGCTTTGGCTTGGGTAGCCAAACGTCTTTACCAATACATGATTCGTCATACTACTTGGTTGGTCTCCGAAATGGATCCAATCAATTACGTTTTCAAAAAACCTGCTCTTACGGGAAGGATTTCCCGTTGGCAGATGCTTTTATCAGAATATGACATAGAGTACCACGCTCAGAAAGCCGTTAAGGGAAGTATTTTAGCCGATCATTTGGCTCATCAACCAATTGACGATCAAGAATCAATCGGGTTTGACTTCCCAGATGAAGATGTCATGTATCTAAAGATGAAAGATTGCGATGAACCGCTAACTAGTGAAGGGCGAGAACCAGGTTCCCAATGGGGACTTTTCTTTAACGGAGCAGTTAATCATTATGGAAACAGAATTGGGGCAATAATTGTTACCCCTCAGGGTACCCACATTCCTTTCACCGCTCGACTTACGTTCAAATGTACAAACACCGAGGCCGAATACGAAGCTTGTATCATGGGTCTTGAAGAAGCAATTGATTTAAGGATCAAAAACTTCGACGTATACAGCAACTCATCCCTGGTTATCAATCAGATAAAAGGAGATTGGAACACATACCAATCAGGATTGATCCCTTACAAAGACTACGTGAGAAGATTGCTACCTTTCTTCAACAGAGTCGAGTTTCATCACATCCCTCGTGAAGAGAATCACATGGCTGATGCTTTAGCCACCCTCTCTTCCATGATTAGTGTAGGTCAATGGAATGACATACCTAAGATCGACATAATGCGCCTTGAACGGCCCGCTTACATCTTCACGATCGAAGCAGTCATAGACGATAAACCTTGGTATCACGATATCAAATGCTTCCTTCAGAAACAAGAGTACCCATCTGGGGCACTCAGAAAAGACAGAAAACCCCTCAGAAGAATGGTTGGAAACTTCTTCCTGAGCGGGGACATTCTCTATAAGAGAAATTTTGACATGGTCTTGCTCCAATGCGTCGACAGACCAGAAGCAGACATGCTTATGAAAGAAATTCATGAAGGGTCCTTTGGCACTCATGCCAACGGACACACAATGGCGAGAAAATTTTTAAGAGCAGGGTACTATTGGTTGACAATGGAATCCGACTGCCACAAGTACATGAGGAGGTGTCACAAGTGTCAAATATACTCCGACAAAATTCATGTACCTCCATCACATCTCAAAGTTCTTTCTTCCCCATGGCCTTTTTCCATATGGGGAATCGACATGATTGGCTTGATTGAGCCCAAAGCTTCAAACGGACATCGGTTCATCCTGGTAGCCATTGACTACTTCACCAAGTGGGTCGAGGCAGCGTCATTCGCTAATGTAACTCGACAAGTGGTGGTCCGATTTATCAAAAACAATATCATCTGCCGTTATGGTGTTCCAAGCCAGATCATTACTGATAATGGATCTAACTTGAACAACAAAATGATGAAAGAGTTGTGTGCAGAGTTCAAGATTGAACACCATAACTCATCTCCCTACCGACCAAAGATGAACGGAGCGGTAGAAGCGACTAACAAGAACATCAAGAGGATTGTTCAAAAGATGGTTGTAACCTAGAAAGACTGGCACGAGATGCTACCCTTTGCTCTTCACGGTTATCGTACATCTGTCCGCACTTCAACAGGGGCAACCCCTTTCTCTCTAGTGTATGGCATGGAAGCAGTGCTCCCCATAGAAGTAGAGATCCCGTCAATCCGAGTATTGATGGAAGCTAAGCTCACCGAAGCTGAATGGTGTCAAAGTCGACACGACGAACTGAATCTGATCGAAGAGAAGCGAATCACGGCACTATGCCACGGTCAGTTGTATCAACAAAGAATGAAGAAGGCGTTCGACAAAAAGGTTCGACCCCGCATCTTCAGGAAAGAAGACCTCGTGCTCAAGAAGATACAATCATTTCTCACTGATTCCCGGGGCAAGTGGACTCCGAATTATGATGGCCCCTATGTGGTCACGAAAGCTTTCTCAGGCAGCGCCTTGAGACTTGCAACCATGGACGGAGAGGAATTTGCCTACCCCACAAATGTTGATGTAGTCAAGAAATACTTCGCCTAAACTAAAAAAAAAAAAAACGTCTCGGTGGATTGAAAACCCGAAAGGGCGGTCCAGGCAAAAGTTAGAGACATAAAAAAAAAATCATCCCGGTGGATTGGAAACATCACAGTACAATCCAGGCAAAAATTAGGGATAATGGCAAGTAACTATGTTCAACAGAGGCAAGTCCCTCAGCAGCAGCAGTTACATCATCTGTCAGAAAACTCCAGTCAAGGTCATCTTCGACAGAAGCTCAGGATGCCCAGAAGTCAAAGTTGGTAGAAGGATAGTGGTCGTTATGTTTCAACGTAGCCCTTTTCCCTGTAAATTATTATTTTCTAACTTTGTAATTGCTTTTTGGAATCACGCGTTTCGCTGATCTCCATCTTATCAATAAAATTTGAGCCTTTGTGCTTTTGTTTGTAATTCTTATTTGTTTTAGCTTTACAGAACGACGTTGTTAACATGACTAACAATTTTTGAAATAAAACAAAAATGAATTTACTTGTTAAAACTTTTTCTGCTTTTAAAATAAAGTTGGCAATTCTTTTGACTGTTGAACATCAGAAGAACATCAGTCGCTTCTCCAGAAGTAATCGAACCTCAAAGTGCAGAATCAAAGTACTCCTTCTAACCCAGTACGCCTGAATGAAAGGATCAACTGTGTCAGAGACCTTGTTTCGTCTGACACGCCTCGGCCGAGTTCTTATCTCCTAAGACCGACCAACGGAATCTCCCAACAGGGACTATCTCTCCTAAGCAAGGTGGAATTGCTATTTTTTGAACCAGCGGTACTTCTTGGCCCCGCGATGGCCGAGTATCCAGTCATGTTCATCTTTTAGTTTGTGTGTTGCGTCAGTTTTGTCAGCATATACATACATACATCATGCATTATTGATTTGCATTCACATTTCATATTGCATCACTATCACTCTAGTCGGTCTTGTCCCCTAGTGATAACAGTCCTCTCAATCGAGTTGTCAGTTCTTGCCTCGTCAAGAAATGTTGTGTCTGCACTACCTTTCTCCTCCAGTGTATCTCTGGATTAGAGTCGGCACTCGACCACTTTGATAACTTGAACCTCTGAAAAACCAGAGGAGCCTTCAGTCCACATCACTCTTTGCCATTGAAGATGATATCCTTGCGTTCCCGGATTAAGGAAAATCCACAGAGAAAGCCTCGTAATCAGAGATTCGGCAGCACGCCAGTTTCGCTCCGAAAAGATCGCCGATGAAAAGGTCATCGGCACCTCAAAATTGGACCCCATCATATGGCGTTTCTCCGAGAAGATCCCGAGAAAAGTATGATGTAAGATCCCAAGCGACAGCAGTCTCCCAAGAGACATGCTTTCCCCCCAGTAGAAACAAATGGCGTCTCCAACAGAGAAGTTTGTGCAATTCTACAACTCAGACGACTGGGTTCCCCCAGTAACTCTGACATCAAAATTTTTTTCTATCAAATGGCATCTCCCCAGGAAAATTCGGCGAGAAGTTTGAGGAAAATCGCTACGCATAGCGTCCCTTGTCAATTAAGTTTATTGACAAAAGAAACTAAGACCAGTTCCTCGGTAGGAAACCAAGATCGAAGGGAAGTTTAAATCAGAAACTAAGACCAGTTCCTTGGTAGGTAACCAGGATCGAGGGGAAGTTAGTTTCAGCAACTGAGACCAGTTTCTTGGTAGGAAACCAAGAACGAGGGGAAGTTGACAAAAGAAAACTGAGACCAGTTCCTTGGCTGAAGACCAGGATCGAGGGGAAGTTTACCTTTTCTAAGCATCATTGCTCAGCAAATGAAGATGAATGTGATCCGCCATTCATAACCACCATCAAAATTTCGGGTATTCCGATATTTAATCCTCTTGCACCCCGAATGCCCGAATACCTTCGTCATTCACACATTCGGGTTCAAGAAGATTAAATAGGGGCATCTGTCATACCCCAAATTTTGACCACTAAGATTTCCCATCATTGTACAAATCATCATCACAATATGGGGGAACCATCATACTTCATCAGTCTCCCCAAAGATGGGTGAGCATCCACTATAATCAAAATTAGGGTTTCAAGCCCTCTCAGAGCCTTAGACAAAGGATCAATCAAGAAATAACCTGATCTTCAACTTTTCTAACCTCTCAAACATCCACAATGGACCAAAAGGACTCCCACTTCAAGGATCAAGCACAAGGATGCTCCCTTCTAGGTGGATCAAGTCTCAAGATCGACAGTGTCACCAAATTAGGGTTTTGGTCAACCAGGGCCTCCAGATGGAAATTTTTCATCTGGGAACAAGCCAATGATCCAAAACGCAACCTAATATACTCCATGGAATCTCAGGGGCCCAGCCATCAAGTCAATATTACCTCAGGGGATGCATACATCAAAAATCAGGAATTAGGGTTTCTTGACCTAATTCACCCCTAAGTTGACTTTTGGGACAAATCATGAGCCAAGACCTCAAGAGAGGGTTTGAGGGTCTCTAATGAACTATATTGATCCATTTGGAACAATGGATTAATCCAAGAAGCTTGAGCAACAAGTCTCAATTTCATCTGCACCATAGTAGGGTTTTAAGGGAAAAGTCAACTGTAACTTTGACTTTTGACCAGGACATGCTCCCAAGCCCTAAGACATGATTCAATATACCCTATGACACCCATGGAACATGTCCATCAAGTTTGATTTAGGTCAAGGACATGATTTCCTGAAGAATTGCACAGTTTGGAATTCATCTGATAAAAAGTCAACTGTGCACAAAAGTCAACTTTGACTTTTTGAGATTTTTCACCAAAATGGATTTTTAACCCTAAAATGATGTTAATGTATGATTTGAATCATCATTCATCAATAAAAATCAAGAAAAGTTGGATAACTTGTAAAAGGGGTAACCATAAAAACTTAGAAAATTTTCTAAGTTAAAAATAAAGTGACAAGGGTACCAACTTTGGAGGATCATAACTCCTAAACCACAAAGCCATTTTTCCTCATCCAAAGATGTATTTGTATCCCTCATTACCCTCTACAAAAACTTCAACTAGACCTAAGTCCAATTCATTAAGGATTCTGAGTTATGGAGTGATCAAAATGGCTGAAAAAAGAAAATGTCACTTTTTCCAACACTTAGTGAAATTTTCACTAAGTCCAAATCTGTCTTCATTTTTTTCCAAATGTAGGGGGATTTTTCACTTGGATTCAAAAGAGATCAAAACCAAACATGTTCAAACAGTTGTTGTATCATGTAAGGGCTTTCCAAAATGGCCAAGAACATTGCCAAATTCCATTTGGGCTATGAGTTATGACATTGTCAAATTGCCTTGTTGAATTCTGTCAAGGCAAGGCAGAATTTGCAATTTTGCTCGATTTGCCAAAATTGTGCAAATCCAAACACTCCTATCCACTTGGACACATCTTAGGATTGAATCTCAAGGGGACAATCACTGAACCAAGCCTCCGAAGTCTTTAGAATAAGAAATAGCATGTTGAACCTAGAATTGCCAAAATAGGGACAAGACTCCAATTTTGGATTGGAGCATTCAATGGAAGCATCAAGGTGGCATGGACTGAGCCATTTTCATTTGAATTCAGTCAAGACTTATCCAAGACCAAGGGAACCAACAGCCTGTGCCCTAACCTCTAGTCAATGGCTAGAGGAGACTTGTACTTCCATTGGCCAACATTGAACAAACCTACTCAGCAGTTGCCATTCACTATTCCTTGCAAAACAAACTTGCTCTACTATAAATAGAGCTCAATTGTGATCAGGTTAAGTACACCAAAGGCCTACAACACTTGCCTTTCTCAAAATCTCTTTCTCTTGGCAAAAATGCCTTTTTTAGCAAGGTAGCTATCAGGTTTGAGCTAGAGGGCAATTCCACTCAAACCAATCACTCACACACCTCACATACATCACATATGAGCTGATCAAACACTTAAACAACAACTGGAACACTGATTTCTCAGAATCACCAGTCAATTGCTCAAGGTTTTAACCAAAGTGCAGTTGAGATGCCATGAAATGATCCAGCCAATTTCAATCAAGTCCAAGCATTCAAACACACTCCATAGGGTGTAGGGAAGCTGTTCAGATCATCACCACTCATCTGTAACACCTCCAAATCAAAAATCACATTGGACTTGCTGTCACGGCCTAGAGGTAAGCATATACTTGGTTATCTCTCAATCTATGCATATTTCCTCGCACAATAATTTGGCCATATGTTCATAATCATGCATAGAATGTTTCCCCTCAATTAATTGCATTGTTTGAATCGTGTATCAAAAATCCCATCCTTCATGCAGAAATTAGGGTTCTTGAGGATTTTTCGTGATTTCTTGTTATATGTTTAATTTAAATGAAATTAAATGCCATAGACATGATCGTGAGGTTGAAACGAGTTGATTGGTATGTGGATTGCATGATATAATCAAGTATTCAGTGAGATTGGATAGAAAATGCAAATCTGGCCAAACCCAGAACACGCGCGTGTTCTTGGTGTGTTCTTGGCGCCATTTCTTTCAAATTCAAATATTTGAATTTTTTGACTTTATTTAATTGATTCAAAAATTAATTTCTCTCTGAGTTTTAATGATTTTGAGTTGATTCTTTTTTTAATAATTCACAAAAATGTTAAAATATTTTATTTTATCAAAAAATCCCAAAAATATTATTTATTTCATATAATTGATATTTTTGCAAAGAATTAATGTTTTAATTGTTTTTAACATTTAAAATATTTTTTCCACCTTGATTTTGAAACTTTTAATGCTTTCTAATTATTTTGTAGGTCAATACTTAATTTTTGAAGCATTAATCCAAGACCACAATTTGTTTTTCCTATGTTAAACAATTTTGATCATTTTAATTGAATTTTTATTCAATTAAATACATTTTTGAAAACAAATTAGGGTTTTGCCCTCATAAATCATTTTCAAAACACTTTGGACCTCTAATAGAGTGTAAGACCCAATCCTTTTTTGAACAATTCATTTTTGGGCCTCAGTGTATTGTATAAGTCCCGATACCGTCAAAAACAAACAGCGCGATCGTCGCCTTTTCAAAATTAACCTTGGGCCTCTCCTCGAGTTATAAGACCCATTCAAAACTCTTGGGTCTCTATTAGAGTGTAAGACCCAATCCCCTTTTAACCAAAACATTTTAGGCCTCAGATATTGTATAAGCCCCTTCGCGTTAAAAGAAAATAAACGGCGCGATCGTCGCCTTTTCAAAATAACCCTGGGCCTACCCTCGAGTAGTAAGACCCATTTCTTTTTTTCAAAACTTTTGGGCCTCTTGAGAGAGTGTAAGACCCACCCCCTTGTACAGAAAACAATTTTTGGGCCTCAGTCACTTGTATAAGTCCCTCTGTACAAATTCAAAACAACAGTGCACTCACTGATAAAACCCTGGGCCTCTCCTTGAGCTGTAAGCCCCAAATCTTTCTTTTTCAAAGCACTTTCTCCTTTGATTTTGAATATACTATTGTTTTCAATCTTTCTTTGATGAACAACTAACCAAACAGCAAGGAAGCTCTACAACCGAGTAAGTGGTTATTGCTTTCGTTTACCGCTTTCATATACATATAACTGTATTGTGGGGCTGTTTCACTGTAAGTCTTCTTTCATAAACTCATATCAACTGTGTAATAATAGTATAGATATTTCGAGTTTCCCCGGCAACTACGTCTAGTATTAAGCCCGTTGATCACTCTTAGAAATAGTCTAAACTAGATCCCCATAGGATTACCAGACACAGTCTTCCCTCCTCTTGGGGTTAAACAATATGGAGACATGAAAGGTGTAACACCCCAAATTCCCATCGCGAATAAATAATACATAAATAAAATCAGAGTAACTAAAAATTTATTTTTTCGACAGAAATAAGGATGTCACATTTAAATAAACAAAACATCATCCCTGCTCATAAATTTGATACATAACATAAAATAGAGTACCCACAAAGTACTACAAAATACATTCAACAATGTATACTTATGTATATATATATAATCGTTCCCCGACTCCCGTGCTACGTATCAAAGCAGACACCAAGACCGACAAAAGAACGGAGGGCTAATCTCCACAAAAGACCTCCAGCAACTCTAATCTACAATGCCTCATAGAGCATTATAAAACAGCAGAAGGGTGAGAAATAACAACTAAATCAAGATTGCATAATAATATGCAAACACACATTCAAACACATGAATAACTCATCTCACCCTACCATCACATACTACCACATATAGCATGTATCAATTATACCGACATAAACACATATTCACACATAATGCATATGTTTATACACAAAACATATCATTCATAATTCAATGCATTTAACACGAATGCACAACAATTCACAAATGCTATCACAAGCTCAATCACACAATTACTCCATTCCCAATTGCATATTAATCATGCCCAATACATTTATTACAAATGTATATCACAATGTCTCACACATACTCAATTAAATCATGATTTTCCACATATAACCAATGCAATCATAATTCATACAGATGCAAAGAGACCGACACAACGACTCTCTATGCAAATGCATATGCGGTACCGACTCCAAGATTTCATATCTCAATACTAGTTCACTCAGGAACTCTGCTGGAACCATCGCTCGTTACATCACTGTAACTCCCCGTCGGGCATACGATGTTCACCCACCGCTCACACCTCCACCGAGAGAGGCTCACGGTGTTTATGGATCGCTCATACCTCCACCGAGAGAGGCTCACGACCCGATCGCTCACACCTCCACCAAGAGAGGCTCACGATCGTCTATAATCATCGCTCACACCCCACACGCGGGCACACGATGTTATAGCTGATTCCCCACCAGAACCGCCGTCACTCAGGACGCAATTGCATATAGCAATGATTCCCCACCGGAACCGCCGTCTCTCAGGACGCAATTGCATATAGCAATGATTCCCCACCGGAACCGCCGTCTCTCAGGACGCAACAACAATGCATATCATGATGCTTGACATACAAGAACTCATGACAACCAATGCATTTTCACACATATATGCAACCATAAACACGCATATATAATCAAATACAACACATTGCATTTATTCTTGCCCTTAGGCCACAATTCAACAACTTGTCACATGCCTCAACATCATCACATTCATGCATTGCAAAAAAATTCAAACAATGCATTTCAAACCATAAAGGTCACCACGCAACATACATTGAATTCAATCAAACAATGCATTTCACCACAAACCGCAAGCCACAACAATCATACAATCACAATTACTTCCACAAGGGATTCACACCACAAAGGCTACCCACAACACATCATAACAACATACATTGATATTCAATCAAACAATGTATTTTACCACACAACAACATCATTAATCACGCATCGAAGTCTAATCCAAAACAATGCACACACTTGCCATGAGGCCACAACCCATCATCACAACATTTCATCATATATATTCACATCATATAACATCACACAAGCTACATGTTACATAACAAAAGCGTATAGCATGATAACACATCAATCGCACACAATTAACGCGATAAAAACCCGACAACCCGACTATTTTCCAAAAACACGAATTAATTAATTCAACTTTTACTCTCCAAACCATTTTTAATAGAAAGAGCTTTTCATTAGCTTTCCAACGCTTCAAACGGGGGTCAAAACGGATTTACGGTTCAAAAGTTATGAAGAAAACAAAATCGGACATTTTGGAAAATTCTGCAGTCAGAGGTCGACGCATAGAATCATGGGTCGACGCCTAAACCTGCAGTTTTCGCCCGGGTCAGCGCATAGAAGTCACAGGTCGACACACAGTTGCAGGGGTTAGCGTACGAGGTGCAGTTTTTGCTAAAAACTCAGTTTTCGATCGTTAAATGACTTCCGGAACTCCGATTTCGATTCCATAAAAAGCTGCGATCTCAGAATTTGAAATACTACAATATTTTCACCATTAAAAAGCCATCCAACACATTTTCCATTTTTGAAATATTTTAAAACATGATTTTATCAACACATTCACACTCCAAAACTCAATCAACACCTATAGAAACATACCAACAAGTTTATCCGAGTAAATCATATCATCACCCGACTATACTACGCAATTTATCCCCCATTCCAACCGTGAAAACACAGATTTCTCACCAGTTCATCATTATTGCCCTAACTCCCACAAACTAGGTAACTCACTCCAAAACTCTCTAAATCATACCAACGAGTATTCCCGATTAAACCCAAACATTATTCGACTGTTCTACACGATCTATTCCAAATTCTAACCGTTAAAACATCGATTCTACACATTTGTTCTTCAATCCAACCAATAATAGAAATATATATATATATATATATATATATCAACCAAACAAACACAACCAGCACATACATATACATATACAATCGAAATATAATCGAAACTTCTCACCCTTACCCGATTAATGGAAGATCAAGATCTGATTTGGATGATTTCCTCTTCTTCCCCTTCTTCTCTCTTTTCCCACGTTTCTTCTCTTCTTTCTCTCAGTTTTCTTCTTCTTCTTTTCTAACTTTTTTCTTTCTCTCTCTTCTCACAAATATATATATAATACTTATTATATAATATAAATCCAATAGGGTTAAATATCTCCAATTGATATTTTGTCTTCTAATACCAATTGATCAATTATTAGAGTTACCTTAAAATACTCTCTTTCTCTCAAACCTCTATTTATAAAAATATCTATCCCCTCAAAATGACCATTTTACCCCTCAGCTCAAATATCTCCCAAACGCTCTCAAAATGCGATAAAACATAACTGTACCGATGAAATATATTGCGGGAAATAAAAGTTGAAAAGAAATTATAATTTATTGCAAATATTTACCTATCAGAGAAATTAACTAATTAACTCAATTAGCAGGTAAATTACAATAAATTCACACATTTCACAAAATTCACATAAATGAAATAAATAAATGCAATTAAACAAATTGGGGCGTTACAAAAGGCAGCATTCTCTGTGAACCCTTTCATAGACTGTCACTCATAGAAGTTGTCAAGAAACACTATTCCCCAGAGATGATCTTTTCTCCGTGAATGGATCTCTTGAGTTTCTTCCAAATTCTCGGACTTTCCTGGCTTGATCTATTCTCGGTGAATGGCATGTCTTGAACTTCTCGGGGTTTGGGGACCCACAGGGTTCTTAGAAGCACTTGTCAAAGAAACTCTACTCCCCAGATATGATCTTTTCTCTGTGAATGGCATCTCTTGAGTTTCTTCCAAATTCTCGGATTTTCCTGAATTGATCTATTCCTTGTGAATAGCTTGCCTTGAATTTCTCGGGATTTGGGGACCCATCGGCTTCTTAAAAGCATCAGCCTCCTCTTGGGCATTATACAAGGACCCACAGGCTTCCTAAAAGCAACCCCGCCTCCTCTTGGGCTTAGTACAAGGACCCATCGGCTTCTTAGAAGTATTCACAGCCTCCTCTTAGGCTTCGTATAATGATCTCTTCCTCCGGGAACGACAGCCTCCTCTTGGGCTTCGTACAAGGACCCGTCGTCTTTGTAAGTTCCTGGATTGGCTGGAATTTTGGTAAAACAACAAGGTGTTCAATGCTGATGTCATGGTGTTGATGTTGCAACATTGAGTCTTAGTACTGGGCTGTACTAAGTTGTGAAGGTTAACTATGTTTGATGTCATGGGCTTGATGTCATAACATTGCACTTAACACTGGGCTGTGTTAAGGTTGCTAGTTGCTGAAGTGGATGTCTGATGTCACATAGGTGATGTTGTAACATCAGACCTGCAGAACTGAAGCTAATGACAGCATGGGCTTGTTGTTATTAGGGTCGCGTATTAGCTGGAATTGTGGAGAGTGTTGACTCGTTGGATGAGAATATCTTGGGCTAGATATTTTCTGTTACATGGGAGATTTGATTGCAGGTTTGTTGGAGAATTAAAAGGTGGAAGATTTAGAAAGATTTTGGGGATAAAATCTGTTTTAAAAGATTCAGTTTTTAATTAACAAATCTGATCAAATATTGTGACAAATCCAATCCAAATTCAAGGAGCTATATAAAGCGCACAAGACCAAGGAAGAAGGTACAGAAAACATTCAGAAGATCAGGAGCTGGAGGCTTAATGTCTAGAGTTTGTTTAGAGTGCTTGTATTTACACTATTCTAGGGTTTGAATAGGTGTTGTATTTCTGTCCTCTCTAGAAGCTGTGAAGCAATAGAGAGTTGTTGTTTGATCGAAGATAGGAAGCAAGATCAAGGATTCTCAAAGAGGTTGTTCTTTGAGTGTTTTAGGGATTGAGTAGTGTTCTCATATCTAAGTGGTTTCTTAGGTAGAAAGTCACTAGTAGAGTATAAGTTTAGGAGATTGTCAACGGGTTGTTGAGTCTGTAAATTATATCTACAAGTAGTGAATTTCATCCCTGGCTTGGTAGCCCCCAGACGTAGGTAGTTAGACCGAACTGGGTGAACAATTTCTTGTGTTATTTTGTTCTGTTATTGCTGTCCATTGCAGAGTGTGTTGTTGTGACATCGTACCTTAACATCACACGTCTGGTACCAGAATTTCAGCCTTCTTAAAAGTTTCCAGCCTCCTCTAGGGCGTCGTACAAATTGTCCCGACGACCTCCTAAAGGTATAGGAACAAAACTTAATCATCTGCATAGAACAATCCTTTCAAAGAGTCTACTACTGTTTCTCAAAGCATAGTACAAAAGATAAAACTCTAGACTTGGACAGTCTAATTTCCTTGAGTCTCAAAGACATTCTCAAGTGACCCCCTTCCCCAAAATAGGAAGGAAACCCGTAGACTCGGACAGTCTCAATACCCTTCAGATTTCCCACTTCCTTAAAGAACGGGAACAACCCGGATCCTTGAAACAAATCCTTGAGTACAGTGTTGCTCATATAAGAACTGATTTTCTCTTTCAAAATCAGCATACTGGACCTGTCACTCAACTGAAACAGTCACCATAGTCTCCCTCTTGGGCTTTGTATAATGATCCTCCCCAGCGGAGTCAAACAACGTTTAGCCTCTCTCTCGGGCTTCGTACGAGACACATAAGAGACTCCCTCGTTGAGTCCATCATCCCTTTCGCCTCCATCTCGGGCTTTATACGACATACAAAAAGTTCTTATTGAGCCAAACAAAATTTTAGCCTCCATCTCGGGCTTCGTACGAGATACAAAAAACTCTCTTTTTGAGTCAATAGCCTCCATCTCGGGCTTTATACGAGATACCAAAAGACTTCATCGTCGAGTAAAAACTTTTTAGCCTCTCTCTCGGGCTTTGTACGAGACACATATTAGCCTCCTCTTAGGCTTTGTATAAGAAAAACACTGGTTGATCCAATTAACCTTTTAGCATCAAAAACTGTGCCTCGTTCACAGTACACAAACATCAACAACTCCCTTCATCTAATTGCTGTAAGCGGCAAGCCTTTGGATTATTTACATCCATGCCACTGCCCCTCTTTTAGCATGAGAAATTCCTAAGGAAAGATAGGATTGCTCAACACTGAATTAAAGTCTTCTCCTTCAGGTTAAAACCCCTCTAAAGGAAATTATGGCATTGTCGGATTCACAAATCCCGGTTAAAGTAATTCTCCTTTATAAACATTTGTCATAGACAAACCCTTCTTTAGAGATAACAAATTCTCTCTAAAGTCAACACCCTTTTAGCTTCACATCTTGGGCTTTGAACAAGATACAAATAGACCCTTCAGCTTCACATCTTGGGCTTTGAACAAGATACAAACCACCTTTTCGCTTCACGTCTTGGGCTTTGAACAAGACACCAAAAACACCCATTTCCTCCCATAGAATAGGAGGAACTACGAACGCTCTGATTTCCCTGTTTCGGTAAACGGGAATATGTAGGCATAAGATTGAAAGAAAAATCTTAGCGAGCACACTAAACAAAAACCCAAAATCCCATACTCTCATGTATCTACCGAAAAGCATCAATCCTAACATCATAATCCTTGTTCCCCGCCAGAAAGTCCTAGAAAGAGAGAAAACAGTATTGGCAAAAATACAAACATCCTAACCTAACAGACCGTTGTTTAAACTCAGTATGCAAAGCAGGGTTAATTGGAGACATCTATTTCCCTTCCTTCATCAGCTTTAATAGGCTAAAAAATGAATCGACCTGTAGTAAGCTCAACCGCAGAGAGCGACCAGTGCTTAAGAACCGCGTCCAAAATCGCTCGCTACAATGAGGATGTTCCATCATCTGTCTCAATATTTCTCACTCCGGAGTCAACAAGGGTGTGCAAATTCCTTTTTGAAACTTCATCATCATCTCCACCATTATCAACATTTCTCTTAGTCACATCCTCATCAAGAACTGAGTTTGTTGGCATAATCTGAGCCAGTGGTCTAGTTATTCCAGTAACACTCATTCTATCCCCTTGACTTATGAGTCTATTCACTATTTTGTCAATTGTTTCATTCGTGTTAAACTTTTCTATTCCCTTCCTAGGACTAGAGAAAGCACCAAAAGTGTTCGAAGGGTTTCCTGGTGTAAAGTTCTTTGATCTTCTTACAGGAAGTTTATCTGTTTTGCTTGGGACGATAGCAAGAGGAACAACATCAATTGCATCTTCGGCATGCAGCTCTTCAGGTTTTGACCTAGAAGCGGATGTCACTGCAGTATCCTTCTTGGTTGCTCTTGTTGGTGATTGTTGTTGCGACATCGTAAAGTAAACAGGATTTGCCTTCTCTTCAATCTGGAAGTTGAAGGAGTTAGAGAAAATTAGTGTAGAGTGAGGGTATCTATTGCTGAAGCGGTTTTGGTTGATTTTATTTTGATATCATGCGTACCCTTGAATAGTGTTCTAACACAACAAGTAAAAACCTAATTTGTCCTTCAAATTTTTTTTTGAATTTTTGTACCACTAGAGAAGTTCAAGATGTCACAGAAGGATGTCACGACATCTATGGCGACATTATGCCATAACAATACAATTCCAATTCTAGTGGTCTGAAAGCAACCATTCTTTGCAGTTATTTCTTCAGTTTCTATGATTGAGTCCTTTGTGTCAGCATAAGAACAGCTATTTCCAACAATTTCATTAATCATATAGGCTTTATGAAGAAGATTATCAATCCTTGATATTTTCTGATGTTGTAATCTCTTATGTGTCATCTTTGTTAACCTTCCAATTTGTAATTCACCCATGTTAAAATCTAAGGAGTGTTTCTGAGATTTCTCTAACTGCAAAGTTGTCCATACATAACAATTATTCTTTGATCTGACACATTTTATGATAATCCTATCTTTATCATCCACAACCAAACATTCAAATCGGTCAAGTTAACTTTTAGACCTTGATCGCAAAGTTGACTTATGCTAATCAAATTTGCAGTTGATCCCTTGACAAGAAACACATTGTCAAGTCTAGGATTCCCAGCTTGATCTAATCTCCCAACTCCTTTAATCTTTCCCTTGGATCCATCTCCAAAGGTGACATAGTTGGAGGATTGAGACTTCATATTCACCAAATAGTTCTTGACACTAGTCATGTGTTTTGAATAACCACTATCAAAGTACCACTTTTCTTCAGTGTACCCTTTTTGCGGAGAATAAGCTATTAGGGCCACATACTCATTCTTGGAACTCCTTTTCGTTCCAGCAATACTAGCCTTAGGGTATCCATGTAGCTTGTAGCAATAACGTCTAATGTGACCATACTTACCACAATAATGACATTTCCAATCTTGTCTCCTTTTACCTGGGGTATGTTTCTGATGTATGTACTGATATTGAGACATTTTGTTAGACATCGTTTGTCTTCATTTGGTCTAATTAAGGCTGCATTCTGGATCTCTTCTTTTGCTTATCATTATTCAATCATTGTAGCCGAGTGCTCTGACATCTCCAGCATTCCTCCCAACCTGTAGTATCTCATCTAGTATATCAGAACTGTTGTTGAGCATCCTAACCTTTTTGGCTACATTGTCAAGTTTGTAGTTATACACAACAACTTCCTCTTCAAGATCAGAAATGACACCAAGATGTTTTACTCTTTCAGCCTCAAAGAGCATAATAATCCTATGTTGACCTTCTCCTAGCTGGAAGACTTCAGCACATCTCTTATAAAGCTCCTTAAAGGATTTGATTATATAATTATACGACAGATCTCCAAATTCAGATTCTATATCTGAGTCAAATATTCCTATAAGAGCATAAACTTATTTTGGTGATTCTTCATCCCTTGCATAATCATCTTCAGACCAAGATGCAATTGTAGCGGAAAAACCGTGAGTGTAAGCTATTGATTAACTTAACTCAAAAAGCAAGAGTCACCAATGCACTTTTATTTTATCCAGAAGGAAAGGAAAAAGAACGAACAAAACCTAAGAAAGAACAGGTAAAAGAGACTGGATAAGGGGGTTGGTTACGCTAAGGAAAGGTATTAGCACCCAAAACGTCTGTAGTACTCTATAGGAACCCTTTGAAATCTCTACGCTTTTTGGTTTGAAAAAGTTTGTTTGAAAAGAGATTGAGGAGATGAGAAGAGAAGTATTTTTTTAGATTTTTGTTTTTGGAGAGACTTATCGCCTCATGCCTACGTACCCACAAAGTGAAATATTGGATAAAAACCTTGTAGTTCGTGGTACAAATAACAAAATTAGTTTGTTATCATTGATTTTTAAGTGTAAAGACAAGTCGTCATTTCCAAGCGAATAATTCTGCTTAAAGAGATGAATCATGTCTAAACTTATGAAAAAATTTTGAAAGAGAAAGTGCATAAGGCAAAAAAAGAGTTTGAATGAGTTTGGGTGCTTTTTAAAGTCTTTTGAAATGGTCAAGGTATGATTAACATTGGTTGACATTTATTAAAGAAAAGTAAGTTTTGAAAATCACTTGACAAAAGTCAAGGTTTTTTATGAAAGCGGTTTGAGTTTTGAAGACAATAAGGTTTTGAAAAAGGGAGAGGAGATTTTTGAAAATTAAAGAAGGGGTGGAGAAGAAGTGGCTATCCTAAAGCATAAAGTAAAAGCTAAGGATAAGAAATACCTTACCACATATGTAACAATCTTCACCATAAACCATGCAAAAGCACAAGGCTCCAAAGTCTTCAAACCATAATTCCAAAGCAAAGGGAAAATGTCATAGTTCTAAGTCCAAGGATCCAAGAATAACATTAAAGTCCAAGGTCTAGGTTCAAAATTCCATGTCCAATGCAAAGGATAGTAGCCATAATCCAAGATTAGACGCACCAGTTTTTTAGAGGTTTTGGCCTTTATTAATGTTTTTTGGTCAAAGTGGACAAAGAGAAAAAGGCATAAGCATAAACATAAGGTCCAAGTGGACAAAGTGAAAATGACGGAAGCATAAACATGATATGATATAATGAGCAATGAGCAATAAAAAATAAGGATAGATAGGTGTAGCACGATTTTCGTGACCGCCCACATCCGTGTGTGGATGGGATTTCTTTTGAACCGCAATGTGCCACATGTGAACTTTTATATTTATCCTATTGATGCTTTAAAGGAAGGGAAAAAAATCTAAACAAACCCTGCAAGAATGCAAATGTTAACAAAAACATAATGCAAATAAAGAGAACTGGAATCGGGGGTTGGTTATACTAAGGGGAGCTATTAACACCCTAAGCATCCGTAGTACTCTACGGGAACCACTTGTATATATTTGTGCTATTTAATATTATTTGCTATTATTGAGAAAGAAATTATTGCTTTTGAGAGATGAAGAGAATTAGGAATGTTTTTGTTATTTTTGAAATATATAGAAAAAATGAAATTTGAAGAAAATGGAAAAGAGGATGAAAATGAAAAAAAGAGTACTCGCCAAGGATTGAGTCCTTGTGCCTACGTATTCTCAAAAGAGAAATCAGAGCAGTCGAAGTTCGGAAATAAGGGAAAAGCTTGAAAGCAGAGTTTGTGAGGATTGATTAAAAGAGTGAAGAGATTAAAAATTGAGACATGAATATCCGAAAAAACGTCGGATGAAAATAGAAGGAATATTCGGGAAAGCGTCAGATGTTAAAAAAAGGAAAATAGTGCTATGGTGCTTTTAGGAAGCCTGAGGGTCCTTGTGTAAAGCCCAATAAGAGGCAAGGGGAAACTTTTAAGAAGGATGTGGGTCCAAACCTAAGAAAAGTTCAAGGAAGGTTTCACCGGGAATAATCCTTTCTTTGTTGAACAATTTTAGGGTTTTAGGAAATTCAAAAGAGGTTTCACCGGGAATTAACCCTCTTTGGGGAAATGAATTCCTTTGTATAAGTTTATAAGTTATGACAGTCTTGAGAAAAGTTTCACTAGGAATAATGCCTTTCTCTGTTCAATATAGAATAAAGCCCAAGAGGAGGCAGACTGTATTGGAGGAAGTTTCCTATGAAGGAACCAGTTATTGACTAAGTTGTATAAAAAGGGATCCTTACTCTTTGACCTAAATATAAACTAGGGATTACTTAGATACAAAGAGAAACTTAAACAGATATGCAAAAGTATAAACAAATAAGTGAATTAACAGGTATATAAACAAGTATGCATTAATTTGAAAAGGTGTTGGGTCTTACAACTCTGAAAAGAGGCCCATGGAAGGTTTGTTTATTGTTTAAAACAATTATTTATGTGCACAGTGTTTTTGGGGCTTATAGCTCAAAGAGAGTCCTAATTGGTCTAAGAGCAATTTCACCGGGAATAATGCTCCTCTTAGTACCAGCGTATGTGAATCTTCTTTTTATTAAAAGGGTGTGATATGAATATCCAGGAAAACATCGGATGGAAGGAGAGACGTAAAAAATAAAAAGGTTGTAAATATCCGGGAAAACGTCAGATTGAAAGAGATAAAAATAAAAAGGTCGCTCGCTAAGATCTTATGATCTTATGCCTACCTATTCTCAACGGTATCTTGAGAAATAAGAGCGGTCATAGTTCACCCTTATGGGGCGTGAATTATAGAAAAGAAAATTTAAATCGCACGGCAGCGAGAGAGGAAATCTAACCTAATATTATCATGCTTGGTTGAATATCCTAATGTCTGTCTTACTTCAAACCTAATCGAAAATTAAGTTTGAACTAAGGAATCCTAAGGTAGTATGCATACATGGCAAAACATCACGGACTAAATGAATACACGGCAAAGCATCGTGACAGATAAAATATACACGGAAGAACATCGTGAAACAGATTAAACCGACCAAAAGTTACAGAATAAGCATGGAAAAACATCATGGTAATCAGACAACAAAAATCAACAAAAATGCACGGAAAAGCATCATGTAATCAGCAGATAAAGATACGCAGCAAAGCATCACGAGTAACAAATAACAGATATATGTGGCAAAACATCACAGTGAAAACAAATAGAAAGCACACGGAAAAACATCGTGACAGATAAAATATACACGGAAGAACATCGTGGAGGAAATGAATACATGGAAGAACATCATGTGATAAATTATACACAGCAAATCATCGTGTGTGAAATTGACTACATTGAAAAACATCATGTAAAATCAACAAGCACATACATGGCAAAGCATAATGTAGTCAAATTAAAATAAATCAATAAGAGCATGGCAAAACATCATGGTCATCAAGAATTAATCAATGGAAAAGCATCAAGATTTAATCTTTAAACTTAAATAGAAAAATGTATATTAGCAACTAGGTCCAAAGGCCCAAAAACAAAAAAACCTTAATAATATGTTAACAATATTAATAATAATAATTAATAATAATAATAATAATAATCTATACCTATATATAAAGAGGATAGGAGAAAATGGTCTGGCCTATTTTTCTTCCAAAATTATCATTTAACCGCTTATATATTTACCAAATAACCACGTTAATAATAACTACTAATAGAAATTACAAATTAATTGTTATTAACTCCCTATTCTTAAGTGCAGTTATTATAACTCCCTATCACTTTGAAAGATGCAATATGAGAAGAAGTTATCACATTTATACCTCAAAAAAATGATTCCATCTCTCCCATTTAATCAATTTCTAATCATAAAAGTATCTAACGCATCACTTTCTCTTTTTCTATTTAGTGATTTCTCTTTCAATAATTTTGTAGTGTTTCATCTTGGTTAAGCAATATAAATTAATTTCTGTCATTTAAACCCTATCACGTGAAATTGTATTAACATTAGAAATTAGAAGATTATGAGAGAAATATTATTGGTTTAAGAAATATCATATTAAATAAGAGATATCGTGTATCTTGAAATGCATTTAAAAAAATAATTTATAAGTTACCACACAGAAGATCCATTTATTGTGTTATAACATTTTAAACTATAATCAATTTTAGAATTTACTTGCCATATATAAATGGTAAAATTAAATTAAAAAATAAATGCGTTGAGTTTTAAGATCCGTTTACTATAGTATTATGGCAATTTTATTTTTCACTTACCATTAATTTGCCATTAATATAACACATTAAATAATTATATATTAATCAAAGAGTTAACTAAGAAAAGGGCCACAATATATATATATATATATATATATATATATAGAGAGAGAGAGAGAGAGAGAGAGAGAGAGAGAGAGAGAGATATGCAGAATTGGCCCATTCAACAATTTCAATAAACATATGCTCACACCAATATCATACACCAACTACTCATACATATACAATTAGCCTCCTAAGGCCTCACTATAGGGTAGTACCAAGCTTTAGCTTTCCAACACACATTCAAACAATACGCCAAAATTGGCTTTTCGTATCGCCACAATGACAGCGCTTTTTGCAAAAAGCGCTGCTATAAGTCTTTAAAAAATTTCGCTAAAAAAAAGCGCTGCAAAAGATAGCCTTTAGAAAACGCTTTTTAAAAGCGCTGCTAAATGCCCTAAATTGAAGCCACCTTAGAAAGCGCTTTTTAAAAAGCGCTGCTATAGGTATTACCTTAGAAAGCGCTTTAAAAAAGCGCTGCTATAGGTTAACCTTAGAAAGCGCTTTCATAAAGCGCTGCTATAGGTCTTAAATTCTCCCCACTTAAGAAAACACTTTTTGAAAAGCGCTCTCCAAGGTCAATTATGAATTAAAATATAAAACACATTTCTAATCATTTTCAGAAACTTCTTTTCATTTTCTTTTCTCGACCGTTTCTTTCTGAAACCTTTGCTTTCGTTCATTCTTGCTTTCGTTCTGAAACCCTTGACATTGCCATTGTCATCGTTCTGAAACCCTTGCCATTGCCATTGCCGTCGTTCTGAAACCCTTGCCATTTCCATTGCCATCGTCCATTGTAGTCGTGAATAAGAGATGAAAACGAAGAAGAGGTACGTTGTTGTTGTTGTTCTTGCTTCTTACATTGTTCTTGTTTCTTACATTGTTCTTGTTTCTTACATTCTTGTCGTCGTTCTGTTGTTGTTGTTGTTGTTGTTGTTGTTGTTGTCGTCGTTCTGTTATAGTTAGTTGTTATGCTTCTAAACTTGTGTTATGCTTCTGTTACATTGTTCTTGTTTCTTGTTGTTAGTTGTTAGTTGTTATGCTTCTTACATTGTTCTTGTTTCTTACATTGTTCTTCTTACATTGTTCATGCTTCTTGTTATTGTTGTTGTTAGTTGTTAGTTGTTAGGTGTTTTGTTTTGTTTAATTCTAAATTTTCGTTGTGTTACTGCTTAGCTTGTTTCTATTTGAATTTCCCTTTGAACTTATAAGCGTGGTGGTTTATTCTTTGGTATTTGAAATGTTCGAAGTTGCATCGAGTTGTTCTTAATTCATCCTACCAGGATTGTTTGCTCTGAACTTCTATGTGTTTGACTGCAAATTACTGATTTAGTTCTTCTTATGCAAATTTGTTAAGGTGTGCTTCATGTATTATGGATTCGTTTAAAATATTGTAATGAATTTGCAAACCATGCGAGTATCATATTTTATTTCTATGGTTAGTTGGATTGACATTGTATTTTTTGAATGGTGTTGCTGCTTTTGGGTAAATTTGTGTAGCTGATTGTTGCTGCCATCAATCGATTTTCAATTGTATTAACATTATGTGGTTACTACTCTACTTTGTTATGCTAGTGAGTTTCAATGGTGGTCTTTCGCTTTGCCTTGTTAAAAAAATTAGTTGTGTATAAAATGTTGTTGTTAGTCTGCAGGCTATTTTTTTCATATATTTCAAGTTGGTTTTGGTGTAGTTTACTTCTTTATTTCGTTAAAGACATGATTTTCTATTGTATTAACATTATGTGGTTACTACTCTACATTGTTATGCTAGTGAGTTTCAATGGTGGTCTTTCGCTTTGCCTTGTTAAAAAAATTAGTTGTGTATAAAATGTTGTTGTTAGTCTGTAGGCTATTTTTTTCATATATTACAAGTTGGTTTTGGTGTAGTAATTAGTTGTTCTCTCTCGCCACTGTAATTAGTAGTGCTTTGAATGAACTGATATGATGGGGTTACTAACTTATTGAATTTACTATATATAAGGGTTACTTGTGATCAAAGTGTGAAAGTCGGATCGTTTCCCTACAGGTAAATATTTTTTATTTTTGTTTTTGTTTAGTTTAATTAGTATAACTATGGATGAGAAATGGATGTCTTCAAGTCGATTGTCGAAAGAGTACGAGAATGGGGTATCGGAATTCGTTAAGTTTGCTGTTGCGCACGCCGAAGACCCCAGTCGAATGATATGTCCTTACTTGGGTTGCTTTTTCGGGAGTCGGGTTGACGCGGTTCAGTTGGCATCGCATTTAATGAGGCGTGGAATTGATAGAAGTTATACATGTTGGAATTTGCACGGTGAGAAGATTAACGGGAATGTTAAACCGGGGGATAATACGACCTATGCTTCAAACGACAATGGCACAGATACATACGATTCTGATCGAGTCGAAGCACTTGGTAAGAGATGCAGAGAAACCGTTATATAATGGTTGCACTAAATTCACAAGATTGTTTGCTGTATTAAAGTTGTACAACTTAAAGGCGGGCAATGGATGGTCGGATAAAAGTTTCACAGAGTTATTGGCCCTTATGAAAGATATGCTTCCGGAGGATAATGTTCTTCCCAATCGAACATATGAGGCAAGAAAGATATTGTGCTCTATTGGCATGAGCTATGATAAGATACATGCCTAAATGCGTTGTCTCTGGATATAAGAAAAAGTTGTCTCCAGCAAAAGTCTTATGGTATTTTCCTATAATTCCGAGATTTAAGAAAAAAAGGTGTCCTAAATGTTGTCTCCAGCAAAAGTCTTATGAGTGTCCTAAATGCGGTGTCTCTGGATATAAGAAAAAGTTGTCTCCAGCAAAAGTCTTATGGTATTTTCCTATAATTCCGAGATTTAGACGAATGTTTCGTAGTGAGACCGATTCAAGACACTTGACTTGGCATGCAGATGAAAGAATTATTGATGGAAAGTTTTGACATCTGGTAGATTCACCACAATGGATGAAAATTGATGATGATTATCCTGAATTTGGAAAAGAAGCAAGAAACCTTCGCTTGGCATTATCTACTGATGGAATGAACCCACACGGTCTTCAAAGTATCTCACTTAGCACTTGGCCTGTGATCGTAATGATTTATAACCTACCTCTATGGCTATGTATGAAGCGTAAGTACATGATGTTATCTATGTTAATTTCTGGGCCTAGACAACCAGGGAATGACATAGACGTATACTTGGCACCCTTAATAGAAGATTTAAAGTTTTTGTGGGAGAACGGGGTGGAGGTTTATGATGGGTATAGGAAAGAAAGTTTCAACTTGAAGGCGATGTTGTTTGGCACAATTAATGATTTTCCAGCATACGGAAATCTATCAGGGTACAGCATAAAAGGTCAATGTGCGTGTCCTATTTGTGAAGATAAAACAGATTGGACGCGATTGGAGTTTGGTCAGAAGAATGTCTTTCTCGGTCATCGTAGATTCTTAAATTCTAATCATCATTATCGTGGGTGGAGAAAAGCATTCAATGGAGAGCCAGAACAAGGTAGAGCTCCAACTATATTGACAGGCGATCAAATTTTTGAAAAGGTGAAAGATGTGAGTACTCAGTTTGGAAAGCCTTTTGCACATACACTTGTCAAGAGTGGGTGGAAGAAAAGGTCAATTTTTTTGAACTGCCATATTGGAAGTCGTTGTATGTAAGACATTTTCTAGATGTTATGCATATTGAAAAAAATGTATTTGACAGTGTTATTGGTACGTTACTCAATATACAAGGAAAGTATAAGGATGGCCTTAAAGCAAGAAAGGACTTGATAACAATGGGGATAAGAACTGAATTAGGACCATTGAAGAAAGGAAAATGAACATATCTACCACCTGCTGCGTATGCTCTATCTAGAAAGGAGAAAAAAGTATTGTGTAATTTTCTAAGTGAAGTTAAAGTTCCAGAAGGATACTCTTCAGATATTAGAAGACTTGTGTCTCTGAAAGACCTCAAGTTAAAGAGTTTAAAGAAGCATTACTTCCATGTTATAATGGAACATTTTCTACCAATAGGTATACGTTCTATTCTGCCAGAAAAAGTAAGAAACGCAATAACTAAATTGTGTTTTTTCTTCAAGTCAATTTGCAGTAAGGTGATAGATCCTGCGATCTTACCAACATTGCAAAACGAAATAGTTATTACATTGTGTGATCTTGAAATGTATTTTCCTCCCTCGTTTTTTGACATAATGGTTCATCTAGTTGTTCATCTGGTGAAA
Organism: Lathyrus tuberosus; assembly: GCA_022829125.1. Lineage (NCBI taxonomy): Eukaryota > Viridiplantae > Streptophyta > Magnoliopsida > Fabales > Fabaceae > Lathyrus > Lathyrus tuberosus. The sequence goes on along the minus strand of JALAZF010000428.1, from coordinate 3,171,209 downwards.
GAGACACAATTGTGTTGACCGGCTTATATGAGATGGATGTACCCTGCTGAATGTTATATGAAAATATTAAAAGGGTATGTGAAAAACCGAAGTCGACCAGAGGGTTGTATTGTCGAACAATACATTGTTGAAGAAGCGATTAAGTTTTGTACTGAATATTTGTCCAATGTACAATCAATTGGACTCCCCAAATCTCATATTGTCGAAAAAAAGAAGGAAAAAAGTTAATTGGAAATGAAGTTGTGACAGTATCAATGGTCGAACGGGATCAAGTGAATTTGTATGTTCTGCACAATGAGAATGAGGTTAAGCCGTATGTTGAAATGCACAAGGATGTTCTCCGAGGTTTAAATCCGAATAGAAATGATAATTGAATAGTATGAGAGCACAATCGAAGTTTCATACCTTGGTTTAAGGATCATATTTATTCAAAGTATTATTCAGATCCCGCTTCAATAACAGAAAGGTTGAGATGTTTAGCATATGGTCCAAGTTTGGTTGTGTTTTCTTATAGCGCATACACAATAAATGGATACACATTTTATACCAAAGAACAAGATGATAAAAGTACTATGCAAAATAGTGGTGTCACCGTGGTAGCTGAAGCAATGCACATTTCAAGTGTGAAAGACTTAAACCCTAAATTTGCAAATCTGTCATATTTTGGGGTTATCGAGCGCATTTGGGTGTTTGATTATTAGAAGTTTCAGATTTCTATATTTCGTTGCAAGTAGGTTGAAAATAATAATGGCGTACGAATGGATAAGTCAGGATTTTTGCAAGTGGATCTTAATAGGGTGGGGTACAAAGATGAGCCTTTTATTCTAGCCTCTCAAGCTAAACAAGTGTTCTATGTCACTGATCCGACAAGTACAAAATGGTCTATAGTGCTTTTATCTAACAATGTAATTGATGAAAACATTGGAGATCAAGGTGATATTGATGTTGATATTGAATAATTTACTAGAAATGATCAAGATGAAAATATTATAGCGAATGAATCATATACTAGAAATGATCATAATGAGGGTATTTGGATCAATCCAACCGTCCGTGTTGTTAAGAGACGGGTAGAACATATTCGAACCAAGAAAAGAAAGACACGTTAGTGAAAAAGGTACTAGTTATAAAATTATAGCTTATATCATTCAATAATATTAATTAGTTGTCATGTTATATATAGCTTATATCATTCAATGGATTATGGATTATGGATTTTTATATTTGTCATTTAATTTTGATTTTTTCTTTCTTACAGGTCAAATGGCTAGTAACCAGGAAGACACACAAGAGACACATGATATAAATGAAGCTCAGAATGAAGCTTCGAATGTAGAAAGTGAAATAAAAGGAGGAATAACTATTATGAAGTAAATCATCCGTGATAGAGATAAAGGGATCAAATTTGATGTACATTGGAGTGATGAGAACCAACTAATTGAGCCTAACGGTTCAATGTTGTCTTCATACATTAGTTCACTTGTCCGCCAGCACATTCCAATTACAGTGTTAATTGGAGGAATCCATTGTTGCAAGCTGGTAAAGATAAGATATGGACTGAGATACAGGTACTTACCAAATATGATTGATGTTATTAGATTTTTATTGACGATTAAGTCTTTAATTTACTTATACTAACACACTTTATGTTTATATGTGTATGTTTTTTGTAGAGGTCCTTTAATATTGTTGAAAGCCGGAAAAAGTATTGTCTTCAATTTGGCGGAAAGAGACACAGAGGGTTTCGAGCCTTATTATCAAACAAATATCTTAAGGATGAGGAAAAACATTTTGTAGAAGTAGAACTTCCACAGTTGTATGCGGACTTGATTACACCTGAAGAATGGGGCACTTTTGTAGCCAAACGGAAAATCGAAAAATTCAATGTAATGTTATCTTGTCATGTCTATTAATTGTATTATATACTTGTTGCATTAGTTTGTTCTGATATGACTTAAACTTGTTTATCCAGGATTTGAGTGCCATTAATCGCCAAAGAGCATCAAAACCCGCGTATCCATACAGAAAAGGGCGTTTGGGATATGCACGGTTACAACAAAAATTGTTAAGTATATATTAATGCTATGATTTTATTAATTGTATTATTGTGTTATAATTGATGAACTTATTATTTAACTAAATGTGTAGTTAGAAGAGACGAAAAGTGAAGAATCATCACTTTCGGATCATGTTTTGTGGAAGGAAGCTCGTGTGGGTAAGGATGGAGTTGTTAGGGAAGATGTTCAGCATATTTATGACGAATGTGTAAGTATAACATTATGTCTTTAAGTTAATCAAAATTTTATTAAATTATAATTAATTTTTAATCCCCACTAATAATTTTCGATATGTCAATGAATTTCAGGAGACTCTATCTAAATCCTTAACCACAGGTGAGGAGGATTGCAGGAGCATTCTTAGTCGAGTACTAAATGTTCCTGAGTATTCCGGTTGGGTGAGAGGTAAAGGATTTGGTGTGACTCCATCTTCCTTGTATAAGCAACCAAAGAGAAAAAATCCCAGCAACCAAGAAGTCATGCAATCATTGGAGAAATTAAAAGCGCAAGTCCGTGAATTGCAAAAGGATAAAGAGAGATATGAAGCGGAAAAGCGCGGTTCCGGGTTGAAAGATACTGGTGACAAAGCTAGTATTAATTGTCAAAATAAAATTCTCGAGGTAATTAGCACATTTTTATTTTAATTAAATTAACACATTTATTTTAATTGACCTTTATACACATTAATAGTTACATATTTATTATTGCTTCAGGGCATTTCATCTTGTCAGCTGTATTTGTCTTTACCGACTTATCACATGGTTGGCAAGGGAAAAGTGCATAACAAAGTGGGAGAGTTACTTCACCATAAACTGCTCCCTCATGGATATCTTAAAGTGTCGGTTGATATCGCTTTAGATACGGATGCGGTACTACCTATGCCTGACTCGGTTTCAGAGGTTACATTGCTGCGAGATGCAATAGGTTTGTTTGTTGCATGGCCGTTAGACCTCATTTCCATAGATGATGAGGTATGTTGAAAACCATTACGAATCTCTTAGTATTCAAATGTCAATTTTGAAACATTATGAAAATCATTCTGAACCATTACGTACATTTTTTTTACATGGTATACAAAACCCGCAGCTAAGGATAAAGGGGTTTTGCGGCAAAACGAGTCTGTTTCATCACAAAGAGAGGTACATTTTAAGTGTTATTCTAATATCCGAATTCAAAAGTTTCATTATTTTCTACTTTACCTAACTAATATGATTGTTAGGTTCCTGCTCAAGCTTCACAACAGGCCAGCAGGAGAAAAGCTCCGAATAGGACCGTGCAGGCAAAAAGAGCTCCTCCTCGCTTTCCGTCGTGTCTTGAAACACTTATGGCAACATCAGATGTGATGGATGGTGTTATTCGTCAAATAGACATGGACGGAGGTGTTTTTGGTTTTCCTCATTCTAAGATAATCGGAAGAGAGGACATGGAGAAGATTTTCAAGCATCTTGAATTAGGCATCGGTGTTATGCATTCATACATCTGGTACTCCGATCAATCTATTATTTATTTAGTTGAACATTTTATTTACACATTTCAATGAAAATAGTCTAATGTTTATTATGTTTTTATTTAAGGTGCTTGTATGAAAAATTGATGCGCGGGACGCAATTGTCAAACAGATTCCATTTCTTGTCTTGCACCTATGTCAATGCACCGACAATTGGTATGAATCCACTTTCAGTAAGAGACCACTTAATTGAGAGATTTATAGCCAGCAAGACAGAAAGTTTATTTCTTTTACCGTATAATACTGGAAACGGATAAGATTTTCATTCTAATTTCATTCTAATCTTTGTATCTTTTGCGTAGAAATTATCCATCTAAACTTTTGTTATAATTTACAGTAGACACTGGTTGTTGGTTGCCATTAATCCTACAAGAGAAGTGGTCTATTATCTGAATTCATTGGATCATGATTGGTCAACATATGAAAGTATGAAGGATGTGGTTGATACGTAAGTGAGATTGTTCGAAATATTCATGTGTATTTGTATATTTAATTATTTCTGTGAGATTGTTCTAAATTTACGTTTTTCTTTTATAGAGCAATACTAGTATACTGAGCACAAAGAGAAGCTCGAGTAGCACGGGCTAAAGCAACCAGCGTTACATGGGTCAAAGTGGAGGTATATTAATTTTCACAATGTTGCTTATTAGTGATGCTACTTGATAACATAAAACAAGTATATATTAATTCTTATTTGTTTGTCTATGTGTAGTGTCCTCATCAGCGTAATGGCATAGACTGCGGGTATTTCGTTTTGAGGTTTATGAGAGAAATCCTTCAAATGGATCGATTAGAGATTCCTATCATGGTATGCATGGATTTATAACTTAGGATTTATTTTAATATTTTTCGGATATGTCATATAATTTATTATTTTAAACTAAATAATGCATATTTTATTTTGTTATGTAGTACTTTGATGAATACGCGTGTTCTCATTACACGAAGGATAAATTGCAAGAAATTAAGGAGGAATTGTGCGAATACATTATTGGAAAAAGAATCATATAAGGTATAGGATTATGGGATTATGTGAATGTATTTGTGAATGGTTTATTTTATGGGATTGTATAGTTTTGTGAATGGTTTATGTTATTTATGTGATTTTGGATTGTAATTGTATAGTTTTGTGAATGGTTAATGTAAATGACTTGAATTATAATGGAAATGGTTTATGTGGTTTATGTGATTTATGGGATTAGTGGAAATGGTTAATGAATCATACTAGAAATTGTTAATGGAAATGTGAATTATACAGGTTTATTGGAATGGCTTGAATTATACAGGTTTCTGCATAAAAAAATGGTTAAAATGAGATTTTTAAAAAAATTCATTAAAATTATTCGTATAGAAAAGACATCGCTTTCTAGAAAAAGCGTTGCCTATACTTCACAAAAGAAAGCGCTTTTTCTAAAAAGCGCTCTCTAAAGGTGTAGAAAAAAATTCATTAAAATTATAGGTATACATTAGAGAGCGCTTTAAAAAGCGCTGTTTAAAAGGGGACAAAAGAAAGCGCTTTTTCCTGTAAAAGCGCTCTCTAAAGGTATATAAAAAAATTCATTAAAATTTTATACGTATACATTAGACAGCGCTTTCAAAAGCGTTGTCTAAAGGCCCACTTTAGAGAGCGCTTTTAAAGGAAAAAGCGCTGCTAAAGGCATACTTTAGAATGCGCTGCCTAAAGTAGACCTTTAGCAGCGCTTTTTCATAAAAAAAAGCGCTGTCTTTACCGACGACAACGCCACCTTATACAGTGCTTTTGAGCGCTGTTAAAGGCCAAAAAAGCGATGTCGTAGCCCTTGTTTGGCATAGTGAAACAAACCTGAAAATATAGGAACATATGTAATATTGTTTATGTCAAAAAATTTACACTCAATATAAAAATATTATTTACTCACATTCCATATTTTTAGTCTTCCTATTAAATCAAATTAAAGATGACAAAACAAATATACTTATGATTAACATAATATAGTGCAATAAAATGTGTATGACACCACATAAATCATTAAAATGAAATTAAACAGAAAATATGTTAATAATTTCGCAAGTGTGCAATAGAGAGAGAGAAATGGAGCAAGAGAGGAAGAGAAATAAATAAATTGATTGATTTATAATTTTTTAGGTGTGCTCGCTAAAAAGCAGACAAATAACCATATGAAAATATATCGGAAAATTTACATAAAAAAATATTTGTTTATATTTTGACGTGTTAGCGAACTAAAAAAAGCGGACAAATGAGCAAGGGAGTGCCCGTTTGGACGCTAGTAATAATAATAATAAAAATAATAATAATAATAATAATAATAATAATAGAAATAATAAATTGGCTTAGAACTAAAGTCCAATTAGCGATCCAACTGTAAAAACCATGAATGGACCAGACTCAATAAAAAAATAGAAACACAATCAAGAGTTCATAAAAACATATATATTAATTGTAATAAATAATAATTAATAATAATAAATATTACAAAAATTAAAAAATAAAAAATAAAATTTTTAAAAATTAAAATGGAGAGAGAGAAATATTAGACGGACATACCTCTCTCTTTTTTATCATAACCAGTTCAGTAAAACATATTAGACACTTTCTCTTTTTTTTTTTTTTTTTTTTTTAAATAAGAAATAATAAAATTAATAATAATAAGAAAAATGGAATAAAAAGGAAAAAAAACTAAAATTCTTTATTAGTTGTTATTTCATATATGAAAACAAGATCTTAACATATTTAACTTAACACTAATAAGATAAAAATGTATACGTAAATTAAATTAAACTAAACAGAAAGGTACTTACATAGTGGCCTTGGTGGTGTTGACATGAGAAATTGAAAGTAAAAGCTAGAAATATGTATGTGAAGAAAAATATAGTGAGGGAAGAGATTTGAGAAAACAACTTATGTGTATTTATTTTGGTGTGGTTTGTAATTAAATGTATGCATCTATTTATAGGAAATTAGAACTTGTTGATCAAGCAAAAGATGTAAGCCATGACATATAGAGGAAGAACTTTGTGGCAAGAACAAAGATGAGTCTTGAATATTTGATCAATGTTTGTTAAGACATTAATGCTTAGTTTCCAAAATTTCAAGAATAATGATGGAGTTTGAAAACAATTTGGGAAGAATTATTTAAAACATGATTATATAAAACAAATTGTGATAATTATAATTGAATTTGGACAAAAAAATGCTTTTGAATATTGACCAAAAAGATTGAATATTGAATAAAAATATTGAATATTGAACAAAAAGATTGAATATTGAAAGTGATGATGAAGTGAATTTAATGAGTTTGAAAATTGGAACAAGATGCATTGTTGATTGTTGGAATGATATGTTTGAAAATTAAAATTGAACCTTTGAATGTTGAATGCATTGAAGGTGTTAAAATGTGATGATGAATTTTGAAAAAGATAATGTTGAATGAAGAAGCGAAATATAACAAAGTTTGAAAATTGAGTAAAAATATGGAATGTTGAAAATGAGATTCTTTTTTCTAATTTGAATGACGCAAAGAATCTTAAATGGCATGCAGATGAAAGGACTTGTGATGGAAACATTTGCCATGTTGCTGATTCGTTGCAATGGAAGAAAATTGATTCGTTGTTTCCAAATTTTGGAGTTGAGCCAAGAAACCTTAGGCTTGGACTTGCCACCGATGGAATGAACCCCTTTGGTAATCTGAGCACTAATCATACTTCGTGGCCTGTTCTTCTCACTATTTACAGTTTATCTCCTTAGTTGAGTATGAAGCGCAAGTATATATTACTAATTATGATGATTTCTGGACCACGACAACCTGGTAACGACATAGATATTTATCTAAGTCCATTAATTGATGATTTACGACTCTTGTGGGATGAAGACGTTGAAGTTAATGATGCATATTCTTTGGAAAAGTTTAAGATGCGTGCAATGTTATTTTTCACAATCAACGACTTTCGTGCTTACGGTAACTTGGCTGGATATAGTGTCAAAGGACATAGAGCGTGTCCTATATGTGAAGATGATACTTGTTATCACCGACTTGAGTTTGGAAAAAAGATTGTTTACCTTGGGCATCGAAAATTTCTAAAACCCGATCATCCTTATCGTAGATTGCTGAAGGCTTTTAATAGAGAGCAAGAGTTTGATGAGGCACCTGAATCTTTAACCGGGGAAGAAGTTTATCAACGGCAGGAACACATTAATGTTGTCTTTGGGAAGAGAAAAAAAGAAAAGGGGGCAGTTGCGAAAAATATTTGGAAAAAGAGGCCCATCTTCTTTGATCTTCTGTATGTATTTGTCAAGTCTTGAAGTTAGACATTGTCTGGATGTGATGTATGTGGAGAAAAATGTGTGTGATAGTTTGATTGACACACTTCTAAACATTCCAAGCAAGATTAAAGATAGTAAGACTTTCCGTCTTGATATGGAGCTGATGGGTATAAGAAAACCGTTGGCTCCAATAGAGAAAGGAAAAAGAACTTATCTGCCTCCAGCATGTCACACTCTTTCTAAAAAGGAAAAGAAAATTTTCTTTGAGCGTTTGCAAGGTATTAAAGTTCCGCAAGGTTACTCTTCAAACATCAAGAAACTTGTATCAATGAAAGATCTCAAGTTAATTTGTTTAAAATCTCATGATTGTTATGTATTGATGCAACAACTTCTACCAGCGGCTATTCGTGGGATCCTACCAAAAAATGTGAGAGTAACTATAACGAAATTGTGCTCATTCTTCAATTCCATATGTAATGAAGTTATTGATTTCAAAAAATTAGATGAATTAGAAGATGAGACTTCCATAATCTTGTGTCAATTGGAGATGTATTTTCCTCCATCATTTTTTGACATTATGGTTCATTTACTTGTTCATCTAGTCATAGAAATCAGAATTTGTGGTCAAGTTTATTTAAGGTGGATGTATCCAATAGAGTGATATACGAAGATATTTAAAGGATATACGAAGAATCATCACCGATCAGAAGCTTCGATTGTTGAAAGATACATCACAGAAGAAGCTGTTGAGTTTTGTACAAACTATTTGTCAGACGCAGATTCTATAGGAATTCCAAGTTCTCGTCATGCTAACACAGACGGAAGAGGTATTCAAGGTCTATATGTTAAGTCAATGGATCAGGATGTAGTTATTCAAGCACATTTCTAAAAATTGAATAATATAGATGAAGTTCAACCTTTCATAGATACTCACAGAAGACGTTTGAGGAAAAAATATACCCGAATAAGTTACAAGTTGTTGCTGATAGAGCATAATAAGAGATTCATAGAATGGTTTAGCAAAAGTGTATGAAATGATCGTAGTGCATCCGAGATACTTAAATTGTTATCGTACGAGCCAAAGTTTTGTGTCATTACTTGGATCGCATACGACATTGGTCATTATACCTTTTATACAAAATCAAAAGGTGACCGTAGTACAAAGCAAAATTGTGGGGCTATGGTTGAAGCCGAATTGATGTATTTCTCTAGTTCGAAAGATAAAAATCTTGTATTGATAACTACCGCGTTTTATGGTGTCATTGATGAGATTTGGGAGATTGATTATGTTATTTTCAAAGTGGCTTTATTTAAATGCAAACGGGTTCCCAATAATAGTAATGGTGTACACATTGATGACTTAAGATTCACACAGGTCGACCTTGGCAAGGCATCTTTTATGACCTAACCATTCATCATGGCTTCTCAAGCAAAACAAGTTTTCTATGTTACCGACCCATCGAACATATTGGGGAAATGGTCAATCGTTCTCCAAGGAAGACACATTCCTCTTAGTGATGGAAGTCTTGATATTCCGTCCACACCTTCTTATACAAAACAAGTCCCTACCTCATATGATGAAGTTGATGGAGTTGTCGTGCACGCTATTCGAATCGATCATGAAGAAGGCATATGGGAAAATTAACAAGTACGTAATTTAGTCTTTATTCATAATATATTAATTGTATGGCATAGTTTCTAAATATTTTTACTTACAAGTATAATTATTTGAAATCATAGGTCTTTAGAGTCAAGACACCAAGAGACAAGAAACAAAAACACCAAGTTACAATTATGTGATGTTATGTACTGTATTAACTGTAGGTTGTTTGTTCTAAAAAATTGTAAGATATTTGTTAAAATTGAATATGATACAACTATGTGATGTTATGTAATGTGTAAACTATAGGTTGTTTGCTCTGATAAATTGTAAGATCTTTGTTACAATTGAATATGATACAATTATGTGATGTTATGTAATGTGTAAACTGCAGGTTATTTGTTCTGATAAATTGTAAGATATTTGTTACAGTTGTATATAGGATACAGTTATGTAATATTATAAATATGATACAATTAAAATTATTATGATTACTTTATCACAAATGTTAGTTGTATTTTCTGCTGTGATATGGTGAACAATATTACAGGTTAAAAAAAGAGATTAACTATAAAATCAGTAATCTTTTTCTTAATTTTGCAGAATATGTAACAACGGTTATACATCCTAACTGTAATAATATCTTATGCTTTAACAACAGTTATATTATACGACCGTTATAATATCTCGCTCGCTGTCCAGAAAAAAATAAATATCAAGATAGTGCAGCTGGGAGTTGAACCTAGGACAATTACTTTATCACAACGGTTGTTTGTATCAACCATTGTGATAGGTAGCGCTCTTTCCATTTTAATACAACGATTATTGGTCCGTGAGTGTAAGTATCATATATACAATGACACTCTACATAACAACGCTTTTGCACGCGTGATTACATACCTTTCCCAACAGTTGTTAAATGGGTTTTCCGTAGTAGTGATGAATTTTTATCTGTTATCCACAAGGACAAAAAGGATGGAAAGTTTACAATTCAAAGACTTAAAAATGTTGCATATCGAGAGATGTACATTTTTATGAGCATATCTCACCAGTGCAAAGTGACGAATATAATTTTAAAATTTACACCCATTATACTGAAAAGGGGTGTAAATAATAAACGCAGTGGCAAATTTTTAAATAAAATGTCATTTATAGTAGCAATACGTGACAATAGACACCCTATTTTAAAAAAAAGGTATAAATTAAAAACATTATTATAATAAATTAAAATCATTATTATAATAATATCTCTATTACTCCCGTTAAAGGAAAAACGGGTGTAAATTAATTTTTTATTACTCTTGTTATATTAAAAACGGGTGTAAATATAAAAAATCTGATATTTATATAAATAAAATATGATTTTAAGTTTTAGCATCTTACCCTAAACACCCTTTTTTTTCAAAAAAAAAAGGATGTAAAACTAAATGAGTATTTATAATTAAAATTTTATTTCTTTCAATATATTAAAAGAGAATGTAAATCTTGAAATAAAAAAAGAATAACACTATTTTTTAATTTACTTATCGCAAGATTACTCCAAAAAAGAATCAATTTTTTCACCTAAACAAAAACCCTATTTAAAAAAAAAAAATCCTAAACTTAAATCTCAATCATTCCAGAATCTCTCTTCTCTTCAAGGAGCCTCTTAAACCTTAGTGATCATAAGTCATATGTGCATTATTACATTGGTTTTGTCTTTTTATTGCTGTTCAGTTATATAGATTTGCACAATTGGTGCAACCTTGATTTAAGAGGGTATGGACTATGTAACAAAGAGGAAGAAAAAAGGTTATATGTTCAAGATAGATTTTGCTCAGGCCTATGATTGTGTGGACTGGAGTTTTCTTTTTAAAGTGTTCAAAGCTATGAATTTTAGTACTATTTGGCAAGAGTGGATGAGATGCCTGATTTGCAACAGCTTTGGATCTGTCTTAGTGAATTGGAGTTCCTCTAAAGATTTCAGGATATTTAGGGGTCTTAAACAGGGAGATCCTTTATCTCCATTTTTATTTGTGCTTATTACTGAATGTATGTCCCAGTTGTTTAAGAAAGCGGAGGAACAAGGTTTATTGACAGGTATTAAGATTGAAAATGTGACAAGCATTTCTCTTCTTCAGTTTGCTGATGATACCCTAGTTTTATGTGACAAGGCTTGGACAAATATATGGGCAATAAAGTCGATATTAAGAGGTTTTGAGGTGTTGTCTGGGTTGAAAGTGAACTACAATAAAAGTGTGCTCATGTGTTTTGGGGTGGAGAGATACCAGACAGAAGCTGCGCCCTCTTTTCTGAACTGCAAAGTAGGCCAATTTCCCTTCATGTTCTTGGGGCTGGTGGTGGGGGGGAAACATAAAGCCTATTCCTTCTGGTATCGGATGCTAGCATCTATAAAAAATCGCCTGGCAAGTTGGAGGGACAGGATGTTGTCTATAGGGGGCAGGGTAACCTTAATAAACTCAGTGCTAACAAACCTTCCTATTCACTTTCTTTCTTTCTATCTTGCTCCAACAAGAGTAGTAAAGGAAATACAATGTATACAAAGGAGATTCTTATGGTCAGGTGGAGGGGACAAAAGCTGTGTATCGTGGGTGAAATGGTCCTTGGTCTGCGAATCCAAAAAACATGGTGGGCTAGGTATTAAGGACATCTCCACTTTTAATAGGGCATTAGTAACTAAATAGATGTGGAGAATTACAAATGATAAAGAAGCAATTTGGAGAGAAATTATGATTGCAAAATATGGAGGAGATTTTTATAATCTGATTGTTAACCCATCAACTAGTAACTTTAAGATCTGGTCAGGCAGGTGGAAAGATCTCATCAATTTGGCAAAGCCTACTAATGAGCGAGGTATGTTTGACCAACTGATATGAAAATTGGTAATGGTAAACTTACATCATTTTGGAATTCAAAGTGGGATGGTGGTGAACCCCTCAAATATCAGTTTCCACCTTTGTTCTCCTCCTCTCCTAATCAAAACAACATGGTGAAGGAATGTGGATTCTGGCAGGAAGACTGTTGGAGATGGGATCTCAACATTAATAATGTTATTCGGGCTGATGAAGATGAAACCACAGTAGGTCAATTATTGGTGATTATCAATAATATTGTGTTGCATAAGGGGCAGGAAAATGAGGTGAGATGGCCAACTAAAGTGGACAGAACTTTTAGTGTTAGGGATTGCTATAGGAACTGGCACAATAGCAGGGAGGAGGTAAATTTGGATGGTAAGATTCTAGAGGCATTGGAGATCATGTGGAGGATCAAGGCTCCTTTCAAAGTTTTGATTTTTGGCTGGAGATTACTTCTAGATAGATTGCCAACTAGAGGAAATCTGAGCAGGAGAGGTGTGATAACGGATCCGCGCCAATTATCGTGTGTATTCTGCTTCAAGGAATTGGAAGAAAACAACCATGTTTTCCTGAGTTGTGAGAAAATGAAGATAATATGGATGGCTTTAGAAAACTGGTTGGGGATTCTATTACCAAGGGGTTCAAACGCAGCTGAAATGCTCATTAACTGGTCCAAGCCAATTGGTTTTGGTTTAACTCTTGCGTATGTTTGGTTGATCTCTTGTTGGTGTGTGTGGAATACAAGGAATCAGGTGATATTTAACGATGCTATTCCAAATCCTTCGTCTATTGTAGAGGAAACTAGGCTGGTTTCCTGGAGATGGAAGAAGAAGAAGTCTAAGGGAGTGTATGGGGAAAGTTTCTATGATTGGTTTAAGCTGCCCTTGGACATCACTAACCATTCTCGATATCAGGCGGGTGGATGAAGTGTTTTGGCTGGATTTCTCATAGTTGAAATTAGATGTTTGGGTAGGGGAGGATAGTGTTTATATTTATTTTTTTGTATATACTTCCTGTTTAGGTTGGTTGAGTTTCAGGTTTTGAAACTTCTGATATTACTGTCATCAATTGTTGGCAACATTTGTGTAGTTGGGGTCTTGTGGTCTTTTTATTGACCTGATGAAATATATTTGAGTAATAAAAAAAAGTAGGCCTGATCATGTGTTGCAGTGAAGAAATTGAGTTTAGTAATAGTGAGACAAGTTATTCTTTTAGTAATTCTGACATCGATGATAACGAGTTTGATAAGCTATGGAATTAATTAGAAGAGGGAACATTTGAGAAAAAGAGTCTCTGGAATCTGGATGGCTGATTGGGTCATCTCAATTTCCAGTATTTTGAAAAATCAACTCCATATAAAATAGTTCCTCTTATGGATTATGTGAGTTTTTTCTGTTTTGTTATTGTTTATATTAGGCCTAGATATTCGAATATTATATGTTTAAATATAAGATTAAAGATATACCCAGTGACTTTTTCAGATAAACATAATGACTAAGACTTGTTTAAGGATAAATTAATTAACCTCAGGTAACTTGATCGGCGCTTCAATCAAGGCTCCCCAAATCATGTACAAAGATTTCAACAGGTAACTTTCTTCATTTTGTTGGAAATTTTTCTTGGATGGAGGTTTGGAATTTGGGGATGTCTTGTTTGTTGATGCGCAGGGGAAAATATACTAAATTATTTGTTATAGATATTGAAATTTTCTTGTGGTTTTACTTTTGATGTTTAGTGATTTACTTAGTATAATAGTATTCATCTTATGCTTATGATTGATTGCGTGTTTTATTCAGTTGAAAGGAAATGATACAGTTTATGATTAGATCTTTAAAATTGAGGAAATTGTATAATTCACTACACATATATGCTTGTATGTCAACATTCTCTAGTGTATATCATTCATTTGGTTTGAAAATGATTTAATTAATAATTGCTCAAATTGTGACTTGTAGAATTAACAATAATTTGAGCCAAAGGAGTCTTACTATCATTTTCCAAAGTAGTCATAATATTATTTTCTTTTCTAATTTAAATTAAAACTTCTATACAAATATTGTAACCAAGTAAAGGCCTACATATAATCTAAGACATGATAGTGCCACATCATATAACATAACATTTTTACTAATGGAAGCAGTCTTGCAGACAATTTATGTGTCATGTTTTTAGTCCTCAATTCATTTTCTTTAATGAAATTATTTTTCCTATAACTTCTAAATTATATGCATTTTATACATATGTCTAGATTCATAATGTAAATCCTCTTTCTGCCCTTCGGTTGAAGTCAGTTTTGTTGGTCCCGTCACTTTAAAGACTAGAATAGAAGCATATAATTACTTCTGATCCACGAATCGTCCACCCAGGTTATATTCGGGTCTAAGGAATTCTTCTCTGACTTCACGCCGCTTTTCCTGGCTCCTCATGCCGGAAATGCTTCCCTAGTCAACAAGTCCTGGTAATGTTAGTGCTATTCTCGTTTTCCCACCATTGCTTTTTGTTGATATTGAGAGTTTTTGTTTTTTACTGTTTTAGAATTTGATCTAATGATTTTGAACTGTTGAATATATTTTCCAAGTAGCAGATCAAATGATTTTTCACCCCGCGTGTACTTTTTGTATTGGATTGATAAGACATCATTTATACTTAATTCAACTCGGATTGCATTTGTTGAGTTCTCAGTGGTATTACTCACGAGCTTTACAATCTTCTTATCTTTGTTTGAACAACTCTAGTTTGCTTAGCTATTTTAATATAAACATCCTCTGTTGCTTTCTGAAGTTATAGCCCTTAAATTGAGTGCTACTGCTTCGTTTGTACTTTCGAGTTATCATTTGCATTAATGTTGTCACCCTTCCCTCCCGAAAACAACTTCATTTTGTTTGTTCTTCTGTCAGTAATCGTGTTTCTTCGTAATTGTATCTCCACATTGCCTGCTAGAGTAGCCCTGAAAAATAATCAAGAGGAAAGAGAAATTTATGATGTTAGCTTTATGAGGCCATATAATCCAGTTTCAACGAATTTTCGTAAGCTTCTTGGAATAGCTTATATAAATAACTTATTTCGAGCTTATGTAAAGTTTTCCATTTCTCACTCTTTGATTGTAGAAACTTCTAAAATAGAACCAATTTTTTATCCCGAATATGCTCATAGTCATTACTCATCCATGGTTGGGATTCCCTAGTTTGAATTCGTGGAGTTATTAATTTTAAACCCATTTGACTTTTGTTTTTAGCATGCAAATTTCAATTTAGTGGAGTTATATATTGTGGCAATATCATATATGTTAGCACGAGCAGTTGTCTCAATATTTCTTTTAACTACTGTTTGTTTTCTAGCGCGTCGTTTCGTTGTTTGCTAGCTGTCTGAAGATTTTCTTTGCTTCATTCTTTCAGGCTGATAGTGCGATTGCCGCCATAAGCTGCAGTGGTGTGATTTTGGGTGCTCTTCCTATAAGTTTAGCTTGATTTATCTTTGATTTCAACTGCTCTTAAAACTTCAGGTAACTCTTATAATGTCATCTAAACCACTCTTGTGTCTGGTGTGCAGGGTGAGTCCGTTAAAGACACCAATCTGCGCTCGTTCTCCTCGTAGTCCATGAACTGAACCACTCGTCATTGCTGGTGGAGTTTAACTGCTGCTACATATATATACATAGAAAGAAACATATATGTTTCAAAAGAACCTGTGGCGTTAGTTGAAAGTTTTATCCTTGTGTTTTGCACTATGGTATCTTTGTTTCCCGTTGCAGTAATTGGTTCTTCGTTTTAGCTTGTAGAATCAATGGTACTTTGAAGATCTTGTTTAATTTATGTTTCACAATGTGACATGTTGATCTAGCATTTCCAGAATTTTATGGTTGGATGTTGGTAACTGCAGTTTTATTTTGAAGAAACATGTTTCCAACTCCTCTTTTAATCATGATCTATAAAATACCATATGAAATAGGATGTACATGGAATTGAATATAATATAATAATCATATTTTACACCTGTGATAGCTAAAATCAGGTGTAATATACCAAATAATATAAGGTGTAAATGGAAGTAAATAGAATTTAACAATCATATATTACACCCGTGATGACTAAAATAGGGTATAATATATCATAATTTTACACCCTATTTAACGAAAGTAGGGAGTAAATTTGTTGAAGTATTATTTAATTTACACCCGATTTTTATCAAACGGGGTGTAAATTAGTTTTATTTAAATGTATATATGTAACAATTTACACCTATTTTTTTTTAAAAGGGTGTAACTTAGCATGTATTTACACCCGTTTTTAAACGGGTGTAAATTCGTTAGACATTTCTCACCCGTTGAATTCACACCCTCTTATAACGGGTGTAAATTGTATAAAAAACAGGTGTAAATTTATCTTTTTGTACTAGTGTCTTTTCTTACCGTGTTCAAGTTCAAGACAATAATGAGTCTACTAATTTTAAAAATAACTCATCAAGTGATAACCTCAATGATGAGTATTCACTCTATAATGTTGAAGAATTGGATGTACAAATCCTTGGGAAAATTTCTCATAATGACCAAACATCAGGTCCTATAGAAATTTTACCTATTAAGGAGCCTGAATACACAAATCAAATTGAGAGTTAGCCTATAGAGCAAGAAAATGTATCCATAGATGACGTGAATGAGGAAGTCACAAATGATTATTAAAAAGAATTAATAAGTGAAAGTGAAAGAGAAGTCTCAAATGAATGAAGGGGGACCTCATAACATGCCATGCATAAGACCTCCTATGAATTATCTAAAAGACTATTATTGTGGAAAATGAAACACAAACCCCAACTGCATGACATCAATTCTAGAGTCCTCACTAGGTAACATATAGCCTATCTCGAAATTCTAAAATATGATAAGTTTTAACAAAATCATAAAGTTTACCTTGCACCCATCACTAATGACAAAAAACTTGAATCATATACCCAAGCAGTCGAGCACACTATTTATAGGAAGGTCATGACAAAATAAATCAAGGCTCTAGAAGACAATGATATATGGGAACTAACACATTTACCGCAAGGAAGAAAACTGATAGGATGTAGATGGGTGTATAAAATCAAACATAAAGCTAGAAGTGAGATTAAAAAGTACAAGACCAAATTAGTTGATAAAGGTTACACAAAAATAAAAGGTGAGGACTTAAATGAAACTTTTGAAACATTTGCCAAGATGATCATAGTCAGATGCTTGTTAGTAGTTACAGTGGCGAAAGGATGGAAATTACATTAAATGGAGGTTAACAATGCCTTCTTGCATGTAGAATTTACAGAAGAAGTATATATTAGTCCTGCGCAAGGATATAAAGTTCCAAACAAAGATTTTCTATGTAGATAAAGAAGTCATTGTATGGCTTGAAACAAGCATCTAGAAATTGGTATAGCAAGTTATATCAATCTTTGCTAAAATATGGTTTCTAAGACAATCAGTCTGATCATAGTCTATTTAATTATTCACATCGATCAATTTGTCTTGTTGTTTTGATCTATCTTGATGACTTGATCATTGCTAGTAATGACCTTAAGGCTTGTGATCAGTTCAAGCAATATCTCAGTCAATGTTTCCACGTGAAGGATCTTGGTTCGCTTAAATACTTCCTAGGCCTGGAACTAGCACAAAGTTAAGAATGGATATTCCTTTGTCAAAGAAAATACACCTTAGACATTCTACAAGAATGTGGAATGCTTGGTTGTAACTAATCTTTGTTTTCAATGTAATAAAATCACAAACTTGCTTTACCCAAGGGATCTCCACTCTTAGAACCGTCAAGGTATATGAGATTAGTTGGACGCCTGATTTATTTAACTATCACTAGGCTTGAATTAACCTAGTTCGTTCATATTTTAAGTCAATTCATGCAAACTCCACTCCAAGACCAATGGGATGTTGATATGCGAATCTTACGATATCTAAATTCTTCTCATGTTCAAGATATCATTCTTCCACAATACAATGATCTACAACTAGTTGGCTACCGTGACTCAAATTGAGCATCGTGTCCCATTACAAGAAAGTCCATATTAGGTTATCAAATGAAACTTGGTAATGCTCAAATATCATGGAAAACAAAGAAACAAGCCACAGTTTATCGATCCTCAAGTGAGGTTGAATATCGTGCAATTACACTTGCCACATATGAAATATTATGGCTATGTAATTTGTTAGACTCTGAACCTTCCATGCATCAAACTCATGCTTCTGCATTGTGACAATCTAGCAGCTTCTATTATAATATATTAAAACTAAGCCTCACATTATTATGTTGACAACTCATTCTCTTACTCGCCACATCACTAAAAATCTGATGTGGCACTCTTTAAAACACAACATTCAAAAACATCTATTATTTATTTAAAAAGAAATCTAACGTTTTATTTATAAATTTCATTTAATTAAAACACTTATATTTTCATATTCCATTACTTATCCCCTTCTATTACTCTAACTAAAATTCATGTAAACTAATTAATTTAATTATTTTGCTTCTCCATTTCATATATAATGTTATATACTTTTACAAATTGTACATCCATGATACATCGAAACACATTATTATAAGTTACATACATTTACAAATTATATATCTACCATACATCAAAATTCAAACTATTAAAATTTCGTTCTATTTTCTATTGCGCACACTAATTTCTTGTTAAAAAGTTAAATTAATTAATTTTTAAATAATCTATTATAATATATTAAAACTAAGCCTCACACTATTATGTTGACAAGTTATTCTCTTACTCGCAAATAAATTTTAAGATTTGATTCAATTCTTACAAAAATTTAATTAATCAATTTTTAAATAATTCAATATAAAATTATGAGATCTAATTTAATTTCTATAAAAATGAAAATAAGTTTTTGTCACATAATAATAATGTTAACATTATCACTACTTAATTCATTCACAAAAAAGAGATAAATGATTTCGTAACAACAATTATAAAGTTACAATATATTTTATTTTCTATACTAATTATTATTTTTATTTTTTCGTAATAATCTTTTTTTCCTCTATCAATATTTCTGAAAAGAATACATTATATAATATTTTACTCCATAAAAAATTATGCATAACAGTTTCATAAAGAAATCATGTTGCAAGTATCAATTTTATAATCATAATAAGAACGAAAAACCACATTACAATGCTTAAAATAAAGTTGTCAAATAATGTTTTTAAATAGGCAATCAAATATTTTAATATTATTTTTAAAATATAACTTTTAATTATAAATGCAATTATATGTTATAAAATTTAACTTTAAAGATTAAATCTCATTATAATGCTAAAAAAATTATCAAACAATTCTTTTAAATATAATTTATAATTCTTAAATAGTATTAAAAATATTTCTAATTATTTCTAATATATTATCTTGAACAATAAAAATTGCAGAGATATATTACAAAACCAAAACATTATTTTTCAACTATAACTTATAATCCATTATATAATATTGTCCTATAATATATTGTAAAATTATAAATAATTGAAATTAAATAGATAATTCAATTGAATTAAATCAATTGTAAATATTGTAAATTAATGATCCATTAAATTCTAAAATTTATAATATTATTTTAAAAAAACTTATCTAAGCTCCGCGTTTCGCGCGGGTCTTAATCTAGTTTTATATAATTACAAACTCGGTCTTCTATAAATAAACAAAGCATATTGAAATTCATTGTCAATTTATAAGGTAACACATACAGTCAGGTGTCATCATCACAACTTAGTTGTCCACCAAACAACAAAATGCTAATATTTTTACTATGTTCCTAGGCATGAAAGTTTTTCAAGAGCCCATGTTCAAGTTGAGTGTTCATAATCCTCACCCTCTAATGGAGGAGTATAAGAGATAAATTTAATAGGTTATTATTAATTTGTTAGAGTTGATCCTATTTTCAAGTTTTGAAAGTTAGATCACCAAAATATATATAAAAATATGTCATATGTCATAAAAACAATAAAAATACAACATAATTTTCAAATTAAATTTATATCAAAAAATTCGTTATTCCCTACATATTATGCACGCACAAATCACAACTTAAAATATGGCCTCCTTTGTTCAATCCTTACAAGTGTGTTCCTTGCGGCCCTTATCCTTATTCCTCGTGGCCTTTCTTTTTCTTTGTCATCTATTATTCATCGGCTATCTCATTTGATTCCTCATCTTGCTCCTCATTAACCATCACCACCTGATAATAGAATTTATCCACTTTATGCATCTTCACCCCGTCCTTACAAACCAGCAACTGATTATAAGCCACCATATAGGAAAATTCCAGTAGATAAGATTCATATCTAAATCACGCGTCCAACAAGGCATATCTACTTAGTACATAGTTACCAATGCTTGACTTTGTCTATCTACTTATGGGTTTAATCCCTTCGTTTTATATTCTATTAAATATATGTTGTATTAATATAAATCATGAGAGAAAGCTGTGCTTTGTGCTCCAATTAAAAAAAAAGTTATAATTGTGCTTGACGCATATAAAATAATAACAAACACATTAAATTAAACTAATTAATTATATTAAAAAAATTAAAAAATAATAAATAATAGGTTAATAATATATATCAAACTAAATTTTTTAAAAAAATTAAGTATTAAAAATTAAATTCAAAATCCGAATTGATCTGAAAGATTTTTCAAAGTGAGATATATACGCATATCCAATAATATTTAGATTTTTGTTGTTTTTTATTTTTCTGGATAATTTTAGTTTAAATCGGTTAGAATCACAACTCCACATTTAATACCAGCACAATCTCAAAATCATATTTATTTATATTTATACATGAGCACAAATATATAACAAGATTCATTCTGCTTATTTGCATTATACAAATATATATAATGTTCTTTATTTGGTCATACACACAAGGCAGAAGATATATAACAAAGCACTTGTAACAAGGAGATCTTATTTAGTAGATAATGACACGCCTTGTAGTATTCATGCTTTAGAAATGGATTTTATTTTTTCCCGGAGGAGATGCTTTACCATAAGGTGGGTTAGGTTCATGGGCGGTTTCAAGGCCCGGCCAGGCTGGGCATGTGCCCAGGCTCTGGCCCAAAACTTTTCTTTCTTTTCACTAAAAAAAATGAAAATTGCGGCGGTTAAAAAGGGCTATTATGGCGGTTTAAACCGCCACAATTAACGAAAATAGAAAAATATAAGTTTAAGCCACAAAGAAGAAAGTGATGGTTTTTTGTCGTTGATAATGACAGTTTTAACTGCCATATTAAACATTTTTCACAAATAAAAACATAATTTTTTTTTACCTTTTTATGCAATTAAGTTTACATTACATAAATTTTTTTATATTATAATATTTAGATTTGACTACATTACAAAAAAGTGCAAGAATTAAAATAAAGAAAAAAGTTAAAGTTTAGGATCAATACTTAGGAGAAATAAATATTAACATAAAAGTAGCAGCTATTAAAATTAAAAAAAAAATATGTAAAGTATTGTAAAAAAGAAGAAGAAAAGAATAAATTTTATCCTCAAATAATATAAAAAATATATTAGGACTCTATATGATTCAATAGATCAATTTCCACAACTATAAACGGAAATATTCGATTTACAAAAACAATAAAAACAAAAATCACCGTAAAGCAACCGTGTCAAAATAAAGGAGGTAGAAACCGTCATTTTTCTATTAACATTGCGTCAGTTTATAAACCGCCATATTTTACTGTAAATAGTGGCAGTTTTTTTAAACACCATTTTAGTAAAGTGTTGTATTTTCTATAAATTAATCAAATAGTAAAAGGATGATTGAATGTCGTTTGAGCTGGTTTATCATGGTCACTTTGATGATTCACGACCAAGTAAGAGTGACATACCAGTAACCGAAAGGTTAGTTTCTTATAACTGAATTAACATTCAACATTTTTAATCTCTTAAAAGTATCATAACCTTTTGATTTAATATATTTATTTAAATATAAAGAGATTTGAGCTTGGCAATAGATCGTATTCTGAGTGATCAACTAGTACCATCAGAGTCAAAACCTAGGTACTTTGTACATATAGTTAATCTTTTGATTGTTTGAGAAAATTTAAATTTATGGTATCTGTCATGGTCATGTTTTTCTATTAATTGTATGAAGTGTTGGATGCAGCATAAAGTGACACCCATGAAAGAAGTTTTGATCTGTACATTGTAGCTATCTTGTTCAAGATATAAATCCGTGAGTTCAAGTTTTCATTTCGGTTCTATATTTATATAATACATACACTTGTTGAATTTGCGGTCGTCAAATTTTTGCCCAGGCTTCAAACAATTTCTGGCTCCGCCACTGGTTAGGTTGATAATCAAGTTTACAATATGGATACAAGTGATTATACGGGCTACATGGGGCTCGAAACTGTGGTGGGCTGGGTTGATGAGAGGGTTTACAGTATGGATACGACTGATCTTTGGGGTTACATGAGGGACTTAGAGGAATTCTGTTGGATGAAGAAAGGTTGTAATTGTCAGCGAAACCTTGAAGAGCAAGCATAAGAGCAGCAAGGAAGAACACTAGTAAGGATAAGAAAAAGGAGTTAGCCATTTGAAATTGTGGTTTTAGTGTTGGTGCATAACACTAGGGGATATTAAATTTTATAGTAGTATTGTGCTCAATGAGAGTGTTAGGTCTAAAACAAAGTCTTTTACTAAATGTCAAATTTTGGTGTTACAAATTCCACAAAGTTTACATTTTAGGTCCCATGTATTTGGAAAATTTGATTAGTACACCATTCTTTTAGTTTTTAGCAGAAGACCTGTTAGTACTAGCCACTAGTATCGTTGTATCTTTTTAATGCAATTATTCCTTATCTTATCCTATCTTTTTTTTTTTACAAATCAAAGTAAATTTATTTATTAGGTCCAAAGAGTGGACCAGAATACAAAAATGCCTGCAATTGTGCAGGAAGAAGAAAGTTTAAATACAAACCAAAACCACAAGAAACCAGTATTGGTTTGTAAATCCCCTTCACTTAAACTTCCTCTATGATTAATCTAAAAACAATTTATGAGGCATTTTATACCATTCATACAAGGAAACTAATGGCATACCCTGGACAGCCAGCTTAATCCATCTCCAAGACCATAAAACAATGTCATGAAAAATAGCTTTTGGGGATGCAACAAGATCATTAAAGATAATTTGGTTCCTTGCTCTCCATAGACACCAACAAGTTACCATCCAGAAAAATCTAAACACCTTTCCTTTCCCTAACTACTGACTCCAAGTTATAAAGTCCTCCAAAACATTATAACCTCTAATTAAATTAATTCCCAACCATGATTTGACCTACCTCAAAACCAGCCTGATTTTATCACAATTTAAAAACAGGTGGGAGGTATCTTCCAGGACCTGAAAACACAACACGCATGATTCCTGATGAGGGTCTGTGATTATGTTTCTTCTCTTTAGGTTCTCCCGATTTGGAAGCTTGTTTTGTAACAGTCTCCGTCCAAATACTAAATCTTTAAAGGAATCTTGGTATTCCACATAGAATCAAGAGCAGCATACATGTCATCATCAGTACTGTCTGATTCTTGGTACTGCATAAAGTTAGCATAACATATCTTAACACTGAACTTGTTGTTGTTGTCCCTAGGCCAAACAATTTCATCATCCTTCTGACTGTTCAAAATCACCTCTTCTACAAGCTGACATAGATCCAGTTCTGAATCAAGCTCCCCTCCTTCATCTGTTCGAATTATATTTCTGCCCAACAGGTCCCAAGACCACGTGTTGCCAATCCAATCTCCACAATCAGCTATTGTAACATTCTGATGCAAGGATGAGTTAAACAGGCTTGGAAATTGAGTTTTCAGAGTCTCTCCGCCTAACCACCTTGAGTGCCAAAACAAGGTTTTACTTCCATTTCCCACTTTCCAGATCAGTTGTTTATAAAGCCCTTGGTCATTTGAGTGTTTAGCAAGGTTTTGAATATCTTTCCACCATCTAGACCAATGTCTAGGTTGTGCCTCTGGTTGGTTTATCAACATACTATTAATGGATTCTCCATACCTGACTTTCAGGATTCCACTCCACAAAACATTTTGTTCATATAACACCCTCCAAATCCATTTAGAAACAAGAGCTTTGTTGAAAGTATGAACCTCTTTTATTCCTAGCCCTCCAGTTGTTTTAGGTTTACATACTTTGTTCCATGACACCCAAGCAATTGACTTCTTCTCACAGTCACTTCCCCACAGAAAGTTTCTTTGGATTACTCTTATTTTCTTTACCACTTTAGTAGGTGCCAAGTAAAAAGATAAGAAGTGTATTAGAATGTTTGATAATACTTAGTTAATCAAAGTTACTCTCTCTCCTATAGATAGTCTTCTTCCCCTCCATGAAGCCAATCTTGATTTAAAAGATGAGATAATTGGTTTCCACAATTCTTCCACCCTATGTCTGCCTCCCACATACAATCCAAGGAATTCAAATGGAAATTCTCCTGTCTTGCAATGGAGAAAAGTTGTGGCAGCTTCAACTATATCTCCATCTAAGCCCATACCCAATAATTTGCTCTTACTATAATTCACCTTCAAACCTGGCACTACTTCCAGGCCCCTCAAAATAGATTTCAAGGCCTGAACTGCATCTAAGATTTTGAAGAGACAGTTCCAATTTACACTGTCATAAGCTTGGGCAAAATCAATCTTGAACATGAAACCCTTTTTCATTTTCCTAGTGGCATAGTCTAATACTTCATTTGCAACTAGAACTCCATCCATCAACTGCCTGCCAAGTACAAAAGCAGCCTGAGATGTGGAGACCAGTTTCCCAATAACCTTTCTAAGTCTGCCCACAAGGATTTTAGACACAATTTTTTGAATGCATCCTATCAAGGCAATAGGCCTGAACTCCTTAAGAGACTGAGGATTTTCACATTTAGGTATAAGTGCAAAAAATGCAGATGTAAAGCATTTGGGAAGTATTGCTTTCTCATGAAACTCAGTGATGCAGTTGGTAAGGTCTTGCCCAATAATTTCCCAGGTCCCTCTTATAAATATTATGTTGAGCCCATCTGGTCCTGGGCTCCTATCACCATCACAGGAACTAATTGTTTCTCAGATGTCTTCACTACTACGAAAAACCCATTTAACAACGGTTGAGAATGACATATAATGATGCGGGTGAAGGCATTGTTATGTAGATTGTCGTTGTAAGTTCACTGTTTCTACAACGGTCTGGAAACCGTCATTGAAAGGCAGGACGCGCGCCATATATCACAATGGTTATGATAATAAACGGTTGTGATACATACACTTAGGTACTGGGTTCGAAACCAATCAGCAGCGAATTATGTAAAATATAAATTACCTATAATGACGGTTATTATAGATAACCGTTGTTGTAGAACTACCTATAATGACGGTTATTTTAAATAACCGTTGTTGTATGTCTTTTAATAAAATAAAAAAAATTACAGCATTAGGACAACAACAATAGTAAGAACAAGAACAACAACAAGAACAACAAGAACATCAAGAACAACAAGAACAACAATAAGAATAACAACAACAACAATAACAAGAACAACAAGAACAAGAACAACAACAACAACAATAACAACAACAACAATAACAAGAAGAAGCAGAAGAAGAAGAAGAAGAAGAAGAAGAACAAAAACAACAACAACAATAATAATAACAATAATAACAACAACAACAACATTAATAAAAATGAACAACAAGAACAACATTAATAAAAAAGAACAACAAAGAACAACAATAATTAAAAAAAAAACACCAACAACTAACATTGCTAACTCGAGTTCTGAAATTTGTTCTGAAATTTGGTTTGGTGGAGAAATAGAGTATCGTAAATGATGTTTGGAGGTAGAAGATGTCTAAGTTTTAGGTTTCACGCGGATCACTAATAGTAGTGTCTTGGCCGTTGATAATCATTAAATGGACGACCAAGATTTATTTAAGGATAGTGAATAAACTCATTATGCGCGCCACCTATAATGTTGGTAATGATACTTGAAAAAATAAGTAAAAAAAAAACCAAAAATGTCGGTGCTGGACTTGAACCCATGACAAGATGCTACCTATAATGACGGTTGGATCAAATTACCCGTGGTGAAAGGTCTGTAAGCGTTTTGAAAAAATAAGTAAAAAACGCTACCTATAATGACGGTTGGTTTAAATATCCGTAGTTAAAGGTCTATCAGCATTTTGAAAAAATAGGAAAGAAGTAACATGATCAAAATAAATTCAGAAAAATTTTAAAACACGAAATTTAATCTAATTAGGTAAAATAAGAATTTTAAGTTTTTTTTTGAAATTTTTTTAGACTAAGAAAACAGTAAAAAATTCATTAAATATAGAAAAATGATGAATTTGGGGTTTTGAGTGTGAAGTCCCGTAAATATTCAAGAGTATGGTACTAACGACTGCACAATTTTTCTACTTCAGATGCACGAAATAGGTCTCAAAAAGGAGACGATTTTCCCTAAAACCGATTTTTTGAAGTGTAAGACCTAAAACTAAACTATAGGCTATAATGACGGTTGAAAACATAACCATGGTGAAAGGTTGTTGGCATTTTGAAAAAATATTTAAAAACCATAAATGCTGGGGCTGGGAATTGAACTCATGACCAGGCGCTACCTATAATTACGGTTCTTTAAATACCCGTGCTGAAAGGCCTACATTACACCACTGTTGAAATTTTAACCGTCATTAAAAAACACGCGAATCTATTACAACGGTGTATAGGCAAGCCGTTATAAGCCTGGCGTTGTTGTTTGCGCGTTTTGTAGTAGTGCTTCTTTGGTGAATAGTTCAGAAAGCATATCATTATCCTCTTCAGATAGTTTGTTAAGAGCACTTAGGTCTATATGGAAGCTCTCCACCATCTTGTTTTTGTATTTCTCTGAAAAGTGCTCATAGATAAACAGTTTCACCTGACCATTGACTTTAACATTGATCACTTCATTGATATTACTCATATACCTTGTTTTAATTAATAATCTTGCAACGTCAAATTTGGATTGAACTTTTGTTTCTTCATCGCAGCATACAAGCACCCCTGTTCTACTGGTGATATATTTAAAGAACTCATTTCTCCAAGCATGAACTGGCACACCAAAACATTTCACCCAAGTCAATCTTTCCTTATCTACTTCATTCGGGGACCATCCTCTGATATCATCAAACCAAATTTTGAGCCAGTCTTCTTCTTCTCTCATTAATTTTTCCATAGCATTATCTTCTGGATTTTCAAGTAGGCACATGTTTGCTCCCATAGGGGTAACCTTAATCTGAAAAAAAATCCTTCCCTCCTAAATACGTTCTATATATTGTAGGAGTTCCTTAATTCCTTAATGGTCCCAACGTATGCCGCTTCGAAGCGTTTCATATCCTTATCTTCAAAATGATATGATAAGTTATTCCAATTCTGTTTAGTTCCACTAGTGGCTTGAGCATATGTCTTTCCCTGCGCTATCTTCTTCCAACCAGCATTCGAGTTCTTTGTATTAGGAACAGGCAATCTATACCTGTTTGAGTCCTCATTCTTCTCAACCATGATCCTTTTCTTATTAAATCTAGGGGTATTAACAAATTTTTTTCTTCTGTTAATATGAATACCATCCAGTTTTATAGCAGGATTCTCTCATCCTCCACTTTTCTGAATCTAACGAAACCATATCTCTTCCCTCTAACATCTTTCTTAGCCGGGATAAAAACCTCGAACAACAGTCCATGCTCCATGAAGATATTCTCCATGTCTCTATCCGAGTAATGATTTGGGAACTCAGTGAAGACATATGAAGTAATGGTTTCATGTCTACCCATATGTTTTTCACTTCTATATTTCCAAATTGACACCTTCAAATTGTTCTCAGAGTTGTTTTTTCTTCCAACATTCCTCCATTCTGATTCCATCTTCATAATCTTTATCTACCCAAGTTAACAACACAAACTAATCAAAAAATCCAGAACCAATCCGATTCCGGTGCCAAGGCCCCTAGCCCTAAGGCTAGGAATTTAAACTGAAAACACTAGAAATATGATTCACAAATTAAGATTAGTTCATGATTCTAAGGGAGACAAAGGAGAATCCTTGCGTTAATTTCATGAAAATGGCAATAATGGCAGAGTTATTCTTAAATCAACTTTGAATAAATATTATTTTTTGCTGTCATTATCTTATCCTATCTTAATTTGTGCTTTAATTACTACCATTCATCTTAATATTCTCAATTTTCCAACAATAAATTAACTTTGAAATTTTCCAATACACAGCCTCTCACATGATCAGAAAATTGTTCTTAACACGAAACCTCTCAGAAGAAGAATTGATGTTAAAATTAGTTGTAGTTGTTTTATTTTTTAATAGATAGTTATTAGTTAATTAATTTTTTTTTTACAAATTAGTTATAAGATTTGTAAGTTGTTCATGATCAATATATTAAGTGATCATCTATTTATTGTGATTGAAGTAAGCAACATAAATTCTCGGTTATTGTCGGTTCTCAACCACTTGACCGTTCTGCCAGTCTGATTTTCGACCAGAGTCTTTCAACCATTGAAATTCTCAAAAGTTTCATCCTTAGTATTCTGGATGAATACCGATAAGTTTCTGGAATAATCATAGATTATGGATAGAAAATACAATGCTCTTGAATGTGACGGACACCTTGCAGACCCCCAAAGATCAGCATGGATGTAATCAAGGGATCCATGTGTTCTTTGTTTGCCTTTGTTGACCTTCACTCTTCAAGAGTTTCCAAGTACACAAGGTTCACAAAACTTGAGCTTTTCGACTTTGTATCCACCAAGCTGATTTTGTTTCCCTAATTCGACCAGACCCCTTTCACAGACATGCCCCAATCTCATGTGCCATATTTCTGTCTTCGACAAAGGTTACGTGGATACACAATTTGTTGAACCACTTACAACTTCAGCCTCAAGGGTATACGAGCCTTGTTTCTTCTCACCTCTCAAGACTTCCTTCGACCCCTTCACGACTCTTAAGATACTTTTCTCTCCTTTAATCTCACAGATCCAATACCTGTAACTTTGCAAGGTTTGTTGTTTCCCAGCAGCACTGATCCTCCATCTTGATCACATAGCTCCTCGAACAATTCTCTGTTTGGAGTCATGTGCCAAGTGCAACCTGAATCCATAATCCACTCATTTCTTGAGTCGCCGCTACAAACCACAAGAACATCAGATGAGTCGAAATCATCTTGATTAGTGGTTGTGTTGCTATTATCCTTTCCTCCATGATCTTTCAGGCGTTGAGTGTAACACCCCAAAATAATTATAATATTTATTTAATTTATTTATTATAATTATTCGTGATTTTCAGAGAATTTTGATGAAATATTATGACGCTTGGTGTATTTGTATGGTGTGCTGTAGGACATTGATGAGCTAAGGGAATAATAAGAGTATTTAGGTAATAAGTGATTAATTGGAATTACTTTAGTGTTAATATTAATATAATAATATGAATAATATTATTTAGATTATTATTAATATTTTAAATAAAAGAGAGTGGAACACAAAGGGTAAGATGGTCTTTTGTTAGGGGATAAGTGAGGGTAAGATGGGAAAATCATAATAAGGGTCATACAAGAATGTTTGACAAAAAGGAAAAAAGTGAGTTGAGAAGTTCACATCAAAACGATCGTGTTTTTGGGAGAGCACTCTCAGGAAAGAAGGAGGAAGATATTAGGGCTCAAAGAAACTCTGAAGAACTCAAGAGGAAGATCATAACTAAGAATTTAAGGTATGGGGAGTATCGCTTGCCATTATAACTGATATAGAGTTAGATATATGTAGGTAGTTGGGGTTTTAGGGGAATCTGGGGAACATGATGATTATATGAGAAATGATGGTTGTAACGCCCCGATTTTGATTATTCCATTATTCTTGAGTCTTTTATTTTAATTGGGTGATAAATTATTTTATTTGTTAAATTGGTGTGTTAAATGTTATTTTACCGTTTTTGAGAGTTTTCGGGGAAATTAGAATGGAGGGTATTTTAGACTTTTCTCAATTAATCATAAGTTAGAAATTTTGTGGAATTAGAATTTTGTGAGAAAATGAATTAATTGATTTAGTGGAAAATGAGAGAAAAGAAATAGAAAAGAAAGAAAATAGATAGAAAAGAGAAATAGAGAGAAATAGAGAAAGATAGAAAGAAAAAGAAGAGAAAGAAAAAGGGAGAAGAGAAAAGAAGAGGAGAAAGTTGGGAAAACTAGGAAAATCATCAAGATCGATCAATTAGCGAGTTTGGAATCCGGGTAAGGGTGTGAAATCTCATTATCTTATCAATGTATATTATTATGTATGATTGTGTATGTGTGTATTGGATTGGTTTGGGGTTTTCATAGGTTTCCATTTTAGGTTGATAATGAGAAATCGATGTTTTCGCGGTTGGAAATCGACGAAAATGTGGTAGAATACTTGTTGCCATGATTAGATTGAGTTCTGATGGATGTATGTCGTTTTGAAAATATTTTGGGTTGAAAAATAGGGTTTTTGGGTTTTCAATAGCGCTGAAGGATTCTGAGTTTTCGCAGGTTCGCCTAGCGAACCAATCAGCGAAGGGTAGCGAAGGTTCGCTACGGGTATTCGCCTAGCGAAGGCATGAGCGAAGGTTCGCTAGAGTGTTCGCCTAGCGAACTTTGGGTGTTTTTGGCTCTGTTTGGTTCTGACTTGGTTCGCCAAGTGCTCGCCTAGCGAACTTTGTGTCTGTTTTTAGCTAACAGTTGGTTCCCTGGAACATTCGCCTAGCGAATGCTCGCGAGGGATGTTCGCCTAGCGAAGGAGCTAGCGAATGCTCGCGAGGGAGGTTCGCCCAGCGAACAGTGCTGTTCGTGTAATTTTGTTTTCTGCATAACTTTTGATCTGTGGTTCGGTTTGAGGCGTGGTTTGATGCATTAGAAAGCTAATGGAATGTTCTTTCTTATTATGATGACTTGGAAATTGTTAGTCGATTTAATTATGTTGGAAAGTCGAGAATAGTATCTTGTTGTGACTTTTTCCATTTCGAATGTGTGTTTTGAATGTGAATCATACAATAATGCATTGATGTGAATGTATATAGATTGTATGTGATTGTATGAGATGAATGCATGAATATATTGTGAATATGTATGCATTTCAAGACTGTCTTGTGTCATTTTGCATGTGAAGCATCATGAAATACATTCTTGTGTTGTGCGATTCTTATGAGAATCCGTTGTAACGTCGTGTGCCTATGTGAGGTGTGAGCGATGATTACAAATGATTGTGTGCCCATGTGGGGTGTGAGCAATCGGATCGTGTGCCGGTGTGGGGTGTGAGCGATCGGGTCGTGTGCCCATGTGGGGTGTGAGCGATCCATAAACATTTTGTGCCCATGTGGGGTGTGAGCAATGGGTGAACATCGTAGGCCCGACGGGGAGTTACTTCGGTAACGAGCGATGGTTCCAGCAGAGTTCCTGAGTGAACTAGTGATGATTGAGTCGGTACCGCATTGCATTTGCATAGAGTCGTGAGTCGGTCTCTATGATTTGCATTTATCATCTTTATAATGATGTGTTGTTGAATGAACATAATTGTGTATGTTTATACGGAATGATTGAGAATTGTGAACGTATGCATGATGAATATGCTTGGTGGATATATATATATATATATATACATTGTGATGTATATGAATGAAAATGTGATGAATTGTGGTGAGAATGTGTAATATGTGCATTTTTATGCTTATATATATATATATATATATATATATATATATATATATATATATATATATATATATATATATATATAATTATATGCATTGTTATTATGATAATATTTCTCACCCTTCTGCTGTTTTATAATGCTCTATGAGGCATTGCAGAGTAGGTATGCTGGAGGTCTTTTTGTGAAGCGTGTCTTCATTCTTTTGGTCGGTGGGCTCTGATATGTAGCACCGGGTAGCTAGGATGTATATTATTATTTTGTGATACATTTGTACATGTATCTTGTTGATGAATGTGTATGCAAATATGACTTATAATGATGGATGATACTTGGTGATGTATATATCTACGTATATATATACTTGGATGTATTTCAATGTTTGGATTTTCCGCTTTTATTCTAAATATTGAGATGTGGGTGTAAGGACAAAGTTCCTCTGTGGCAAGTTACCCCACTGTTGCATATCAATATTTTGAGCAGGTGTTGCATGTATTAAATGCGTGAATGATGTGACATGCCTCTTTTATACTATGTGTTAATCGTACTCTGGCGAATTTTTTTTAATATGTGCCTAAATGATTTATGTTATTATTTGGGGGTATAGAAAGGGGGTGTTACATTAAGTGGTATCAGAGCCAGAGTCGAGTCAGTTGTGTCTGTCTTGTTGTTGTGTTGGTCGAACTGTTGTTTAACTTTGTTGTCATTTTGGGAATGATCAGAAGATGGCTGGTAGAAACGACAATGCGATGGCTGCTGCTTTGGAAGCAGTGGCTAGGGCGGTGCAAGGTGCGCCGAATGTGAATGCTAATGATGAGTTCAGGAAGAATCAACCACCGGTTTTCAAAGGAAGATTTGATCCTAAGGGTGCTCAACTTTGGTTGAAAGAGATTGAAAGAATCTTCAGAGTTATGGGCTGTGTGGAGGAGAATAAGGTGAGGCTTGGATCTCACATGTTGAAGGAAGAAGCCGACAATTGGTGGGTCGGTATGCGTGAAGTTCTTGAGGTGGATGATGAAGAGGTAACTTGGAATTTATTTCGTACTGAATTCTTGAGGAAGTATTACCCTGAGAGTGTGAAGGGAAAGAAGGAGATGGAGTTTCTTGAACTAAAACAAGGTAGTATGTCGGTGGTGGACTATCCTGCTAAATTTGTGGAGTTGGTTCAATTCCATCCTCACTATGCTGCGATTACTGCTGAATTCTCAAAGTGTATTAAATATGAGAATGGTTTACGTCCGGAGATTAAACAAGTTGTGGGGTATCAAAGGATAAGGAGGTTTGCGGATTTGACGGAATGTTGTAGAATCTTCGAGGAAGATAGCAAGGCTCGTTCTACACATTACAAAAGTTTGAATGAGAGGAAGGGAAAGCAACAAGCTAGAAGTGGACCTTATGTGACACCCGTTGATAAGGGCAAGCATAGGGGAAGCTTTGATAGGAGATCTGGAGGAGGAGATTCCGGTGTTGTTAGTTGTTACAAATGTGGTGAAATAGGTCATAAATCATTCGAGTGTGGGAAGCCTGTAGCGAAATGTTCTAATTGTGGTGGTCTTGGGCATGCTGCTACAGATTGTAGAAGGAATATGGTGAAGTGCTATAATTGTGGAGAAGTGGGTCACATTAGTACTAAGTGTACTAAGCCGAAACAAGCTCAAGCGGGCGGAAAGGTGTTTGAATTGGCGGGGACTCAAACTACGAATGCAGACCGTTTGATTAAAGGTACATGCTTTATTAATAGTATACCTTTAGTTGCTGTTATTGATACGGGAGCGACTCATTCGTTTATTTCGTCTGAGTGCGCGAAGCGTTTGAATCTTGTGTTAACTTTGATGGGGGCTGAAATGGTTATTGAGACTCCTGCTTCAGGGTCGGTAAATACATCTTTGGTGTGTATGAGTTGTCCTTTAACCATGTATGGTAAAGACTTTGTTATGGATTTAGTATGTTTGCCGTTGGTGGGATTGGACGTGATCTTGGGTATGAACTGGTTGCAATTTAATCGAGTTCATATAGATTGCTATCACAAGTCAGTAAGGTTTCCTTCTTTGGAAGATAATGAATTTGAGAGTTTCCTATCCACTAAAGAGTTGAAGAAACTTTTAGCGGACGAAGCTCAATTGTTCGGTTTGTTTGCATCATTGTCGGTGGAGAGTCAAGTTGAGTTTGATGTGTTCCCAGTGGTGTGTGAATTTCCATAAGTGTTTCCGGAAGATATTACGGATGTACCGCCGGAAAGAGAAGTTGAATTTTCTATTGATCTAGTTCCGGGTACTAGACCGATTTCGATGGCACCGTATCGTATGTCGGCATCGGAATTGGTAGAATTGAAAAAGCAATTGAATGACTTGTTGGACAAGAAATTTGTAAGGCCAAGTGTTTCTCCTTGGGGTGCTCCGGTATTGTTGGTAAAGAAGAAGGATGGGAGTATGCGGTTATGCATCGATTATCGACAGTTGAACAAAGTGACAATTAAGAACAAGTATCCGCTTCCAAGGATCGATGATTTGATGGACCAATTGGTTGGTGCGAATGTTTTTAGCAAGATTGATTTGAGATTAGGATACCACCAGATTCGTGTGAAAGGAGAGGATATTCAAAAGACGACATTTAGGACACGGTATGGTCATTACGAATACTCCGTGATGCCATTCGGGGTTTCTAACGCGCTGGGTGTGTTTATGGAATACATGAATCGTATTTTTCATCAACAGTTGGATCGTTTTGTGGTTGTGTTCATCGATGATATTTTGATTTACTCTAAGTCTCAAGAGGAGCATGAAGAGCATTTGAGAATTGTGTTGCAAATTTTGAAAGAGAAACAATTGTATACTAAGTTGTCGAAATGTGAATTTTGGTTGTCGGAAGTAAGCTTCCTTGGACATGTTATTTCCGGTAGTGGTATTAGTGTTGATCCATCCAAGATAGATGCGGTGATACAATGGGAGGCTCCTAGGTCGGTTACGGAGATTCGAAGCTTTTTAGGCTTGGCGGGTTATTATCGGAGGTTTATTGAGGGATTTTTGAAGTTGGCACTTCCTTTAACGCAATTGACTTGTAAAGGAAAGGCTTTCATTTGGGATATTCATTGTGAAGAGAGTTTCAATGAGCTAAAGAGAAGGCTGACAACGACTCCGATCTTGATTTTGCCTAATCCTAATGAACCATTTGTTGTGTATTGTGATGCTTCATTGACAGGTTTAGGTGGTGTTTTAATGCAAGATGGAAAAGTTGTGGCATATGCTTCTAGACAATTGAGAGTGCATGAAAAGAATTATCCTACACATGACTTGGAGTTAGCGGTCGTGGTGTTTGTTTTGAAAATTTGGAGGCATTACCTTTATGGTGCAAGATTTGAAGTTTTTAGTGATCACAAAAGCTTGAAATATTTATTTGATAAAAAAGAATTGAACATGAGACAAAGGAGGTGGCTAGAACTTTTGAAGGATTATGATTTTGGTCTGAATTACCATCCGGGTAAGGCAAACGTGGTGGCCGATGCCTTAAGTCGGAGGTTGTTACATATGTCTGCATTGATGATGAAAGAATGGGGACTTTTAGAGGATTTCAGAGATTTGAGTTTGGTTTGTGAAATGACGCCGCGAAGTGTGAAACTTGGTATGTTACATGTTACGAATGATTTTTTTGCAACGGTTAGTGAAAAGCAAAAGTTGGATTTGAAGTTCGTTGATTTAATGATAAATGAGAATGAGGATTTCAAGGTTGATAACTTTGTAGTTTTGAGATTCCGTGGTCGTATTTGTATTCCCGACGATGTGGAGTTGAAAAAGATGATTTTAGAGGAAGGACACCGAAGTAATTTAAGTATTCATCCGGGTGCGAATAAGATGTATCAAGATTTGAAGAAGATCTTTTGGTGGTCCGGTTTAAAGAGAGATGTTGCTCAATTTGTGTATGCATGCTTAACTTGTCAAAAGTCTAAAGTGGAACATCAAAAACCAAGTGGATTTATGCAACCGTTGGATATTCCAGAATGGAAATGGGATAGTATATCGATGAATTTTGTTACGGGATTTCCGAATACACAAAGAGGTCATAATGCTATTTGGGTAGTTATCCTTTGGAGAAGTTAGCCGAGATTTATGTTCTTGTGGTGGTGAAGTTACATGGAGTTCCTAAGAGTATTGTATCGGATAGAGATCCTAGATTTACATCGAGGTTTTGGGAGAGTTTGCAAAAGGCCTTGGGTTCTAAGCTAAGATTGAGTTCGGCGTATCATCCGCAAACGGACGGTCAAACCGAGAGGACGATTCAATCGTCGGAGGATTTATTGCGTGCTTGTGTACTCGAGCAAGGTGGTGCTTGGGATGGTTATTTGGCGTTGATTGAATTCACTTACAATAACAATTTTCATTCGAGTATAAGTATGGCACCATTTGAGGCTTTGTATGGTCGGAGATGTCGAACACCTTTGTGTTGGCATGAAACCGGCGAGAGGACGATAGTTGGACCGGAAATGGTACAACAAACGACAGAGAAAGTGAAGTTTATCCGGGAGAAGATGAAAGCTTCTCAAAGTAGACAAAAGAGCTATCATGACAAGAGAAGGAAAGATCTTGAGTTTCAAGAAGGCGACCATGTGTTTTTGAGAGTTACACCAGTTACGGGTGTGGGTCGTGCTTTGAAGTCGAAGAAATTGACTTCTCGTTTTATTGGTCCGTATCAGATTTCTGCACGAGTTGGTGTTGTGGCTTACCGTGTGGCGTTGCCTCCGAACCTTTCGAAATTGCATGACGTATTCCATGTTTCGCAATTTCGGAAATATGTTCCGGATCCGTCACATGTTATTCCTATGGACGAGGTTAAAGTGAGAGATAACCTTACGGTGGAAGCTTTACCGGTTAGGATTTTGGACCGCGAAGTTAAGAAACTAAGAGGCAAGGATATTGCGCTTGTGAAAGTAGCGTGGGGAGGCGCTGCGGAAGGCAATATGACTTGGGAACTAGAGAGTGGGATGCGAGAGTCGTATCCGGAGTTGTTTGAATCAGGTATTATTTTCGAGGACGAAAATTTCTAAAGTGGGGGAGAGTTGTAACGCCCCGATTTTGATTATTCCATTATTCTTGAGTCTTTTATTTTAATTGGGTGATAAATTATTTTATTTGTTAAATTGGTGTGTTAAATGTTATTTCACCGTTTTTGAGAGTTTTCGGGAAAATTAGAATGGAGGGTATTTTAGACTTTTCTCAATTAATCATAAGTTAGAAATTTTGTGGAATTAGAATTTTGTGAGAAAGTGAATTAATTGATTTAGTGGAAAATGAGAGAAAAGAAATAGAAAAGAAAGAAAATAGATAGAAAAGAGAAATAGAGAGAAATAGAGAAAGATTGAAAGAAAAAGAAGAGAAAGAAAAAGGGAGAAGAGAAAAGAAGAGGAGAAA
Organism: Lathyrus tuberosus; assembly: GCA_022829125.1. NCBI lineage: Eukaryota > Viridiplantae > Streptophyta > Magnoliopsida > Fabales > Fabaceae > Lathyrus > Lathyrus tuberosus. Next base: position 3,133,774 of record JALAZF010000428.1, on the reverse strand, counting down.
GTTGGGAAAACTAGGAAAATCATCAAGATCGATCAATTAGCGAGTTTGGAATCCGGGTAAGGGTGTGAAATCTCATTATCTTATCAATGTATATTATTATGTATGATTGTGTATGTGTGTATTGGATTGGTTGGGGGTTTTCATAGTTTTCCATTTTAGGTCGATAATGAGAAATCGATGTTTTCGCGGTTGGAAATCGAAGAAAATGTGGTAGAATGCTTGTTGCCATGATTAGATTGAGTTCTGATGGATGTATGTCGTTTTGAAAATGTTTTGGGTTGAAAAATAGGGTTTTTGGGTTTTCAACAGCGCTGAAGGATTCTGAGTTTTCGCAGGTTCGCCTAGCGAACCAATCAGCGAAGGGTAGCGAAGGTTCGCTACGGGTATTCTCCTAGCGAAGGCATGAGCGAAGGTTTGCTAGAGTGTTCGCCTAGCGAACTTTGGGTGTTTTTGGCTCTGTTTGGTTCTGACTTGGTTCGCCAAGTGCTCGCCTAGCGAACTTTGTGTCTGTTTTTAGCTAACAGTTGGTTTGCTGGAACATTCGCCTAGCGAAGGAGCTAGCGAATGCTCGCGAGGGATGTTCGCCTAGTGAAGGAGCTAGCGAATGCTCGCGAGGGAGGTTCGCCCAGCGAACAGTGCTGTTCGTGTAATTTTGTTTTCTGCATAACTTTTGATCTGTGGTTCGGTTTGAGGCGTGGTTTGATGCATTAGAAAGCTAATGGAATGTTCTTTCTTATTATGATGACTTGGAAATTGTTAGTCGATTTAATTATTTTGGAAAGTCGGGAATGGTATCTTGTTGTGACTTTTTCCATTTCGAATGTGTGTTTTGAATGTGAATCATACAATAATGCATTGATGTGAATGTATATAGATTGTATGTGATTGTATGAGATGAATGCATGAATATATTGTGAATATGTATGCATTTCAAGAATGTCTTGTGTCATTTTGCATGTGAAGCATCATGAAATACATTCTTGTGTTGTGCGATTCTTATGAGAATCCGTTGTAACGTCGTGTGCCTATGTGAGGTGTGAGCGATGATTACAAATGATTGTGTGCCCATGTGGGGTGTGAGCAATCGAATCGTGTGCCCGTGTGGGGTGTGAGCGATCGGGTCGTGTGCCCATGTGGGGTGTGAGCGATCCATAAACATTGTGTGCCCATGTGGGGTGTGAGCAATGGGTGAACATCGTAGGCCCGACGGGGAGTTACTTCGGTAACGAGCGATGGTTCCAGCAGAGTTCCTGAGTGAACTAGTGATGATTGAGTCGGTACCGCATTGCATTTGCATAGAGTCGTGAGTCGGTCTCTATGATTTACATTTATCATCTTTATAATGATGTGTTGTTGAATGAACATAATTGTGTATGTTTATACGGAATGATTGAGAATTGTGAAAGTATGCATGATGAATATGCTTGGTGGATATATATATATACATTGTGATGTATATGAATGAAAATGTGATGAATTGTGGTGAGAATGTGTAATATGTGCATTTTTATGCTTATATATATATAATTATATGCATTGTTATTATGATAATATTTCTCACCCTTCTGCTGTTTTATAATGCTCTATGAGGCATTGCAGAGTAGGTATACTGGAGGTCTTTTTGTGAAGCGTGTCTTCATTCTTTTGGTCGGTGGGCTCTGATATGTAGCACCGGGTAGCTAGGATGTATATTATTATTTTCTGATACATTTGTACATGTATCTTGTTGATGAATGTTTATGCAAACATGACTTATAATGATGGATGATACTTGGTGATGTATATATCTACGTATATATATACTTGGATGTATTTCAATGTTTGGATTTTCCGCTTTTATTCTAAATATTGAGATGTGGGTGTAAGGACAAAGTTCCTCTATGGCAAGTTACCCCACTGTTGCATATCAATATTTTGAGCAGGTGTTGTATGTATTAAATGCGTGAATGATGTGACATGCCTCTTTTATACTATGTTTTAATCGTACTCTGGCGAATTTTTTTTAATATGTGCCTAAATGATTTATGTTATTATTTGGAGGTATAGAAAGGGGGTGTTACAATGGTGAAATTGGTGATTTGGGGATGTGTAAGATGAGAGGGAATGATGAATATGTTGTCTATTATGATGTGTTGTTGTTGTAGTATGATTGTCGTGTGATTGATGTGCATTTTCGGATTGTATAGTATTGAAATCGCAAGATAATTTCGATCTGAACTAATGCATAATCGCAACTGAGAAGTTACAGTTTTGCATGATTCGTCGGGCGAGAGTAGAGGCGAAAGGAGGGCGAAAAATAGGGGCTACTGGAATTTTGTATTGGGGAAAGATATCGCCCCTACTTCGCCGGGAGAACCCCAGGCGAGGAAACTGCTTTGCCGGACGAACCCCAGGAGAGCAAACTGCTTCGCCGGGAGAGCACCAGGCGAGCAGGAGCAGATGCTTTATTTTATTTTATTTTATTCTATTTTATTTCGCTTTTCGCATTGTCTTGATCCTGTGTTGGCCTTCTGCCATGGGGAAATTGAAGTGTTGTGTTTTAATGATTATACATGATGAATTTTGATGTATTATGATGAGTTGTGACGTATGTGATTGATGCTATACTATGATTTTTAGATGAATTCTCATGAATAATGGTGTAACCTTGACGATCCTAGGATGGTGATTTATTATGACGTTTCGCATCACGCATTCATAGCATGTTAGGACTTCGGTCCAGTGGTGGCTTCAATCCCATTGTGTGGATTTAAGTGTTTATGACGTGCTCCGATTCCAAGGGGGAATCGATCCTATGGTGGGGATCTTTGGAGGGTGATGTCCCAATGTCAATCAAATTATTTCGTACCCCATGCATGAGTTTATGTTGTTGCATTTCATACTATGTGGCATTGCATATTTGTTTGACGAATACTATGTGAAATTCTAGTTAAGCACATCACTAAGATGTCGGACAGAATGTCGTGACACTTGATCTCTGTTTCTCACATAAGGATAATGAAGAACAGAATACAAACAGTATATATTAAACAACACACAAGAACTATTAACCCAATTTGGTGATTAACAACACCTATGTCTGGGGGCTACCAAGCCAGGAATGAAATCCACGAAGTAGAATTAGGTCTAAGCTAAACTCCAACGTTTACAACTTGACACCTAGAAACTACTCGTACTAGATTTCTACCTAAGACTCTCCTAGGCATGAGACCCTTCTTAATTCCCTTTCAATCACAGCAATGACTGAAAAATTACCACTTAATAAACTGTCAAACTCAGGTATTCACGCAATACAAGAGAGGCTCACAAAAGTACAAACCCTATACTCAATAACAGCTGTATATCTTTTTTTCTTATTCTAAGTTAAATCCATCCTATTTATATCACTAAACAGAACTGGATTTGGGCTTCAGAATCGCAGCAATTCAGCTCCACAGAATCTGCGACCTATTCTTCTCTAAAATAGTTTCTTTAATCCTAATTTTCCAAAAATGTCTCCACACTCAGAAACAGCATATTCCTTTTAGAATCAGAATCTTTGATTCCTTAATCTCAGATGCCACCTAGGACGAAATCACATTCCTATAAAACTTGGAAAACAGAAACAGTTATTCCAAACTATAATAGACAAAGATGTCAAATCAACATGATATGACATCTTGCCTAACACCTTAACCTGCAGTTAGTTCAACATGTTAGGGCATCTTGTCCAACATCTTTCTGTTAAGTTAGTTTTACCAAAATTTATGCCAACCTCAAAGGCTTGGACACATCAATCTCCCCCTTTGGCAGATTTTGGCTAAAACTAACTACAATTAACCTGCAGATAAAATTATTCAGAATAGGGAAACCAGATCATCAGAACAACAACAGAACACAAACTAAACTTTGTCTCCCCCTCAACCAATACCTTCTTCTGCAAGCAGCACCAGCACTACTCCCCCTCAATGGTTAGTAGCAGTCAGCGGTGATTAGTAAAGTTAGTATTACTCCCCCTTTTTAGCCATACTATGACAAAGGCAGAAAGACTAACTCAAAAACCAAATAAACAGTATAGAGTAATTAAAGTACACACCCAAACAAAAGTAAATTATCCTGGGCATTAAGCCCTTACACAACCAAAACAGAAAAATAAAGTAAAGGGAAGACAACTTTCAGTAGTCATCTTCTATTTCCTCATCTTCATCTTCTTCTGCATTATCACCAGAACCATCATCAGCATAACACCTTCTTCAACTTCCTCACTGTTTTCTTCAGCAGCATGCTTCTCTGTATCTCCATTGTTAGCTCCAATGTCCTTGTTCTGCTCAGTAGACAAGGCTTGTATCAGAAGTTCCAATTTGTTCTTCCTGGTCCTGATAATGACATCAAGCTCCCTGCAGGTCTCCTTCAGGTGAGCAATAGTTTCCTCCTCTGAGGTTGTTGTAGCAGATGTTGGAGCAGATGTTGAAGCAATATCTAGGACATGCCTTCCAACAAACAGCTTATAGTGCAGAGTCAGGGGAGATCCCTTCTCTTGATATTATCAATATGTAGAATTATCCCCAGATTTTGTTGAAGAATCACTCCACAGATGAGTGAAGGAAAGCAAATAGGCATCTTTACAGCTGAAGAGACAGCCTATTTCAGGATTTGTTCTAAGATGTATACTCCAAAGTCAAATGGCTTTCTTTTTCCAACAACATAGATAAACCTTCCAAGCCCAGTTGAAATGGTTGAACTGTGATTGGTAAAGACCCAGTTCACCGTTCCAATTCTGTAAAGAATGGCATGTTTAACACTCAGCTTCCCAGCTGATAGTTTCTCTTTGCTAGACCAATTCCTCACAGTATTTCCAGTAATTCCCCTACAAACCTGTTCATCAGAGTCTTCAATTTCAGCTTGAGGACCTTCAGGTTTACCAACGAACTTGTTGATCTCAACATGAGAAAATGTCACAACATTTCCCCTGACATATACCTTCAAGTAGTCCTCACTTTTTCGATCACTGCATCCTTCTGGAATATTTACTACAAACTCTTTGACCAGTCTCTCATGGCATGACCCAAATTGAGTGACATTCTTTAACAAGGCAGCATCTTTAATCAAGTCTATTACCTCCTTATAATTGAGGGCATTCTATCCTAATTCCCTATCTAGAGCAACTATTTTGTGATATACATACCTCCACTTGTTAACATTTACAACATCATGGAATGAGATGTTGTCCATGGGAGCTTTAGAAAGAGTAACAACCTTCTTCTTAGAGGCTGGTTTCTTAATGGGCATAATGTTCTTAACATCTTTTGCAACATCATAGTCTGACTCAGTGTCAGACTCAGCCTTTCTGTTTTTGGACACAACAACAACCTTGCTCCAAGGTCTATGGGGTCCAACTATAGATTTCTTATTTTGCTTGTTAGGGGTATTTTTATTGTCCACACCCTTATCTTTTATATTCTTCAATCTTTCATCCAAACTAGGATTGAGACTTGTTGCAATGACTTCATCATCAAAGGGAAAGTCATCTATATTGATAACTTTGTCAGTTACTTCTTCAGTAATCCCACTAGATGCCTATTCTTGAGACACTTTTGCAGATGAGGATGTTCCATCATCTGTCTCAACATTTCTCACCCCGGAGTCAGCAAGGGTGTGCAGATTCCCTTTTGACACTTCATCATCATCTCCACCATTATCAGCATTTCTCTCAGTCACATCCTCATCAAGAACTGAGTTTGTTGGCATAATCTGAGCCAGTGGTCTAGTGATTCCAGCAACACTAATTCTATTCCCTTAACTTATGAGTCTATTCACTATTTTGTCAATCGTTTCATTCGTGTTAAACTTTTCTATTCCCTTCCTAGGACTAGAGAAAGCACCAAAAGTGTTCTAAGGGTTTCCTGGTGTAAAGTTCTTTGATCTTCTTACAGGATGTTTATCTGTTTTGCTTGGGACGATAGCAAGAGGAACAACATCAATTGCATCTTCAGCATGCAGCTCTTCAAGTTTTGACCTAGAAGTGGATGTCGCTGCAGTATCCTTCTTGGTTGATCTTGTTGGTGATTGTTGTTGCGACATCGTAAAGTAAACAGGATTTGCCTTCTCTTCAATCTGGAAGTTGAAGGAGTTAGAGAAAATTAGTGTAGAGTGAGGGTATCTATTGCTGAAGCGGTTTTGGTTGATTTTATTTTGATACCATGTGTACCGTTGAATAGTGTTCTAACACAACAAGTAAAACCCTAATTTGTCCTTCAATTTTTTTTTTGAATTGTTGTACCACTAGAGAAGTTCAAGATGTCACAGAAGGATGTCACGACATCTATGGTGACATTATGCCATAACAATACAATTCCAATTCTAGTGGCCTGAAAGCAACCATTCTTTGCAGTTATTTCTTCAGTTTCAATGATTGAGTCCTTTGTGACAGCATAAGAACATCTATTTCCAACAATTTCATTAATCATAGAAGCTTTTTGAAGAAGATTCTCAATCCTTGATATAGTCTGATGTTGTAATCTCCTATGTGTCATCTTTGTTAACCTTCCAATTTGTAATTCACCCATGGTCAAATCTGAGGAGTGTTTCTGAGATTTCTCGGTCGGCAAAGTTGTCCATACATAACAAATATTCTTTGATCTGACACATTTCATGATGATCCTATCTTTATTATCCACAACCAAACATTCAAATTGGTGAAGTTGACTTTTAGACCTTCATCGCAAAGTTGACTTATGCTAATCAAATTTGCAGTTAATCCCTTGACAAGCAACATATTGTCAAGTCTAGGATTCCCAGCTTGATCCAATCTCCTAACTCCTTTAATCTTTCCCTTGAATCCATCTCCAAAGGTGACATAGTTGGAGGAGTGAGGCTTCATATTCACCAAATAGATCTTGACACCAGTCATGTGTCTTGAACAACCACTATCAAAGTACCACTTTTCTTCAGTGTACCCTTTTTGCGGGGAATGAGCCATTAGGGCCACATACTCATTCTTGGAACTCCTTTTCGTTCCAGCAATACTAGCCTTAGGGTATCCATGTAGCTTGTAGCAATAACGTCTAATGTGACCATACTTGCCACAATAAGGACATTTCCAATCTTGTCTCCTTTTACCTGGGGTATGTTTCTGATGTATGTACTGATGTTGAGACATTCTGTTAGACATCGTTTGTCTTAATTTGGTCTAATTAAGGTTGCATTCTAGATCTCTTTTTTTGCTTATCATTACTCGATCATTGTAGCCGAGTCCTCTGACATCTCCAGCATTCCTCCCAACCTGTAGTATCTCATCTAGTATATCAGAACTGTTGTTGAGCATCCTAACCTTTTTGGTTACATTTTCAAGTTTGTAGTTATGCACAACAACTTCCTCTTCAAGATCAGAAATGACACCAAGATGTTTTACTCTTTCAGCCTCAAAGAGCATAAATCCTATGTTGACCTTCTCCTAGCTTGAAGACTTCAGCACATCTCTTATAAAGCTCCTTAAAGGATTTGATTATATCATTCTATGATAGATCTCCAATTTCAGATTCTATATCAGAGTCAAATACTCCTGTAATAGCAGAAACTTGTTTTGGTGATTCTTCATCCCTTTCAGAATCATCTTCAGACCAAGATGTAATTGTAGCAGAAAAAATCGTGAGTGTAAGCTATTGATTAATTTAACTCGAAAAGTAAGAGTCGCCAACACACTTTTATTTTATCCAGAAGGAAAGGAAAAAGAACGAACAAAACCTAAACAAGTTCTGAATAAGAACAAGTAAAAGAGACTGGATAAGGGGGTTGGTTACGCTAAGGGAAGGTGTTAGCACCCAAAACGTCCATAGTACTTTATAGGAACCCTTTGAAATTTCTACGCTTTTTGGTTTGAAAAAGTTTGTTTGAAAAGAGATTGAGGAGATGAGAAGAGAAGTATTTTTTTAGATTTTTGTTTTTGGAGAGACTTATCGCCTCATGCCTACGTACCCACAAAATTAAATATAGGATAAAAACCTTGTAGTTTGTGGTACAAATAACAAAATTAGTTTGTTATCATTGATTTTTAAATGTAAAGACAAGTCGTCATTTCCAAGCGAATAATTCTGCTTAAAGAGATGAATCATGTCTAAACTTATGAAAAAGTTTTGAAAGAGAAAGTGCATAAGGCACAAAAAGAGTTTGAATGAGTTTGGGTGCTTTTTAAAGTCTTTTGAAATGGTCAAGGTATGATTAACATTGATTGACATTTATTAAAGAAAAGTAAGTTTTGAAAATCACTTGACAAAAGTCAAGGTTTTTTATGAAAGCGGTTTGAGTTTTGAAGACAAGAAGGTTTTGAAAAAGGGAGAGGAGATTTTTGAAAATTAAAGAAGGGGTGGAGAAGAAGTGACTATCCTAAAGCATAAAGTAAAAGCTAAGGATAAGAAAGATCTTACCACATATGTAACAATCTTCACCATAAACCAAGCAAAAGCACAAGACTCCAAAGTCTTCAAACCATAATTCCAAAGCAAATGGAAATCAGAGCAGTCGTAGTTCGAAAATAAGGGAAAGGCTTGAAAGCAGAGTTTGTGAGGATTGGTTAAAAGAGTGAAGAGATTAAAGATTGAGATATGAATATCCGAAAAAACCTCGGATTAAAATAGAAGAAATATCTGGGAAAGCGTCAGATGTTAAAAAAAGGAAAAGAGTGCTATGGTGCTTTTAAGAAGCCTGAGGGTCCTTGTGTAAAGCCCAAGAGGAGGCTAGGAGAAACTTTTAAGAAGGATGTGGGTCCAAACCTAAGAAAAGTTCAAGGAAGGTTTCATCGGGAATAATCCTTTCTTTGTTGAACATTTTTAGGGTTTGAGGAAATTCAAAAGAGGTTTCACCGGGAATTAATCCTCTTTGGGGAAATGAATTCCTTTGTATAAGTTTCTAAGTTTTGACAGTCTTGAGAAAAGTTTCACTGGGAATAATGCCTTTCTCTGTTCCATATAGAATAAAGCCCAAGAGGAGGCAGACTGTATTGGAGGAAGTTTCCTATGAAGGAACTAGTTATTAACTAAATTGTATAAAGAGGGATCCTTACTCTTTGACCTAAATCTAAACTGAGGATAACTTAGATGCTAAGAGAAACTTAAACAGATATGTACAAGTATATACAGATAGGTGAATTAACAGGTATATAAACAATTATGCATTAATTTGAAAAGGTGTTGGGTCTTACAACTCTGAAAAGAGGCCCATGGAAGGTTTGATTATTGTTTAAAAAATTTATTTATGTGCACAGTGTTTTTGGGGCTTATAGCTCAAAGAGAGTCCCAATTGGTCTAAGAGGAGTTTCACCGGGAATAATGCTCCTCTTGGTACCAGTGTATGTGAATCTTCTTTTTATTAAAAGGGTGTGATATGAATATCCAGGAAAACATCGGATGGAAGGAGAGACGTAAAAAATAAAAAGGTTGCAAATATCCTGGAAAACGTCAAATTGAAAGAGATAAAAATAAAAAGGTCGCTCGCTAAGATCTTACGATCTTATGCCTACCTATTCTCAACGGTATCTTGAGAAATCAGAGCGGTCGTAGTTCACCCTTATGGGGCGTGAATTATAGAAAAGAAAATTTAAATCGCACGGCGGCGAGAGGGGAAATCTAACCTAATATTATCATGCTTGGTTAAATATCCTAATGTCTGTCTTACTTCAAACCTAATCGAAAATTAAGTTTGAACTAAGGAATCCTAAGGTAGTACGCATATATGGGAAAACATCACGGAATAAATGAATACACGGCAAAGCATTGTGAAAGATAAAATATACAGGGAAGAACATCGTGAAACAGATTAAACTGACCAAAAGTTACATAATACGCATGGAAAAAAATATGGTAATCAGACAACAAATATCAACTAAAATGCACGAAAAAGCATCATGTAATCAGCAGACAAAGATACGCGGCAAAGCATCACGAGTAACAAATCACAGATATATGTGGCAAAACATCACAGTAAAAACAAATAGAAAGCACACGGAAAAACATCGTGACAGATAAAATATACACGGAAGAACATCGTGGAGGAAATGAATACATGGAAGAACATCATGTGATAAATTATACACAACAAATCATCGTGTGTGAAATTGACTACATGGAAAAACATCATGTAAAATCAACAAGCACATACATGGCAAAGCATCATGTAGTCAAATTAAAAGAAATCAATAAGAGGATGGTAAAACATCATGGTCATCAAGAATTAATCAATGGAAAAGCATCAAGATTTAATCACTAATCTTAAATAGAAAAATGTGTATTAGCAACTAGGTCCAAAGGCCCAAAAATAAAAAAACCTTAATAATATGATAACAATATTAATAATAATAATTAATAATAATAATAATAATAATAATAATAATAATAATAATAATAATAATAATAATCTATACCTATATATAAAGAGGATAGAAGAAAATGGTCTGGCCTATTTTTCTTCTAAAATTATCCTTTAACCACTTATATATTTACTAAATAACCACATTAATAATAACTACCAATAGAAATTACAAATTAATTGTTATTAACTCCCAATTCTTAAGTGCAGTTATTATAACTCCCCTTTAATTCTATCTATAATCTATAACAATAATAATTTTTTTTAGTTATCACTTTGAAAGATGCAATATGAGAAGAAGTTATTACATTTATACCTCAAAAAAATGATTCCATCTCTCCCACTTAATCAATTTCTAATCATAAAAGTATCTAACGCATCACTTTCCCATTTTTTATTTAGTGATTTCTCTTTCAATTATTTTGTAGTGTGTCATCTTGGTTAAGCAATATAAATTAATTTATGTCATTTAAACCCTATCACGTGAAATTGTATTAACATTAGAAATTATAAGATTATGAGAGAAATCTTTTTGGTTTAAGAAATATCAGATTAAATAAGAGATATCGTGTATCTTGAAATGCATTTAAAAAAATAATTTATAAGTTACAACACAGAAGATCCATTTAATTGTGTTATAACATTTTAAACTATAATCAATTTTAGAATTTACTTGCCATATATAAATGGTAAAATTAAATTAAAAAATAAATGCATTGAGTTTTAAGATCCGTTTACTATAGTATTATGGCAATTTTATTTTTCACTTACCATTAATTTGCCATTAATATAACACATTAAATAATTATATATTAATGAAAGAGTTAACTAAGAAAAGGGCCACAATATATATATATATATATATATATATATATATAGAGAGAGAGAGAGAGAGAGAGAGAGAAGAGATTTGAGAAAACAACTATTCATACATAATGTAGTGCCAAGCTACTCACACCAATATCATACACCAACTATTCATACATATACAATTAGCCTCCTAAGGCCTCACCATAGGGTAGTACCAAGCTTTAGCTTTCCAACACACATTCAAACAAACCTGAAAATATAGGAACATATGTAATATTGTTTATGTCAAAAAATTTACACTCAATATAAAAATATTATTTGCGCACATTCCATATTTTTAGTCTTTCTATTAAATCAAATTAAAGATGACAAAACAAATTTACTTATGATTAACATAATGTAGTGCAATAAAATGTGTATGACACCACATAAATCATTAAAATTAAATTAAACAGAAAATATGTTAATAATTTCACAAGTGTGCATTAGAGAGAGAGAAATGGAGCAAGAGAGGAAGAGAAATAAATTGATTGATTGATTTATAATTTTTTTATGTGTGCTCACTAAAAAGCAGACAAATAAGCATACGGAAATATATCAAAAAATTTACATACAAAAATATCCATTTATATTTTGACGCGTTAACGAACTAAAAGGAGCAGACAAACGGGTAATCTATAACTTTATATAAAGAGGATACATGATTTTGGACTTGCCTAGTTTTGTTCCAAAAATACCCTTTATTTTTTATTTTTTAATAAACAACAAAATACCATTACTAAAACTATAGTTATTAACTTCCCACGGTTACCAAATAGAGGGAGTTGAGAGTTAATAATTCTCCTATTCAAATCCCAATTATACACTATGGTATCTACTAAGATGTATACAAAATATACGGCCTACATTGCCAGTTATAATAACTGCTTTCAAATTTCTAAAACATCCCTCAAACATAAAAATGCTTTCTACTCTCTTAACCTCTCCTCAATAAACTTCCATCTAGCATAGAAAACTGTTTTCTAATTCCTCTATTTATCAGTGTTCTATAAAAACAAACAAAAAACAAACATTCAGCATCCAATTTTTATGAAACCTTCATTATTACTAAATGAACTATTTGTTGGGGTGAAAAGAAAAGAATTTTAAAAAATAGAAAATAACATGCTTGCAAAGAGGAGCAGTAACAAGTATATGAAGCAATAACAAGTATATGCTTTTTGATTGTCGATTATGTTCCAATTTTTCCTTGAAATTCATGTTTCTTGACAAATGGAGTTTCTCTTTTATCAAATTCAGAAGAAAAACGTACAAGTTTTGCGTAACTTATTATTATTTTTTCTTATGCATAATTGAATTTTTGTGTGTCTCTTTTTCACAGACTTCAAATTTATTCAATTTTGTTATTAATGCTCATTCATAATTTGAAAAGAATTATATGTTCAATATTTCTTTTATTTTTCATATTCAATATTAATTCAATGCCTTTTGATTTATTAATTTATTAATGGTTATAGATAGTGCCTATGGGCAATATATTGATTCTCGTTGTTACATATTCAGTTGAAGGCCTAGGTCATGAAGAAAAAATTTGTTCACTTTTCAAAGGAATCAAAGAAGTTTGATGGTTATTTTCTTTTGTTTTGAAAGTTCACTTGATCTAACAATACAACTCATTTCAATGTTATTTTTATTTTTTAAAAGGAGTAAACTCTTTTTAGATTAAATATTCAGACTTGAAAATATTAAATGTGCCGTTTAAAACTTTTTAATGCCTTCTATTCATCATGATTTTGTAATTTGTGTTTTTAATCTTTTTTTTTGTTTCAGTTATTTTTTTCTAATTTTTTCTCTTAATGTTTATAGGATCCAACCATGACACAATATTAAAATTGTATATGATTCGTATATTTTTTGGCATGTGTTGCAGGTTGTTAATTAAAAAGTTGTTGGATTATTTCTTAAACCATTAATCAATAAGAGGGAGAGGAGAAAATCAATTACCATAGTCTTCTTTTTTAATATATTTGGTTAACCATATTTTTTTATATATTTATTTTCTTTTATTTTTGTCTTTTTTATTGTTTTAACTATTTTGTATAAGATTTCTCTTTAAAAAATATATATTATAAAATTTCTTGTGTGTGAAGATTTAAAGACAGATAAATATTACAATGTTTATTACAAAAATAAATTTAATTTAATTTAAAATTAAATAAAAAATACCTGCTTATATTTTGACGTGTGTATGTGTTAAAAAAAAGCGGACAAACGGGCACAGGAGTGCCCGTTTGGACGCTAGTAATAATAATAATAATAATAATAATAATAATAATAAATTGGCTTAGAACTAAAGTCCAATTAGCGATCAAATGTAAAAACCATAAATGGACCAGACTCAATAAAAAAATAGAAACACAATCAAGAGCTCATAAAAACATATATATTAATTGTAATAAATAATAATTAATAATACTAAATATTACAAAAATTGAAAAATAAAAAATAAAATTTTTAAAAATTGAAATGAAGAGAGAGAAATATTAGACGGAAATACCTCTCTCTTTTTTATCATAACCAGTTTTGTAAAACATATTAGCCACTTTCTTTTATTTTTTATTCTTTTTTAAATAAGAATTAATAAAATTAATAATAATAATAAAAATGGAATAAAAAGGAAAAAAAAACTAAAATTCTTTATTAGTTGTTATTTCATATATGAAAACAAGATCTTAACATATTTAACTTAACACTAATAGGATAAAAATGTATACGTAAATTAAATTAAACTAAACAGAAGGGTACTTACATAGTGGTCTTGATGGTGTTGACATGAGAAATTGAAAGTAAAAACTAGAAATATGTATGTGAAGAAAAATATAGTGAGGGAAGAGATTTGAGAAAACAACTTATGTGTATTTGTTTTGGTGTGGTTTGTAATAAAATATATGCATCTATTTATAGGAAATTAGAACTTGTTGATCAAGCAAAAGATGTAAGCCGTGACTTATAGAGGAAGAACTTTGTGGCAAGAACAATGATGAATCTTGAATATTTGATCAAAGTTTGTTAATACATTAATGCTTAGTTTCCAAAAATTCAAGATTAATAATGGAGTTTGAAAACAATTTGTGAAGAATTATTTAAAACATGATTATATAAGACAAATTGTGATAATTATAATTGAATTTGGACAAAAAAATGCTTTTGAATATTGACCAAAAAGATTGAATATTGAATAAAAATATTGAATATTGAACAAAAAGATTGAATATTTAAAGTGATGATGAAGTGAATTTAATGAGTTTGAAAATTGGAACAAGATGCATTGTTGAATGTTGGAATGGTATGTTTAAAAATTAAAATTGAACCTTTGAATGTTGAATGCATTGAAGGTGTTAGAATGTGATGATGAATTTTGAAAAAGATTATGTTGCATGAAGAAGTGAAATATAACAAAGTTTGAAAATTGAGTAAAAATATGGAATGTTGAAAATGAGATTCTTTTTGCTAATTCGAATGACGCAAAGAATCTTAGATGGCATGCAGATGAAAGGACTTGTGATGGAAACATTTGCCATGTTGCTGATTCGTTGTAATGGAAGAAAATTGATTCGTTGTTTCCAAATTTTGGAGTTGAGCCAAGAAACCTTAGGTTTGGACTTGCCACTGATGAAATGAACCCCTTTGGTAATCTGAGCACTAATCATACTTCGTGGCCTGTTCTTCTCACTATTTACAACTTATCTCCTTGGTTGAGTATGAAGCAAAAGTATATATTGTTAATTATGATGATTTCTGGACCACGACAACCTGATATAGACATAGATATTTATCTAAGTCCATTAATTGATGATTTACGACTCTTTTGGGATGAAGACGTTGAAGTTAATGATGCATATT
Organism: Lathyrus tuberosus; assembly: GCA_022829125.1. Lineage (NCBI taxonomy): Eukaryota > Viridiplantae > Streptophyta > Magnoliopsida > Fabales > Fabaceae > Lathyrus > Lathyrus tuberosus. The sequence continues at coordinate 3,118,723 of JALAZF010000428.1, read as the reverse complement.
CTGGGGAAAAGTTTAAGATGCGTGCAATGTTATTTTTCACAATCAACGACTTTCGTGCTTACGGTAACTTGGCTGGATATAGTGTTAAAGGACATAGAACGTGTCCTATATGTGAAGATGATACTTGTTATCACCAACTTGAGTTTAGAAAAAAGACTGTTTACCTTGGGCATCGAAAATTTCTAAAACCCGATCATCCTTATCGTAGATTGCTGAAGGCTTTTAATAGAGAGCAAGAGTTTGATGAGGCACCTGAACCTTTAACCGGGGAAGAAGTTTATCAACGGCATGAACACATTAATGTTGTCTTTGGGAAGAGAAAAAAAGAAAAGGGGGCAGTTGCGAAAAATATTTGGAAAAAGAGGTCCATCTTCTTTGATCTTCTATATGTATTTGTCAAGTCTTGATGTTAGACATTGTCTGGATGTGATGTATGTGGAGAAAAATGTGTGTGATAGTTTGATTGACACACTTCTAAACATTCCAGGCAAGACTAAAGATAGTAAGACTTTCCGTCTTGATATGGAGCTGATGGGTATAAGAAAATCGTTGGCTCTAATATAGAAAGGAAAAAGAACTTATCTGCCTCTAGCATGTCACACTCTTTCTAAAAAGGAAAAGAAAATTTTCTTCGAGCGTTTGGAAGGTATTAAAGTGCCGCAAGGTTACTCATCAAACATCAAGAAACTTGTATCAATGAAATATCTCAAGTTAATTGGTTTAAAATCTCATGATTGTCATGTATTGATGCAACAACTTCTACCAGTGGCTATCCGTGGGATCCTACCAAAAAATGTGAGAGTAACTATAACGAGATTGTGCTCATTCTTCAATTCCATATGTAACGAAGTTATTGATTTCAAAAAATTAGATGAATTAGAAGATGAGACTGCCATAATCTTGTGTCAATTGGAGACGTATTTTCCTCCATCATTTTTTGACATTATGGTTCACTTGTTCATCTAGTCAGAGAAATCAGAATTTGTGGTCAAGTTTATTTAAGGTGGATGTATCCAATAGAGCGATATATGAAGATATTTAAAGGATATACGAAGAATCATCACCGATCAGAAGCTTCGAATGTTGAAAGATACATCCTAGAAGAAGCTGTTAAGTTTTGTACAAACTATTTGTCGGACGCAGATTCTAAAGGAATTCCAATTTCTCGTCATGCTAACACAGATGGAAGAGGTATTCAAGGTCTAAATATTAAGTCAATGGATTGGGATGTATTTATTCAAGCACATTTCTAAATATTGAATAATATAGATGAAGTTCTACCTTTCATAGATACTCACAAAAGACGTTTGAGGAAAAAATTTCCCCTAATGAGTGACAAGTTGTTGTTGATAGAGCATAACAAGAGATTCATAGAATGGTATAGTAAAAGTGTATCAAATGATCGTAGTGCATCCGAGATACTTAAATGGTTGTCGTACGAGCCAAAATTTTGTGTCATTACTTGGACCGCATACGACATTGGTCATTATACCTTTTATACAAAATCAAAAGATGATCGTAGAACAATGTAAAATTGTGGGGCTATGGTTGAAGCCGAATCGATGTATTTCTCTTGTTCGAAAGATAAAAATCCTGTATCGACAACTACCACGTTTTATGGTGTCATTGATGAGATTTGGGAGATTGATTATGTTATTTTCAATGTGGCTTTATTTAAATGTAAATGGGTTCCCAATAGTAGTAATGGTGTACAAATTGATGACTTTGGATTCACACGGGTCGACCTTGGCAAGACATCTTTTATGATCGAACCATTCATCATGGCTTCTCAAGCAAAACAAGTTTTCTATGTTACCGATCCATCGGACATATTGGGGAAATGGTCAATCGTTCTCCAAGGAGAACACATTTCTCTTTGTGATGGAAGTCTTGATATTCCGTCCACACCTTCTTACACAAAATAAGTCCCTACCTCATATGATGAAGTTGATGGAGATGTCGTGCACGTTATTCGAATCGATCATGAAGAAGGCATATGGGAAAATTAACAAGTACGCAATTTAGTCTTTATTCATAATATATTAATTGTATGCTATAGTTTCTAAATATTTTTACTTACAAGTATAATTATTTGAAATCATAGGTCTTTAGAGTCAAGACACCAAGAGACAAGAAACAAAAACACCAAGTTACAATTATGTGATGTTATGTAGTGTATTAACTGTAGGTTGTTTGTTTTGAAAAATTGTAAGATATTTGTTAAAATTGAATATGATACAACTATGTGATGTTATTTAATGTGTAAACTATAGGTTGTTTGCTCTGATAAATTGTAAGATCTTTGTTACAATTGAATATGATACAATTATGTGATGTTATGTAATGTGTAAACTATAGGTTGTTTGTTCTGATAAATTGTAAGATATTTGTTACAATTGTATATGATACAGTTATGTTATATTATAAATATGATACAATTAAAATTATTATGATTACTTTATCACAAATGTTAGTTGTATTTTCTGCTGTGATATGGTGAACAATAATACAGGTTAAAAAAAGGGATTAATTATAAAATCAGTAATCTTTTTCTTAATTCTGCAGAATATGTAACAACGGTCATACATCCTAACTGTAATAATATCTTATGCTTTAACAAGAGTTATATTATACAATCGTTATAATATCTCGCTCGCTGTCTAGAAAAAAATAAATATAAAAATAGCGCAGCTGAGAATCGAACCTAGGACAATTATTTTATCACAACGGTTGTTTGTATCAACCATTGTGATAGGTAGCGCTCTTTCCAGTTTAATACAACAGTTATTTGTCCGTGATTGTATGTATCATATATACAATGACACTCTACATAACAACGCTTTTGCACGCGTGATTACATACCTTTCCCAACTGTTGTTAAATGAGTTTTCTGTAACACCCCAATTCCCATCGTGGATAAATAATACATAAATAAATCAGAGTGAATAAAAAATATTTTCGACAGAAATAAGGATGCCACATTTGAGAAAAACATAATCGCTGCTCATAAATTTGATACATAACACAAAATGGAATAAACATAAAAGGGAAACTTTTTCCAACAAAAGGAAAGTTCAATAAAGCAGAAAGATCCATAACTGACTCGTTTTACAAAATAAATTGTTTTATAACATCAAAATATTCATACAAAGGTAATACAAAATAGATCCAACAAATGTGTATATATATATATATATATATATATATATATATATATATATATAACAAAAGCGTTCCCCGACTCCCGTGTTACGTATCAGAGCAGACAGACCGACAAAAGGATGGAGAACTAGTCTTCACAAAAGCCTCTAAGACACTAATCTGCAATTGCCTCATAGAGCAACAAACCAAAGAAGAAGGGTGAGAAATAACAACTAAGTCAAGATTGCATAATAATATGCAACCGTATATAAATTCCCATGCATAATTATTCTCACCACAAGCATCACATACTAATACATATAGCATGCCACAGATACATACATATTTTTAACAATCCAACAACATAGCATATATCAATTATACAAACATAATCACATATTCACACATAAGGCATACCAAGATTATGACATATGGAAACACACCACCACATCACATATATTCATATATAGCATATCAACGATCATCCAAACAATCTTTGTAATGTATAACATCTCCACAAAACATAGCATATGTCCATTCATAAAACATATCATCCAGAATCCATACATTTATCATGAATACATATCAAATCACCAATGCTATCACGAGCTCAACACATAATCAATCCATTCACAATTTACCACACATAATCAATCCCTTCACAATTTCCCACACATAATCAATCCATTCACAATTTCCCACACATAATCAATCCATTCATGATTTATGCAAATGCACAGAGACCGACACAACGACTCTATGCAATGCAATGCGGTACCAATCCATCCATCATTCTCATCATCATTAATTCACTCGGGAATTATTGGAATCATCGCTTGTTACTTTGTGTAACTCCCCGTCGGGCAAACGATGTTCCCCGTCGCTTTAGGTCATCTTTGTATAAGGCACACGAAGTTTATGGATCGCTTTAGGTCCTCTTTGTATAAGGCACACGATCCGATTGCTTTACGTCCTCTTTGTATAAGGCACAGGATCTTCTATAACGTCGCTTTAGGTCCTCTTTGTATAAGGCACACGATCGTTACAACAGATTCCATCTGGAATCGTTTCGTCGCTCACACCCCACAAGGGTACACGACATCACAAGATGCATATCATGATGCTTGGCATACAAATGACTCATGACAGTCAAATGCATATACATATATAACCATATGAACCATATCAACATCAATAATCATGCATTGCAATCAAACACGAAACAATGCATTTATTTGCCATAAGGCCACCAAATAACACACATTGAATTTCACATAAACAATGCATTTCATCATAATCCACAAACCACAACAATTAACATTTTAGCATATACACTCATAACAATTTACATCAATAATTATTCACCATCAACCACAACAATCCTGCAATCATACAATGATACTCACAACACTAGGATTCACGCCACGAAGGCTACCCTCAACAACATACATAAGTACCATACATTTGTATTCAATTCAACAAAGTATTTTGCCATAAGGCCACAACAATTACAACAACTTATCACATGCATTAATATCATACAAACCACATAAAAGCTTCACGTCATATAACAATAGCACAACACACTGTAAAACACCGACCGCACGCATTTAACGCGATAAAAACCCGACGACCCAACACTTTTACAAAACTACGACTTAAATAATAAATATACTGCCCTCCAACCTATTTTTAATAGAAATAATATTTCACTAGCTTTCCAATGCTTCGAACGGGGGTCAAAACGGACTTACGGTTCAAAAGTTATGAAGAAAACAAAATCTGTCATTCTAGAAAATTCTGTGATCATGAGCCGACGCATGATTCTATGAGTCGACGCATAATCCTGCAGATTTTTCCTGGGTCAGCGCACGAAATCATGAGTCAACGCATGGTTGCATATTTTGCTAAAAAACTCAGTTTTTGATCATTAAATGCCTTCCGGACCTCCGATTTCGATTCCGTAAAAAGCCCCGGTATCAGAATTCGAAATACTATGATATTTTAACTATTAAAAAGCCATCCAACACATTTTCCATTTTTGAAATATTTTGAAACATAATTTTATCAATTTATCCCAACTCCAAACTCGATCAAAACCACTCGAAAACACACAAACAACCATTCCCGATTAATTCCTATCCTCACCCGACTATACTACTCACTTATTCCGCGTTCCAACCGTGAAAACATCGATTCCTCATTATTTCATCATTATTGCCCTAACTCTCACAAACTATATAACTCAATCCAAAACTCCCTAAATCATACCAACGAGTGTTCCCGATTAAACCCAAACATAACTCGACTATTCTACACGATCTATTCCAAATCCTAACCGTTAAAACATCGATTCCCACACATTTGTTCTTCAATCCAACCAATAAGGAAAAGTATATATTTCAACCAAACAAATACAAACAACACATACATATACATATACAATCGAAATATAATCGAAACTTCTCACCCTTACCCGATTAATCGAAGAGGAGTTTGAAGAAGATGATGATGAATCCATGTTTTCTTCTTTTCTTCTCTTTTCCCACGTTTTCCTTTCTCTTTCTTTTTTCTCTTTTTCTCTCAAATCTCTATTTATAAAAATATCTAATTTTTCTAAAATATCTAACCCCTCAAAATGACCATTTTACCCCTCAGCTCAAATATCTTGCAAACGCTCTCAAAACGCGATAAAACATAATAACGATGAAAAATAATATATTGTCAAATAAAAGTCAAGAATAAAATAATATAAAAACGAAAATAATTAAATCAACTCGATTAAATAAATCGGACAAAACGGGGCTTTACAATTCTCCCCCACTTAGACATTTTCGTCCTCGAAAATATAACTGATATGAACAACTCCGGATACGACTCTCGCATCCGACTAACAAACTATCATGCCAACAAAAGGCACACCACAAATAACACAAACCGACAAAACACATTGCTAACAGCAACTACTACAACGACACTACAACGGTAATAACAACAACGACAAGATGCAATGCCCATACAATGCACCTGACGACCAACTCACGACTCAAAGAATACCCAAGTTACGAACACACAGGTTCACTCTTGAACCGAAACACAACAAGATCATTACCATCACCGTAGGTAACACTCCCCTAATTCCCCATCATAGGAATTATCTACACGCACTCGAACCATCACCATGGAAATGGGGCAACAACAAAAACAAGAACATCAAGTCCCACGGCACAACATTGTTTCAACAACCTCTACATAACCATAATACCAACATCCTTGTCACCCAACATAATTACAACAATACTACGATTCATCAATCAAACGTATAACCAAAACATCCATCTACATAGTAGCCCATGAATAATATAACCAACTTCACACTCTACTGTGTTATCTCACACACCAGACACCACTCTCTGAACTGCTCAAATAATTCTAATCCTCTAACCAAACAGGTACTCAATATTCTTGTGATTACTAAACACTACGACCTAGAACCATAAAGATAATACCTCCAAATTCTCAACACAAAAGTAACCGCAGCCATCTTGAAATCATGAATCCTCAATTGTCGTAAAGCATAAGCCACGACTTTACCCTATTGCATTAACACACTGACTAAACCATTAAATACACACCCCAATACCTCACAAACGGTCTATCAGGATCACACCGAATTAAAACTGGAGTCGTAGACAAATTCTACTTCAGCTCTCTGAAACTTTCCTTACAACGAACATCCAAAGCAAACGACTTACCCTTTGCAAGTCAACTGAAGTAACGAAAATGCTAACTTGGAAAAACCTTCCAAAACCTTCGGTAATAACCAAATAAAGTCCAAAAAGTTTCTAATCACCTTAACCGACTTCGGAGCTTCTCATTGTAGAACTACATCTACTTCCGATGGATCCATAACAATACCATCATCAGAAATAACATATCCAAGAAAACTAACCTCTTTCAACCAAAATTCTCACTTGAATAACTTAGCATAAAAATCCCTTTCTTTTCAACACTTGCAACTCGGTTCTCAAACACCCTTTATACTTTCCTTCTGATTTTATAATAGATCAAAATATCCCTAATGAACACCACTCCTATCAAACCTTCCAAACAATTGTAATTTCAATCAAACTCAACCAAACCATCCCAGTCATCTATTCTTGAAAGTGGACACTTATTCTCAATCGTTACCTTATTCAACTGTCTGTATTCCATACACAATTGCCTTCTATGGACAATCCAAATTCCACAAATTCCAACATGTATCAACAATCAACCAAAAAGAATTCTCAATCTCAATATTACATCCACACATAAGGGTTTTCTCAAGATTTCCATTAAAGCTCTAAAACTCCAAAGACTCCAAACCTCCCAGAACTCTAAGTTTTGCTTTCCATAGTCTCAATACCATTATACACCTCATGCTTGTTATTCCGTTTAATCATCCTTCCTTTTTGTTACTAACAATACTGGAGCTCTCCAAGACGACACACTTGGCCTCACAATTCTCCTTTCCAGTGACTCTACCAACTGCTCTTTCAGTCCGGGTAATTCTAACACTAACATCCAATATTCCATCCGGAAACACATATGGAAATCTCGCACAACTGGCAGCCCTTCACTGTGGCTTTCCTGTCAATCCCAGAACACTATTATCACAATCATAACAACCATCTTTGTCTCATCTCCTAAGAGTTTTTCTACTTACTTAGCAGATATAACCTTAACTATTCACCTTCGTCAAATTTGAGTTCACCCTCTACTCTCTGAGAACAACCATTAATAATACCCAATCATTCTCCCTTACAGACATTCCAACCCGACCAACATACAAAACCTCGAATCCGCCTCACCTTCAGATATAAAAATCTTCATCGACTCGTCAAAATAATCTGTACTCACTGGGTTAGCTCCAAACGATTCACAAAGCAAACTATCAAGCGGGAAAGACACGTTTATTCCATCCAACATAATTCCGTCTACTATCAACAAGAGATTAAGCGTGATCAGTTCCTCAATTTGTTAATAGACAGCCGACAATCATGATGGGGCATAGACCATCTTTACCAGACCGTAATAGTACTTCTTGCATCTTGTGCACAACTACCTAAGGCATAAATCCTTAGTTGACATAAACCTTACCTCCGCATTCCCTCCAGAACCGGGAACAACACTGTCCAAACAACACTTATAATCTTGTAAACAACTACACACTAAGCCAACGCTCCACACCTGAAGTAACTTAGAGAAGCACAAGCTTCTCCCCGACTTATCTCATTCTCAATCCTGAAGACAAAGGATTAGAAAACCAGAAAGCACTGACAGTGTTTCACACATATATCACGTACTAAGGAACAAACAACATCGACAATATTCAACTGTCATGCCACACAGACTCAACAATTTGGCCGGACGGACCGACCTGCTCTGATACCATGACACCCCAATTCCCATCGCAGATAAATAATACATAAATAAATCAGAGTGAATAAAAATTCTTTTCGAAATAAATAAGGATGCCACATTTGAGAAAAACACAATCCTTGCTCAAAAATTTGATACATAACACAAAATGGAATAAACATAAAAGGGAAACTTTTTCCAACAAAAGGAAAGTTCAATTATGGAATAAAACGGAAAGATCCATAACTGACTTGTTTTATAAAATAAATTGTTTTATAACATCAAAATATTCATACAAAGGTAATACAAAATAGATCCAACAAATGTATACATATATAACAAAAGTGTTCCCCGACTCCCGTGTTACGTATCAGAGTAGACAGACCGACAAAAGGATGGAGAACTAATCTTCACAAAAGCCTCCAAGACACTAATCTGCAATTGGCTCATAGAGCAACAAACCAAAGCAGAAGGGTGAGAAATAACAACTAAGTCAAGATTGCATAATAATATGAAAACACATATAAATTCACATGCATAATTATTCTCACCACAAGTATCACATACTAATACATATAGCATGCCACAAATACATACTTATTTCTCATAATCCAACAACATAGCATATATCAATTATACCAACATAATCACATATTCACACATAAGGCATACCAAGATTATGACATATGGAAACACACCACCACATCACATATATTCATATATAGCATATCAAAGATCATCCAAACAATCTTTGTAATGTATAACGTCTCCACACAACATAGCATATGTCCATTCATAAAACATATCATCCATAATCCATACATTTATCATGAATGCATATCAAATCACCAATGCTATCACGAGCTCGACACATAATCAATCCATTCACAATTTCCCACACATAATCAATCCCTTCACAATTTCCCACACATAATCAATCCATTCACAATTTCCCACACTTAATTAATCCATTCATGATTTATGCAAATGCACAGAGACCGACACAACGACTCTATGCAATGCAATGCGGTATCAATCCATCCATCATTCTCATCATCATTAATTCACTCAGGAATTATTGGAATCATCGCTTGTTACTTAGTGTAACTCCCCGTTGGGCAAACGATGTTCCCCGTCGCTTTAGGTCCTCTTTGTATAAGGCACACGACGTTTATGGATCGCTTTAGGTCCTCTTTGTATAAGGCACACGATCCGATCGTTTTAGGTCCTCTTTGTATAAGGCACATGATCGTGTATAACGTCACTTTAGGTCCTCTTTGTATAAGTCACACGACCGTTACAGTAGATTCCCTCTAGAATCATTTCGTCGCTCACACCCCACAAGGGCACACGACATCACAAGATGCATATCATGATGCTTGGCATACAAATGAATCATGACAATCAAATGCATATACATATATAACCATATGAACCATCTCAACATCAATAATCATGCATTGCAATCAAACCCGAAACAATGGATTTATTTGCCATAAGGCCACAAAATAACACACATTAAATTTCACATAAACAATGCATTTCATCATAATCCACAAACCACAACAATTAGCATTTTAGCATATACACTCATAACAATTCACATCAAGAATTACTCACCATCAACCAAAACAATCCTACAATCATACAATGATACTCACAACACTAAGATTCACGCCACGAAGGCTACCCCCAACAACATACATTAATACCATACATTTGTATTCAATTCAAAAAAGTATGTTTCCATGAGGCCACAACAATTACAACAACTTATCACATGCTTCAACATCATACAAACCACATAAAAGCTTCACGTCATATAACAATAGCACAACACACTGTAAAACACCGACCGCACGAATTTAACGCGGTAAAAACCCGACGACCCAACACCTTTACAAAATCACGACTTAAATAATTAATCTACTGCCCTCCAATCCATTTTTAATAGAAAGAATATTTCATTAGCTTTCCAATGCTTCGAACGGGGGTCAAAACGGACTTACGGTTCAAAAGTTATGAAGAAAATAAAATCTGTCATTTTGGAAAATTCTGTGATCATGAGCCGACGCAAGATTCTATGAGTCGACGCATAATCCTGCAGATTTCGCCCGGTTCAGCGCACGAAATCATGAGTCAACGCATGGTTTCAGATTTTGCTAAAAAACTCAGTTTTCGATCGTTAAATGCCTTCCTGACCTCCGGTTTCAATTCCGTAAAAAGCCCCGGTCTCAGAATTCGAAATACTATGATATTTTCACTATTAAAAAGCCATCCAAAACATTTTCACTTATTCCGCATTCCAACCATGAAAACATCGATTCCTCACTATTTCATCATTATTGCCCTAACTCTCACAAACTACATAAGTCAATCCAAAACTCCCTAAATCATACCAACGAGTGTTCCCGATTAAACCCAAACATTACTCGACTATTCTACACGATCTATTCCAAATTCTAACCGTTAAAACATCGATTCCCACACATTTGTTCTTCAATCCAACCAATAAGTAAAAGTATATATTTCAACCAAACAAATACAAATAACACATACATATACATATACAATCGAAATATAATCGAAACTTCTCACCCTTACCCGATTAATCGAAGAGGAGTTTGAAGAAGATGATGATGAATCCATGTTTTCTTCTTCTCTTCTCTTTTCCCACTTTTTCCTTTCTCTTTCTTTTTTCTCTTTTTCTCTCAAATCTCTAATTATAAAAATATCTAACCCCTCAAAATGACTATTTTACCCCTCATCTCAAATATCTCGCAAACGCTCTCAAAACGCGATAAAACATAATAACGATGAAAAATAATATATTGTAAAATAAAAGTCAAGAATAAAATAATATAAAAACTAAAATAATTAAATCGACTCGATTAAATAAATCAGACAAAATGGGGCGTTACATTTTCCGTAGTAGTGGTGAATTTTTATCTGTTATCCACAAGGACAAAAAGGATGGAAAGTTTACAATTCAAAGACTTATAAATGCTGCATATCGAGAGATGTACAGTTTTATGAGCATATCTTTTCTTACCGTGTTCAAGTTCAAGACAATAATGAGTCTACTAATTTTAAAAATAACTCATCAAGTGATAACCTCAATGATGAGTATTCACTCTATAATGTTGAAGAATTGGATGTACAAATCCTTGGGAAAATTTCTCATAATGACCAAACATTAGGTCTTATAGAAATTTTACCTATTAAGGAGCCTGAATACACAAATCAAATTGAGAGTTAGTCTATAGAGCAAGAAAATGTATCCATAGATGAGGTGAATGAGGAAGTCACAAATGATTATGAAAAAGAATTATTAAGTGAAAGTGAAAGAGAAGTCTCAAATGAATGAAGGGGGACCTCATAACATGCCATGCATAAGACCACCTATGAATTATCTAAAAGACTATGATTGTGGAAAGTGAAACACAAACCCCAACTACATGACATCAATTCTAGAGTCCTCGCCAAGTAACATATGTCCCATCTCAAAATTCTAAAATATGATACGTTTTAACAAAATTATAGAGTTTACCTTGCACCCATCACTAATGACAAAAAACTTGAATCATATACCCAAGAAGTCGAGCACACTATTTGAAGGAAGGTCATGACAAAAGAAATCAAGGCTCTAGAAGACAATGATATATGTGAACTAACACATTTACCGCAAGGAAGAAAACTGATAGGATGTAGATGGGTGTGCAAAATCAAACATAAAGCTAGAAGTGAGATTAAAAAGTACAAGACCAAATTAGTTGATAAAGGTTACACAAAAACAAAAGGTGAGGACTTCAATGAAACTTTTGAAACATTTTCCAAGATGATCATTGTCAGATGCTTGTTAGTAGTTACAGTAGCGAAAAGATGGAAATTACATTAAATGGATGTTAACAATGCCTTCTTGCATGTAGAGTTTACAGAAGAAGTATATATGAGTCCTGCGCAAGGATATAAAGTTCCAAACAAATATTTTCTATGTAGATTAAAGAAGTCATTGTATGGCTTGAAACAAGCATCTAGAAATTGGTATAGCAAGTTATATCAATCTTTGGTAAAATATGGTTTCCAAGACAATCAGTCTGATCATAGTCTATTTAATTATTCACATCGATCAATTTGTCTTGTTATTTTGATCTATCTTGATGACTTGATCATTGCTAGTAATGACCTTAAGTCTTGTGATCAGTTTAAGCAATATCTCAGTCAATGTTTCCACGCGAAGGATCTTGGTTCGCTTAAACACTTCCTAGGCGTGGAACTAGCACAAGGTTAAGAATGGATATTCCTTTGTCAAAGAAAATACACCTTAGACATTCTACAAGAATGTGGAATGCTTGGTTGTAACTGATCTTTGTTTTCAATGGATTAAAATCACAAACTTGCTTTACCCAAGGGATCTCCACTCTTAGAACCGTCAAGGTATATGAGATTAGTTGGACGCCTGATTTATTTAACTATCACTAGGCTTGAATCAACCTAGTTCGTTCATATTTTAAGTCAATTCATGCAAACTACACTCCAAGACCAATGGGATGTTGATATGCGAATCTTACGATATCTCAATTCTTCTCATGTTCAAGGTATCATTCTTCTACAACACAATGATCTACAACTAGTTGGCTACCGTGACTCAAATTGAGCATCGTGTCCCATTACAAGAAAATCCATATTAGGTTATCAAATGAAACTTGGTAATGCTCCAATATCATGGAAAACAAAGAAACAAGCCACAGTTTCTCGATCCACAAGTGAGGCTGAATATCGTGCAATTACACATGCCATATATGAAATATTATGGCTATGTAATTTGTTAGACTCTGAAACTTCCATGCATCAAACTCATGCTTCTGCATTGTGACAATCTAGCAGCTTCTATTATAATATATTAAAACTAAGTCTCACATTATTATGTTGACAACTCATTCTCTTACTCGCCACATCACTAAAAACTGTTGTGGCACTCTTTAAAACACAACATTCAAAAATATCTATTATTTATTTTAAAAAAATGTAACGTTTCATTTAATTAAAACACTTATATTTTCATATTCCATTACTTATCCCCTTCTATTATTCTAACTAAATATCATGTAAACTCATTAATTTATTTCTTTTGCTTCTCCATTTCATATATAATATTATATAATTTTACGAATTGTAAATCCATGATACATTGAAACACATTATTATAAGTTACACACATTTACAAATTATATATCTACCATACATCAAAATTCGAACTATTAAAATTTCGTTCTATTTTCTATTGCGCACAGTAATTTCTTATTTAAAAGTTAAATTAAATATTTTAAATTATCTATTATAATATATTAAAACTAAGTCTCACACTATTATGTTGACAACTTATTCTCTTACTCGCAAAAAAAATTTAAGATTTGATTCAATTCTTACAAAAATTCAATTAATCAATTTTTAAATAAATCAATAAAAAATTATGCGATCTAATTTAATTTCTATAAAAATGAAAATAATTTTTTGTCTCATAATAATAATAATGTTAACATTATCACTACTTAATTCATTCACAAAAAAAGAGATAAATGATTTCGTAACAACAATTATAAAGATACAATATATTTTATTTTTTATACTAATTATTATTTTTAATTTTTTCGTATTAATTTTTTTTGTCTCTATCAATATTTCTGAAAAAAATACATTATATAATATTTTACTCAATAAAAAATTATGCATAAAACAGTTTAATAAAGAAATCATTTTGCAAGTATCAATTTTATAATCATAATAAGAACGAAAAACCACAATACAATACTTAAAATAAAGTTGTCAAAGAATGTTTTTAAATAGACAACCAAATATTTTAATATTATTTTTAAAATATAACTATTAATTATAAATGCGATTATATGTTATAATATTTAATTTTAAAGATTAAATCTCATTATAATGCTAAAAAAATTATCAAACAATTCTTTTAAATTTAATTTATAATTCTTAAATAGTTTTAAAAATATTTCTAATTATTTCTAATATATTATCTTGAACAATAATAATTGCAAGACATATTACAAAATCAAAACATTCTTTTTCAACTATAACTTATAATTCATTATATAATATTGTCCTATAATATATTGTAAAATTATAAATAATTGAAATTAAATAGATAATTCAATTGAATTAAATCAATTGTAAATATTGCAAATTAATAATCCTTTAAATTCTAAAATTTATAATATTATTTTAAAAAACTTATCTAAGCTCCGCGCTTCGCACGGGTCTTAATCTAGTTTTATATAATTACAAACTCGGTCTTCTATAAATAAACAAAGCACATTACAATTCATTGTCATTTTATAAGGTAACACATACAGTCAGGTGCCATCATCACAACTTAGTTGTCCACCAAACAACAAAATGCTAAAATTTTTACTATGTCCCTAGGCATGAAAGTTTTTCAAGACCCCTTGTTCAAGGTGAGTGTTCATAATCTTCACCCTCCAATTTAAGGAGGAGTATTAGAGATAAATTTAATAGGTTATTATTAATTTGTTAGAATTGTTCCTATTTTCAAGTTTTGAAAGTTAGATCACCAACATATTAGTACAGGGGTGCCACAACCCTTACAGACAACGATTAGTATAGACAAATTAAAGGAGCGTTAAACCACTCGTAAAAAGTTGGACTTTTTAAAATATGTCATATGTCATAAAAACAATAAAATTACAACATAATTTTCAAATTAAATTTCTATTAAAAAATTCGTTATCCCCTATATATTATGCACGCACAAATCACAACTTAACATATGGCCTCCTTTTTTCAATCCTTACAAGTGTGTTCCTTGCGGCCCTTATCCTTGTAATTCCTCGTGGCCTTTCTTTTTCTTTTTCGTCTATTATTCATCGGCTATCTCATTTGATTCCTCATCTTGCTCCTCATTAACCATCACCACCTGATAATAGAATTTATCTACCTTATGCATCTTCACCCCGTCCTTACAAACCAGCAACTGATTATAAGCCACCATATAGGAAAATTCCAGTAGATAAGATTCATATCTAAATCACGCGTCCAACAAGGAATATCTACTTAGTACTTAGTTACCAGTGCTTGACTTTGTCTATCTACGTATGGGTTTAATACCTTCGTTTTATATTCTATTAAATATATGTTGTATTAATATAAATCATGAGAAAAAGCTGTGCTTTGTGCTCCAATTAAAAAAAAAAAAGTCATAATTGTGCTTGACGCATATAAAATAATAACAAACACATTAATTAAACTAATTAATAATATTAAAAAAATTAAAAAATAACAAATAATAGATTAATAAAATATATCACACTAAATTAAAAAAAAAAATTAAAGATTAAAAATTAAATTCAAAATCCGAATTGATCTGAAAGCTTTTTCAAAATGAAATATAAGCATATCCAATAATATTTAGATTTTTGTTGTTTTTTATTTTTCCGGATAATTTTGAAGTTTTAGTTTAAATCGGTTAGAATCACAATTCCACATTTAATACCAACACAATCTCAAAATCATATTTATTTTATATTTATACATGGAGCACAAATATATAACAAGATTGATTCTGCTTATTTGCATTATACAAATATGTATAATTTTCTTTATTTGGTCATACACACAAGGCAGAAGATATATAACAAAGCACTTGTAACAAGGAGATCTTATTTAGTAGATAATGACACGCCTTGTAGCATTCATGCTTTAGAAATGGATTCTATTTTTTTCCGGAGGAGATGCTTTACCATAAGGTGGGTTAGGTTGATAATCAGGTTTACAATATGGATACAAGTGATTATACAGGCTACATGGGGGTCGAAACAGTGGTGGGCTGGGTTGATGAGAGGGTTTACAGTATGGATACGACCGATCTTTGGGGTTACATGAGGGGCTTAGAGGAATCCTGTTGGATGGAGGAAGGTTGTAATTGTCAGCGAAACCTAGAGGAGCAAGCATAAGAGCAGCAAGGAAGAACACTAGTAAAGATAAGAAAAAGGAGTTAGCCATTTGAAATTGTGGTTTGGTGTTGGTGCATAACACTAGGGGATATTAAATTTTATAGTAGTATTGTGTCAATGAGAGTGTTAGGTCTAAAACAAAATATTTTACTAAATGTCAAAATTTGGTGTTACAAATTCCACAAAGTTTACATTTTAGGTCCCATGTATTTGGAAAATTTGATTAGTACACCATTCTTTTAGTTTTTAGCAGAAGACCTGTTAGTACTAGCCACTAGTATCATTGTATCTTTTTAATGCAATTATTCCTTATCTTATCCTATCTTTTTTTTTTAATAATCAAAGTAAATATATTAATTAGGTCCAAAGAGTGGACCAGAATACAAAAATGCCTGTAATTGTGTAGGAAGAAGAAAGTTTAAATAGAAACCAAAACCACAAGAAACCAGTATTGGTTTGTAAATCCCCTCCACTTAAACTTCCTCTATGATTAATCCAAAAACAATTTATGACGCATTTTATACCATTCATACAAGGAAACTAATGGCTTACCCTTGACAGCCAACTTACTCCATCTCCAAGACCATAAAACAATGTCATGAAAAATAGCTTTTGGACATGCAACAAGATCATTAAAGATAATTTGGTTCCTTGCTCTCCATAGACACCAACAAGTTACCATCCAGAAAAATCTAAACACCTTTCCTTTCCCTGACTGCTGACTCCAAGTTATAAAGTCCTCCAAAACATTATTGTTGAACCCTAATTTTTGACCCCTAAGATTCCACATATCATTCACATCTCATTTTGCATCTTTACCACAAACAAGATCATGCTTTGGTTCCCTTGTCTCTCTCATTCTTTGGGTTTATGCCTGGCAGGGATCACTGAGGTTCTGTGTCTTTCTTATTTTCCTTTATTTGCTTATGTTTACTAACCCTTTAATCAAAATCCAAAAATATGTTTGTTTCCCTTTTACTAACTTTTTCAGGAAGAGAATCAAGGATATCAAACAGTCTCACAGCTCGAATGAATTTCATCTGATAAGTCAAAGTTGATCCGCAAACAATTCAAATTCATCTGATCAAGAGTTTGCAAGATTTAATTGATTATTATTCAAGAGACTCCAAGGTTCATGTGTTTATTTACATGATTATTTGAGAAGCAAGAAAAATCGAGCCAGAGTGAAGACAACACATCAAAAAGCCATTTTTCTCATTTTTTCATTGTGTTAATCGATTAACACGTGCAATTTTTGAAAAAAATGTGCCAAATTCAAACTCTGCAGCAATTAGCACCAATTTTAATAATTTTGATCACATGTGGAATATTCTAGACCATCTCATTTTAATTCCTTACATCACTTTGATCATTTCCTACCATACACCTTCACTAATCACCACTCTTTTATGAATTTCCCTCCAAATTCAAATTTCAAGCCTAATTTTCATTTCCAAACCAAAACTCTATAAATAGAGCCTTCATTTCATTCATTCATTCAAGCTTTGGATAGCCAAAATCACCTTGTCAAAATTCTTCTTGACTCTCAATTTTCTCCAACTACCAAATTTACCAAAGCTCACATTTCTTCTTTTGAAATTTAACAAGAATTCACATTGATTCTTGTTCAACTTTGAGCTAAACCTTCATCCATTCACTTTTTCGTCATCAATTTCCGCAGATCAAGACTTTGGAGTTTGGATCTTGGAGTAATTTGAAGCAATTATCAGATTTGGAGTGGTAATCTCATTTTCCACCATTGTTGTTCAATTTCATCTTTCACAATGTAAATCCTTTGTTGATCTTGTTTGCTTGATCTTTGGATCTTGCAATTTGTGTTTGATTACTGGTTTTTGTTGTTGTTTTACTCAAAATTTCGTGCACAATTGCATCCTTAATCCTGAGGTGTTTGAATAAATGACTGATCAAGGATTATGCAATTTTCAAACTGATTTTCTGATCTTTTTACAGTGTTAATCGATTAACCAAAACATGCACGAATTGGTTAATCGATTAACAGTTGAATTCTGCGCAAAAAGCAGCTAGTTTGCACTGGTTAATCGATTAACCTAACTACACTGTGAAGTGGTTAATCGATTAACCAGCATCCAGAATGTGAAAAATGCTTGTTTTTGGGACTGTTTTGGTTTTTTTGCCAGTTTCTTCCCTTTCCTTTGTTCTTAGCCTTAGATCACATATTTTTGTGGTTTAATTTGGCTTTCTCTTCATCTATTTCTCTTTTATTTGGATTGATGAAAGTCTTATGGATCATTAGAATTTCTTTGTCGAATTCTTGATCAAGACGAGATCGTTACTTTCTTTTCTTTTCGTGCGGTACTGCTTTCGGATGATGATCTACATATCGTGCATCTAGCATGCATTAGCACAAAGAGCTATTGACCGGCCTCATTGTAGGGTAATTACTCCGTAAATTACTCTGCGATTGCTTAACATAGCGCAATATTTGTCCCGTATCGAAAAACAATAAAAAAATATTGATTATTTGTCTTTTGGTTCAACACTTATGAGACTTGTTGTTATGAGGCTTTGGTCTTATCAATCCTCTAATGAGTTCTCATTAACCTTGACCTAAGTGCAATTATTCAATCATTATTGATCACTTACTTTAATTACTAATCACTAACTTACTAACAATACTATTGTACTAACTTGTTTTCAATTCCTTCTCGCTCCCTATCTCTCTTTTACTTTTATACAATTTTTCCTTTGTCCGTTGGACACATGTTTATGCTTCCGCATATTTTTCCTGTCCGTTGGACACAAGTTTATGTTTCCTCAATTTTTTCTTTGTCCGTTGGACACATGTTTATTCTTATGCCTTTTATCTTTGTCCACTTGGACCACAAACATTAATAAAGGCCAAAACCTCTAAAAAACTTGTGCTTCTAACCTTAGACTATGGTTACTATCCTTTGCAATGGACATGGAGTTTTGCACCTAGACCTTGAACTTCAATGCTATTCTTGGATCCTTGGACTTAGAACTAGGACATCCAATGCTATTCTTGGGACCTTGGACTTAGAACTAGGACCCTTTCCTTTTGCTTTGGAATTATGGTTTGAAGACTTTGAAGACTTGTGCTCTTGCTTGTGTGGTTAGGCTATTCTTATCCTTAGCTTTTACTTTATGCTTTAGAATAGTCACTTCTTCTCCACCCATTCTTCAATTTTCAAAATTTTCTCCCTTTTTCAAAACATTCTTGATTTCAAATTATCACCTCTTTCATAATTAAACCTTGACTTTGTCAAGTGACTTTACTCTTTTCTTTTCATTTCTTAACAAATGCGTAACTACATAAGCATATTGACACCTTTTTCAAAAGAGTTTAAAAAACACCAAACTCATTCAAACTCTTTTTGTGCCTTATGCACTTTTCCTTTAAAACTTTTTCATAAGTTTAGACATGATTCATTTCTTTAAGCGGAATTAATCGCTTAGAAATGACGACTTATCTTTACATTTTAAAATCAACCAAAATAAACAAATTTAATTATTTGTACCACAAACTACGCGGTTTTGATCCTACATTGCACATCGTGGGTACGTAGGCATGAGGCGACAAGTCTCTCCAAACACAAAAAAACTTAAAAGCCATTTCTCTCCTCATCTCCTCAATCACCTTTCAAGCAAACTTTTTCAGACCAAAAGCGGTAACATTCAAAGGGTTCGTATAGAGTATTATAGACGTTTTGGGTGCTAACACCTTCCCATTGCGGAACCAACCCCCATTATCCAGTTTCTCTTCACTTGTTCTTGTTGTAGAGCTTGTGAGGTTTTGTTCGCTCTTTTTCCTTTCCATTCTTGGATAAAACAAAAGTGCGGTGGCGATTCTTGCTTTTCGAGTTAAGTTAATCAATAGCTTACATTCACGATTTTGCCGCTACAGAAAAGTGACGACTCTGCTGGGGATCTCTCCCTTGAGGGGTTTAGCCTACTTTGACTTATTTACTGCCTTTTGCCTGATTTGCTTGTTACTTGATTGTTCTGTTTTGGAGTTCCTCTGTGTGTGAGATATGTCCTATACCCGGACGAGAGTGTACTTTGAGATAGGAGGATGGTATAGTCAAGGGAACTTTGAGGGAGTTGAATCCTGAAAAAGAAGAACTTGAGAATCCATCCACTCGGTGGTTGCCTTTTTGGAATTACGGATGTCGATCGAGCGATCGTGAAGGCATTACTTTTTCCATAGAAGCCTATAACACTGAGAACCGTAGTAACCTTTAACCCATCCTATCCATTTTAGGATCGTGGCGTAGAAGCTATGAAGATGCAAATCTGACTTAGATGTCACGCGATGCCACACTCAGGTTAGATTCTCTTGAGGATAACTACCAAACTTCGAGCAAATCGGTGCGCTGGTGTGTCTGATAGTGGATTGTGGACCCTGGGCACTCTGTTAGAACCGCTCTTTTCTGCAGGTACAATGAAGACAAACCTTAGCGCATACCTTTTGTGGGACTGGTTCTTACCTGTTGTACCCTAAATTTTTATCAGAGGAATCCCAACAAATGCAGCCAGCTAGGGGATTCGACTTGGTAAAGGAAGCTCAGTCAGGGGCAACCGAGTGGAAGGAGTTGCCGATCTACTGAATCAGGGGCATAACTCGTCAAAATTCAAAATACTGAAACAAGTCTTCTCCGGGTCATCTTATGACAAGTGTGAACTCCAGTGACCCATCAGCAGGGGCAAGTTCGTTTCCCAGTCGTTTCCTGCTACAACTTGAGTATTAAGAAGTTTGAAGACATTGAAGCATCTGGTATGCCAATTCTTCTGTAAAATCCTTTTGATTACCTATCAGTTAATCAGAGGCAGTTAAGTCAAGATTCGTTAAATCTCTAAAAAGGCCAATCAGTCTGGGGCATCTCTTCCCCAGTTGTCACCAACCATTCGGAAGAACAAGTTCAGAGGCTTTGTTGTGCAAACGCCGTTAATCTGGGGCATTTACGTCGAGATCTCTCCAAGAGTTTGAAGATATTGAAACACCTTGTATGCCAATTCTTCTATAAAATCCTCTTGTTATCGTCTTCTGACAGACCATATAGCCTGGGGCAGATAAGACTTGAAGATGAACATTATGCCAGTACCCTTTGCAAGCCCCCCATTAAGCTGCCACATCAGCTAATTTTGACAATTATCCATGGATTCTCCACCAACAAAGAAATCAAGCTCATGATGGCAATCCTCATGATGTTATACCAAGTGGAGTACTCTTTCCCCAGAGAAGGTTATAACCTTGAAGTAGATCTGATGATCCTACTTGTTCATCCCCAGTAATGGTCCAATCTGATGAGTTTGGCTGGGTATCCTTGTCGAGATGTTTATTTCATCTCCAGTCTTGTTTCCTTTTGTCTGTTTTGTCAGCATAAGCATAAGCATGGCATAAGCATAGCATCTTAGCATTTTTCTTTCTCTTTCTTGGGATTACCTGTTTTGTTCACTTTGGCGTTTATCTCCTCAAGTGACTGGGTTTGTCTATTCTCTCCAATAGAGTTGTCAGCCCTTAGGCATAAAATGCCCATTCTTTTCTGAATTCCCCACAGAGTTTTATCCTCGTGGATGATGGTTGTTTTAGTTATAATTCCATATTTGGATAAGATAAATCCCAATTTGAGTTCATTCCTCAATTGGAGTCTTGTTTGAACGTTTCTTTCTAGCTTGTTCCTAGATTGAACTTTGGTCCCCGGCAGGTGTGTTTTTTTAACCCATCTTCGAACGTGCATTTATTTTGCACCGTTTCTCACAAAAAGCATCTTTCACAGATCCTCATTGAAGACATAATTATTTCTCCAACAGGATCGTGATATCAACATATCTTTGAAGCAGCAATCTCTTGAAGAAGCTTGTCAGTCTCTTATAAGAAGCTTATCTATCTCTGGTACTATTCAACCTCTTCGCAACCGTAATTGGGTATTCCCCAGGAAGCCTTATCTTTAGTTACGTTACCTCGGTACTAACCTATCACATTCTATACCTTTATTGGGGCCCATTTCTTGGTTCAATCTCCAATAAGGTTCTTCTTTTT
Source organism: Lathyrus tuberosus (assembly GCA_022829125.1). Taxonomy (NCBI): domain Eukaryota; kingdom Viridiplantae; phylum Streptophyta; class Magnoliopsida; order Fabales; family Fabaceae; genus Lathyrus; species Lathyrus tuberosus. The sequence goes on along the minus strand of JALAZF010000428.1, from coordinate 3,096,145 downwards.
CCAAAGTGCCAACCGGTCATACTTGAACCTGTTGTTCAATCACTTTGGATGTCTTTTCCAGTGAAAACCGTTTTTCGGTTCAACCTTCATTGCGGATTCTTTCTAGAATGTCATCTAGTCGCGTTTAGCCTTGATGATCAATCATTCTAGATACTTTATTGGGGCCCATTTCTTGGGTCAATCTCCAATAAGGTTCTTCTTTTTCTAAAGTGCCAACCGGTCATACTTGAACCTGTTGTTCCATTACTTTGGATGTCTTTTCCCAGTGAAGACTGTTTTTCGGTTCAACCTTCATTGCGGATTCTTTCTAAAATGTCATCTAGTCGCGTTTAGCCTTGATGATCAATCATTCTAGATACTTTATTGGGGCCCATTTCTTGGTTCAATCTCCAATAAGGTTCTTCTTTTTCCAAAGTGCCAACCGATCATACTTGAACCTGTTGTTCCATCACTTTGGATGTCTTCTCCCAGTGAAGACCGTTTTTCGGTTCAACCTTCATTGCGGATCCTTTTTAGAATGTCATCTAGTCGCGTTTAGCCTTGATGATCAATCATTCTAGATACCTTTATTGGAGCCCATTTCTTGGTTCTACTTCTAATAAGGTTACTTTCTGGCTCCTACCAGTTTTCCTTCATAAAGCAGATTATTTGTTATCTCAACCAACTCTTATGAGTACCAGAATCTATTCTTGGCTCATTAACATTGTTCCCATTTAAACTCTGGTTGTTCATCTTCGGTTATCATGAACCATTTGCTTATATCAGGTTATCTTGAACCTGTATTACTTATTTCAGGTGTTTTTATCTGGCGCGCAGAGTTTGTCTCTGTCTTTTCTGGCTTTTCTTGGAGATCCCATCTTGAACTCTTCGGTTTAAGAATCCCCAGGAAGTTTTGCTTGGTTGTCTGTCTTTTTTAAGCTGATCCCCGGATCAGGTTTCTCTTTCTGGTTTCATGCCCAGGAAGAGTGTGGGTTTGTTTTGTCCCCAGTAGTCTATCTCCCCGATTTTGTTCCAGTGGAGATTGTTTTTTTGGTTTTTCCCCGGTGTTTCTTTGGAGTCTCCCCAGTGAGTCTTTTTCGCTGGTTAACCTGTATCCCCAGAGAGTTTTTCTCATGGATACTAGCTTTCGTCTTTCCCTAGTGAAGCTTACCTTGTGTGTTTGCTTCCTGTTGTCCCTGGTGTCTGGCTTGTCTACATCTTTGCACCATCTTGGCATTATATCATCATTTTAGAAGTTCGCGGCATATCGGCATTTGCATGTCTGCCGCTTGTCTTTAGCATTTGCATTCCATCTAAGGGCAAAAATTTCGGTCTGCTATATTTAAATACCTTTCACTTTGATGCCCCTGGAATCTCCGTTCCTCGTGTCATCCGGTAAAGCTATTTAAATAAGGGCAACTGTTGTACCCTAAATTTTTACCCTTAGATGTCATCTTCATTTGTGCATCTTAGGTCAATCATCTCTGCATTGATTGAGCTAACCCATATCTTGCAGTGTGTTTCTTTGTGTTCAAATTTAGTTTGCATATCACCATGAAGCTCCACAAGTTGTTTTGAAGCAAGTCAAGTCAACAAAAGATCTCCAGTGCAAGAACTTTGGAATTAGGGTTTTGCTCTGAAGAAATCACTGAGAAATTGGCTCTATCAAGTCAAGATTTGTGTGGTTCACTTACCACTTAAGGTCATCTACATACAAGAGACATCATTCAACAGGAATCCAAGATCCATTGATCCTCGACAAGAGAAGTTTGAGCCTCAGCCTCACTATACCTCCAAATTAGGGTTTCTGTGACACCTGGCAGTCAATGACTTTAATTTTCATCAAGATGAGCTCCCAAACCCTATTCTTGATTCCATTGGTTTATCACCATCCTCAAGAGTTTCCTAAGACCTTTAGATGAGAAGGAAGAAGCAAGCTTACAAGATCTGACCTCAGTACATTCACAGTCAAAGTTAGGGTTTGACTGAAACCCTCTAATAGTACAATTTGAAATGACCATAACTCCTTAACCACACACTCAAATTGAGTGGCTCAAAGCTCATTGGAAAGCTCTTTTCAAAATATTCAATTTGTTCCATATGACTTTTCATCCAAAAATACTTGGTTTTTGAGTTATGAAGCTTGCAAGATAATCTGACCCAACACTTAGAGAAATTTCAACACTTTTCTTCACATTTTTTCTCTAACTTTGACCTCATTTTCACCCATTTCCACTTGGATTGATGACTTGGGTCCCAAATGAAAATTGTAGAGCATGATGAGAGCTTTCCAAGCATATGTGGAACTCCTCATTTGAATGGTCCAATCTCAAGTTATGATGTGTTAAAGTTAGGTGTTTCAATTGAGGAAATTTCTATTACTTAGAATTTTTCTAAGTTTCTTTTTGGACAGCTTGCAATTTTCCTCACTAATATGGACCTTATCTCAAAGAGTTTGCCACATGAAAAATGAGCTATGAAGTGTCCACTTCACATAGAACCAAAATCTCACAAATTGGATCATTGGCCATCAAGTTTTGGTGCATCAAAATGGCACCATGCCACGCCATTTACTCAAGAGAATAAAAAAATAGTAGCATTTTGGGCTACTACTTGGAGATTGACCGTGTGGTCCATGACTTGGCATTACACACACTTTGCTTTATTTTTGAAATGTTGAACCAAACCCAAGTACATTATACTGATTTTCTTTTGCATCAGCTCCCAATACCTTTTCCCTAAACCGTGCACACAATCTTTCCTATGATTTTTCTCCCCAAAACAAAGTTACTATCCTTCGTGCTCTCAATGTAATGACCGGAAGCCATGACTATAAAAGGAGGCTTATACTCCTTTGTTTGGGGGGGGGGGGGGAAATCACTTCAAACCCTCTCCATTCTCCTTAAAAAAAACACCACCAACATCTGAACAAGATCAGCACGACATCATAAAACAACACCACCACCCAAAGCTAGTGATCTCATATTCTTTTTCTCTGTTCAAAAACACCATAACCCCACACTTAACAAAACCTTAAATCGCTCCATCATCATCTGCCATTTTCAAAGCTCAACATTGCATAAGTATCGGGTTTGGTTATTCAGAGGATTTCCAAAGCTTCCAAGCATCTGGCTGTGTTCTATTAGGATCATACAGCTTCCATGAGGTATTATTTCTCATCTGCAAGTTGTTAAAAGAGGCCTTGGACCTTCTCCAAGAGGTAAGTTTTCTTAAACTTTGAAGCTCACATATTCATGTATATTTTGTTGCTGTCTGGTTGTTAGAAATATGGTGTGTTGTTTGTTTTATGTTTTTGAACGCGTGCATGCTTTGTTTGAACTGAAACTCACATGATATGGCTTGTGTAAAATTTATGATGTTGCATGGTTGTTCTTAAATTTCTGGACTGTGTGTTGTATGTTAGCGAAAATAAATGATATATTCAGGATCAGGGGAGTTTTTACTCCATGTTTGGTTTTTATTTCATGCAAATTAATAAAGAAATGAGGGAGAACGAATTGATGAATCCTTGTCCATGAATGTTGTTGTTACGAACGTAAGAGAAAGAGGACGTTGCATGAGGAAGAAGAAGGGTGGTCCCCAGCCATCCTATGTGGCGCTGAGGTGGCCATCCATACTTGGGTTTTAAAATAAAATGAAATGGAAGCGTGAATTGTTTGATGAAACAGCCGTCCCAACGGTAGCACACTTGTCTTGCCTTTCCATTTCACACACCATGCCTGGGTTCGATCCTGCGGATCAACCCATTTTGTGTTTTTTTTCTATTTTTTACTTACTTAATATATTATGTTACGTTGGCCTCATTTTATCACGTTGCACACACAGCGCAGTTGGCCTGTGTTTTGGGCTGCGTTCACAAGGTCACGGGTTCAAGTCCCATGTGAAGTACTTCCCATTTTTTTTAATCACTTGTTTCTTTCTATTTTTCCTTTGGTTTATACCATGATTTCAAACAATCATAACTTGCTTGTTTCTCACTCTTTTTAATCCATTATTTTTGCAAAATGTTCCTTAACATGTCTATTTTATGGATATAAAAATAAATTGGTAAAAATATTAATTTTTGAGGCCTCTATGCATGATTAGATCATAAGTGTTTATTAGGATTTTTAATTGCACCATACTATGTTGTGTCTACATGTCATGATTGATCTTTGTTTAATATATGCATGATTCCACTTTGCATTAACATCATGACTTTATCTCATAAATTTATTCACGTATTATTGTATCATCATATTTGATTTATAACTTGTTATTTCTTAGTAACCTTTACAACTGTTTTTATCCCCATTCCAAAGGAAGGTGATAAATGTTGACTCTTAAAGTCATAGCCCCCACCTTTACCTAGTAGCCTCATAAGAGCTAAACCTTATTTCTTGGCCTCATCAGAGCCATGGAATCATAACTAGACCTAGGAGAGAGTTCTTACACTCTTGGTGATATTCATCCTAATGAATACTCACTTTCCCTCTTTAACTTTAAAACATAACATAGGACCATTATAACTAGACTTAGAGATTTCTTATACTCTACAATGAGGTCACACTCATTTCCCCTCTGAATATTGACCACAGTCAATCATTCAGTAGAAGTAGAACTATGCATACTCTGATTCTATACCCGAGGATACGTAGGCGTAAGGTGCGATGCCTTATCGAGTATACTTAGATACTAACCCCTAGGGTTCAGCCTTTAGTATAGCACCTTTAGCAAGCGAGTAATATTTAACAAGTAAAACAAGAGGTTCCTGTAGAGTACTACAGACGTTTAGGGTGCTAATACCTTCCCTAGGCGTAACCAACCCCCGAACCTTAGATCTCCCTCCTTTAGGTTTTTCTAACGATCTTGAACCTTTCCTTTGGATAAATCAAAGTCGGTTGTAAAAGAAATATGATGCAAGTTAATTAATAGCTTGTTATCCAATTTTCACCGCAACATTACCCTTAACTTCATGCTCGTGACTCGGACCTTTGAATCAATGAGCATACATGAGCATACATCTGCATTCTTCCCAGTTGTCTCAGAAACTCATTTCGACCGTCTCCTTCTCTAGTTATCTGTTCATCGTCAAGCTGTTTCCTCAACACAACTACGAAACTAGAGCTGCTGTCAAATTGAGAATGGAAAGTCAGGAACAACACAACGCCGAAGTCAGAATGGAAATTGATGAGTTGAAGGCTGGTATGACCAAGCTCACAGAAATGCTACAAGTTCTAATTGCTAGAGGTGAACCACCTCAGAGGACTGTGATTGTTGACACTTCACATGTTGCTGTTGACCCTCCACTGACTCAGGAACCAGCTTCTACTTGGCCAGAATTTGGGTTACCTCCGAATTACTCGCCACCCTTTGCAACTACTCCTGTGTTTATCTCACCAGTATCTTCAGCTCCATTATTCACTGAACCTCAGTTTGTTGTGCATTCTATTGCTCAAGCTATTCCTGAGAATCCTTTCATGTACCATGCTGCTAGTCCACAATCTAAAAGTCAGGGAGACCCTAGATACATTGAAGAAGTCAGAGAGCAATGGCAAACTCTAGACAAAAGGATAAGAGCCATGGAAGGAAGTGATGTCTTTAATGCTGCCGCAATGGACATGTGCTTTGTTTCTGACTCGGTAATTCCTCCAAAATTCAAGACTCCTGATTTTGAAAAATACAAGGGGCACACCTGTCCCAGAACCCACTTGGTGATGTACTGCCGCAAGATTGCTGCTCATGCAAAAAATGACAAACTGCTCATTCACTGTTTCCAAGACAGTTTGTGTGGGGCTTCAATGAAATGGTATATGGGACTTGAGAAGAACCGTATCCAAAGCTGGAAAGACTTGGCTGATGCTTTCTTAAAGCAATACAAGTACAATTTGGACATGGCACCTGATCGCCGTCAATTGCAAAACATGTCTCAAAAAGAAAAAGAATCCTGTAAGGAGTACGCTCAGCGCTGGAGAGAGTGTCGCGGTGAAAATTGGATATCATAGTTATTTGTTAACTAGGATCGCATTTTTTAATGTCACCACCGGTCTTTGATTTTATCCAAGGGAAGGGAGAAAAACCAAATTCCCATAATGCAATGCAAATGCACTAAGATTCTAAGTTCGGGGGTTGGTTATACCTAGGGAAGGTGTTAGCATCCTAGATATCTGTAGTACTCTACAGGAACCTCTTGATTTTATTTTATGTTATTTATTATCTGTTTTGTTAAGGGTTTAAGGGTAGGAAAAGAAGATGAGTCATCATCTTAAGAAAGACCACCACACTTTTGAAAATGTTTGAATTTTTGTGGGGTATGGGATTGTATGTCCCTTTCTTTGAGATGATTAACATCTAATTCCCTTGTGTGGAGAATTAGGTGGGCTAAAGTTTGATTTAAAAATCAAAATTGAAAGGGGGGACTAACCTAAGAAATCTATCCTAAGTTGTCTAATTGACTTATCTTAAGGTATAGATTATGAAATGCAAATGATGTGCACCATGCACAATAACGTGGTTATCATGCATGGGGTTTTCCCTTGGATATTTATGCGATTAAATTATTGTTATTTAGGCGAGGGTGCTAGCAAAGTGATGCTAGACTTGTGTCTTGTGACCCAAAAGGATGAATGCGATGCCTAAAGGCAATCGACTTACATAGGTAGAAAATGGGCTCGACGTTGGATCGAGAAATTTTATGTTTTTGAAAGGGTTTGAGAACAATAACAAGTAAACAAGCATAGACAAGATAAACAAGCATACAAGCAAACGATTCACTCAGGCGCGTAAGATTCTAAGTGAGTTTTGACTTATTGAGAAAAGAGAGTTGATTTGATTTTAAGGTTTATTATTAAGGGAGATGCTAAAGATTATCTTATTAAAAAGGGTTTATTATTGAAAGTTTATTATTTTAGAGTTATGTTGTTAAATGAAAAGGTTAAGGATTTATAATAAAAGGTTTTTATATTTTAGTTTCAAAGTTACGTTAAAAAAAAGTTAATAGAAAAGGTTATAATTTTAATTTTTATAAATAAAATTTTTATTATTTACTTAATTTTGAAGTTATATTAAAAGTTATTATTAATTAAAAGGAAAATTATCAAATAAAAGGTTCTATTATTATTATTAATTAGTGTTGTTACATTAAAAAGTTTTTATTAATTTTAAAAGGAAAAGAAAAAAAAGGTTTTATCTTACTAACATGATTAATTTTAATATTCTAATAAAAGAAATAAGAGGTTTTATTAGTTTAGAAATTAAATTTTATTATAAAAAAAGTGATGTTTTAAAGAGAAAAACTATATATAAAAAAAAGTTTTAATTTTTAATCTTAAAAAAAAGCGTTAGTTTTAATATTATAACAAAGGTTTTTCCATTTTATTATTATTAAAGAAAAAAAAAACCTAAGAACGGAGGGTGTATGGTGTACGCTATGTGTGTGCGGTGTACAGAACAAAAAACAAGCAAAAGAGAAATAAAGCATACGCGACTCTCAACTCTCACTCACTCATCTTCTCACTCTCGTTTTCTCTCCCTCTCTCAAAATTAGGGTTTCGCAAATACCTAATTACACCGCCGCCGCTCGCTCTCATCTTTCTCGATCAAACAAAAACCCTTCCCCCACGGTTTCCCAGCCCCACATTGTTCTCATTACAGATTGATATATTTTACAATTACAACATGATAAGCGAGAGAATGAAGAAAAAGAAGAAAAAAACAAGCGGACGAACGACTTCACGGATCCTCCTCAGGGAAGATTTCTTTCTTCTTTTCCTCTTGCAATTTGATATGTGTTGTGGTATTGCTGCTGCTACGAACTTGTTTTCGCCACCGTGTGTGTATGCTTGTTTCTGATGATGTTGCTGGCGGTTGTGTGTGGATTTGTTTTGGTGTATAATGATATGTTGCTGGTGATTTATTTGATGATTTTATGTGAGATTTTGATGGATTAGTTTATGTATGGTGTAAATGGTTTTTGATTGGTTTGATAACTTGCTTGAGGATTGGTTTGAATCATTCACGCTCTGATCTCTTTTTCTGTAAAAATCGTCCTCTTATATAATGGGCCAATGATGATATCTCTTTAATGCTGCTTGAACTTATTTGGAAGAAATTTGAAAACTGTCCGAATTCGTTTGGGAAGGATATAATTGTGCTTAATGTTTTCATTTTAACTTGATCCTGAATTGATGATTTTGAAAATGTGTCTGATGGTATTTGGGAAGGAGATTAATGCCATACGATCTCAGGGATTGCCAATTTGATTTTGTGATGCTAAAAAAAAATGAATACGTTGATATGCTGTTTGGATGGTTTTGGAAACTTTTTGAAAACCTTCTTTAGTTGTCTTGCAGCGATCCAAATGTTGCCTTGTTTGATGTTTTTTTTTTATTCCTAATCCAATCTATTTTTGGAAGATTTATGTTGGCGGTATCCCTTTGGATATTGCCCATAATTTCCATTGAAAATGATGATAATAACTTTCTGATTCCAAAAAAATCTGAGGACTATCCCTTCCTTTTTGAAATATGATAACACGGTCTTTGATATTTTTGGATTCAGCGCACGATTCTCTTCTCAACGTAAATAACTTGTTTGGATTTATGTCTTGTATTTGATGAGTGCTTTTCAATTTTAGCAATAAACTATGATCTATGTGTGATTGTCTTTTGGAAAGAATTGATGAGTCTCCCTTTTTGTTACTTGATAGGTTCGAACTGAAGGAATGGTTATGAGAAAGAGCAAGCATTGAGCCCAATTCCTGTGACATGTACCTGAATTCTTGGATGGCTTTAATTCGAAGGCTTCAGTTTGGGGTGAGTTGTATCTGTCATAAAAATGGTTCAATACGCTCTTGAGGCTTCCGTTTGCTCATCTTCGTAGGATCTGTCACCTTAAAGAACCTTGGAGTCAATTAAACAAGCCACTTGGGATCTATGACTGTGACCTCAAGCATGTATTCCTTAGTCGTTATTAGAAGCTCATGGTATATGACCCAGTTTGGCTGCCTCTGGGACAAAGCTGATTTTGGATGGAATATACACAGGCTGATTCTCAACTAGTGTTCTGTAGCCTTCCTGTGGGTCCTTTCTAGCTATCCATGATGGTGAGTAGTTGCTTCCCTTGATCAAGTTGGAGTATTCATTGGGTTTCAGCAGCATTTTCATTGATTGTTAGCGACGTTGTCTTTAGACAACCACCATTGTCCCCTTTTCTGAATAATTCAGTTTTTTTTATTTGGTATTTAAGGAAATATGATGTAGAAACAATGTTTGCAGGGTAAGACCTCGAAGGAGTTCGACTTGCTAATGTCGCGATCGGCCGGGCGGTCTTCCGCTGAACCCAATATGGAATGACTCATCCGAAGTAAGAATTCCTTCAAAACCCATTGACTCTTTGGTGTCATATCAGGATTGGTGAATTTCTTTTATTTTTTAGTTTTGGAGTTGTTGCAACTAAACCTTGTGTTTTCCTGTCCTTTCAGGCAACAAGCTCTCTTAGGTGTTTTTGAAGTCTGATAGTGTGCAGGGACTGTACCATGGAACTATCCATATATGCTCTCTTCATTGGCTATTCCATTGTAAGAACTCTGTTACAATTATTGAATATGAACTATCTTTTGTATATTTCTTGTATCGCTAATGTGAGGCAATGTTGGAATGTGTGTTCGCAGTGTAAGTTGGCGATTGCGTGGCCACATGCATCTGTTTCAACCTACTAAGGGGCCTATGCATATAATCCATAGAACTTTCCATGTATAATTATAGTTGAAGAGCGGTCGAGCCGGCTTCGCATAGCTTCACATAGTCCAAGTACACCAGAGATGGAGGCAATAACAGGGTGAAAACATTATCAGTCATACATCAAATTTTATGAAGACAGAGGGGCAACAGAGACAATGACGCGGGAACCGTACATCCGCATCTAAACGGTGAGAAAATCTATCTTAACTTACTGAAATAAATCAAAATGGTCTTTCACCATTTTCTCTCAAACTGATATTTCAGGAGCCATACTAATTGGGTTTCCTTGTGTCCTGAAACTGTTAGCAGAAACTCTTGGCAACATGTCGCCTACTTCATGTATGTGTTCCGTAATACATCCAAGAGGGTATTCATATTGTAACTAAACCTTGAATTTCTTTCTTTGTAGTCATGGTTTGATAATTCTTATATTGAAGATTTGAGTTTACATCCTTTTCTTTTGGAACTAAATCGGATAAAAAAAAAACTCCTGTATTGCCTTGATTGGTTAACCTTTTGCAGGTTGTTGTTGTATGGGTTGAAGTGATATGAGGAAAATATTTGAAGGGTGATGGTCGTACAGTGTTGTTGGTCTAAAGTTCCAAATTACAGGGCATTGGTACTTGGTGAAGAAAGTACAGGCCCAGTGACGAACACGTGATAGATTTAATTTGTGAATCCTTCAATAGATAGACTTAATCTGTTAATTCTTGAGTATGTTAAAAGCCGTCACTTGGTCTTATGTAATCATTTCACAATTTAACTCTGCATAATGTAGAAATTTCAATGATTTATCTTGGTATTTGAATGAACTATGAATGGGATTTGATTTGTAAGCTTTCCAAATTTGATTCCTCGTGATGATTTACATTTGCGTTTAGATTAGACATGGTCCTCAATCATGGCTTGGAAATGGAGGCTTGGCCGCTAGTTGCTTTTGAAGAGTTCATGAAATTCTTTGAGCTTTTGGTAATGAGACGGATCTAATTGTCTTGTAAAGAATTTGTAAACATTGAGCGCCTTAGAATGTGAAGTTTGCGTGCTTCGATTTTTCTTCAAGCTTAGAAATCTAATCCTTGGTGATAAATCTCAAATAAAAGCCTTAAAATTCTCTTGATCATGAATCCAATGAAAAAGACTTGTTCACTTTAAAATGAATATACGCATCTCTTGATCTTTAAGAACATAACATAACGTCATTTTCCTTGATGAATCTTTATCCTTCAAAGCATGAATTTATACCGAAGCTTCGGCTCTTGAATTTGAAAATCGACTTCGAATCTGAGTCCTATGACCAAATTATGTATTTAAGCTTTGGTGATAGCTAGCGGTAGATGATGGGCTTAAAATTAACCAAACCCCGCCGGTTACAACATTCCACCTCTTTATCGCTAAAACTTGAGGATTCAAAATATCTTAAACCTTTAATTTTCTAGTGATCTTAAAAATTGCTTGAAGAACTTGACAGCTTTGAGAAAGCAAATATCCCTTTTAAAACTATGACACGAGTTTCGTACTTGGAACCAAATGAATTAGAATCAAAGGAATGATGTAGGAGCTTTAAGCTGATCTTGTAAACTTGTGACGACAAATGGAACTGAATTTTCATTTTTGGGTTTCAAACCTCGACTTCCTTGAACTTCCCTTGATGAAAGATGTCTTAAGAACAAAAAACGACCAAACATCTCTTCAACCTTGAGAAGTTTACAGAGGGGGGATGCCATCTTGCAGTATAATTGCCACACAGCCAGTGACCAGTCTTCAGGGGATCAAATTCCATATTAAAGGGTATAAAGATCTAATCTTTGGGGGGGAAAACTGAGGAGTCTGAAGGAAGAAAGGTTTGGTGGTGGCTTAGGGACTAGAAAGGGGAAGGGCACAATCTCACGGGAATCCACACACATCTTGCAAAGACCAGAGAATCTCCACAAACACACACACAACACAGCCTTCAAGACCTCGAGCTTCTGCAACAGTATCTGTCCTTAAAAAAAAAGAAACAAACAGACAAAGCTAGATAAAGCGGTTAGTTATGCACGAATGGCTGACCTAAGATGCTATGCAAAGAAACAAGGCGGGGATCTTAGGGTCAAAAATTAGGGTGCGACAGATGCCCCTATTTAAGTTTCTCATATTCGGAGATATGGAGATTGAAATCTTCGTCTCGACGAGATAGGAGAGACTTAAATACAAACATGCACAAATTTTTGGCCCTAAGATGCCGCAAAATGCACCTGATATGGTATGACAATGATATGAAATGCAAGACAAGGAAAGCAAGACAAAGATCCTGTGTGGGAATGATGTCACAGGGGATAACAGAGAAAAACAGACCCGACGAGGACGACTCAGCAAGACGAGACACCACGGGGAAAGATCTAACTCCACTGGGGAAGAAGAGACTACCCACTGACAATCACAGGGTAGCTTAAACATAAGGCAAACAAACCTGAAAAGAGGGACAACTTACTACCAACAGCTGGTAGCTTAAGCAAAGGTATCTGGTTGCAATAAAATGGCGTATATTACCTACTATCACACATGATAGCCTGAGCAGAGGTAATAAACTAGAAGAGAAGGATCACCTACTGCCAACTCGTGGCAGCCTGAGCAAAGGCGTCCGACCAAAAAAAGATGTGTTACCTACTATCAAGCATATGATAGCCTAAGCGAGGTAAACACAATAGGAAAGATGATCTACTACCACCACGGTAGCCTAAGCGAGGCATCTGACCAAAACACAAAAAAAAAACGACTGTTTGTCGAAGTCTGCTGGAGATCTATTGCCAAGAATAACCAGGGAAATACCTACTGCCGAGGTCTTATGGAAATCTACTGCCGAGAATAACCAGGGAAATACCTACTGCCGAGGTCTTCTGGAAATCTACTGCCGAGAATAACCAGGGAAATACCTACTGCCGAGGTCTTCAAGAAATCTACTGCCGAGAATAACCAGGGAAATAAATGACTGTTTGTCGAAGTTTGAAGTAAACCAGGGAATCTACTGCCGAGATCCTGGAAGTTTCACCGGGGATCTTCAAAAGAGATGTGGGCCAGCTGACTTGTAAGATGTGTCTTCTGAAATAAAGAGAAAGATCAGCTGAATCTTCATCAAACTTCTCGAAGAGATGCCATCTGATGGAAGCCAATTGAATCGTGGACTCACTAGGGAGAATACCACTGTGAAGTAATATTGTTGTAGTCGAAAATTCGTTGAAGCTAATAAGATTCTTGCAATAAGGATTCTCAAATAAAGAGAATACTTGTAACGTCTTCAACAACTTTCTTTGGAGAATAAGATGATAATCTTGACAACTTCACCAGGGATAGACAAATTGTCCTGAGGAGACTGCTATTTGTCATCCAGGTAGAGAACTGAGCTCAAATGAAGAACCACCACTTGTCGTCTGGATTTAAATCCCATGATAGTGCTGGAGGAATAACTTCTGTCTTCCATAGAGATCTTCGAATAAACTCTTCCTGGGGAGATAAGGTGCAAAATAAATGCACGCTTGATCTAGGTTCAACAGCCTAGAGATATCCAAAAATGTGATTGTCAGGGACCAAAGTTCAATTCAGGAAATAACTGAAAAGAAACGGTCAAAAAAGACTCAAATTGATGAGGAATGAACTCAAATGGGGTTTATCTTTATCCAAAAATGGAAAAGAAAACTAAAGCAACCATCTTCCACGAGGATCGAACTCAGTGGGGAATTAGAAAGGATGTGCTTTTTTTGCCTAGGGCTGACGACTCTACTTGGAGGGAGCAGACAAACCCAGATCACTTGGGATAACCACGACCAAAGTGAAAGAACAAGCAACACAAACAAACACAAAACGCAAAATGTGCACATGCCATGAATCTACATGCAAGGATGCCATGCTATGCTTATGCTTATGCTGACAAAACAAAGACAAGAAGCAAACGGGAGATGAAGACAAGCATCTCGATACGGATACTCGGCCAATCTTCGCGATATAAGAAGCATCACTGGGGATAAACGAAAAGCCATATATGGAAACATGTCCTGCTTCAAAGTTTCAGACTTCTCCGGGGAAAATGAAGTACTCCACTTGGGGATGAATATCGTGACTCCACTTAGGATTGTCATGATGAGCCTTGTGATTTTGTTGGGGATGAGAAAGATTCACTGGGAACGAATCAAACTCATGATCGAAAAGACTTCATGTGAGATAAATATCGCTGCGAACTGACGTAGTCTGAATGAAAGTTGTAACTGGATAAAATAAATATCCACTTCATCGGGGAAACTTGGATCAATAGTAGTTGAAATGTCGGAGATAAAACTCCGAGAGGATGAAATAAATATCCACCTTTGTTGGAGAAGATTGAGGTAGTGAGAACATCCAATAAGGAGTGAAATAAACACTCGCTTTGTTGGGGAAGGTTGAAGTTGTAAGAAAATCCACTGAGGATTCTTGGGCTGCTGACTGGAGAAATCTTGTGTCAAACGTGCCATAACTTCCTGAAGTGGAGGTTCACCGGGGAATAGTCGTGACTACCTGGAGCGAAGACTTACTGGGGAGTCGTCACATCACTTATGATAGAAACCCTTTTGAGGTATGAGCGAATAATGTCGTGAGACCGATGTAACTCTGCATTGGTATGGTAGTCGCCATTTTGAATAACAATTATTGTGAATGGATCAAAATAATCTGATCCTCAAATGCCCCAGATCACATGGTTTATGAGAAAACGTCGTTTCAAGAGGATTTTACAGAAAACTTGGTATTTGAGGTGCTCCAATGTATTCCAACTCTTGGAGAGATTGTCGAATCTCGACATAACCGGCTCGGATTGACGGTATTTTATACATTGAGTCTTCGAACATGGAGAGATTCGTCGAATCTCGACGTAACTGCCCCAGATTGACGGTGTTCTGAGTCTTAGAACTCGTCCTTCAGACTGTGGAGAGATTTACCAAATCTTGACGTAACTGCCCCAGATTGACGGTGTTCTGTATAACCGAGTCTTTAGATTTTCCCCTTGGGGTCTGGGTACGAAAGAAGCAATTGGGCAACACATGCCCCTGCTCAGCAAGGTCTTCAAGTGACGTGCCCCTGGATACTATCATCTCCTTGAAACAGTACTAAATTCTAGCTCATCAATGCCACACGTATGTTAATTTCTACGATGTCGAGCAATGTTAGCAAGTAGAAAATGTTAATTCTGAAACAGATAATGCAACGTATATTTATCTTGAAGTTTTATTTAAAATATTTTTGGCGGTCGAATTACTGATTTTATAATGCCAAGACAAATTTGAGCATAGCTCATAGGAGTCAGGAAACGATATCTCAATGAGTATGCTTTTGAAATAAACCTGCTTCAATTAGGACTTTTAAGGGTTGTATCTTGGTTTTGTTCATGGTTTAAGAAACAAAGGATATAAGACTCACAGTTTGTTTGTGCCCACCCAATCTTCGTGATATTTTACTCCCTTTTTTTTTAAATTACCCTGCCCCAGGTTAAGAATGAAGGTTTTTTGATTTGGAGAAGACTACTACTTCAAAGGCTCAAAATGGTTAACGAGGGTTTATCTCCTTATATCTTCGGTGTTTAGGATTTTGAAACAATGCCTTATATCACTAGCAGAGTTTTATTCAAAAGCATACAACAAGAGATCTTGCGTTTGTGATTTCGTCATCCTCCATTCAGTTCTCTGCCGAGGCAAGAGATTGGGCAGCATTGGCATTATAAAATAGCATTTTAAAAATGAGTGAAACAAATGGATTTCTTCATGACAAACATGTTTATTGCATTAATCATTCAAAATTAAACGAGTTCTTACACGCAAAACAAACGCATTAACAAACGTAGAAAATTAACATATGAAAATAGCAAATAAGCTTAAAATATGTGTATCAATCCACCATGTGCAAGGAGGGGATTGCTTCTTGTTCGAGTGAGAGATGGATCTCAACTTGGGGTTCACACACTTCGAAAGACATGACTCCCTTCTGAACCATCTCTTTCACTTTCTCCTTCAAGACATAACATTCCTTGATATCATGGCCGGGTGCCCCTTGATGGAAGACACAGAAGGCATCAGCTTTGAAATAACTCCCATGGGTCACCGGGACGGATAGTGGAGTTTCCTTCTTGATTAACCCATATTGTAAGAGGGTAGGGAACAGATTAGCGTAGAGCACAAGGATATCCAACAATTCACCACTTCGTTCAACTGGCTGGTTGGCTGAGGAGGCAGAAAATCCATCCTGGCGTTAGGACATGGCCAACTCTTTGACCAAATCCATCAGGCTCCTCTTGGTAATCTTTAAGTCTGCAACCTCGTCGCGAAGTTCTTGCTTTTCATGCTCTTGAGTGTCTATCAGATTCTTCATAGTAGTAGAAAAAGTTTCCATGTTGGCCTTTAGAGTGGCAATCTCCACTAGGAGTGCTTGGTTTTCCTGTTCCAAACGATCCATCCCTTTTTTTTTTGCGACCGGCTCGAGTATTGTATCGATGACTCAGCTTGTCTTCTGAAAGGAGACACGGATAAGAACCTGGAATGCAAAGAAATGCGAATGCAAATGCAAAAGATGCGTATGATGCAACAAGATTCATGGAACTCAGCTATTTATAATCATCTGGAATATCAAAAGACTCGTTTTTTTTATTAAAACGGTTATAACTATTAGTATTGGAATATTAAAAGATTGATTTATTACAAAATTATTTACAACGCGTTGGTACACTTTCTAAGAGTCATAACGGAAAGCTAAATAAAAGCTAATGATAGATCTAAGGAGACTCTTCCGACGGTCTTCATTTGACTTCTTCTTCCAATTAAGCTTCCAAGGTATTAATTAAGTACTAGAGTAACTTCTTCCCAAAATTTCTCCTTTTGTAGTCATATTAGCTCGGACATTTGTCGAAGATAGTAAATGGATTCTTGTCTTGAATAAGTAACTCCATTATCTGAGAATATCCTTCAAGAATTGTCACCAACAGTGATAGACTGGAGTAGAGTAGATAGTATTTCCTTATCAATAGGGCTTCCCCATATCTGGTCTTGAACCTTTCTTTATCCGTCAATAAGGTCTCCAATCCCCTTAGATCGTCCAGGTTATGACTCTTGTAAAGGTACTTCAACGTTTTTTTTTTAATTTTTTTTTAGAGTCCATGATATCCTTTTGATGTTTATAAACAAGACTAAGTTCCATGAATCTTTATGAAATGATGCTAATGAATGTATGCAACACAAAGCACACTCAAGCAATCAAACAGACAAAAGTCCTAGGTTTGAAAGGCCACAGCATGGAGCCAAGGTCTACCCATCCCATAGGAGTGTACTATAGTTTCAAATGTACCTGCCGAACGGGTTCTACAAAGTTCCCAAAGTCTACAATCCATCTTTCAGATATTATCGATTTTCCAGATCACTTGGTAGTCAATAATATTCTCAAGGGAATCTCATCTGAGTGTAGTATCGCATAGCAACTATCGCAGAAATAGACTCCTGCATAGTCCCCACACTACGCCCTAATAGGTCAAGTTGGGTTAAAGGTAACTACGGTCCCCAGTCCCGAGGGCCTTTAGATCGAAACCATACCGTCTTCACGAATGAACTCGTCGGACAAATATTTTATTCGAGAGGGCCTAGACTGAGTGGTGAAGTCTCAATTTACTTTTTCAGGAATCGACTCCCTCAAAGTATCATTGAAGTCTCACCGTTCCTATCATAATTTTCACTCTAGTCCGGGTGTAGGACTTTGTCTCACCACACAAGTAATAACCCAAGAAAACATAACAGATAACAAATATATAAAAACATAATTAAACAAGTTAGGGGGAACCCTCTTATGAGAATCCCCAGTGAAGTCGCCATTTCTGTCGCGGTGAAAATTGGATACCATAGTTATTTGTTAACTAGGATCACATTTTTTAATGTCACCACCGGTCCTTGATTTTATCAAAGGGAAGGGAGAAAAACTGAATTCCCACAATGCAATGTAAATGCACTAAGATTCTAAGTTCGGGGGTTGGTTATACCTAGGGAAGGTGTTAGCATCCTAGATATCTGTAGTACTCTACAGGAACCTCTTGATTTTATTTTATGTTATTTATTATCTGTTTTGTTAAGGGTTTAAGGGTAGCAAAAGAAGATGAGTCATCATCTTAAGAAAGACCACCACACTTTTGAAAATGTTTGAATTTTTTGTGGGGTATGGGATTGTATGTCCCTTTCTTTGAGATGATTAACATCTAATTCCCTTGTGTGGAGAATTAGGTGGGCTAAAGTTTGATTTAAAAATCAAAATTGAAAGGGGGGACTAACCTAAGAAATCTATCCTAAGTTGTCTAATTGACTTATCTTAAGGTATCGATTATGAAATGCAAATGATATGCACCATGCACAATAACGTGGTTATCATGCATGGGGTTTTCCCTTGGATATTTATGCGATTAAATTATTGTTATTTAGGCGAGGGTACTAGCAAAACACACCTGGACTTGTTGAGGAAAACATCAAAAGGTCAAACTATGGGGAATTTTAGATCGATATTCATCATAAATGAGATAAAACCCAACAGATGACTAATATCAGTATTCCTCAAATAGAGGTATTATCGGTAACTTCACTGGGGAACACCCGAAATAGTGATGCACAATCTTCTCTGAAAACAAACAATCTGGAGAGAAATACGTCCTCAAGACAACACGTCGAGAGGGTAAAACTCTGAGTGAAGATTCCTCATATGATTTCTGCTGGGGACAACAAAAATGAATCTTTGCGTGGGAATGAACACCAATGAGAGAGGGTCTTCAAAACTGCTCAACAGCCTGACCAATAACATGATCAGCTGGAGAAAATCCGGATCAAGACGTAGCTGGGGAAAAACAAAATATCATTGGACCTTATGAATTCAACACATCATAACAAATCCATCACCTTGTCAACAACTGATCACATTCATAGGAACAAGTTCTGCTAAGGAAATATCAACAAACTCTACTGGGGATATATCAATGAATTCTGCCAAAGGAGCGAGAACGAACCCTGCTGAGGAAAACATTGATCCTACCATTCTTGAAATAACCGTTGACATTCTTTTTTTTTTTATATTCATAAATCAAAGAAAAATGTTTTTATAATTTTCAAAATTTTAAATCAATTATTCATATTTTGTTTCAAAAATCATCATCAAAAAATAAATGAAATTTTGCTAACAGAAATAAAATAAGAATTGCAAACAAAGGGACAAAGGCCCAAATTTTATTAATAGAATGGAAATCCGCAAATGGTGTAATTCCATGGATCATTACAAAGTTTGAAAAATGGTAAATACATGGAAAGGGTTACATTGAAATACAATGACCACTATTCTCCCTAACAACTTAGAATTCCGATGTTCTCCAAACATCAGTTGAGGATGATTGAAGCAAAATCCTTAATGGTCAATGTTGCTTTCAAATGATCAAGACTGGCCAGATGCAGTTACTCGCCAAGATCCGTAACTTTTGCTTAGATTGCCCTTTCGGGTTTTCAATCTACCGGGATGATTATTTCAGTTTTTGTCTCTAACTTTTGCCTGGACAACCCTTTCGGGTTTTCAGCCCATCGATACGCTCATTTTTTCCTAAGCCGCTCTTTCGGGTTTTCAACTTAGCGAGCTGTTCTTTTATATTTTTAGGCGAAGTATTTCTTGACTGTATCGGCATTCACAGGACGAGTGAACTCTTCACCATCCATAGTTGTAAGAAGTAATGCACCACCAGAGAAGGATCTCTTAACAACATATGGGCCTTCATAATTAGGAGTCCACTTGCCCCTAGAATCATTGGTAGAAGTCGAGATCCTTTTGAGCACGACGTCGCCTTCTCTAAGCCCACGAGGTCGAACCTTCTTATCAAAAGCTTTCTTCATTCTCTGTTGATACAATTGGCCATGACACAAGGTCGTCATTATTTTCTCTTCAATCAAATTCAACTGATCATATCTGCTTTGCCACCATTCAGCCTCAGACAATTCAGCTTCCATCAAAACTCTCATAGAAGGGATCTCAACTTCCACCGGGAGCACAACTTCCATACCATAAACAAGAGAGAAAAGGGTTGCCCCTGTTGAAGTGCGGACGGATGTACGATACCCATGCAAAGCAAAAGGGAGCATCTCATGCCAATCTTTGTAAGTAACAACCATCTTTTGAACAATCTTCTTAATATTCTTATTAGTAGCTGCAACAACCCCATTCATCTTAGGCCTGTAAGGAGAAGAATTATGATGCTCAATCTTAAACTCATTACATAATTCCTTCATCATCTTGTTATTCAAATTCGACCCATTATCAGTGATAATCTTGCTCGAAACACCATACCGATAGATGATTTGGTTCTTGATAAACCGGACTACTACTTACTTGGTCACATTGGCATATGATGCCACTTCAACCCACTTGGTAAAATAGTCAATAGCCACCAATATGAAACGGTGTTCGTTCGACGCTTTAGGCTCAATCATTACAATAATATCAATGCCCCACATGGAGAAAGGCCATGGATAAGAGATAACATTGAGAGGAGTTGGGGGCACATGAATTTTGTCAGCATAAAACTGGCACTTATGGCACTTCTTCACAAATTTGCAACAGTCAGATTCCATTATCAGCCAATAGTAACCTGCCCTTAACATCTTCTTAGCCATTGCATGCCCATTGGCATGGGTACCAAAAGATCCTTTAGGAATTTCTTTCATCAACATGTCTGCTTCGTGTCTATCCACGCATCTGAGCAAGACTACATCATAATTTCTTTTATACAGCACATCATCATTCAAGAAGAAACTACCAACCAGTCTTCTCAAAGTCTTCTTATCTTTCTCGGATGCCCCAAGTGGGTACTCTTGATTTTGAAGAAAACATTTAATATCATATTACCATGGTATATCATCTACAGCCTCTTCAACCGTAAATACATGAGCTGGTCTATCAAGCCACATAACATCGATTTTGGGCACATCATTCCACCGATTCACCACAATTATAGAGGATATAGTGGCTAAAGCATCCGCCATGCGATTTGCTGCTCTGGGTACATCGTGAAACTCAACCTTATTGAAGAAAGTTAACAACCTTCTTGCATAATCTCGATAAGGAATCAAATCAGGTTGCCGTGTCTCCCATTCTCCTTTAATCTGATTAATCACCAGGGCTGAATCTCCGTATACATCAAGAATCTTGATTCTCAAATCAATGGCTTCTTCCAAGCTCATAATACACGCTTTATACTCAGCCGCGTTATTTGTTCAAGTGAACATCAGCCTTACAGTGAAAGGAATGTGAGAACCATGAGGAATAACAATTATTTCCCCAATACCATTGCCATATTCATTAACAGCTCCGTCAAAAATCAAACCCCAACGGGATCCAGGCTCAGGCCCTTCATCAGGTAATGGTTCTTCACAATCTTTAACCTTTAGATACATCACATCCTCATCAGGAAAATCAAACCTGATTGGTTGATAATCATCAATTGGCTGGTATGCCAAATGGTCAGCCAAAACACTTCCTTTTATCGCTTTTTGAGTTCGGTACTTGATATCATATTCTGACAACAACATTTGCCAACGAGCGATCCTCCCAGGTAAAGCAGGATTTTCAAAGATATACTTGATTGGATCCATTTTGGATATCAACCAAGTTGTATGATCCAACATATACTGGTGGAGGCGCTTGGCAGCCCAAGCTAAAGCATAACATGTCTTTTCAAGCATTATGTATCGAGACTCACAATCGGTGAACTTCTTACTCAAATAATAAATGGCAAACTCTTTTCGACCAAATTCATCGTGTTGACCTAGAACACAGCCCATAGACTCTTCCAGCATGGTCAAATACATGATCAAAGGACTTCCTTCCATAGGAGGAGACAAAATCCAAGGTTCAAGAAGATACTCTTTAATTCTTTCAAAACCTTTCTGACAATCCTCTGTCCAGACACAACCCTGATCTTTGCAAAGAAGCTTGAAAATTGGCGCACAAGTGGCAGTCATATTGGATATAAATCGGGAGATATAATTCAAATGTCCCAAGAATCCCCTTACTTGTTTTTCTGTTTTGGACACAGGCATTTCCTGAATAGCTTTAACTTTACCAGGATCAACTTCAATGCCTTTTTGGATGACAATAAAGCCCAACAATTTTCCAGAATGGACACCAAAAGTGCATTTATTAGGATTCAAACGGAGCTTAAACTTTCTCAAACGTTGAAACAACTTCAATAAGTATTCAATATGATCTTCTTCAGTCTACGACTTACAAATCATATCATCCACATAGACCTCAATTTCCTTATGCATCACATCATGGAACAAAGTAGTCATAGCTCTCTGGTACGTTGCACCAACATTTTTTAAACCGAAGGGCATCACTCTGTAACAGAATGTTCCCCAGGGTGTAATGAATGTTGTTTTTTCCATATCCTCGGGTGCCATCTTTACTTGATTATAATCGAAAAAGCCATCCATAAAAGAAAAGATACTGAATTTAGCAGTATTATCTGCCAACATGTCAATGTGTGGCAGTGGAAAATCGTCTTTTGGACTCGCTTTATTCAAATCTCTATAGACAACGCAGATTCGGACTTTTCTGTCTTTCTTTGGAACAGGCACAATATTGGCCACCCATTGAGGATATTCAGAAGTCACAAGAAACCCAGCATCAATCTACTTTTGAACCTCCTCTTTGATCTTCACAACCATGCCAGGATGAGTTCTCCTCAATTTCTGCTTCACAGGTGGACATTCAGGCTTCAATGGCAATCTATGCTCCACAATATCAGTATCAAGAACAGGCATGTCTTGATAGGACCAAGCAAACACGTCAACATATACTCTAAGAAGCTCCACAATCCTCTTCTTAACATCTGACTGAAGCAGTGCCCCAATCTTGACTTCTTTTATATCATCATCTGAACCCAAATTAACCAATTCTAATGGCTCTTCATGAGGCTGAATGGCTTTTTCCTCGTGCTCAAGCAACCGATAAATGTCATCTGGAATCTCTTCAATATCCTCTTCTTCAGCTCCAAACACAGGGAACTCAAAGTTGGGAGGGGGCATAGGGTCATTGTTTTCAATGAGTTTAACAAACAATCTGCACAATGATATATGTTTGATTTTAGAATATGAACAAGAAGTGCAAGTATTATGCACATAAAAGTGATTATCACCTTATTATTATTTTTCGTTTTTTATGTTACCATTTTTCAGAAATAAAGCAAAAAGGGGAAACATAATATGGATAAACAAAATAACATTTTATTGATGATGATAAAATTTGAAACAAAGCCCCCACAAATTCACTTTCACCTTGGGCAGAGTGAAAGGATTTTTAGAAAGAAACAAAAACAAATTACTTTGAAATATGAACAACAGTGGTAACATCAACAGCTATCCAATTTTAGCCGATATGTCCATGTGTCACGAAATTGGGAAGTTCTTCCTCTTCATCTTCTTCAATGTTGGCAGCAGTAGAGTGATCTTTGTTGATGAATCCGGCACTGTGAAAGGCCTCATTAATACGCTTAAATCTCTTCTGACTTTACCAGGCGTAAAGCCTAAGCCAGTTTTGCCCAGGTTATCAACCACATCAATGACCCGGCCCCAACCACATCATAACTCATTCTTCTTAACAACTTTCTCATCAACAGAAATAGCTTGGAACGGAGTCCCAACAGTCTCATCAGCATCAACATACGAAAAGGATGAAAGGTCACTCACCAGCATCGCTTGCTCACCTCCAACAATTACCAGCTTATCATTCTTAACAAATTTCAACTTCAGATGGAGAGTCGAAGTCACTGCCCCAACTTCATGAATCCAAGGTAGGCCAAGCAGACAACTATAAGCAGGACGAATATCCATTACTTGAAAAGTAATCTGGAAGAAGCACGGTCCTATTTTGATTGGAAGATCAACTTCTCCAATCACAGTCTTTCGAGATCTATCAAAAGCTTTAACAACAACTCCACTATACCTCATGGGAGGACCTTGGTAAGAAACCCTTGATAAAGTAGATTTTGGCAACACATTCAAAGAAGATCCAGTATCAACCAACACATTGGAAAGCGCATCTTCTTGGCAGTTCATGGAGATATGTAAAGCCAAATTGTGATTTCTCCCCTCCTCGGGTAACTCTTCATCACAAAAGCTCAAATTATTACACGCTGTGAGGTTGGCAACAATTCCATCAAACTGATTAACAGTCACATCATTCTCAACATATGCTTGTTCCGATACCTTCTGCAAAGATTTCCTATGAACTTCAGAATTCATCAGGAAGGACAACACTGAAATCTTGGACGGGGTATGCAAGAGTTGATCTACAACACTGTACTCACTCTTCTTGATTAATTTCAAAACTTCATCCTCATAAGCCTTCAAACCACTGGACTGACTAGAAGCATCGACATTACTCTCATCTTGATGTTGTTTGCCAGCAACAACATTCTCCACAATCTTTGGAGGCTCAGTAGCAAAGACTCCATCACCCCGGGCCACTCTACTAACATAAGCGATGCTTACCATAAAATACAAAGAAGGAATGGGAACTTCCTTACCATCTTCTACCATGGTAGCATTGTACTTATACGGAACAACCTTGTCAGATTCATAGGGTACCGGACCGGGCAACCGAATAACCAAAGGCGTAACAGTTGTCTTCCGACTATCATAAGAGATAACAACTCTTTCAGGAATATTAAAGCGTGGTGCAATAACATTCACCTCATTCTAATATTCATATCTTTTAGCAGTGACCTCAATCAAATTCTCATCCATCAGCCTTTGAATATCCCTCTTCACTATCACACAACCACGCGGATTCACGGAACAGATGCAACAAGCTGCATAGTCATGATTAATATCATGGTATTCACTCAAAATTGCATGCATTTCCACAAGAGATCTTTGGATCCAACGGATATCAATGATTTTGAATGTACCAGGACAACATAAACCATATTGACAGACGCCTTGCCATGATTAGGCAGCGGATTCGACTGGACATTAAGGATGGAATCTTCGAAAGACAAAATACCACTCCTAGCCAACCTTTGAACTTTCATCTTCAATGGATAACAGTTCTCAGTATCATGTCCAGCTCCTCCCTGATGGAAAGCGCAATGAGCTCCGGGCTTATACCACCATGGAAAATCTTTTGGAACAGCAGGTGGTGCACAAGTCTGAACAAGATTCTTCTGAATTAAGCAAGGAAGTAAATCTGTATATGCCATCGGAATCGGATCAAAATCTTTCTGAAAACGGCCCCGCTGATTGTTCTGTTGATTAGAACGTTGTTACTGCACAGGAGCTGCATGAACAACAGGAGCTGAACTGATAACAGGAGTAACAGATGCAACATGTTGCTGACACTGATTATTCTTACTGTAACTCTTTTTGCGTCCTCCATGGGAAATAGCATGGGTCTCACCCTCTTTCTTCTTGGCAAATCCTCGACCATACTTCTTGGAATTACCAACAGAATTACCATCTTCTGACAAGCTCCCCTCACGGATACCCTCTTCCAATCTCATCCCCATATTAACCATCTCAGTGAAATCACTTGGGGCACTAGCAATCATACGCTCATGATAGAAAGGACTCAGAGTTTTCAGAAAAATCATGGTCATCTCCTTTTCTTCCAAAGGAGGGTTGATCTGAGCAGCAATCTCGCGCCACCTCCACGCGTATTCTTTGAATGTATCCTTATCTTTCTGAGCCATTGCCCGAAGCTGGTCACGATCAGGAGCCATATCCACATTATACTTATACTGTTTCACAAAAGCCTCACCCAAATCCTCGAAAGTGCGAACTCGAGGACTGTCGAGCCCCATATACCATTTCAAGGCTGCACCAGACAAACTATCTTGAAAGTAGTGAATGAGAAGCTGATCATTATCCTTCTGAGCCGACATCTTATGAGCATACATAGTCAAATGACTCATCGAACAAGAGTTACCCTTATACTTTTCAAAGTCTGGAACTTTGAAATTATGCAGGATCTTCACATTAGGAACCAAGAATAACTCATGAGCATTCTTTCCAAATAGTTTTTTACCTCTCAAAGCTTTGATCTATTTCTGCATTTCAGCAAACTGGTCCTGAATCTCTTCCATTCTATCAAAAGCATTGGCATTTTCACTTGGAGCAGTATGGAATATCTGTTCTTCACCAAAAGGAATAATATGAACCACAGGCGGTGGTACAGTCATCACAGGTTGAACAATAGAAGCAAATAGAACTTCAGGAGGTGGTGGTGGTTGATAACCCTCAGGAACAAAGTTATAAGGCATACCCCAGGGGAAACCAGGAGGCATGGAGTCCTGAAGAACACTAGCAGGCGCCACAGAGATGGGCGTGGAGACAATCTAAGAAATGATTATCCTTTGCACAGGAGTTGAAAGCGGAGGAGGAGGGGGTAGTGGCTGATTTTGAGCATCCACCAGAGCTTCCATCATAGAAGTGAGTCTTTCCAAACCATCTTTCAGAGTTGATACTTCTTCACGAAGCTCACGGTTCTCTTGTTGCAACTGATCCATCTTTTTCTTTAGATTAGCTCGAGTATTACACCGGTGCGACAACTTGGCTGAATGAAGACCAAGGGAAACATAAGACACCTGGAAAAGGCAAGAAACAATGCAGAATGATTCTTGAAGTGCAAGATGCAAATGCAAAGTTTCAAGGAAATATAAGGCATATTGCAAACATTGTTATTTGAAATACCAAAATCTCATTCATTAATGATGGAAATGATTACATCTTGGAAGTACAGATTCAAGAATCCTAAAACAATAGAGAATAAAGAAACCTAGATCTCTAGAGAATCCTATGAAAAGATGTCCCAGCGCTATCTTCCAGCTTCTTGATGTGGGCCTGTATCTGAGTCTTCTCAATCAACAACTGATCCACGATCAACTTCCAAGGAGATTCTGAACTCTTTGGAATATCGGAAACTGGTTGAATGGGAGAGGAAAATAAATCCTCTTACGCCTTTCTCTTCTTATTGGCAACTTCATCTTCATTCTTCTTCCTGAAGTGCTCTTGAAGTCTTGCATTCTCTAACTCGACAATCTGATACTTGTTCTTCCAAGCATATCTCTCTTGTTGCATCGGCCAAAGTGATCTAAAGCTTCTCTATGTCTTCCATAAAGTAGACAATAGGCTTCTTATCAATTAGAGATAAAGGCTCCTAACGCGCATAAGGCATCTTCAAAGTAATAGCTCTATTTTTAACCCACTGGAGGTAAGGTTCCGAAGAGACACAATTCGGATTCCCCAAACTTTCCTTTCTTTTTCTACATATGCTGCACCAAGCCTCCATAATTTCTCTCTTGAGAGCAACCTGAGATTCTTCTTCTTTGAAAAAGAGACCAGCCAAATTAATGTTCTTCGGTACCTCCCGCAAAGGATATCCCAATTGACGACGAGCCAACACGGGATTGTAGCTGATTCCTCCCTTTGTACCAAGAAGAGGTACATTCGGAAAATCACCACAACTATCAATAATCATCGCTCTAGAAGGAACACGGCTACACCAATCAATATCAGAATGAGTGAGAGACATAATTTTCCGCGACCAATATAAACCATCCTGGAGATTCCAGAAAGCTGCAGACTTCGGCAAGTGAGAAATAAACCACTTGTAAAGTAAAGGTGCACAACAGATAATCATCCCTTCACCATGGAAATTCCTGAGGTGAATAGAATGGTAAGCATCGGTAAGCAATGTGGGAATTGGATTCCTAATCAAGAAGAGCAGAATAACGTTGATGTCGACAAAGTTCTCAACATTCGAGAAGAGGAACAATCCATAAATAAGCAAGGCAAGAATAACCTCAAAAGCAACTGTGTTCTTTACACTAGCAAAGTGATGAGCTCTATCCATCAAGAACTTAGCGGGTAACCCAAGAATCTTTCCTTTGGTACCCTTGCGAGCCTTAATCTCAGAAACCTTCAAGTGAGTAGCCTTTTGTAGCACGAGTTTTATGTGTAGTTGCAAAGCACTATCGCTTTTGGGTACTACAACTCGATTCATTTTTTATCCTATTGAAGCTGATGAAAGAAGGGAAATAGATGTCTCTAAGTAACCCTGCTTGAAAACTGAGTTTAAACAGATAACTATTGGTTTACAGATGCTAGAAAGATTTTGGGTCTCTCTTAGGTTATGTTGTTAAGAACACAGGGTCTAAACTATTGGAAGGATGTTAGAATTGATGCTTTTCGATTGATGTATGAAGGTGTGGGATTTTGGGTTTTTGATTAGTATGCTCGCTAAGATTTTTCTTTCAATCTTATGCCTACGTATTCCCGTTTACCGAAACAGGGAAATTATAGCGATCATAGTTCCTCCTATTCTATTGGAGGAAAAAGGTGTTTTGGTGTCTTGTTCAAAGCCCAAGACGTGAAGCTAAAAGGTGGTTTGTATCTTGTTCAAAGCCTAAGATGGGAAGCTGAAGAGTCTATTTGTATCTTGTTCGAAGCCCAAGATGTGAAGCTAAAAGGGTTTTGACTTTAGAGAGATTTGTCATCTCTAAAAGGGGATATTTGGTCTGTTTGTCACAACTGATGGGTGACTGATTATAAAGGAGAATTACTTTAACTGGGATATGTGAATCTAGCAATGCCATAATTTCCTTTATAGGGGATTTTTAACTCAGCTTAGAGTAATGCCATCTTTCCTTAGGAATTTCTCATGCTAAAAGAGGGAAAGTGGCGTGGATGTAAATAATCCAAAGGCTTGCCCCTTACAGCAATTAGATGAAGAAAAATAAGTTGTTGATGTTTGTATGCTGTGAGCAAGGCACAACTTTGATGCTAAAAGGTTGATTGGCTCAACCGGGGTTTTCCTTATACGAAGCCTAAGAGAAGGCTATTGACCCAACAAGAGGGTGTTTTTATGTGTCTTGTACGAAGCCCAAGACGGAGGCTAAAAGGTTTTTGACCCAACAAGAGGGTCTTTTATACTCAACAAGAGAGTGTTTTGTATCTCGTACGAAGCCCGAGATGGAGGCTGAAAGGTTTTTGACCCAACAAGAGGGTCTTTTATACTCAACAAGAGAGTGTTTTGTATCTTGTACGAAGCCCGAGATGGAGGCTAAAATGTTTTTGACCCAACAAGAGGGTCTTTTATACTCAACATGAGAGTGCTAACAAGTAACTGACACAACAAGGGAGTTATTTTGTATCTCGTACAAAGCCCAAGATGGAGGCTAAAAGGGGATTAACTCAACAAGAGAATCCTTTATACTCAACTAGAGAGTGTTTTGGGTATCTCGTACGAAGCCCGAGATGGAGGCTATTGGGAGATTGACTCAACAAGAGAGTATTTTATACTCAACAAGAGAGTGATTTGATGTCTCGTACGAAGCCCGAGATAGAGGCTAAAAGGGTTGGACTCAACAAGAGAGTCTTTTATACTCAACAAGAGAGTTCTTTTGTATCTCGTACAAAGCCCGAGATGAAGGCTAAAGGTGGTTGACTCAACAAGAGAGTCTTTTATACTCAACAAGAGAGTGTGAAAAGGTTAGCTCCGCTGGGGAAAATCATTGTACAAAGCCCAAGAGGAGGCTATTGGTGCCGGTAACTGTTTCAGTTGAGTGACAGGTCCAGTATGTTGGTCAGAAGAGAAAATCAGTTCATATATGGGTAATGTTGTACTCATAGATTGATCAGAGGATCAGGGTTATCTCCTGTTCTTTTAAGGAAATGGGAATCCGAAGGGTTTTGAGACTGTTCAAGTCTACGGTTGTGTTTCCTATTTTTTAAAAGGGACTTGAGACTATCTTTGAGACTCAAGGGGTTTTTTAGACTGTCCAAGTCTAGAGTTTCATCTTTTGTACAATTCCCAAGAGGAGGCATGGGCATTAAGGGATGAGTATCAACCCTCAAACGGTCGGAGTTTTGACGTTGGAAAGGCTGCTCTAACAAAGGATGATTAAGTTATGTCTTATACCTTTAAAAGGTCGTCAGGGTCCTTGTATTAGGCCCAAGAGAAGGCATAAGAACTTCTAAGAAGCCGAAGGGTCCTTGTACAACGCCCAAGAGGAGGCGGGGATGGTTTTAAGAAGCCTGTGGGTCCCTAAACCCTGAGAAGTTCAAGACATTCCATTCATAGAGAATAGATCAAGCCAGGAAAGTTTGAGAAATTGGAAGAAACTCAAGAGATGCCATTCACGGAGAAAAGATCATCTCTGGGGAGTAGTGTCTCTTTGACAATTTCTAAGGGTGCTTTTAAGAAGCCTGTGGGTCCCCAAACCCCGAGAAGTTCAAGACAAGCCATTCACAGAGAATAGATCAAGCCAGGAAAGTTCAAGAATTTGGAAGAAACTCAAGAGATGCCACTCATGGAGAAAAGATCATCTCTGGGGAGTAGAGTCTCTTTGACAACTTCTAAGGGTGACAGTCTGAGAAAGGGTTCACCGAGAATGCTGTCTTTCACGTCTCCATATTGTTTAACCCAAAGAGGAGGGAAGACTGTGTCTGGTAATCCTATGGGGATCTAGTTTTGACTGTATTTAAGAGCGACCAACGGGGCTTTACCTAGTGCTAGACGTAGTTGTCGGGGAGAACTTTAAGTAACTATACTAGTATTACACAGGTGATATTTGACAAGTATATAAAAGTTTGTGAAAAAAGACTTACAGTGAGCAGCCCCACAATAAAGTTATATATATATATGAAAGCGGATAAAGAAAGTGGGTAAACCCTTACTCGGTTGTAGAGCTTCCATGCTGTTTTGTTTGTTTGTTCAACAAAGAAAGCTTTGATAACAATATTATATTCAAAATCAAAGGAGAAAGTGCTTTGAAAAGATTGTTTGGGGCTTACAGCTCAAGGAGAGGCCCAAGGTTTTATCAGTGATTGCACTGTTGTTTTGAATTTGTACAGGGACTTATACAAGTGACTGAGGCCCAAAAAGGTTTTCTGTATAAGGGGATGGGTCTTACACTCTCTCAAGAGGCCCAAAATTTTTTTTTATACAAGTGGTGGGGCTTACAGCTCAAGGAGAGGCCCAGATGATTTTATTTGAAAACGACGATCAAGCTGTTGCTTTAGAATGTACAGAGGGACTTATACAATAAGTGAGGCCCAAAAATGGTTTATGTACAAAGGGTTGGGACTTACACTCTATTAGAGGCCCAAAGAGTTTTGAATCGGTCTTATAGCTCGAGGAGAGGCCCAAAATATTTGTTTTAAACGGGCTATCGCGACGAGATTTTCTTTTAACGCAGAGGGACTTATACAATATCTGAGGTCCAAAATTGTTGTGGTTAAAAGGGGATTGGGTCTTACACTCTATTAGAGGCCCAAAGGTTTATTTTTGTACAAGTGGTGGGGCTTACAGCTCAAGGAGAGGCCCATGAGTGTTTGAAAATGATTTGTTTGAGTGAAAATCAAGGAAACCCTAAATTAGTTTTCTTTTAAAAGGAAATATCTAAAGAAAATCAAATAAAAATGATAAAAATACCAAATAAGTTTGAATAAACCACTTGTGATTTTTGTTTAGGGTTTGAAAAATGAGGTTTTTATCACAAGATAAATTAAAACTCATTTAGTTTTGATTTTCATAGTAAATATTCAATTTTAAATGCTTAAAAACAATTAAAAAGAAATTTATTCACAAAAATACTAATTATATTAAATAACTAATATAAATTTAATTTTTTTGCAGAATAAAATATTTCAACATTTTTGTGATTTTTTGCAAAAAGAACCAATAAAAAATAATTAAAATTGAGGAAGTTATTAATTTTTCAACTCATTAACAAAATAATATGAAAAATAAGAAAATAGGAAAAATTGGTAAAAAAGAGGTCTGGGGCGAGGGGGATTCGAACCCCAGACCTCTCGCTTGCCAATACACACAAACCAGCTGATCAACCACTGGGGCGCAATGCCAATTCATTAATAACATGGCAAGGGAAAAATATAAGGCAAACTTGGTTAGTTTCTCAAGTATGGCGCCATGGCCATCTTCAACCTCAAGCTCAGATGTGTGAAGCCCTCTAACTCACTCATTTCTCAACCATTTGACATGATTCAAATACCATACTCATCTGTTTTTTGAGGGGAAACACTCAACATATGATGGCAAGCAATTGGCAAAAATATCATGCGAGAAAATATGCATGGATCATGAAGACGAAGTTTTGAGGCTTACCTTGAAGCAAGCTGAAATGGAACTCTGCACAAATGGTGTTCCATAAGTGGTTTGATGATCCCTACAGCTTCAATGGATGTTTGGAGTGTGTTGCAAGCTTTGGAACACTTTGAAAACCTTTGGATCAAGTTGGAGGACTCCAGCTGCATAATTGAGGCATAATGGCTCGGTTGAAGAGTGATTTTGAGCTAGAGGTGTTACAGTTGGTGTTTAAGTGTTTGGACACCTCAAATACATCATATGTGATGTGTTTGAGCAATTGGAATGGATTGCTTAAGGCTGCAACTCAAAACCCGATGGTGGTTGCTCAAAAACAAAGAAAATTTCCACTTAAGAGAGATTGAGAGAAAGCAGTGCTGTAAATTTCTTTGGTGTGATTTGAATGATCAATTGGAACCTCTATTTATAGGTGATCAATTCTTGTCTTGGAGGAATAGTGAATGTCTGTTGGATCAGATCACATTCAAAGGCTTTGGCTTGGTGGCATTTCTTCTCATGCAAGGCAGCCTAGCCCCTCGCAAGAGTAGGGCTATGTCTTGACCAAATTCACATTCTTCAGATGTTTTTATTGTTAATTAATCAGAGAACTTGACTGAGTAGAGTGGCTTTGTTGAAAGTGCCCTATTTCACATAAATACCTTTGAATTCATGGCATAATGTGCCAAAATGCATTAATCTCAAGTTGGAAGATTCCTTAGCTTTTTGACTAGCTTTAACAGTTGGATCAGTTGGATTGGGATCAGATTGGATGACTGTGACATAGAGATCCTTGGTCTTGAATCAAAAATCATGTAAAGCAAGCAAAAGTGCAAACTGATTTTTCCAAAACGGCTGCAGCAACATGGCTTTGGGCATGGATTTCTCTTGGCTCAAGTTGAATCAATTCATGCTGATAAGCTCTTTGAACTCTTTGCAACATATGCAACAACATTGATGTTTACCATTGGACTTGATTCAGCTTGCAACTATGTGAAAAAATCTCACAAGTTTTGGTGTTTTCAACAAAATCGGTCATGGACAGAATTTTGTCTAAGTGTTGGAAAAGTGGTACCTTCATGTTTTTAGTCATTTTGACCCAATCATAACTCAGAATCCACAATGAATTGGAGTGAGGTGTAGTTGAAGTTTTTGTAGAGGGTAATGAAAGCTACAAATCCAGCTTTGAATGGGGAAAAGTGGCCTTGTGGTTTCGGAGTTATGATCCTCCAAAGTTGGTACCCTAGCCACTTTGTTCCATAACTTAGAAAAATTTCTAAGTTTTTATGGTTACCCCTTTTACAAGTTATCCCACTTTTCTTGATTTTTCTTGATGAATGATGATTCCAATCATACATTAACATCATTTTAGGGTTAAAAAAACCAAATTTGTGAAAATTCTCAAAAAGTCAAAGTTTGACTTTTGTGCACAGTTGACTTTTTGTCAGATGAATTCCAAATTGTGCGATCCTCTATGAAATCAAGTCCTTGACCTAAATCAAACTTGATGGATTGATTTCATAGGTATTATAGGGTGTATTTAATCATGTCCTAGGGTTTGGGAGCATGTCCTGGTCAAAAGTCAAAGATGCAGTTGACTTTTCTCGCAAAACCCTAATTGTGGTTCAGATGAAATTGAAACTTGTTGCTCAAGCTTCTTGGATCAATCCATTGTTGAAAATGGATGAATGTGGTTTATTAGAGACCCCCAAATCCTCCTTTGAGGTCTTGGCTCATGTTTTGTCCCAAAATTCAACTTAGGGGTGAATTAGGTCGAGAAACCCAAATTCCTGATTTTTTATGAATGCATCCCCTGAGGTCAAAATTGACTTGATGATTGGGTCCATGATGTCCCTTGGAGCATCATAGGTTATGCTTTGAAGCATTAGCTCATGCCCATAGGAAAGTTTCCATCTGGAGGCCCTGGTCGACCAAAACCCTAATTTGGTGACACTGGCGATCTTGAGGCTTGATCCACTGGGACTGTTGCAGCCTTGTGCTTAATCCTTGAGGTGGGAGTCCTCTTGATCCTATGGGGATGTTTGAGAGGCTTAGTCAAGTTGAAGATCATGTCATTCCTTGATTGATCCTTTGTCTAAAGCTCATAGAGGGCTTGAAACCCTAATTCTGATTGTAGTGAAGGCTCACCCATCTTTGGGGAGACTAATGAGGCATGATGGTCCATCCATATTGTGATGATGATTTGCACAATGATGCGAAATCTTAGTGGTAAAAATTTGGGGTATGACAGATGCCCCTATTTAATCTTCTTGGACCCGAAGGTGTGAATGGCGAAGGTATTCGGGCATTCGGGGTGCAAGAGGATTAAATATCAGAATACCTGAAATTTTGATGGTGGTCATGAATGGCAGTTTGCGCATCCTTCCTCTTTTTCTAAGCAATGATGCTTAGAAAAGGTAAACTTCCCCTCGATCCTGGTTTCCTACCTAGGAACTAGTCTCAGTTTCTAATATAAACTTCCCCTCGATCCTGGTTTCCTACCAAGGAACTGGTATAAGTTTCTTCCCCTCGATCCTGGTTTCCTACCAAGGAACTGGTCTAAGTTTCTGAAATGAACTTCCCCCCGATCCTGGTTTCCTACCAAGAAACTAGTCTCAGTTTCTGAAATAAACTTCCCCTCGATTCTGGTTTCTTTTGTCAATAAACTTCTTGACTAGGGACGCTATGTGTAGCGGTTTTCCTTAAACTTCTCGCAATTTTCTTGGGGAGATGCCATTTGACGGAAAAAGTTTTGATGTCAGACTTGCTGGGGAAACCCATTCGTCTGAGTTGCAGAGGTGTACCAACTTCTCCGGTGGAGATACCATTCGTTGACTCTACTGGGGAAAGCCGATCTCTTGAGGGACTACTGTCGCTTGGGGATATTACATCATACTTTTCCCGAGATCTTCTCGGAGAAATGCCATGTGGTGTATTCCAATTTTGAGGTGCTGATGACCTTTTTTGTCAGCGAATTTTTCGAAGGAGAACCGCTGTATTGCCGAATCCCTGTTTAAGAGCTTCCTCTGGGGATTTTCCTTAATCAGGGAAAGCAAAGATATCATCTTCAATGGTGAAGAGCGACGTTTGTCGAAAGCTCTCCGGCTTTTCAGAGGTTCAAGTTATCAAAGTGGTCAAAGAACCACCTTCAATCCAGAAATAAACTGGAGGAGAGGTTGTTCAGAGACGACGTTTCCTGAGAAGGAATGAACCGACAACTCGATTATGAAGACTTTTATCACTAGGGGATAAGACCGACTAGAGTGATAGTGATGCAATATGAATATGAATGCAAATCAATAATGCATGATGTATGTATGTTTATGCTGACAAAACTGACGCGACATACAAACTAGTGGATGAACATGACTGGATACTCGACCACTGCAGGGGATAAAAAGTATCGCTGGTTCAAGATAGCAATTCTGCCTTGCTTAGGGGAAGTAGTCCTCACGGGGAGCTACGTTGGTCGGGCTTAGGAGATAAGAACTCTGCCGGAGATGTCAAATGGAGTATTCGCATCTGACATAACTGATCATTCGTTCAGGCGCACTGGTTTAAAAGGAGTACTTTAATTCTGCACTTTGAAGCTTGCTTACTTCTGGAGAAGCGATTGATGTTCTTTCGATATTCAACAGTCAAAATAATTTGCCATCTTTAATAAAAGCAGAAAAAACTTTACAAGTAAATTCATTTTTGTTTCGTTTCAAGAATCGTTAATCATGTTAAAAACGTCATTCTATAAAGCTACAAGAAATAAGAATTGCAAACAAAAGCACAAGGGCTCAAATTTTATTAATAGGATGGAAATCAGCCAAACGCGTGATACCATTGAGTATTTACCATGTTTGAAAATGGTAATTTAAGGGAAAAGGGCTACATTGAAACATAACGACCACTATCCTTCTACCAATTTTGAATTCTGGACATCCTGAGCTTCCGTCGAAGATGACCTTGATTGGAGTTTTTCTTCCGATGGATGGCATTACTACTGAGGAGTTGAACTGATCAGATGTAGTTACTTGCCATTATCCCTAACTTTTGCCTGGATTGTACTTTGAGATTTCCAACCCACCAGATGATTTTTTATCATGTCTCTAACTTTTTCCTGGACCGCCCTCTCGGGTTTTTAATCGACCGAGACATTTTTTTTTATTTTTTAGTTTAGGCAAAGTATTTCTTGACTACATCAACATTTGTGGGGTAGGCAAATTCCTCTCCGTCCATGGATGCAAGTCTCAAGGCACCGCATGAGAAAGCTTTCTTGACCACATACGGGCCGTCATAATTCGGAGTCCATTTTCCCCAAGAATCAGCGAGAAATGATTGTATCTTTTTTACCACAAGGTCTCTTTTTTGAAGACGCGAGGTCACACCTTTTTGTCGAACGCCTTCTTCATTCTTTGCTAATACAACTGACTGTGGTATAATGCCGTTATTCGCTTCTCTTCGATCAGGTTCAGTTCGTCGTGTCGGCTTTGACACCATTCAGCTTCTGTAAGCTTAGCCTCCATCAATACCCGGATCGATGGGATCTCTACTTCGATGGGGAGCACTGCCTCCATGCCATATACTAGAGAGAAAGGGGTTGCCCTTGTTGAAGTGCGGACAGATGTACGATAACCGTGAAGAGCAAAGGGCAGCATCTCGTGCCAATCTTTGTAGGTTACAACCATTTTTTGAACAATCTTCTTGATGTTCTTGTTAGCCGCTTCTACCTCTCCGTTCATCTTGGGTCTGTAGGGAGATGAGTTATAGTGTTCGATTTTGAACTCAACGCATAACTCTTTCATCATCTTATTGTTCAAGTTAGATCCATTATCTGTAATGATCTGGCTCGGAACACCATAACGGCAGGTGATATAGTTTTTGATAAATTGGACCACCACCTGTCAGGTTACATTGGCGTATGACGCTGCTTCGACCCACTTGGTGAAGTAATCAATGGCTACCAGGATGAACTGATGTCCATTCGAAGCCTTAGGCTCAATCATGTCGATCATGTCGATTCCCCATATGGAAAAATGCCATGGGGAAGAAAGAACTTTGAGATGCGTTGGCAGTATATGGATTTTGTCTGAGTAAATCTGACACTTGTGACACCTCCTCGTATACTTGTAGCAGTCGGATTCCATGGTCAACCAGTAGTAGCCGGCTCTCAGAATTTTTCTCACCATTGTGTGTCCGTTGGCATGAGTGCCAAAGGATCCTTCGTGAATTTCTTTTATCAGCATGTCTACTTCTGGTCTGTCTACACATCGGAGCAAGACCATGTCAAAGTTCCTCTTATAGAGTGTATCACCGCTCAGGAAGAAACTTCCTGCCTGTCTTATGAGGGATTTTCTGTCTTTTCTTAGTGCCCAGGTGGGTACTCTTGTTTCTGAAGGAAGCATTTGATATCATGATACCAAGGTTTGTCGTCTATGACTGCTTCAATCGTGAAGATGTAAGCTGGCCGTTCAAGGCGCATTATGTCGATCTTAGGTAGGTCATTCCATTGACCTACACTAATCATGGAAGAGAGAGTGGCTAATGCATCAGCCATGTGATTCTCATCATGAGGGATGTGATGAAACTCGATTCTGTTGAAGAATGGTAACAACCTTCTCGCATAGTCTTTGTAAGAAATCAATCCGGATTGGTATATGTTCCAATCTCCTTTGATCTGATTGATAACCAGGGCTGAGTCGCCATAAACATCCAATTTTTTGATTCTCAAATCGATCGCTTCATCGAGACCCATGATACAAGCTTCGTATTCGGCCTCATTGTTTGTACACTTGAATGTCAGTCGGGCTGTGAAAGGAAAGTGGGTACCCTAAGGTGTTATGATGATTGCCCCATTTCCGTTTCCGTAATGATTTACAGCTCCGTCGAAAATTAGTCCCCATTGGGAACCTGGTTCTGGCCCTTCACTGGGTAGCAGTTCATCGCAGTCTTTCATTTTCAAGTACATGACATCTTCGTCTGGGATGTCAAACCCGACTGATTCTTGATCTTCAATCGGTTGATGAGCCAAATGATCGGCTAAAACACTTCCCTTAACGACTTTTTGAGTGTGTTACTCAATGTCATATTCTGATAACAACATCTGCCAACGGGAAATTCTTCCCATGAGAGCAGGTTTTTCGAAAACATACTTGATTGGATCCTATTCGGAGATTAACCTAGTAGTGTGACGAATCATGTACTGGCGAAGATGTTTGGCTGCCCAAGCCAGAGCGCAGCAAGTGTTCTCAAGCATAGTGTACCGAGTCTCGCAGTCAGAGAATTTCTTCCTCAAATAGTAGATGGCAGACTCTTTCCATTTCGTTTCATCTTGTTGGCCAAGTACACAACCCATGGAGTTCTCTAGGACTGTGAGGTATATGATTAGTGGTCTTTCTTCCACTGGAGGTGATAAAATCGGTGGATTCAACAGGTATTCCTTAATACTGTCGAAGGCGGTTTGGCAATCTTCTGTCCAAACGCATTCCTGATTCTTTTTGAGTAATTTGAAAATCGGCGAACATGTGGCGGTCATGAGGAATATGAATATGGAGATGTAGTTCAAACGTCGCATGAAACCTCTGACTTGTTTTTCAGCTTTTGGAGAAGGCATTTCTTGAATGGCCTTTGTTGCACCCCAAAATTTGCCCTCCTTATTTTTGCTAACTGGCTTATGTTTCTTTCATTATCATGTATGCATATCATTAGCATGGGGTCAGGGTGCCTGAGGCAATCCAGGAAGGTCATATCTGGTCCATCACATCATCAAGGGTTCACAGGTGGCAAGGGATCTCAAGTGGATTACTCCCTCCTAACCAGTGCATGAATTAGGGTTTTGAGATCCTTGGGTTTATTGCTCCAATGGGGAAGCTCTTTGGGTTTTTATCATTAACAAATGGCATATCTTATCTTTGTTGGAGAGGATACACATCATATTCAGAGGAATTTGAATTTGGAGACTGTGCTATTTCCTCCTAGACTGAGGGTACCAAAACCAGGGTTTGCTATAAAGTCAGTTTATTTCTGATTTTTTGGGCAAGACTTGATTCCATGGTATTCCTTGGGTCCCTGAGTATCTAGGAGTGGAAGATTGTCCATCAGTTTGATTAAGGAGAAGTTCAATTGGCCAATGGATTGAAAATCAGTTAACTTGGTCAGAAAGTCAACTGTGGTCAACACAAAGTCAAACCTCAAGATTTTTGGTCAACATCAAGATCATGGGGTGAAATTCATCATTTGATCAAGGGTTGATCATGATTCATCAAGGAAACCTCATAATCATCAAGAATCAGGAGTTACTAAATTAGGGTTTTTGTAGGAAAAGTCAACTGTACTTTGACCAGGCCTAACTTCCACATACTTCATCAAAAATTCCTCAACCAGAGCCCATCTTGAAGGAAATTTAATTCCCTACAACTTTGTGTCTCACAAGCCAAGTCCAGAAATGCTTCATTTGGGAGGTATCAACCAAGACATTATAGGTCATTTTGAAAGTCAACAAAAGTCAACCTTTTTCAAAAGCTCATAACTTGAACATGGAAGATCAAATTGACATGGGACCAAAAGGGTTGGTTAGAGGACATCTTGAGGTTTCTAAAAAGTATTAATTTACATTGAGGAGCTAAAAATTGAAGAAGTTATGCTTAGTCAAAGTTGGGCAATTTTGAGGAGGTGCACAAAGCAAACTATGCCTAAAATCCAAATTTTGACAAATGGGCCATAAGTTTCTTAAACCAAACATAAACATAAAGCCATGCACGACCCAAAGAGCATATATTTGGTTTTTCCTCATTTTATTTTATTTTTATTGGATTTATTTAGTTAAAATTCAATAATAAATGAAATAATTCAAAAATAATTAAACTTGGAATTACCCAAGCCCAAGTCATGGTCAGAAGAAAACCCTAGTCTTTATAAGCCAATTCATGCTAGGGTTGAAGGGCATGCACGTGAAGTTAGAGGAGATCTCAAGAAAAACCAAAAGGAGGATTCTTCATCAAAGCTCACGATTCAGGAGGTCTCATCACAAAATTCTTCCACAAACGCAACCCTAGGGATCTCTGGGACGAAAACCAACCGTCGCTTGGAGCTAAAAGCAGGAACAAAGGTCGTGCCATCTCAGGTATATCGTTTTTTTCGTGGTCACCAAACCTCTCTTTTTGATATGTATAATGATGTGGTATGCCTGCTGACCATCATGCTATGTTTGGTTTTGGTTTTGGACGCGTAAATTGCTTGAACCGTCGATTTGAATTTTTTGGCACATTTATGTTTCTCTTCGGTTTGATTTATATGTTGATCATTTGACGATTTGGGTTGTACATCTGGGATCCTCGTGGAATTCTGGACAAAATGATGTCCTCTTTTGCATTTTCTGGAGTTTTTTTTTGAGCAGGTGGCCGGAGTCTCGCCGGAGAAGACGATCGGAATCTTCTCCGGCCGGCAGCTACAGTAAACCCTAGCCCCATCCCAAGTTTCAATCTGGACCGTTGATGCGAGTTGGATCCAACGGCTACGTTATTTCCTGAGTCAATGTATTGGGTGTGGTGCGTTGACTTAGGTTTACCATGCGCGCGCTCTCATGAACCACGTGATCAATTGACTTTTCCTGATTTTCCTTAAAAGACTCATCCAAAGGCTAGGATTGAGTTAACCTTGGACCAAACCCACACGTGCACCCCTCCGTTTTTATTTTTATTTTTCTGATACATATGGGCGGGTCGTGCTATTCGCACCCCCCATTCTCCTGGCCCAATTCAACTTCCAACACGTTTTTCTACTATCTGCACCCCTGCCCATTTCATTTCTTTTTATTTTATTTTAATTTTACATTTTCATATTTTTACTTTAAAAAAATACCTAAGTGCATTTAAAAATTACCAAAAAAATTCATGCATCATCTTTATTAATTCATAAAATTTTTACAAATTTTTTATTTTATTTTTATTTTATTCTTATCATTTAATTTAATTATCTAATTGGATTCCTTTTAATTACACATCTCATGCATACATAAATTTATTTATTTTCATTCTCCTCACCTGTAAAACATTTTTCACTCGTTCTTTTTGCATTCATTCACTAACATACTAAAGTGCTTAAAAATATTTTTCTTGCATTTTTAAATATTTTTCATGTGGCATTTAGGTCCTTCTCCTTGGCATAGTTGAAACCTATCCCTTACTTGAATTTGTATGACTATTTGAATGGCTAACATTTTGGATTTTTGCAGGGACTTTTTATATGTTGTTTGCCTCTAGTTGAGGATCCGTTAGGATTAATTTGAGAATTTTAGGAATCATTTTTCTAATTATTGGAGTTATTTTCACTTGAGATGTTCTTGCAGGCGCATCTTTGACCTTATGTGGTTACCTTGTTTGAAAGGCACTTGTGCCATTTATTTTGGGGCTGTTCTTTGTTTCTTTGATTCATGTTTGGATTATTATTATCATTGTTTGCCGTTGTTTGATTTTCATTCACCTCATTGCTCTTATTCACATCTGTTTCTCACTAACCTTTTATGCAGGATCAAGGTAAGTTCCTTAAGAGTATGGATAGGTATCCATGGTTACCCTTACTTTTTTCCTTCCCTCATTTTCTTCCTCTAGGATTTAGGTTGCCTTCAAACCTCACTAACCGTAGGTCACCCATGCATGATAACTTTAGGATTCTTAGTCCCCCTTTAGAGTTACCCTTGTGTCTTCTCTCTTCTCACCTCAAAATTTCTTTAAAACACTTAATAATAATAAGGTGTATTGCGCACGAGCCTTAAGTATGGGGAATGAGAAATGAGGGGCTTCCTCTCATATTTCTAGAGTGCTTAGCGAGCGTCCTGTCTTGGGACGATGCGTTAAGTATTCGCCCTTGTGCCCTAGACTTTGGTGCAATGCAACTTAGGAACTAACTTAAGCCACTTCTGTCCTAAAAAACCCAAACCAACTTCAAACCTTTTTGTCCTTCGGGACCTTCAACTTAAAGGCTATTTTCAAAAAGGGTACGTTAGTTTCCATCTGAGTCGTAAACAGGCATCGACCCTAACTGCCGGACGCGAACTTAACGTCGCTCATAAAAAACACAAAAAGAACTTGGTCC
Organism: Lathyrus tuberosus; assembly: GCA_022829125.1. NCBI lineage: Eukaryota > Viridiplantae > Streptophyta > Magnoliopsida > Fabales > Fabaceae > Lathyrus > Lathyrus tuberosus. The sequence continues at coordinate 3,054,185 of JALAZF010000428.1, read as the reverse complement.
GAACTACGTTGACTCTGAATTCCCCATTGCACAAAGGGGGTACGTAGGCCTAGGATGTCGACGTCCTACCGAGTCGGTCTTTGTCTTCCCCTCCCGTCTTAGCACAACCCTAGATGATAGTATAACTTACCCTTAGAATGGACAACAAGCGTGGATCCCATCGAGTACGATGGACGCGTGGGGTGCTAGCACCTTCCCCTCGCGTAACCGACTCCCGAACCCAGGTTATGGTTGCGATGACCATTCCTTTCCCTCTTCCTAAGGTTTATGCAGTGTTCCCTTTCCCTCTCTTGGGATAATTTTACACGGCTGGCGACTCTGTTTTTTCTGCGCCACTCTCGCGTTTGTACCTGGATGAAAATCCTGGGAGCGACAGCTGGCGACTCTGCTGGGGAGCCTGGTTGACCTATGCTGGTCCTTCCCTAAGCGAGTCAGTCCTAACGCTTGCTTGTCTTTGTTCTTTTTGGGTGTTTGGTTTTGATTTGCTTTAAGTGTTGTATTTTTATTTTTTTTACCGCATTTTCTGCATTTCATTTTCTATTACTGTCATACTACTGTGCTGTGCTGGCTGTCTTTGTTTTGCAGGTTAGGTGGGTTTGAGAGCTAAGCCCAATACCAAGGCTTGAGAATACCCTAGGACTAGAGTGGAAAGTAGTGGGACCTACGTGCCCGCTTGGTACGTTTGTGTGTTCACGAAATTCACAACCAGACGAGGCTATCTTGGGACGCATTCTAACGTGTGTGTCTTGCGCATGTTTGGGTGTTGATCTAGAGAGCTGTCGACTCTGGTGACCGATCATTGAGGACCTTAGTGGAAACATCCCTCTTTAGTGGTGACAGTGGCAGACCACATCCTGTGGCAAACCCATTCGCACCCGAGGGCCCGCTTTGGAACTCGCATAGGACGGCCCCTACGTTTTGAAGAGAATCAGCGGAGGCACTCCTCGATTGACTTTAGTACTGTACCCCGAGGGATGAATGCCCCTCGAACGTAAGGATACTTTAGCAAAAGACGCTTACGAATAATATCATCACAGTCCCTTCGATATAAAGATCACAGTCCCTCGATGACCCTTCAAGTTGCCTACAAAAAATGATTTTGTCCCTCGATGACCCTACGGAAAAGTGATGGTAGTCCCTACGAATTGCTAAGGTATCCTTACATGTTGCCTCCTATGACCATTTGATGACCCTTCGCTGTCCCTCCACATCCAATAGATAGGACTACCTACCCACTAATGGTATGGATATCACTATCTCTCAAGGAAAATGATAAGTACAAGAAAGACCTTATAAATTAAGGGTAGGTAACTTTTAAATGCTCGCTCACAACTCAAAAAACAAATACTTTTCACACCTCACACTTTCAAAAATATTTTCAAAAAACAAACACTTTGTATACGTCCTTACGCGAATTATTACAAAGTCAACTTTTACGAAATATTTTCTAAACACACACCACATTTAAAAAAAAAAGCAAGTTAAAGTGAGCTAGCAATTAAGAGCCCGTAGATAACTACAGATGAAAAGGGGTGCTAACACCTTCCCTTTTCATAACTTACCCCCCAAACTCAAAAATCTTTTCAAAACGGTCTTTCCTGTTCTTTTCACCTTTCCTAAATAAATTGGATAAAAGAAAAGTCGGTGGCGACTCTTGCTAACCGCAACATGTCTTGCGAAAAACAAAAGTAAAAAAGTCATTTCTCCACAGTACTATTGTTTCTCGACCTTAGTGCCAAAGCTGAGGACCTTTCGCCTTGGAGAATCAGTTGAGGCCTCCTCGATTGATGATGATGCCAAACCAGAAATGGTGAACGTATCATCATTTCTCGACCTGAGAGCCCGGGATACTGAACATCCTAGTACCTACACGTGAGAGGGGATGGGTGTTTGAAGGTTTGCAGGTAACCGAGGCTTTCAACCTACCTGGTTTTCTGGATTTCTCATCAATGTCTAATTATTTGGGTTCCTCAGTGGTTCAGAGTTCCGGTTTTCTGGTTTCTCGTTCAGCTAATAGCACAGCACATCCAGCAGTGTGCCTTGACCCCATGTTTGCATGAGCATATCATTTTTCTTGCATTCTGACGTGTTTGACATTTTTCAGGGCTTGCATCTTACTCTTGATTCTGGTTTTCTGAGGTTACTTCAGTATGGATGTTCAGAGAAAAAAGACTGTTGCCTATTCATTCCTAGAGCCGACTTTGACACTGATTCACAAATTGATTAATATGGCTGGTTCCGGAGTTCGTACAGAGTTCAGTGGAAGGTATGGAAGACTTCTGAAATTTGTCTATAATATCTCCCAGTATGAGAAGGATGCCATTCACACACTTCTTCAGTTTTATGATCCGGCTCTGCGTTGCTTCACTTTCCCGGACTACATCTTGGCTCCGACGTTGGAGGAGTTCTCATTTATTTTAGGAATTCCTATTAGTCATGATATAGTTTTCTTTTCTGAAGAACACCCCGGTATAAAAGATATGGCTGTTGCTCTTCACATTAGTGAGCCTGTTCTTAACAGTAATATTGCAGAAAAACAAGGAGTTAAGGGTTTCCTATTGAAGTTCCTATTTGATCAAGCTTGTATACATGTCAAAGAGAAGAACTGGATTGCTTTCCAAGCTATTCTAGCTGTGTGTATCTATGGGATTGTTCTGTTTCTGAATATTCCTGATCTGGTGGATGTGCACGCCGTCAGGATCTTTATGTCGAAGAATCCTATACCTACCTTGCTAGGTGATGTGTATCATTCAGTTCACTATAAGAATGAGAATAGGCATGGGAAAACTGTGAGTTGCTGTGCGCCGCTCTTAGCTACTTGGTTTTTGAGTCGTCTCCCTGAATCTGGCGTTTTCGTTGATACGAAAGATTCTCTGAAGTGGTCTAAGAGGGTTATGGGCTTGACTGCCGATAACATCGTTTGGATTAATCGTGACTTGCTAGGAATGGAGATTATTTGCAAATGCGGAGAATTTCCTAATGTTTCCTTAATAGGGAGGAGAGGTGGAATTAACTATAATCCCTCCCTAGCTATCAGACAGTTTGGCTATCCTTTGAATAATCCACCTGAAGAGCGAGATGTCCGAGAATCCTTATTCTTCAATGGTATTGAGGATCAAGGGTTGATAAGGAAAGTTGTGAATGCTTGGAAACAGGTGACTAAGAAGGGCAAGATTCCATTCGGGAAAAGTAACAATCGGGCTTTCCATCCATATAAAGAGTGGATTAAGAAGAGAGCAGAAGAGGAGCTTCTCCCATTCCCGGTGGAACCACCTCTGTATCCTTTGGTGATCGAGCCTCCTACCACCGATGAGTTGGAGAAGTATAACACATTATGGGCTGAAAAGGAAAGGTTGCGGGAAGAAAATAATGAGCTAAAGAGAGAAATTTATCATTGGAGGCATGAGCAGGGTGAAGCTGTTCATACCGCCAAGTTGAAGACAGAGCTCCTTGCTAAAGCAGAAAAAGAGCTTGCTGACATGGTCGCATCCAGGGAAAGAATGAAACAAGCTTTGGATGGTATCAGTAGCGTTCTCAGGTCCAAGGAGGAGGAATTAGGCAAGGGTTTGTTGAAGATTCACAGGTTCAATGATCACCAAGAAACTGCCATGGCTGAGAATAAAAGAAAAGAAGACGCTTACCTAGCTAAGATTGATCAGTTGAAGTCTACACTCAAGAAGAAAGACGCCAAGATTCTATCAGGGATATTCAAGAGACAAGCTGTCTAAGATCAACTCAACAAAGCTATAGCCTCCATAGAGGAATTGAAGGCCCAAGCTGAAGTGAAGAGATCTAGACATGAGGGACCTAGCATGGAAGGTGTCTCTGGAGAAGACGCTTGGGAGTTACATTGCCGATACTTGGATGGGATCATACACAGGAGAGACCTTCTTATCCAAGGACTGATTCAGAGGCCGAAGCATCCCGACACCAGAAAGCTGTTCGAGGAAGTTCAAAACTGGTGCAGAAAGCATAGTGGATGGGGAGGATTGACTCTTGTAAACCTTGATGACATGCCTTAGTTTTCTTCCCTCTTCTTATTGTATGTGGATCACCACCAGGCTTGTTGGTTAGAACCTATGGTTTTTGTATTCAGACTTGTTATCTCAGATTTGCGGTTGTTGACATTCGGCTTTTCTCTGGTTTTCTTAATATATGAGCAGAAGTTCCATTGTATCTTGTTATTAAACCGGAATCAAGGGATGGATCGCCCTGCTAATATTCAAACATGTTCATTTGCATTTGCATATTCATAATCATTGTGCATAATCATTTTGCATGACAGGTGTTTATCTCCGGTATTCTTATCTTGTTCTCATCTCAGAATTGCAGACTTAACTCCTCAGGCCGTTCAGGGTTGATCATGGAGCAAGTTCAAGCTGAGTTGAGGGAAATGCGAAGCCAGATGGGGCAATTTGGGGAAGACATGCTCCAGGAGCAGAGGATTCTAAGGGAAGAGATCAATTAGATGAAGACTCAGATGGGTTTGATCATGGAAATTTTGAATAGGGTGTTGAAAAAGGAAGACAGTCCTGTGCCCGCTTCCACAGCAGAGGATCTCACTCCTCCCATCTCTTTGGGGTCTCCTCTAGACCATGGATTGCCTCGTGGATCCTCTCCACCGTCAGAGCTTTTTCATCAACAACCATTTCTTGAGGGTCTTAATCCAGAAAAGCTTGAAAAGAAATTTGATCAGATTCCGATGCCCTACGCTCAGTTGCTTCAGCACTTGCTCAAGTTTCAACTGATTGAATTGATTACTGCGGGACCTCCACACACCAAGTTTCGTATGGGTTCCAATGTCCATGATAGGTGTGAATTCCATTCAGGGGCGCCTGGTCATAATGTTGAAAATTGTAAGATGCTCAAGTATAAAGTCCAAGAGCTCATCGACTCAGGGGCAATCAAGTTTACATCAGTTGGCACTGGTAAACAAAGTGATGTTACTCCCAGTGTTGCAAAGGGACTGATGACTCCCTCTTTTGCCAAAGGATCCACCTCGCGTCAGGGATCTCTTCCACAACCCTTGTTTGTACCTCAGCCGAGTGCAGAAAGGAAAGTGCAGGGCCAGACTGGGCGCCCAAATCAGCACCGACAGCAGAATTACCAGCAACAGGGGCAACCGAGACCAAGAAGGCCCAAAAGGATAATTGATCCTGTTCCTATCCCTTATAGTCAGCTGTTTACGCGCCTGCTCAAGAAGTCTCTGATTCAAACAAGGGGTACCGCGCCAGTACCGTACCCTATTCCTCCCGATTATGACATGACTGCTAGGTGCGAGTTCCACTCGGGAATGTTCGGGCACACGATTGATGAGTGTAATGTATTCAGGCATAAGGTGCAAGACCTGGTGGACTCAGAGATCATTGTATTCACTGAAGACGATATGTACATCAATGGAAGCCTCCTTTCTCAAATGAACACTCAGTCTGCAAGTACGTCCAGGCAGAATTAAGCTTCCTCAGCAATGACAATCTTCAGCTTCTTTACTGCATTTTCATTTGTAGTTTCTTATTTCTTGTTAAAGCATCGTATGCATGTAAGACTCGTTTGTTTTTTAATGATGATATTAATGCAATGAGTATGTTTTCCTTGAAGAAATCCATTCGTATTCACTCTTAAATGTTTATATGCACTGCAATATCAATTTTTCTTGTTAAGAACTCTTGAGGGAGGATGGCGAAACAAGAACACAGATTCCTAGTGGTACGCTTTTGGATAGAACCCTGTTGAGGATGTGCAGGCATTGTTTCAAACCCCTAAACACTGGAGAGATAAGGAGATAAACCTTCGTTAACCCCTTTGAGCCTTGAAGTAGGAGTTTCTTTCGTACCAAAAAACCCTCATACTTAACCCAGGGGCAAGGTAGGCGTCAGTTAGTTTGACCGAGCGCTCAAATTCCAAGGGGAGTGTGCAAGAGACATGAAACCACAATGGTTATCCTCCAACAATCAGGGAGTGAGGCAGTCACAAGCAAGTAAGACAATCAGTGTCACACGCTTTGTTAAAAAAGGGGAATAAAAAGAGAAAGCCCGCTAAGTCGAAACTTGTAAACAAGTGACTTAGGCAAAAGTTAGGGCGTCCCGCTGGACTTCAAAATCGAAAAAACTCAAAAGAGTCAGTCCAGGCAAAAATTAGGAAAGAAAAAGCGAAAGGCGAAAAGAAAATCCCCGATAAGAACAAATTCGTGTGATTACAGACACAAAAGATAAAAGGGATGACTGTCACTCCAAAACCTCCTTAGGGGTCAAACCATTAGTGGCATAGGTTCCTTGAAGATCATAAATCTTTCGAGAAATGAGCGTTTGGGTCAGATTAACTGAACATAGGACTGGAGAACATCACGAAGAGTGGGTGGGCACCGATAAAATTTGAGCCATAAATCCTTTTCTTTCTGAAACCATGAACCAGACCACGTTACAACCCTCTAAAGTCCTAATTGAAACAGGGTTTATTCCGAAGGCGTACTTCAACAGGACAGCGTTCCTGACTCCTATAAGTTGTGTTAATAAGATTTGTTGGTATTGCATGTGCGCATTGTTTTGCCATTCAAAAATCAAGGTCGCGTCCCAGCTAGTGATTCGTTCACAAGGTTGGGCGACGCATTTTCAATAAAAACTTCAAGGTTAACATGAGTGTTGCATTAGAATTCTCATAGATAACTTGTTCTGTTTGCATACATGTGCCTAAGCATCAATGTAGCTTACACAGTGAAAGTCAGTTAAGAAGCTTGATCCTGCCAAGTTGGGTTGCTTGAAAATTCCGAAGGACAATCATATCAAGAGGCATGCTGCCAAGAGACTCAGTGTAGAGTGGGCTCTCCCGGTAAGTCATGTTAAGATGGAGCCAATCTGGGGCAGTCACGTCGAGAAGTCCCTCTGAAATTCAGTTATTCTGGGGCATTCATTCTAAGATCAGGGGCAAAGTCACTTCAAAGCTCATATTGGGGCAGGCCACCTCCAGAGCGTGGGAGATTATTCACTCTTGAAAATGGTTAATTGAAAACACCTCTTCAAGGCAGAATATTTCAGGTCATTGCAAATCCCTTTCGAAGTAGTGTACTTCATGGATTATGAAGACTAGGGCAGTTATGTCGAGATATGATAAATCTCTCCAAGAGTTTGAAGACCCTGGGGCAGTGCGAACGCCCGGTCTTCTGTAAAATCCTCTTGAGGTGACTTTTTCCATTAGACCTGGTGGTCTGGGGCAAGTGGAAAGTTCAAAGGGCCGTCTATGACCTTAGAAACAAGTCAGGATTGAAGGGCAACAGGATCGTACTTCCCCAGCAGCTTACTCTCCCCAGCATTGAGGTTGCACTTTCCTCAGCAGAGCAGACCTTGCCCAGCAGGAGACTTGAGAAGTATTTTCTCCGGATTAAGACATATTTCCCCACAGAGTCTGAACGCTTGTTTTCCTCAGCCAGTCAGGGAATGTTTTTCTCAGCAGCAACGATGCAATCTCATCCTCAACAGATAAGTAAGCTTGATGTTATCCGCTAGCAGGGTGGATGTCAGTACTTACCATTCCCCCAAGCAGAGTTTGGTAGCGATCCTCGCAACAGTTTGTCCAACAGGGGTTGACATCCCTAGCAGGTTTTAAATCCAAGTGAAACCTGGCACTCTTCTGATTCAGGCCTTGGCCTCCCCTTTCAAAGAGTTACGTATAATCCCCCGTAGTGCAGATGTTCTTTTGGAATTTCATCCCCAGCAGAAGTTGTTGATCCAAAGATTCGGTCGGAGTGATCCTTCTCAGCAAAGTTCGTGGATTCAGAGGACAATTTATTTTTGTCATCAGCTAAATTGGTATTTCCTCTCCGGCATTTATTTTGCTGGAGGGACCCCTTTGCATATCATAAGCATTTGCATCGCATCCTCAAAAACATGGCATTTTCATTTGCATTCGAAGCATAAGCCAGGTTTGATACTTTCTTTGCAAGTAGGAGGTGGCATCACTCAGGAGATTCTGGAGGGACGCATTCCTCATACTTGTACTCCTCGGCAGAGTCTTTTATTTAGACTTCTTCTTCCCCAACGGAGTCATCTTACCAGTAGGTTCTGAAACGAAGTGGTTTAAAACAGAAGTTTTGTTTTCACGTTATCCCCAGTAAAGTCCACTTTATGTTGGTTATCCTTTGCGGGTATAATTGAGGTTGTATTCGTTTTGTGGGTGCGATTGAGGTCGTATTCATATTTTATTTGTGGGAGTGATTGAGGTCAGTCTTCCTTTGCAGGTATAATTGAGGTTGTATTCGTTTTGTGGGTGCGATTGAGGTCGTATTCGTATTTTATTTGTGGGAGTGATTGAGGTCAGTCTTCCTTTGCGGGTATAATTGAGGTTGTATTCGTTTTGTGGGTACGATTGAGGTCGTATTCGTATTTTATTTGTGGGAGTGATTGAGGTCAGTCTTCCTTTGCGGGTATAATTGAGGTTGTATTCGTTTTGTGGGTGCGATTGAGGTCGTGTTCGTATTTTATTTGTGGGAGTGATTGAGGTCAGTCTTCCTTTGCGGGTATAATTGAGGTTGTATTCGTTTTGTGGGTGCGATTGAGGTCATGTTCGTATTTTATCGGTGGGAACGATCGAGGTCAGTCTTCCTTTGCGGGTATAATTGAGGTTGTATTCGTTTTGTGGGTGCGATTGAGGTCGTATTCGTACTTTATTTGTGGGAGTGATTGAGGTCAGTCTTCCTTTGCGGGTATAATTGAGGTTGTATTCGTTTTGTGGGTGCGATTGAGGTCGTACTCTTATTTTATTTGTGGGAGTGATTGAGGTCAGTCTTCCTTTGCGGGTATAATTGAGGTTGTATTCGTTTTGTGGGTGCGATTGAGGTCGTATTCGTATTTTATTTGTGGGAGTGATTGAGGTCAGTCTTCCTTTGCGGGTATAATTGAGGTCGTATTCGTTTTCTTGTGGACATGATTGAGGTCATATTCCCTTTGTCCAGCACGCTCCATCTCGTTGTTCTCATCACTAGCAAATTTCTGGGTTTCTTTCAGTATTCAGTCCCCGTGTATCCTGGAATGTCTGAGAGTCGTTGCTATCATACCACTCAGGACCAAGTTGATTGAATAGGGGCAGCTGTTGCACCCCAAAATTTGCCCTCCTTATTTTTGCTAACTGGCTTATGTTTCATTTCATTATCATGTATGCATATCATTAGCATGGGGTCAGGGTGCCTGAGGCAACCCAGGAAGGTCATATCTGGTCCATCACATCATCAAGGGTTCACAGGTGGCAACGGATCTCAAGTGGATTACTCCCTCCTAACCAGTGCATGAATTAGGGTTTTGAGATCCTTGGGTTTATTGCTCCAATGGGCAAGCTCTTTGGGTTTTTATCATCAACAAATGGCATATCTTATCTTTGTTGGAGAGGATACACATCATATTCAGAGGAATTTGAATTTGGAGACTGTGCTATTTCCTCCTAGACTGAGGGTACCAAAACCAGGGTTTGCTATAAAGTCAGTTTATTTCTGATTTTTTGGGCAAGATTTGATTCCATGGTATTCCTTGGGTCCCTGAGTATCTAGGAGTGGAAGATTGTCCATCAGTTTGATTAAGGAGAAGTTCAATTGGCCAATGGATTGAAAATCAGTTAACTTGGTCAGAAAGTCAACTGTGGTCAACACAAAGTCAAACCTCAAGATTTTTGGTCAACATCAAGATCATGGGGTGAAATTCATCATTTGATCAAGGGTTGATCATGATTCATCAAGGAAACCTCATAATCATCAAGAATCAGGAGTTACTAAATTAGGGTTTTTGTAGGAAAAGTCAACTGTACTTTGACCAGGCCTAACTTCCACATACTTCATCAAAAATTCCTCAACCAGAGCCCATCTTGAAGGAAATTTAATTCCCTACAACTTTGTGTCTCACAAGCCAAGTCCAGAAATGCTTCATTTGGGAGGTATGAACCAAGACATTATAGGTCATTTTGAAAGTCAACAAAAGTCAACCTTTTTCAAAAGCTCATAACTTGAACATGGAAGATCAAATTGACATGGGACCAAAAGGGTTTGTTAGAGGACATCTTGAGGTTTCTAAAAAGTATTAATTTACATTGAGGAGCTAAAAATTGAAGGAGTTATACTTAGTCAAAGTTGGGCAATTTTGAGGAGGTGCATAAAGCAAACTATGCCTAAAATCCAAATTTTGACAAATGGGCCATAAGTTTCTTAAACCAAACATAAACATAAAGCCATGCACGACCCAAAGAGCATATATTTGGTTTTTCATCATTTTATTTTATTTTTATTGGATTTATTTAGTTAAAATTCAATAATAAATGAAATAATTCAAAAATAATTAAACTTGGAATTACCCAAGCCCAAGTCATGGTCAGAAGAAAACCCTAGTCTTTATAAGCCAATTCATGCTAGGGTTGAAGGGCATGCACGTGAAGTTAGAGGAGATCTCAAGAAAAACCAAAAGGAGGATTCTTCATCAAAGCTCACGATTCAGGAGGTCTCATCACAAAATTCTTCCACAAACGCAACCCTAGGGATCTCTGGGACGAAAACCAACCGTCGCTTGGAGCTAAAAGCAGGAACAAAGGTCGTGCCATCTCAGGTATATCGTTTTTTTCGTGGTCACCAAACCTCTCTTTTTGATATGTATAATGATGTGGTATGCCTGCTGACCATCATGCTATGTTTGGTTTAGGTTTTGGACGCGTAAATTGCTTGAACCGTCGATTTGAATTTTTTGGCACGTTTATGTTTCTCTTCGGTTTGATTTTTATGTTGATCATTTGACGATTTGGGTTGTACATCTGGGATCCTCGTGGAATTCTGGACAAAATGATGTCCTCCTTTGCATTTTCTGGAGTTTTTTTTTTAGCAGGTGGCCGGAGTCTCGCCGGAGAAGACGATCGGAATCTTCTCCGGCCGACAGCTACAGTAAACCCTAGCCCCATCCCCAGTTTCAATCTGGACCGTTGATGCGAGTTGGATCCAACAACTACGTTATTTCCTGAGTCAATGTATTGGGTGTGGTGCGTTGACTTAGGTTTACCATGCGCGCGCTCTCATGAACCACGTGATCAATTGACTTTTCCTGATTTTCCTTAAAAGACTCATCCAAAGGCTAGGATTGAGTCAACCTTGGACCAAACCCACACGTGCACCCCTCCGTTTTTATTTTTATTTTTCTGATACATATGGGCGGGCCGTGCTATTCGCACCCCCCATTCTCCTGGCCCAATTCAACTTCCAACACGTTTTTCTACTATCTGCACCCCTGCCCATTTCATTTCTTTTTATTTTATTTTAATTTTACATTTTCATATTTTTACTTTAAAAAAATACCTAAGTGCATTTAAAAATTACCAAAAAAATTCATGCATCATCTTTATTAATTCATAAAATTTTTACAAATTTTATTATTTTATTTTTATTTTATTCTTATCATTTAATTTAATTATCTAATTCGATTCCTTTTAATTACACATCTCATGCATACATAAATTTATTTATTTTCATTCTCCTCACCTGTAAAACATTTTTCACTCGTTCTTTTTGCATTCATTCATTAACATACTAAAGTACTTAAAAATATTTTTCTTGCATTTTTAAATATTTTTCATGTGGCATTTAGGTCCTTCTCCTTGGCATAGTTGAAACATATCCCTTACTTGAATTTGTATGACTATTTGAATGGCTAACATTTTGGATTTTTGCAGGGACTTTTTATATGTTGTTTTCCTCTGGTTGAGGATCCCTTAGGATTAATTTGAGAATTTTAGGAATCATTTTTCTAATTATTGGAGTTATTTTCACTTGAGATGTTCTTGCAGGCGCATCTTTGACCTTATGTGGTTACCTTGTTTGAAAGGCACTTGTGCCATTTATTTTGGGGCTGTTCTTTGTTTCTTTGATTCATGTTTGGATTATTATTATCATTGTTTGCCGTTGTTTGATTTTCATTCACCTCATTGCTCTTATTCACGTCTGTTTCTCACTAACCTTTTATGCAGGATCAAGGTAAGTTCCTTAAGAGTATGGATAGGTATCCATGGTTACCCTTACTTTTTTCCTTCCCTCATTTTCTTCCTCTAGGATTTAGGTTGCCTTCAAACCTCACTAACCGTAGGTCACACATGCATGATAACTTTAGGATTCTTAGTCCCCCTTTAGAGTTACCCTTGTGTCTTCTCTCTTCTCACCTCAAAATTTCTTTAAAATACTTAATAATAATAAGGTGTATTGCGCACGAGCCTTAAGTATGGGGAATGAGAAATGAGGGGCTTCCTCTCATCTTTCTAGAGTGCTTAGCGAGCGTCCTGTCTTGGGACGATGCGTTAAGTATTCGCCCCTGTGCCCTAGACTTTGGTGCAATGCAGCTTAGGAACTAACTTAAGCCACTTCTGTCCTAAAAAAACCAAACCAACTTCAAACCTTTTTGTCCTTCGGGACCTTCAACTTAAAGGCTATTTTCAAAAAGGGTACGTTACTTTCCGTCTGAGTCGCAAACAGGCATCGACCCTAACTGCCGGACGCGAACTTAACGTCGCTCATAAAAAACACAAAAAGAACTTGGTCCGAACTACGTTGACTCTGAATTCCCCATTGCACAAAGGGGGTACGTAGGCCTAGGACGTCGACGTCCTACCGAGTCGGTGTTTGTCTTCCCCTCCCGTCTTAGCACAGCCCTAGATGATAGTATAACTTACCCTTAGAATGGACAACAAGCGTGGATCCCATCGAGTACGATGGACGCGTGGGGTGCTAGCACCTTCCCCTCGCGTAACCGACTTCCGAACCCAGGTTATGGTTGCGATGACCATTCCTTTCCCTCTTCCTAAGGTTTATGCAGTGTTCCCTTTCCCTCTCTTGGGATAAATTTACACGGCTGGGGACTCTGTTTTTTTCGCGCCACTCTCGCGTTTGTACCTGGATGAAAATCCTGGGAGCGACAGCCTTGACCTTTTCAGGATCAACTTGAATTCCTTTCTGGATGACGATGAACCCTAAGAGTTTCCCTGAACGGACACCAAAGGTGTACTTGTTGGGATTCAAGCGGAGTTTGTAATTCCTCAACCGCTCATATAGTTTTGACAGGTGGGTCACATGCTCCTCTTCTATTTTAGATTTGGCAATCATGTCATCAACATATACCTCGATTTCCTTGTGTATCCTGTCATGAAACAGAGTAGTCATGGCCCTTTGGTAGGTTGCCCCGACGTTCTTCAAACCGAACGAAATTACCTTGTAACAAAAGATACCCCATGGGGTAATGAACGAAGTTTTCTCCATGTCTTTCGGCACCATTTTGATCTGGTTATAGCCCGATAATCCATCCATGAAGGAGAAGACTTTGAACTTTGCTGTACTGTCTACTAGCTTGTCGATGTGCGGCAAGGGAAAGTCGTCCTTTGGACTAGCCTTGTTTAGATCTCTGTAATTGACACACATTCTGACTTTTCCATCCTTTTTTGGAACGGGTACGATGTTTGCTAACCATTGAGGATATTCTGATGTGGCAAGGAAACCTGCGTCAATCGGTTTCTGTACCTCCTCTTTGATTTTGATGGCCATGTCTGGGTGAGTCCGTCTCAACCTCTGTTTTACTGGCGGACATTCCGACCGTAACGGTAAATGATGTTCCACGATGCTGGTATCCAACCCTGGCATGTCCTAATAGGATCAAGCAAATACATCGGGGAATTCTTTGAGAAGCGTTGTCAAACTCTCTTTGGCAGTTGGACAGAGTAGTGCCCCAATCCTGATTTCTTTTCTCTCTTTTTCTGAACCCACGTTGATCGTTTCCAACGCTCTTTGTGAGGTTCAATGGAACTTTCCTCTAGTCTGAGTTGTCGGGATATCTCTTCTGGAATCTCGTCGTCAACTTCTTCTTCAGCCCCAAATACCGGGAACTCAAAGTCGGGAGAAGGCATCAGATCGTATGTTTCAACGGGGTTTAAAACAAGCAATCTGCATGACGTGATGATTTGTTTTAGAGGAGATAGAGAAAATGCGAGAGTGTGTGCAATGTCTTTCTTTTACTACTTGTTTTTATTATTGAGTTGTTTTTTAGGATTACCATTTTCTGAAAAACGAAAAGAGAAAACAACAATTAATGCAGAAATTACAGAACGACGTTATTTTATTAATGAACAAGTCGATTCTTGAAACTACAACCATATAAAACAAAACTTTGTCGCTTTGGGTGAAGCGAAGTGGGAAATTTACAGAAAGTGAGCCCTATCAAAACATCCATTTCACCGGGGCAGGGTGAAAGGTTGAAGACGGCAATTACTTTGACTTATGAACAATCTTCGGAACATCGACAGCAACCCATTGGCGGAGAACTCCTCGGTGAATCACAAGGTCTGGTACCTTCCTTGATTTGTCTTCAGAAATAACGCTGATTTCTTGCGGAGCATGATCATTAGAATCTGTCTCCCATGCAGAGTTGTCGTAGGAGGATTCCTTTATTGCATTTTGTATAGTATTTGTGCTCTCAGGGAAATCTCCCTATCCAGTTGGCTGGATGTCTTCGAACCTGATACGAGAGCTTTCGGGAGCGGTGTACTTGACCATGAAGTCAAATTTTCCACTCGGTTGTCACAGGGTGTCCCACCCTTCTTTGGAATTGGAGGAGTCATCTCTCTCGATGACGTTGACCTCGGGAAAAGCATAGTTGATGAATTCTAGTCCTGCAAACTTTTCCAATTCATCTTCGTACGGGATAGGTTCTGAATGACCTGAGTGTTGAACCCATGACATGGTGGGGACGCAGGTATTCTGTTCAATGACACTCAGCTGGTTTTCATTGTTCGGCTGATTTTCTTGCCCCAAGTCTCCTGGGTACGGCTGCCAGATAGGCAGGTCATCCATTGGGCCGTAATAGTCATGGTCAAAGTTGTCTTTCATCAGAGTGTCCTCTTCTAATGAGTTTGGTGGAGCACGAAATCCTTCCGGATCACAATCTCCATATATCATTTCGACATCTGACCTAGGTATAAATCTCAGACTTTGTGCGGGATAGCAAAATGGCGTAGGCACCTCTTCCTGAGACATATAACCATCCTCGTTAAGATAGAACTTCCATTCCTCATCCATATCAGAGGAATCTTCCTCGTTGATAGTATGGACTGAATGGGATGAAGACTTTCATCGTTAGCAGCTGTCTGGGTGCAGGCTGTAGAAAAACCAAGACCCTTCTTTATTTTATTATCAGTAGGAATGACAAGTTGTCCCCATCCTTTTGCATTGTTATTCTTGATCACTCTGAGAGCATCTCTGTATGAGGAAATCGAGGTCCCTTTCTCTGATTGATTCTCATTGCTCACCGAAAGTGCTTGGAAATGAGTCCCAATAATCTCGTCGGGTTCTACACAAGTAGATAATGACAAGTTACTCACGAGCAAGGCTTGTTCTCCATAAACCGTGACGAGTTGATCGTTCTTGACGAACTTTAGTTTCTGGTGCAGTGTCGAAGTGACTGCCCTAGCCTGGTGTATCCAAGGTCTTCCTAATAAACAGCTATACGCTGCCCGGACATCCATGACCTGGAAAGTGATTAGGAAAGTGTGAGGACCGATAGTTATGGGAAGGTCGACTTCGCCGATAACTGCTTTCCGAGACCCATCAAATGCTTTGACGATGACCTCACTGCCCCTCATCGGGGACCCTTTGAATGATAGTCGTATTAAAGTGGAATTCGGCATAACGTTGATGGCCGATCCTGTGTCTACCAGTACGCTCGCTAAAGCATCGTCCTTGCAGTTAACTGTGATATTGAGCGCCATGTTGTGACTTTTTCCCCCCTCTGGCAAGTCCTCATCACTGAATCCTAAGTTACTATAGAAAGTGATGTTAGAGATGATGTTATCGAACTGTCGTATTGACACATCCTGTTCCACAAAGGCCTGCTCTAAGACTTTCTGTAGAGCCTCTCTGTGGGCTTCGGAACTGAGTAAAAGTGATAGTACTGAGATCTTTGAAGGAATTTGTAGAAGTTGATCAATAATGTTGTATTCACTCCTTTGGACGAGCTTCAGCATCTCATCATTGTTTTTCGAAAGGTCGGGATAACTGGATTGACCGACTGGAGGATCAGGAGCTTCTGTCTGAAGTTTCTTTTCTTTGTTAGGTTCTCCAACTCCTCGGTTGAAGATTCGACCGCTCCGTGTTACTCGACTAATGTCTGCAATATTCATGACGGAGGGTAATGGAATTTCCTTTCCATTTTCAATTATCGTGGCACCGTATTTGTAAGGGATCGCCTTATCAGATTCATACGGTAATGGTCCCGGTAGATAAATAACCACAGAAGCCTTCTGATTTTTCTGACTGTCGTAAGTAACTTCAATCCGTTCTTGGCTAAGAACCTTTGATTCGTCCAGTAGAGGGATGATCATACACACATCCTGGTTCCCCTCAGGGTCAGAGATTACAACCACGTCTCTGATTTGATCAGCAAAGTAGTTTGACGTCTAGTTGATTGGTTCGGAACCCGGACATGGGTGAATCTCTCTACGATCCACCTGACCTTGAAGAGATGCTTGTACAAGGTAGCATCCTTGGTTACTTTCCAAACAGACTCTACAATGTTCATAGTTGTGTGGTGGCGCCTGGCCACGCCCGCTTTGAATACAATGTAACCTCACTAGGTCAGTTTCCACAAATCGGACATCCTGAATTTGACGCCGAATAGGGTTTCCATTATGCATACTGATTTATTGCATGTCTTCATCCATATAGATTGGAAGCCACCAGTGGTCTAACAAGTGTTGTAAAGTTATTTGAACGAGAGCACACACTTGATTACTCTTACAACATCCTTTACAGTTCTTATAATCATGCGAAATGAGAAAACCAAGTTGGACCTGCCTGGCATGTAATTCCACCAAGTTGGTATTCATCAGACGAATATCAAATATTTGAATCTTGTTGATCTGATAAGGATTTCTATCATGGAAGTCCTGGATCCATCCAAGATCCATCTGACGCTGGAGGGCCTCTTGTATGAAAGAGCATCCTTGTTTGGTTACCGAGCAAGTCAGACAGGAACTGTAATCGTGCCGTGGCAGATTATGATATTGGCTTTTCCGTGAGTGCATCGCCACCAAGTTGACATTCATTGCACGGATTTCGTGGTTCTAAATAATATTGGAACTCGTATAATTCATGTTGACTCCACGAACTCGATGCTCTTGGATCCACCCGAGATCCAATTGTTCCTGTAGAGCTGATTGCACCATAGAACATCCCTGATTATTTTTAGAGCAGATATCACACTGGTGATAATTATCAGGTGGCACATGGCCATATCCACTCTGTCTATAATGCATCTAGACCAAATTGGCTCTTAACAAGAGTACATCATGAATCTGATAGGTGTTGTTAGACTCTCCCTCTATCAAATTGACTGCAGCTTTCTCATGTTGAGGCAGAGATTTCGTGAGAACATTAGGATTCGTATCTTCGAATGATAAGACCTCGCTCCTAACAAGCTTTTGCACGTCGGATTTGAAACTGAGATTGTTTTCTATGTTATGCCCTGGTCCTCCTTGATGGTAAGGACAAGTCTGATCCGCTTTGAACCAAAAAGGCGGATTTTCCGGTACTATAAAAGGAGACTTAGTCTGGACACGCCCCTTGACCAGTAGCAACGGAAATAGTTCTGCGTACAACACAGGTATAGGGTAAAACCCTGGAGGTCGTGTTGTACGGTTGTTGTTATATGGAGGACGAGCCTGCTGACGAGGCTGTTGTGTCCTTTGCTGATATTGCTGTTGAATTAGTTGGCTTTGCGTAGCCTGAGGTTGATACGTAGGAACAGGCGCGGGGTTGATAGCAGGAGTTACAGCTGCTACTGGTTGATATCGACGCCTTTGCTTTCCGAGAGAGATATTCCTAATATCCTGCTCTTTTTTCTTAGGGAGAGCACTACCGTATCATTTTGTACTACTCGATGATCCAGCGTCTTTTACTAAACGTCCCTCTCGGACCGCTTCCTCAAGACAAACGCCCATGCCCACCACCTCGGTGAAGTACTGGCGACCATTCTGTCGTAGTAAAATGAGCTTAAGGTCTTTAAGAAGATATTTGTCATATCTTTTTCCTCAAGAGGTGGAGAAATTTGAGGGGCAATTTCACGCCATCTCTGAGCGTATTCCTTAAAGGTTTCTTTGTCCTTTCGGACATCGATCTGAGTTGATCTCTGTCTGGTACCATGTCCAAATTGTATTTATATTGTTGAATGAAAGCAACACCAAGATCTCTGAATGTGTCGATCGTAGCACGGTTTAAACCCATGTACCACTTTAAGGTGGCACCGGTTAAACTATCCTGAAAGTAGTGATCAGTAGCTCCTGGTTCTCTGTCTGAGCTGACATGCGCCGAGCGTACATCACCAAATCGCTCTGAGGGCAAGAGTTACCCTTGTACTTTTCAAAGTTGGCCACTTGGAACTTGTGTGGAACTTTCACATTGGGGACCAAGCAGAGATCTGCGGCGTCCTTTCCAAATAAATCCTGACCGCGAAGGGCTTACAGTTTTTTCTGCATCCCCAGGAACTGTTCCTGGAACTCATTCATTATGTCGATCATGCAGTCGTTTCCACCAGGATGTATCTCTGGAATCTGTCCTTCCGGGACAGTGTGTACCACGGGTGGTGGTATAGTCATTATCGACGAGACTCTCGGTGTCTCCCGAAGTTTGTAACCTTCAGGAGTTGCTATCATGCCCCTGGCATCTTCGCTTTCCCGAAGTTTGTAACCTTCAGGCCCAGCAGCTCCTGCTGTGGTTCCCTGATCCTCAGCGATCGGCAGAACATATCCTTCCGGGATATAGTTAAGTGGCATGCCCCAGGGGTGATCTTTCGGCATCTTGTACCTAGGATCATACTTCTCCACTATGGGCGTTGATGTGATCTCTGAGATCACAGTCCTTTGTTGTTGCATCTGAGCTTCTACTAGAGCTTGCATGTCGTTATGAAACTTTCTCAGATCCTCTTTCAGAGTGTCGATCTCTTCCCTCAACTCTCTGTTTTCTTCCTCGAGATCATCCATCTTTTTCTGACGATTGGCCCGAGTATTGTACGAATGAGACAGTTTGACTCTAGAATCGAGATGCAAACGTGAGATTCGTAGGTAAGAAGAATTCGTTTATGAGAATGATGAATGTAATAATTATTAAATATTTTTGTTTATTCAAAGTAAACTTCGACAATTAGATTGTAAATATCAAACAGTGGGGAAACCCCGTTTTATTGAATTCAAAGGATTACGGTAATGGAAATATAGTAGATTACAAAGTGATTAAAAAGGAAATCTAAACTAATGGATCCTGAGTCCTCTCTGAAGAGAGATCAAGTGATGGTTCGGGTGCTTTCCTTTTCTTTGACCAGGGCTCTTGGGCCGTTGTCGGGTTGTCATTCCTTTGCCAAGTGAAAGGAGCGAGCAAATTCCTTTGGCCATCCTGATTCTCTACAGCATGTTGCTCTAGAATCTCAATCAGAGCATCTTTTTCTTTTAATAGTTGCTATAGTTTCTTACATTCCACATTGAGAATATGGTACTTGTTCCTCCAAGACCTCTTCTCCTGCTGAATTTTGCTGAGAGTAACTTGAAGTTTTTCCGTCTCAGACATAAAATAAAGGGCAGAGTCCCTTAATGGAAGAACTTCCTGACGAGGGTAAGGCATCCTCAACTTGAGAGCTCTAGTTTGTACCCAATGGAGATAAGGCTCCATCAAGACACAGTCTGGTTTTCCTAGAGACTCTCATCCTTTCCTATGAACATGTTTCCAAGCGTGCACTATTTCCGTCTTTAGTGCCCTGTCATTTTCACCTTCCTAGAAGAAAAGACCTTCTAGATGACCACTGTGCGGGACATGCCTCATCGGGTATCCAATTTGACGACGAACTAACACCGGATGATAGTTGATTCCTCCCTTAGTTCCTATAAGGGGTACATTTGGGAAATTTCCACAACGGTCGATGATTCTGATCCCGTCGTAGATTTGATTGTACCAATCGATGTCAGAGTTGGTAAGAGACATGACTCTCTGCGACCAACGTAAAGTATTCTTTTGATCCCAAAATGCAGCAGACTTGGGCAAATGGGAAGTGAACTATTTGTAAAGCAGGGGTACACAGCATGTAATCATTCCCCCGCTGTATAAATTCCTTAAGTGTACCACATGATACGCATCTGCGAGTAAGGTCGGTACGGGGTTTCCAATCAGGAAAATCTTAATGGCGTTAATATCTACAAAGTTATCAATGTTGGGAAACAAAAATAACCCGTAGGTGAGCAAAACAAAGATGCTCTCGAAAGCGGCCATGTTCCCTATATAGGCAAAGTACAGGGCTTTCTTTGTCAAGAACTGGGCTGGCAAACCTTGGATGCCACCTTTAGTGGTCATGTGAGTCCTGACTTCTGATTCGTCCAAATAGATTGCTCTCGCAATGCTTTGATCCTTTGGAATTTCTTCTAGTCCAGAAAATAGAGCTTGATCATTGATATGTAAATCAGTTAGGTGAGAGTACTCCTCAAGTATTGGTGCAAGCTGATAATCCGGGAATGTGAAACAGTGATAGACCGGATCGTAGAACTGGATTAATGTGGACAGGATTCCTTCAATTACGTGGACCCTTAATAGAGACAACAATCCTCCATACTTGGCTCTGAAAGCCTCGTGGTTGGTGATCATTGTTGCCAAACCTCTCAAATCCTCTAACTTTGGAATCTTGAAGGTGTACTTATGAGTTTTCCTTCTACCGAAATCCATTAGCGCAATCTTTTTCTCTGACATTTGCAATCATTGTCTTAGTTTAGTTTGAAAAAGAGAGACTAGAAGAGAAGATTTTCTTTGTTTTAATGTTTTTTAAATGAATGTATGAATGCAGCACACAAAAACATAGAAAAAACATGGGGTCAAAGGGTCGGTGTAAGGAAATCAAGGCTCTACCCCCCCCCCCCCCCCCAAAGGTTTATACTGGTGATTTTTTGTACGTGCCAGCAAAATCATTGACCCCTCTGGGATAACAACAGCAAGCGGATCTCCAGCAAGCTAATGTATCCTGGAGTGACCTCAGATGACGGTAATATCGCATGACAACTATTTCCGATAGCTTCTGCACTAAAAAATGGCTTAAGTCTGCTAAAAACCTCAACTTCTCAGATAACCCAGTCGACCACACTACTTTCAACAATCAAAGTCGTATAGGCAATGCATCTATAAAGGGAGTCTCCACTGAGTTTGATGGTCGATCGGGGGCTCTTAACTGGAATTCACTCCCAGTAAGATTACCCGCATTGCCATCACCTATCTTAGGTATATACTAAATCTTTCCACATGCGGCATCACATGCATTCCCTTTAGCAGAAAAATAAACACAGATATTAATTAGGAAAAACAGTATATATATTTGTGACATGAATGTGAACTCAAGGTCTCTGCCTAAGAGATGGGAACGTCGAACAAAGGGGTAAAGTCCCTAGCAGAGTCGCCATTATTCTGTAGCGCGAGTTTTATGTGTGGTTGCGAAGCACTATCGCTTTTGGGTACTACAGCTCGATTCATTTTTTATCCTATTGAACCTGGAGAAGGAAGGGAAATAGATGTCTCTAATTAACCCTGCTTGCAAACTGAGTTTAAACAGATAACTGTTGGTTTACAGATGCTACAAAGATTGTGGGTCTCTCTTAGGTTATGTTGTTAAAACACAGGGTCTAAACTATTGGTAGGATGTTAGGATTGATGATTTTCCATTGATGTATGAAAGTGTGGGATTTTGGGTTTTTTATTAGTATGCTCGCTAAGATTTTTCTTTCAATCTTATGCCTACGTATTCCCGTTTATCGAAATAGGGAAATCAGAGCGATCGTAGTTCCTCCTATTCTATGGGAGGAAAAAGGTGTTTTGGTGTCTTGTTCAAAGCCCAAGACGTGAAGCTAAAAGGTGGTTTGTATCTTGTTCAAAGCCCAAGATGGGAAGTTGAAGGGTCTATTGGTATCTTGTTCGAAGCCCAAGATGTGAAGCTAAAAGGGTTTTGACTTTAGAGAGAGTTTGTCATCTCTAAAAGGGGATATTTGGTCTGTTTGTCACAACTGTTGGGTGACTGATTATAAAGGATAATTACTTTAACTGGGATATGTGAATCCAGCAATCCCATAATTTCCTTTATAGGGGATATTTAACTCAGCTTAGAGTAATGCCATCTTTCCTTAGGAATTTCTCATGCTAAAAGAGGGACAATGGCATGGATGTAAATAATCCAGAGGCTTGCCGCTTACAGCAATTAGATGGAGAAAAAGGAGTTGTTGATGTTTGTATGCTGTGAGCAAGGCACATCTTTGATGCTAAAAGGTTGATTGGCTCAACTGGGGTTTTCCTTATACGAAGCCTAAGAGGAGGCCATTTGTAACACCCCCAATCAATACCCCCAATTAATAAAAAAAAATAGTAAAAGAAAATTCAAAATTTTGTCAGAGTATATTTAAATTATCATGGCATAGACCGGGAGTGTCACATCATATAAAAACAATTCATACAACACTTGCTCATAAAGATATGCAACAGTAGGGTAGCAATCAACAGAGGAACTTAGTTCCTTACACCCACATTTCAGAATTTAGAATAAAAGCGGAAAATCTAAAACTGAATAACATACATATATATATCACAAAAAGTTTGTCATACATCAGGTTATACATGCACAAGCCAAAAGATATACATATACATAATATACAAGTATCACAAACGGCCTCCCTAACTACCCGGTGTCACATATCAGAGCCGACCGACAAAAGAATGAAGACGCAAGGCTTCACAAAAATACCTCCAACAACTCTAATCTGCAATGCCTCATAGAGCATTATAAAACAGCAGAAGGGTGAGAAAAACAACCATAATATAATTGCATATAATTATATATATAACACGAAAATACACAATTATACGATTCTCACCACAACTCACACCATAATTCAAACACAAGACATTACAGGACACTATACATATTTCCATCACCAACACATATCCATATATCCATTTATCCACACATCCACCCATAAACAACCATAAATGATTTATGCAAATGCAAGAGACCGACACAACGACTCTATGCATATGCACATGCGGTACCGACTTCCATTATTTCTCATCACTAGTTCACTCAGGAACTCTGCTGGAACCATCGCTCGTTACATCACTGTAACTCCCCGTCGGGCCTACGATGTTCCCCACCGCTCACACCCCACACCGGTACACGGTGTTTATGGATCGCTCACACCCCACACAGGCACACGACCCGATCGCTCACACCCCACATGGGCACACGATTGTCTATATTCATCGCTCACACCCCACATGGGCACACGAAGATATAGCGAATTCCCTCTGGAATCCAAACCGTCACTCAGGACGTTTCATAATGCATATCATGATGCTTGGCATACAAAGACCCTTGACATTTAATATGCACACACACATATATTCATTTACATCGACAAAAATCACACTTTGCACTTATGCCCAAAACAATTCATTTAATTTCCATACGGCCACAAATCATCACAACACCTTCTAAACACATACATTTACGTCATACAACAGCACCTTGCACAATACACATCAATTACGTACAAGTATAACGACAAAAGTCGACAAAACGACACTATTCCAAATTCCCGACATAATTAAATCGACTAACAATTCTCAAAATTATTATCATAAGAAAGTACATACTACAAGCTTTCTAACGCATCAAACCACGCCTCAAACCGACTCACGGATCAAAAGTTACAGGGAAAACAAATTGGAATAAACTGTCATGTTCGCAGTGCGAAGCTCCTAGCGAGTACTTCGCTATTTCATTCGTAGTGCGAAGGTATCAGCGAACAGTGGCAGAAGCAAAATAGCCTAGAAGATTTCCCCCGTTCGCAGTGCGAACGTCCCAGCGAATGCTTGCTACCCCATTCGCCGTGCGAGTCACCCAGCGAACCAAGTCAGAGGCAAAACAACACAAAATAACCCAATGTTCGCAGTGCGAACACCCAGCGAACGCTCGCTACTTCCTTCGCAGTGCAAACTGCCAGTGAATGCTCGCTTTCCCCTTCGCTAGGGGATTCGCAGTGTGAACCTGCAAAAACCAGAAAACCCAGCAGCGCACCAGTTCACCCAAAAATGAGATTTTCTCATCCAAAACATTTCCAAACCAACATATAACAATTAGAACATGACTCTATCATGATAACAGGTATTCTACTACGTTTACACCGATTTTCGACCGTGAAACCATCTATTTCTCATTATAGACCTAAAATAGAACCATGAAAACACAACAAACAATCCAATACACACATACATAATCATACACAAGCATATGATAATCAAGTTTCGCACCCTTACCCGATTAAATCGATACTAGAAGTTGATTTCTCTTGATTTTCCAAGTTTTCCACTATTTCTCTTCTTCTTCTCTTTTCTCTCCTTTTTCTTTCTTTTCCTTTTCTTTCTTTCTCTTTTTCTCTCTACTATTTTCTATTTTTCTTGCTTAATAAAAAATATCCTAAAATGACCAAAATACCCCCACACTCAAATATCTCACAAACGATCCCAAAACCCGATAAAATATCACAACATTGAAAAATAACATATTTTCAGATAAAATTCGAAAATAAAATAAAATAATAATATAATAATCAAACGACTCGATTAAATAAAACGCACACGAAAACTGGGTCGTTACAACTCTCCCCCACTTAGAAATTTTCGTCCTCGAAAATATTACCTGAGACGAACAAAACTGGATACGACTCCCGCATCCGACTCTCCAACTCCCAAGTCAAATTACCATCAGCAGCGCCGCCCCACGCCACTTTCACAAGTGCAATATCCTTGCCTCTCAACCTCTTCACCTCGCGATCCAACACCCTAACTAGTAATGCCTCAACTGTAAGGTTCTCCCTTACCTCAACCTCATCCATCGGAATCACATGCGACGGATCCGAAACATACTTCCGAAGCTGTGAAACATGAAACACATCGTGCAAATTCGACAGATTCGGCGGCAACGCCACCCTATAAGCCACAACACCCACTCTCGCGGATATCTGTTAAGGACCAATAAACCGAGAAGTAAGTTTCTTCGATTTCAAAGCACGACCCACACCTGTTACCGGCGTAACCCTCAGAAATACATGATCGCCTTCTTGAAACTCAAGATCCTTCCGTCTTCGATCATGATAACTCTTTTGTCTACTCTGAGAAGCTTTCATCTTCTCACGAATAAACTTCACTTTCTCTGTCGTCTGTTGCACCAATTCTGGTCCAACCACTGTTCTTTCACCAGATTCGTGCCAACACAAAGGTGTTCGACACCTTCGCCCATACAGTGCTTCAAACGGTGCCATTCCAATACTAGAATGGAAACTGTTATTATACGTAAACTCAATCAATGCAAGATAACTATCCCACGCACCACCTTGTTCCAAAACACACGCTCTCAACAAATTCTCCAAAGACTGAATTGTCCTCTCCGTCTGACCATCCGTCTGCGGATGATAAGCCGAACTCAATCTCAATCTAGAACCCAAAGCCTTCTGTAAACTTTCCCAAAATCTCGATGTAAATCTAGGATCTCGATCAGAAACAATGCTCAATGGAACTCCATGTAATTTCACAATCACACTGATGTAAATCTCCGCTAACCTCTCCAAAGTAAAACTGATGTCAATCGGGATAAAATGAGCCGATTTAGTCAGCCTATCAACAACCACCCAAATAGCATTATGCCCTCGCTGAGTATTTGGCAACCCCGTTACAAAATCCATGGAAATGATATCCCACTTCCACTCAGGAATATCCAACGCTGCAACAAACCACTAGGCCTCAGATGTTCTACCTTCGATTTCTGACAAGTCAAACATGCATAAACAAGCTGAGCCACATCTCTTTTCAATCCAGACCACCAGAAAATCTTCTTCAAATCTTGGTACATCTTATTCGCTCCCGGATGTATACTCAAATTACTCCGGTGTCCTTCCTCCAAAATCATCTTTTTCAACTCCGCATCATCTGGAATACAAATCCTACCTCGGAATCTCAAAACACCATTAATATCCACTTGAAAATCACTATTCGCATCTTTTCCTCCAACCAACATCAAATCCACAAATTTCACATCCAGCTTTTGCTTCTCACTTACCGTCATCAGAAAATCATTAGTAATCGTTAGCATACCAAGCCTAACGCTATCCGACGTAACTTCACAAACCAAACTCAAGTCTCTAAACGATTCCAAAAGTTCCCACTCCTTAACCATTAAAGCGGACATATGTAACGATTTCCAGCTCAAAGCATCGGCTACCACATTAGCTTTACCAGGATGGTAATTCAAGCCAAAGTCGTAGTCCTTCAAGAATTCCAACCATCTACGTTGCCTCATATTTAGCTCTTTCTGATCAAACAAATATTTCAAACTTTTGTGATCACTAAAGACTTCAAACCCTGCACCGTAGAGATAATGCTTCCAGATCTTCAACACAAAAACCACAGCCGCTAATTCAAGATCATGAGTAGGATAATTTTTCTCATGAACTCTTAACTGCCTTGAAGCATAAGCCACCACCTTACCTTCCTGCATCAGAACACCACCTAGACCAATCAAAGAAGCATCACAATAAACCACAAATCGTTCACTAGGATTTAGGAAAATCAAGATCGAAGTTGTCATCAATCTTCTCTTCAGCTCAGTAAAACTCTCTTCACACCGAATATCCCAAATGAACGCTTGCCCTTTACAAGTCAACTGGGTCAAAGGAAGTGCTAGTTTTGAAAAACCTTCAATGAACCTGCGATTATAACCAGCCAAACCCAAAAAGCTTAGAATTTCAGTAACAGATCTCGGAGCCTCCCATTGTAGAACTGCTTCTACTTTAGATGGATCCACATCAATACCATTACGTGAAATTACGTGTCCAAGAAAACTTACTACCGACAACCAGAATTCACACTTGGACAATTTGGCAAAAAGCTTCCTCTCCTTCAAAACCTACAAAACAATACGCAAATGTTTTGCATGCTCCTCCCGAGACTTAGAATAAATTAAGATATCATCAATAAACACCACGACAAAATGATCCAGATGCTCGTGAAAAATACAATTCATGTATTCCATAAACACACCTGGCGCATTAGAAACCCCGAACGGCATCACAGAATATTCATAATGACCGTATCGTGTCCTAAAAGCCGTTTTCTGAATGTCTTCCTCCTTCACCCTTATCTGATGATACCCCGACCTCAAGTCAATCTTACTAAACACACACGTACCAACCAACTGATCCATCAGATCATCAATCCTTGGAAGAGGATACTTATTCTTGATCGTCACCTTATTCAACTGGCGATAATCAATACATAACCTCATACTTCCATCCTTCTTTTTCACTAATAAGACTGGAGCACCCCAAGGAGAAACACTTGGTCTCACGAACCTCTTTTCCAACAACTCATTCAACTGTTTCTTTAACTCAACCAACTCCGACGCCGACATACGATAAGGTGCCATAAAAACAGGTCTAGTACCAGGAACTAGATCTATAGAAAACTCCACCTCTCTCTCCGGTGGCAAGTCTGAAATATCCTCTGGAAACACTTCCGGAAATTCACACACAACAGGAAACGCCTCAAGTGAAACTTGACTATCCACAGTTAAAGATGCAAACAATACAAACAACTGAGCTTCCTCCGCCAAAAGTTTCTTCAACTCTTTGGTAGATAAGAAACTCGAGTCTTCGTCTTCCTCAAGAGAAGGAAACCTTACCAGCTTATGATAACAATCAATATGAACTCGATTGAATTGCAACCAATTCATACCCAAAACCACATCTAATACCTCCAACGGTAAACACACCAAATCCATCTCAAAGTCTTTACCATAAATGGTCAAAGGGCATCTTAGACAAACCAAAGAAGTAGTTACTGACCCCATTGCTGGAGTATCAATAAGCATTCCACCACCCATCACAGATAACATAAGATTCAAACGCTTCGCGCACTCAGACGAAATAAACGAATGAGTCGCTCCAGTATCAATAATAGTAATCAAAGGAGTACTATTAATAAAACAAGTACCTCAAATCAGACGATCTGCACTCGAAGTCTGAGTCCCCGATAATGCAAACACTTTTCCACCAGCTGGAGCTTGTTTCGGTTTCGGACACTTGGTACTAATATGCCCAGGTTCACCACAGTTGTAACATTTCACCACATTCTTCCTGGCACAATCCGCTGCAACATGTCCTACACCCCCACAATTAGTACACTTCCTCAAATCTTTCCTGCACTCAAACTGACGATGCCCCAAGTCACCACATTTAGAACACCTCATAGGACCAGACATACCTCCTCCACCTGACCTTTTCTCCAAATTCCCTCTCTGTTTACCTTTATCAGCTGGTGTCACATACAGACCACCACGGAACTGTTGCTTCCCTTTCCTCTAGCTCACACTTTTGTAATGAGTAGAACGAGCCTTACTGTCCTCTTCATAAATCCTATAACAATCTACCAAATCAGAAAACCTCCGAAGCCTCTGATATCCAATCGCCTGCTTTATCTCAGGACGCAAGCCATTCTCAAACTTCACACACTTAGAAAATTCCGCAGTCGCTTCAGCATAATGAGGATAAAACTGCACAAGTTCCACAAACTTAGCAGTATAATCAACAACAGACATATTACCTTGCTTTAGCTCCAAGAACTCAATTTCCTTCTTCCCTCTCACATCTTCAGGAAAATACCTCCTCAAGAACACCTGGCTAAAAACTTCCCAAGTAATTTCTTCCTCTTCTGCAGCTTCCAACACCCGTCGAGTACTAACCCACCAGTCATCAGCTTCTTCCAATAACATGTGAGTACCTAGTCTCACCTTCTGATCTTCATCACAATCCATCACTCGGAAAATCCTCTCAATCTCTTTCAGCCAAATCTGTGCACCATCCGGATCATATCTTCCTTTGAAGACAGGCGGTTTGTTCTTCCTGAACTCATCATTACCCGCAGCATTAAGTGCACCCTGCACAGCACGTGCCAAAGCAGCATCATTCCTACCAGCCATATTCTGTTCGTTTCCAATAACAGAAACTATGGTTAATCAAACAGCTCATCCAACCACAACGACCAACAAGGACTGACACAACTGACACGGACTGACACAAACTGGCTCTGATACCACTTAATGTAACACCCCCAATCTATACCCCCAATTAATAAAAAAAAACAGTAAAAGAAAATTCAAAATTTTGTCAGAGTATATTTAAATTATCATGGCATAGACCGGGAGGGTCACATCATATAGAAACAATTCATACAACACCTGCTCATAAAGATATGCAACAGTAGGGTAGCAAACAACAGAGGAACTTAGTTCCTTACACCCACATTTCAGAATTTAGAATAAAAGTGGAAAATCTAAAACTGAATAACATACATATATATATATCACAAAAAGTTTGTCATACATCAGGTTATACATGCACAAGCCAAAAGATATACATATACATAATATACAAGTATCACAAACGGCCTCCCTAACTACCCGGTGTCACATATCAGAGCCGACCGACAAAAGAATGAAGACGCAAGGCTTCACAAAAATACCTCCAGCAACTCTAATCTGCAATGCCTCATAGAGCATTATAAAATAGCAGAAGGGTGAGAAAAACAACCATAATATAATTGCATATAATTATATATATAGCACGAAAATACACAATTATACGATTCTCACTACAACTCACACCATAATTCAAACACAAGACATTACAGGACACAGTACATATTTCCATCACCAACACATATCCATATATCCATTTATCCACACATCCACCCATAAACAACCATAAATGATTTATGCAAATGCAAGAGACCGACACAACGACTCTATGCATATGCACATGCAGTACCGACTTCCATTGTTTCTCATCACTAGTTCACTCAGGAACTCTGCTGGAACCATCGCTCGTTACATCACTGTAACTCCCCGTCGGGCCTACGATGTTCCCCACCGCTAACACCCCACACGGGTACACGGTGTTTATGGATCGCTCACACCCCACACGGGCACACGACCCGATCGCTCACACCCCACATGGGCACACGATGGTCTATAATCATCGCTCACACCCCACATGGGCACACGAAGATATAGCGAATTCCCTCTGGAATCCAAACCGTCACTCAGGACGTTTCATAATGCATATCATGATGCTTGGCATACAAAGACCCTTGACATTTAATATGCACACACACATATATTCATTTACATCGACAAAAATCACACTTTGCACTTATGCCCAAAACAATGCATTTAATTTCCATATGGCCACAAATCATCACAACACCATCTAAACACATACATTTACGTCATACAACAGCACCTTGCACAATACACATCAATTACGTACAAGTATAACGACAAAAGTCGACAAAACGACACTATTCCAAATTCCCGACATAATTAAATCGACTAACAATTCTCAAAATTATTATCATAAGAAAGTACATACTATAAGCTTTCTAACGCATCAAACCACACCTCAAACCGACACACGGATCAAAAGTTACAGGGAAAACAAATTGGAATAAACTATCATGTTCGCAGTGCGAAGCTCCTAGCGAGTACTTCGCTATTTCATTCGCAGTGCGAAGGTATCAGCAAACAGTGGCAGAAGCAAAATAGCCTAGAAGATTTCCCCCGTTCGCAGTGCGAACGTCCTAGCGAATGCTCGCTACCCCATTCGCCGTGCGAGTCACCCAGCGAACCAAGTCAGAGGCAAAACAACACAAAATAACCCAATGTTCACAGTGCGAACACCCAGCGAACGCTCGCTACTTCCTTCGCAGTGCGAACTACCAGCGAATGCTCGCTTTCCCCTTCGCTAGGGGATTCGCAGTGCGAACCTGCGAAAACCAGAAAACCCAGCAGCGCACCAATTCACCCAAAAATGAGATTTTCTCATCCAAAACATTTCCAAACCAACATATAACAATTAGAACATGACTCTATCATGATAACAGGTATTCTACTACGTTTACACCGATTTTCGACCGTGAAACCATCTATTTCTCATTATAGACGTAAAATAGAACCATTAAAACACAACAAACAATCCAATACACACATACATAATCATACACAAGCATATGATAATCGAGTTTCGCACCCTTACCCGATTAAATCGATACTAGAAGTTGATTTCTCTTGATTTTCCAAGTTTTCCACTATTTCTCTTCTTCTTCTCTTTTCTCTCCTTTTTCTTTCTTTTCCTTTTCTTTCTTTCTCTTTTTCTCTCTACTATTTTCTATTTTTCTTACTTAATAAAAAATATCCTAAAATGACCAAAATACCCCCACACTCAAATATCTCACAAACGATCCCAAAACCCGATAAAATATCACAACATTGAAAAATAACATATTTTTAGATAAAATTCGAAAATAAAATAAAATAATAATATAATAATCAAACGACTCGATTAAATAAAACGCACACAAAAACTGGGTCGTTACACCATTGACCCAACAATAGGGTGTTTTTATGTGTCTTGTACGATGCCCAAGACGGAGGCTAAAAGGTTTTTGACCCAACAAGAGGGTCTTTTATACTCAACAAGAGAGTGTTTTATATCTCGTACGAAGCCCGAGATGGAGGCTGAAAGGTTTTTTACCCAACAAGAGGGTCTTTTATACTCAACAAGAGAGTGCTAACAAGTAACTGACTCAACAAGGGAGTTCTTTTGTATCTCGTACGAAGCCCAAGATGGAGGCTAAATGGGGATTGACTCGACAAGAGAAGTTTTGACGCTGGAAAGACTGCTCTAGTAAAGGATGATTAAGTTCTGTCTTATACCTTTAAAAGGTCGTCAGGGTCCTTGTATTAAGCCCAAGAGAAGGCATGAGAACTTCTAAGAAGCCGAAGGGTCCTTGTACAATGCCCAAGAGGAGGCGGGGATGCTTTTAAGAAGCCTGTGGGTCCCCAAACCCCGAGAAGTTCAAGACATGCCATTCACAAAGAATAGATCAAGCTAGGAAAGTTGGAGAATTTAGAAGAAACTCAAGAGATGTTATTCAAGGAGAAAATATCATCTCTGGGGAGTAGAGTCTCTTTGACAATTTCTAAGGGTGCTTTTAAGAAACCTGTGGGTCCCCAAACCCTGAGAAGTTCAAGACAAGCCATTCACAGAGAATAGATCAAGCCAGGAAAGTTCAAGAATTTGGAAGAAACTCAAGAGATGCCATTCACGGAGAAAAGATCATCTCTGGGGAGTAGAGTCTCTTTGACAACTTCTAAGGGTGACAGTCTGAGAAAGGGTTCACCGAGAATGCTGCCTTTCACGTCTCCATATTGTTTAACCCCAAGAGGAGGGAAGATTGTGTCTGGTAATCCTATGGGGATCTAGTTTTGACTGTATTTAAGAGAGATCAACGGGGTTTACCTAGTGCTAGACGTAGTTGCCGGGGAGAACTCTAAATAACTATACTAGTACTACACAATTGATATTTGACAAGTATATAAAAGTTTGTGAAAGAATACTTACAGTGAGCAGAACCACAATACAGTTATATATATATATATATATGAAAGCGGATAAAGAAAGCGGGTAAACACTTACTCGGTTGTAGAGCTTCCATGCTGTTTTGTTAGTTTGTTCAACAAAGAAAGCTTTGATAACAATATTATATTCAAAATCAAAGGAGAAAGTGCTTTGAAAAGATTGTTTGGGGCTTACAGCTCAAGGAGAGGCCCAAGGTTTAATCAGTGGACTGTTGTTTTGAATTTGAATAGGGACTTATACAAGTGACTGGCGCCCGAAAAGGTTTTCTGTACAAGGGGATGGGTCT
Organism: Lathyrus tuberosus; assembly: GCA_022829125.1. Taxonomy (NCBI): domain Eukaryota; kingdom Viridiplantae; phylum Streptophyta; class Magnoliopsida; order Fabales; family Fabaceae; genus Lathyrus; species Lathyrus tuberosus. The sequence continues at coordinate 3,021,316 of JALAZF010000428.1, read as the reverse complement.
TACACTCTCTCAAGAGGCCCAAATGTTTATTTTTATACAAGTGGTGGGGCTTACAGCTCAAGGAGAGGCCCATATGATTTTATTTGAAAACGACGATCGTGTCGTTGTTTTAGAATGTACAGAGGGACTTATACAATAAGTGAGGCCCAAAAATGGTTTATGTACAAAGGGTTGGGACTTACACTCTATTAGAGGCCCAAAGAGTTTTGAATGTGTCTTATAGCTCGAGGAGAGGCCCAAAAGGTTTGTTTTAAAAGGGCGATTGCGCCGAGATTTTTTTTTAACGCAGAGGGACTTATACAATATCTGAGGCCCAAAATTGTTGTGATTAAAAGGGGATTGGGTCTTACACTCTATTAGAGGTCCAAAGATTTATTTTTGTACTAGTGGTGAGGCTTACAGCTCAAGGAGAGGCCCCTGAGTGTTTGAAAATGATTTGTTTGAGTGAAAATCAAGGAAACCCTAAATTTGATTTCTTTTAAAAGGAAATGTTTAAAGAAAATCAAATAAAAATGATAAAAATACCAAATAAATTTGAATAAAGCACTTGTGATTTTTGTTGAGGGTTTGAAAAATGAGGTTTTTATCACAAGATAAATTAAAACTCATTTAGTTTTGATTTTCATAGTAAATATTCACTTTTAAATGCTTAAAAACAATTAAAAAGGAATTTATTCACAAAAATACTAATTATATTAAATAACTAATATAAATTTAATTTTTTTGTAGAATAAAATATTTCAACATTTTTGTGATTTTTTCCAAAAATAACCAATAAAAAATAATTAAAATTAAGGGATTTATTAATTTTTCAAATCATTAACAAAATACTATGAAAAATCAGAAAATAGGAAAAAGTGATAAAAAAGAGGTCTGGGGCGAGGGGGATTCGAACCCCAGACCTCTCGCTTGCCAATACACACAAACCAGCTGATCAACCACTGGGGCGCAATGCCAATTCATTAATAACATGGCAAGAGAAAAATATAAGGCAAACTTGATTGGTTTCTCAAGCATGGCGCCATGGCCATCTTCAACCTCAAGATCAGATGTGTGAAGCCCTCTAACTCACTCATTTCTCAACCATTTGACATGATTCAAATACCAAACTCATGTGTTTTTTCACAAGGATCACGATGGCAATATTTGATTTCATTTATTTTTAGTGTATAGCACGTTATATCAACATGACCGTATGAACCCTAATTTTGCAAAAGCAATCATACAGACATGGTGGTGAGTGCTATGATCAAATTTTTTTAGGGGAAACACTCAACATATGATGGCAAGCAATTCGAAAAAATATCATGCGAGGAAATATGCATGGATCGTGATGATGTAGTTTTGAGGCTTAACTTGATGCAAGCTGAAATGGAACTCTGCACAGATGGTGTTCCAGAAGTGGTTTGAAGATCCCTACAGCTTCAATGGACATTGTGGAGTATGTTGCAAGCTTTGGAACACTTTGAAAACCTTTGGATCAAGTTGGAGGACTCCAGCTGCATAATTGAGGCATAATGGCTTGGTTGAAGAGTGATTTTGAGCTAGAGGTGTTATAGTTGGTGTTTAAATGTTTGGACACCTCAAATACATCATAGGTGACGTGTTTGAACAATTGGAATGGATTACTTAAGCCTGCAACTCAAAACCCGATGGTGGTTGTTCAAAAACAAAGAAAACTGGCACTTAAGAGAGAATGAGAGGAAGCAGTGCTGTAAATTGCTTTGGTGTGATTTGAATGATTAATTGGATCCTCTATTAAAAGGTGATCAATTCTTGTCTTGGAGGAATAGTGAATGGCTGCTGGATCAGATCACATTCAAAGGCTTTGGCTTGGTGACATTTCTTCTCATGCAAGGCAGCCTAGCCCCTCCCAAGAGCAGGGCTATGTCTTGACCAAATTCACATTCTTCAGATGTTTTTATTGTTGTTTAATCAGAGAACTTGACTGAGTAGAGTGGATTTCTAGAAAGTGCCCTATTTCACATAAATGCCTTTGAATTCAAGGCATAATGTGCCAAAATGCATTAATCTCAAGTTAGAAGATTCCTTAGCTTTTTGACTTAGCTTTAACAGTTGGATCAGTTGGATTAGGATCAGATTGGATGACCGTGACATAGAGATCCTTGGTCTTGAATAAGTAATCGTGTAAAGCAAGCAAAAGTGCAAACTGGTTTTCCAAAACAGCTGCAGCAACATGGCTTTGGGCATGGATTTCTCTTGGCTCAAGTTGAATCAATTCATGTTGATAAGCTCTTTGAACTCTTAGCAACATATGCAATAACATTGATGTTTACCTTTGGACTTCATTCAGCTTGCAACTATGTGAAAAAATCTCACAAGTTTTGGTGTTTTCAACAAAATATGTCTTGGACAGAATTTTGTCTAAGTGTTGGAAAAGTGGTACCTTCATGTTTTTAGTCATTTTGACCCAATCATAACTCAGAATCCACAATGAATTGGAGTGAGGTGTAGTTGAAGTTTTTGTAGAGGGTAATGAAATCTACAAATCCAGCTTTGAATGGGGAAAAGTGGCCTTGTGGTTTAGGAGTTATGATCCTCCAAAGTTGGTACCCTAGCAACTTTGTTCCATAACTTAGAAAAATTTCTAAGTTTTTATGGTTACCCTTTTTACAAGTTATCCCACTTTTCTTGATTTTCTTGATGAATGATGATTCCAATCACACATTAAGATCATTTTAGGGTTAAATAACCAAAATTTTGAAAAGTCTCAAAAAGTCAAAGTTTGACTTTTGTGCACAGTTGACTTTTTGTCAGATGAATTCCAAATTGTGCGATCCTCTATGAAATTAAGTCCTTGACCTAAATCAAACTTGATGGCTTGATTTCATAGGTGTAATAGGGTGTATTAAATCATGTCCTAGGGTTTGGGAGCATGTCCTGGTCAAAAGTCAAAGATGCAGTTGACTTTTCTCGCAAAACCCTAACTGTGGTTCAGATGAAATTGAAACTTGTTTCTCAAGCTTCTTGGATCAATCCATTGTTGCAAATGCATCAATGTGGTTTATTAGAGACCCTCAACTCCTCCTTTGAGGTATTGGCTCATGTTTCGTCCCAAAAGTTAACTTAGGGGTGAATTAGGTCAAGAAACCCTAATTCCTGATTTTTTATGAATGCATCCCCTGAGGTTAAAATTGACTTGATGATTGGGTCCATGATGTCCCTTGGAGTATCATAGGTTATGCTTTGAAGCATTGGCTCATGCCCAGAGGAAAGTTTCCATCTGGAGGCCCTGGTAGACCAAAACCCTAATTTGGTGACACTGGCGATCGAGGCTTGATCTACTGGGTCTATTGCATTCTTGTGTTTAATACTTGAGGTGGGAGTCCTCTTGATCCATTGGGGATGTTTGAGAGGCTTAGACAATTTGAAGATCATGTCATTCCTTGATTGATCCTTTGTCTAAAGCTCAGAGAGGACTTGAAACCCTAATTCTGATTGTAGTGAAGGCTCACCCATCTTTGGGGAGACTAATGAGGCATGATGATCCATCTGTATTGTTATGATGATTTGCACAATGATGGGAAATCTTAGTGGTAAAAATTTGGGGTATGACACCTTCGCAATAACATAATGCTCAGGAGCGGGATCTAAACCATAGAAAATCTCACCATGAACAGGCAAACCAAGCAGGAAAGAATACTCCTCTAGCGTAGGTACCAACTGATAATCAGGAAAGGTGAAACAATGCAGCAAAGGGTCATAGAACTGAACCAAAGTAGCAAGCAATCCTTCGGCCATATCAAACTTCAAGAGAGATAAAAGTCTTCCATATCTGGACTCAAACTTCTTGGTATCAACAACCAAAGATCCTAGGTCTCTCAAACCCCCTAACTTAGGACTCTTGAAAGTGTACTTATCCTTCCAAAATCCATAACAAAAGTACCTGCAATGTTTGCAACAACACCTTTAATTTCCTTGAAACCTTCCAACAGAATGCTCATGAATGCATGAGTGCATGAATGCAACAAACACAAACAAGATCATACAAAGCACACGGGTCAAGGTTCGAGTCACGAGCATAAAGCCACAGGTAAGAACCAATCCCACAAAGTATGTACTAAGGTTTTGTCTTCATTGTACCTGCAGAAAACAGTGGTTCTAACAGAGTGCCCAGGGTCCACAATCCCCTATCAGACACACCAGCACACCGATTTGCTCGGAGGTTGGTAGGTATCCTCAAGAGAATCTAACCTGAGTGTAGCATCGTGTGACAGCTAAGCCAGATTTGCATCTTCATAGATTCTGCGCAACGATCCTAAAAAGGCTAGGAAAGGTTAAGGGTTACTACGGTCCTCAGTGTTATAGGCTTCTATGGAAAAAGTAATGCCTTCTCGATCGCTCGATCGGCATCAGTAATTCCAAAGAGGCATCCACTGAGTGTATAGATTCTCAAGTTCTTCTTTTTCAGGATTTGACTCCTTCAAATTTCCCTTGACTATACTATCCTCTTATCTCAAAGTGCACTCTGGTTCGGGTATAGGACTTATCTCACACACAGAGGAATTCCCAAACAGAACAAACAAATAACAAACAAAATAGAAAAAAACAGTAAATAAATCAAAGTAGGCTAAACCCCTCAAGGGAGACGAGTCCCCAGCAGAGTCGCCACTTTTTTGTAACGGGGAAATTTGTGAGTATAAGATATTGATTAACTTAACTAAAAAATAAACAAGAGTCGCCACCGCACTTTTATTTTATCCACGAAGGAAAGGAAAAAAAGAGCAAACAAAACCTAAAGAGATCTAAAAGAACAAAGAGATAAAGGGTAAGAGGGGTTGGTTATGTAAAGGGAAGGTTTTACACACCCAATACATCTATAGTACTCTATAAGAGCCCTTTGATGTATTCATGCTTTTTGGTCTGAAAAGGGTTTGCTTGATAAAAAATATTGAGGAGATGAGAGGAGAATTATTTTTATATGATTTTTGTGTTTAGAGAGACTTATCGCCTCATGCCTACGTACCCACGATGTGCATTGTAGGATCAAAAACCCATAGTTCATGGTACAAAGAACAAGAATTTGTTTGTTTTGGTTGATTTTAGGTGTAAAGACAAGTCGTCATTTCCAAGTGAATAATTCCGCTTAAAGAAATGAATCATGTCTAAACTTATGAAAAAAAGTTTAAAAGAAAAGAGTGCAGAAAGCACAAAAAGAGTTTGATGAGTTTTTATATTTTTATGTTTTTACGAAATGGTCAAAATATGGTTAATATTGATTGACATATATTAAAGAAAATAAAGCTTAAAAAAAATCACTTGACCAAAGTCAAGGTTTTATTATGAAAGAGATTTTAAGTTTGAAAACACGAAGGTTTTGAAAAAGAGAGGAGATTTTGAAAATTGAAGACGGTGTGGAAAAGAAGTGACTATCCTAGTGCATAATATAAAAGCTAAGGATAAGAAATATCTAACCACGTGGACAAGCTCCATAGCATAAGCATTTTTCTCTTTTTGATTTGGTCTTGATTCAAAATAAGCCTTCAAAAGGATACTCCAAGTATCGAAAATCCAAGGTTTTCCATCACGAACTCCCAAGCATAGTTTAAGATCCTAACTCTAAGTCCATAAGTCCATAATCAAGAGTATAGGTCATCCAAAGCAAGAGATAGTGGCCATAGTCCAACAATTAAGAGCACAAGTCTTTTAATGGTTTAATCCTTTATTAATGTTTTTGAGTCCAAAATGGACAAAAGAAAAACAAGGCACAATATAAAATGGTCCAAGTGGACAAAAGAAAAATGACATAAACATAAACATGATATGATAAATGGTATAACGCATAAAAAATAAAGAGAGATAGGGAGCGAGAAGGAAAAGTAAAGAAGTTAGAAGTTAGTTGTTAGTAGCACAAGGCTCTAGTGCCATAAACCTTCACCGATTATTCCGTTTCACGTTATGAACTATAGTGATTAAACAATGCACCTAGGCCAAAGTTAATGAACTTGACAGAAGATTGGTAAAACCAAAGCCTCTACAACACCAAGTTTCAAAGATTATGGACCTAACGCAAAAGATCAATCGCCATTGGGTTGACGCGGCCAATCAAGGTCCGGACCAGGAAAGTTTAAATTCTGAATTGGATAAAGAGGGACAAATGTTGTGCTATGTTAAGCAATCGCCGAGTAATTTACGGAGTAATTACCCTACAATGAGGTCGGTGAATAGCTCTTTGTGCTAATGAATGCTAGATGAACGATATGTAGATCGTCATTCGAAAGCAATACTGCACGAAAAGAAAATATGTAACGATCTACTCTTGATCAAGAATTCATCAAAGAAATTCTACGATCCATGAGACTTTCATCGATCAAAATAAAATAAAAAAGGACGAAGTGAAAGCCAAATTGAACTAAAAAGTCAAGAACCTTTCATCTTCAAGTTCAATCACCTTTAATTGATAGATTTAAGTGTGAAAACATATCACTAATTCAAAGCACCTCAAATGAATTCAATAATTCATTAAAAGATAGATTTGAACTAATGAATGTTTAATTACTTTAACCATATCCAAAGTCTGTTGAAATTGAAGAGAAATTAATCTCAACAATTTGTTTCAAGGCTAAAATAAGAAAGAAGGAGAAGAAAAGGGAACAAAACACCAAAACAGTCCCCAAACATGGCAAAAAATCAGTTCTGTTTCAGAGTAAACGGTTACTCAAAGTGAGTAATCGATTACCAGCTTTAAAAACACAGTTTTTGGTGAAAATTACACTGAGTAATTGGTTACTCTAAGTGAGTAATCGATTACTCTGTGCGTAGAGTGAAAAAGTTGTGCAAAATTCAGCATGATCCTCTTTCAAAACATTTTTCAAACACCTTATGATCATGAATCTGAACATTGCACGAATTTTCAAAAAAACAAACAGTAAAATCCAGCAACTAAACACAATTACAAGATCCAAAAGATCAAGTAACAAGGATCTCCAAAGATCTACATTATGGAAGATGAAGATGAAGCTTCAACAATGGTGAAAGATGAATTACCACTTCAAATCTGAAAATTCCTTCAAATTGCTTCAAGATCTACACTCCAAAACCTTGATCTACTATAATTGATGAACAAAAGCAAGAATGGATGAAGGTTTAGCTCAAAGTTAAACAAGATTCAATGTGAATTCTTGTTAACTTTCAAAAGAAGAAATGTGAGCTTTGGTGAATTTTGTGGTTAGGATGAGAATTTGCAAGAGGTTTGTTGGCTATCAAAAGCTTGAAGAGTGAATGAAATGAAGGATCTATTTATATAGTTTAGGCTTGGGAAAATTGGTGGTTTGGAATTTGGTTTGGAAGATCAAAATTAGGATTGGAATTCAAATTTGGAGGGAAATCACAAAAGAGTGGTGATTAGTGAGGGTACATGGTGGAAAATGATCAAAGTGATGTAGGGAATTAAAATGAGATGGTCTAAAATATTCCACATGTGATCAAAATGATGAAAATTGGTGCCAATTGCTGAATTTGAATTTTGCTGCCATTTTTTCAAATTTCCACGAGGGTAATCGATTACCCTGATTGAGTAATCGATTACTCAATGCAAATTTTGAAAAATTGTCTTTTTGAGTGCACTGCTGTGGTTCGGCTCGATTTGCTTGCTTGTCAAAGAAGGCATGGAAATAAACACATGAACCTTGGAGTCCCTTGCATAATAATTAATTAAATCTTGGAAACTCTTGATCAGATAATTTTTTATTTAATTGCATATCAACTTTGACTTTATTCAAATGAAATCCATTCGAGCTGAGGGACTGTTTTTTTGGTATTTTTAACCTGTTCTTCCCCTGAAAATGTTAGTGAAAGAAAACAAAATATTTTTGATTTTGATTAAAGGTTAGTAAACATAAACAATTAAATGATAAAACAACTAACAAACACACACAAACCCAAAGATCCCTGCAAGGCACAATCCTATAGAAGAGGGAACCAATGTGTGATCCTGTTTGTGGTATGAAATGCAAATGAAAAGTAGAGAATCTTTGGGGCAAAAATTAGGGCATTCCAACAACCTACAAACATTATAGTGTTTTGGTTTCTTTGTCTCTTAGTGTATTGACTTTAAACACCTACAATTTCAAATACTCATACTTGTTAGTAAATATACTTAGAAATAATGACTTACATTAATTAAATTATTAATAAAGAATAAAATACTAATTACTTGTTAATTTTCCCATATGCCTTCTGTAGCGAGTGATTTTTGTCGGTGACGCGACCACCTTATCGCTGGGTTTTCCTCACCGCAATGGTAGGAGGGGGTGCTACTTTCTGATTTCTTATTTATCCCGTGAAGCTGGAAGGGAAAGGGAAGCTATCTAAAACTAACATTGCACGCGAATGTTTAACTGAACAAACACTTAAAGAGATTCGGGGAGTCCGGGGTCAGGTTATACAATGGGGAATTGTCAATTATGTGGTTATCCACAGGATATTAGCTTTAGGTTTCGCTTTTTACTTAATGGTGTTTATAAGTTAATGGGTTGGGAAAGTTTCTTGGGAAATATGAGTGAGTGAGTGAGTTTTTTGTTAATGTTCGTGTGTTTTTGGAAAGGTACTGGACCTTTGTTTTGAATGATGTGTGAAGGTACTAAACCTAGAGTATTTGATTAGTATGCTTGCTAAGATTTCGCAATCTTATGCCTACGTATTCTCGTTTAAAGTAAAAGGAAATCAGAGCAATCGTAGTTCCTCCTATTCTAAGGGAGGAAAAAGATGTTTTGGTGTCTTGTTCAAAGCTCAAGATTGAAGCTAAAAGGTTTACTTGACTGAGAGAGAATTTATCATCCCTAAAGAAGGATTCTTGATTTTTGTGTGAGTTGATCAAAGCCCAAGGTTGAAGCTAAGAGGTTGATTGACTTCACTAGGGAAGTCCTTATACAAAGGCTAAGAGGAGGCTGGAAAAGACCGACTCAACAAGATAGTGTATATATGTCTTGTACAAAGCCCAAGATTGAGGCAAAAAAAGAGACTGACTCTTTGGGGATATCATTATACAAAGCCTAAGAGGAGGCTAGAAGTTTGAATTTTTCTGGGGAAAATGTTATATCTGTCTTGTACAAAGCCAAAGATAGAGGCTAAAAGGGATTTCGACTCTGTTGGGGAGGGTTTGTATGTGTCTTGTACAAAGCCCAAGATTGAGGCTGAAATGGGAAATTTAACTGACTCTGGTGAGGATATTTTATGTGTCTTGTACAAAGCCAAAGATTGAGGCTGAAATGAGTTTGACTCTGCTTGGGAAATTATTCCTCAAAGCCTAAAAGAAGGCTGGGAGGAAATGACTTCGCTTGGGAAGATATTTGTCCCAAGCTTAAGAGATGAAAATTTATGTCTTGTATAAAGCCCAAGATTGAGGCTAAAAGGGTTTGACTCAACAAGCGAGTGCTTTTATCTGTCCTGTACAAAGCCCAGGATTGTGGTTGAACAAGCTGGAGAAATTATTCTACACAACTTGAGAGGAGGCTAGCTCCTTCTAGGGGAAATCTTTATACCAAGCCTAAGATGAGGCGGGGAAAAGATTGACTCAACAAGAGAGTATCTTTATCTTTCTTGTACAAAGCCCAAGATCGAGGCTGAAAAAGTTTGACTCAACAAGAGAGTATGAAATGTGATTGACTCAACAAGAGAGTCGGAGAAAGTGATTGACTCAACAAGAGAGTCTGAAAAGTTGATTGACTCAACAAGATAGTCTAAAAAGGTGATTGACTCAATAAGAGAGTCTGAAAAGGTTAGCTCCGCTGGGAAGAATCATTATACAAAGTCCAAGAGGAGGCTGACTTTGCTAAGGAAAGGTCATTATACAAAGCCTAAGAGGAGGCTATCTTCTGCCGGGGATAATTGAGATCTCGAGGCAGGTCCAAATGGGGGAACCAACTATTGCTGAGGATTACAAAAGAGTTGAAGTATTATATACCTTGAGGTTCTTATTTGGGATAGTGTTATACTGACGATAAACTAACCCTGGCTTGGGGATTTTTAGGAGAGAGACTGGGTTTTAGAACCCATGGGTTTTAACTCAGCTGGAGATTTATCTAAAATATTAGGGTTTCTCCTATGCTTGTAGGGAACTTGAGAATGTCTTTGAGACTCAAGGGGATTTAGACTGTCCAAGGCTATTGGTGTGGAAGAGTTTTATCTTTTGTATGATGCCCAAGAGGAGGTAGGTGTATTAAGGGATAAGAATCAACCCTAAATTGGTCTGAGGTTTTGACTCAGGGAAGACTACTCTAGCAAAGGATGACTTAGTTTTGTCTTGTACCTTTAAGAGGTCTTCAGGGTCCTTGTACTAAGCCCAAGAGAAGGCATGAGAACTTCTAAGAAGTCGAAGGGTCCTTGTACAAAGCCCAAGAGGAGTCGGGGATGCTTTTAGGAAGTCCGTGGGTCTCAAACCAAGAAAAGTTCAAGAAATGCTATTCAGCGAGAATATATCATTTAGTGAAAGTTCTGAGGGTTTGAAGAAACTCAAGAGATGCTATTCACCAAGAATAGATCAACTCTGGGGAGTAGAATTTCTTTGACGATTTCTAATAGTGACAGTCTGAGAAAAGGTTCATGAAGAATACCGCCTTTCTCTTTGTTCCATATTGTTTAAGCCCAAGAGAAGGCAAGACTGTATTTGGAAATCCTATGGGGATCTAGTTTTGATTGTATTCAAGAGTGACCAAATGGCTTTACCTAGTTCTTGACCTAGTTACCGGGGAAAACTTTAAATAACTATACTAGTATATCTATATATATGACAAGTATTTAAAAGGATATGAAATAAGACTTACAGTGCGCAGCTTCCCACAATACAGTTATATTCATATGAAAGCGAGTAAATGAAAACTGTTAAAACTTACAGGTGAGCAAGCTTCCATGCTGTATTGTTAGTTGTTCTATGAAATTAAAGAAAGTTTTGATAACAACTGTATATTTAAACCTAAATAAAAAAGGAAGTTGTTTGTGAAAAGATTGTTGGGGCTTACACTCAAAGAGATGCCCAAGGTTTAACAGTGATCGCACCGTTGTTTAAAGATCGTATCGAGACTTATACAATGACTGAGGCCCAGAAAGGTTTACTGTACAAAGGGATGGGTCTTACAACTCGAGGGGAGGCCCAAAAAGATTTTAAAGAAAAGAAATGAGACTTACAACACAAAGGGTAGGCCCAGATGAAATGTCTTGATAACGGCGATCGAGCCGAGATTTTTGAAATAACAGTGGGTCTTATACAATAACTGAGGCCCAAGTTATTTTGGTTTCAAAAAGGGATTGGGTCTTACACTCTATTAGAGGCCCAAAAAGTGTTAAAATTTAAAATCAAGAGGAAACCCTAATTTTAAATAAAAATGTTATTTTTCAAAGGAAATTAAATGAATAAAATCATATAAAATACCAAATATATCCAAAAACAAGTTGTACACCTTGAAAAATATTTTGAAAAGTCATGTTTAATTATATGAGAGTTTGAAATTCAATTGGTTTTGGAAGATCAAAGTGGGAATTTCATTAAAAAATGTTTAAAAACAATTAAAATGAAATAAATTACAAAAATTCTAACTATATTAAATAAATAATATAAATTAGATTTTTTTTTTTGTAAAATAAAATATTTAAACATTTTAGTGAATTTTGAGAAAAAGAATCAATTCAAAAACATAAATATTCAGAGAGAAATTAATTATTGAATCAATTAACAAAAATATCAAAATATTCAAATATTCAAAAATTTGAAAAAGGACGCCAAGAAAACCAAGTTCTTGCCCGCGCCCTCTTTTTTTCCAGATTTGCATTTTCTCACTTTTCTCCATGATTTCTCAATGGTTTTGCACGATTCAAGTACCAATCTTACTCGCTTTTGAACAAGGATCACAACCATATAGATTAATTGCATTTATTTTGAGTATTGAGGGAGAAATCAGAAGAAAATTTCAAGAACCCTAATTTCAGCATGACCACCATGAAATTCCATACACGACTGATTCATGGCAATTGATTGAGGGTTATTACTCCATGCATGATTAGGAACATATGGCAAAATTATTGTGCAATAAAATATGCATGCATCATGGAGTTTGAAGAGTTCATGCTTACCTCTTGCAGTTGGTGATCGAGTTCCAGGTTAGAGGTGTTACAGCTTGGTTCCAATGAGGTGAACAGCTTCGTTAGGTGCTATGGAGTGTGTCTAAATGCTTGGAGTGGATTGAATTGAGCTGTAACTTGATTTGGCACCTCAACTGCAAACCTGTCAAATGCTTGTGCAGATTGCTGGTGATTTTGAGAAATTGATGTTCCAGATGTTATGTAAGAGTTTGGATCACTTCTATATGTTATATGTGAGGTGTGTGAATCATTGGTTTGGTTGGAATTGCTCTCAAACTCAAAACCCGATGCTGACTTGAGTTAGAAGGCAAAATTGGATTGAAAGTGAAGATTTTTTGAGGAAAGCATTAGTTTGGGTGCTTTGGTGTACTCAAACTGAGCACAAATGAGCTCTATTTATAGTAGAGCAAGTTTGTTTTGCAACCAATAATGAATGGCATCTGGTACAGGTCTGTGGCTAATTGTGATCAAATGGAATCTGAAGTCTCCTCTAGCCATTGACTTAAGATTAGAGCACAGACTTTGTAGCTTTGGTTCAGAGATAAACTTGGACTGAATTCAGTTGGAATAGGCTTAGTTCATGCCACCTTGGTGCATCCATTGAATGCTTGGAAACAAAATTGGAGTCTTGGCATCTTTGTAACCTTTTTAGGTTTGGCATGGCTATTGTAGATTCTTGGACTTTGAGGGCTTGGAGATTAGATCATCCCCCTTGGAGTTGATCCTCAGATGTGTCCAAATTAATGACAAGGCTTGGATTGATCATATTTGGACAAATCGAGCCAGTGTGCACAAATCTGCCTTGTAAAAACCAGTTCAGGATGCCATGTTCCAAGGGTTGTATCTCCTTGCTCAAATGGAATTTGGAGATGATCTGGTACTTATTGGAAAGCCCTCATCACATACTTTAAGTTTGATGTCCACCCCTAGACCTGGTTTGACTTGGATCAAGGTGAAAAATGTCCCTACATTTGGGAAAAAGTAAGGCAGATTTTGACTTAGTGAAAATTTCACTAAGTGTTGGAGAAATGTCATTTTCATGTTTTCAGCCATTTTGATCATTCCATAACTTAAAATCCATGAGGAATTAGAATGAGTTGTAGTTGAAGCTTTTGTGAGTGTCATGAGAGCTACAAATCCAGCTTTGGACCATCCAAAATGGTTGCTTGGATCTTGTCATACCCCAAATTTTTACCACTAAGCTTTCCCATCGTTAAGCAAATCATCATCACAATATGGATGGACCAACATGTCTCATTAGTCTCCCCAAAGATGGGTGAGCCTTCACTACAATCAGAATTAGGGTTTCAAGCCCTCTCTGAGCTTTAGACAAAGGATCAATCAAGAAATGACATGATCTTCAACTTGTCTAAGCCTCTCACACATCCCCAATGGATCAAGTGGACTCCCACCTCAAGGATTAAGCACAAGGCTGCAATAGTCCCAATGGATCAAGCCTCAAGATCACCTGTGTCACCAAATTAGGGTTTTGGTCGACCAGGGCCTCCAGATGGAAACTTTCCATTGGGCATGAGCCAATGCTTCAAAGCATAACCTATGCTGCTCCAAGGGACATCATGGACCCAATCATCAAGCCAATTTTGACCTCAGGGGATGCATTCATAAAAAATCAGGAATTAGGGTTTCTTGACCTAATTCACCCCTAAGTTGACTTTTGGGACTAAACATGAGCCAAGACCTCAAAGGAGTATTTGAGGGTCTCTAATAAACCACATTGATCCATTTGCAACAATGGATTGATCCAAGAAGCTTGAGCAACAAGTTTCAATTTCATCTGAACCACAGTTAGGGTTTTGCGAGAAAAGTCAACTGATTTTTGACTTTTGACCAGGACATGCTCCCAAACCCTTGGAAAAGATTCAATACACCCTATAACACCTATGAAATCAATCCATCAAGTTTTATTTAGGCCAAGGACTTGATTTCATAGAGGATCGCACAATTTGGAATTCATCTGACAAAAAGTCAACTGTGTACAAAAGTTAAACTTTGACTTTTTGAGACTTTTCACAATTTTGGTTTTTTAACCCTAAAATGATGTTAATGTGTGATTGGAATCATCATTTATCAAGAAAAATCAAGAAAAGTGGGATAACTTGTAAAAGGGGTAACCATAAAAACTTAGAAATTTTTTTAAGTTATGGAACAAAGTGGCTAGGGTACCAACTTTGGAGGATCATAAATCCTAAACCACAAGGGCACTTTTCCCCATTCAAAGCTGGATTTGTAGCTTTCATTTCTCTCTACAAAAACTTCAACTACACCTCACTCCAATTCATTGTGGATTCTGAGTTATGATTGGGTCAAAATGACTAAAAACATGAAGGTACCACTTTTTCAACACTTAGACAAAATTCTGTCCAAGACAGATTTTGTTGAAAACACCAAAACTTGTGAGATTTGTTCACATAGTTGCAAGCTGAATGAACTCCAAAGGTAAACATCAATGTTGTTGCATATGTTGCTAAGATTTCAAAGAGCTTATCAACATGAATTGATTCAACTTGAGCCAAGAGAAATCCATGCCCAAAGCCATGTGGCTGCAGCTGTTTTGGAAAAATCAGTTTGCACTTTTGCTTGCTTTACACGATTTCTGATTCAAGACCAAGGATCTCTATGTCACAGTCATCCAATCTAATCCTAATCCAACTGATCCAACTGTTAAAGCTAAGTCAAAAAGCTAAGGAATCTTCCAACTTGAGATTAATGCATTTTGGCACATTATGCCTTAAATTCAATGGCACTTTCAACAAAGCCACTCTACTCAATCAAGTTCACTGATTAAACAACAATAAAAACATCTGAAGAATGTGAATTTGGTCAAGACATAGCCCTGCTCTTGGGAGGGGCTAGGCTGCCTTGCATGAGAAGAAATGCCACCAAGCCAAAGCATTTGAATGTGAGCTGATCCAGCAGCCATTCACTATTCCTCCAAGACAAGAATTGATCACCTATAAATAGAGGTTCCAATTGATCATTCAAATTACACCAAAGCAATTTACAACACTGCTTTCTCTCATTCTCTCTTAAGTGCCAGTTTTCTTTGTTTTTGAGAAACCACCATCGGGTTTTGAGTTGCAGCCTGAAGCAAGCCATTACAATTGCTCAAACACATCACATATGATGTATTTGGGGTGTCCAAACACTTAAACACCAACTATAACACCTCTAGCTCAAAATCACTCTTCAACCAAGCCATTATGCCTCAATTATGCAGCTGGAGTCCTCCAACTTGATCCAATGGTTTTCAAAGTGTTCCAAAGCTTGCAACTCACTCCATAACATCCATTGAAGCTGTAGGGATCATCAAACCACTTCTGGAACACCATTTGTGCAAAGTTCCATTTCATCTTGCATCAAGGTAAGCCTTAAAACTACATCTTCATGATCCATGCATATTTCCTCGCATGATATTTTGCCAATTGCTTGCCATCATATGTTGAGTGTTTCCCCTCAAAAAATTTGATCATAGCACTCACCACCATGTCTGCACGATTGCTTTTGCAAAATTAGGGGTCATACGGGCATGTTGATATAACGTGATATACACTGAAAATAAATGAAATCAAATATTGCCATTGTGATCCTTGTGAAAAAATGCACGAGTTTGGTATTTGGATCATGTCAAATGGTTGAGAAATGAGTGAGTTAGAGGGCTTCACGCATTTGAGCTTGAGGTTGAAGATGGCCATGGCGCCATGCTTGAGTAACCAACCAAGTTTGCCTTATATTTTTCCCTTGCCATGTTATTAATGAATTGTCATTGCGCCCTCGTGGTTGATCAGCTAGTTTGTGTGTATTGGCAAGCGGGAGGTCTGGGGTTCGAATCCCCTCACCCCAGACCTTTTTTTTATCACTTTTTCCTATTTTCTTATTTTTCATATTATTTTGTTAATAATTTGAAAATTAATAACTCCCTCAATTTTAATTATTTTTTATTGGTTCTTTTTGCAAAAAATCACAAAAATGTTGAAATATTTTATTCCACAAAAAAATTAAATTTATATTAGTTATTTAATATAATTAGTATTTTTGTGAATAAATTCCTTTTTAATTGTTTTTAAGCATTTAAAAGTGAATATTTACTATGAAAATCAAAACTAAATGAGTTTTAATTTATCTTGTGATAAAAACCTCATTTTTCAAACCCTCAACAAAAATCACAAGTGGTTTATTCAAACTTATTTGGTATTTTTATCATTTTTATTTGATTTTCTTTAAATATTTCCTTTTAAAAGAAAACAAATTTTGGGTTTCCTTGATTTTCACTCAAACAAATCATTTTCAAACACTCATGGGCCTCTCCTTGAGCTGTAAGCCCCACCACTTGTACAAAAATAAACCTTTGGGCCTCTAATAGAGTGTAAGACCCAATCCCCTTTTAACCACAACAATTTTGGGCCTCAGATATTGTACAAGTCCTTCTGCGTTATAAGAAAATCTCGGCGCGATCGCCCGTATAAAACAAACCATTTGGGTCTCTCCTCGAGCTATAAGACCCATTCAAAACTCTTTGGGCCTCTAATAGAGTGTAAGACCCAACCCTTTTTGAAAACCAAAATAATTTGGGCCTCAGATATTGTATAAGTCCCTCTGCGTTAAAAGAAAATCTCGGCACGATCGCCAGTTCAAATATCAAACCTTGGGCCTACCCTCATGTTATAAGCCCCATTATTTTCTTTAAACACCTTTGGGCCTCTTGAGAGAGTGTAAGACCCATCCCTTTGTACAAAAAACCTTTTTCGGGCCTCAGTCACTTGTATAAGTCCCTGTACAATGTATAAAACAACAGTGCATTCACTGATAAAACCTTGAGCCTCTCCTTGAGCTGTAAGCCCCAAACAATCTTTTCAAAGCATTTTCTCCTTTGATTTTGAATATAATATTGTTATCAAAGCTTTCTTTGTTAAACAAACTAACAAAACAGCATGGAAGCTCTACAACTGAGTAAGTGTTTACCCGCTTTCTTTATCCACTTTCATATATATATATAACTGTATTATGGGGCTGCTCACTGTAAGTCTTCTTTAACAAACTTTTATATACGTGTCAACTATCAACTGTGTAATACTAGTGTCGCTCCCAGGATTTTCATCCTAGTACAAACGCGAAAGTGGCACCGAAACAGAGTCGCCAGCAATGTGTATTTATCCCAAGAGAGGGAAAGGAAACACCGCATAAACCTGAAGGGAAGGAAAAAGCATGGTCTTGCGACCAAGAGAACTGGGTTCGGGAGTCGGTTACGCGAGAGGAAGGTATTAGCACCCCCTCGCGTCCATCGTACCCGATGGGATCCACGCTTGCTTGTCTCGATCAAAGGGTGTAAGAAAAGGATACTGGAAAAGGAACTGAAAAAGGAATGGAAAGAGAAAGAGAAACAAATGTAGGGAAAATAAAAGAAGTGCTCGCATGGGCCCTACCCCACTGCCTACGTATCTCATCGGGAGCATGAGAATCAGAGCGACGTAGTTCCCCTCACTAGGGATGGATTGTTTGTGTTTTTTAGTGGAGTACGTCAACGTTCGCGTTCCAGCAGTTTAGGTGTTGCAGCTCGCTGTAGGGAGACTTAGGTGTTACCTGTTTGCGGTAGAACGGAAATGATGCATCCTTACGGAAAGAGTGAATGAGATGAGAAAAGAATTCCCGAAGGAAAGACGTTATTGTTTGTTTTTGTCTTTTAAGAGTTTTTCCATTTGTTTGCATATGATAGTGTATCTAAATCTTAGTCATTGGAAAGTGTACATTCTCACATTCCTAGATGGAATGAGTAAGAAAGCACACTAAGAGTGAAGAAGATCCCCACACTTAGTTCCAATTGTCAAGGTTCAAACACACTAACATACTTGTGTTTACTAAGTGTTTTTGTTGATTATGAAATGAAGAAATGTTTTTTATTATTTGTACCTTCAGCAAGTATTGCATTTAAGTCCTTCATACAAGATCAAATGTATAACACATTGACCCAAGATGGGCTATATGCTACACATTCTAAGATAGTAAGAGAAAACCCCTTATAATCTTTTCTTTATATGAAAGGCCTAAATGCAATAAATGCTTACCTTTATTAAGTATTTTGAATTTTTTCTTTGAGATGAGAAAAGAGACTCAAGAGAGGAGAAAGGTAAAATCTATATGAACTAAGACTCAATCCTACTTGATGAGCTAAGGGAGTGATCCTAATGGTTTGTGAGGTTTAAACCTAAAGTCTAAAGAAAGAATGAATTAAACAATTCACTTCTAAAGTAGAAGATGAATTGTAATTCAAAAGGGAAAGTAATGAGTTATTAAGAGAAAGCACATAAGTGCTTAACAAACACAAAATGGAATTGTAAAAGATGAAGGGATAGAAGCTTGAATGTGGATTCCTTATCCACACTCAATTACAACTTACCAAAGCCCCTACATGGTTAGTAAACATGTATAAGAAGTATAAGAAGTAAAAGAGCATTTAATGCACCATAAAACTCAAAAGAATTAGATGAGAAATCAAATCCTATTGGTCACAACCAGAATGTGCATCATATGGAAAACAAATGATTATTATCATGCAAGTCCAAGTGGACAACCAACAATCATCATCCATGGCATTAGAACATGCTATCATAAGAAAAGGGAAGTGGAAGATGAGAAGAAATGGAAGAAACATGCATGAATGGAATATGTAATCTAAGGATCAGAATTGAAATGAAATGAAAAAAAAGGGCTCACCAACATCTCATAAACATTCATGCATCACACATCAAGACATACAAAAGTAAGGGGAGAAGAAGTTAGATGGAAGTTCAACAAAAGAAAATGCAAGCACAGCATGCTAAAGATGCACAAAGTTCAAATGACAATGAACATGTAAAGATGACACATAATATGTATCAATGAGCTATAATGCCACATGAATAGTTCACAAAATTTGCCAATGATCATGCAAGTATGTACAAAAGAAATCATGTAAACATGCACACAAATTGAAATGGTATGACATGTTATTAGTCTTCAAATGTAATGCATTAAACAAAAATCAAATGGACTTAGGAAAAATGTGCAAGCATGGTATTGAGATACACAAATCAGAGGTGGATCATATATCAAAATAGCATACAAAATTTCAAGCCAAAAAGTCCTTATACAATGCATT
The DNA here is from genome assembly GCA_022829125.1 of Lathyrus tuberosus. Classification (NCBI taxonomy): domain Eukaryota; kingdom Viridiplantae; phylum Streptophyta; class Magnoliopsida; order Fabales; family Fabaceae; genus Lathyrus; species Lathyrus tuberosus. The sequence continues at coordinate 3,002,067 of JALAZF010000428.1, read as the reverse complement.
TAGGTGAAATTGGATGCACATGCAAAGTAGCACAAAAATGAACACCAAAAATGTCATAAAATGACTTTAAAAAAATCCAATAAAAATCATTTAACATACCTCAAGATGTTAATGACTTTATACAAAAAGGAGAGCATCAAAACAATTTTTAATGATCAATAACAAAAATGCACCAATTTATGTATCACATTAAACATGCACACAAATTGAAATTCAAAGAATATTATAGAACAGGGGCAAAAAGGTCATAAAATCAAGAAATAAAATCATGAAAAAATTTCTAAATGTTTCAATGAGGTTCATGAATTTTTGTAGAATTTTATAATGCTATTTAGTATTTTTAAAAAATGAAAAGCAAACGTGTAGAAAAATGAAAAAAAATGAAATGAATAGCAATATGAAGGGGAGGTGTGAACTTAGCAAAATATCAGTTCAATATTGATTGGGCCCTTAAAAGGGGGGTGTGGATATCAATCTCATTTAAGTCCGTCTACGCGCCAATACACATTAGTAACCATGCACCTCAGTCAACAAAACTGACTCATCAATAGCCATTAGATCAAGTCAAGGTCAAGCCAAAGTCAAAGTAATTGAAATCAACGCACACACATGAATGAGCACCCTTACTACCATGCGCTGCACCACACAATGTTTAAGTTGGATTAAAAATGACACACATGACTTGCACGTGAATTTTAATGTGCTGTCAGCATTTGGACCACACGATGAGGAAAGATAGACGGACCAGATTAAAACGTGACAAAACCCTAGTAATTAAAGTCACCGGCTGGAGGGGACCTCCGGTAACCTTCTCCGGCCACGCCACCACCGTCTGCAACTTTCAAACTTCACCAAAATGCACAACATGTATACCAATCGAAAGCTAAGCTCATGTACAATCCATATTCATCATCCAAATCCACAAATAACAAGCCAACACAGAGAAACGAAGCCAACAATTAAGCCCTAGATTTTCAGGTCTAAGCACCTAAGGTGCATATCAACTAGCCGGATTCAAAATGCTCCTATTGAGCTCATATCAACATGAAAATAACAAAATAATCAAGAAAATGTGTGAGAAATGTTTGAGTGTTTTGGAACCTGAACTTGCAGTTCCTTGAGATTCTTGAGAAAACCAGAGAAACACTTGATCTGGAGCTTGATTTGGTCAAATAAAGACCTATGTTCTTGAAATCGTGCAGAAAACCAAATTGAAGATTCAACTGAATTGAAGTGAAACTGGATTACTTGAACTTATCCACTCTTGTTCTTGATCCAAAACTGAACAATGATGATTGTGGAGATGAAATGTAGAAGCAAAATTGATGGATTCGTGTGGAGGAAAAAGAGACTTCAGAGAGAAGACTTGAGAGTGTTTTTGAGAGAAAGAGTGAGAATAAGGTGTTTAAATGAAATCGTGAAGAATGTTTTGTTTTATAGGGTGAATTAACTAGGGTTTAGTGAGTGAGTTAGTTGAGTTAATGTGGTTAGAGTGAGTCCACCCTAACTAACTGAGCCAAGTTAGTTAGGGGACGAGTTATGCTATGGTTGTGCTGTTATGGTGATGACTTATGGGGTGTTATGGTGAGGATTAAGTGAATCAGTGGCGGTGGTGTGTTGTGATGGAGAAGAGCTGCAGCAAACAAGCTTGTCCTACAAGTTTCCACTCCTTTCCCTTTTTATGATCATGTATAGCACGTGATTATGGTGACTGAGGTATATGTTTGGCTAAATGAAGCAACTATTGAGAGTGTGAGCAATACATGAGCAAGCGGGTACGATCAACAATAACCTTCACTTACTTTTTTCTGGTTTTATGTAACAGTTGAACCAATGCAGCAGTGGTTGTTTGAAGATGATTTTCTCTCTTGTTAGTGAATGATTTAATGAGGCATTGAGGGCATTAGAAAGATGGTGCACCAAAGAACAACATTGGTGTGAGAATTGTATTGAATTGAGGCCTCAAACACACCTAAAAATAGCTATGAACACAATGGTTCAAAACTAGTTGGTGGGCGTGGCAAGAGGTTGGCTGGCAAGGCAACTTGGCACACAAAATTTCAGCACAATCAACATGACTTTGAACCCTTAAAACTATCTCATAACTTGATCAAACCAAAATTTGTCCAATATCAATATTGAAGATGACACTACAAAGAACAACTTTGATGTTGAAAAGTTTTCCATTTGAAGCTTTTATCTTGGTGAAAAACGAGTGAACATTTGGCACACCAACTGTTTGAGGAAATGATGGCGCGCAGGCCTGGCAAGACTTGGTCATGACATGGTTTTTGCCCTACTTTCCTCCAACTTTGATCAATCATATCTCCCTCAATTTTTATCCAATGGAGATGTTCTACACATGGATTTGAAGCTTAAAGCAAGACCTTTTGTTGTGGCCTGGTGGAATTTTCCTTTGATGCTCCAATTTTAAATGGCCTTGGTTCAAAGTGTAGTGCAAAATGGCCAAAACTTGCCTTTTTTAGTAACCCTACTTCATCCAAAAATGACAACTTTCCTCATCTTGATTTTTTCATGATTCCTTTGGAGTTTCTTGACCAAATTTTGTACATTGGACACATATAACATTAATTTTATGAATTTGGCCTCAAAAAGTCAAGAGTTGACTTTTTCTTCTGATTATTTGACCTGGCCCCAAATTTCCTGATTTTTTATCTTTCTTCCAATTGAACCACTTCTAAAACCAATTGAGAGGTAATTTTCCACATACATACACTTAAGAACATGTAGAATATCATGACAACAAGTTTTGTCCAAAAAATCAGAGATTCCTTGATTTTATTAGAAACCCTAATTTTGACCCCCTCTAGTTAGGAGGGAAAAGTGCAGTCTTCAATTTCAAATTCCTCAGAGTATGTTGTGTACCTTCCTAAAGGATGATGAAATGTGCCATTTGAGGGTGACTTTGGATCAATGAGCTATCTCTTTTGAGGGTTTTCCTTCAGTTTTTGAACCTCTTGCATGATGAAGTATGTATGGTTTTAATCTCCCATTGGATCTCACTTCCTTGAGATTGTGGATGATTAATTGAGATAGTATGAGACATGAAATACCTCTTGGCTTGCCTTGAGGCAACTTGATTGACCCTTTTGTGCTTTGAATAATCCCTTGATTGTCCATCTTTCCCCTGATCACATGCCTTGATGGTAAGAAGGGTGCTATGATTCATTTTTCTATGTTAAATGCAATGCAATGCTAATGAGATGGATATGATATGATATATGATAATGCTAAACTATGATGCCAAAAAGGGAGAGCAAATTTTGGGGAATTACAGCTGCCCCTATTCAAATGCTGTAGACCTGAATGCCTGAAAGCGACTGCTTTCAGACTTTCAAGGTATATAGCGATTGAATACCAAATATAACAAAAAATTTGCTCTAGATGATGAAGAACAAAAGGGATATAAACCCAACGAGACTGCTGGATTGAATCTTCAATGAAACGTTGTCGGAGAGATTTGTCTTTTGAACGAAGCCAGGCGACTACTGGCTTGCCATACTGTCGATGGACTTTCAACAATGTCTTTTTGAACAACGCCAGGCGACTACTGGCTTGCCATACTGTCGATGGACTTTCAACAATGTCTTTTGAACGACGCCAGACGACAACTGGCTTGCCATACTGTCGATGGACTTTAGCTGCTCTGCCAATCTGTCGTTGGACTTTCTGCTAAACTGTCGTTGGACTTTTACTAATTTGTGCTGGATTTCTGCCAATCTGTCGTTGGACTTCTGCTAAACCGTCGTTGGACTTTCACCAATTTACTGGATTTCTGCCAATCTGTCGTTGGACTTCAAAGATTACCAAACCGGCGTTTGGGATCTCAAACTTGCCATCTTCAGATGGACTTTTGCAGCTTTTACCAAACTGTCGTTGGATTTCAGTGCTTACCAAACTGGCTTTGGAAGCTTTGCCAAACTGTCGTTGGACTTCGGTGCTTACCAAACTGTCGTGGGAAGCTTTGCCAAACTGTCGTTGGACTTCGGGGCTTACCAAACTGTCGTTGGAAGCTTTGCCAAACTGTCGTTGGACTTTGGTGCTTACCAAACTGTCGTTGGAAGCTCAAAATTGCCAAATGATCACTCCACCTGCTGGAATAACATGAACAAACTGTACGCATGCCAAAATAAATTGGACTTTGGATTGTAAATGAACACTGCTGGGAATTACACCACCTGCTGGGCAATATCATATGTTGACACCTTGCTGAAGGAGAGATTCTGTCGATCTCCTTAAACCTTGCTGGGGAAATTACCGCGACTCGGCTAGGGAGTATAGCAGAGAAGATTCAACGCTGAACTCTGTGGGGGTACCATTACTGGAGATACGATCTTGCTTGGGAATCAGGGCTGCTCTGCCGGGGATATGCAAATCTTGGTTGAAAGACAATCCGTTGCAACATGCTGAGAAAGAGTCCCTAGAGATTTGTTAGGGAAATCCAAAGCAATTCCTCGGTAATCTGCTGAGGAAGATGACTGTCAAGCTTAGGGTAAGTACCACAATGCCCCATGTTAGGCGAACTTGCCGTTTGATGACTCCACTGGGGATAATGAGTTCACAACACACCCTGTTAGAGAAAGCTGCTTTAAAGTGTCTCGTGCTGGGGAATGCCCTTTTAAGAGGATTTTACAGAAAACCAAATGTCTTCAAACTCTACTGGGGATAACAGATCGGGAATATCTTTTGCTGGGGAGATAACATGCCCCATGCATGGGAGGGTCAATAACTCCGCTGGGGATTATTCTTTGACAAATTTCACATGCTGAAACCTGCGGGAGATATGATACTACCACTTGCTGGTACATCCTGCCAAGAGTAAACTCCACGAGGGATGTTAGTACTAAAATTTTCGTCTCTTAAGAGGATTTTATAGAAAACCAAGCGTTTTCAAACTCTTAGACGAACACTCTGCCTTGAACTACCCTTCACACCGCCTGCAAAATACTGGAGGGTTGGCACCTGTTATTGACCTGGAGTATTCACTGCATTAATAATCGTTATCAACACAGAAGAATTCCATCTTCGACCGCCGTTGCCGTCGCGAAACTCGGTGAGAACTCTTGAATGGAAGAATCGACTTAATAAGATACAACAGTATCAAGTCATAGCAAATATCTGCTCGTGGTTACGATCATGCTGCTTGGATCGATCGTGCTCATTACCTGCAACAGAAAAAGAATATGCACATGCCCCAGGATATTGCGTGGTCTTTTGAGTCCACCATCCAAGGTTGTCCAACAAGCAAAGTAATTTCAATTGTCTTTGTGCATGTTTTTGCAAGGCCAAGATATTTTCAAAGTAACGTTTTATCATCAAAAATCGGACGTTTTTGCAAACAAAACAGTAAAATGAAAATAAGAGCTCGTGACTGAATATTCAATTTTATTGATGAAACGCCAAAAATTGGCGAATTTACAATTAGAAGCAAACTCCTGAAAGAGGCGATTGCCATAAAATTGAGAAAAGAAATTTATCCTAATGATAATGCGGAAATTGGATTCCAACTGATTTCTGATTCTGTTATAGCCAGTATGTATTCCAATTCTCCTGATTATCTTTGCCTTCAGAAGCTCATGGTCGGACCAATTCCTCCTTTGGAATTTTTCCAGTTTGCTGAAGAGTAGAAAACGTACAGATTAATTCAGACTGCAGTCATTCGCTTTAATCCCTCTTTTGCGTGGATCGCCTTTTCAGGTTTTCAATCCACCGGGATACCCATTTTTGCCTAAGTTGCCCTTTCGGGTTTTCAACTTACCGGGTGTACAATTTTTTCAACTATATCCCTAATTTTTGCCCGAACCTTTATTCTGTTTTTGGTTCGCCGGGATGCCCTTTTTTGCCTGGATTCCTTTTTTTCTTTTATCCAGCGGGTCTCTTTATACGAAGTATTTTTTAACTACATCTGAATTAACAGGGGACGAAAAGTCTTCACCATCCATGGTCGTCAGCAATAAGGCTCCACCTGAGAAAACCTTTTTAACCACGAATGGACCTTCATAATTAGGAGTCCATTTGCCCCTGTGATCTGTACTCGGAGGAAGTATTCTCTTGATTACCACATCCCCGACCTTGTAGACTTGAGGTCGAACTTTTTGATCGAATGCCCTCTTCATTCTGCGCTGATATAGCTGGCCATGACATACTGCTGTTAATTGCTTCTCCTCAATAAGGCTCAGCTAATCAAATCTGGCTCGTACCCATTCAGCTTCATCTAGCTTAACGTCCATCAATACTCGGAGAGAAGGGATCTCGACTTCTACCGGTAGAACTGCCTCCATACCGTATACAAGCGAGTATGGTGTTGCCCCAGTGGACGTGCAGACTGATGTTCGATACCCATACAAAGCCAGTGGTAACACCTCATGCCAATCTTTGTACGTGACAACCATCTTCTGCACAATCTTCTTGATATTTTTGTTGGCTGCTTCGACCGCGCCATTCATCTTCGGGCGGTACAGAGAAGAATTGTGATGTTCGATTTTGAAGTCCCGGCATAGCTCAGCCATCATCTTGTTGTTCAAATTAGAACCATTATCAGTAATGATTCTTTCGGGCACTCCATATCGACAAATGATATCTCGTTTCAAGAAACGAGTCACTACTTGCTTAGTGACACTGGCATAAGATGCTGCTTCAACCCATTTAGTGAAGTAATCAATGGCGATCAAGATGAAACGATGGCCGTTTGAAGCAGTAGGCTCAATTTTTCCGATCATGTCAATGCCCCACATTGCAAATGGCCACAGAGAGGACATGATACTCAACGGATTGGGAGGAACGTGCACTTTGTCTGCATAGATCTGGCATTTGTGACACTTCCGAGCATACTTGCAGTAATCTGACTCCATTGTCAACCAATAATACCCCAATCTCAACAATTTCTTAGCCATCGCATGTCCTCCGGCATGGGTACCGAAAGAGCCTTCGTGCACTTCGATCATCAACAGGTCTGCTTCGTGTCTATCCACACATCTGAGCAGAACCGTGTCAAAATTCCTTTTATACAGCACGCCATCTTTGTTCAAGAAGAAACTACCAGCTAGCCTTCTTAATGTCTTCTTGTCATTGGAAGATGCCCCAGGCGGGTATTCTTGATTTTTCAAGAAGCATTTGATGTCATGGTACCAAGGCTTATCGTCAGACACTGCATCAACATCAAACACAAAAGCAGGCCTATCAAGACGAGATACATCAATCCTAGGTACAAAGTTCCAACCGTGCACTTTGATCATCGAAGATATAGTGGCCAAGGCGTCTGCAAACTTATTTTCATCTCGGGGAACATGGTATAACTTGACAGTTGTAAAGAATGTCAGCAATCTCCTCGTATAGTCTCTATACGGAATCAAATTCTGCTGATGTGTGTGACAAGTTCCCTTTACTTGATTGATTACCAATGCTGAATCACCAAAGATATTGAGGGTCTTGATTCGTAAATCAATAGCTTCCTCGATCCCTAGTATGCAAGCTTCATACTCTGCTTCATTGTTGGTACACCCGAAAGTTACTTGGGCAGTGAAGGGTATGTGAATACCTTTTGGCGTAATGAGGACTGCACCAACTCCGTACCCATTCATATTAACTGCCCCATCAAACATCAAACTCCATTTGGATTCAGGGTCAGGCCCCTCCTCCAGAAGTGTTCCTCGCAGTCTTTCACTTTGAGAAACATGATGTCCTCATCGGGGAAATCAAACCTCATGGGCTGGTAATCATCAAGAGGTTGTTGCGCAAGATAATCTGACAGTATACTTCCTTTGATTGCTTTTTGCGAAGTAAATTGAATATCGTACTCTGTCAGTACCATCTGCCACCTTGCAACTCTGCCTGTAAGTGCTGGTTTCTCAAAAATATACTTGACCGGATCCAATTTTGAGATCAACAGGGTTGTATGTGTGAGCATGTATTGTCTCAATCGCTTGGCGGCCCATGCGAGTGCACAACATGTCTTCTCAAGCATTGAATAACGCGATTCACAATCTGTAAACTTCTTGCTTAGGTAGTAGATAGCATGTTCTTTCCTACCTGTCTCGTCGTGTTGACCGAGAACACAACCCATGGATCCTTCGAGCACTGTCAAGTACATAATCAGTGGTCTCCCTTGAACTGGAGGTATCAGAATCGGAGGTTCCTGCAAATATCTTTTTATCTTATCGAATGAATTTTGACAATCATCATTCCACCTGACCGTTTGATCTTTTCTTAGCATTTTGAATATCGGTTCGCAAGTGGCAGTTAGGTGAGATATGAACCTTGAAATGTAGTTCAATCTCCCTAGAAAGCCGCGAACTTCTTTTTCAGTCCTCGGTACAGGCATATCTTGTATAGCTTTCACTTTAGCAGGATCAACCTCTATTCCTTTTTCACTGACAATGAAACCAAGCAATTTTCCAGACCGCACGCCGAAAGTACACTTGTTAGGATTCAGTCTCAACCTGAATTTCCTCAACCTCTCAAACAACTTCTTCAAGTTGATCAGATGTTCCTCTTCTGTCTTTGATTTAGCAATCATGTCATCCACATAGCACTGATCTCTTTATGAATTAGATCGTGGAATAACGTCACCATTGCTCTTTGATAAGTTGCCCCTGCGTTTTTCAACCCAAACGGCATTACTTTGTAACAGAAGGTACCCCACGGGGTAATGAATGTCGTCTTCTCCATGTCCTCAGGCGCCATCTTTATCTGATTGTACCCGGAGAATCCGTCCATAAATGAGAATACTGAAAACTGAGCGGTATTATCAACCAACACATCAATATGAGGGAGTGGAAAGTCATCTTTAGGGCTCGCCCTGTTGAGATCTCTGTAATCCACACACATTCTGACTTTGCCATCTTTCTTCGGCACCGGTACTATGTTGGCCACCGAAGGAGGATAGTTGGTCACTGCCAGAAAACCTGCATCCAACTGTTTCTGTACCTCTTCTTTGATCTTCAAAGCCATTTCTGGCTTCGTTCTGCGCAGCTTTTGCTTGACCGGTGGACAATCCTCTTTCAACGGTAGTCTATGCACAACTATGTCTGTATCTAAACCTGGCATATCTTGATATGACCAAGCAAAGATGTCAACGTATTCCCGTAGCATGACTATCAGCTCTTGCTTTACATCAGCCCGCAGATTTGCACCGATCTTGATCTCTTTCTTGCTTTCTCCTGACCCAATATTGATAACCTCGAAAGCTTCCTGATGAGGCTGAATGGCCTTTTCTTCCTGTTTCAACAATCTAGCCAATTCTTCCGGGAGTTCATAGTCTTCATCACTTTCCTCCTCGGCTTGATAGATCGGATTGTCGAAATCATACGTGGGCATAACAGAATCATTTTCAGAGGAATTCACAGAATCAAGTCTGCATGATTGGATTTATGCTTTATTTTAGATTATTTTTGCTTGAAAACAAAAGAAAAGGAAGTGCATTATCATTTTTAATTTCTTTGTGCAAAAATAAAAAATAAAGAAAGAATAAAGGAACACAAATTTGTAAACAAAAACGTCCTTTTATTGATATTTGAACATTATATGCAAAAATATGGTGGCCCACAAATGGATCCTCACACCTTGGGCAGAGTGTGGGATTTTATGCATTATTAAAGACAAGAATTATTACTCTGAATGGTGTACAACATGAACGATTTCTTCACTAGACAAGTTTTGCAATACTTCGCCCGGAGCCAGTGCATACACCCATTTGTCCAGATAATCTGAGCTTCTGCGTCATCCTCTATTGCTGAGCAGGACTGATTGGGATTGATAATTCCTCCACTATTGAAATTGATTGGCCCACGGAATCGGGGAACTGGCGTCCGGCCCGGCTGGTATCCAATGCCAAACTTGTCTTCCTTCACAAACACATCAATAGCTTTACCCCAACCCTGGGCATTTCCGCTTTCAACCACTTCTCTGGCCTGCTTGTAGGATGCAATTGATGCGCTCGGCCCACCTGGCACATTCGACACCACTGCTGCTAAAGTAGACTCTGGCAGGTTGTTGATATTCAGGGCTTCGAAAGACTGGCACAGGGTTTCATGAATTTCTCCATCCATTTCCACATATTTGAAAGTGGATAGATGACTCACAAATATATCTTCCTCGCCACAAACAGTAACCACTTGACCCTCGAACACATACTTGAGCTTCTGATGCAGTGTGGAGGTAACTGCGCCTGCTGCGTGAATCCACGGTCGGCCCAACAAACAGCTGTAAGCAGGCTGAATGTCCATAACATGAAAGATCGTCTTGAATATCTGTGGACCAACCTGTATGGGTAGCTCTACCTCTCCAAACACCGATCTTTGGGATCCATCGAAAGCTCTCACAATCAGATCACTGGGTCTCAGAACCAATCCATCTACGTCAATCTTCATCAGGGCCTTTTTGGGTAACACATTCAAGGAAGAACCTGTATCGACTAGCACATGCGATAAAACAGCCCCTTTGCATTCAAGTGTGATGTGCAAAGCCTTGTTGTGATTACGTCCATCAGGAGTCAAATCCCTATTCGTAAACCCCAACCCGTGGCTCACATTCAAATTAGAAATTACTCCCTCCAACTGATTCACTGTAATCTCTTGGGGAACGTATGCCATATTCAGAACCTTCAACAAAGCAGCCCGGTGTGCATCTGAACTCATTAGCAGGGATAATATCGAAATTTTAGAGGGTGTCTGATTAAGCTGGTAAATGATCTTGTAATCACTCTTTTTGATAACCCTCATAAATTCCTCAACATCATTATCAAAATTGACTTTAGGGTCCTCTTCCTGAGCAGGCACCTTGTCATCAACAACCTGTTTTCCTTTCGCTCTTGCAGCGGCTTCAACTTCTTTATCACTCCTTAGAGTCTGGGGAGCAAACAGTCGACCACTCCTAGTGAAACCACTTGGTCCCCTGACATTGTCAACACTGGTACAGATAGCCTCTGCTTTCTGTTGACTTTCTCCTTGACGAGTATCAGTTCCGTATTGCCATGGAACTGCTCTATTAGACACATAAGCAGCCGATTTAGGAACTATAATCGTAACTGGTCTCGGCCTCTCGGGCACGATGATAGAAACAGGCTCCTCAACAGGCACCTGTATCTCAACTGGATTATAGTAAATAGTAACGGCAGAAACATCTTTTTCTCTCTCTATCTTATCAAACTGAAGTCTTCCTTCGTCCATAAGATCCTGCAGTCCAACTTTCAACTTACTAGAGCCATTAATCTGTCTTGAACAATCTTCACAATCAGAGCTACATCCAGGAAACACTTTTCCTCTTAACAAACGCTCTTTTACAATCAACAACGGAGTCTTTACCAAATTCACATCGGTAATCAGATTCAGTTTCTCACCATCAGAAATAGCATTCATGCTTGCACCTCCATGATGGGGCATCGGATTATCACGAACATTCGGCGGCTTAGAGAAATTAATAGCCTTTGCGTCAATCAAGTCCTGAACCTTATGGTGAAAATCCCAGCACTTCTCTATCGAGTGACCTTGCGCGCCAGAATGAAATTCACATCTATCATTGGCATCATAACCCTGAGGCAATTTTTCGGAGTCTAGTGGCCTCATAGTCCGTAGTTCAACCAACTTCTCTTTGAGCAGCTGTGGTAACAAAGCAGCATATGACATAGGCAAAGGGTCAAACTTACGGTCCCTTGGTCTGTTATTCTGGAATCGGGGTCTACCTTGCTGATCTGGAGCTTGCTGTCCAGTTGGAACCGGAATGGTTACAGTATCCACCTGATAATAGGACTGATTCCTACCTCTGCCCCCTCCTCTAGCACAGCACTGGACTCCCCTTCTCTTTTCCTTGATCCGTTGGCAAAGGGTTTCCTCGAACTCGAAGCACCAGTCCCACCGACGTCTTGAATCTTACCCAATTTCAGAAGACTCTCTATTCGTTCCCCAGCAACAACAATATCAGCAAACCCTGTGGAAGGACACGCAGCCAATCTATCCAAATACGACCCTTGGAGTGTACTCATGAACATATCAGCCATCTCACGATCACCCAAAGGTGGTTGAACTCGTGCAGCCAACTCCCTCCATCTTTGTGCATATTACTTAAAGCCTTCCTTAGGATCCTGAGTCATACTCTGCAGCTGAGTACGATTAGGTGCCACATCCAGATTATATTGATACTGCTTCAGAAATGCAGCGCACAAATCTTTCCAGCTCTTGATATGAACCCTGTCCAACTTAACATACCATTCCAGGGAGGTGCCTGACAGGCTTTCCTGGAAAAAATACTTCCAGAGCTTCTGGTCATCAGTATAAGCGACAACCTTGCAATTGTAAGCTTGCAAATGTGTTTTGGGACAGGTACTGCCATTATACTTATCCAAAGCAGGAAGCTTGAACTTGGGAGGGATTCGCACACCCTGCACGAGACCCATGTCTTCTACATCAATTCCCAGAGGATTTTGGCTCTCAATAGCCTTGAGTCTTTCATCTAACCCTTCGTACTTCCGGTCGTCATTATAGAAACCCATGTCATTGTTGAATGCAGTGAACTGGTCATCTTGACCATCCTCATTGTTATCAAATCCCAGATGCATCCCACCAGCAGGGATTGTGCCGAAAGGAGGAGTGCGCACAGTGCGATTTGGGATTTCAGTTTCCAGCCTCTTGATAGTGGTTCTCATCGCTTCTTGTCCAATCCTCATGTTTTCTTGACCGGTCCTCAGCTCCTGTTGACCTTGAGCAATCCCCTGCATAAGGTTCATGAACTGTTCCATCCTTCCCCTCAAATCAGCTAACTCCGTCTGAACTTGCTCCATTACTCTTGGTTGATTGCGTCGGGTAGAATATCGGTGAATTGGGGTATCAGCTATCGTGCCTGAAAACCCAATAAAGGTTAGCAGGCGCCTGCAAAAGAAAGAAAACCTGCAATGTAAAAATGATATGCAAATGCAAATGCAAAGTTATGTTTGTCATTTCAAGATACTTTTCATATCCTGATTCCAATCGTAACCACGAATTCCTGACGACCAGAAATCGTGATTATTGAGTTTTTCCATGAAGAGATATTCATATACGCCAATCACAAACATCCGATGACCGGAAATAGTGATTTTGTAGTGTGCCAGTGTGCAGATATCTTATCACATATATCTGAAAACCAGAAATTGTGAACAGAAATGGCTCCTTTCATACAAATTCTTAAAAGTTTTCAAGTACATTAGTCATAGTTTCAGCAACAGAATAAGAAACAAGCAGTCAAATGGATCCATCAACAATCCTGATGGTAACCATTACCAATTACAAAGAAACGACAAAAGCCACTAATCTGATAGCTCTACGTCTTTCAGCTTCTGGCTGGAATACTTAATCTCTTCGAACAGGATGCGGGTACGCTGATGATGTGGCTTCTCGATCAGCTATTTGATTAAGACGTCTCTTTTTTCCAACGCATCCTCTAACGAACCCACGTGCATCAGCAAGGCTTCATCTTCACCGGCTCCTTTGCACCTCTTAATTCCAGCTTGAATTTTAACTAGCTTCAGATCTGCCGTGACATCTTCAAGCTCTTTGTTGGCGATTTTCAGCTTATCTTCAGCGTTCCTTACCTGTTCGTGGCTTTTGCCTAGGTCTTCTCGATACTTTCTTCTTTCCACATGTGCTTTCTTCAACTCTTCATCTTTGTCTTTTAACTGGGTCAGCAGCTCAGAGTTTTCAATTCTGACTTCATCCCAAGCTTGACGAAGTGTAGCTAATGATTCCTTGCTTCGGGCTAAAGCCTGTTTTGTAGTCTTGTGAGCCTGACTGGTATCATCTGCTCCCAAAGTAAGTTTACGGAAATACCGAGCTCTATCATCAAAATCTTCTTCTTTGTCTGCCAGGGTTTTCTCTGCTTTCAATGCTCTCTTTTCCAACTCTTTGTTGTCCGCTAGAGCTTTCTGAAGACATCTGCTCATTCCAGAGTTCTCTATCTGCAGCTCTCTAACCTTTTTCTTCCATTTCTCGCACTCCTCAATAGCCACCATGGTGGGTTGCTCAGGATGTACTGAACGTACAAGAGGTCTCCTTGAAAAGGGCAAAAGCAATTCCTTCACTTTCGTCTCAATCCATTTGTCATATTCAGGATAAGACCTACAATCTCCTTTCCCAAAAACCGCTTTTCCAATTTTATGCTTATCTTTCCAAGCATTCACTACCTCTACCACCTTTTCATCTTTAGTTCCTGTGAAGAACAAAGATTCTTCCACGTCTTGCTCTGTAGGAGGACCCCTGGAAGCATACCCGAACTGTCGGATGGCCAAAACTGGATTATAATTGATCCCTCCTTTTCTGCCAATCAGAGGTACATTTGGAAAATTTCCGCATCTTGTGATAAGCTCAATTCTCAGCAATCGATGATCGAACCAGACAATATTATCAGCGGTTAAACCTATCATTCGCTCGGACCACTTCGTAACATCTATGGTTTCCACAAAGGCACCTGTTTGAGGCAAATGCTTGAAAAGCCAATGACATAGCAGTGGAGTGCAACAACTAACAGGGCCTCCCCTTCTTTTCTCGTTCTTGTAATGCACGGAATGATAAAAATCCCCCAACAAAGTAGGGACTGGATTTTTAAGAACGAAAACTCTAGTAGCTTGCATATCCACAAAGTCTTGCTGATTGGGAAAAAGAACTAGGCCATATATGCAAAGAGCCAAAATGGAGTTGTAAACCGTCCAGTTTTTAGCATTAGCAGACTCTTGGGCTTGATCAGAAAGGAATTCCAAATGAAATCCGTCAACTCCGTTTTTGTTACTCACACCACTTTTGATCACTGACTGGTCCATTTGCGTTGCAGCGGCAATTTCTTTTACACTAGGAGAGCTACCAGAAAAGAATGGTATTGTTGACATGATTGGAACCCCCAAAATAAATGAGAATTCTTCTAGCGTTGGCATCAAAATGTAATCTGGAAAGAGGAAGCATCTCAGCGAAGGCTCATAGAACTGCAGCAGGGTGTGCAGAGCATCATGTTCATACTTCGTGATAGTACGGACCATCTTAACCAAATTCCCATACTTCTTTTGAAACCTGTCAAGAACTCCTGAGCTGGCCATGTCTATAACTTTGAGCAATGAATCCAAGGTAGGGTCTGGAAACTTGTAAGAAACATTATTCTTCCTTCTCTCTTCATTCTCTGTTGAACCCATGGATTGGAATCAGAAGTATATTATGCACCTGAAATTGACAGACATAACCGTTATGATATGATAATGCAATGCAAAGGGTAATGTGATCAGGTAATCAGGTGTCTGTGCTGAACTGTGTGCGGTGTCAGTGTGGCCCTGGGAACAATATGGAACCACAAATAGGAACTGTCTGAATATAATAGGATGAACCCTTCCTTTGTGTAAAGTCAACAGAAAACCGGGTATGTAGGAAGTCATGGTCACCTGCAAACCTGCAAACAACCCCCCTCTCACATGTGGGTTCTAGGATGTTCAGTATCCCGGGCTCTCAGGTCGAGAAATGATGATACGTTCACCATTTTTGGTTAGGCATCATCATCAATCGAGGAGGCCTCAACTGATTCTCCAAGATGAAAGGTCCTCAGCTTCTGGCACTGAGGTCGAGAA
This sequence comes from Lathyrus tuberosus, assembly GCA_022829125.1. NCBI lineage: Eukaryota > Viridiplantae > Streptophyta > Magnoliopsida > Fabales > Fabaceae > Lathyrus > Lathyrus tuberosus. The sequence goes on along the minus strand of JALAZF010000428.1, from coordinate 2,986,475 downwards.
GCAATAGTACATTCATCCCTCATGGTACAGTACTATCGCCAATCGAGGAGTGCCTCCACCGATTCTCTTTCCAAAAAGGAAACCCTATGGCAAGTTCCCAGCATTGGGTCCTCGGGTCGAGAATGTGCAATGGGTTTGCCACAGAATGTGGTCTGCCACTGTCACATCTCGGGAGGAGTGCCGCAACTGAGTCCTCGGGAGTGGTCACCAGAGTCGACAGCTCTCTAGATCGACATCCTGGAATACGCAAGACGCGCATGCCATGATGGGTCCCAAGATAGCCTCGTCTAGCTGTGAATTTCGTGAATACCCAACGTACTCCAGACGGCACGTAGGTCCCACTACTCTCGACTCTAATCCTAAGTGTATACTCAAGCCTGTGTAATGGGCTTATCTCTCAGAAATCCCAATCCCGCCAAACAGACAGCACAGTGCAACACAGTATAATACATAGAATGTAAATGCTACAATGCTGTAAATATGATACAAGTAATAAAATACAGTAAACAGCAAATACAATACAATAGTAAACACCCAATAAACGAAAAGCAAACAAGCGCTAGGATTGACTCGCTTAGGATGGACCAGCAGTAGGTCAACCTGTCCCCAGCAGAGTCGCCAACTGTCGCTCCCAGGATTTTCATCCTAGTACAAACGCGAAAGTGGCACCGAAACAGAGTCGCCAGCAATGTGTATTTATCCGAAGAGAGGGAAAGGAAACACCGCATAAACCTGAAGGGAAGGAAAAAGCATGGTCTTGCGACCAAGAGAACTGGGTTTGGGAGTCGGTTACGCGAGAGGGAGGTATTAGCACCCCCTCGCGTCAATCGTACCCGATGGGATCCACGCTTGCTTGTCTCGATCAAAGGGTGTAAGAAAAGGATACTGGAAAAGGAACTGAAAAAGGAATGGAAAGAGAAAGAAAAACAAATGTAGGGAAAATAAAAGAAGTGCTCGCATGGGCCCTACCCCACTGCCTACGTATCTCATCGGGAGCATGAGAATCAGAGCGACGTAGTTCCCCTCACTAGGGATGGATTGTTTGTGTTTTTTAGTGGAGTACGTCAACGTTCGCGTTCCAGTAGTTTAGGTGTTGCAGCTCGCTGTAGGGAGAGTTAGGCGTTACCTGTTTGCGGTAGAACGGAAATGACGCATCCTTACGGAAAGAGTGAATGAGATGAGAAAAGAATTCCCGAAGGAAAGACGTTATTGTTTGTATTTGTCTTTTAAGAGTTTTTCCATTTGTTTGAATATGATAGTGTATCTAAATCTTAGTCATTGGAAAGTGTACATTCTCACATTCCAAGATGGAATGAGTAAGAAAGCACACTAAGAGTGAAGAAGACCCCACACTTAGTTCCAATTGTCAAGGTTCAAACACACTAACATACTTGTGTTTACTAAGTGTTTTTGTTGATTATGAAATGAAGAAATGTTTTTTATTATTTGTACCTTCAGCAAGTATTGCATTTAAGTCCCTCATACAAGATCAAATGTATAACACATTGACCCAAGATGGGCTATATGCTACACATTCTAAGATAGTAAGAGAAAACCCCTTATAATCTTTTCTTTATATGAAAGGCCTAAATGCAATAAATGCTTACCTTTATTAAGTATTTTGAATTTTTTCTTTGAGATGAGAAAAGAGACTCAAGAGAGGAGAAAGGTAAAATCTATATGAACAAAGACTCAATCCTACTTGATGAGTTAAGGGAGTGATCCTAATGGTTTGTGAGGTTTAAACCTAAAGTCTAAAGAAAGAATGAATTAAACAATTCACTTCTAAAGTAGAAGATGAATTGTAATTCAAAAGGGAAAGTAATGAGTTATTAAGAGAAAGCACATAAGTGCTTAACAAACACAAAATGGAATTGTAAAAGATGAAGGGATAGAAGCTTGAATGTGGATTCCTTATCCACACTCAATTACAACTTACCAAAGCCCCTACATGGTTAGTAAACATGTATAAGAAGTATAAGAAGTAAAAGAGCATTTAATGCACCATAAAACTCAAAAGAATTAGATGAGAAATCAAATCCTATTGGTCACAACCAGAATGTGAATCATATGGAAAACAAATGATTATTATCATGCAAGTCCAAGTGGACAACCAACAATCATCATCCATGGCATTAGAACATGCTATCATAAGAAAAGGGAAGTGGAAGATGAGAAGAAATGGAAGAAATATGCATGAATGGAATATGTAATATAAGGATCAGAATTGAAATGAAATGAAAAAAAAGGGCTCACCAACATCTCATAAACATTCATGCATCACACATCAAGACATACAAAAGTAAGGGGAGAAGAAGTTAGATGGAAGTTCAACAAAAGAAAATGCAAGCACAGCATGCTAAAGATGCACAAAGTTCAAATGACAATGAACATGTAAAGATGACACATAATATGTATCAATGAGCTATAATTCCACATGAATAGTTCACAAAATATGCCAATGATCATGCAAGTATGTACAAAAGAAATCATGTAAACATGCACACAAATTGAAATGGTATGACATGTTATTAGTCTTCAAATGTAATGCATTAAACAAAAATCAAATGGACTTAGGAAAAATGTGCAAGCATGGTATTGAGATACACAAATCAGAGGTGGATCACATATCAAAATAGCATACAACATTTCAAGCCAAAAAGTCCTTATACAATGCATTTAGGTCAAATTGGATGCACATGCAAAGTAGCACAAAAATGAACACCAAAAATGTCATAAAATGACTTAAAAAAAATCCAATAAAAATCATTTAACATACCTCAAGATGTTAATGACTTTATGCAAAAAGGAGAGCATCAAAACAATTTTTAATGATCAATAACAAAAATGCACCAATTTATGTATCACATTAAACATGCACACAAATTGAAATTCAAAGAATATTATAGAACAGGGGCAAAAAGGTTATAAAATCAAGAAATAAAATCATGAAAAATTTTCTAAATGTTTCAATGAGGTTCATAAATTTTTGTAGAATTTTATGATGCTATTTAGTATTTTTAAAAAATGAAAAGCAAACGTGTAGAAAAATGAAAAAAAAATGAAATGAATAGCAATATGAAGGGGAGGTGTGAACTTAGCAAAATATCAGTTCAATATTGATTGGGCCCTTAAAAGGGGGGTGTGGATATCAATCTGATTTAAGTCCATCTACGCGCCAGTACACATTAGTAACCATGCACCTCAGTCAACAAAATTGACTCATCAATAGCCATTAGATCAAGTCAAGGTCAAGCCAAAGTCAAAGTAATTGAAATCAACGCACACACATGAATGAGCACCCTTACTACCATGCGCTGCACCACACAATGTTTAAGTTGGATTAAAAATGACGCACATGCTGTCAGCATTTGGACCACACGATGAGGAAAGATAGACGGGCCAGATTAAAACGTGACAAAACCCTAGTAATTAAAGTCACCGGCCGGAGAGGACCTCCGGTCACCTTCTCCGGCCACACCACCACCGTCTGCAACTTTCAAACTTCACCAAAATGCACAACATGTATACCAACCGAAAGCTAAGCTCATGTACAATCCATATTCATCATCCAAATCCACAAATAACAAGCCAACACAGAGAAACGAAGCCAACAATTAAGCCCTAGATTTTCAGATCTAAGCACCTAAGGTGCATATCAACTAGCCGGATTCAAAATGCTCCTATTGAGCTCATATCAACATGAAAATGAAAAAATAATCAAGAAAATGCGTGAGAAATGTTTGAGTGTTTTGGAACCTGAACTTGCAGTTCCTTGAGATTCTTGAGAAAACCAGAGAAACACTTGATCTGGAGCTTGATTTGGTCAAATAAAGACGTATGTTCTTGAAATTGTGCAGAAAACCAAATTGAAGATTCAACTGAATTGAAGTGAAACTGGATTACTTGAACTTATCCACTCTTGTTCTTGATCCAAAACTGAACAATGATGATTGTGGAGATGAAATGTAGAAGGAAAATTGATGGATTCGTGTGGAGGAAAAAGAGACTTCAGAGAGAAGACTTGAGAGTGTTTTTGAGAGAAAGAGTGGGAATAAGGTGTTTAAATGAAATCGTGAAGAATTTTTTGTTTTATAGGGTGAATTAACCAGGGTTTAGTGAGTGAGTTAGTTGAGTTAAGTTGGTTAGAGTGAGTCCACCCTAACTAACTGAGCGAAGTTAGTTAGGGGACAAGTTATGTTATGGCTGTGCTGTTATGGTGATAACTTATGGGGTGTTATGGTGAGAATTAAGTGAATCAGTGGTGGTGGTGTGTTGTGATGGAGATGAGCTGCAGCAAACAAGCTTGTCCTACAAGTTTCCACTCCTTTCCCTTTTTATGATCATGTATAGCACGTGATTATGGTGACTGAGGTATATGTTTGGCTAAATGAAGCAACTATTGAGAGTGTGAGCAATACATGAGCAAGCGGGTACGATCAACAATAACATTCACTTGCTTTTTTCTGGTTTTATGTAACAGTTGAACCAATGTAGCAGTGGTTGTTTGAAGATGATTTTCTCTCTTGTTAGTGAATGATTTAATGATGCATTGAGGGCATTAGAAATATGGTGCACCAGAGAACAACATTGGTGTGAGAATTGTATTGAATTGAGGCCTCAAACACACCTAAAAATAGCTATGAACACAATGGTTAAAAACTGGTTGGTGGGCGTGGTAAGAGGTTGGCTGGCAAGGCAACTTGGCACACAAAATTTCAGCACAATCAACATGACTTTGAACCCTTAAAACTATCTCATAACTTGATCAAACCAAAATTTGTCCAATATCAATATTGAAGATGACACTACAAAGAAAAACTTTGATGTTGAAAAGTTTTCCATTTGAAGCTCTTATCTTGGTGAAAAACGAGTGAACATTTGGCACACCAACTGTTTGAGGAAATGATGGCGCGCAGGCCTGGCAAGACTTGGTCATGACATGGTTTTTGCCCTACTTTCCTCCAACTTTGATCAATCATATCTCCCTCAATTTTTATCCAATGGAGATGTTCTACACATGGATTTGAAGTTTAAAGCAAGACCTTTTGTTGTGGCCTGGTGGAATTTTCCTTTGATGCTCCAATTTTAAATGGCCTTGGTTCAAAGTGTAGTGCAAAATGGCCAAAACTTGCCTTTTTTAGTAACCCTACTTCATCCAAAAATGGCAACTTTCCACATCTTGATTTTTTCATGATTCCTTTGGAGTTTCTTGACCAAATTTTGTACATTGGACACATATAACATGAATTTTATGAATTTGGCCTCAAAAAGTCAAGAGTTGACTTTTTCTTCTGATTATTTGACCTGGCCCCAAATTTCCTGATTTTTTATCTTTCTTCCAATTGAACCACTTCTAAAACCAATTGAGAGGTAATTTTCCACATACATACACTTAAGAACATGTAGAATATCATGACAATAAGTTTTGTCCAAAAAATCAGAGATTCCTTGATTTTATTAGAAACCCTAATTTTGACCCCCTCTAGTTAGGAGGGAAAAATGCAGTCTTCAATTTCAAATTCCTCAGAGTATGTTGTGTACCTTCCTAAAGGATGATGAAATATGCCATTTGAGGGTTACTTTGAATCAATGACCTATCTCTTTTGAGGGTTTTCCTTCAGTTTTTGAACCTCTTGCATGATGAAGTATGTATGGTTTCAATCTCCCATTGGATCTCACTTCCTTGAGATTGTGGATGATTAATTGAGATAGTATGAGACATGAAAGACCTCTTGGCTTGCCTTGAGGCAACTTGATTGGCCCTTTTGTGCTTTGAATAATCCCTTGATTGTCCATCTTTCCCCTGATCACATGCCTTGATGGTAAGAAGGGTGCTATGATTCATTTTTCTATGTTAAATGCAATGCAATGCTAATGAGATGGATATGATATGATATATGATAATGCTAAACTATGATGCCAAAAAGGGAGAGCAAATTTTGGGGTATTACAACTAGTATAGTTATTTAGAGTTCTCCCCGGCAACTTCGTCTAGCACTAGGTAAAGCCCCGTTGATCGCTCTTAAATACAGTCAAAACTAGATCACCATAGGATTACCAGACACAGTCTTCCCACCTCTTGGGGTTAAATAATATGGAGACGTGAAAGGCAGCATTCTCGGTGAACCCGTTCTCAGACTGTCACCCTTAGAAGTTGTCAAAGAGACTCTACTCCCCAGATATGATCTTTTCTCCGTGAATGGCATCTCTTGAGTTTCTTCCAAATTCTCAAACTTTCCTGGCTTGATCTATTCTCTGTGAATGGCTTGTCTTGAACTTCTCGGGGTTTGGCGACCCACAGGCTTCTTAAAAACAACATTAGAAATTGTCAAAGAGACTCTACTCCCCAGAGATTATCTTTTCTCCGTGAATGGTATCTCCTGAGTTTCTTCCAAATTATCGAACTTTCCTGGCTTGATCTATTCTCTGTGAATGGCTTGTCTTGAACTTCTCGGGGTTTGGGGACCCACAGGCTTCTTAAAAGCATCCTCGCCTTCTCTTGGGCGTTGTACAAGGACCCTTTGGCTTCTTAGAAGTTCACATGCCTTCTCTTGGGTTTAATACAATGACCCTGGCGACCTCTTAATGGTATAAGACATAACTTAATCATCCTTTGTTAGAGCAGTCTTTCCAGCGTCAAAACTCTGGCTGTTTAAGGGTTGATACTCATCCCTTAACGCCCGTGCCCCATCTTGGGCATTGTACAAAATATGAAACTCTAGACTTGGACAGTTCAAAAAACCCCTTGAGTCTCAAAGGCAGTCTCAAGTCCCTTTCAAAAATAGGAAAAACACCCAAAGACTTGGGCAGTCTCAAAACCCTTCGGATTTCCCATTTCCTAAAAAGAACAGGAGATAACCCTGATCCTCTGATCAAATCCATGAGTACAACATTACCCATATCAGAACTGATTTTCTCTTCTAACTAACATATTGGACCTGTCACTCAACTGAAACAGTTACCAGCACCAATAGCCTCCTCTTGGGCTTTGTACAATGATTTCCCCAGCGGAGCTAACCTTTTCACACTCTCTTGTTGAGTCAACTACTTTTAGCCTTCATCTCGGACATTGTACGAGATACTAAAACACTCTCTTGTTGAGTATAAAAAGACTCTCTTGTTGAGTCTATCACCTTTTAGCCTCCATCTCGGACTTCGTACGAGATATAAAACAACTCTCTTGTTGAGTATAAAAGACTCTCTTGTTGAGTCCAACCCTTTTAGCCTCTATCTCGGGCTTCTTACGAGACATCAAATAACTCTCTTGTTGAGTATAAAAGACTCTCTTGTTGAGTCAATCTCCCAATAGCCTCCATCTCAGGCTTCGTACGAGATACCTAAAACACTCTCTTGTTGAGTATAAAGGACTCTCTTGTTGAGTCAATCCCCTTTTAGCCTCCATCTTGGGCTTCGTATGAGATACAAAAGAACTCTCTTGTTGAGTCAGTTACTTGTTAGCACTCTCATGTTGAGTATAAAAGACCCTCTTGTTGGGTCAAAAACCTTTCAGCCTCCATCTCGAGCTTCGTACGAGATACAAAACACTCTCTTGTTGAGTATAAAAGACCCTCTTGTTGGGTCAAAAACCTTTTAGCCTCCGTCTTGGGCTTCGTATAAGACACATAAAACACCCTCTTGTTGGGTCAATAGCCTCCTCTTAGGCTTCGTATAAGGAAAACCCCGGTTGAGCCAATCAACCTTTTAGCATCAAAGTTGAGCCTTGCTCACAACATATAAACATCAACAACTCCTTTTTCTTCATCTAATTGCTGTAAGTGGCAAGTCTCTGGATTATTTACATCCACGCAACTATCCCTCTTTAAGCATGAGAAATTCCTAAGGAAAGATGGCATTACTCTAAGCTGAGTTAAAAATCCCTTATAAAGGAAATCATGGCATTGCTGGATTCACATATCCCAGTTAAAGTAATTCTCCTTTATAATCAGTCACCCAACAGTTGTGACAAATAGACCAAATATCCCCTTTTAGAGATGACAAACTCTCTCTAAAGTCAAAACCCTTTTAGCTTCACATCTTGGGCTTCGAACAAGATACAAATAGACCCTTCAGCTTCCCATCTTGGGCTTTGAACAAGATACAAACCACCTTTTAGCTTCACGTCTTGGGCTTTGAACAAGACTCCAAAACACCTTTTTCCTCCCATAGAATAGGAGGAACTACGATCGCTCTGATTTCCTTGTTTTGGTAAACGGGAATGCGTAGACATAAGATTGAAAGAAAAATCATAGCGAGCATACTAATCAAAAACCCAAAATCCCACACCTTCATACATCAATCGAAAAGCATCAATTCTAACGTCCTACCAATAGTTTAGACCCTGTGTTCTTAACAACATAACCTAAGAGAGACCCACAATCTTTGTAGCATCTGTAAACCAACAGTTATCTGTTTAAACTCAGTTTGCAAGCATGGTTAATTAGAGGCATCAATTTCCCTTCCTTCATCAGCTTCAATAGGATAAAAAATGAATCGAGCTGTAGTACCCAAAAGCGATAGTGCTTCGCAACCACACATAAAACTCGCGCTACAAAAAAATGGCGACTCTACTGGGGACTTTGCCCCTTTGTTGGACGTTCCCATCTCTTAGGCAGAGACCTTGAGTTCACATTGATGTCACAGAAATGACAGCTCTGCTGGGGTGTCATTGTCTGTATAGGATCATAAGACTAGAGGTCTACGATGATTAAGACAAATATATATACTGCTTTTCCTAATTGATATTTGTGTTTATTTTTTTGCTAATGGGAATGCGCGTGATGCCGCATGTGGAAAGATTGAGTATACACGTAAGATAGGTGATGGCAATGCGGGTAATCTTACTGGGAGTGAATTCCAGTTAAGAGCCCCCGATCGACCATCAAACTTAGTGGAGACACCCTTTGCAGATACATTGCCTATACGACTTCGGTCGTTGAAAGTAGTGTGGTCGACTGGGTTATCTGAGAAGCTGAGGTTTTTGACAGACTTAAGCCATTTTGTAGTGTGGAACCTATGGGAAATAGTTGTCACGCGATACTACCCTTATCAGAGGTCACTCCAGGATACATCAGCTCGCTGGTGATCCGCTTGCTATTGTTATCCCAGGGGGGTCAATGATTTTGCAGACAGGTACAAAAAATCACCAGTATAAACCTTTGGGGGGGGGGGGGTAGAGCCTTGACTTCATGACACCGACCCTTTGACCCCATGTTTTTTCTATGTTTTTGTGTGCTGCATTCATACATTCATTTAAAAAACATTAAAACAAAGAAAATCTTCGCTTCTAGTCTCTCTTTTTCAAACTAAACTAAGACAATGATTGCAAATGTCAGAGAAAAAGATTTCGCTAATTGATTTCGGTAGAAGGAAAACTCATAAGTACACCTTCAAGGTTCCAAAGTTAGAGGATTTGAGAGGTTTGGCAAGAATGATCACCAACCACGAGGCTTTCAGAGCCAAGTATGGAGGATTTCTGTCTCTCTTAAGGGTCCACGTAATTGAAGGAATCCTGTCCATATTAATCCAGTTCTACGATCCGGTCTATCACTATTTCACATTCCCGGATTATCAGCTTGCACCAACACTGGAGGAGTACTCTCACTTCACTGATTTACATATCAATGATCAAGCTCCATTTTCTGGACTGGAAGAAATTCCAAAGGATCAAACCATTGCGAGAGCAATCTATTTGGACGAGTCAGAAGTCATGACTCACATGACCACTAAGGGTGGCATCCAAGGTTTGCCAGCCTAATTCTTGACAAAGAAAGCCCTGTACTTTGCCAGTATAGGAAACGTGCCCGCTTTCGAGAGTATCTTTGTTTTTCTCACCTACGGGTTATTTTTGTTTCCATACATTGATAACTTTGTAGATATCAACGCCATTAAGATTTTTCTGATTGGAAACCCCGTACCGATCTTACTCGCAGATGCGTATCATTCGGTACACTTAAGGAATTTATACAGCGGAGGAATGATCACATGTTGTGTACCCCTGCTTTGCAAATGGTTCACTTCCCATTTGCCCAAGTCTGCTGCATTTTGGGATCAAAAGAATACTTTACGTTGGTCACAGAGAGTCATGTCTCTTACCAACTCTAACATCGATTAGTACAATCGAATCTATGACAGGATCATAATCATCGACCGTTGTCGAAATTTCCCAAATGTACCCCTTATAGGAACTAAGGGAGGAATCAACTATCATCCGGTGTTAGTTCGTCGTCAATTTGGATACCCGATGAGGCATGTCTTGCGCAGTGCTCATCTGGAAGGTCTTTTCTTCAAGGAAGCATAAAATGACAGGGCACTAAAGACGGAAATAGTGCACGCTTGGAAACACGTTCATAGGAAAGGACGAGAGCTCTCAAGCTGAGGATGCCTTACTCTCGTCAGGAAGTTCTTCCATTAAGGGACTCTGCCCTTTATTTCATGTCTGAGACGGAAAAACTTTAGGTTACTCTCAGCAAAATTCAGCAGGAGAAGAGGTCTTGGAGGAACAAGTACCGTATTCCCAATGTGGAATGTAAGAAAATACAGCAGCTATTAAAAGAAAAAGATGCCCTGATTGAGATTTTAGAGCAACATGCTGTGGAGAATCAGGATGACCAAAGGAATTTGCTCGCTCCTTTCACTTGGCAAAGGAATGACAACCCGACAACGGCCCAAGAGCCCCGGTCAAAGAAAAGGAAAGCACCAGAACCAGCACCTGAGCTCTCTTCAGAGAGGACTCCAGATCCATTAGTTTAGATTTCCTTTTCCAGCACTTTGTAATCTATTGTATTTCCATTTCCGCAATCCTTTGAATTCAATAAAACGGGGTTTCCCCACTGTTTGATATTTGCAATCTAATTGTCGAATTTTACTTTGAATAAACAAAAATAATTAATAATCATTGCATTCATCATTCTCATAAATGCATTCTTCTTACCTACGAATCTCACGTTTGCGTCTCGATTCTAGAGTTAAACTGTCTCATTCATACAATACTCGGGCCAATCGTCAGAAATAGATGGATGATCTCGGGGAAGAAAACAGAGAGTTGAGGGAAGAGATCGACACTCTGAAAGAGGATCTGAGAAAGCTTCATAACGACATGCAAGCTCTAATAGAAGCTCAGATGCAACAACAAAGGACTGTGATCTCAGAGATCACATCAACGCCCATAGTGGATAAGTATGATCCTAGGTACAAGATGCCGAAAGATCGCCCCTGGGGCATGCCACTTAACTATATCCTGGAAGGATATGTTCCGCCGATCAATGAAGATCAAGGAACCGCATCAGGAACCGCTGGGCCTGAAGGTTACAAACTTCGGAAAAGCAAAGATGTCAGGGGCATGATATCAACTACTGAAGGTTACAAACTTCGGGAGGCACCGAGAGTCTCTGCCGTAATGACTATACCATCACCCATGGTACACACTGTCCTGGAAGGACAGATTCCACAGATACCTCCTGGTGAAAACGACAACATGATCGACAGAATGAATGAGTTCCAAGAACAGCTCCTGGGGATGCAGAAAGAACTGCATGCCCTTCGCCGTCAGGATTTATTTAGAAAGTATACCGCAGATCTCTGCTTGGTCCCCAATGTGAAAGTTCCACACAAGTTCCAAGTGCCCTACTTTGAAAAGTACAAGGGTAACTCTTGCCCTCAGAGGCATTTGGTGATGTACGCTCGATAAATGTCAGCTCAGACAGAGAACCAGGAGCTACTGATTCACTACTTTCAGGATAGTTTAATCGGTGCCGCCTTGAAGTGGTACATGGGTTTAAACTGCGCAACGATTGGCACATTCAGAGATCTTGGCGCTGCTTTCATTCAATAGTATAAATACAATTTGGACACGGCACCGGACAGAGATCAACTCAGATTGATGTCCCAAAAGGACAAAGAAACCTTTAAGGAATACGCTCAGAGATGACATGAAATTTCCACTCAGATTTGTCCACCTCTGGAGGAAAAGGAGATGACAAAGATCTTCTTAAAGACCTTAAGCTCAATTTACTACGACGGAATGGTCGCCAGTGCGCCCAGTGACTTCACCGAGATGGTGGGCATAGGAGTTCGTCTTGAGGAAGCAGTCCAAGAAGGACGATTAGTTAAATACACTGGATCATCAAGTAGTACAAAACGATACGGTAGTGCTCTCCCTAAGAAAAAAGAGCAGGATATTGGGAATATCTCTCTCGGAAAGCAAAGGCGTCGATATCAACCAATAGCAGCTATAACTCCTGCTATCAACCCCGTGCCTGTTCCTACGTATCAACCTCAGGTTGCGTAGAGCCAACCTAATCAACAACAATATCAGTAAAGGACTCAACATCCTCTTCAGCAGGCTCGTCCTCCATATAACAACAACCGTACAACGCGAACTCCAGGGTTTGATCCTATGCCCATGTTGTACGCAAAACTGCTTCCATTGCTACTGGTCAAGGGGCATGTCCAGACTAAGTCTCCTCTTACAGTACCGGAAAATCCACCTTTTTGGTTTAAAGCAGATCAGACTTGTCCTTACCATCAAGGAGGACCAGGGCACAACATAGAAAACTGTCTCAGTTTCAAATCCAATGTGCAAAATCTTGTTAGGAGCGTGGTCTTATCTTCCAAAGATACGAATCCTAATGTTCTCACGAACCCGCTGCCTCAACATGAGAAAGCTGCAGTCAATTTGATAGAGGGAGAGTCTAACAACACCTATCAAATTCATGATGTACTCTTGTTGAAAGTCAACTTGGTCAAGATGCATTGTAGACAGAGTGGATATGGCCATGTGCCGCCTCATAATTATCACCAGTGTGATATCTGCTCTAAAAATAACCAGGGATGTTCTGTGGTGCAATCAGCTCTACAGGAACAATTGGATCTCGGGTAGATCTAAGAGCATCGAGTTCGTGGAGTCAACATGACCTATACGAATTCCAACATCATTCAGAACCACGACGTCCGTGCAATGAATGTCAACTTGGTGGCAATGCACTAATGGCAAAGCCAGTATCATAATCAACTACAGCACGATTATAATTCCTGTCTGACTTACCCGGTAAACAAACAGGGATGCTCTTTTGTACAAGAGGCCCTCCAGCGTCAGATGGATTGTGGATGGATCCAGGACTACCATGATAGAAATCCTTATCAGATCAACATGATTCAAATATTTGATATTCGTCTGATGAATACCAGCTTGGTGGAATTACATGCCAGGCAGGTCCAACTTGGTTTTCTGATTTCGCATGATTATCAAAACTGTAAAGGATGTTGTGAGAGTAACCAAGGGTGCGCTCTCGTTCAAAGAACTTTACAACACTTGTTAAACCACTGGTGGCTTCCAATCTATATGGATGAAGACATGCAACAAATCAGTATGCATAATGGAAACCCTACGCGGCGTCAAAGTCAGGATGTCCGATCTGTGGAAACTGGCCTAGTAAGGTTGCACTGCATTCAAAGCGGGCGTGGCCAGGTGCCACCACACAACTATGAACGTTGTAGAGTCTGTTCGAAAAGTAACCAAGGATGCTACCTTATGCGAGCATCTCTTCAGGGTCAGGTGGATCGTAGAGAGATTCGCCCATGTCCGGGTTCCGAACCAATCAACTAGACGTCGGACTACTTTGCTGATCAAATCAGAGACGTGATTGTAATCTCTGACCCTGAAAGGAACAAGGGTGTGTGTACCATCATCCCTCTACTGGGCGAATCAAAGGTTATTAGCCAAGAACTGATTGAATTTACTTACGACAGTCAGAAAAATCAGAAGGCTCCTGTGGTTATTTATCTACCGGGACCATTACCGTATGAATCCGCTAAGGCAATCCCTTACAAATACGGTGCCACGATAAATGAAAATGGAAAGGAAATTCCATTACCCTCCGTTGTGAATATTGCAGACATCAGTCGTGTAACACAGAGCGGTCGAATCTTCAACCGAGGAGTTGGAAAACCTAACAAAGAAAAGGAACTTCAGACAGAAGCTCCTGATCTGCCAGTCGGTCAATCCAGTAATCCCGACCTTTCGAAAAACAATGATGAGATGCTGAAGCTCATCTAAAGGAGTGACTACAACATTGTTGATCAACTGCTACAAACTCCTTCAAAGATCTCAGTGCTATCACTTTTACTCAGTTCCGAAACCCACAGAGAGGCTCTATAGAAAGTCTAAGAGCAGGCATTTGTGGAACAGGATGTGTCAATACGACAGTTCAATAGCATCATCTCTAACATCACTTCCTTCAATAACTTAGGATTCGGTGATTAGGACTTGCCAGAGGGGGGCAAAAGTCACAACATGGCGCTCAATATCACAGTTAACTGCCAGGACGATGCTTTAGCCAGCGTACTGGTAGACACAGGATCGACCATCAACGTTATGCCGAAGTCCACTTTAATGCGACTATCATTCAAAGGGTCCCCGATGAGGGGCAGTGAGGTCATCGTCAAAGCATTTGATGGGTCTCAGAAAGCAGTTATCAGCGAAGTCGACCTTCCCATAACTAACGGTCCTCAAACTTTCCTAATCACTTTCCAGGTCATGGACGTCCGGGCCGCGTATATCTGTTTATTAGGGAGACCTTGGATACACCAGGCTGGGGTAGTTACTTCGACACTGCACAAGAAACTGAAGTTCGTCAAGAACGATCAACTCGTCACGGTTTGTGGAGAACAAGCCTTGCTCGTGAGTAACTTGTCATTATCTACTTGTGTAGAACCTGAGGAGGTTGTTGGGACTCAATTCCAAGCACTTTCGGTGAGCAATGAGAATCAATCAGAGAAAGGGACCTCGATTTCCTCATACAGAGATGCTCTCGGAGTGATCGAGAATAACAATGCAAAAGGATAGGGATAGCTTGTCATTCCTACTTATAATAAAACAAAGAAGGGTCTTGATTTTTCTGTAACCTCCACCCAAACAGCTGCTAATGGTGAAAGTCTTCATCCCATTCAGGACTTCTTCCATAGTGGAGATTTCCTTCACCTAGTGCCTCAAACAGTCCATACTATCAACGAGGAAGATTCCTCTGATATGGATGAGGAATGGAAGTCCTATCTTAACGAGGACAGTTATATGTCTCAGAATGAGGTGCCTACACCATTTTGCTATCCCGCACAAAGTCTGAGACTTATACCCAGGTCAGATGTTGAAATGATATATGGAGATTGTGATCCGGAAGGATGTCGTGCTCCACCAAACTCATTAGAAGAGGACACTCTGATGCAAGACAACTTTGACCACGACTATTATGGCCCAATGGATGGCCTGCCTATCTGGCAGCCATACCCAGGAGACTTGGGGCAAGAAAATCAGCCGAACAATGAAAACCAGTTGAGCGTCATTGAACAAAATACCTGCATCCCCACCATGTCATGGGATCAACACTCAGATCATTCAGAACCTATCTAGTACAAAGATGAATTCGAAAAGTTTGCAGGATTAGAATTCATCAACTATGCTTTTCTTGAGGTCAACGTCATTGAGAGAGATGACTCCTCCAATTCCAAAGAAGGGTGGGACACCCTAGGACAACCGAGTGGAAAATTTGACTTCATGGTCAAGTACACCACTCCTGAAAGCTCTCGTATCAGGTTCGAAGACATCCAGCCAACTGGATAGGGAGATTTGCCTGAGAGCACAAATACTATACAAAATACAACAGAGGAATCCTCCTACGACAACTCTGCCTGGGAAACAGATTCCAATCATCCTGCTCTGCCAGAAACCAACGTTATTTCTGAAGACAAATTAAGGAAGGTACCAGACTTTGTGATTCACCGAGGAGTTCGCCGCCAATGGGTTGCTGTCGATGTTCCGAAGATTGTCCATAAGTCAAAGTAATTGTCGTCTTCAACCTTTCACCTTGCCCAGGTGAAACGGATGTTTTGATAGGGCTCACTTTCTATAATTTTCCCTCTTTGCTTCGCCCAAAGCAATAGAGTTTTGTTTTATAGGGTTGTAGTTTCAAGAATCGACTTGTTCATTAAAAAAATAACGTCGTTCTGTAATTTCCGCATTAATTATTATTTTCTCTTTTTGTTTTTCAAAAAATGGTAATCCTAAAAAACAGCTCAATAATAAAAACAAGCAGTAAAAGAAATACACTACACACACTCTTGCATTTTCTCTATCTCTTCTAAAACAAATCATCACGTCATGCAGATTGCTTGTTTTAAACCCCGTTAAAACATACGATCCGATGGCTTCTCCCGACTTTGAGTTCCCGGTATTTGGGGCTGAAGAAGAACTTGACGACGAAATTCCAGAAGAGATCTCCCGACTACTCAGACTAGAGGAAAGGTCCATTGAACCTCACAAAGAGCTGTTGGAAACGATCAACGTGGGTTCAGAAAAAGAGAGAAAAGAAATCAGGATTGGGGCACTACTCAGTCGAACTGCCAAAGAGAGTTTGCAAAGCTTCTTAGAGAATTCGCCGATGTATTTGCTTGGTCCTATCAGGACATGCCAGGGTTGGATACTAGCATCGTGGAACATTATTTATTGTTACGGTCGGAATGTCCGCCAGTAATACAGAGGTTGAGACGGACTTACCCAGACATGGCCATCAAAATCAAAAAGGTACAGAAACAGATTGACGCAGGTTTCCTCGCCACATCAGAATATCCTCAATGGTTAGCTAACATCATACCCGTTCCAAAAAAGGATGAAAAATTCAGAATGTGTGTCGATTACAGAGATCTAAACAAGGCTAGTCCAAAAGATGAATTTCCCCTGCCGCACATCGACATGCTGGTAGACAGTACAACAAAGTTCAAAGTCTTCTCCTTTATAGATGGATTCTCGGGCTATAACCAAATTAAAATGGCGCCGAAAGACATGGAGAAAACTTCATTCATTACCCCATGGGGTACCTTTTGTTACAAGGTAATGCCGTTCGATTTGAAGAACGCCGGGGCAACCTACCAAAGGGCCATGACTACTCTGTTTCATGACATGATACACAAGGAAATTGAGGTATATGTCGATGACATGATTGCCAAATCTAAAACAGAAGAGGAGCATGTGATCCACCTGTCAAAACTATTAGAGTGGTTGAGGAAGTACAAACTCCGCTTGAATCCCAACAAATGCACCTTTGGTGTCCGTTCAGGGAAACTCTTAGGGTTCATCGTCAGCCAGAAAGGAATTGAGGTTGATCCTGACAAGGTCAAGGCCATTCAAGAAATGCCTTCTCCGAAAACTGAAAAACAAGTCAGAGGATTCCTGGGACGTTTGAACTACATCTCCAGATTCATATTCCTCATGACCGCCACATGTGCGCCGATTTTCAAATTACTCAAAAAGAATCAGGACTGCGTTTGGACAGAAGATTGCTAAACCGCCTTCGATAGTATTAAGGAATACCTGTTGAATCCACCGATTCTAACACCTCCAATGGAAGGAAGACCACTCATCATATACCTCACAGTCCTAGAGGACTCCATGGGCTGTGTACTTAGCCAACAAGATGAAACGAAACGGAAAGAGTCTGCCATCTACTATTTGAGCAAGAAATTCTCCGACTGCGAGACTCGGTACACTATGCTTGAGAAAACTTGCTGCGCTCAGGCTTGGGCAGCCAAACATCTTCGTCAGTACATGATTCGTCACACTACTTGGTTAATCTCCGAATTGGACCCAATTAAGTATGTTTTCAAAAAACCTGCTCTCACGGGAAGAATTGCCCGTTGGCAGATGTTGTTATCAGAATATGACATTGAGTACCACGCTCAGAAAGCCGTTAAAGGAAGTGTTTTAGCCGATCATTTGGCTCATCAACCGATTGATGATCAAGAATCAGTCGGGTTTGACTTCCCAGACGAAGATGTCATGTACTTGAAAATGAAAGACTGCGATGAACCGTTACCCAGTGAAGGGCCAGAACCAGGTTCCCAATGGGGACTAATTTTCGACGGAGCTGTCAATCCTTATGAAAATGGAATTGGGGCAATCATCATAACACCTCAGGGTACCCACGTTCCTTTCACATCCCGACTGAAATTCAAGTGTACAAACAACGAGGCCGAATACGAAGCTTGTATCATGGGTCTCGAAGAAGCGATCGATTTGAGAATCAAAAACTTGGATGTTTATGGCGACTCAGCCCTGGTTATCAATTAGATCAAAGGAGATTGGAACACATACCAATCCGGATTGATTTCTTACAAAGACTATGCGAGAAGATTGTTACCATTCTTTAACAGAATCGAGTTTCATCACATCCCTCGTGATGAGAATCACATGGCTGATGCATTAGCCACTCTCTTTTCCATGATTAGTGTAGGTCAATGGAATGGCCTACCTAAGATCGACATAATGCGCCTTGAACTGCCCGCTTACATCTTCACGATTGAAGCAATCATAGACGACAAACCTTGGTATCATGATATCAAATGCTTCCTTCAGAAACAAGAGTACCCACCTGGGGCACTAAAAAAAGACAGAAAAACCCTCAGAAGACTGCAGGCAGTTTCTTCTTGAGCAGTGATACACTCTATAAGAGGAACTTTGACAAGGTCTTGCTCCGATGTGTAGACAGACCAGAAGCAGACATGCTGATAAAAGAAATTCACGAAGGATCCTTTGGCAGTCATGCCAACGGACACACAATAGCGAGAAAAATTCTGAGAGTAGGGTACTACTGGTTGACCATGGAATCCGACTGCTACAAGTACATGAGAAGGTGTCACAAGTGTCAGATATACTCAGACAAAATCCATGTACCGCCAACGCATCTCAAAGTTATTTCTTCCCCATCGCCTTTTTCCATATGGGGAATCGACATGATCGGCATGATTGAGCCCAAGGATTCAAACGGACATCGGTTCATCCTGGTAGCCATTGATTACTTTACCAAGTGGGTCGAAGCAGCATCATACGCCAATGTAACCCGACAGGTGGTGGTCCGATTTATCAAAAACAATATCATCTGCCGTTATGGTGTTTCGAGCCAGATCATTACAGATAATGGATCTAACTTGAACAATAAGATGATGAAAGAGTTATGTGCTGAGTTCAAAATCGAACACTATAACTCATCTCTCTACCGACCCAAGATTAACGGAGTGGTAGAAGCGGCTAACAAGAACATCAAGAAGATTGTTCAAAAGATGGTTGTAACCTACAAAGATTGGCACGAGATGCTGTCCTTTGCTCTTCACGGTTATTGTACATCTGTCCGCACTTCAACAAGGGCAACCCTTTTCTCTCTAGTATATGGCATGGAGGCAGTGCTCCCCGTCGAAGTAGAGATCCCATCGATCCAGGTATTGATGGAGGCTAAGCTTACAGAAGCTGAATGGTGTCAAAGTCGACCCGACGAACTGAACCTGATCGAAGAGAAGCGAATAACAGCACTATGCCACGGTCAGTTGTATCAAAGAATGAAGAAGTCATTCCTAAAAAGGTCAGACCTCGCGTCTTCAGAAAAGGAGACCTTGTGCTAAATAAATACAATCATTTCTCGCTGATTCCCGGGGCAAATGGACTCTGAATTATGACGGCCCTTAGGTGGTCAAGAAAGCTTTCTCAAGCGACACCTTGAGGCTTGCAACCATGGACGGAGAGGAGTTTGCCTACCCCACAAATGTTGATGTAGTCAAGAAATACTTCGCCTAAACTAAAAAAAAAATGTCTCGGTGGATTGAAAACCTGAAAGGGTGGTCCAGGCATAAGTTAGAGACATGATAAAAAATCATCCCGGTGGGTTGGAAATCTCAAAGTACAATCCAAGAAAAAGTTAGGGATAATGGCAAGTAACTACATCTTATCAGTTCAACTCCTCAGCAATAATGCCATCCATTAGAAGAAAAACTCCAGTCAAGGTCATCTTCGACAGAAGCTCAGGATGTCCCGAATTCAAAGTTGGTAGAAGGATAGTGGTCGTTATGCTTCAATGTAGCCCTTTTCCCTTAAATTACCATTTTCTAAACTTTGTAAATACTCTATGGAATCACGCGTTTGGCTGATTTCCATCCTATCAATAAAATTTGAGCCCTTGTGCTTTTGTTTGCAATTCTTATTTGTTTTAGCTTTACAGAATGACGTTTTTAACATGATTAACGATTCTTGAAATAAAACAAAAATAAATTTACTTGTAAAAATTTTCCTGCTTTTAAAATAAAGATGGCAATTCTTTTGACTGTTGAACATCGAAAGAACATCAATCGCTTCTCCAGAAGTAAGCGAGCTTCAAAGTGCAGAATCAAAGTACTCCTTATAAACCAGTGCACCTGAATGGATGATCAGTTGTATCAGATGCGACTTTCCCATCTGATACCCCCGGCTGAGTTCTTATCTCCTAAGCCCGATCAAGGTAGCTCCTCGCGAGGACTACTTCTCCTAAGCAAGGAAAAATTGCTATCTTTGACCAGCGATACTTTCTATCCCCTGCAGTGGTCGAGTATCCAATCATGTTCATCCACTAGTTTGTATGTCGCGTCAGTTTTGTCAGCATAAACATACATACATAATGCATTGTTGATTTGCATTCATATTCATATTGCATCACTATCACTCTAGTCGGTCTTGTTCCCAAGGGATAAAAGTCTTCACAATTGAGTTGTCGGTTCTTTCCTCCAGTTTATTTCTGGATTGAAGGTGGTTCTTTGACCACTTTGATAACTTGAACCTCTGAAAAGCCGGAGAGCTTTCGACAAACGTCACTCTTCACCATTGAAGATGATATCTTCGCTTTCCCGGATTAAGGAAAATCCCCAGAGGAAGCTCTTAAGCTGAGATTCGGCAATACAGCAGTTCTCCTTCAGAAAATTCGCTGACGAAAAAGGTCACCAGCACCTCAAAATTGAACCACATCATATGGCATTTATCCAGGAAGATCCCGAGAAAAGTATGATGTAATATCCCCAAACGACAGCAGCCTCTCAAGAGACCGGCTTTCCCAGTAGAGTCAACGAATGACATCTCCACCAGAAAAGTTGGTACACCTCTGCAACTTAGACGAATGGGTTTCCCCAGCAAGTCTTACATCAAAACTTTTTCCATCAAATGGCATCTCCCCAGGAAAATTCGGCGAGAAGTTTGAGGAAAACCACTACACATAGCGTCCCTTGTCAAGAAGTTTATTGACAAAAGAAACTGAGACCAGTTCCTTGGTAGGAAACCAGGATCGAGGGGAAGTTTATTTCAGAAACTAAGACCAGTTCCTTGGTAGGAAACCAAGATCCAGGGGAAGTTCATTTTAGAAATTTAGACCAGTTCCTTGTTAGGAAACCAGGATCAAGGGGAAGTTCATTTCAGAAACTTAGACCAGTTCCTTGGTAGGAAACCAGGATCGAGGGGAAGTTTATATCAGAAACTGAGACCAGTTCCATGGTAGGAAACCAGGATCGAGGGGAAGTTTACCTTTTCTAAGCATCATTGCTTAGCAAAAGAGGAAGGATGCGCAAACTGCCATTCATAACCACCATCAAAATTTTGGGAATTCCGATATTTAATCCTTTTGCACCCCGAATGCCCGAATACCTTCGCCATTCACACCTTCGGGTCCAAGAAGATTAAATAGGGGCATCTGTCATACCCCAATTTTTTACCACTAAGATTTCCCATCATTGTGCAAATCATCATCACAATATGGATGGACCATCATGCCTCATTAGTCTCCCCAAAGATGGCTGAGCCTTCACTACAATCAGAATTAGGGTTTCAAGCCCTCTCTGAGCTTTAGACAAAGGATCAATCAAGGAATGACATGATCTTCAACTTGTCTAAGCCTCTCAAATATCCCCAATGGATCAAGAGGACTCCCACCTCAAGGATTAAGCACAAGGCTGCAACAGTCCCAGTGGATCAAGCCTCCAGATAGCCAGTGTCACTAAATTAGGGTTTTGGTTGACCAGGGCCTCCAGATAGAAAATTTCCTCTAGGCATGAGCCAATGCCTCAAAGCATAACCTATGATGCTCCAAGGGACATCCTGGACCCAATCATCAAGTCAATTTTGACCTCAAGGGATGCATTCATAAAAAATCAAGAATTAGGGTTTCTTGACCTAATTCACCCCTAAGTTGACTTTTGGGACAAAACATGAGCCAAGACCTCAAAGGAGGATTTGAGGGTCTCTAATAAACCACATTGATCCATTTGCAACAATGGATTGATCCAAGAAGCTTGAGCAACAAGTTTCAATTTCATCTGAACCACAGTTAGGGTTTTGCGAGAAAAGTCAACTGCATCTTTGACTTTTGACCAGGACATGCTCCCAAACCCTAGAACATGATTTAATACACCCTATAACACCTATGAAATCAATCCATCAAACTTGATTTAGGTCAAGCACTTGATTTCAAAGAGGATCGCATAATTTGGAATTCATCTGACAAAAAGTCAACTGTGCATAAAAGTCAAACTTTGACTTTTTGAGATTTTTCACAATTTTGGTTTTTTAACCCTAAAATGATGTTAATGTGTGATTGGAATCATCATTCATCAAGAAAAATCAAGAAAAGTGGGATAACTTGTAAAAGGGGTAACCATAAAAACTTAGAAATTTTTCTAAGTTATGGAACAAAGTGGCTAGGGTACCAACTTTGGAGGATCATAACTCCTAAACCACAATACCAATTTTCCCCATTGAAAGCTGGATTTGTAGCTTTCATTACCCTCTACAAAAACTTCAACTACACCTCACTCCAATTCATTGTAGATTCTGAGTTATGATTGGGTAAAAATGACTAAAAACATGAAGGTACCACTTTTCCAACACTTAGACAAAATTCTGTCCAAGACCGATTTTGTTGAAAACACCAAAACTTGTGAGATTTTTTCACATAGTTGCAAGCTGAATCAAGTCCAAAGGTAAACATTAATGTTGTTGAATATGTTGCTAAGAGTTCAAAGAGCTTATCAGCATGAATTGATTCAACTTGAGCCAAGAGAAATCCATGAACAAAGCCATGTTGCTGTAGCTGTTTTGGAAAAATCAGTTTGCACTTTTGCTTTCTTTACACAATTTCTGATTCAATACCAAGGATCTCTATGTCATAGTCATCTAATCTGATCCTAATCCAACTAATCCAACTATTAAAGCTAATTCAAAATGCTAAGGACTCTTCCAACTTGAGATTAATGCATTTTGGCACATTATGCCTTGAATTCAAAGGCATTTATGTGAAATAGGGCACTTTCAACAAAGCCACTCTACTCAGTTAAGTTCTCTGATTAAACAACAATAAAAACATCTGAAGAATGTGAATTTGGTCAGGACATAGCCCTACTCTTGGGAGGGACTAGGCTGCCTTGCATGAGAAGAAATGCCACCAACCCAAAGCCTTTGAATGTGATCTGATCCAGTAGCCATTCACTATTCCTCCAAGATAAGAATTGATCACCTATAAATAGAGGTTCCAATTGATCATTCAAATCACACCTAAAAAGTTTACAACACTGCTTTCTTTCATTCTCTCTTAAGTGCCAATTATCTTTGTTTTTGAGCAACCACCATCGGGTTTTGAGTTGCAGCCTTAAGCAATCCATTCCAATTGCTCAAACACATCACATATGATGTATTTGAGGTGTCCAAACACTTAAACACCAACTGTAACACCTCTAGCTCAAAATCACTCTTCAACCAAGCCATTATGCCTCAATTATGCAGCTGGAGTCCTCCAACTTGATCCAAAGGTTTTCAAAGTGTTCCAAAGCTTGAAACACACTCCACAACATCCATTGAAGCTGTAGGGATCATCAAACCACTTCTGGAACACCATCTGTGCAGAGTTCCATTTCAGCTTGCATCAAGGTAAGCCTCAAAACTACATCTTCATGATCCATGCATATTTCCGGGCAATTTTTTAATCACGTTCGCAGACGCCAATGTTTTTTTCCTTTGTTTCACGTAATTTAACCCGGTGTGCGCAATTTTGACATTTTCAGGTTCCGGTCGCCTTTTTTAACTCTTCTGAGCCTTTTTACCAGGTATTTTCTCTGACTCGTCTGAGCCTTTTTACCGGGTAAAATTTCACAATTTGATCGCGCAGTGTATTTTTTCAATACTTAATATTTTGTACTGATCATTTTGGTGTGTCCATTTTTATTTTTCGGAGGCGTCGATATCAGACAATTTTATCATTTTTAACTGGTTTCAATATTAATTTTAACTAATAGTTATTTTTATTAATTAATTTTATTATTTTAGAATTATTTTATATTTTGCCTTTTTTTTAAATATATAATAATGTTTATTTTTCTGACTAACTTATTTATTTTTTCTAATAACCTATTTATTAAAATTAAATATGAATATATAATTTCACAAAATGACATCATCAAGATTACATCACATGGCCTACATCACTAATTCAAAATAAATGACTAAATACATATTATATCATTTTCACTAACTTAGTCTTATTTCTAAACTTGATCACCAAGTTTCTTTTTCCTATAAATACCACCATTTCATTCATTCATTCTTACACAAAAACAAGCATAGCCTTTATTTTCTCTCTTCTTTCCTCTCTTCAAATTTTGAGCTTCATAAGGAGTGCAAGGGTGGAGTTTCAACTCCAAGCAACTTCCACTCCAATCAATCATTGTTTGGAAGGTAAGGATTCTCACTTTGAAACTTCACAAAATATGCATCATTTACATCCATTGAAATTCATGATATGCTTGTTATAATTACATATTTGAATTCCTCATGAAATTCTCTTCAAAATGGTATATTGGAACATGTGATTTGGTTAAAAAATGAGAGAGTTGTGTCTGGAAGAAGTTGGTGATCATGTAAAAATTCTGCTACTGTCGCTGCAATAGACAGCGCTGTTGTGCAACAAGAGCTGTTAAAACCTGTTGTTTTTGTTCCTCTACGCTGTGATACACACCAGTGCTGCTCAGGAGCGCTGTTAAAAGTCTGTTGCTTATTTTCCTGCGCCACAATTTACAGCTACCTTGCCAGGAGCGTTGTTAAAACTCTTTGCTTTATATATTATTTATTTTTTTAGTATCTTATTTATTTATTTATTTTTTTTATTTTCTTATTTATTTTTAACCAAATATTTATTTCAACTTCTTCTTTTTAATAATATTTTCTTTTATCTTAGTTATTTTAATTTCTCATTTATTTTCCTTTAAATCATTTATTTTATCTTTTTATTTTCCTAAAAATCCTTTTAATCACTTTATTAAACTTTCTTTTGGTTACTTAAACTTTTGTCATTTAAAATATGATTATACTTTACTTAAATTTTTCATTTATTATCTTTAATGGAAAAAAAAACCTAACACATATTTATTACCTTTTAATTTATTAATTCCAAGGATTTTCTTCATTTCAAACACACTTTGTTTATTCTCTAAATATTGTACTTCTTTTGTGAATTTTAGCTTGACATAATCTTTGTACACAATGGGCATCCCTTAAGGAGTAAGCCCCAGCCCTTTTGAGTATAAATAATTTTTGGGCCACTATTAGAGTGTAAGTCCCTCCACTTTTATTATTCAATCATGTTTAAATATATTTGGGCCTCCACGTGAGTATAAATCCCTTTACTTTTTTTTCACCGCACGATGCTTTCCCGTGTAGTTTTATTTATCAACACGATGTTCTTCCGTGTATGTTTTATTTCACATGACGTTCTTCCATGTATAATTGACTCTGATTTTATGGGCCTCTCCTTGAGCTGTAAGCCCCAGTTTACTTTCAAAATACTTTCTCTTTTGATTTTGAGATATACTGTTGTTTTCAAATTTTCTTTGTTGAACAACTAACAAAACAGCATGGAAGCTCTACAACCGAGTAAGTGTTTACCCGCTTTCTTTACCCGTTTATATATATATATATATATATATATATATATATATATATATATATATATATATATATATATATATATATATATATATATATATATATATAACTTTATTGTGGGGCTGCTCACTGTAAGTCTTCTTTCACAAACTTTTATATACTTGTCAAATATCCACTTTGTAATACTTGTATAGTTATTTAGAGTTTTCCCCGGCAACTACGTCTAGCACTTGGTAAAGCCCTGTTGGTCACTCTTAAAATACAAACAAAACTAGATCTCCCGTAGGATCCAGATACAATCTTCCCTCCTCTTGGGGTTAAACAATATGGAACAAAGAGAAAGTCAGTATTCTCGGTGAACCTTTTCTCAGTCTGTCACCCTTAGAAATTGTCAAAGAAACACTACTACCCAGAGATGCTCTTTTCTCCGTGAATGGCATCTCTTGAGTTTCTTCTAAATTCTTGGACTTTCCTGGCTTGATCTATTCTCGTTGAATGGCATGTCTTGAACTTCTCGGGGTTTGGGGACCCACAGGCTTCCTAAAAGCATCCCCGCCTCCTCTTGGGCGTTGTACAAGGACCCTTCGGCTTCTTCGAAGTTCCCATGCCTCCTCTTGGGCTTAGTACAAGGACCCGACGACCTCTTAAAGGTATAGTAACAGAACCAAGTCATCCTTTGCTAGAGCAGTCTTTCTAGAGTCAAAACATCAAACCAATTTAAGGGTTGATTCTCATCCCTTAAAGCATCAGCCTCCTCTTGGGCATCATACAAAGACCATCCATCATACAAAGATAAACCTTTTCAACCCAGTAGACTCGGACATTCTCATTTCCTTTTGTATCTCCAGAAACCCTCAATTTTCCTAAAAAATACAGGAAAAACCCTTTCCCTTTCTTCAACATCTGATGTTTTTTTGGAAATTCCTTTTCTTTTCATCCGACGCTTTCCCAGATATTCCTTCTATTTTCATCCGATGTTTTTCCCGAATATTCATATCTCAATCTTTAATCTCTTCACTCTTTTCAATCAATTCCCATAAACACCCTTTTAGCTTCAATCTTGCGCTTTGAATAAGATACAAATCACCCTTTTAGCTTCATATCTTAGGCTTTGAACAAGATACAAATCACCTTTAGCTTCATATCTTGGGCTTCGAACAAGATACCCAAATATCTCTTTTCCTCCCATAGAATAGGAGGAATTACGATTGCTCTGATTTCCCTGTTTTCTTTAACGGGAATACGTAGGCATAAGATTGTGAAATCTTACCGAGCACACTAAACAAAAACCGTAGGTACATTACCTTACCAAAAACATCGAAAAACCCAAAAACAACAAAAATATCTTTTCAACATCTCTCAACTTTCTCAAAAAAGAAACTTTCCCATTTACAACAGATAAACACCAGTAAGTAGAAAGCAGTAAGGAAAATTGCTAACAACCCATGGATAACCATGTATAGGACGGGTAATTGACAACTCCCCATTGTATAACCTGACCCCGAACTCCTCAATCTCTTAGCATTTGTTAAAGAAAATATTTGCGTGCAAGGTTAGTTTGAGATAACTTCCCTTTCCTTTCCAGCTTCATAGGATAAATAAGAAATCAGAAAGTAGCACCCAATCCCATCCGCAGGCGAATGTGGGCGATCACGAAAACTGCGCTACAGAAAAATGGCGACTCTGCTTGGGATCCAAACTAGGATTAGAATTACTAAGAGGTCTAGGTTGTTAGAAATTTTTCTATGTACTATATAATATATATATATATATATATACATATATATATATATATATCGCTTTTCCTAATTGATATATGTGTTTATTTTTCTACTAATGGGAATGCGTGTGATGCCGCATGTGGAAAGATTGAGTATACACCTAAGATAGGTGATGGCAATGTGGGTAATCTTGCGGGGAGTGAATCCCAGTTAAGAGTCCCTGATCGACCATCAAACTCAGTGGAGACTCCCTTTGCAAATACATTGCCTATACGACTTCGGTTGTTGAAAGTAGTGTGGTCGACTGGGTTATCTGAGAAGCTGAGGTTTTTAGTAGACTTAAACCATTTTGTAGTGCGGAAGCTATCGGAAATAGTTGTCACGCGATACTACCCTCATTTGAGGCTACTCTAAGATACACGAGCTTGCTCAGGTGATTCGCTTGCTGTTGGTATCTCAAGAGGGGTCAATGATTTTGAGAACAGGTACAAAAATCACCAGTACAACCTTTGGGGATGGGTAGAGCCTTGACTTCATGACATCGAACCTTTGACCCCATTTTTTCCACATGTTTTTGTTTACTGCATCCATGCATTGCATCCCTTGCATAAGTTATACATACGTCCAGGTCATTGTCAATTCATTCCAACCTTCTGTCTTTCAGTCATCTGTAAGTCGTCAAACTGATTCCTTATCACCGATACAGAACTGAAACTTCAATCAACTTCAGCTTAGTTACTTCCCAAAGACAGGAAAGCTCATCCTTGTGTTTGATTAGTCACTGACCTTGTTTCTGCCTATTTTGAATTTTCCTTGTTTTTATCATTTTTTTTTGCTTTTAAACTTGTATATCTTTAAATGTCAGTTTTGATGAAATGAGCATGTACAGTATTTTGATTCAAATAAGCTGTTTATTGGCATCTTTATGCTTTCTCTTTCAAAAAACAAAAACTTTAAAATAAAAAACACCTCTTTTTCAAATTTTTGACTATGCAAATATTTGTAGGAGGATGATGAAAACATAATACCCATAATTGCTGTCGGTATGCTTTCAACTAAAAAACTTTGCTAACGATGTAAGGCATTTTTTCAATTCCCAAACACTGGAGATATAAGGAAGATAATCCCTCGTTAACCCCTTTGAGCCTTGAAGTAGGAGTTTCTTTCTTTATAAAAAACCCGCAATTTTAACCAGGGGCAGGGTAGTTCTCAGTTTGATTTGGATTGTGTATTCAAGTTCGGAAAGTTTACATACAACAAACAGATATTGAAAATGTATTTCAAAAGCCAGTAATGGTCCATCGTAATCATCAAATCTAGCACTCACTTTCTTTCTAAGAAGAAATCAAAAATAAAAAAGCCCGCTAAGTAAAAAAGCTTAGGCAAAAACTAGGGCATCCCACTGACTATAAATTTCAAAAGAAATAGGTCAGGTAAAAGTTGGGGATAATACAAAAAAGAGGTCCTTAAATCCTCGATCTTTAAAAAATTCCACAAAGATGAGAAACAACTAAATGTTGTAAAGAAGCACTAGTTGTTGTCTCAAGACCTCTGAACCATTGTCATCACTATCATCAGTACAATTCCGAAACCTTTTTGAACCTGAATGCACAATTTAAGTTTAACTGAGCATAGGACTGAAGAACATCACGAAGTTGGGGTGGGCACAAACAAATTTTGAGCCTTTATCTTTTTTTCATAAACCGTGAACTAGACCACGTTATAACCCTCAAAAGACCTAATTGAAGCAAGGTTATTTTGAAAGTATACTACAGCAAGGTTGCGTAAATTGACTCCAAAATCATTTTTGCAAATCATTTATTTTGGTATCATACCTCTGTTTTACTTTTCATTCAAAATGTTTTAAACTACCGTGTTTTTAACCAGTAATCCATATTATTGTATTTTTCTAAACAATTATTTTATTTTCAAAATTTTTGCATGAACTTTGCATTAAATTTTCCATGTTTAAAGAAACATTTTTTATTGCAAACTAGCTTTCCTCTCAAGGAATTTTCAAAATGGTTTAGAAACTTGGTCAGTGATCCTATCAGGGGCAAATTCTTTCCAGAGCCTGTTAAGAATCAGTTCAAGATTTGTTCAGTGCAAGTCCTTCTCAGAATTGGTTTATTCGGTAAAACTTTCAAGATTCATTACTGGGGCAAGTCTTCCCAGTATACAACATTTTCAATCCCTAAGCAATGACAGTGATCTCTGTGTTAAGGAATCGTTTTTGTTGTCACTCCCCAAAAGAGTATAAACTTAATGGTCGTCACTCCTCAAAGAGTCTAAACTTGTTGTCAACATTTTCATTTTCATTACATACATTTAGGCATACATCATAACATTTTTCATATACTATGCATTCAAGAGTGTTTTAATCCTCATTTGCATTCATCAGTGGTCGCGTTATTATCAACACCTTACCTTTTTACAAAGTCCAACTTATCTGGCACCTATACTTTTATGTATTATCTGATGTTCTTCCAAATATAAATTCTTTTCTATCCGATGTCCTTCCGGATATGTCTATCTATTCTGATGCTTTTCCATAACGTTTCACTGTGTCTACCCGATGTTATTCCGGATGTATCTTTTGGTTTTGAAGTTTTTCCAAAACCCTTTCTGATGTTTTTCCAGAAACTTTCTTTGTTTCTATCCGATGCTCTTCCGGATATGTCTGTCTGTTCTGATGCTTTTCCAGAATTTTCTTTGTGTTCCCCCGATGCTCTTCCGGATATGTCTCTTTTATTCTGATGCTCTTCCAGAAACTCTTTACATATCTATCTAATGCTCTACCAGATATGACTTTTCTCATCTGATGCTTTTCCAGATGCAACTTTTGTTCTGATGTGCTTATCTGATGCTTTTCCAGATATGTCCATCATTCTGCCAGTCTTCTAAAATTTTTTCCTGTACATTTAACGCTTTTCTAAATGTTTCGTATTTACGCTCAAAGTTATTTTTAATACATCTAACGCTTTTCTAGATGTTGCAGATATGTTTTCTAGAGTGAGTTACTTCTTTCACATCTGTTGTTTTGATATCTGTATCTTCGTTCCAGGGTTTATCCCTCTCTTTCCAAATACTACTGAATACTCTGTCACCTCAGCAAATTTCCACAATATCTTACATCCCCAAGAACATTCTGTTGGTCTGTCTCCTGTGGCATCATTCACCCCAGTGTTGAAAAGTCTTCCATTCATCACATATCATTTCATCTGCATTCACAGTCAAAATTTTAGGTACTCTGATATTTAATCCTCTTATACCTCGAATGTCTAAAACTCTTTTCTATTCATACCTTCAGGTCTAAGAAGATTAAATAGGGGCATCTGTCATACCCTAAATTTTGACCAGGCGTTTTTATTTTTTCTCATTTCATCTGTCTATATTTTTCATACTGTGTCGTCTGCATATAATATCATATATTTTCTTCATGAATATTTTTTGAATTATCAGCCGGATTTAATGTATAAAATTTTCATGTATTTTGGGTCAAACTGAAAAGTCAATTGTGCTTAAAATCAGTGTCCGGGCAATTTTTAAATCAAGTTCGCAGACGCCAGTGTTTTTTTCCTTTGTTTCACGTAATTTAACCCGGTGTGCGCAATTTTGACTTTTTCAGGTTCCGGTCGCCTTTTTTGGCTCATCTGAGCCTTTTTACCAGGTTTTTTCTCTGACTTGTCTGAGCCATTTTACCGGGTAAAATTTCACAATTTGATCGCGCAGTGTATTTTTTCAATACTTAATATTTTGTACTGATCATTTTGGTGTATCCATTTTTATTTTTCGGACGCGTCGATATCGGACGATTTTATCATTTTTAACCGGTTTCAATATTAATTTTAATTAATAGTTATTTTTATTAATTAATTTTATTATTTTAGAATTATTTTATATTTTTCCTTTTTTTAAATATATAATAATGTTTATTTTTCTTACTAACTTATTTATTTTTTCTAATAACCTATTTATTAAAATCAAATATGAATATATTATTTTACAAAATGACATCATCAAGATTACATCACATGGCCTACATCACTAATTCAAAATAAATGACTAAATACATATTATATCATTTTTCACTAACTTAGTCTTATTTCTAAACTTCATCACCAAGTTTCTTGTTCCTATAAATACCACCATTTCATTCATTCAATCTTACACCAAAACAAGCATAGCCTTCGTTTTCTCTTTTTTTTCCTCTCTTCAAATTTTGAGCTTCATAAGGAGTGGAAGGGTGGAATTTCAACTCCAAGCAACTTCCACTCCAATCAATCATTGTTTGGAAGGTAAGGATTCTCACTTTGAAACTTCATGAAATATGCATCATTTACATCCATTTAAATTCGTGATATGCTTGTTATAATTGCATATTTGAATTCCTCATGAAATTTCCTTCAAAATGGTATATTGGAACATGTGATTTGGTTAAAAAATGAGAGAGTTATGTTTGGAAGAAGACGGTGATCATGTAAAAATTCTGCTACTGTCGCTGCAATAGACAGCGCTGTTGTGCAACAAGCGCTGTCAAAACCTGTTGTTTTTGTTCCTCTACGTTGTGATACACACCGGTGTTGCTCAGGAGCGCTGTTAAAAGTCTATTGCTTATTTTCCTGCGCCACAATTTACAGCTACCTTGCCAGGGGCGCTGTTAAAACTCTTTGCTTTATATATTATTTATTTTTTTAGTATCTTTTTTATTTATTTATTTATTTTATTTTCTTATTTATTTTTAACCAAATATTTATTTCAACTTCTTCTTTTTAATAGTATTTTCTTTTATCTTAGTTATTTTAATTTCTTATTTATTTTCCTTTAAATCATTTATTTTCCTAAAAATCATTTTAATCACTTTATTAAACTTTCTTTTGGTTACTTAAACTTTTGTCATTTAAAATATGATTATACTTTAGTTAAATCTTTCATTTATTATCTTTAATGGAAAAAAACCTTAAACATATTTATTACCTTTTAATTTATTAATTCCAAGGATTTTCTGCATTTCAAACACACTTTGTTTATTCTCTAAATATTGTACTTCTTTTGTGAATTTTAGCTTGACATAATCTTTGTACACAATGGGCATCCCTTAAGGTGTAAGCCCCAACCCTTTTGAGTATAAATAATTTTTGAGCCACTATTAGAGTGTAAATCTCTCCACTTTTTTTATTCAATCATGTTTAAATATATTTGGGCCTCCACTTGAGTATAAGTCCCTTTACTTTTTTTTCACCGTAAGATGCTTTCCCGGGTATGTTTATTTATCAACACGATGTTCTTCCGTGTATGTTTTATTTCACATGACGTTCTTCCATGTATAATTGACTCTGATTTTATGGGCCTCTTCTTGAGCTGTATGCCCCAGTTTAATTTCAAAATACTTTCTCTTTTGATTTTGAGATATACTGTTGTTTTCAATTTTACTTTGTTGAACAACTAACCAAACAGCATGGAAGCTCTACAACCGAGTAAGTGTTTACCCGCTTTCATATATATATATATATATAACTTTATTGTGGGGCTGCTTACTGTAAGTCTTCTTTCACAAACTTTTATATACTTGTCAAATATCCACTGTGTAATACTAGTATAGTTATTTAGAGTTTTCCCCGGCAACTACGTCTAGCACTAGGTAAAGCCCTGTTGGTCACTCTTAAAATACAAACAAAACTAGATCCCCCGTAGGATTCCAGATACAGTCTTCCCTCCTCTTGGGGTTAAACAATATGGAACAAAGAGAAAGGTAGTATTCTCAATGAACCTTTTCTCAGTCTGTCACCCTTAGAAATTGTCAAAGAAACTCTACTCCCCAGAGATGATCTTTTCTCTGTGAATGGCATCTCTTGAGTTTCTTCCAAATTCTCGGACTTTCCTGGCTTGATCTATTCTCGGTGAATGACATGTCTTGAACTTCTCGGGGTTTGGGGACCCACAAGCTTTCTAAAAGCATCCCCGCCTCAGCTTGGGCGTTGTACATGGATCCTTCGGCTTCTTCGAAGTTCTCATGCCTCCTCTTGGGCTTTGTACAAGGACCCGACGACTTCTTAAAGTATAGGAACAGAACCTAGTCATCCTTTGCTAGAGCAGTCTTTCTAGAGTGAAAACATCAAACCAATTTAAGGGTTGATTCTCATCCCTTAAATCATCAGCCTCCTCTTGGGCATCATACAAAGACCATCCATCATACAAAGATAAACCTTTTCAACCCAGTAGACTCAGACATTCTCATTTCCTTTTGGATCTCCAGAAACCCACAAGTTTCCTAAAAATACAGGAAAAACCCTTTCCCCTTCTTTAACATCCGATGTTTTTCCGGATATTCCTTTTCTTTTCATATGACGCTTTCCCGAATATTCCATCTATTTTCATCCGATGTTTTTTTCCGAATATTCATATCTCAATCTTTAATCTCTTCACTCTTTTCAATCAATTCCCACAAACACCCTTTTAGCTTCAATCTTGGGCTTTGAATAAGATACAAATCACCCTTTTAGCTTCATATCTTTGGCTTTGAACAAGATACAAATCACCTTTAGCTTCATATCTTGGGCTTTGAACAAGATACCCAAATATCTCTTTTCCTCCCATAGAATAGGAGGAATTACGATTGCTCTGATTTCCCTGTTTTCTTTAACGGGAATACGTATGCATAAGATTGTGAAATCTTACCGAACACACTAAACAAAAACCTTAGGTCCAGTACCTTACCAAAAACATCGAAAAACCCGAAAACAAAAAAAATATCTTTTCAACATCTCTCAACTTTCCCAAAAAAGAAACTTTCCCATTTACAACAGATAAACACCAGTAAGTAGAAAGCAGTAAGGAAAATTGCTAACAACCCATGGATAACCATGTATAGGATGGGTAATTGACAACTCGCCATTGTATAACCTGACCCCGAACTCCCCAATCTCTTAGCATTTGTTAAAGAAATCATTTGCGTGCAAGGTTAGTTTGAGATAACTTCCCTTTCCTTTCCTGCTTCATAGGATAAATAGGAAATCAGAAAGTAGCACCCAATCCCATCCGCAGGCGGATGTGGGCGCTAACGAAAACCGCGCTACACCATCGTGATCTTGTGAAAAAACGCATGAGTTTGGTATTTGAATCATGTCAAATGATTGAGAAATGAGTGAGTTAGAGGGCTTCACACATCTGAGTTTAATGTTGAAGATGGCCATGGTCCCATGCTTGAGAAACCAACTAAGTTTTCCTTATATTTTTCCCTTGCCATGTTATAAATGAATTGGCATTGCGCCTCAGTGGTTGATCAACTGGTTTGTGTGTATTTGCAAGCGAGAGGTATGGGGTTCGAATCCCCCTCGCCCCAGACCACTTTTTTATCACTTTTTCCTATTTTCTTATTTTTCATAGTATTCTGTTAATGATTTGATAAATTAATAACTCCCTCAATTTTAATTAGTTTTTATTGGTTCTTTTTGCAAAAAATCACAAAAATGTTGAAACATTTTATTCCACAAAATTAAATTTATATTAGGTATTTAATATAATTACTATTTTTGTGAATAAATTCCTTTTTAATTGTTTTTAAGCATTTAAAAGTGAATATTTACCATGAAAATCAAAACCAAATGAGTTTTAATTTATCTTGTGATAAAAACCTCATTTTTCAAACCCTCGACAAAAATCAGAAGTGGTTTATTCAAACTTATTTGGTATTTTTATCATTTTTATTTGATTTTCTTTCAATATTTCCTTTTACAAGAAAACAAATTTAGGGTTTCCTTGATTTTCACTCAAACAAATCATTTTCAAACACTCATGGGCCTCTCCTTGAGCTATAAGTCCCACCACTTGTACAAAAATAAACCTTTGGGCCTCTAATAGAGTGTAAGACTCAATCCCCTTTTAACCACAACAATTTTGGGCCTCAGATATTGTATAAGTCCCTCTGCGTTAAAAAAATATCTCGGCGCGATCGCCTGTTTAAAACATACCTTTTGGGCCTCTCTTCGAGCTATAAGACCCATTCAAAACTCTTTGGGCCTCTAATAGAGTGTAAGACCCAACCCTTTTTGAAAACGAAAATAATTTGGGCCTCAGATATTGTATAAGTCCCTCTGCGTTAAAAAAAAATCTCGGCATTATCGCCAGTTCAAAAATCAAACCTTGGGCCTACCCTCGTGTTATAAGCCCCATTCTTTTTCTTTAAACACCTTTGGGCCTCTTGAGAGAGTGTAAGACCCATCCCTTTGTACAGGAAACTTTTTTCGGGCCTCAGTCACTTGTATAAGTCCCTGTACAATGTATAAAACAACAGTGCAATCACTGATAAAACCTTGGGCCTCTCCTTGAGCTGTAAGCCCCAAACAATCTTTTCAAAGCACTTTCTCCTTTGATTTTGAATATAATATTGTTATCAACATACTGGACCTGTCACTCAACTGAAATAGTTACCGGCACCAATAGCCTCCTCTTGGGCTTTGTACAATGATTTTCCCCAATGGAGATAACCTTTTCACACTCTCTTGTTGAGTATAAAAAGACTCTCTTGTTGAGTCAACCACTTTTAGCCTTCATCTCGGGCTTTGTAAGAGATACTAAAACACTCTCTTGTTGAGTATAAAAAGACTCTCTTGTTGAGTCGATCACCTTTTAGCCTCCATCTCGGGCTTCGTACGAGATATAAAAGAACTCTCTTATTGAGTATAAAAGACTCTCTTGTTGAGTCCAACCCTTTTAGACTCTATCTCGGGCTTCGTACGAGACATCAAATCACTCTCTTGTTGAGTATAAAAGACTCTCTTGTTGAGTCAATCTACCAATAGCCTCCATCTCGGGCTTCGTACGAGATACCTAAAACACTCTCTTGTTGAGTATAAAGGACTCTCTTGTTGAGTCAATCCCCTTTTAGCCTCCATCTTGGGCTTCGTACGAGATACAAAAGAACTCTCTTGATGAGTCAATTACTTGTTAGCACTCTCGTGTTGAGTATAAAAGACCCACTTGTTGTGTCAAAAACCTTTCAGCCTCCATCTCAAGCTTTGTATGAGATACAAAACACTCTCTTGTTGAGTATAAAAAACCCTCTTATTGGGTCAAAAACCTTTTAGCCTCCGTCTTGGGCTTCGTACAAGACACATAAAAACACCCTCTTGTTGGGTCAATAGCCTCCTCTTATGCTTTGTATAAGGAAAACCCCGGTTGAGGCAATCAACCTTTTAGCATCAAAGTTGTGCCTTGCTCACAGCATACAAACATCAATAACTCGTTTTTCTTAATCTAATTGCTGTAAGTGGCAAGCCTCTGAATTATTTACATCCACGCCACTGTCCCTCTTTTAGCATGAGAAATTCCTAAGGAAAGATGGCATTACTCTAAGCTGAGTTAAAAATCCCCTATAAAGAAATTATGGCATTGCTGGATTCACATATCCCAGTTAAAGTAATTCTCCTTTATAATCAGCCACCCAACAGTTGTGACAAACAGACCAAATATCCCCTTTAAAAGATAACAAACTCTCTCTAAAGTCAAAACCCTTTTAGCTTCACATCTTGGGCTTCGAACAAGATACAAATAGACCCTTCAGCTTCCCATCTTGGGCTTTGAACAAGATACAAACCACCTTTTAGCTTCACATCTTGGGCTTTGAACAAGACACCAAAACACCTTTTTCCTCCCATAGAATAGTAGGAACTACGATCGCTCTGATTTCCCTGTTTCAGTAAACGGGAATACGTAGGCATAAGATTGAAAGAAAAATCTTAGCGAGCATACTAATCAAAAACCCAAAATCCCACACCTTCATACATCAATCGAAAAGCATCAATCCTAACATCCCACCAATAGTTTAGACCCTGTGTTCTTAACAACATAACCTAAGAGAGACCCACAATCTTTGTAGCATCTGTAAACCAACAATTATCTGTTTAAACTCAGTTTGCAAGCAGGGTTAATTAGAGACATCTATTTCCCTTCCTTCATTAGCTTCAATAGGATAAAAAATGAATCGAACTGTAGTACCCAAAAGCGATAGTGCTTCGCAACCAGACATAAAACTCGCGCTATAGATCTCAAGTTATGGTCCTTGGAAGTTGGTACCCTAGCCACTTTGTTCCATAACTTAGAAAAATTCTAAGTTTTTTATGATTACCCCTATTACAAGTTAACTCACTTTCTTTGATTTTTCTTGATGAATGATGATTCAAATCACATATTAACATTGTTTTAGGGTCAAGGAACCATAATTGTGAAAAATTCCAAAAAGTCAAACTTGAAATTGTGCACAGTTGACTTTTTATCGGATGAAATCAAAACTGTGCAATCCTTTGTGAAACCAAGTCCTTGACCTAAATCAAACCTAATGGATATATTCCATAGGTGTTATAAGGTGTATTTAATCATGTCTCAAGGTTTGGGAGCATGTCCAGGTCAAAAGTCAAAGGTACAGTTGACTTTTTCCTCGAAACCCTAATTGTGGTACTGATAAAATTGAAACTTGTGGATCAAGATTCTTGGATTAATCCATTGTTGCAAAAGAATCAATGTAGTATTTTGGAGACCCTCAAATCATGTCTTGAGGTCTTGGTTCATGTTTGGTCCCAAAAGTCAACTTAGGGGTGAATCAGGTCAAGAAACCCTAATTCCTGATTTTTGATGAATGCATTCCCTGTGGTAAATTGACTTGATGATTAGGCCCATGAGGTCCCTTGGAGTATTT
Source organism: Lathyrus tuberosus (assembly GCA_022829125.1). Lineage (NCBI taxonomy): Eukaryota > Viridiplantae > Streptophyta > Magnoliopsida > Fabales > Fabaceae > Lathyrus > Lathyrus tuberosus. The sequence goes on along the minus strand of JALAZF010000428.1, from coordinate 2,948,296 downwards.
TGAGTTGTGATTTGGAGTAATGGCTCATGCCTAGAGGAAAAATTCCATCTGGAGGCCTCAGTCGACCAAAACCCTAATTTGGTGACACTGGCGATCTTGAGGCTTGATCCACTTGGAATGTTGCAACTTTGTGCTTGATTCCTGATGTGGGAGTCCTCTTGATCCTTTATGGATGTTTGAGAGGCTGGACAAGTTGAGGATCATGTCACTTCTTGATTAATCCTTTGTCTAAGTGCTCCGAAAGGGCTTGAAACCCTAATTCTTGATTGTAGTGAAGGCTCAACATCTTTAAGGAGATTGGTGAGGCATGATGGTTCCTCCATATTGTGGTAATGATTTGCACAAATGGGAAGGTGTGAATGGCGAAGGTATTCGGGCATTCAGGGTGCAAGAGGATTAAATATTGGAATACTCGAAATTTTGACGGTGGTTATGAATGGCAGCTTGCTCATCCATCTTCTTTTACTAAGCAATGATGCCTTGGAAAAGGTGAAAACTTCCCCTCGATCCTGGTCTTCAACCATGGAACTGGTCTCAGTTTCTAAAATAAACTTCCCCTCGATCCTTGTCTTCAGCCAAGGAATTGGTCTCAGTTTCTGATATAAACTTCCCCTCGATCCTGGTTTTCTGCCAAGGAACTGGTCTCAGTTTCTGAAATAAACTTCCCCTCGATCCTAGTCTTCAACCAAGGAACTGGTCTCAGTGTCTTTTGTCAATAAACTTTCTTGACAAGGGACGCTATTTGTAGCGGTTTTCATCAAACTTCTCGCCGAGTTTTCCTAGGGAGATGCCATTTGATGGGAAAGAGTTTTGATGTCAGACTTGCTGGGGAAACCCTTTCGTCTGGGCTGCAGAGTTGTAGAAACTTCTCTGTTGGAGACGCCAATTGTTGACTCTACTGGGGAAAACGAGTCTCTTGAGATACTGTTTCCTGCTTGGGGATATTACATCATACTTTTCTTCAAGATCTTTCGAAGAAATGCCATATGATGCAATCCAACTTTGGAGGTGTTGATGACCTTTTCGTCAGCGAATTTTCTGGAGAAAAACTGCAGTATTACCGAATCTTTGTTTAAGAGGTTTTCTTTGGGGATTTTCCTTAATCCGGGAAAGTGAGGATATCATCTTCAACAATGAAGAGTGACATTTGTTGAATGTATTCTTGTTTCTCAGAGGTTCAAGTTATCAAAGTGGTCGAGGACCGCCTCCAATCTAGAAATAAACTGGGGAGGGATTTGTTCAGACAAAACATTTCCTGGCTAGAAAAGAACTGACAACTAGATTGATAAGAGGACATTTATCTCTAGGGGATAAGATTAACCAGAGTGATAGTGATGCAATATGAATATGAATGTAAATCAATAATGCATGATGTATATATGTTTAGGCTTACAAAACTGACGCGACATACAGACTAATAGATGAACACGACTGGATACTCGGCCACTGCGGGGGACGAAGAAATATCATTTGTGCAAGATAGCAATTCTACCTTGCTTAGGAGAAAAAGTTCCTGTGGGGAACAACGTTGGTCGGGCTTAAGAGATAAGAACTCGGGTGGGGATGTTAGATGAAACACGGTTTCTGACACAGTTGATCCTTCATTCAGGCGTACTGGTTTATAAGGAGTACTTTGATTACGCACTTTGAGGTTCAATCAACTTTGGAGAAGCGATCGATGTTCTTTCGATGCTCAACAGGCAAAAGAATTGCCATCTTTATTTTAAAAGCAGAAAAAGTTTGACAAGTAAATTCATTTTCGTTTTATATCAAGAATCGTTAATCATGTTAAAATGTCGTTCTGTAAAGCTAAAACAAATAAGAATTACAAACAAAAGCACTAAGGCTCAAATTTTATTGATTGGATGGAAATAAGCCAAGCGCGTGATTCCAAAGAGTATTTACAAAGTTAGGAAATGGTAATTTAAGGGAAAAGGGCTACATTGGAACATAACGACAATTATCCTTCTACCAACTTTGAATTCTGGACATCCTGAGCTTCCTTCGAAGATGACCTTGACTGGAGTTTTCCTGACGAATGGCTTGATGGTTGCGGAGGGATTTGCCCCTTAGTTGGATGTAGTTACTTGCCATTATCCCTAATTTTTTCCTGGACAATACTTTGAGATTTCCAATCCATCGGGATGACTTTTGCTTATGTCTCTAATTTTTGCCTGGACCGCCTTTTCAGGTTTTCAATCCACCGAGACGTTTTTTTTTCTTCTTTTTTTTTTGTTTAGTCGAAGTATTTCTTGACTACGTTAAAATTTGGATGGTAGGCAAATTCCTCTCTATCCATGGTTGCGAGTCACAAGGCACCGCCTGAGAAAGTTTTCTTGACCACATAGGGGTCGTCATAATTCGGAGTCCATTGGCCCCGTGGATCAGTGAGAAAGGATTGTATCTTCTTGAGCACAAGGTCTCCTTTTCTGAAGACACGGGGGTCGGACCTTTTTGTCAAACGCTTTCTTCATCCTTTGCTGATACAACTGACAGTGGCATAGATCCGTGATTCGCTTTTCTTCGATCAGATTCAGTTCTTCGTGCCGACTTTGGCACCATTCTGCCTCTGTTAACTTCGCTTCCATCAATACCCTAATTGACGTGATCTCTACTTCTATGAGAAGCACTGCCTACATGCCATATACTAGAGAGAAAGGGGTTGCCCCTGTTGAAGTGCGGACAGATGTACGATAACCATGAAGAGCAAAGTGTAGCATCTCGTGCCAGTCTTTGTAGGTTACAACCATCTTCTGAACAATCTTCTTGATGTTCTTGTTAGCTGCTTCTACCGCTCCGTTCATCTTGGGTCGGTAGGGAGATGAGTTATGGTGTTCGATCTTGAACTCAGCGCACAACTCTTTCATCATCTTATTGTTCAAGTTGGATCCATTATCAGTAATGATCTGGCTTGGAACGCAATAACGGCAGATGAGATTGTTTTTGATAAATTTGAACATGACTTGTCGGGTCATATTGGCGTATGACGCCGCTTCGACCCACTTGGTGAAGTAGTCAATGGCTACCAAGATGAGCCAATGTCCGTTTGAAGCTTTGGGTTCAATCATACCAATCATGTCGATTCCCCTTATGGAAAAAGGCCATGGGGAAGAAAGAACTTTGAGATGTGTTGGCGGTACATGGATTTTGTCTGAGAATATCTGACACTTGTGACACTTCCTCATGTACTTGTAGCATTCATATTCCATGGTCAACCAGTAGTACCCTTCTCTCAGAATTTTTCTCGCCATTGTGTGTCCGTTGGCATTATTGCCAAAGGATCCTTCGTGAATTTCTTTTATCAGCATGTTTGCTTCTGGTCTGTCTACACATCGGAGCAAGACCATGTCAAAGTTTCTCTTATATAATGTATCACCGCACTGGAAGAAACTGCATGCCAATATCCTGAGGGTCTTTCTGTCCTTTCTTAATGCCCCAGGTGGGTGCTTTTGTTTTTGAAGGAAACATTTGATATCGTGATACCAAGGTTTATCGTTTATGACTGCTTCGATCGTGAAGATGTAGGCGGGCCTCTTAAGGCGAATTATGTCGATGTTAGGTACATTTTCCATTGATCTACATTAATCATGGAAGAGAGAGTGGCTAGTGCATCAGCCATGTGATTCTCTTCACGAGGGATATGATGAAACTCAATTTTGTTGAAGAATGGTAACAACCTTCTCGCGTAATCTTTGTAAGGAATCAATCCTGATTGGTATGTGTTCCAATCTCCTTTGATATGATTGATAACCAGGGCTGAGTCTCCATATACGTCCAAGTTATTTATTCTTAAGTCAATTGCTTCTTCGAGACCCATGATACAAGCTTCGTATTTGGCCTCATTGTTCGTACACTTGAATGTCAATCTGGCAGTGAAAGGAATGTGGGTACCCTGAGGTGTTATGATGATTGCCCCAATTCCGTTTCCACAATATTTAATAGCTCCGTCAAAGATAAGTCCCCATTAGGAACCTGGTTCTGGCCCTTCACTGGGTAGCGGTTCATCGCAGTCTTTCATTTTTAGATACATGACATCTTCGTCCGAGAAATCAAATCTAAGCATGATACTCGATGTCGTATTCTGATAACAACATCTGCCAACGGGCGATCCTTCCCGTGAGAGCAGGTTTTTCAAAGACATACTTGATCGGATCCATTTCGGAGATTAACCAAGTAGTGTGACAAATCATGTACTGGCGAAGACGTTTGGCTGCCCAAGCCAGAGCACAACAAGTTTTCTCAAGCATAGTGTACCGAGTCTCGCAGTCGGTGAATTTCTTTCTCAAATAGTAAATGACAGACTCTTTTCGTTTCGTTTCGTCTTGTTGGCCAAGCACACAACCCATTGAGTCCTCCAATACTGTTAAGTATATGATCAATGGTCTTCCATCCACTAGAGGTGATAGAATTGGTGGGTTCAACAGGTATTCCATGATACTGTCGAATGCGGTTTGGAAGTTTTCTGTCCAAACGCAGTCCTGATTCTTTTTGAGTAATTTGAAAATCGACGCGCATGTTGCGGTCATGAGGAATATAAATCTGGAAATATAGTTCAGACGTCCCAGGAATCCTCTGACTTGTTTTTCAGTCTTTGGAGAAGACATTTTTTGAATGGCCTTGACCTTGTCAGGATCAACCTCAATTCCTTTCTGGCTGACGATGAACCCTAAGTGTCTCCCTGAACGGACGCCAAATGTGCACTTATTAGGATTCAAGCGGAGTTTGTATTTTCTCAACCGCTCGAATAGTTTTAACAGGTGGGTCATATGCTTCTCCTCTGTTTAAGATTTGGAAATCATATCATCGACATACACTTTGATTTCTTTGTGTATCATGTCATGAAACAGAGTAGTCATGGCCCTTTGATAGGTTGTGCCGACGTTCTTCAAACTGAACGGCTTTACCTTGTAACAAAAGGTACCCCATGGGGTGATGAACGAAGTTTTGTCCATGTCTTTCGGCGCCATTTTTATTTGATTATAGCTCGAGAATCCATCCATGAAGGAGAATACTTTGAACTTTACTGTACTGTCCACCAGCATGTCAATGTGTGGGAAGGGGAAGTCATCCTTTGGACTTGCTTTGTTCAGATCCCTGTAGTCTACACACATTCTGACATTTCTGTCCTTTTTTTGGAACTAGCATAATGTTGGCTAACCATTGAGGATATTTTGATGTGGCGAGGAAACCTGCATCAATCTGTTTCTATACTTTCTCTTTGATTTTGATGGCCATGTTCGGGTGAGTCCGTCTAAGCCTTTGTTTCACCGGCAGACATTCTGATCTCAAAGGTAGATGATGTTCCACGATGCTAATATCCAACCCTGGCATGTCCTTATAGGACCAAGCGAATACATCGGGAAAATCTTTGAGAAGTTTTATGAAATTTTCTTTGACAGTTGGACTGAGTGGTGCCCCAATCTTGACTTCTTTTGTCTCTTCTTCTAAACCCAAGTTGACCATTTCCAACGGCTCTTTATGAGGTTCAATGGACCTTTCCTCTTGCCTGAGTAATCGGGAGATCTCTTCTGGAATTTCTTCCTCCCCATCTTCTTTAGCCTCAAATACCGGGAATTCAAAGTTGGGAGAAGGCATTGGATCGTATGTTTCAATGGGGTTTAAAACAAGCAATTAGCACGACGTGATGATTGTGTTTAGAAGAGATAGAAAAAATGCAAGAGTGCATGCAGTGTATTTTCTGAAAAATGCTTGTTTTTATTATTTGAGTTGTGTTTTTAGGATTACCATTTTCTGAAAAAACGAAAAGAGAAAACAACAATAAATGCGGAAATTATAGAACGACGTTATTTTATTTGTGATCTTGTCGATTCTTGAAACTACATCCCTATAAAACAAAACTCTATCGCTTCGGGCAAAGTGAAGAGGTATATTTACAAAAAGTGAGCCCTATCAAAACATCCGTTTCACCTGGGCAGGGTGACAGGTTAAGATAAAGACGGTGATTACTTAGACTTATGAACGACTTTCAGAACGTTGACAGCAACCCATTGGCGGCGAACTCCTCGGTGAATCACAATGTCTGGTACCTTCCTTCTTGGCTTGTCTTCAGAAATAACGCTAATTTCTAGTGGAGAAGGATCGTTGGAATCTGTCTCCCTGAAAGATTTGTCGTAGGAGGATTCTTCTATTGTATCTTGCACAGTGTTTGCACTCTCGGGTATATCTCCCCATCCAGTTGGCTGGATGTCTTCGAGCCTGATACGAGAGCTTTCAGGATCAGTGTACTTGACCATGAAGTCGTATTTGCCACTTGGTTGTCCCATGGTATCCCACACTTCTTTGGAACTGGATGAGTCATCTCCTTCGATGACGTTGACCTCAGGAAAAGCGTAGTTAAGGAAATATTGTCCTGCAATCCTTGCAAATTCATCGTTGTCCTGGAAATTTTCTGAATGCCCTGAGTAATGATCCCATGATTTGGTGGGGACGCAGGTATTCTTTTCAATGATGCTCAACTGATATGCATCATTCGGCTAACTCTTTTGCCCTGAGTCTCCTGGGTACGGCTGACAGATAGGCAGGCCATCCATTGGACCATAATAGTCGTGGTCAAAGTTGTCTTTCATTAGAGTGTCCTCCTCTAATGAGTTTGGTGGAGCACGGCATCCTTCCGGATCACAATCTCTGTGTATCATCTTGACATCTGACCTTGGTATATATCTCGGAATCTGTGCGGGATAGCAAAATGGTGTAGGCACCTCTCCCTGAGACATATAACCGTCCTAGTTAAGATAGGACTTCCACCCTTCATCTGTATCGGAGGAATCACTCTCGTTGATGGTATGTACTTCTTGAGACACTGGGTGAAGGAAACCTCCACTATGGAAGAAGTTCTGAATGGGATGAAGACTCTCATCATTAGTAGCAGTCTGGGCATAGTTTGAAGAAAAACTAAGACCTTTCTTTTTGTTATTGTAAGTAGGAATGACATGTTGTCCCCATCCTTTCACATTGTTACTTTTGATCACTTCGAGAGCATCTTTGTATGAGGAAATCGACGTTCCTCTTTCTGATTGGTTGTCATTGCTCACGGAAAGTGCTTGGAACTGGGTTCCAACAACCTCCTCCGGTTCTACACAAGTGGATAACGATAAGTTGCTCACGATAAAGGCTCACTCTCCGAAGACTATGACTAGTTGGTCATTCTGGACGAACTTCAGCTTCTGGTGAAGTGTCGAAGTGACTGTCCCAGCCTCGTGTATCCATGGTCTTCCTAACAAACAGCTGTATGCTGCCCAGATGTCCATGACCTGAAAATTGACTTGGAAAGTGTGAGAACTGATAGTTATGGGAAGGTCGACTTTGTCGATAACTATTTTTCGGGATCCGTCAAATGCTTTGACGATGACCTCACTACCTCTCATCGGAGATCCTTGGTATAATAATCGCATCAGAGTATATTTTGACATAACATTCATAGCCGATCCGGTGTCTACCAGTACACTGGCTAAAGCATCGACCTGGCAGTTGACTGTAATATTGAGTTCCATGTTGTGAATTTGGCCCTCTTCCGGCAGTTCGTTATCACTGAATCCCAAGTTATTGCAGGAAGTGATGTTGGAGATGATGATGTCGAATTGTCTTATTGTTACATCCTATTCCACAAAGGCTTACACTAAGACTTTCTGTAGATCTTCCCTGTGAGTTTCAGAACTGAGTAAAAGAGATAGCAGTTTGCAACAGTTGATCAACAATGTTGTATTCACTCTTCTAGATGAGCTTCAATATCTCATCATTGTTCTTTGAAAGGTAGGGATCACAGGATTAACCGAATGGTTGATGGGGAACTTCTGTTTGAGGTTCCTTTTCTTTGTTAGGTTCTTCAACTCCTAGATTGAAGATCCGACCGCTCCGTGTTACTCGACTGATGTCTGCAATATTCACGACGGAGGGTAATGGAGTTTCCTTTCCATTCTCAATTGTTGTTGCACCGTATTTGTAAGGGATAGCCTTATCGGGTTTGTATGGTACTAGTCCCGGTAGATAGATAACTACAGGATCTTTCTAATTTTTCTAACCATCGTAGCCGGCCTCAATTGGTTCGAAGTTGAGAACATTTCCACTATGAAGAAGAACACTCGATTCATGGAGTAAAGGAATTATGGCGCATACATCTTTGGCCACTTCTTGCTTAGGGATCAAGACAACATTTTTGCCTCGATTAGGATGATAGTCTGACATTGAACCAGAGCTTGACCATGGTTGAATCTCCTTATGGTCCAACTGACTTTGAAAGGCTGCTCGCACGAGGTAGCATCCTTGATTATCCTCTGAGAAAATTCTACAATGCTCTTAGTTGTGTGGTGGCACCCGGCCACGTCCGCTTTGTATGTAGTGTAACCTTACTAGATCCGTTTCTATTGATCGAACATCCTGATTTTGATGCCTAGTAGGGTTCCCATTAGTCATACTGATTTGTTATGTCTTCATCTAGATAGATCGGAAGCCACCAGTGGTTTAATAAGTGTTGTAGTGTCCTTTGAATGAAAGCACATCCTTGGTCACTCTCCCGACACACTTTACAGTTCTGATAGTCGTGCGAAGTCAGAAAACCGAGCTGGACTTGTGTAGCGTGTAACTCTACCAAGCTGGTATTCATCAAGCAAATATCAAATATTTGAATCATATTCACTTGGTAATGACTTCTATCGCGGTAATCCTGAATCCATCCAAGATCCATCTGACGCTGGAGGGTCTCTTGTACAAAAGAGCATCCCTGATTGTTTACTGAGCATGTCAGATAGGAATCGCAATCGTGTCGTGGCAGATTGTGATGCTGGCTTTCCCTTGAGTGCATTGCCACTAAATTGACATTCATCGCACGGATGTCGTGGTTTTGGATAATGTTGTAATTCGTATAAGTCATGTTGACTTCACGAATTTGGTGATCTTGGATCCATCCGAGATCGCTCTTTTCCTGTAGAGCTGATTGCACCACAGAACATCCTTGATTATTTTTCGAGCAGATGCCACACTAGTGATAGTTAAGAGACGGTACATGACCATATCCGCTCTGTCGGCAATGTAGTTTGACCAGGTTGGTTCACAATAAGGGTACATTATGAATTTGATAGTTGTGCTTAGACTCTTCCTCTATCAAATTTACTGCAGCTTTCTCATGTTGAGGCAACGAGTTCGCCTGAACGTTTAGATTTGTGTCCTTGAAGGATAAGACCCCGTTCCTAATAAGCTTCTGCACATAAGATTTGAAGATGAGACAGTTTTTTATGTTATGCCCTGGTCCTCCTTGATGGTAAGGGCAAGTCTGATCCACTTTGAACCAAAAAGGTGGATTCTCTGGTATTGTAAGAGGAGACCTGGTTTGGACGTTCCCCTTGACAAGTAGTAGTTGAAACAATTCTGCGTACAACATTGGTATAGGGTCGAACCCTGGTGGTCGGGTTGTACACTTATTATTGTTGTACGGTGGAGGAGCCTGCTGAAGAGGCTGTTGTGTCCTTTGCTGATATTGTTGTTGAATCGGTCGGCTCTGAGCAATCTGAGGTTGATACGTATGAATAGGCGCAGGGTTGATAGCAGGAGTTATAGCTGCTACTGGTTGGTACCATCGCCTTTGCTTTCCGAGAGAGATATTGCCAATATCTTGCTCTTTTTTCTTAGGGAGAGCACTACCGTATCTTTTGGTACTGCTTGATGGTCCGACCTCTTTGACAATACGTCCTTCTCGGACTGCTTCTTCAAGACAAACTCCCATGCCTACCATCTCACTGGGTGCACTAGCGACCATTCGATCATAGTAAAATAAGCTCAAGGTTTTCAAGAAGATCTTTGTTGTCTCTTTTTCCTCAAGAGGTGGATAAATCTGGGCGGCAATTTCACGCCATCTCTGAGCATACTCCTTAAAGGTTTCCTTGTCCTTCTGCTACATGGCTCTGAGTTGATCTATGTCCGGTGCCATGTCCAGGTTATACTTATACTGTTGAACAAAGGCAGCGCCAAGATCTCTGAAAGAGGTTCAACAAACCAACAAACAAACAGAATTTTCCTACACCCCAAACCTCTTCCAAACCACCAACAACCACCAACAGAGGTTCAACAACATAGTTTGAGTATGGTTTGCACAACAATAACTTCAAAACACATATTTCATCAAGAACACAAAAGTTCTATAAACCTAACTTTTCCAAAATCATCAAAATCAAACAAAATATCAAAACAATCAACAATACATGTTTCTATCATCATATTGATCATTCATTTCGATTTCTAACGAATTCTAACTGTTAAAACATCGATTTTCATAAATTCGACCTAAACCAAACAATTCCAAAACTCCTAAAAATTGGTACTAACTAGAACCCACCTTGGATAGATGATGAAAATGATGGAAGATGAGATGATTGGATGAAGTTTGGATCAATGGATGATGATTGTTCTTGGATTTTCTTCCAAAACCCTTTTTCTCCTCTTTTTCTCCTTTCTTTCTCTTTTCTTCTTCTTTTCCTTCTTTTCCCTTTCTTTCCTTTCTTACTATCTTTTTCTTTTTATTTGGAAAATGGGAGGAAAAGGAAATAAGTAGTAAACTAGTATTAGAAATAATACTACTAAATGTCCAAAAGGTCTCTTAAGTCCAAATTAATAAAATACCTCAGAGTCAGATAACATTAATTGGATTTATTCTAAGTTCCACAGTTACACTAATTATTTTGTCAAATAATTTCTCAGAGTACATCGGACTCAGTTGATCAAAATATAATATTATCCGGAGTAATAAAATATGGGTTATTACATCCTCCCCCCCTTAAATAGAAATTCGCCCTCGAATTTAAAGATTACCTGAACAGATGAGGGTAAGCATCTCGCATTTCTGATTCAAGTTCCCAAATTGCATCACCCGGATGCGTTACATCCCAATGCACCTTAACGAGAGAAATGTCCTTGTTCCTTAATACTTTCATTTATCTTCCCACAATGCGACTCGGTTGAGGTTCAAAAGTTAAATCTGCTTCTATTTCAATCGTATCCGGTAGAATTGGCTGAAGAGGATCTGGAACAAATCTGCAAAATTGAGATACATGAAAAACATCATGTATTTCCGACAGAGAAGGAGGTAAGGCCAACCTGTACGCTACTTCGCCAATCCTTTCTAAAACTTGATACGGTCCCAAGTATCTTGGACTTAACTTCCGTGAATTAAACGGTCCTTTCAGTCTTAATCTCGGAGTAACTTTCAAAAACACATGGTCACCTTCTTCAAATTCTAAAGGTCTCCTCCGGTTATCCGCATAACTCTTTTGTCGATCTTGTGCTTGTTTAATTTTCTAGCGGATCATTAGAATATTTTCCGTAGTCTCTTGGATAATTTCGGGTCCTAAGATTCTATCTTCACCAACTTCCGTCCAACACAAAGGTGTTCTACACTTTCTCCCATACAATGCTTCATACAGAGCCATACCGATGCTCGCATGATAACTATTATTATAAGAAAACTCAATTAATGGTAGAAGTTCTTTCCAATTCCCTTTACTCTCTAACACACAAGTGTCGCTCCCGGGATTTTCATCCTAGTACAAACGCGAAAGTGGCACCGAAACAGAGTCGCCAGCAATGTGTATTTATCCCAAGAGAGGGAAAGGAAACACCGCGTAAACCTGAGAGAAAGGAAAAGCATGGTCTTGCGACCAAGAGAAGTGGGTAAGGGAGTCGGTTACGCGAGAGGAAGGTATTAGCACCCCCTCACGTCCATCGTACCCGATGGGATCCACGCTTGCTTGTCTCGATCAAAGGGTGTAAAGAAAGGAATACTGAGAAAGAACTGAAAAAGGAAAGGAGAAAGAGAAACAAATGTAGGGAAAATAAAAGAAGTGCTCGAATGGGCCCTACCCCACTGCCTACGTATCTCATCGGGAACATGAGAATCAGAGCGACGTAGTTCCCCTCACTAGGGATGAATTGTTTGTGTTTTTTAGAGAACGGCTGACGTTCTAGCTCAGGTGTTGCAGGCTCGCTGGTCCGAGTGCGTTACCATCTTGCAAGAGAACGAGTAGAAGCGCGTTCGTGCGTTGAGAGTGAATGAGGTGAGAAAAGAATTCCCGAAGGAAAGACGTTATTGTTTGTTTTTGTCTTTTAAGAGTTTTTTCATTTGTTTGCATATGATAGTGTATCTGAATCTTAGTCATTGGAATGTGTACATCCTCACATTCCAAGATGGAATGGGTAAGAAAGCACACTAAGAGTGAAGAAGACCCCCACACTTAGTTCCAATTGTCAAGGTTCAAACACACTAGCATACTTGTGTTTATTAAGTGTTTTGTTGATTAAGAAATGAAGAAGTGTTTTTTATTATTTGCACTTTCAGCAAGTATTGCATTTAAGTCCCTCATACAAGATCAAATATGTAACACATTGACCTAAGATGGGCCATATGCTATACATTCTAAGATTATAAGAGAAGACCCCTTATAACCTTTTCTTTATATGAAAGGCCTAAATGCAATAAATGCCTACCTTTATTATATGTTTTGAATTTTCTTTGAGATGAGAAAAGAGACTCAAGGGAGGATAAAGGTAAAAATCTATATGGACTAAGACTCAATCCTAATTGATTAGTTAAGGGAGTGATCCTAAGGTTTGTGAGGTTTCAACCTAACGTCTAAAGAAAGAATGAATTAACAATTCACTTCTGAAGTAGAAGATGAATTGTAATTCACAAAGGGCAAGTGATGAGTTATTAAAAGAAAGCACATAAGTGCTTACCAAAACATGGAATTGTAAAAGAGAAAGGATAAAAGTTGAATGTGGATTCCTTATCCACACTCAATTGAAACTTACCGAAGCCCCTACATGGTTAGCACAATCACTTACAAGTAAAGTAAGAAAATATAATGAACAAATCAAATTCAAACAAGTTGACAAACAAAGTAAAATGAGATTGAATGCTATACATGCTTCCAAGTCAGAATGTAACTCATATTTACACAACCTAATGTTATCCTAAATGAGCATACCAAATCATGCAAACAAAATCTCAATCCAACAAGAAGCAAAGAAGAAAAGGTGAAGTGATGTGAATGTGGTTCATACTTGTGAAACAAGTGACTTAAGGTGCAAGATAAACATCAAACATGCAAAGATGAAACCCAAATGTCACAATCAGAAGTCAATTAACATGCTATACATCCTCAAACAAAACCACAACTCATGGCACAAGTGCCTTCATGATCAAGCAAACCAAACATGAGGCATGCATTCACAAAATGAACAAGTTAAACTTCATGCTTCAAACAAATAGCAAACATGCTTCAAAAATTATGACTTTCACCAATCAAACACCTTGAACACATGCCATTAACATATCAAGTCCACAAGCAATGAATCAGAACCAAAGTCACTCAACAATTAGGTCAAAGTCTCATGGAAGTTTCATGTATTCATGCTCAAAGCAACACATCAAAAGTCATCCAAAAAAGACTTAAAAATCATCTCATAAATCTCAAACATACCTCAACATATTGTGACCACAATGCAAAAAGAAAGGTATCAAAATCATTTTTTATGATCAAGAACAAAAATGCACAAAATCACATGTCACATTAAGTATGCATGCAAATGGAAATTCAAAAGAAATAATGGAACAGGGGCAAAATGGTCATAAAATCAGAAAATAAAATCATGAAAAATTTCCTAAATGTTTTAAGAATACACATGAATTTTTGTAGAATTTTCCAATATCATTTGATATTTTTAAAAATCAATTATGAAACGTGTAGCAAAAATGAAAATAAAATATGAAATGCAATATGAATGGGGGTGCAACCATAGCAAATCCATAGTTCAATTTAATTGGGCTTGAAAACATGGGAGGTGTGGATATCAATCTGACTAAGTCCATTACACGCGCAATCCACAATAACTACCATGCTCTTCAGTCAACGATAGTCAAAACCACACAAGCCATTGGATCAAGTCACAGTCAACATCCAGTCAAAGTAAACAACATCAACGCGCACATGTGAATGTCCACACTCCCTATCGTGTACCATGCCACACGCTGTTTAAGTGGATTCAGAAAATACACATGTGACAAGCACATGCCTTTTAATGTGCTGTCACCATTCAAGCCACACGATCGCGCAAAATGAACGGACCCGATTAAAACGTGAGAAAACCCTAGCATTCAAAGGTACCGGCCGGAGATGACTTCCGGTCACCTTCTCCGGCCAACAGCCACCGCCTGCAATTTTCGCCTCTCACCAAAACACACAATCCGCATACCAAAATGAAGAGGAAATTATGGAGATCAAGGATTCAGCCTTATTTTTCACATACCACACATACGCAGAGAGAACAGAGAAGATTAAAGTAAGCCCTAGGTTTTGCAACTAAGCCTTTAGGAGGCCTATCAACTAGCCGGTTTGAGCAGAGCTTCTAGCAAGCTTAAAACACAAAAAAAACAAGTAAAAATAGGCAGAGATCGTGCAAGGTAATTTCAAGAGTTCAAACCTGAATGATGATGAAACTTGGAATGCACAAGAATACCAGAAGGAGATGCTTCTTCCTTGAGCTTCACTTGGCCAAATAAAGGCTTGAGAGCTTGAATTCGTGCAAAGAATCAACCAGAATTTCAACTCTCTTGATCCTGAACTTCTTTAACTGAACCTATGCACTCTTGTTCTTAATCTCCAAAGTAGAATCAAGATGAAGATGGAGATGAAATGTAGGAGATGATGATGAAATTCGTGTACAGAGAGGGAGAAAAAATCAGAGAATGTGGAAAGAATTTGAAGTGTTTTTGAGAGATTGTGGGTGGGAATGAAATTTGAGTGTGAGTTTTCTATTTATAGTATGAACTAACCATGGTTTAATGAGTGGAGCTAACTGAGTTGGATGAGTTAAAGTGAGTGCACCCTAACTAACTGAGTCAAGTTAGTTAGGGGCGAGTTATTGAGGCTGAGTTATGGTGAGGTCAAGCTCATGACAGTTATGGTGGAAGGGAGAAAAGGAGAGTGAAGCTGCCAATCTGTGCATCAGAAACTTGCTAAGCAAGTTTGTTCCTTCTATTCTCATGTATGGCACGTGACAGTGTGCATTATGTAAGTAACTTGTGCTTGGTTGAAAGAGGAAACAAAAGTGAGGAGGTGTTTGTGGTGTGACTGAACCAAATCATGCAGCATGTCATCAATGTATCAGTGTCAACATATGGTGGTTTATGGAGGTTTTTCTCTCTACTCAATGACTGCCTTAGGGAGTTTATGGGTTCATTTGAAAGAGGGTACATTGGGGAACAATATTGGTTTGAAAATTGAAGTGAAATGAGGTCTCAAACATGTCTAAAAATAGCTATGAACACAATGGTTCACAACTGGTTGGTGGGCGTGGCAAAAGGTTGGCTGGCAAGGCAATTGGGCACACAAAATTTCAGCACAAACAACATGACTTTGAACCCTCCAAACTATCTCATAACTTGGTTAAATCAAAATTTTCACAACATCAACATTGAAGAGGACACTACAAGGAACAACTTTGATGTTGAAAAGTTTTTCATTTGAGGCCTTTAACCATGAGAAAAATGAGTGGACATTTGGCCCACCAACTGTTTGTTAAAATGATTGCGCGCGTGACCTGAAAATCTTGGTCATGACCTAGTTTTGAACCTACTTTCCTCCAACTTTGATCAATCATATCTCTCTCAATTTTTATCCAATGGAGATGTTCTACACATGGATTTGAAGCTTAAAACAAGATCTTTCATTGAGGCAGAGTGGATTTTTCATTTGGTGCTCCAAATTTAAATGGCCTTGGTTCAAATTCTGATGCAAAATGGCCAAAACTTGCTATTTTTAGTAACCCTTCTTCATCCAAAAATGGCAACTTTCCACATCTTGATTTTTTCATGATTCCTTTGGAGTTTCTTGATCAAATTTTGTACATTGGACATATGTAACATGAATTTCATGAATTTGGCCTCAAAAAGTCAAGAGTTGACTTTTTCCTCTGATTATTTGACTTTGCCCCAATTTCTCTGATTCTTGATCTTTCTTCCAATTGAACCACTTCTAAAACCAATTGAGATGCAATCTTCCACACATATACACTTAAGAACATGTAGAATACCATGACAACAAGCTTTGTCCAAAAAATCAAAGATTCCCTGATTTAATGGGAAACCCTAGTTTTGACCCCCTTTGGTTAGGAGGAAATTGCACATCTTCCAAATCCAAATTCCTCAGAGTATGTTGTGTATCCTCTTAAAGGATGATGAGAAATGCCACTTGAGAATGATTTTGAATCAATGAGCTATCTCTTTTGAGGGTTTTCCTTCAATTTTTGAATCTCTTGCATAGTGAAATATGTAGTGCTTCAATCTTCCATTGAATCTCACTTCCTTGAGGTTTTGGAAGATCAATTGAGATAGTATGAGACATGAGAGACCTCTTGGCTTGTCTAGAGCCAACTTGATTGACCTTTTTGTGCTTTGAATGATCCCTTGATTGTCCACCTTCCACCTGATCACATGCCCTGATGGTAAGAAGGATGCCATGCTTCATTTTTCTATGTTAAATGCAATGCAATGCTAATGAGATGGATATGATATGATAAATGATAATGCCATGCTATGATGCCAAAAGGGAAGAGCAAATTTTGGGGTATTACAGCTGCCCCTATTCAAGCGCTGTAGACCTGAATGCCTGAAAGCAATTGCTTTCGGACTTTCAAGGTATATAGTGATTGAATACCAAATATAACCAAAAATTTGCTCTGGATGATGAAGAATAACAGGGATATAAACCCAACGAGACTGCTGGATTGAGTCCTCGATGAAACGTCGGAGAGATCTGTCTTTTGAACGATGCCAGACGACTACTGGCTTGCCACGCTACTGGTGGACTTTAATACTGTCTTTTTGAACGACGCCAGACGACTACTGGCTTGCCACACTACTGGTGGACTTTAATAATGTCTTTTATGCAACTCCAGACGACTACTGGCCTGCCACGCTACTGGTGGACTTTAATAATGTCTTTTATGCAACTCCAGACGACTACTGGCCTGCCACGCTACTGGTGGACTTTAATAATGTCTTTTATGCAACTCCAGACGACTACTGGCCTGCCACACTACTGGTGGACTTTGCAGCTTCGTGCCACCCGAAGATGGACTTTTGCCAATCCACTGTTGGACTTTTAGAATATGCCACCCTTAGATGGACCTTTCGCCAATCCACTGTTGGACTTTTGCCACCCGAAGACGGACTTTTGCCAATCCACTGTTGGACTTTTGCCACCCGAAGACGGACTTTTGCCAATCCACTGTTGGACTTTTGCCACCCGAAGACGGACTTTTTCCAATCCACTGTTGGACCTTTGCCACCCGAAGACGGACTTTTTCCAATCCACTGTTGGACCTTTGCCACCCGAAGACGGACTTTTGCCAATCCACTGTTGGACTTTTGCCACCCGAAGACGGACTTTTGCCAATCCACTGTTGGACTTTTGCCACCCGAAGACGGACTTTTGCCAATCCACTGTTGGACTTTTGCCACCCGAAGACGGACTTTTGCCAATCCACTGTTGGACTTTTAGCTGCTTTGCCACCCGAAGATGGACTTTTGCCAATCCACTGTTGGACTTTTGGAATTTTAAAATCGAATTACTCTCTGCCTCCGCGCCAGACATCTCTGCCGACTCTGCTGAGGAACCACAATCAATGATTTAATCTCGGAGACTCCTAAAAGGATAATATCTCTGCTGGCGAATGGATGAACAATCCGTCTGCTTCGAATTGTCAAGCTTGCCAAAAATAAATTGGACTTTAAGATATGAGGGAATGACGACTCTGGCAGGAATTATTCCATCTGTTTGGGGCTGGATTCTGGTCACAGCAACTCCGCTGGGGATGAGAATTTTTAAATGACGTCCTGCTGGGGAAATGAGCCATTAAAACTCTGCTTGGGGATTTATTCAACCCAAGATCCTTTATAGGGATTATCAACCTTCTGACCCGGCTAGGGAAAGGCTGTACCATCCTTGTTGAGGAATAGATTCTGTCGATCTGATAAACCTCTGCGGAGAGAACAACAACTCAGCTGGAAGTTGCTGACACGATTCGATGCTGACCTCTGTGGGGATACCATGACCAGAGATACGATCTTGCTGGGTATCAGGGCTACTCTGCCAGGGATATGCAAATCCTGGTTAGAACATTCTACTGCAACTTGCTAGAAAGAGTCCTTAGAGATCTGTTGGGGAAACCCAAAGCAAATCCACAGTAGTCTGCTGAAGAATATGACTGTCAAGCTTAGGATGAGTACCACAATGCCCCATGTTAGGCGAGCTTTCCCTTTGGACAATTCCGTTGGGGATGACGAGTTTATAACAAACTCTGCTGGAGAAAACTGCTTTAAAGCGTCTCGTGTTGGGGAATGCCTTTTGAGAGAATTTTACAGAAGACCAACTGTCCTCAAACTCTACTGGGGGTGACCAACACTTCATGCTGGGGAAACAATCATGCCCCATGCTTGGACAACACAACAATTCATCCCCGCAAAGGATGTCATAAGAGGATTTTACAGAAGATCTAGCCTCTTCAAACTCTTGTGACTTCGCTGGGGATAATGACCATCAGTTTCGGTGTCGACGAGACCACTCTTTTGGGGAACCTGTGACCGTTATCGATATAGAAAAGCTTGTAGCTGTTGGAAGTACTGAATGAGAGAATCGACTTAATAAGATGCAACGGTACCCAGTTGAACTTAATTCACTGATATCGACCCGTTATGAACAATCGTCGACCGAACGATGAACGCCGATCTCCTTACCCATAATTGCCCCAGTCTTTTGCGTGGGGTGATTTATTGCTGGTCTTGTGCTTAAAATCATCTGCACCTGCTACCTGCAACAAAAGAATATGCCCACATGCCCCGAATATTGCGTGGCTAGAATCCACCATCCGGGAGTATTCAACATTCGAAGTAATTTCAAATATTTTTTCTGCGCATGTTATTGCAGGGCTGCCATGTTTTCAAATGCAATGTTTTATCAAAAATTAGGACGTTTTTGCAAACAAAGCAATAAAACAAAAATAGAAAGCTTTTTACTGAAATTCAATTTATTGACTGAGAGCCCAGAATAGGCAATTACACCTGGAAGCAATCCCTGGAAAGAGGTGATCGCTGAAAATTGAGAAAAGAAACTATCCTAATGGCAATGTGAAAACGGAATTCCACTGAGTTTCCATTCTGTTATGACCAGTATGTCTTCAAAACTCCCCGACCTTGCCTTCTGAGGAATGATCAGACCGATTCCTATCCTTCAGAACGTCAGTTGTTCAAACGGTGATAGGGTACAGATAACTCAAACCGTAGTCATTCGCTTAAATCCCTCTTTTGTGTGGACCGCCCTTTCAGGTTTTCGATCCACCAGGATACCCTTTTTTGCCTAAGTTGCCCTTTCGGGTTTTCAACTTACCGGGTGTACAAATTTTTTTTAATTATATCCCTAATTTTTGCCCGAACCTTATTCTGTTTTTGGTTCGCCGGGATGCCCTTTTTTGCCTGGATTTTTTTATTTTTATTATCCAGCGGGTCTATTCATGCGAAGTATTTTTTGACTACGTCCGAGTTGACAGGGGATGAAAAGTCTTCGCCATCCATGGTTGTAAGCAATAAAGCTCCGCCCGAAAAGACCTTTTTAACCACGAATGGACCTTCATAATTAGGAGTCCATTTGCCCCTGTGATCTGTATTGGGAGGAAGGATCCTTTTGAGTACCACATCTCCGACTTTATAAACCCGAGGACGCACCTTTTGGTCAAATGCCTGTTTCATTCTGCGCTGATATAGTTGCCCATGACATACAGCCGCCAATCGCTTTTCCTCAATAAGGCTCAACTGATCAAATCTGGCTCGTACCCATTCAGCTTCATCTAGCTTAACATCCATCATAACTCTGAGGGACGGAATCTCTACTTCAACCGGTAGCACTGCCTCCATACCATATACAAGTGAGAATGGGGTTGCCCCAGTGGACGTGCGTACCGACGTTCGATACCCATGCAAAGCAAATGGCAACATCTCATGCCAATCTTTGTACGTGACAACCATCTTCTGTACAATCTTCTTGATATTTTTGTTGGCCGCTTCGACCGCGCCATTCATCTTTGGGCGGTACGGAGAAGAATTGTGATGCTCGATTTTGAAGTCCCGGCATAACTCAGCCATCATCTTATTGTTCAAATTAGAACCATTATCAGTAATGATTCTTTCGGGAACTCCATATCGGCAAATGATATCCCGTTTTAAGAAACGAGCGACCACTTGTTTTGTAACATTGGCATAGGATGCGGCTTCAACCCATTTGGTGAAGTAATCAATTGCCACCAAGATGAAACGATGACCATTGGAAGCTGTAGGCTCAATCTTTCCGATCATATCAATGCCCCACATGGCAAACGGCCAAGGCGACGACATGATGCTCAACGGATTTGGAGGCACATGCACCTTGTCTGCATAGATCTGGCATTTATGGCATTTGCGGGCATATTTACAACAATCTGACTCCATAGTCAACCAATAATATCCCGATCTTAACAACTTTTTAGCCATTGCATGCCCTCCGGCGTGAGTACCGAAAGAGCCTTCGTGCACTTCAATCATCAACAAGTCTGCTTCATGTCTATCCACACATCTAAGCAGGACCGTGTCAAAATTTCTTTTATACAGCACGCCATCTTTGTTCAAGAAGAAACTACCAGCTAACCTTCTCAACGTCTTCCTGTCTTTGGACGATGCCCCTGACGGGTACTCTTGACTTTTCAAGAAACACTTAATATCATGAAACCATGGCTTGTCATCAGACGTTGCATCGACCGCAAACACAAATGCTGGTCTGTCAAGGCGGGATACCTCAATCTTAGGTACATGGTTCCATCCTTGCACTTTGATCATGGAAGACAGAGTGGCCAAGGCATCAGCGAACCTATTCTCATCTCGAGGAATGTGGTACAGTTTCACTGTTGTGAAAAATGTCAGCAATCTCCTCGTATAATCTCTATACGGCACTAGATTTGCTTGGTGCGTGTACCAACTCCCTTTCACTTGATTGATTACCAAAGCTGAATCACCGAATATATCAAGGGTTTTAATCCGTAGATTAATCGCCTCCTCGATCCCCATTATACAAGCTTCGTACTCTGCTTCATTGTTGGTGCATCCGAAAGTTATTCGGGCAGTGAACGGCATATGAACACCTTCCGGCGTGATAAGAACTGCTCCAACTCCGCACCCATTCATATTGACAGCCCCATCAAACATCAGACTCCATTTGGATTCAGGGTCTGGCCCCTCCTCCGGGAGTGGTTCCTCACAGTCTTTAGCTTTGAGAAACATGATGTCCTCATCAGGGAAGTCAAACTTCATGGGTTGGTAATCATCCATTGGCTGTTGCGCAAGATAATCGGACAAGATACTTCCTTTGATGGCCTTTTGTGAAGTGTACTGAATGTCATACTCTGTCAAGACCATTTGCCACCGTGCAACTCTGCCTGTCAATGCTGGTTTCTCGAAAATATACTTGATAGGATCCATTTTTGAAATCAACAAGGTCGTGTGCCTAACCATATATTGCCTCAATCGCTTAGCGGCCCATGCAAGCGCACAGCATGTCTTTTCAAGCATTGAGTATCGGGACTCACAATCATTGAACTTTTTGCTCAGGTAGTAAATAGCATGCTCCTTCCTACCTGTTTCGTCATGTTGACCGAGAACACAACCCATGGCACCTTCAAGCACTGTCAGATACATTATCAGCGGTCTCCCTTCAACTGGAGGTATTAAAATCGGAGGTTCCTGCAAGTATTCTTTTATCTTATCGAATGCCAATTGGCAATCGTCATTCCACCTGACCGTTTGATCTTTCCTTAACAATTTAAATATTGGCTCACACGTGGCTGTTAGGTGAGATATGAACCTTGCAATGTAGTTCAATCTACCCAAGAAACCACGAACCTCTTTTTCTGTTCTCGGTTCAGGCATTTCTTGTATTGCTTTCACCTTGGCAGGATCAACCTCGATTCCTCTTTCGCTCACAATGAAACCCAGTAACTTTCCAGAACGCACCCCAAACGTGCACTTGTTTGGATTTAATCTCAGACGGAACTTTCTCAACCTTTCAAACAGCTTTTTCAGGTTAACCAGATGTTCCTCTTCTGTTCTCGACTTGGTAATCATATCATCTACATAACATTCGATCTCCTTATGAATCAAGTCATGAAACAATGTCACCATCGCCCGCTGGTACGTTGCCCCTGCGTTTTTCAACCCAAAAGGCATTACTTTATAACAATATGTACCCCACGGAGTAATGAACGTGGTCTTCTCCATGTCTTCAGGTGCCATCTTGATCTGGTTGTACCCGGAGAAACCGTCCATAAATGAGAACACTGAAAACTGAGCTGTACTATCGACCAGCACATCAATATGAGGTAGTGGAAAATCATCTTTCGGGCTAGCTTTATTAAGATCTCGATAATCCACACACATTCTCACTTTTCCATCTTTCTTCGGTACTGGCACGATGTTGGCTACCCATGGAGGATACTTTGTCACAGCAAGAAAACCAGCATCCCACTGCTTCTGGACTTCCTCCTTAATCTTTAAAGCCATGTCGGGGTGAGTCCGACGAAGTTTCTGCTTGACTGGCGGACATTCTTCTCTCAATGGTAGCCTGTGCACGACAATATCCGTATCCAACCCCGGCATGTCTTGATACGACCAGGCGAAGATGTCAACATACTCGCGCAACATTTCCGTCAAAGTTTGCTTCACATCTGCTTGCAAGCTGGCACCAATCCTGATCTCTTTCTTGGCGTCCTTGGTACCAATATTGATGATTTCTACAGTCTCCTGATGAGGCTGGATGACCCTTTCCTCTTGTTTCAACAATCTGGCCAGTTCTTCAGAAAGTTCACAATCTTTCCCATCCCCTTCTTCGGCTTGATAAATCGGATTGTCAAAGTCATACATGGCCATATCAAAATCGTTATCAGTGGTATCCGGAGGATCAAGTCTGCATGAACGGGTTCATGCCTTATTTTAGAATTTATTTTTAAGCAAAACAAAAGAAAATGAAACATTGCCATTTTATATTTTTTGTGCAGAAATAAAAACTGAAAGACAGAGAACAAAATTTGATTGCAAAACGTCCTTTATTAATGATTAAACATTGCAAATGCAACCATGGTGGCCCTACAAATGAATCTATACGCCTTGGGCAGAGCGCAAGATTTTGTCATGCATTATGGTTAGAAAAAACAAAGAAAAATTACTCTGTCTGAAGAGTAACCCGGATGACTTCTTCAACGAACCAGTTCTGCACTTGTTGTCCCGAAGCATGAGGGCGTACCCAGTTGTCCAGGTCACAATTACTGTCAACACTATCCTCCGTGGCTGCACAAGACTGGTCCATGTAGATAATTCCCCCACTATTGAAAGTAATGGGTCCCCTGCTCCCCGCATCTGAAGTTGTAGAGGGATGATAACCAATACCAAATTTGTCTTCCTTCATTGGGGTCTCTATCAACCTGCCCCAACCTTGGGCGTTGCCTGCCCTGACGACCTCGACAGCTTGTTTGTAAGATGAAATGGAGGTACCAGCCCCAACTGGTACAGAAGAAGACTCAGGTGCATCGTCAATATTGACTGCTTCGAATGATTGGCACAGCATCTCATGAATTTCCCCATCCATTTCAATGTACTTGAACGTGGACAAGTGACTCACAAAGATGTCTTCTTCCCCACACACTGTCACAACCTGCCCTTCAAACTCATACTTCAGCTTTTGATGTAGAGTAGAAGTAACAGCCCCGGCTCCGTGAATCCAAGGGCGTCCCAATAGGCAGCTATATGCAGGTTGTATGTCCATTACATGGAACGTGGATTTGAATACCTGTGGTCCAATTTGTACGGGCAATTCCACCTCACCAAACACAGATCGTCGGGTCCCATCGAATGCTCTGACCACCAATTCACTAGGCCTTAAGATCAAACCATCAACTTCCAGCTTCATCAATGCCTTCTTGGGCAAGACATTGAGTGACGAACCAGTGTCTACCAGTACATGAGATAACACTGCGCCCTTACACTCCATCGTGATATGCAAAGCCTTATTATGGTTTCTTCCTTCAACAGTCAAATCTCTACTTGTAAAGCCCAAGCCATGGCTGACATTAACATTGGAGATTACGCCCTCGAGCTGATTAACAGTAATTTCTTGTGGCACGTACGCACTCTTCAACACTCTCAACAACGCCTGTCGGTGCGCATCAGAGCACAACAATAGTGACAGGATTGAAATCTTTGAAGGGGTCTGATTCAGTTGGTCCACAATCTTATAATCGCTTTTCTTGATTATCTTCATAAATTCTTCCATTTCCTTATCAAAAGTAATCTTTGTCTCTGCTTCAGGTGTAGGTGCACTTTCAACCACCTGTTTACCCTTATCCTTTGCTGCAGCTTCTACCTCCTTATCACTTCTCAAGGTTGGGGGAGCGAACAACCTTCCACTCCTTGTAAAGCCCCCTACACCCCCTACGTTATCAACATTTGGGCTGACTGATGACTCAACTTCCTGTTTTTTACCTTCGTAATATACATCTGCCCCATAGTGCCATGGGATAGCTTTCGTGGATGTGAACGGAATTGGTCCTGGCACCGTGATAGTGACAGGACTGGGCCCTTCTGGCGCAACACCCGCCACGGGAACTGCATTGACCGGCATTTGAATCTCAGCGGGAGTGTAATAGATGGTCACGGTTGATATCTCATCAGTGTCTTTCACGACTCTGTCGAACTGTAGACATCCTTCATCGATCAGATTCTGTAAACCCATCTTCAACTTATCACAGCCGTTCTCCTGATTCATACACTCAAAGCAATCTTGATTACAGCCCGGGAACACCTGTCCCTTCAATAAACGATCTTTTACAACCAACAAAGAAGTTTTCACTTGACGGATATCTGTCACCAGATTCAATCTCCTCCCATCTTCAATAGCGTACACATTTGCTGCGCTATGATCAGGCATGGGATGCTGAGTAATATTAGGAGCGGGAGAGAAATTGATGGCTTTAGCATCAATCAAATCTTGTACTTTATGATGGAAAGCCCAGCATTTTTCAATGGAGTGCCCCTGAGCACCTGAGTGGAACTCACAACGAGCATTAGCATCGAAGTTAGGTGGCAGGTTTCCAGCAACCGGAGCTTTCATAGTACGGAGTTCTACCAACTTTAACTCGAGTAGCCGGGGCAACAGCGCGGCATAAGTCATAGGGAGAGGATCCATCTTGCGATCCCTCTGTCTAGACCTTTGCTGGAAAAAAGGTTGTTGCTGTTGAACTTGTTGTTGGGGTTGTTGTTTCTGAACAGACGGTGTGGGGATTGTCACAGCATCTACCTGATAATAAGCTCGAGAACGCCCTCTGCCTCGTCCTCTAAACACAGCATTCGTATCACCTTCTCTTCTTTTCTGGTTACTAGCAAACGGTTTCTTCGTCCCCGAAGAGCCAGCCCCACTCACATCCTGGATCTTTCCAAGCTTTAACAGACTTTCTATTCTTTCTCCCGCAATCACAATATCAGCAAACCCAGTTGACGGACAAGCAGCTAATCTATCCAGATAGGCCCCTTGCAAGGTGCCCATGAACATATCTGCCATTTCTCTGTCTGATAAGGGAGGTTGAACCTGGGCAGCCATTTCCCTCCACCTCTGTGCATATTCTTTGAAACTCTCCTTGGCATTTTGTGACAATCCCTGCAATTGGGTGCGGTTGGGCGCCATGTCAATATTATATTGGTATTGCTTCAGGAACGCTTCTGCCAGATCTTTCCAATTCTTCACAGCAGCTCTATTCAACTTCATATACCAGGTCAAGGACGCCCCAGCCAGACTGTCCTGAAAATAGTGCATCCATAGCTTCTCGTCATCCGTATGGGCTGAAATCTTCCCAAAGTAAGCTTGAAGATGCGTTTGGGGACACGCATTGCCGTGATACTTATCGAAAGTAGGAGGCTTGAATTTAGGGGGAATTCTGACTCCTGAGACCAGCCCCAAGCTGGTAACATCAATACCCATAGAGTTCTTGCATTCTATGGCCCTGATCTTCTCTGCTAACTCATCATACCTTCGATCCCCTTGATTACCCACATCAGCATCCAGCAGAGTAAATTGGTCTTCCAGAGTATCCTCAAGAGTAACACCAGCATGCCTACCATTTCCATTACCCCGATTGTTACCACCAGGAGGAGGGTTACCACCGGGGGGAGGAATGCCATGTCCCTGTGAATTGTCATGATGATCACCTTCGGGCCCATTGTCGGGACGCTCTACCAGAAGCCTCAGTCTCTCCTGATTTTGCGCCATGCCAGTCATGAGGGTCATGAACTGGTCCATACGCGCCCTCATTTCAGCCAAATCACTTTGCACTTGATCCATGATTCTTACTTGATTCCTTCGCGTCGAATATCGGTGAATATGACTCTCCGCTATAATGCCTGAAACCAAATAAAGGTTAGAGACCCCGCAACGAGTGCCTGAAAAGCAAGTAACAAAAATGCAAAATGATATGCAATGCCATGCAATGCCATGTTTGTCATTTCCGAGGTGCTTTATACCCTGATTCCAATCCCACCACAGAAATCTGAAGACCAGAAATTGTGATATAAAGAGACGTGTCGTGGTCATGTGCTTGTGTGCAGCTATCTGATAAGGAATAATTCTGAATAAAACTGCTCATACTCATTCAACGAAGTAATCAAGTATATTTAAGAAAGGTTCAACCGCAAATGCAATACAAGGAAAAATGGATCCATCAACAAGCCTGATGGTAACCATTAACAACAAAATATAAGGAAAAGAACATCAGTCTGACAATTCCACACCCTTCAGCTTATCACTTGAGTATTTGATCTCCTCAAAAAGTATACGGGTACGCTGGTGATTCGGCTTTTCAATCATTTCTTTGATCAAGACATCCCTTTTCTCAAGAGCTTCAGTTAAAGAACCCATATGCAGCATCAGAGCCTCGTCATCACACACTCCTTTGTGTCTCTTTATGCCAGCTTGCGTCTTGAGTATCTCCCTTTCTATCATGACTTCTTCAAGCTCTTTCTTGGTATTCTTCAACTGGCTTCTAGCTTCTTCTAACTGTTCTTGACTTTTATCGAGACTTTCCCGATACTTTCTCCTCTGCTCATGTGCCTTTTTAAGCTCCTCGTCTTTAGTCTTCGACTGATCCTTTAACTCGGCATTTTCAATTCTGACTTCATCCCAAGCTTGACGAAGTTGAGCTAATGAATCCTTGCTTCGGGCTAAAGCCTGTTTTGTAATCTTGTGAGCCTGACTAGTGTCATCTGCTCCCAGAGTAAGTTTCCGAAAGTACCGAGCTCGGTCATCAAAATCTTCCTCTTTGTCAGCCAAGGTTTTTTCCGCTTTCAAGGCTCTCTTTTCCAACTCTTTGTTGTCAGCTAGAGCTTTCTGAAGGCATCTGCTCATTCCAGAATTCTCTATCTGCAACTCTCTGACCATTTTCTTCCACTTCTCACATTCTTCAATAGCCACCATAGTGGGTTGTTCTGGCTGTGCTGAACATAAAAGAGGTCCCCTTGAAAAGGGTAAAAGCAATTCCTTTACTTTCGTCTCAATCCACCTGTCATATTCAGGATAAGATCTACAATCTCCTTTTCCAAAAACTGCTTTTCCAATTTTGTGCTTATCTTTCCAAGCATTCACTACTTCTACCACCTTCACATCTTTAGTTCCTGTAAAGAATAAAGATTCTTCCACATCTTGCTCTGTAGGAGGATCCCTGGAAGCATACCCAAACTGTCGGATGGCCAAAACTGGATTATAATTGATCCCTCCTTTTCTGCCAATCAAAGGCACATTTGGAAAATTTCCGCATCTTGTGACAAGCTCTATTCTCAACAACCGGTGATCAAACCATACAATGTTATCAGCAGTTAAACTCATCAATCGTTTAGACCATTTCGCCACATCTTTGGTTTCCGCAAAGGCACCTGTCTGAGGCAAATGTTTGAAAAACCAATGACTCAGAAGTGGAGTACAACAACTAACAGATCCTCCCCTCCTTTTCTCATTCTTGTAATGCACGGAATGATAAAAATCTCCTAACAAAGTAGGGACTGGATTTTTAAGGACGAAAACTCTCGTTGCTTGCATATCCACAAAGTCTTGCTGATTGGGAAAGAAAACTAGGCCATATATGCAGAGAGCCAGAATGGAATTGTAAACCGTCCAATTTTTAGCACTTGCAGCCTCTTGGGCCTGTCCAGACAGAAATTCTAAATGAAATCCGCTAACTCCATTTTTATTGCTCACACCGCTCTTTATCAATGTCTGATCCATTTGTAAAGCAGCAGCAATTTCTTTTACGCTGGGAGAACTACCAGAGAAGAATGGTATTGCCGACGTGATCGGAATTCCCAAAATAAATGAGAATTCTTCCAGTGTTGGCATCAAAATGTAATTTGAAAAAAGAAAGCACCTCAACGAAGGCTCGTAGAACTGCAGCAGAGTGTGTAAAGCATCATGCTCATACTTGGTGATTGTACGGACCATCCCAACCAAATTCCCGTAGCTCTTCTGAAACCTATCAAGAATACCCGGACCAGCCATATCTATAACTTTGAGCAATGAATCCAAGACAGGATCTGGAAACTTGTAAGACACATTGTTCTTTCTCTCGGCGACGATCTCTGTTGAACCCATGGATTGGAATCAGAAATGTATTATGCACCTGAAAATGACAAACATAACTGTTATGATATGATAATGCAATGCAAAAGGGCATGTGATCAGGTAATCAAGTGTCGGTGTCTGTATTGAACTGTGTGCACTGTGTCTCTGTACTGAGTCTGGCAATATCTGAGATGAACACTTAAATCACTGTCATAGGATACAATGTCTGAAATCATCATAGAATCACAAGTAAGGTAGGTAGGAGGCTGGGTTTCCTGCAAACCTGTAAACATCCCGCCCATACTCACATGTGGTTCTTAGAAAATAAGGCTTGTCAGCTTCAGAGGTTTGAGAAGCAATAGCACATTCAGCCCGTAGGATACAATGCTATGCCAATCAAAGAGGTCGTCCACTGACTCCCCTTAGAAAATAAAAGTCATCCTATGCAAGTTCCAAAGTGGGCCCTCGGGTGCGAATGGGTTTGCCACAGAATGTGGTCTGCCATTGTCACCACTAAAGAGGGATATTTCCACTAAGGTCCTCATGATCGGTCACTAGAGTCGACAGCTCTCTAGATCTACATCCTGGAATACGCAAGATGCGTATGCCACGACGTGTCCCAAGATAGCCTCATCTAGCTGTGAATTTCGTGAACACCCAACGCACTCCAAACGGCACGTAGGTCCCACTACTCTCCACTCTAATTCTAAGTGTATACTCAAGCCTGTGTAATGGGCTTATCTCTCAGAAATCCCATCCCGCCAAACAGAAAATAGCACAGTCCAGTATAGCATAATGTATCATATGAAATGAAAATGCTAAAATACGGTAAATACAGTAATGTACAGTAAAGCAGTAAATAACCATACAATAAAACAGTAAATACAACACAACAGTAAACACCCAATGAAAGAAAAACAGACAAGCGCTAGGATTGACTCGCTTAGGGATGGACCAGCAATAGGTCAACCGCAATATTCCCCAGCAGAGTCGCCAGCTGTCGCTCCCGGGATTTTCATCCTAGTACAAACGCGAAAGTGGCACCGAAACAGAGTCGCCAGCAATGTGTATTTATCCCAAGAGAGGGAAAGGAAACACCGCGTAAACCTGAGAGAAAGGAAAAGCATGGTCTTGCGACCAAGAGAAGTGGGTAAGGGAGTCGGTTACGCGAGAGGAAGGTATTAGCACCCCCTCACGTCCATCGTACCCGATGGGATCCACGCTTGCTTGTCTCGATCAAAGGGTGTAAAGAAAGGAATACTGAGAAAGAACTGAAAAAGGAAAGGAGAAAGAGAAACAAATGTAGGGAAAATAAAAGAAGTGCTCGAATGGGCCCTACCCCACTGCCTACGTATCTCATCGGGAACATGAGAATCAGAGCGACGTAGTTCCCCTCACTAGGGATGAATTGTTTGTGTTTTTTAGAGAACGGCTGACGTTCTAGCTCAGGTGTTGCAGGCTCGCTGGTCCGAGTGCGTTACCATCTTGCAAGAGAACGAGTAGAAGCGCGTTCGTGCGTTGAGAGTGAATGAGGTGAGAAAAGAATTCCCGAAGGAAAGACGTTATTGTTTGTTTTTGTCTTTTAAGAGTTTTTTCATTTGTTTGCATATGATAGTGTATCTGAATCTTAGTCATTGGAATGTGTACATCCTCACATTCCAAGATGGAATGGGTAAGAAAGCACACTAAGAGTGAAGAAGACCCCCACACTTAGTTCCAATTGTCAAGGTTCAAACACACTAGCATACTTGTGTTTATTAAGTGTTTTGTTGATTAAGAAATGAAGAAGTGTTTTTTATTATTTGCACTTTCAGCAAGTATTGCATTTAAGTCCCTCATACAAGATCAAATATGTAACACATTGACCTAAGATGGGCCATATGCTATACATTCTAAGATTATAAGAGAAGACCCCTTATAACCTTTTCTTTATATGAAAGGCCTAAATGCAATAAATGCCTACCTTTATTATATGTTTTGAATTTTCTTTGAGATGAGAAAAGAGACTCAAGGGAGGATAAAGGTAAAAATCTATATGGACTAAGACTCAATCCTAATTGATTAGTTAAGGGAGTGATCCTAAGGTTTGTGAGGTTTCAACCTAACGTCTAAAGAAAGAATGAATTAACAATTCACTTCTGAAGTAGAAGATGAATTGTAATTCACAAAGGGCAAGTGATGAGTTATTAAAAGAAAGCACATAAGTGCTTACCAAAACATGGAATTGTAAAAGAGAAAGGATAAAAGTTGAATGTGGATTCCTTATCCACACTCAATTGAAACTTACCGAAGCCCCTACATGGTTAGCACAATCACTTACAAGTAAAGTAAGAAAATATAATGAACAAATCAAATTCAAACAAGTTGACAAACAAAGTAAAATGAGATTGAATGCTATACATGCTTCCAAGTCAGAATGTAACTCATATTTACACAACCTAATGTTATCCTAAATGAGCATACCAAATCATGCAAACAAAATCTCAATCCAACAAGAAGCAAAGAAGAAAAGGTGAAGTGATGTGAATGTGGTTCATACTTGTGAAACAAGTGACTTAAGGTGCAAGATAAACATCAAACATGCAAAGATGAAACCCAAATGTCACAATCAGAAGTCAATTAACATGCTATACATCCTCAAACAAAACCACAACTCATGGCACAAGTGCCTTCATGATCAAGCAAACCAAACATGAGGCATGCATTCACAAAATGAACAAGTTAAACTTCATGCTTCAAACAAATAGCAAACATGCTTCAAAAATTATGACTTTCACCAATCAAACACCTTGAACACATGCCATTAACATATCAAGTCCACAAGCAATGAATCAGAACCAAAGTCACTCAACAATTAGGTCAAAGTCTCATGGAAGTTTCATGTATTCATGCTCAAAGCAACACATCAAAAGTCATCCAAAAAAGACTTAAAAATCATCTCATAAATCTCAAACATACCTCAACATATTGTGACCACAATGCAAAAAGAAAGGTATCAAAATCATTTTTTATGATCAAGAACAAAAATGCACAAAATCACATGTCACATTAAGTATGCATGCAAATGGAAATTCAAAAGAAATAATGGAACAGGGGCAAAATGGTCATAAAATCAGAAAATAAAATCATGAAAAATTTCCTAAATGTTTTAAGAATACACATGAATTTTTGTAGAATTTTCCAATATCATTTGATATTTTTAAAAATCAATTATGAAACGTGTAGCAAAAATGAAAATAAAATATGAAATGCAATATGAATGGGGGTGCAACCATAGCAAATCCATAGTTCAATTTAATTGGGCTTGAAAACATGGGAGGTGTGGATATCAATCTGACTAAGTCCATTACACGCGCAATCCACAATAACTACCATGCTCTTCAGTCAACGATAGTCAAAACCACACAAGCCATTGGATCAAGTCACAGTCAACATCCAGTCAAAGTAAACAACATCAACGCGCACATGTGAATGTCCACACTCCCTATCGTGTACCATGCCACACGCTGTTTAAGTGGATTCAGAAAATACACATGTGACAAGCACATGCCTTTTAATGTGCTGTCACCATTCAAGCCACACGATCGCGCAAAATGAACGGACCCGATTAAAACGTGAGAAAACCCTAGCATTCAAAGGTACCGGCCGGAGATGACTTCCGGTCACCTTCTCCGGCCAACAGCCACCGCCTGCAATTTTCGCCTCTCACCAAAACACACAATCCGCATACCAAAATGAAGAGGAAATTATGGAGATCAAGGATTCAGCCTTATTTTTCACATACCACACATACGCAGAGAGAACAGAGAAGATTAAAGTAAGCCCTAGGTTTTGCAACTAAGCCTTTAGGAGGCCTATCAACTAGCCGGTTTGAGCAGAGCTTCTAGCAAGCTTAAAACACAAAAAAAACAAGTAAAAATAGGCAGAGATCGTGCAAGGTAATTTCAAGAGTTCAAACCTGAATGATGATGAAACTTGGAATGCACAAGAATACCAGAAGGAGATGCTTCTTCCTTGAGCTTCACTTGGCCAAATAAAGGCTTGAGAGCTTGAATTCGTGCAAAGAATCAACCAGAATTTCAACTCTCTTGATCCTGAACTTCTTTAACTGAACCTATGCACTCTTGTTCTTAATCTCCAAAGTAGAATCAAGATGAAGATGGAGATGAAATGTAGGAGATGATGATGAAATTCGTGTACAGAGAGGGAGAAAAAATCAGAGAATGTGGAAAGAATTTGAAGTGTTTTTGAGAGAATGTGGGTGGGAATGAAATTTGAGTGTGAGTTTTCTATTTATAGTATGAACTAACCATGGTTTAATGAGTGGAGCTAACTGAGTTGGATGAGTTAAAGTGAGTGCACCCTAACTAACTGAGTCAAGTTAGTTAGGGGCGAGTTATTGAGGCTGAGTTATGGTGAGGTCAAGCTCATGACAGTTATGGTGGAAGGGAGAAAAGGAGAGTGAAGCTGCCAATCTGTGCATCAGAAACTTGCTAAGCAAGTTTGTTCCTTCTATTCTCATGTATGGCACGTGACAGTGTGCATTATGTAAGTAACTTGTGCTTGGTTGAAAGAGGAAACAAAAGTGAGGAGGTGTTTGTGGTGTGACTGAACCAAATCATGCAGCATGTCATCAATGTATCAGTGTCAACATATGGTGGTTTATGGAGGTTTTTCTCTCTACTCAATGACTGCCTTAGGGAGTTTATGGGTTCATTTGAAAGAGGGTACATTGGGGAACAATATTGGTTTGAAAATTGAAGTGAAATGAGGTCTCAAACATGTCTAAAAATAGCTATGAACACAATGGTTCACAACTGGTTGGTGGGCGTGGCAAAAGGTTGGCTGGCAAGGCAATTGGGCACACAAAATTTCAGCACAAACAACATGACTTTGAACCCTCCAAACTATCTCATAACTTGGTTAAATCAAAATTTTCATAACATCAACATTGAAGAGGACACTACAAGGAACAACTTTGATGTTGAAAAGTTTTTCATTTGAGGCCTTTAACCATGAGAAAAATGAGTGGACATTTGGCCCACCAACTGTTTGTTAAAATGATTGCGCGCGTGACCTGAAAATCTTGGTCATGACCTAGTTTTGAACCTACTTTCCTCCAACTTTGATCAATCATATCTCTCTCAATTTTTATCCAATGGAGATGTTCTACACATGGATTTGAAGCTTAAAACAAGATCTTTCATTGAGGCAGAGTGGATTTTTCATTTGGTGCTCCAAATTTAAATGGCCTTGGTTCAAATTCTGATGCAAAATGGCCAAAACTTGCTATTTTTAGTAACCCTTCTTCATCCAAAAATGGCAACTTTCCACATCTTGATTTTTTCATGATTCCTTTGGAGTTTCTTGATCAAATTTTGTACATTGGACATATGTAACATGAATTTCATGAATTTGGCCTCAAAAAGTCAAGAGTTGACTTTTTCCTCTGATTATTTGACTTTGCCCCAATTTCTCTGATTCTTGATCTTTCTTCCAATTGAACCACTTCTAAAACCAATTGAGATGCAATCTTCCACACATATACACTTAAGAACATGTAGAATACCATGACAACAAGCTTTGTCCAAAAAATCAAAGATTCCCTGATTTAATGGGAAACCCTAGTTTTGACCCCCTTTGGTTAGGAGGAAATTGCACATCTTCCAAATCCAAATTCCTCAGAGTATGTTGTGTATCCTCTTAAAGGATGATGAGAAATGCCACTTGAGAATGATTTTGAATCAATGAGCTATCTCTTTTGAGGGTTTTCCTTCAATTTTTGAATCTCTTGCATAGTGAAATATGTAGTGCTTCAATCTTCCATTGAATCTCACTTCCTTGAGGTTTTGGAAGATCAATTGAGATAGTATGAGACATGAGAGACCTCTTGGCTTGTCTAGAGCCAACTTGATTGACCTTTTTGTGCTTTGAATGATCCCTTGATTGTCCACCTTCCACCTGATCACATGCCCTGATGGTAAGAAGGATGCCATGCTTCATTTTTCTATGTTAAATGCAATGCAATGCTAATGAGATGGATATGATATGATAAATGATAATGCCATGCTATGATGCCAAAAGGGAAGAGCAAATTTTGGGGTATTACAACAAGCTCTCAACATATCCACAACCGTTTGTATCGTTCGCTCAGTCTGACCATCCGTCTGTGGATGATTTAGATGTGCTTAAACGCAAGTCCGTCCCCATAGCTTGTTGAAAAACTTTCCAAAACCTTGAAGTAAACTTTGTATCTCTATCCGACACGATATTAGAGGGAATACCAGGCAATCTCACAATTTCGGCAATAAACAACCTTGTAAGATAACTCGCTTTGAAGGTAGTCTTCACGGCCAAGAAATGCGCCGACTTTGTCAACCGATCTACTATTACCCAAATCGAATCATAACCACCTTGTGTACGGGGTAAACCTACTGCAAAATCCATAGAAATACTATCCCATTTCCAAATTGGGATTTCTAATGGTTCCAATAATCCACCCGGTCTTTGATGTTCAATCTTAACTTGTTGGCATACCGCACATTCCGACACAAAGACCGCAACATCTCTTTTCATACCGGACCACCAATAGTCCTTCTTTAAATCTTGATACACCTTTGAAGAATTCTGATGTATAGTGAAGGCACCCTTATGCGCTTCCTCTAAAATCCTTCTTTTCAAAGTCGCATCGTCCGGAACGCAAATCCTTTGGTTAAACATAATCATTCCATCGCTAGCGTGCACAAAACCCGGTTGACTTAGCATCTCTTGCAACTTCTCATCCAATAATTGTCCTTATTGAATTTCAACTCTTAAAGAAGAATTGACATTCAAATTCCCCATAATCACTCTATTAGGAGTCCACACAAATTGAAGATTTAAATCTCTAAACTTTTCCAACAACGAATATTCTAACATCATCAATTCGGCCTTTCTCAAAATTTTCCAACTCAAGGCATCGGCCACTTTGTTCGCTTTACCCGGATGGTATTTTAGCTCTAGATCATAATCCTTTAAATATTCCATCCACCTCCTTTGACGCATATTCAACTCTTTTTGGTCAAAGAGGTACTTTAAACTCTTGTGGTCACTAAACATTTCAAAATGCACTCCATATAAATAGTGACGCCTGTTAACCCTCATTTTTGACGCTAGAAAGAATCAAAGCTATTTTATGTTAAAAATTATTTTTAATATAAAGAAGGCTTTGACCCAGCTTTTGGAGAAGCCTGAGTCGAATAGAGGTGTAGGAACCTCAAAAAATGGCTAAGTGCTGCAAGGGTTTCGACCATGAGAAGGTGGAAAAAAGCGTAGCATTGGTTATATTAAGGCTGGAGGGAATTTCCAATATTTGAAATTTAAACAAGAGCAGTTGTGAACGTGGGAACAGTTGAGACCAAGGAGAAGGCGCCAAAATCCACACGTTCGATGTAGTAACCACCACTTAGTAGTTATTTCCTAGCACTATAAATAGGAGTTAGTTCTATGTAATAGGGGTGTTCATATTTTTTGTACAAGTAACTCAAAGAAACTCAAAGTACCCGCGTGTAGAGAAACGAGTTCGTGAGAATGTACGTAATGTAACACCATTTTCTTCATTAATACAATTTATCTTCAGCATGTTTAAGATTCAGCCAGTTATTTTCCATGCCTTTACAATTTCTTGAACTTTATCTTCCATGCCAAATCTATTTTCAAAGTCTTTTATTTTCCTGCATTTACCTTCGACTGCATTGTTACATTCAAGCATTTAATCTTCAAGCATTTACTTTTCAAAGTCTTTTATTTTCAAGAACGTGGAGTTCACCTTTAATCCATTGCATTTATTTTCAAAGTCCTTTACTTTCCTGCACTTTACTTTCAACATCATTTTTATCATTTTAGCCTTTACTTTTCAAGAACGTGGAGTTCGTCGCATTTTACTTTCAAAGCCTTTTACTTCTTGTCCATGCCTTTCGACGCCTTTAATTTCTGCACCCTTTACTTACAACCCTTTAAATTTCAAGCCTTTACTTTACTTTATTGCAAGTAGTCGAACGTGGAGTTCAGTTAGATTTTATTTCAGCATTGTCGAACGTGGAGTTCAGTTTACATTCTCTTGAATTTTCATTTGTCATTTACACTTGTCTCTTAAATTTAGCACATGTCCTAGGATTTGTGGGTCGATCCTGCAAGTTAATCAATTTGCGTTTAAGATTGAAAGACCAGAGGTTGTTTACCAAAATTCACAGTAAACAAATTGGCACGCCCAGTGGGACCTAGTGCTAAGTTTTACACTTTTGTCAACCTTATCTTTCTTGGTGAAGAAGTACTTTCGTTGTATGTTATTGAGAAGTGGGAAGTTAGCCACAACAAACGAAGGGATACCAAAGAGAAGATACACTAAGAAAATGGCAACCAATGCCAACTAACAAGTTGATCCTCAAGGGAGTATTTCAAACACTCAGTCAAGTAGCAGTATGGGGTCTCAAAGCACACCATCACCAGTGTCTTCGACAGGAGGACAGGCGTTACTTCCATTAGTAGTGTCTGAACCAGGATCAACATATACAAAACCATATACTCAACCTGTGTTGGAATACATAGGACCACAAAGTTCTAATTCACCAACACCCCCAGGAGGAAATTCAATGTACAGGCACGTTCCTCCTCCAGGTTTTCCACATCCAGGGTCAAGGAGTCAACCCTATGGTATGCCTACATCTATGATGCAAAATCTGCAGAATGCTCCACCTGTATTTTCAGAAACTGTTGCGTCTTCGCCATTACAAGGGTCAGGATCAGGAGGGCGAAACAACCAGAATATAGGTGTTGGTTACTCTGTTCAAACACCTAGCCTTACAAATACATCCATAAATTGTTTGAGACAGCAGATGGATGAAAGTAACATGCAAATGGTGCATACGTTGTCTCAGACAATGGGAGAAGTTTTTCAACCCTTGATTCAAAATACAACTCAAACTAACCGGCAGTTGGCTGCACAAGTGGCACGCATGGCTGATTTCATGGGAGTACCAGCGGTGGATCGAAGAGCAACTGTTGTCGAAGATATCCCAAGACGTCATCCACGCCAAATACCTGAGGCGAACTTGGAAGATCAAGAGATGATTGATCTTTTTAGAGTCAAACCACCAAGAAACCGGATGCCATATCAGATGGAGGAAGAGCCAGTAGTGATGGTGAACAGGAACCAAAATGCAGATCAACTACTTAGACAGGTTCGACACCAAAATCAAGCAGAAGAAAATAACCTCACAGCCATGGTTGAAAGGATAATGACAAGAAATGGTATGAATTTTGGCTTCACCAGGCCAAATTATACTTCGCCTATAGTGGATTATATTCTCCAAGCAGAACTGCCCCCTAGGACGAAGGTTCCAAAGTTCAGCAAGTTTTCAGGAGATACTACTGAATCTACTGTCGAACATGTGGCTAGGTATTTGATTGAAGCAGGCGAAATTGCAGCTGACGAAAGCCTCAGAATCAAGTGCTTCCCAAGTTCCCTTACCAAGAATGCCTTCACATGGTTTACTACTTTGCCTCCAAATTCCATATATAATTGGACCCAACTGGAACATTTGTTTCATGAACAGTTCTACATGGGAAAAACTAAGATTAGTTTGAAAGAGTTGGCTAGCATCAAGCGTAAAGTTACTGAGCCAATTGATGATTACCTGAATAGGTTTCGACTTCTTAAAGCCAAGTGCTTTACACAAGTGCCAGAACATGAGTTGGTCGAAATGGCTGCTGGGGGTCTTGATTATTCCATTAGGAAGAAATTAGATACCCAATATCTTAGAGATATGGCCCAGTTGGCTGATAGGGTTCGACAGCTAGAAAGGCTGAAAGAAGAGAAGGCTAAATTCAGCAGGGGTAAAAAAGTAGCCTTCGTCGAATGCAATGAAGATGTGGAGAGCCTGTATGGTCAAACATCTTATTTTGATGGAAATGAGGTTGACGTTGCTGAGTTAAAGCAAGGTCCACCTTATGCCTGCAAATTATTAGCCCCTTCAGAAGGAAAAAATCCCGTCGAATCTAACGACAAATTTCCTAAGAAAACATACACTTTCGACGTCACTAAATCTGACGAAATTTTTGATTTGTTTGTTAAGGATGGGCAAATGATAGTGCCTGCTGGTGCTAAGACGCCACCTTTAGAACAAAGAAAGAAAAGAGGTTTTTGTAAGTACCATTATTTTTTGGGTCATAAAACTTCTCAATGTTTTCTTTTCAGGGATTTGGTGCAAAATGCTATCCAAGAAGGAACGCTAAAGTTTGGTGACAAAGGAAAAACCCAGATGAAGATTGACTCTGACCCATTGCAATTTGCAGAGGCTAACTATACAGAGCCTCACGAAGTTCAGATAGTGGAAGCCACAGAGGGATTTGATGAGTCAGGCAACATGATGGAGGTTACTGAAGACTTCGCCACTAGTTCTGTGATAATTGAAGGTTCGAGTAAGGCTGCAATTGGCCTGAATGTTGATGGTACCAGTCTAATGTTGGTGACCAAAGAAACTGCTGATAAGTTTGTTGAAATGGATAATGCTGCTAAGGTTTTGGATATGGCCGTGAGTGGGTTGAAGATAAATGCCAATGAAGGCATTAACATGGTCGAATTGGCTGAAGAATCTGATTCTAGCTCAGATAGTATCAGCACCAATGAGGCTATGGGCAGAAATGCCCCCAAAGTCCAAGTTGTTAAGGAATTGGAAGATGACATGCTCTTGGTAGGAGAGATGCTAGACATGGATGGTTGTTTGGTGGAAAACTGGATATGTATAGCAGCTGAAAAATTTTTCAAGACGTCTCATGATGTCGAAAGAGTCAATGCTGAGGAAATGGTTGAAGCTGAAAAAGCTGCTTGGCAAAAAGCTTCCCAAAAAGCTGCAAAAGCAGCAGCAGGTGGTGGTTGCTTGGCAAAGACCACTGAAAGTCTGGAAGTCCGTTTCTCCAAGATGCACTTAAAGGACAGAATGGATGTCAACACGGTCAAAATTACATATCAAAAAGCTGAGCAAGTGAGTAAGGCAGATGAACAAGAGAAGCACAACAAAATGGCTTATCCTAAGCAAGAAGAGACAATTGTGGATTTCTTGCATCGTTGCCAGAAGAAAGGCTCTGGAGTAATGCTATGTCCCAGATGCAGCGCCATTTTTGATGAAAAAGCTGCCCACAAGCTAGAAGGTGTCAAGAAGGCTGGTGAAAGCTGGGGGCAGAAGGTGAACAAAGGGCACAAAGGTTTTGACCATAGGCGACTTTCGACAGGGCTAAAAAGCCAAGCACCAGGAGTTAGGCCAGGTACATTCAAACCAGTTGCGAATATGCCAACAGGTAGTTGGATCAAGCCTATTGAAGGGAGAGGACAGAAGAAAAAGTGGGAGAAATTTGATGTGGAAAGAGGTTCTTCATTTGAGTATGGAAAAGAGAACCACACCACCAAAAAATCAGCATCCATTTCTCAGAATTACAAGGGTAAAAACCCCATGTCTAGATCACAATGGCGAAGAGAGCAGGGCAAGCGAAAGGCTGTCAGGGAGGCTCAGGTGCTGGGAGAGTCAAGCACCAATGTTGACAATCAAGCTGGGGCAATGGAGAAGATGCCCATACGATGAAAGTTATTCACTGTTCAGCCAGAAAAGAAGGTCGAAGAGGATGAGAATATGACTGATAACTTCGACAATGAGTCAGCGGCTTCTCTAGATATTCTGGTAAATGTGGTGTCAGTAATGCCAAGAGAATTTGGTCAAGTCTCAGAGGTCGAAGACTTAGATCAAACTGCTGAATTGGAAATGTTGGCACACAAGCCTGTGTGCTATTACATCATGAACAATGGGTGCGTCGAAGAGCAGAATGCTTTCTTTGAACGTCCCACAGAGGCAATGAAGGGTCATTTGAAGCCTCTTTACATTACTGGCAATGTAGAAAACGTCCCTGTCAATAAAATTTTGGTAGATTGTGGTGCGACTGTTAATTTGATGCCAAGATTTTTGCTGAGCAAGATTGGGAAGTTTGAGACTGATACCAAACCCCACAACATGGTTCTGTCGAACTATGAAGGAAAAGTTGGTTCCACTCTAGGAGTGATTCAGGTGGATCTCACTGTGGGAACTATTACCAGACCAACAGTGTTTATGGTCGTCGAGACAAAAGCTAACTACAATCTACTCTTGGGTAGGGAGTGGATTCATGGGATAGGAGTTGTACCCTCATCTATGCATCAGAGAATCACCATTTGGAGACCAGATGGGATAGTTGAAAATATTGAAGCTGATCAAGGGTACTTTAAGGTGCCTATTAATCATGTGGATAGTAGGCAATTTGAGAAACATCTGGCGAACATAGCTCCATGTCCTCCAGCTGATTTTGAGTTTACACCTGACATGGAAACGTTTTATTCATTGTATTTACACCCTGTCGAAGGTTTCAGATGGGACAGGGAGGTACCAAGAGGAAGGTTTCCATGCTTAGGCTCACCTCCAATAGAGCCCACAAGATGGGGAGATGAATTCAGTGATCATGACTGAGTTCGACACTTTAAAAAGAATTTCGGCCTATGTGGCCGAAACAAAACTACAAGCGGCTTTGGAAGCCGCCAATGACTATATGGCTGGCGAAGCCATTTCTGAAGTATATCAAGAAGGTCCTGGTAAGGAATTCGACCCAAAACCTCCAGATAAGGTTGAAACTGGAGAGCAAAGCCAGAGGCTCGACGCCATCTATGAAGATAAACCTTTGGGATTTGAGAAGGATCTGTTGGCAAATAATATAAAAATGCTAGCACAAGATCCCTTAGAAGAAGTTGACCTCAGTGAGGGGGCAACCAAAAGGCCTACCTACATCAGTGCCAATCTTGATCCCCAGTTGAAGGTTGAAGTGGTTCAGTTGTTGAAAGAGTTCAAAGACTGCTTCGCCTGGGATTATGATGAGATGCCTGGTTTGAGCAGGGAGTTGGTCGAACACAGGTTGCCTATGACGCCTGGGAAAAAACCAGTCAAGAAAAATCCAAGACGGTTTGCACCAGAGATATTGTCAAAGATCAAAGAAGAAGTCGAAAGACTGCTTCGTAGAAAATTCATTCGCATTGCAAGGTATGTCGAATGGTTGGCTAATATAGTACCTGTTATTAAAAAGAATGGGTCTTTGAGAGTTTGCATTGATTTTAGAGATTTAAACTCTGCAACTCCCAAAGATGAATATTCAATGCCAGTAGCAGAAATGCTAATAGATTCTGCAGCAGGACATGAATATCTTAGTATGCTGGATGGATATTCTGGCTACAACCAAATATTCATTGCTGAGGAAGATGTTCATAAAACTGCTTTTAGATGCCCTGGAGCCTTAGGCACCTATGAATGGGTAGTGATGCCTTTTGGTCTCAAGAATGCTGGTGCTACTTATCAAAGGGCAATGAATTCAATTTTCCACGATTTTATAGACACATTCATGCAAATTTATATTGATGATATTGTTATAAAATCTGTTTCTGGGAAAAGTCACATTGACCATCTTCGACAGTCCTTTGAAAGGATGAGAAAATATGGTCTTAAAATGAATCCTCTCAAATGTGCTTTTTGTGTGCAGGCAGGGGATTTACTAGGCTTTGTGGTCCACAAAAAAGGGATTAAAATAAATCAGAATAAGACCAAAGCCATAATGGAGGCGAAAGCGCCATCAACTAAAAAAGAGTTGCAGTCGTTGCTGGGCAAGATCAACTTCTTAAGAAGGTTTATATCCAACCTGAGTGACAAAACACAAGTTTTTTTGCCATTGCTTCGTTTTAACAAAGATGGTTTTGAGTGGGGGCAATTACAGCAGGAAGCCTTCGACAAGATCATGGAGTACCTAAGCCACCCTCCAATTCGTTCACCACCTTGTAGAAACAAGAGTATGAGATTGTATATAGCTGCATCAGATAAAACTCTAGGGAGCATGTTAGCTCAGGAGGATGAAAATGGAGTCGAAAGAGCCATTTATTATCTTAGTTGAGTTTTAAATGATGCAGAAACTAGGTATAGCATGATTGAAAAGTTATGTTTATGCTTGTATTTCTCTTGTACTAAATTGAAGCAATATATAAAGCCTGTTGATGTGTATGTTTCTTCTCACTTTGATGTTGTAAAACATATGTTATCTAAACCTATTTTGCATAGTCGAATTGGCAAATGGGCATTAGCATTAACAAAATTTTCCTTAACATATCAACCTTTAAAAGCTGTGAAAGGGCAAATAGTTGCAGACTTTATAGTTGATCACTCCATAAATGAAAATGATTTGAATTATGTTGAATTAAAATCTTGGAAGTTATACTTTGATGGATCAAGTCATAAAAATGGAACAGGAGTGGGAATACACATTATTTCTCCTGAAAAAATTCCAACAAAATTCAAGTACAAGGTAGAAGGACCTTGCTCTAACAATGAGGCTGAATATGAAGCATTAATTGTTGGCCTTGAAATTTTGTTAGAATTGGGGGCAACTAGAGTCGAAATAATGGGAGACTCAGAATTGGTTATAAAACAAATCACAAAGGAGTATAAATGTGTTAAAGAAAATCTCATTATGTACTTTGTGATAGCCAATAGATTATTAAAGAAATTTGAGGTAGTGACCATCCAACACATTCCTAGAATAGAGAAACAAGTTGCTAACGACTTGGCTCAAATTGCCTCTGGATACAAGGTGTCGAAGGAATACCTTCAAGAAGTAATTGAAGCAAGAGATAAGGTGGTGGCTGTTGGATTATGCCCCTCAGACTTAGAAACAACTAAGCTTGGGTGCATAGATGGCGAAAAGTTTGAAAATTTTGCCATAGATAATTTAACAGATGAAGATTGGAGGAAGCCCATATTTAAATATTTGCAAAACCCAACGACTTTGACAGAGCGAAAAATCAGATATCAAGCTTTAAGCTATGTACTGGTGGGTAATGAATTGTTTAAAAAGACCCCTGAGGGAGTCTTATTGAAATGCCTTAGTGAAGCAGAGACATATTTGGCCCTTTCGACAGTACATAGTGGGGCATGTGGAGCACACCAAGTTGGCCAGAAGATGAAATGGCTGTTGTTTCGACAAGGTATGTATTGGCCCACTATGCTGAAGGATTGCATAGAATTTGCTAAAGGGTGCCAAGAATGTCAAATTCATGCTGGCATACAACACATCCCTGCAAGTGAATTACATTCCATAGTGAAACCATGGCCTTTCAGAGGATGGGCTTTGGATATAATGGGAGAGATTCGACCAGCATCTTCAAAGAACCAAAGATATATTTTGGTGGGAATTGATTATTTCACCAAGTGGATTGAGGCAATACCACTGGTGAATATAGGTCAAGAAGACGTTATTGAATTCATTCAAAACCACATTATTTATAGATTTGGTATTCCTGAAACAATTACTACAGATCAGGGATCAGTGTTCACTGGTCGAAGGATGCAGGAATTTGCCAAAGAAATAGGTTTTAAGTTATTAACTTCTACGCCTTATTATGCTCAGGACAATGGGCAAGTCGAAGCTGCCAATAAGGT
Source organism: Lathyrus tuberosus (assembly GCA_022829125.1). Lineage (NCBI taxonomy): Eukaryota > Viridiplantae > Streptophyta > Magnoliopsida > Fabales > Fabaceae > Lathyrus > Lathyrus tuberosus. Next base: position 2,904,033 of record JALAZF010000428.1, on the reverse strand, counting down.
AGTAATTGGACTAATTAAGAAGCATGTGGGAAAAAGGCCTAGAAATTGGCACAGGACGTTAGACCAAGTTCTTTGGGCGTGTCGAACATCCCCTAAAGAGGCTACCAACACTACCCCATTTCGACTCACTTTTGGTCATGATGCAGTATTGCCTGTTGAGATTTATCTACAGTCTGTAAGAGTTCAAAGACATCATGAGATTCCCTCTGAGAATTATTGGGAAATGATGATGAATGAATTAGTGGATTTGGATGAAGAAAGGCTCAGAGCCTTGGAGTTGTTAAGAAGACAAAAGAAGAGGGTCGAAGAATCCTACAACAAAAAGGTTAAGTCTAAATCTTTTGCATGTGGGGATTTGGTTTGGAAAGTGATTTTGCCCATGGATCGAAAGGATAGAACATTGGGCAAGTGGTCCCCTAAGTGGGAAGGCTCATTCCAAGTCATACAAGTTTTCTCTAATGGAGCTTATGAAGTGGAAGAGTTAGACAAGGATAAAAGAGTCTTGAAAGTAAATGGCAAGTATTTGAAAAAATATAAGCCTATGCTGCAAGAGATTCATATTAAAACATAAGCTTTATTTAATAAAGAGAAAGCCAAAATAGGCCAAGTCAGGCTAATATGGCATACAAAGCAAAGAGAAACCAATACAACAATTTTTAATCAAGGAAAGGTTATTCATAATATCTCCAATCTATGGATTTGAGGAAATCCATATAGTCTGCATCTGGCTCATCATCAGAGTCTTGGGTGCTGGAGCGCCCTTTCTTAGAGATCTTCATTTTAGTTTCTCTCTTCTTGGCTAGAGAGGTTGCTCCAATGGAGGCTTCAGGTTGCTTGGGTGCCTCCATCTTTTTTGTTTCCTCAACTGTCTTTGCCTTTCCAGCCATCTTCTTGGTTGATAATTTCTCTGAATTATTCATGTTTGCTTCTACGCAAAACGTGGTCAGGTGGAAGAAATTTATAGAGGCGAAGCATTGATTGGATTGGCCAGTCAAACGGTGGAAACACGTGAGTTATTCTTGGAAGTAGGCCTGAGGGCTATGCTATAAATGCTAGAGGCTTACGCCTTGGAATTTAAAGCTGGAAAGGTGACTTTCCAAGAAAAAGATAGAATGCCTTAATTGCAAATTTGACTGATAAAAGATAACAAATAAAGTGCATCATCATGTAATATGGGTCGAAAGCAGTTATGGGCAAAATAATAATGATTGATTAATCAATGCCAAAAGGCATAAAATTGTCATTACATAAAAAGCCTGAAAAGGCCAAGAAACAAATGATTATTAAACAAACGAAGGAATCAGAAGGGAAGCCTCGACGCCAACTGGGAAAAAGCTGCTATGTGATGTTTGAGGCGAGCGTTGCACAAAGATTCTTCAAGTTTTGCTGCTGCGAGCTCTTTTTCATATCTTTGGGCTGCCTCAATACGATCAATAGCATTCTTTGTTTCTTCAGCTATCTCAGTGTCGTCGAAATGGTGCAAATCACGGTTGCGTTTTTCAGCATTCTCAATTTTGGCTTGTAGCTCCGTGATTTGTTGCTTCCAGGCTTTAATGTCCTTCTGGTTGGAGGCTATCTCATCTTGCTTTTTCTTTTGATTAGCCTCCATACGTTTGATCTCTTCATACGCCTCTTTTGCACCACATCAGGCTGCACTCTCACAGCCAGATGTTTTCTCTATGGTGTTCCTGATAGAGGGAAGCAGTTTTATTTCTGCAGCTATTTGGTTTACCATAGCAGTTAGCTCTATCAGAAAACCAGAAACATCTGGATTGAGAGTGGTGAGCTAAATCTTTGCAAGGGTGTCCTTCAAATAAGCAGTTGCAGTTGGATCTGAGGCCAAAACTTTGTAAATGTCCCCCTTGAAGAATTTTTTTTTGATGTCTTGGAGAATTGGTTGGGCGAAGTCATCTGGTGCTGGAGTCGAAGAGACAGAAGAAGAACCATACCTTTGCTCAAGAATCAATTTGGTAAACTCACGTGGGTTCGACCACTTGAGTGCTGTCAGCGAGTCCCCAGGTGGTGGAATGATCATAGGCGAAGGAGTATGGCGGGGGCGAGGCTCAGCTTGTTCTTCTTCTTCCTCTGCTGATTCTTCTCCTTCTTCATCTTGTTCTTCTCCCATTTCTTCATCAGACTCTTCAGCAGCTGGTTGCATGTTCTCCTGGTCATTAGCTGGTGTAGGATGTAGTTCATTTGTCTCGTCAGGCGCAACTTGATCAGGATTGGCGTTATGTGTTTGAACTTCAGGTTCATGCCTTTCTTCTTCAACCAACTGACCTTCATCCATGAGGGTTTCCAGATTGAAAGGTGGTGGGCTTGAGGAATCATCATCATCAGAGTTGGCTCCATCAGCTTGTGCGTTTTGAGTAGGGGTTGGAGCTGGTGGTGCAGTGGGTGCTGTAACATGTGGAGTAGGTTGATTAATCTCACTCAAACTAGAGCCAATATCAGAAGATGGGTGATAAGTTGGCTCACCTTGGCTGTTGAGGAGCGTGGTGGTGAGGCTTTCTGAAGTTGGGTGAGAACAGAATCGTCAATTACGGTGGTGGCGAAGTTGCTTGGAGTTGGTCGGGGATCTGGATTGTTGATTATAGGTGCCTAAAGAACACAAGTAGAGAAAGTGAGATGGAAATAATGGGTGAAAGACGACAGTGTAATAAAAAATGGTGCACATACCTGAGTTTGTTCAACAGCAGGACTTGATTTATCACTCCCATGGTCACCAAGAGGGGTTCTCAAGGCCACCTTGGAAGGTTCCGTCTCGACACCACTTGTGGTGGATGCCTTTTCGAGTATTTTGGCCACCTTCGAAGGAGGTGGGCCAGTAGGTCCAGAGGCCTTTGTGGATTTTCTTCTTTTCTTTGTGAGAACCTCCTCAGGAGATTCATCTGAGACCTCTGAAGCTATAAGCACAGCTGGGGTATCCTTTTTACCTTTCTTGGAAGGTGTTGCAGGTTTTCGACCAGTTTGAAGAGGCACTACAAATACAAGAAAGAAATTCATATAGTACAAGCATAAACAGGGGAGGTGAAATATACCTGTGTACTTTCTAGTTCTTTGCCACTTTGCAAGGTGGTAGCTCTAGTCGAAGCAGCTTTCCTAGGCACAGCTGAAAGATAGTACACAATTGTTACAAGTTAATGATTACATGGTTAGTCATAAAGCCATGGATTAAGGATTTCAAACCTTCATATATTTCAGATTCGACACGAACGTCCTGAATTCCTATATGAAGGTGCCCTTTAAAACTGTCTAACGTATGCTTAGTCGAAACCACTCGTTGAGCCTTTGGCTGAGACTGCTATCGAAGAAGTTTTAAATGCTCCCCATAGACAAACCAATCTGGAAATGGAGGGGCAAGCGCCACTCCAAAATCAGCATTAGGAAGTCGAGGGAACTTTGGAGGAAAAAGTTTAAAAGCTACCTCATAACGTTTCTCACGACGGACGTTGGGAGGAATTTTTAGTTGATCCAGCTTTTCTAGAAATTTTCTCTTTAGAGTAACAGTAGCCTCATGAATGGTTCGACTAAGATTATCTGGTCGATAGATAGTTTCAAAGTATTTTTGAAAAGCCTGTATTTCTTCAATGTGAGTGAAATTACTCTTTTTCGTCTTGTCCTGCACATGGAGAAAAGCTTGGTCAAGTAACGAAGAAAATGTAGCCACATCAAGAAAGTGCTCACTATAGTGCTTCGACCACCACTGGTGGAAGGATGACGTGCATAGAAAGGAAGGTTAAAAAAAAACAGAAGAGAGGATTCTTCTTTTTTCATTCCGGCTGTCGAGCGTTTGCGAGACGTTCTCCTCGTCGAAGCAGGCGGTGTGAAGAAATACTTGGCCCTTTTTCTCATACAAGCACTGAGGGAAGCTCTGGGCCAGCCCAAATTGTCGAGAGACCAAGTTTGGTTGATAGGCAATCAATGCTGATAAACCTCTCCCTAAGTTTAGCCTGTGGATAATGAATCTAAGAATCAAAAAGGCTTCCCAGATAGCAACAGATTCTGGATCAAGAGGTTGAAGAGGATTTGAAAATGGCCTTTTAAACCACACAGGGCCATAACTTCGTCGAGCAAAGGGTGCCATGCTAGGAGTGAACTCATAGTGCTTGGCGAACATCATAATATAATTGGTGAAAGCCCTTTGAAGGTTTTCACCATCATCATTAGGAGTGAGTTTGGCCAGACGTGTCCCTTCGACACTCCTTTCCTTGATCTCAGCAGAGGCTTCATCAACTATGCCTTTTCTAGGGAGGCTAGCCTCAAATGTAGCATTGAGCCACAATTGAATTAGCCAAAGAGGACCACTCAAGTGCATAGGACCTTGGGCTTCCACATTCTTAAGTCGAGAAGCCCCTTCACTGATAGATTCGTAAAGGTTCGCCAGAATGAGTTCACTAAGGAAGGTTCCTCTGTTGTGGTGGAGTTGATTCGCCAGGGGCAGGTACTTCTTAGCTACCTGCAAAGACTTTGTACAAAAAACATACCTCGACAGCCAGACTGTGAGGAAAGCAATGTGTTCTTCATCAGAAACCTCGTCATCTTCTTGTTTGAAGTGGTGTTTGATAAAGAGGGTGTAGGTCTGTTTGGAGCCTGAAATGTTAATGGTGTCCTCGGCATCAACATTAGGATTATAGACAAGGCCATCTGGACGAAGCCGGTGATGGCGGCTACGTCAAAAAGGGTTGGAGTAACCATTCCACATGGTAGATGGAATGTATAATGGGTGCTGTCCCAAAAGTATAGGGATGCCGCCAACATATTCAGACAATATGGTATGCTGGTCTTCGATAGCATAAGAAGGTCATAAATCCTTATCTCCTTCCAATGGTCAGCTTTAACCTTCTCCATCTTTGCCATCCATTGGTCGAATTCCTTTAAAGGGTTGACAGCTCTCACCAGCCTGGTGCCATCAGTGAGATAACCAATGTTGATTTTGGGCAAGGGGGTTTCTTTAGGAGAAGCTCCAGCAGCGGAAATAATTTTGGGAAAACTCTTTTGCCCTAACGGTCTGGTTCTCCGGTACAAGGGGAAAAACTCACTTAGCCTCTCGTTAGAAATGTCCACATCAGCCAAAGGACCAGATAGCGCATAAGTTTTATCAGACATAACTATAGGAATCATTACCTGAGATTTGTAGATGGCTCTTGATTCTTCAGAGGTGGGTTCCGGCATGCAATGACAGTTATCTACTAGTTGGGGGCCTGGGATGTTAGCGAACGGAGGGATGGTTTGCTTAAATGGAGTGGCCTTGCCTCTTTGAGTCTTCTTTGCTTGGGGATAAGTTTGGGAAGATGCCATTTTTGAAGAAGATGAAAAGATGGTGTCTTTACTGGGTTTGCGTGAGAGAACTGAAGAGAAGAAGAGGTTGCTTGAGAGTATGAAAAGTGTGGAAAGTTCACAAAGTGGCGGAAATGGGTATATATAGACATTTGAAAATCCCAAGAGACTTGGATCTACCGTTGAAGTTGAGGAGTTTGTGGGACGCGTGTCTTTCTCCCGAAGGCGTGATGAAAAGTAGCAGTTATGTGCAGACTAGTAACGTCTGTTTTCAAGAAAGGTGTTATGATGAATACGGCTGAAAAGACGTTTTAAGGATTTGTCATGATGGTATGACGTCAGAAGCGTGGGTCAAAGAAGCTGAACAATTCATCCATTAAGCAATTAGTGGGATATTAAATTAAAGCCATGCAAATAGGCGTCGAAATGGTTATTATATCAAGAAATGACCTTCCTACCAATTCTGGCGAAAGGACATTCCTTGGGGGCAATTTGTTAACCCTCATTTTCGACGCTAGAAAGAATCAAAGCTATTTTATGTTAAAAATTATTTTTAATATAAAGAAGGCTTCGTCCCAGCTTTTGGAGAAGCCTGAGTCGAATAGAGGTGTAGGAACCTCAAAAAATGGCTAAGTGCTGGAAGGGTTTCGACCATGAGAAGGTGGAAACAAGCGCTGCAGTGGTTATATTAAGGCTGGAGGGAATTTCCAATATTTGAAATTTAAACAAGAGCAGTTGTGAACGTGGGAACAGTTGAGACCAAGGAGAAGGCGCCAAAATCCACACGTTCGAAGCAGTAACCACCACTTAGTAGTTATTTCCTAGCACTATAAATAGGAGTTAGTTCTATGTAATAGGGGTGTTCATATTTTTTGTACAAGTTACTCAAAGAAACTCAAAGTACCCGCGTGTAGAGAAACGAGTTCGTGAGAATGTACGTAATGTAACACCATTTTCTTCATTAATACAATTTATCTTCAGCATGTTTAAGATTCAGCCAGTTATTTTCCATGCCTTTACAATTTCTTGAACTTTATCTTCCATGCCAAATCTATTTTCAAAGTCTTTTGTTTTCCTGCATTTACCTTCGACTGCATTGTTACATTCAAGCATTTAATCTTCAAGCATTTACTTTTCAAAGTCTTTTATTTTCAAGAACGTGGAGTTCACCTTTAATCCATTGCATTTATTTTCAAAGTCCTTTACTTTCCTGCACTTTACTTTCGACAACACTTTTACCATTCCAGCCTTTACTTTTCAAGAACGTGGAGTTCGTCGCATTTTACTTTCAAAGCCTTTTACTTCTTGTCCATGCCTTTCGACGCCTTTAATTTCTGCACCCTTTACTTACAACCCTTTAAATTTCAAGCCTTTACTTTACTTTATTGCAAGTAGTCGAACGTGGAGTTCAGTTAGATTTTATTTCAGCATTGTCGAACGTGGAGTTCAGTTTACATTCTCTTGAATTTTCATTTGTCATTTACACTTGTCTCTCAAATTTAGAACATGTCCTAGGATTTGTGTGGTCGATCCTGCAAGTTAATCAATTTGCGCTTAAGATTGATAGACCAGAGGTTGTTTACCAAAATTCACAGTAAACAACGCCACACTTTCAAAGTAAACACCACCGCCGCTAATTCCAAATCGTGGGTTGGATAATTCTTCTCGTGAATTTTCAATTGTCGAGAAGCGTAAGCCACAACGTGACTTTCTTGCATTAAGACACCTCCTAATCCGGTCTTATACGCATCACAAAATACCTCATACGACTTGCTAGGACAGGGAATAATCAGAACGAGAGCTGTAGTCAATCTTTCCTTCAAACTCATAAAACTTTGTTCACACACCGAATCCCACTCAAAGAGGCAATCCTTCCGAGTAAGCTTAGTCATTGGCAATGCTAATCGCGAAAAGCCTTTGATAAACCTTCTGTAGTAACCTGCTAGACCCAAGAAACTTCTAATTTCTGATACATTCTTTGGTCTCTCCCAATTAATCACAGCTTCAACCTTTGACGGATCCACCGCTACACCACCCTGTGATATAACGTGACCAAGAAAACTAACTTCAGACATCCAGAACTCGCACTTGCTTAACTTGGCAAAAAGTTGCTTCTCTTGTAAGATCGATAAGACGATTCTCAAATGTCCTTCGTGGTCTTGTGGAGTACGGGAACAGATAAGAATGTCATCAATGAAGATCACAACAAATTGATCCAAGTAACTTTGAAATAACCGATTCATATAGTCCATAAAAACAGCTGGAGCATTAGTCACACCGAAAGGCATCACTAAGAATTCGTAATGACCATAACGGGTCCAAAATGCAGTCTTAGGTGCATTGGAACTCTTCACTCGGATTTGGTGATAACCCGACCTCAAATCAATCTTCGAGAACACACAGGCTCCTTTCAATTGATCTAATAGGTCGTCTATCCTGGGCAAGGGATACTTGTTCTTAATGGTGACTTTATTCAGCTGACGATAGTCGATACACAACCGCATCCCACCGTCCTTCTTCTTTACTAATAATACTGGAGCTCCCCACGGTGAGACACTAGGTCTAACAAAATGCTTAGCCATAAGCTCTTCCAATTGTTCCTTCAGTTCTCTCAATTCAAGCGGTGCCATCCGATACGGAGAAACGAATATAGGAGCCGTTCCCGGTACCAGGTCAATAGAAAATTCCACTTCCCTCTCCGGAGGAAGAGAAGTGACATCTTCGGGGAAAACTTCAGAAAACTCGCAAACTACTGGAATATCCATAACTTAAAGGTCACTACTCCCTTCCTTAGTGAGAACCAAAAGAACAGATTTCTCTTATTCGAACAAGAAATTTATCGTTGCAATTGTACCATCTAGAATAGTTGTCAAGACATCTTTCGGGGTAGCATCAATAGATGGAATGATGATGAGCTTTTCTTCACACCCAATAAACACCAAATTAGCAGAAAGCTAATCCATTCCCAAAATGACATCAACTTTCTTAAGTGGTAAGCAAATAAGATCAATCTGAAAAACTCTACTGTCCACAGACAAAACATAGTTTTCACACATCAATGGTGTCTCAACTATTTCATCCATGGCGGTAGTGACCACCATAGGAGAAGACATAGGAATAGTTTGTAACCCTAGCCATTTCACACATTGCATAGGTACAAAGGAGTGCGTTGCTCCACAATCGAATAAAACAAAACAAGGATGTCCGTTTACGAAACACGTACCGGCAATTAAAGAGTTGTCACTTTTCTTCTTCCTTGCATCTAAAGTGTAAACCCTTCCTTGTGGTTGAGTCCTATTCTGAGGACAATCCCTTTTCAGGTGACCCACCTTCTGACATTGGAAACACTTTACCCCTTCAAGACTACACCTTCCAGAATGACTCTTGCCACAAGTGCGACACACAGGAGGTGTACTCGCCCTTGAATCTTGAACTTGTTTCCCTTGAAGGATTGTTGCCTAGGCCTGCATTGTTGGTTGGATCTTCCGCGATCCCCTTGATTCACTCTACTCGCAACACCTTTAGCTTGGACTTTCTTCAAACGATGCTCGGCCACATAGCATTGCCTTAAAACTTCAGCATATGTAGTGAACACTCTCTGAGATACACTATGGGATATTTCAGCTCTAAGTCCAAAAATAAATTGGTCCACCTTCCACCTCTCATCTGGAGCATACATAGCCTTCCTAGAATAAGCAGCCATGTCCTGAAAAGGAGGGTTCAGATTACTCTTTTGCCATTTTCTCAGGAAAAACCGTCAGATCCGGTGGCTGAAAAACCAGTGACCATGGTAAGCATTGCTAAATATGACAAGCTTAAAGCAGAGATGGATAAGACTGTCAAAAAGAAGGAGAAGCTAAGTGAAGGACTCAGAAAGACGCTTTGTGACAAGCACAAGGTTGAGTATGAACTGCAGAAGCTGACTGAACGCCATGAGGCCAATGAGAAGAGAATTGCCGAAGACACTATCTATATTCGTAAGGTCAAACAGAATGAGATGGCGCTAAAAGAGGCATACAAGCGCATTAATGAGCAGTTGACCAAGTCAGAGAATGCCCTTGCCAAAGGCCAACAAAGGTGGGATGAGTTTTCTGAATGTCGGAGAGAGATAGAGGCGAGAATCAGGGCTGAAAACCACGAGTTGAGGGAAAATTTGAAGAGCAAAGAAAGTGAATTTCTCCAACAACTAAGTTCATCTAATCAAGAGATCGAAGATCTGAAGACGAGCGCCCAAACGATCCAGTTACTGAAGCGCTTCTCAACGAGGTCCAGGAAGATTTATATGGGCTCAGTGTTTGAGTTATTTTGTTGCTATTCTGGGAGTCACCACCAGGCTTGTTGATGGGTTTCCCTTTTATTTGTATTCAGACTTTTGCAGTTGTATCTGTTCGAAAACAATTTGTATTTGACTGTTCCACACCTGGCTGTGGTTTTTATTTTATGCTATTGGATTTGTTGGTAATTATTGGGATGGATTCTTCGTCAGATTGTATTCACCTCTGGCATTCTGTCGCTGTTAGCAACTGCAGGGATATGCGCTCTTCTCTTTTGGTCAAACTGGAATCGAAGGAAGGAATGCCTCGAAATGAATAAGCATTGCATTGCATTGCATATCATTTTGCATTTTTTTGTCTGTTGTTTTTCAAGTACTTGTTGCAGGAGATCTCTAACCTTTATTTGGTTTCAAGAACTATAGCTGAGAATCATATTCATCGTTACTCAACTCGAGGAAATCAGGCTAGAGCTATGGATCAAATGCAGAGTGACTTGGCTGAAATGAGGGCAAGAATGGACCAGTTCATGACTCTCATGACTGGAATGGCACAAAATCAAGAAAGATTGAGGCTTCTGGTCGAGCGTCCAGAAGGCACGCTTGGGGTTATTCAGAATGACAATGGCACTCCTCCTCCTGTTGGCAATCCCCCTCCGGTGGGTAATGTGGGTAATGGAAATGGCAGAAATGTTGGTGGTGTTCAGGAAGATGGTCAAGAAGACCAATTTAATCTGTTGGATGCTGAGATGGGTGCTCCTAATGACAAAAGGTACGATGAGTTGGCTGAAAAGATACGGGCTATGGAATGCAAGAATTCTATGGGTATTGATGTTACTAGTTTGGGGCTGGTACCAGGGGTCAGGATCCCTCCAAAATTCAAGCCGCCTACTTTTGATAAATATCATGGCAATACGTGTCCCCAGACACATATCCAAGCTTATTTTGGGAGGATCTCAGCTCATACAGATGATGAGAAGTTATGGATGCATTACTTTCAAGACAGTCTGGCTGGAGCTTCTTTGACATGGTATATGAAATTGAATAGAGCTGCTGTGAGAAGTTGGAAAGATCTGACTGAAGCATTCCTAAAGCAGTACCAGTACAATATTGGCATGGCGCCCAACCGCACTCAATTACAGGGGCTGTCACAGAATGCTAAGGAAAGTTTCAAAGAATATGCACAGAGGTGGAGTGAAATGGCTGCACAGGTTCAACCTCCTTTGTTGGATAGAGAAATGGTAGACATGTTTATGAGCACCTTGCAAGGGGCATATCTTAAAAGATTAGTTGCTTGTCCATCAACCGGATTTGCTGAGATAGTGATTGCTGGAGAAAGAATAGAGAGTTTGCTGAAGCTTGGAAAGATTCAAGATGTGAGTGGGGCTGGATCTTCTGGGACGAAGAAACCATTTGCTAGTGGTCAGAAAAGAAGAGAAGGTGATACAAATTCTGTGTTTAGAGGACGAGGCAGAGGATGTTCTCAGGGTTATCACCAGGTAGGTACAGTGACAATCCCAGCACCGTCTGTTCAGCAACAACAATCCCAACAGCAGGTTCAGCAGCAACAATAGCAACCTCCTTTCCAACTGAGGTCTAGGCACAGGGATCGTAAGATTGACCCTCTCCCTTTGACTTATTCTGCGTTGCTACCACAGTTACTCCAGTTGAAGTTGGTTGAACTCCGCACTATGAGGCCTCCTGCCGCTGGCAACTTGCCTCCTAATTTTGATGCTAACGCACGATGCGAGTTCCACTCGGGTGCTCAGGGGCACTCCATTGAAAGATGTTGGGCTTTTCATCATAAAGTGCAAGACTTGATTGATGCCAAGGCAATCAATTTCTCTCGGCCTCCTAATATTATTCAGCACCCCATACCTAATCATGGTGCGGCAAATGTGCATGCTGCGGAAAATGTGCATGCTATCGAAGATGGAAAGCGATTGAATTTGGTAGCAGACATCAGTCTGGTGAAGATTTCTTTGTTGGTTGTAAAAGATCTTTTGTTGAAGGGACAGGTGTTCCCAGGCTGTAATCAAGATTGTTCAGAGTGTAGGAATCAAGAGAATGGCTGTGATAAGTTGAAAGCGGGTTTGCAGAATCTGATCAATGAAGGATGTCTACAATTTGATAGGGTTATGAAAGAGACTGACGAGGTATCAATTGTGACCATCTATTATACTCCCGCTGAGATCCAGGTGCCTGCTAGTACAGTTCCTGTAGCAGGTGTTGTGCAACAAAGACCTAGTCCTGTTACCATCATGGTGCCAGGACCAGTTCCGTTTACAACTACACAGGAAATCCCGTGGCACTATGGGGCAGACGTATATTATTCTCCCGCTGAGATCCAGGTGCCTGCTAGTACAGTTCCTATAGCAAGTGTTGTCCAAGAAAGACCCGGTCTTGTTACCATCACGGTGCCAGGACCAGTTCTGTTTACAACTACAAAGGCAATTTCATGGCACTATGGAGCAGACATATTTTATGAAGGTAAAAAGCAAGAAGTTGGGTCATCGGCCGGTTCGAATATTGATAATGTGGGTGGTGTAGGTGGTTTTACAAGAAGCGGAAGATTGTTTACTCCCCAAACTTTGCGCAGTGATCAAGAAGCTGAAGCTGCTGCAAAAGCTAAAGGAAAACAGGTGGTCGAGAGTGTGCCTGTACCTGAAACTGAGAAAAAGATTACTTTTGATAATGAGATGGAAGAGTTCATGAGGATAATCAAGAAAAGTGATTATAAGATTGTTGATCAACTGAATCAGACCCCTTCGAAGATTTCAATTTTGTCAGTGTTGATGTGTTCTGACGCGCATCGGGAGGCTTGGTTGAAAGTGTTGAAGAGTGCATATGTGACACAGGAAATCAGTGTTAATCAGCTTGAGGGTGTATTTTCCAATGTTAATGTTAGCCATGGTCTGGGTTTCACAAGTAGGGATTTGACTGCTGAAGCAAGAAACCACAATAAAGCTTTGCACATCACAATGGAGTGTAAGGGTGCAGTGTTGTCTCATGTACTGGTGGACACTGGTTCCTCACTCAATGTCTTGCCTAAGAAGGCATGAATGAAGCTGGAAGTTGATGGTTTGATCTTAAGGCCAAGTGAGTTGGTAGTCAGAGCATTTGATGGGACTAAAAGATCTGTGTTTGGTGAAGTTGAATTGCCCGTGCAAATTGGACCGCAGGTGTTCAAATCCACATTCCATGTGATGGACATACAGCCTGCATATAGCTGCTTATTGGGTCGCCCTTGGATTCATTCAGCTGGGTCTGTTACCTCCACCTTACACCAAAAGCTGAAGTACGAATTTAAAGGACAGGTCGTTACAGTGTTTGGTGAAGAAGATATCTTTGTGAGTCATTTGTCCACGTTTAAGTATGTGGAAATGGATGGGGAAATTCACGAGATGCTTTGCCAGTCATTTGAAGCGGTAAATATTGACAATGTGCCTGAGTCTTCCTCTACACCAGCTGGGGCTGGTACTTCCATTTCATCCTACAAACAAGCTGTCGAGGTCGTCAGAGCCGACAATGCCCAAGGGTGGGGGAAAATGATAGAGACGCCAATGATGGAGGACAAATTTGGTATTGGTTATCATCCCTCTATGACTTCAGATGCGAAAAGCAGTGGACCCATCACTTTCAGTAGTGGGGGAATTATTTACACATATCAGTCTTGTGCAGCTACAGAAGATGGTGTTGACAGTGACTATGACCTAGACAACTGGGTACGCCCACGTGCCCTGGGACAACAGTTGCAGAACTAGTCTGCTGAAGAAGTCGTCCGGGTTACTCTTCAGACAGAGTAATTTTTTCTTTGTTTTTCTAACCATAATGCATGTCAAAATCTTGCGCTCTGCCCAAGGCGTATAGATTCATTTGTAGGGCCACCCTGTTTCCATTTGCGATTTTAATCATAAATAAAGGACGTTTTGCACTCAAATTTTTGTTCTCTGTCTTTCAATTTTTATTTTTGCACAAAAATAATAAAATGGCAATGTTTCATTTCTTTTTTTGTTTTAAAATATTTTTAAAATAAAGCATGAACCCGTTCGTGCAGACTTGATCCTCCGGACTCCATTGATAACGATTTTGCTATGGCTATGCATGACTTTGACAAACCAATTTATCAAGCCAAAGAAGGGGATGAGAAGGATTGTGAACTCCCTGAGGAACTGGCCAGTTTGTTAAAACAAGAGGAAAGGGTCATCCAACCTCATCAGGAGACTGTAGAGATCATCAATATTGGTACTGAGGACGTCAAGAAAGAGATTAAGATTGGTGCCTGCCTACAAGCAGATGCGAAGAGGGCTTTGATTGAGTTGTTGTGTGAATATGCTGACATCTTCGCCTGGTCGTATCAAGACATGCCAGGGTTGGATATTGATATTGTTGTTCATAGGCTGCCTTTGAGAGAAGAATGTCCGCCAGTCAAGCAGAAACTTAGTTGGACTCACCCCGACATGGCCATAAAGATCAAAGAGGAAGTTCAGAAACAATGGGATGCAGGGTTTCTTGCAGTGACTCACTACCCTCCCTGGGTTACCAACATTGTGCCGGTAACGAAGAAAGACGGAAAGGTTAGAATGTGTGTGGATTATCGAGATCTTAATAAAGCTAGTCCGAAAGATGATTTTCCACTGCCACACATTGATGTACTGGTCGACAATACAGCTCAGTTTTCAGTGTTCTCATTTATGGACGGTTTCTCCGGGTACAACCAGATTAAGATGGCACCTGAAGATATGGAGAAGACAACGTTCATTACTCCGTGGGGTACATACTGTTATAAGGTGATTCCTTTTGGGTTGAAAAATGCAGGGGCAACGTATCAACGGGCAATGGTAACTTTGTTTCACGACTTGATTCAGAAAGAGATTAAATGTTATGTGGATGACATGATTGCCAAGTCGAGAACAGAAGAAGAACATCTGGTTAACTTGAAAAAGTTGTTTGAAAGGTTGAGGAAGTTCCGCTTAAGGTTGAATCCAAATAAGTGCACTTTTGGGGTGCGTTCTGGAAAGCTGCTGGGTTTCATTGTGAGTGAAAAAGGGATTGAGGTTGATCCTGCCAAAGTGAAAGCAATACAAGAAATGCCTGAACCGAGAACAGAAAAGGAGGTTCGTGGTTTTCTGGGTAGATTGAACTACATTGCAAGGTTCATATCTCACCTAACAGCCACGTGTGAACCAATATTTAAACTGCTGAGAAAAGATCAGACGGTCAGGTGGAATGACGATTGCCAATTGGCATTCGATAAGATAAAAGAATACTTGCAGGAACCTGCAATTCTCATACCTCCAGTTGAAGGAAGACCTTTAATAATGTATTTGACAGAGCTTGAAGGTTGCATGGGTTGTGTTCTCGGTCAACACGACGAGATGGGTAGGAAGGAGCATGATATCTACTACCTGAGCAAAAAGTTCAATGATTGTGAGTCCCGTTACTCGATGCTTGAAAGTACATGCTGTGCACTTGCATGGGCCGCAAAGCGATTGAGGCAATATATGATGAGGCACACAACCTTGTTAATTTCCAAAATGGATCCTATCAAGTACATTTTTGAGAAACCAGCGCTAACAGGCAGAATTGCACGGTGGCAAATGGTTTTGACAGAGTATGATATTCAGTACACCTCCCAAAAGGCCATCAAAGGAAGTGTCTTGTCAGAATATCTTGCGCAACAATCGATTGATGATTACCAACCCATGAAGTTTGATTTCCCTAATGAGGACATCATGTTTCTCAAAGCCAAAGACTGCGAGGAACCACTCCCGGAGGAGGGGCCAGACCCTGAATCCAAATGGAGTCTGATGTTTGATGGGGCCGTTAATATGAATGGATGCGGAGTTGGAGCAGTTCTTATCACGCCGGAAGGTGTTCATATGCCTTTCACTGCCCGAGTAACTTTCGGATGCACCAACAATGAAGCAGAGTATGAAGCTTGTATAATGGGGATTGAGGAGGCAATTAATTTACGGATTAAGACCCTAGATATCTTTGGTGATTCAGCTTTGGTAATTAATCAGGTAAAAGGGAGTTGGTACACGCACCAAGCAAAGCATGTTCCGTATAGGGATTATACAAGAAGATTGCTGACATTCTTTACAACAGTGAAGCTGTACCATATTCCTCGAGATGAGAATAGGTTTGCAGATGCCTTGGCCATATTGTCCTCCATGATCAAAGTGCAAGGGTGGAATCATGTGCCTAAGATTGAAGTGTCTCGTCTTGACAGACCTGCATTTGTGTTTGTTGTTGATGCAACATCTGATGATAAGCCATGGTTTCATGATATCAAGTGTTTCTTGAAAAGTCAAGAGTACCCGCCAGGGGTATCTACTAAAGATAAGAAGACGTTGAGAAGGCTATCTGGTAGTTTCTTCTTGAATCAGGATGATGTGCTATACAAACGAAATTTTGATATGGTTCTGCTCAGATGCGTGGATAGACATGAGGCAGACTCGTTAATGCAGGAAGTATATGAAGGCTCTTTTGGGACCCATGCTGGAGGATATGCAATGGCGAAGAAATTATTGAGATCAGGATATTATTGGTTGACTATGGAGTCAGATTGCTGCAAGTACGCCCGCAAGTGCCACAAATGCCAGATCTATGCAGACAAAGTGCACGTTCCTCCAAATCCGTTGAGTGTCATGTCCTCTCCTTGGCCCTTTGCTATGTGGGGCATTGACATGATCGGAAATATTGAGCCTACTGCTTCTAACGGCCATCGTTTTATCTTGGTCGCCATTGACTATTTCACTAAATGGGTTGAGGCAGCATCTTATGCCAATGTCACTAAGTAGGTGGTAGCTCGTTTCCTAAAGCGGGATATCATTTGTCGCTATGGAGTGCCCGAGAGAATCATTACTGATAATGGTTCTAATCTGAATAACAAAATGATGACTGAGCTGTGCCGGGACTTCAAAATTGAACACCACAATTCTTCTCCATATCGTCCAAAGATGAACGGCGCTGTGGAGGCGGCCAACAAGAATATTAAGAAGATTGTACAGAAAATGGTGGTCACATACAAAGATTGGCATGAGATGTTACCGTTTGCTTTGCATGGGTACCGAACGTCAGTGCGCACGTCCACTGGGGCAACCCCATTCTCACTTGTTTACGGTATGGAGGCAGTACTACCGGTTGAAGTGGAGATTCCATCCCTTAGAGTCATGATGGATGTTAAGTTAGACGAGGCTGAATGGGTTCGCACCAGGTTTGAGCAGTTGAGCCTTATTGAGGAGAAACGACTGGCAGCTGTGTGTCATGGACAGTTATACCAACGGAGGATGAAGCAGGCATTTGACCAAAAGGTGCGTCCTCGGGTTTACAAGGTGGGAGATGTGGTACTCAAAAGGATCCTTCCTCCAAGTACAGATCATAGGGGCAAATGGACTCCTAACTATGAAGGTCCATTCGTGGTTAAGAAGGTCTTCTCGGGCGGAGCCTTGTTACTTACAACCATGGATGGCGAAGACGTTTCATCCCCTGTCAACTCAGACGTAGTCAAAAAATACTTTGCATGAATAGATCCGCTGGACAAAAAAAAAAGAAGAAAAAGTCCAGGCAAAAAAAGGGCATCCCGGCGAACCACAAAAACAGAATAAAAAGGTTCGGGCAAAAATTAGGGATATAAATAAAAAAAAATTATACACCCGGTGAGTTGAAAATCCGCAAGGACAACTCAGGAAAAAAAGGGTATCCCGGTGGATTGAAAACCCGAAAGGACGGTCCACGCAAAAGAGGGATTTAAGCGAACGACTAAGATCTGAGTTATCTGTACTCCATCACCGTTTCAACAACTGACATTCCAAAGGGCAGAAATCGGTCTGATCATTCCTCAAAAGGCAAGGTCGGGGAGTCTTGAAGACATATTGGCCATAGCAGAATTGAAACTCAGTGGAACGCCGTTTTCACATTGCCATTAGGATAGTTTCTTTTCTCAATTTTCAGCGATCACCTCTTTCCAGGGATTGCTTCCTGATGTAATTGCCTATTCTGGGCCTTTTGATCAATAAATTGAATTTCAGTTAAAAGCTTCTTATTTTTGTTTTACTGCTTTGTTTGCAAAAACGTCCGAATTTTTGATAAAACATTGCATTTGAAAACATGGTGGCTTCACAATAACACGTGCAGGAAAACATTTAGAATTGCTTTGAATGTGGATAATCCTGGATGGTGGATTCAACCCACGCAATATTCTGGGGCATGCGTGTGTTTTCTTTGGTTGCAGGTAACAGATGCAGATGATTTCAAGCACAAGACGGGTAATCACTTATTCCCACGCAGGAAACTGGGGCAATCATATTCAGGGAAGGGTTCACTTGTCACTCTTTTGTCACAATGTTTGCTAATCGAGTCCATCATTCGGTCGACGGTCATTCACGAATTGAGTTCAACTGGGTATCGTTGTATCTTATTGAGTCATTCTCTCGTTCAGTACTTCCAACAGCTACAAGTTTTTCTGTGTCGATAACGGTTGCGAATCCCCAGTAGAGTTGCTTTGCAGAAACCGAAGTTGATGGTTAACCCCCAGTGAAGTCGTCAGGAGTTTGAAGATGCTTAATCTCCTGTAAAATCCTCTTACGACGATTTCTTCAGATCGGTCTTGTATCATGGAGCAGGAAGCAAGTTGTTGACCCTCCCAAGCATGGGACATTTGGAATTTCCCCAACAGGCGATGTTCCAGATTAATTATCCCCAGTAGAGTTTGAGGACATTTGTTCATCTGTAAAATCCTCTTAAAAGGCGTCCCTAGCACGAGAAGCTTTAAAGCAGTTTTCTCCAGCAGAGTTGATTATAAACTCATCATCCCCAATGGAATCATCAAAAGGCAAGTTCGTCTAGCATGGGGCATTGTAGCACTTATCTTAGGCTCAACAGTCTTATGCCTCAGCAGATTATTGTAGAGTTGCTTTGGGTTTCCCAGCAGATGTCTAAGGACTCTCCCCCAGCAGGTTGTAGCAGAGCATGTTCTAACCAGGATTTGCATATCCCCGACAGAGTAACCTTGATTCCCAGCAAGATCATATCTCTGGTATTGGTTTCCCCACAGAGTTCAGCATTGAAGCTTGTCAACAATATTCCCCAGCTGAGTTTGTTTTGTCGCTACAGAGGTTTATTAATCAACAAAATCTATTCCTCAGCAGATTGGTGGTGTATTCTTGCCCCAGCCGGTTAGAAAGTTGATTCTCCCCGCAAAGGATCTCGGGTTTGATAGATCCTCAAGCAGAGTTTTAATGACTTTTCTTCCCTAGCAAGACGTCATGCAAAGAAATTCTCATCCCCAGCGGAGTTGCTGTGACCAGAATTCATCCCCAAATAGATGAAGTAATTCCTGGCAGAATCATCATTTCCCCATATTTCCAAAGTCCAATTTATTTTTGGCAAACTTGACGATTCAAAGCATACGGATTGTTCATTCATTCTCCAGCAGAGATATTATCCTTTCAGGAGTCTCCGGGATCAAATCATTAATCATTGTTCCTCAGCAGAGTCAGCAGAGATGTCTGACGCGGATGCAGAGAGTAATCCAATTTTGGAGTTCTTAAAGTCCAATCGTAGATTGGAAAACGGTCCATCCAAGGGTGGCAATTTCTTAAAGTCCAACCGTAGATTGGCAAAAGGTCCATCCAAGGGTGGAAAATTCTTAAAGTTCAACCGTAGATTGGCAAAATGTCTATCCAAGGGTGGCAAAGCAAGGCAAAGTCCAACCGTAGATTGGCAAAAGGTCCATCTAAGGGTGGAAAAGCAAAGCAGTAAAGTCCAACCGTAGATTGGCGAAAGGTCCATCCAAGGGTGGCAAATCATTGGGAAGTCCAACCGTAGCTTGGCACAAGTCCACCCGTAGTGTGGTAAGTCAGTAGTCGTCTGACTCCCTTTAAAAAGACCGCAGCTAAGTCCAACCGTAGATTGGCGAAAGACCATCCAAGGGTGGCAGATAATCAGCAAGTCCAACCGTAGATTGGCAAAATTCCCCCGTAGTGTGGCATCTTAGAAAGTCCAACCGTAGATTGGTAAAAGTCCCCCGTAGTGTGACAATTCAGCTGCGAAGTCCAACTGTAGATTGGCGAAAGTTCACCCGTAGTATGGCAGGCCAGTAGTTGTCTGGCGTTGTACAAAAGACGTTGTTAAAGTCCACCCGTAGCGTGGCAGGCCAGTAGTCATCTGGCGTTGTACAAAAGACATTGCTAAAGTCCACCCGTAGTGTGGCAGGCCTGTAGTCGTCTGGTGTTATATAAAAGACATCTTTCCTGGGTTTTCTTCTCATCAGAGTTTTTTTTCAAGCAGAGTTCGTTTGGCTGGGTTTATATCCCTTTTCTTCTTCCCTGCAGAGTGCAAATTTTTGGGTTATTGTCGGTATTCAATCTCTCCATACCTTGAAAGTCTGACAGCAATCGCTATCAGCCATTCAGGTCTACAGTGATTGAATAGGGGCAGCTGTAATACCCCAAAATTTGCCCTCTCTTTTCTTCATATCATTTAGCATGAGCTTTCATTTCATTACATTGCATTCAAGCATAGAAAAAAACAAAGCATCAAGCATTTAGCATTGCATCTTGCATAAGGACATGTGATCAGGTGATTCTCTAAGGTGTTGATCATCCAAAGAAGAAGACCAAGTGTTTCTCACAAGCTTCAAGGACCTCTTACATCATGTATCATCTCCATTTGATCTCACAAGTCATGGGAAGAGGAGAATTCATCAAGAAGATTGGACAGTGCATGATCTCCTATACAAGGCAGTCAAAAGTTGGAATCTGACCCCCAAATGAGCAAGCTCTTTGATTCTTTATCACCTCCAAAGGACATATCTCATCTTTGTTTGAGAGGATACACAACATATTCAGAGGAATTGAGATTTGGAGGATGTGTTTTTTCCTCCTAACCAGAGGGTGCCAGAACTAGGGTTGGACCTAAAATCAGTTTATTTCTGATTTTTTGGGCAAGACCTGACTCCATGGTGCTCCTCATGTCCCTAAGTGTCTAAGGTTGGAGAATTGTCCATCAATTTGGTTTAGAAGGATTTCTATTGATCAGAAGTTTGAAAATTCAGGAGAATTGGGAATGAGGTCAACTGTGCAGTGGAAAAGTCAACCCTTTACTTTTTGAGGTCAACGTCTTGATTTTCAAGTCAAATATGGTCCATGGACAAGATTTGATCAAGAAATGTTCAAGGATTCATGAAAAATCAAGAAAGTTGCAAAGTTGCCATTTTTGGAAGAAATTAGGTTTTAGAACTTACTATTTTTGGCAACTTTTGCATGTTTTAGTAGCTACTTTCAAGGTCAGATTTCTCCATGATCCAAGCCCCATTTCAATTTTCCTCAAACATGAAAGCTATTGAGCTCATTCCAAGCTTTCCAACCATGTAAAATTTGTCCCATTTGGATCATTTTTGAGAGAGTTATGATGTTTTAAAGATGGAGGTTTCAAGTTGGAAAATTGGGAAAAACTTAGAATTTTTCTAAGTTACTTTTGGCAGCTCCAAGGACATGATTCCAAAGCATATTTTCTCATATGCCCATATTTTATTTCAACTTGAGTCGAACATCAATTTTGTTCTCTATTGTGCTAGCTTTCCAAAGAGTCCAAGATTGTCTTATTTGGATTAGAATTCTTTAAGTTGTGAAGGTGCAAAGTTGGTGTCATCAAATGGTCAAGTCGTGTTCATAACTTAGAGTATTCTCTTTCTGTTTTGGCAGTGGTGGTTGCATTTGTTCTTGGTTGGTTGTCATCATCATTTAAACATTGTTTCAATTCGTTTCCAACATAGAATTTGTTCTAAGATGTATCAAGTTTGTTTTAGGCTCAAGATCTTATTATTTGTTGAAGAATCCAAAGAGTTGTAATACTCTAAAGTATGGCACATGAACATATCTCAAGGCACCATCTTTGGCATATTTGTGAACATCATTTTGCAGAATAATGCCTTGCCCCAAACCACACGCATGATACTATATTCCCATGTGTCAGTTTCCTTTGCCTAAAATGCCCAAACAACATATAATTCTCATACACATGCCATGCACATTTTTTCCATAATAAAAAGAACTAGAGGTACCTTCTGACCTCCCTCCCTCTCACGTGCCAGCTTTGTACACACTCATCACTCCACTCTCTTCACTCAAAATCACTCAACTACACACCCTCCCATTTTGCTTAAACCGTACCCTCTCTCTCTTCCAATCTTGGCCAAAAAACTCCAAACAAATTATTCCACATATCATGCCCATTTAACCACCCATAACCCTTCATATATAAGCAAAACAAACCCTAAGAGTGGGGGGATCCTTCATTTTCAGCTCGTTTTTTTTATCTAAAAAAACACCACTGACCTCCATTTTTCTCACTCACGAAGCTTGTTGATCAAAGAATTTTGGCTTGGTTCGGCTCTTAACTCACTGGTACTGAAGGTTGCTGAGTTGGTTTATTGAAGTTTTCCTCCAAGTCTTGACAAGAAATCAAGGTGCAGTGGACATAACTCCACTAGGTAACTTTCTCAAACTCTCCATTGTTGAACCTTGTTAGATCTATGAAGCTCTATTCATTTTGTGCATGGCTGAAGTCCTACTTATGGTAGGCATTGTGTGTGCAAGGATATCCGTTTGAATCTGAGCATGATAACTTTTGTTGGAAATCTTGAACATGTGGTAGTACCCGTTCCTTCTCTCTTATTTTTCTCTATGATAGAGCATGTGTTTTAAGGAATGAAAAGCATCATGATATTCTATGATCTTCAAGCTTCATTTTACTATTTTATTTCGTTGGATTTGGTTGAGAATTGGTGATGTTATTTGAGTTTAAAACTAGCTTGAATCCATGGTGTTTTCTCGGGTTAGGGCTGGTTATGTTTTTTTCTCATGGCTTGCATGAAGAAGACGGACGCGTGTAGCGCTTTGTTTGGCCGGTTTCTTCATTTTTGTCTTTTCTTTTTTAAATGTTACATGCCTAATTGATTTTTTTGTGTACACATGATATAACGTGCAGCATTCCTTGCTTTTCTTTTCTTTTTTTTTTATCATTTAAAAAACTGACTAATAGTAATAAAGAATGATTGGGCTTAGTTCTTTTTGATTTTCGCACCCCTATTTGGTGAGCCCATGCGCGCATTGTTCTGGGTTCCTTTGTTGCTGCTAATTGCTTATGCACCCCCTTCCTTCATGATTTCCTTTTATTTTCATTTTATTTCATTTCCAAACTTGATTTTTCTTTTATTATTTCTAATCATGATAAAAATACCAAAAAAATTTTGCTATTTTTTTAGTTTCTTATTTTAATTTTCATAATTTTTTATTTTTATTTTTAATTCTGTTTTCTACTTTTATTCGATTTAATTTAAAAAGTGTCTTTCCAATGATACCCTTCACTTAGGGTTAGGAAATTTTCACACCATTGCTCATCATTTGAGATCGATCTTTTGGTTACTTGTGGAGGGTTATGTGAGGATGTTTCAATGCTGGTTTTAGGTTGGTTTGAGTTACTTTTAGTGACTTGCCACTCAAGTTTTATTAACCTTCGATCTTTGTTCGATTATGTGCACATCTTGACTTGTGGATAACTTTTAGACAAGTTCTTTAACTCTTTTTGCTCCAATCTTTTTGCATATGCTACTTGATTGATTGAGTTTCCATTTGATCTATTTTTGGGATTTTATTGAATCATTTTTCTATTTTTGGTTGAGGCCTACTTGTGGTTTGAATTTGATTGAAGCATGATTTGATACTTGACCTAGTTTGAGTGTATTTGCTTATTTGTGATTGAGTGATGCTTGAGATGTTTATATGGTATGATCATGTTCTGTTTGAGCTTGTCTATGGCTTTAGAATCATCTTCATTGATTCATTTTCCAATTTGATCTTGATTTTCTAAGTTGGTGTTGTTTTGACTTGAATTTTATGGTATGTTTGACTTAATCATGTGAAATGTTTCTTTGTTTGATACAACCAATGCATGAGGTTTTTTGTTTGACTTGTATGACATGCTAGAGGTTCTGACCCTCTTGGTTTAAGGTGCTTCATGTGATTTTCATTTCACTTTTTTGCTTCACATGTCCTTTGGTTTGCTTGCATGATCGATAAGTGGATGTTTTGATTAATTTTGATGCATGTTTGGAATGTGTTGCTTAATGATTCATCTTGTGTGACTTGAGTTTGATCTTGATATGTTGTGGATACATATGCTACTGCCCCTTGAGTCATTACTTGGTTTTCATCTCAGTTGATCATCTTGGTTTGATTTGTATGATGCATATCGTCATCATTGGTTTTGTGGTTTATTTGGCTCACAATGCATTATAATGTGAAACATTCTTACATGTTTGTATTAGATGATCATGATATGAATTAAATTCTGAATTGGTTTCACTTTCATCTTATTTTGTTCATGTCATCTTTGTATGAAACCTTAGTGTGTGAAATTGTGAATCTTGTGCAAGTTTACTTGCATCCTTTCTTGTGTGCTTTCACTTGTATACTTGATATGTGCTCTTTGAAGTATGTTCTATGTTATGATTTGGATATGATGATTATGATGTGCTTGCTGCCCCATCTTGTTTCTCATCTTATCTTTCTCCTTCTTCTTCATATCTTTCACTTTTTCTCTTCCTTTGAATCTCAAGACTTGTTTAAGTCTTGAATTCCTTTCCCTTTAGAGCTACCTAGTCCAACTTAATTTCCGATTAAGCTTGGAGTAGGATTATCATTAGGTTTTAGGTATATCCATAGGATTCCTAAACCTCACTAACCATAGGATATCCATGCATGATAACATTAGGACCCTTAGTCTCCCTTTAGAGTTTCCTTTGCGTTTTCTCTCTTCTCATCTTCAAAAAAAGTTAAAAAATACTTAATAAAGGCAAAACAACCATTGTATTTAGGCCTTTCATGTCAGAATAAGATAGTGAGGGATCTTCTCTCATTTTCTTGGAATGTTTAGCGTGCGTCCCATCTCGGGTCGTTGTGCGAGGCATTCAATCTTACATGAGGGACTTAAATACAATGCGCGTTACAAAACACCAAACAATCAAAACACTTCTTTCTAAAAAAACTTCAAACAAACAATAACGTCTTTCCTTCGGGAATTCTTTTCTCATCTCACTCACTCTTAGCGTACGAACGTTCTCCTACTCGTTCTCTTGCAAGATGGTAACGCACTCAGACCAGCGAGCCTGCAACACCTGAGCTAGAACGTTAGTCGTTCCCAAAAAACACAAACAAAGCGACCCTCGTTGAGGGGAACTACGTCGCTCTGATTCTCATGCTCCCGATGAGATACGTAGGCAGTGGGGTAGGGCCCATTCGAGCACTTCTTTTATTTTCCCTACATTTGTTTCTTTGTTTCTCTTTTCTTTTTTCCGTTCCTGTTCCTTTCCCTTTCTAGTAGCAGTGGAGCCCCAGACGACGACACCCGTTGATCGAGACAAGCAAGCGTGGATCCCATCGGGTACGATGGATGCGAGGGGGTGCTAATACCTTCCTCTCGCGTAACCGACTCCCGAACCCAGTTCTCTTAGTCGCAAGACCATGCTCTATCCTTTTCCCTCAGGTTTACGCAGTGTTTCCTTTCCCTCTCTTGGGATAAATACACATTGCTGGCGACTTTGTTTCGGTGCCACTTTCGCGTTTGTACTTGGATGAAAATCCCGGGAGCGACATCTACCCATAGCATAGGCTCCAATCGTACTACACGTAGGGAATCAAACCTACCAAGTAATTATGTACCCATTTTAGAGGAGCTCGAGACCCATGAAACTACACTCAATATATTCCGGCTACGATTACATGATCACATACAACAATACGATTGTATTCGACAATCACAAGACTACACCGCCTTAAGGCCTCTCTTGCCTTTTTCACAACCACAAAGGTTAACCACATGTTCCATACTAGTGTTTCACTCTCAACTAGGCCAATACTCGGCAAGGGTGTATCTTTCAACAACACGTGCCCGAGCATCGCCATCTAGAGTTGTCTACAATTTCTAGTTCCTTACTAGATTCTCCTATAGTTCAAGTTTCAGGTTTCCTCACTCTTCCTATCTTATTTTCATATTAACATGCATTCCTACATTACAATCATGTTAAACAATAGTAGGATAGGCAAGACATGTCATAATTGTATAGTAGAATAATATATAACAATTAAAACATAAATATATCACTTTTGAAACTTTCTCGATTATTTAATCGGTCGGTAAATTCGACATATTTCATCTCCATTCCATAGAATATTTCCTCGGTTTTACATCGATATAAAGAATGATCGAATCCGATAAACGAGTCGAAAGTTATGAATTTTCTCGTTTTGGAAGAAAACTCTAAGTCCCAGGTCGCGCTAAGCGCACCCCCTTGCGCGTTGAGCGCGCAAGGTTATGCCTGGAGGGGTTGCAGATTTTCATGACCGCGCTAAGCGGGCTCCTGCGCGCTGAGCGCGCTCTGCGAAAAATGCAGAAAATACCAAAGCAACAACAGAATTTTCCTACACCCCAAACCACCAACAACCACCAACAAAGGTTCAACAACTTAGTTTGAGTATGGTTTGCATAACAATAACTTCAAAACACATATTTCATCAAGAACACAAAAGTTCTATAAACTTAACTTTTCCAAAATCATCAAAATCAAACAAAAAATCAAAACAATCAACAATACATGTTTCTATAATCATATTGATCATTCATTTCGATTTCTAACGAATTCTAACCGTTAAAACATCAATTTTCATAAATTCGACCTAAACCAAACAATTCCAAAACTCCTAAAAATTGGTACTAACTAGAACCCACCTTAGATAGATGATGAAAATGAGGAAGATGAGATGATTGGATGAAGTTTGGATCAATGGATGATGATTGTTCTTGGATTTTCTTCCAAAAGCCTTTTTCTCCTCTTTTTCTCCTTTCTTTCTCTTTTCTTCTTCTTTTCCTTCTTTTCCCTTTCTTTCCTTTCTTACTATCTTTTTCTTTTTATTTGGAAAATGGGAGGAAAAGGAAATAAGTAGTAAACTAGTATTAGAAATAATACTACTAAATATCCAAAAAGTCTCTTAAGTCCAAATTAATAAAATACCTCAGAACCAGATCATATTAATTGGATTTATTCTAAGTTCCACAGTTACTCTAATTATTTTGTCAAATAATTTCTCAGAGTACACCGGACTCAGTTGATCACAATATAATATTCTCCGGAGTAATAAAATACGGGGTATTACATGTCCGAAGGGTCGGTCACATTGAAAACTTGTATTTCTTGTGAAGCCATGATGAATGGTTCAGTCATATAATTGGCCTTGCCATGGTCAACTCAGGTGAATCCTAAGACATCAGTTTGTACACCATTAATAGTATTTGGAACTCACTTGCATTTAAATAAAGGAACTCAGAAGATAGCATAATCAATCTCCCAAATCTCTTCAATGACACCATAGAACGCACTAGATGCCAATATTGGATTCTTATCTTTCGAACCAGGGAAATAGATGGATTTGGCCTCAACCATAACCCCACTATTTTGCATTGTACTACGATCATCTTGTGATTTTGTATCAAAGGTATAATTTCCAATGTCATATGCAGTCCAAGTTATCACATTAAATTTTAGCATGAACGAAAACCATGTAATTGTCTCGGATGCACTATGATTTTTTTGTATCCTTTTATTAATCCAATCTAGGAATTTCTTGTTATGTTTGATCAACAACAACTTGTCACTCGTTTGTGGATATTTTTTCTTCAAAATTCTTTTGTGAGTAGCCACGTAAGGTTGAATTTCTTCAAGGTTATTCAATATTTAGAAATGTGCCTGAATAACAACATCCCGGGCCATTGACTTAACATTTGAACCTTGAATACCTCTACCTTCAGTGTCAGCATGACAAGACTTTGGAATTCCTATAGACCCTGCTTCCGACAAATAAATTGTACAAAACTCAATAGCTTTTTATGTGATGTACCTTTCAACAATCAAAGCTTCTGGTCAGTGATGATTCTTCGTATATCCTTTAAATATCTTCATGTATCGCTCTATTGGATACATCCACCTTAAATAAATTGGACCATAAATTAAGATTTCTCTAACTAGATGAACAAGTAAGTGAACCATAATGTCAAAAAACGATGGAGAAAAATACATCTCCAAGTGACACAAGATTATGGCACCTTTATCTTCTAATTCATCTAATTTTTTGAAATCAAGAACTTTATTACATATGGCATTGAAGAACAAACATAATCTGGTGATAGTTACTATCATATTTTTTGGTAGGATGCCACAAATAGCCACTAGTAGAAGTTGTTGCATCAAGACATGCCATTCATGAGATTTCAAACCAATTAACTTGAGATCTTTCATTAATACAAGTTTCTTGACGTTTGTTGAATAATCCTAGGGAACTTTGATACCATGCAAACACTTGCCAAAACTTTTCTTTTCCTTTTTACATAGAGTTTAACAAGCCGGAGGAAGATAAGTTCTTTTCCCTTTTTCTATTGGAGCCAATTATTTTCGTATACCCATCGCCTCCATATCAAGACGAGATTGGTTACTATCTTGAGTCTTGGCTGAAATGTTTAGAAGTTTTCCAATCAAACTATCACACACATTTTTCTCCACATGCATCACATTAATTCAATGTTTTGCATCGAGACTTGACCAATATGGAAGATCAAAGAACATATACCTCTTCTTCCTTATATTTTTTAAACAACTTGCCCTTTGTCTTTTTCTCTCTTTCCAATGACAACATTAATGTGTTTCTGTCGTTGCTAAACTTCATCTCCGGTTAAAGGTTTAGGAGCGATATCAAACACCTGCTCTCCACTAAAAGCCTTTCGCAATCTACGATAAAAAGGATCGGGTTTTAGAAATTTATGATACTCAAGGTAAACATTCTTTTTTCTAAACTCAAGTTGGTGATAACATGTATCTGATTCACAAATAGGACACGCTTTGTGTCCTTTGACACTATATCCAACCAAATTACCATATGCAGGAAAGTTGTTGATTGTACAAAATAACATTGCACACATCTTTAACTTTTCACCAGTATATGCATCATCAACTTCAACGCCTTCCTCCAACAAAAATCTTAGATCTTCAATTAATGGATTTAGATAAACATATATGTCGTTTCCAGGTTGTCATGGTTCATAAATCATCATACTTAAAAACATATACTTACGCTTCATGCACAACCAAGGAGATAGGTTGTAAATCGTGAGAAGAACAGGCCATGAAGAATGGTTAGTACTCATATTACCAAAGGGGTTAATTCCATCGGTGGTAAGCCCAAGCCTAAGTTTTCTTGGCTATGTGCCAAAATCCGGAAACAACTAATGAATTTTCTTCCATTTCAATGAATCAACTACATGGCATATGTTACCATCACATTTTCTTTCATCTGCACGCCATCTAATATTCTTTGCGTCATCCGCATTAGCAAAAAGTCTATTTAATCTTGAAATTATTGGCAAGTACCATAGAATTTTAGCAGGAGGCCTCTTCGTACTAACATTGCCATTGTCATTCTCATCACCATTATTGTCCTTCAGCTTGTAACGCGACACCTCACATTCCGAGCATTGATCAAAATTTTCATACTATTTCCTGTATAAAATACACTCATTAGGGCATGCATGTATCTTGATATACTTCAAACCCATTGGACAAAATATCTTTTTGGCATCATAACAACAATCAGGAAAATTGTTATCTTCTGGTAGCATTTGTTTTAGCAAATGATGAAATTCCGTAAAAAAATCATTTGACCACCGATTTTTAGCTTTCAGATTAAACAATTTTAAAACTGCAGACAATCGTGTAAAACTTCTGCACCCCTTATATAAAAGGGTGTCCTTATCACTACATAAAGTATCATAAATACAGTCTTTCTTAAAAGAAGATTCTCCAATATCACGGAACATATCTTCTAGACGGTCATTCATATATTAATCTTCATCAATTTCGTGACTTTGTGACGCAGGGTTTCGATTTTTTTTCCAGCTCACCATGTCACGCCCATATTGTATAATTTTGACATATACCATCACAACATAGGTGATGTAATATCTCATCCTTTGTACCTTTCTTTAGATTCCCACAATTAACACACAATTAAAGATACCATTATTGTCAGGAAGATTTTGATTAGCGTATTCAAGGAATTTAAGAACTCCTTTCTCATATACCAGACCTAATCTATCAGCTTTTATCCAACTACGATCCATAATAATTTCTGAAATTTATATAAAAACGATATTGTGAATGGCACAACAAAATCTAAACCTAAAGCATGTCGAAAAACTAAAACATATTCAGTATAACAATACAACACCAAATCTTAAGCATATGGATAAAGCATATGAACTATGCAGGAAATAGACCATAAAATCCTACAACAAAACATAAACAATATTCAGTACAATAATACAACTATAAATCTTAAGCATATGGATAAAGCATATGAGCTCTGCAAGAAAAAGACCACAAAATCAAACAAGAATGAAGATGGTGGAGATTATAAAAAATTAGGAAGATGAGGAAGAGAGTGAAGTTTGCACGAAACATACCGTACTTCAAAGAGACTGAGAATGAAGATAGTGAATATTATCAAGAATGAAGATTCAAATGAACGAAGATTGTGAAGATGAATATTTCCTTATCGCTATCGTTGTCGATATTGTCTCTAGTTCGCTGGTTCGCTAGTCCGCTTAGGGCATGTTATGAAGGAAATAATGAATTTGTTTTGTTTTATATTTATCAGGAAAAACATTAATCATAGTTAATATTTACAACCGCAGTGAAATGTAGATATTATTACAACGGTTGTATACTAAAACCGTGGTTAAATAGTGTTCAATTTTTTATTTATTTCTGAACTTAAGTGACACACGCTTTTTGTAATAAGAAAAATGGAAAAATGTAGTTGTTATGATTCAAATCTTGTAACTATTACTTTATCACCACAATTGTTTATATCAATCGTGATTATATAACTTAAAAAAAAATATCAGGCACATCGAGTTTGCGATATTACAACGGTAAAATGCATAACCGTAGTAGAATTAGTGTTACTGAAGGTGTATTATTGTAGTAGTGGAAACAATTCTAGACTCATTACAACTTATCCCTCTTTGACAACATCAAAAAGAAATGGTTCAAAATGAGTCTAAAACCATGTATAAACAACCACAAACATAAAATTCCAAAGAGCATATGATCTAAACAACTAAGAAGTATATACAACAATCATAATCACATATTCAACGAAGATAAACATGTCACAAGCAACATAATATGAATTGAAACTACTACGAAAAACCCATTTAACAACAGTTGAGAAAGATATATAATAATGCGGGCACATGCGTTGTTATGTAGAGTGTAGTTGTATATATGATACTTACAATCACAACGTAGTAAGCGTTCTAATAAACTAGAAAATGTAACGCCCCGCTTTGTCCAATTTATTTAATCGAGTCGATTTAATTATTTTCTTTTTTATATTATTTTATTCTTGACTTTTATTTGACAATATATTATTTTTCATCGTTATTATGTTTTATCGCGTTTTGAGAGCGTTTGCGAGATATTTGAGCTAAGGGGTAAAATGGTCATTTCGAGGGGTTAGATATTTTAGAAAAATTAGATATTTTTATAAATAGAGATTTGAGAGAAAGAGAGAGAAAAGAAAGAGAAAGGAAAGAAAGGAAGAGGAAGGGAAAGAAGAGGAGAGAAAGACAGGAGAAGAGGAAATCTTCAATTCTCCGTTTCAAGCGCTATAAATCGGGTAAGGGTGAGAAGTTTCGATTATATCTTGCTTGTATATGTATATGTATGTATTTGTTTGAAGTTTGGTTAAATTGAATAGAGAACTACAACAATTAATATGTTGAGATTGTGAGAATTGGGTACAACTTTTATGTCAGAAATCATGATTTAACATTCCTAATTGTTGAAACCTGATAGATATAGGTTGTTGTGAATTCAATTGGAAGCATGCTGATGTTTAAATGAGATTTGGAGAGAAATTGGGTGAAATCCGTAGCATAAATTATGCATGAAAAATTCTGGGTTTTCGCTGCCCATACGCGTAACGGGCAAGGCAATACGTGTATTGGGTAGGGCAATACGCGTATGAGAAGGGCGAAATGTGGGCATTACGCTTATGGAAACCCATTTTACACGGCCCTCTACTGAAATGCGTAATGGTACGCGTAAGGGGCAAGGCATTACGCGTAACGAGGGAGGTAATACGCGTAATGGGTTTTTAGTGGAATTTTTGGAGATAATCAGTCTCTGCTCATACGCGTAGCGCTTTGGGAAATACGCGTATGGATGGGCGAGCGAGCTGAGCAATACGCGTATGGCCCAGGGCAATACGCGTATGACCAGCGAGGGTGCAGAATTTTGTCGTTTCGTGATTTCGCGTCCGATGCGGTTCCTTTTGATCCGTAACTCGGATCGAGACGTTCTTGGTACCGATGGAAAGCTAATGAGATGTTATTTCTTATAAAAATGGGTTTGAGATTGGTGGCCGAATTAATTGTGTCGGGAATTTGGAAATTTGTCGTTTTGCCGACTTTTACCGTCGTAACTGTGTGCGATTGATGTGTTATCATGCGATACGCTTTTGATACATAACGTATAGCTTGTGTGCTGTTATATGATGTGAATTCATGTGATGAAATGTTGTGATGATGGTTTGTGGCCTTATGGAAAATAAATGCGTTGATTTTGGGTTTGATCGCAATGCATGATTATTGATGTTGAGGTGGTTCACGTGGTTATACATGTGTATGCATTTGATTGTCATGAGTCTTTTGTATGCCAAGCATCATTATATGCATCTTGAGATGTCGTGTGCCCTTGTGGGGTGTGAGCGACGAAACGATTCCAGAGGGAATCTGCTGTAACGGTCGTGTGCCTTATACAAAGAAGACCTAAAGCGGCGTTATAGACGATCGTGTGCCTTATACAAAGAGGACCTAAAGCGATCGGATCGTGTGCCTTATACAAAGAGGACCTAAAGCGATCCATAAACGCCGTGTTCCTTATACAAAGAGGACCTAAAGCGACGGGGAACATCATTTTCCCAACGGGGAGTTACACTAAGTATCAAGCGATGATTCCAATAATTCCTGAGTGAATTAATGATGAGAATGATGGATGGACGGTACTGCATTGCATTGCATAGAGTCATTGTGTCGGTCTCTGTGCATTTGCATAAATCATGAATGGATTGACTATGTGTGGGAAATTGTGAATTGATTGATTATGTGTTGAGCTCGTGATCGCATTGGTGATTTGATATTCATTTATGATAAATGCATTGGTTATGGATGATATGTTATACGTATAAACATATGCTATGTTTTGTGGGGATGTACATTACAATGACTGTATTAATTCTCTATGGTATGCTATATATGAATATACGTGATGTGGTGGTATGTTTCCATATGTTATAACTTTGGTATGTCTTATGTGCGAATATGTGATTATGTTGGTATAGTTGATATATGCTATGTTGTTGGATTATTAGAAATATGTCATGTATCTGTAGCATCCTATATGTATTAATATGTGATGCTCGTGGTGAGAATAATTATGCATGTAAATTTATATGTGTTTGCATATTATTATGCAATCTTGACTTAGTTTTTATTTCTCACCCTTCTGCTGTGATCTGTTGCTCTATGAGGCAATTGCTGATTAGTATCTTGGAGGCTTTTGTGAAGATTAGTTCTCCACCCTTTTGTCGGTATGTTTGCTCTGATACGTAACACGGGAGTCGGGGAACGCTTTTGTTATATATGTATACATTTGTTGGATTTATTTTGTATTACCTTTGTATGAATATTTTGATGTTATAAAATCATTTATTTTGTAAAACAAGTCAGTTATGGATCTTTCCGCTTTATTCCATAATTGAACTTTCCTTTTTTTGGAAAAAGTTCCCTGCTATTATTTATTCCATTTTGTGTTATGTATCAAGGTTATGAGCAGGTGGATTATGTTTTTTTCTCAAATGTGGCATCCTTATTTCTGTCTAAGAATACATTTTTATTCACTCTGATTAATTATGTAGTATTTAGTGCGATGGGAATTGGGGTGTTACATTAGTGGTATCAGAGCAGGTCGGTCCGTCCGGCCAAGTTGTTGAGTCAGTTTGGTGTGACAGTTGAATACTGTCAATGTTGTTTGTCCCTTAGTACGTGATAAGTGTGTGAAACACTGTCAGTACTTTTTTGTTTTTCTAATCCTTTGTCTACAGGATTTAGAATGAGATAAGTGGGGGAGAAGCTTGTGCTTCTCCAAGTTGCTTCAGGTGTGGAGCATTGGCTCAGTGTGCCGTTGGTTTCAAGAGTGTAAGTGTTGTTTGGACAGTGTTGATCCCGATTCCTGAGGGAATGCGGAGGTAAGGTTTATGTCAACTAAGGATTTGTGCCATAGGTAGTTTTGTGCACAAGATGCAAGAAATGCTATTATAGTTTGGTAAAGACGGTTTATGCCCCATCATAATTGTCGGTTGTCTATTGACAAATTGAGGAACTGATCACCCTTAATCTCTTGTTGATAGTAGACGGAATTATATTGGATGGAATAGACGTGTCTTTCCAACTTTGATAATATGTTTTGTGAATCATTTGGAGCTAAGCCAATGAGTACATATTATTTTCTTGAGTCGATGAAGATTCTTATATCGGAAGATGAGACGGATTAGAGGTTTTGGTATGTTGGTTCAGTTGGGAAGTCATTGAGAGAAAACGATTGGGTATCGTTAATGGTTGTTCTCAGAGAGTAGAGTGTGAACTCAAATTTGACGAAGGTAAAGATTTAAGGTTGGGATCTGCTAAGTAAGTATAAGAACTTTTAGGAAGTGAAACTCAGACGTTGGTCATGTTTGTGATGATAGTTTTCTGGAAATTGGCAGGAAGCCACAGTGATGGGCCGTTAGTTGTGCATGGTTTCAGATGTGTTTTTGGATGAAACATTAGTGTGTCGACTTGAAGAGGTCCAACATGGTTGGTAAGGAAAAGGTTGATAGCATGAGGTTGCATGTTAATCAGTGAGTAGTATGGAAACTTGCGGTTGTGTTCTGGATAGCTTGAGTTTTGAATTGTGACGAATCGCGAACGATTTAAAGTTCCTTGATGGTATTACTTTTGTTATGGGTTGTATATGTTATGGTTGTGGAGTATATGAATCGTATCTTTCATACTTGTTTGGATAAGTTCATAGTGATGTTTATTGGATGATATTCTGATTTATTTTAAATCAAAGGATGAGTATGTAGAGTATTTAAGGATTGGGTTACAAGGGTTGAAAGAGAGGGAGCTTTCTGCTA
Source organism: Lathyrus tuberosus (assembly GCA_022829125.1). NCBI lineage: Eukaryota > Viridiplantae > Streptophyta > Magnoliopsida > Fabales > Fabaceae > Lathyrus > Lathyrus tuberosus. Next base: position 2,869,128 of record JALAZF010000428.1, on the reverse strand, counting down.
AATTATCGAAGTGAGAATTTTGATTGAAAGAGGTTAGGTTTCTTGGTTATGTTATTTCCGATGATGGTATTGTTGTGTATCTATCCAAAATAGATGCAGTTCTACATTGAGAGACTCCGAAGTCGGTTAAGGCGATTAGAAATTTTTGGGCTTAGTAGGTTGTTACTGCAGGCTATGGAAGACTTTGCTAAGTTCGTACTTCTGTTATCTCAGTTGACTTGCAAAGGGAGAGTCGTTTGTTTTGGATGTTCGTTGTGAGTAAGTTTTGATGAGCTGAAGTAGAGATTGACTACGGCTTCAATTTTGATTCTGCCTGATCCTAATAAATTGTTTATGGAATATTGGAATGCTTCCTTGATGAGTGTAGTTAGTGTGCTAATGTGAGAGGGTAAAGTCATTTCTTATGCTTTACGACAATTGAGGATTAATGATTTCAAGATGGCTGCAGTTACTTTTGTGTTGAGAATCTGGAGGTATTATTTTGAGGGTTTTAGGTTCAAGGTGTTTGGTAATCACAAGGGTTTAGAGTACTTGTTTGGTCAGAAGGAATACAGTAGGAGACAACGAGGATGGATGGAATTCCTGATTAGTTATGACCTTGGCTCGAATTATCCTGTTGGTAAAGTTAATGTCGTGCCTGATGAGTTAAGTCGGAAATCTTTGCATATGTCTGTTTTGATGGTTAAAGAGTGGGAACTTTTGGGAGAATTTAGAGATTTGAGTTTGGTGTGTGAATTGACATCTGATGGTGGGAGGTTGGGTATATTAAAAGTGAACAGTGATTTTTGGTGAATATGAGAAAGAGTTAGACTTTGGACGTTAAATTGGTAGATTTGATGGTTAAGAGTCATCAGAGTGCGCAGCGGTGGCACAATTCGTAAATGCGTGTGTGACTGGTAAGAGTTCATAGGTTGAACATTATGAACATGTAGGAATGATGAGACCGTTGGACGTTTCAGAATGGAAGTGTTAGGTGAAAGGTTTAAATATTATTCGTGGGCTACTATGTAGATGGATGTTTTGGTAATATGTTCGATTGGTGAATCGTAGCATTGTTGTAATATTGTTGTGTGACAAGGATGTCGGTATTTTGGTTATGTAGAGGTTGTTGAAACGATGTTGGGTCGTGGAACTTTATGTTCTTGTTTGTGTTGTTGCCTCGTTTCCATCGTGATGGTTCGAGTGCGACTAGCTAATTCCTGTGTGTGGAATTAGGGGAGTGTTACCTATGGTGAGGGTAACGATCTTGTTGTGTTTCGGTTCAAGAGTGAACATGTGTGTTCGTAACTGGGGTATTCTTTGAGTCGTGGGTTGGTCGTCAAGTGCATTGTATGGGCATTGCATCTTGTCGTTGTCGTTATTACCATTGTCGTGCTGTTGAAGTAGTTACTGTTAGCAAGGTGGTTTTTCAGTTTGTGTTATTCGTGGTGTGCCTTTTATTGGCATGATAGTTTGTTAGTCGGATGCGAGAGTCGTATCCGGAGTTATTTGCACCAAGTATATTTTTGAGGACGAAAATGTCTAAGTGGGGAAGAATTGTAACGCCCCGCTTTGTCCGATTTATTTAATCGAGTCGATTTAGTTATTTTCATTTTTATATTATTTTATTCTTGACTTTTATTTTACAATATATTATTTTTCATCGTTATTATGTTTTATCGCGTTTTGATAGCGTTTGCGAGATATTTGAGCTGAGGGGTAAAATGGTCATTTTGAGGGGTTAGATATTTTAGAAAAATTAGATATTTCTATAAATAGATATTTGAGAGAAAAAGAGAGAAAAGAAAGAGAAAGGAAAGAAAGGAAGAGGAAGGGAAAGAAGAGGAGAGAAAGAGAGGAGAAGAGGAAATCTTCAATACTCCGTTTCAAGCGCGATTAATCGGGTAAGGGTGAGAAGTTTCGATTATATCTTGCTTGTATATGTATATGTATGTATTTGTTTGAAGTTTGGTTGAATTGAATAGAGAACTACAACAATTAATATGTTGAGATTGTGAGAATTGGATACAACTTTTGTGTCGGAAATCATGATTTAAGGTTCCTAATTGTTGAAACCTGATAGATATAGGTTGTTGTGTATTCAATTGGTAGTATGCTGATGTTTATATGAGATTTGGAGAGAAATTGGGTGAAATCTATAGCAGAAATTATGCAGGCAAAATTCGGGGTTTTCACTGCCCATACGCGTAACGGCCAAGGAAATACGCGTATTGGGTAGGGCAATACGCGTATGGCAAGGGTGAAATGTGGGTATTACGCGTATGGAAACTCATTTTACACGGCCCTCTACTGAAATGCGTAATGGTACGCGTAAGGGGCAAGGCATTACACGTAACCAGGGAGGTAATACGCGTAATGCGTTTTTAGTGGAACTTTTGGAGAGAATCAGTCTCTGCTCATACGCGTAGCTCTTTGGGCAATACGCGTATGGATGGACGAGCGAGCTGGGTAATACGTGTATGGCCCAGGGCAATACGCGTATGACCAGCGAGGGTGCAGAATTTTGTCGTTTCGCGATTTCTTTCCCGATTTCGCGTCCGATGCGGTTCCTTTTGATCTGTAACTCGGATCGAGATGTTCTTGGTACGGATGGAAAGCTAATGAGATGTTCTTTCTTATAAAAATGGTTTTGAGATTGGTGGCCGATTTAATTGTGTCGGGAATTTGGAAATGTGTCGTTTTGCTGACTTTTACAGTCGTAACTGTGTGCGATTGATGTGTTATCATGCGATACGCTTTTGATACATAACGTATAGCTTGTGTGCTGTTATATGATGTGAATTCATGTGATGAAATGTTGTGATGATGGTTTGTGGCCTTATGGCAAATAAATGCGTTGTTTTTGGGTTTGATCGCAATGCATGATTATTGATGTTGAGGTGGTTCACGTGGTTATACATGTGTATGCATTTGATTGTCATGAGTCTTTTGTATGCCAAGCATCATGATATGCATCTTGAGATGTCGTGTGCCCTTGTGGGGTGTGAGCGACGAAGCGATTCCAGAGGGAATCTGCTGTAACGGTCGTGTGCCTTATACAAAGAGGACCTAAAGTGATGTTATAGACGATCGTGTGTCTTATACAAAGAGGACCTAAAACGATCGGATCGTGTGCCTTATACAAAGAGGACCTAAAGCGATCCATAAACGTCGTGTGCCTTATACAAAGAGGACCTAAAGCGACGGGGAACATCGTTTTCCCGACGGGGAGTTACACTAAGTAACAAGCGATGATTCCAATAATTCCTGAGTGAATCAATGATGAGAATGATGGATGGATGGTACCGCATTGCATTGCATAGCGTCGTTGTGTCGGTCTCTGTGCATTTGCATAAATCATGAATGGATTGATTATGTGTGGGAAATTGTGAATTGATTGATTATGTGTTGAGCTCTGATCGCATTGGTGATTTGATATACATTTGTGATAAATGCATTGGTTATGGATGATATGTTATACGTATAGACATATGCTATGTTTTGTGGGGAAGTCGTACATTACAATGATTGTATTAATTCTCTATGGTATGCTATATATGAATATACGTGATGTGGTGGTGTGTTTCCATATGTTATAAGTTTGGTATGTCTTATTTGCGAAAATGTGATTATGTTGGTATAGTTGATATATGCTATGTTGTTGGATTATTAGAAATATGTTATGTATCAGTGGCATCCTATATGTATTAATACGTGATGCTCATGGTGAGAATAATTATGCATGTGAATTTATATGTGTTTGCATATTATTATGCAATCTTGACTTAGTTGTTATTTCTCACCCTTATGGTGTAGTCTGTTGCTCTATGAGGCAATTGCAGATTAGTATCTTGGAGGCTTTTGTGAAGATTAGTTCTCCACCCTTTTGTCGGTCTGTCTGCTCTGATACGTAACACGGGAGTCGGGGAACGCTTTTGTTATATATGTATACATTTGTTGGATTTATTTTGTATTACCTTTGTATGAATATTTTGATGTTATAAAACCATTTATTTTGTAAAACAAGTCAGTTATGGATCTTTCCGCTTTATTCTATAATTGAACTTTCCTTTTTTTAGAAAAAGTTCACTGCTATTATTTATTCCATTTTGTGTTATGTATCAAGGTTATGAGCAGGTGGATTATGTTTTTTTTCTCAAATGTGGCATCCTTATTTTTGTCTAAGAATAAATTTTTATTCACTCTGATTAATTATGAAGTATTTAGTGCGGTGGGAATTGGGGTGTTACAGAAAACGCGCTACATATAATCACAGTTATTTTAAATAACCGTTGTTGTATGTCTTTTAATAAAATAAAAAATATGCAGCATTAGAAATACCTATAATCATGGTTATTTTAAATAACTGTTGTTGTATGTCTTTTAATAAAATAAAAAAAAATTGCTGCATTAGAACAAGAACAACAGCAAGAACAACAAGAAGATCAATAACAACAGTAAGAATAACAATAAGAACAACAACAACAACAACAACGACAACAACAACAACAATAACAACAACAACAAAACCAACAATAACAATAATAACAACAAGAACAACAATAATAAAAAAGAACAACAAGAACAACAATAATCTAAAAAGAACACCAATAACTAACATTGCTAACTCGAATTTATACTTTCCAATCCATACTTTCCTTGTGTCATTCAAGTTATAGAAGAGATGATGGAGTTCTTACATTTGTTCTGAAATTTGTTTTAGTGGAGAAATAGAGTATCGTAAATGAAAGATGACGTTTGGAGGTAGAAGATGTAGTTCCTCTAAGTTTTAGGTTTCACGCGGATCACTAATACTAGTGTCTTGGCCGTTGGTAATCACTAAATAGATGATCAAGATTTGTTTAAGGATAGTGAATAAACTCAATAAGTGCGCCACCTATAATGTTGGTAACGGGACTTGAAAAAATAAGTAAAAAACAAAAAATGTTATTGCTGGGACTTGAACCCATGACCAGACGCTACCTATGAACACGGTTTTTTAAATACCCGTGCTGAATGGTCAGTCAACATTTTGAAAAAATAAGTAAAAACCGTTACCTATAATCACGGTTTTTTAATTACCCGTGGTGAACGGTCTCTCACCATTTTGAAAAAATAGGAAAGAAGTAACATGATTAAAATAAATTCAGAAAAATACAAAAACACAAAATTTAATCTAATTAAGTAAAATAAGAATTTTGAGATTTTTTTTTTTTGGAATTTTTTGAGACTATGAAAATAGTAAATAATTCAGTAAAAATAGAAAAAAAATATGAATTTGGGGTTTTGAGGGTGAATTCCTGTAACTCTTCCAGACATAAAAAAGGAAACGATTTTCCCTAAAACCTGGATTTTTCACCAGCAATACCTAAAACTAAACTATAAGCTATACTCACGGTTTTTTAAATATCCATGGTAAAAGGCTGTCAGCATTTTGAAAAAATTAGTAAAAAAACTATAAATGTTGGTGCTGGGACTTGAATCCATGACCAGACGATATCTATAATCACTGTTAAAGTTTTAACCGTGATTAAAAACATTTTAATAACACTACAAGAAAAAAGGAGATTTACGACACTTGAGTTGCGACAGTTATCACAAAACCGTCCTTATTCCTGGATTACGACGGTTGTCACGACAGTTAGGGTAAACTGTCGTAGATTTTTTGCGACAGTTATAAAAAAATCATCCTTATTCCTGGACTACGACAGTTCTCACGACGGTTTGAGCCAACCGTCGCAGAATTTTTAGGCATGTTGTATAAAATAATTGCAACAGTTACCAAATAAGGGCCCTCTTTCCACACTCGCGACAGTTAAGGCGAACTGTCGCAATTACTTTAGCCAATCATAATCACTATTTTTTTATTCCTTTTATTTCCCACTTTTTTCTTTCATTTTTATTTGCCAACTTTTTCAATTTTATAAATTAATTTTAATAAATAATTATTATAATTATTTATTTAAAATATAATAGTAATAGCTATACTAAAACATTCTATATTCAGTGACAAATCTAGAATTATTTGTTTGTGGGGACTAAAAATTAATATATGTATTTTAAATAAATAAATTACTATAAAAATTTAAAAAATATAATTATAGTAATAAATTAAACTCAAAATACATAAATGTTTTAGAAATTATAGTTAATTTTATTAAAATATTTTATATATCAAAAGTAAACTATAAATATTAAAGTACTATATATACTCAAAATAAAACTTTAATTTTAGAAAAAAAATTAAACTCAAAATTAAAGTATTAAAATTAAACTATCACTACAAGGAAAAATCAAACTCAAAATATTATATCCAAAATTAAAGTATTAAAATTTGCCACAGTTACTACGGCTGTTTAGGGCAACTGTCGCGATTCACTCTTGATAAAGATCCTCCAACTAGCACCCATTTTTTTACTATTCATCTTTCTAATTTTCATTCCCCGCTTTCTCCATCGCTCACATTTCTGCAATACACGTTCTTGGAAAAAACCCTATCTTCTTCCCCAAAACACAATCCCTTAATCTAAATATCTGAAATCGATTTATGAAAGTAATATCTATTTCAATCTCTATCTTTCTCTCTTGGACAAACTATGGAAAACACTCAACTTCGATTTGACGTTACAAGATGACAAATTCCCCTGGTACTTTTTTATTTTCATCACGTTCTCCATGGTTTTAGGTGTTATTGTTGTCTTCGTCATTGGGTGCACTTGTCAAGAGGTTGGGTGGTAAAGTTCTGATTTTTTAGGTGTTCTTAAGCAACTGTCATCTGGGTTTGTTTTTGTTAATCCTTGCTGAAGGCACCGATTTTGAGTTATGGTTTTTATTTTTTAGGCTTTATTTGAGAACCGTCATCGAAGTTTACTTTAGACTTGTAAGTGATTTCTTGGTTTTGATAATGGGGGTTTGGGTACTGTGGGGGGTTGCATGTGATACGTGGTGTTGAGCAATGACAGCAGAAGCAGTTTGTGTAGGTCAACGATTTATATGATACTATCCTTCGGTGGACTATTTCATCTAGTTATATTTTAGAGGGGTGAGTTTTACGAGTGGTTGAAATCTTCCATTGAAAACTTATAAACTCATCCATTAGTATGCCTTATTTAAATAACTTGTTTACTTTCATTTTGGATTGGTAAGAAGTTCAATTGTACTTGTTGCAGGTGGGTTGATGAAGTTATTCAAGACGTGCCATGGGTAATCACTCAGGAGTTCATTGACAAGCATCAAATTGGCTATGTGGCTCATGATTCCCTTCTGCAAGATTAACCGGTCTCATTCTAGCTATTTTCTCTTTGTTGTATGGTTATGCATTCATGCCTTTATTTGATCCGTGTGACACTGCTCTTCTTTCACCAAGTTCTTATATATTCTTATATTCGTTAAAATTTCCTTTTGTATTCTACTACCATAGTTATGCGGATACACGTGGAGCTGGAAAAGATATCTATGAATTTGTAAGTTTGAGGAATAGAACTATCTTGGAATTTAATTTCATATAATTGAATGTTCTTGATTCTCTTCTGTCTTTCCACGGTGATATTCATCTTTATTTCTACAGCAATTCATCTCTATGATTGTGTGACTACTTGAAGCCTTTTTCTCCTGTACTATATATATGTTGTTTGGCCTATGGCTTGCTGATTTTCTATTTTGTTTGTAATAGTAGAAACATTGAATGGGTATTTCATCAAAGCTCTTGTGACCTATAAAGTGTATGTTGTACTAAGTAGGATTAAAAAAGTTCATAGACCTAAAATAATAAATGAATTTTTGTGCTGCAGATTTATATGATACTTTGTATCCACTAATCAGTGGCATTGCATAAACATGACAAACAGTGGTATAGCTGCTAATAGAAATTGTGGTATAAATGCGATTTTCAACTTGTTAATTTGAGTTTCTTTATATTATTGTATCTTTGGTAAATTTTTTTGTTTGTAATAGTGGCTAGATAATAGTGCATATTTTCATGGGCTAAGTTGAGTAAGTTCAGAGAGAAAAGTATCTCTGCTGACCATGCTTCATTGGAGAAGCTAAATAGTTAAAATAAGAAATTGAAGGTGAGTGATCATATGCATTAATATATCTGCTGCAATAAAACATAGTATTTCTTAAACTTTGATTTTTGTACCATTAGTCTTGAACTTACATTACAAGATGTGTACTATCACGACCCTCTTTTACTTAAATAAATATTATTAGGCTTAGCCTTGATGATAAATTAATAGATTTGAAATTCAAAAACCAGGTGCTTCAGGAACATTCTCTAGCTCTCAACTTAACTCATTTTCACAAAGGCATAACACCTTTCTACTTATGTACATGAGGTGAATTGTATATCATTCTCTGCTTTCGAATATATGTTGACTGTTAGCAACTCTATTAAATTAATTTCTCATTATATATCACACATGCTGTTTATGAGGTGCCTAGAGCATATGCTTGTAGGTATACTTTTGGATAAAAGTATTTTAACACTTTTTTGTGTGTGTAGCTGCTAGTGAGATCCCTTCAAAGCCACTTCCTCTTGTTCGGGAACAGGTGACAAACCTATGCGGTAAATCACTATATTCATATTATAAATTTTACGCTATGGTGTCCTCCTCTAGAAAAATTATTCTTCCAGAGGCCCTAACGCTTCTGCCCCTGTACACACTTGGCATGTGGTAATTTATAATGCGTCTTTGGCTGAAATTTTATGATGAACAATTCTATGAAAAATTAAGGTTTTATTTCTTATATATTATTTATGTGTTAGGCATAAAATATCCAAGTAACATTTATTAGTTATACTGGCCCCCTGCGGATAGATTTTATTTCTAACTTGCATTCAAATACATTTCCTTTAACTAATTTATTTGCTTGTTTTTGTTTCTTCAATTCTGCATTTATATGCTATTTTGTTGTTCTAGTCCTTTTTTAACGCAGTGTCTTGTTTTAGTTTGGATTTAAAGATGACTGTGAAAACTGATATACATTTGCTTATTTTGTTAAGGGTTAATTATATGAAACCCCCCTGCCATTAGGGCGATATTTGATATTTCCCCCCTGAAGTTTTTTTTTTTTTGAACCACCCCTTATAAAACCAAAAACCATTTTTTACCACACCCTTTTACTGGGTTTGCTGACTGGGCAGTGATTAATTGCCGACTGTATAATGAAAGGAGGTTTTCTTCATTAACCCAAAAAAAAATTAAAAAGATGAAACCTGGGTCTGGTTGCTCTCATTTGGAACCCTGTTCATCATCTCCCACGATGTGATTCGCCGACGATGCATCTGCCATGGCTACCATCTCCTTTATCACTTGTTTCTCACTTGTTTACCTTTCCTTAACCTAAGATTACCACCAAATTTCTCAACTTTATCATCTTTTCTCAAATCAGCCCCATCATCTCTTTCTCCGTCGCCTCGAACCCGAATCAAATCGTCTTCTCGCAATTCGTTCTCACTCTTTCCACTTCCCTTATCGACTTTCTCCGGTTACTCTTTCTCCCTCGCTCGCAGCTTCTCCGTCTCATCTTACACGATGTGGGTTTCATTCAGGTTTGTGTTCACTCTAGACTTGGATCGTGATTTGCTCTCTTCTGCTTCATGAAGAATATACTGTAAGTGTTTTTATCTCATTCATGAAGCTCAAGTGGTTCCCTTTACCTCACCACATAAACCTGAGTTCCCAACAAAAGCTTTAGCACTTTGATTCTGGAAAACGGCACCAGTTGGTATCGAACCTGACAAGTGGTTGTTAGAAAAGTCCACAGATTGAAGGCTGCCCATACTTGAAAAGGATTGTGGGATTGTTCCAGATAGATTGTTGTGTGATACATTGAGAATCTCCAGTGATGATAACTTTTGAAGATTTTGAGGAATTTCTCCTGAAAGATTGTTGCGGCTGATATCTAACATGGATTGGAGTGAGAACAGATTGCCTAGTTCGTACGGTATCACACCAGATAGATTGTTATGGCTTAAATTCATGCTTAGTAACCGGTTACAGTTACCGAAATCTTTAGGAATGCTTCCACTAAAGTTGTTATCTGATAAATCAACATTAGTAAGCCAAGCTAATCTTCCAATACTCTCTGGGATATCTGGTTAAATGGTTCCTGCTCAAATTGAAGTTGAAGAGCAGACTTAGATCTCCAATTTCAGGGGGGATATTTCTGGTGAATTCGTTGGAGTGCAGGCTAAGAAGTTGTAATTTACTCAACTTACTTAGCTCAGATGGAATGTTTCCAGAAAATTTGTTTCCACTCATTTCCATCTCAGTTAAGTTGATGCATTTACTCCAATCTGGAGATAGATAGCCAACGAGTTGCAGTTTCAAGCATGCAAATTCATGAAAACGCATTTTAGAGAAAAAAAGTTGCAGTTTCAAGCATGGTTCTGTTTCAGATTGGTGTGTGTTTTCAATTCTGTGATGTTGTTGGTGGTGTGGTCAAATGGTCCACCACTTGAAGTTCATTTTTGGTGGTGTCCATTAAAGACAAAGACTGAGAAAGGTGTGGTTGATGTTGTTGTTGTTGGGTTGATTTTTTAAAGATTGAAATGGAAAAAATGTGGAAGAATTTTGGGAGAGAGGTTGTTTAAAAGAGAGAGAAAGTGGAAATTGATATTCAATCCTTGCCCAGTCAGCAATCCAGTCACCAACACCAGTAAAAGGGTGTGGTAAAAGATGGTTTTTGGTTTTATAAGGGGTGGTTAAAAAAAAAAAACTTCAGGGGGACAATATAAAATATCGCCCTAATGGCAGGGGGATTTCATATAATTAACCCTTTTGTTAATGGTCAGTGCATATTGTTGAAATCCAGAATGTTTGATGTTTGGGGATATGTGTTTCAGAAGGCCAGTTAGAATTGGGTGCTAATTTTACTTTTCATTTCTTCAGGGTTGCGAACTGATGGAAAGATAGATGAACGGTCATTTTGGATAAATTATGTGTCCTCTCCATCTTCTCCATTGGCAATACCGCATTTGTATCCTAGGATGATGGCTATCCACGACCTTGGCTCAAAGGTGTCTATTAATTTATCAAATTTTGATATACTTCTTTGCAAGCCATGGAGTTCGTGGTGTGATGGTGTAACTTAGTATTACTTTTGGTTCAAATAACAAAGTGAAGAAAAAATTTATTCGTGTTTTAACCAATTAAGCTTACTGATTTCATTTCAAATTAAAAATTTAATTATATTTGTTATTTCGTAGATTTTGTGGTTGGCATTTATTTTGCTGAAACTATTCTAGCAGCAAGATGTTTAAACTTTCTGCATTCAACATGTCGAATGAAGATGTCCCATACAGGCTCATAGGACATCGCGTCTGATTTCAGTTTAAAAGAAGATTCTGTTGCTGTTAATTGTTACTGAATATTCTGTGAATATTTGGTTATCCTATGTGGCATCCAAAGTATTTTTGGGTTGTGTTTTTGTGTTGGTTTTCGGATTTTCAGCACTTTCTAATTATGGAGACATATTAGGAAACTTTAGATTGAAGACCTATTTTGTTGGAGTTTATTTTGCAGATTTGTGAGCAGTCTCTTTGCTGCATTTTTGGAGACCAATCCAGTCCAGATTTAATGCTATATATTGACTGGTGTAAACCTAGTTTAGGTGTGGAACTTACGTGTGTTTTGTTAGGGTTTTCGAGTGTTATTTGTCAGCCTAACTGGTATTATTCTGATAACAGTATAAGGACTGGTTTTTTTGTGTTGTAAGTTCTGTCAGTTACTCATAAGCTTTTAAGCATTGAGTTTCTTGTGTGTCAATTCTCATAAGCTTTGAAGTATTGAGGATTGTGTGTTTTGAAAGTGTGACTTTCATTTTGTTACTTGTGTTGAAAGGAACCAATCACGGGTTGTGATTGTAGAGGGACTTTAGGAGGGCCTCATACCTAGGTGAGTCTTAGGTAGAAGTCATAGGAAAGGTAGTAATTAAATGAGCAGATTGTAACAGGGTTTAGTTATTCTATGATCTGTGAATTGATACTATCATATATTGGTTTCGTCCCTGGCTTGGTAGCCCCTAGAGTCGGATTGTTGATCCGAACTGGGTAAACATATCACTGTGTTCTTTACTTTCTGCATTGTTATTATTATAGTTATCTTGTTCGTTGCGTTGGATATCAGTGTCTCAACATCTGTGTAGGACATCTGATATCTGTGCCAGAATTTCAATTGGCATCAAGAGCTTGCACCCTTGTTTGGTTCTGGGTGAGATTCAGGGAAGGTACTTTCTGGTACAATGGACAAGGATGGAGGATTTTTGAACAAACCACCTCTGCTTGATGGTTCCAACTATGACTATTGGAAACCAAGGATGATAGCATTCATCAAATCCATGGATGATCAAGCATGGAAAGCTGTTATCAAAGGATGGGAACCCCGAAAGGTTAGAGATGGAGAAGGTAAATCTACTGATGTGGTGAAGGAAGAGGAAGACTGGGATGATGCAGATTACAAAGGGTCCTTGGGAAATTCCAAAGCCATGAATGCATTGTTTAATGGTGTTAACAAAAATATCTTCAGGTTGATTGAACACTGCACCATTGCAAAAGAGACTTGGCAGGTCTTAAAGGTTGCTCATGAAGGGACTTCAAAGGTGAAGATGTCAAAACTTCAAATTCTCACTACCAAGTTTGAAAATTTAAAGATGAAGGAATATGAGAGCATTCATGACTTTCAAATGAACATTATTGAGATAGCTAATGCTTCAAGTGCCCTAGGTGAAAAGATGTCTGACAGCAAACTGGTCAGAAAAATCCTCAGATCTCTACCTAAGAGATTTGAAATGAAAGTGACTGCTATAGAGGAAGCTCAGGACATAGATAAGATGAAAGTGGATGAACTTGTGGGATCACTTCAAACATTTGAATTGGGGATCAGTGAAAAGTCTGAAAAGAAGAAAAGTATAGCTTTTGTGTCAAAGGCAGGTGACTCAGAAGTCGAAAGTAATCTGGATAGAGATGAAGGCCTCTCAGAAGACCTGGTGTTACTTGGCAAACAATTCAACAAAGTGCTCAGAAGGATGGATGGGAAGTCAAGATCAAATGTTAGGGACAAGCCATCTGACATCAGTAAAAATCAGAATGCTGGGAGAAATACCAATACTGAAGATAATTCCAGCCAAGGGAGAGGAGCTCAGTGTCATGAGTGTGAAGGTTTCGGGCACATAAAATCTGAGTACCCCACTTATCTCAAGAGGCAAAAGAAGGGGCTATCAGTCTCATGGTCAGAAGACGACTCTGAAACTGAAACTGATGAGAAGTCTGGAAAGCGGGTTACAGCATTAACAGGTGTGTGTGAGTCTGATGAAGAGTCAGTCAGTGTAGATCTTACCTTTGAAGAGCTGGCTGCTTCCTATAAGAATTTATGCATTAAAAGTGAAGAAGTATGTCAGCAGAAAGAAGAACAAAAAAAAGTTATTGCTCATCTAACAGCTGAAAAGGTAGAGCATTTGGCTACTATCTCTGATCTGAAAAGTGAAGTGGTTGTTCTGAATTCAAAACTGGATAATATTATCAAGACAGTCAGAATGCTCAATAGCAGCTCTGATGTGGTTGATGAGATTCTGAAGTCATGGAGAGATGTGGGAGATGTTAGTGGTCTTGAGTTTGAAAGTTCCAGTGAGATGGACAAGGGAAAATGGCCTGAAGTGACACCTGCTCAATCTAAGAAAGAATTGAAGATGCCATATAACATGTTGCAACATCCTCACAGACATCAGAAGAATCTCACAAGAAGAAAGAATCAAAGATGGAGATGCCACTATTGTGGAAGGTTTGGCCATATAAAACCCTTCTGCTACAGATTATATGGCTACCCCAAGACTGGGTTACAGTCTAGTAGGGAACAAGATTGGGTTGGAGCAACGAAAGTGTGGACTCCCAAGAGTTCTGTGGAAGAACACATAGCTCATAAATCTTTCAGTGTCTCCGCAAGGGAAAAGTGGTACTTTGACAGTGGATGTTCTAGGCACATGACTGGTCTCAAGGGATGTCTGTCAGATGTTAAGTCTCATTCTATTAACTATGCGACCTTTGGTAATGGATCAAAAGGGAGAGTAATGGGTGTCAGAAAACTGGACTGTACAGGTCAACCCAATTTGGAGGAGGTATTACTTGTGGAAGGCTTAGATGCAAACTTGATAAGCATAAGTCAACTATGTGATCAGGGTCTCAGGGTCAACTTTACCAATTCTGAATGTCTGATAACAAATGAGAATGGTAAGGTTATCATGAGAGGCGAGAGAGCATCAGATAATTGTTACTTGTGGAGTTCTGAGAGCACTGCAATATGCTTGGAAACTAAGAAAGCTATTGGAAAGACTATTAAGTTAGAACAGGTGTTGATCAATTGTAAAGCAACTCAAAATGTTAGCATGGTGAACTGTGATAACAAGATTAAACTTAGTAAGTATGACAGCAAGGAAAATTTAAAAGGAGAGTTTAATGGATGCACACTTGAGGTGAATCGGGTGCTCAAAGTTCGTGAATGTCGCGCTTCTCTAGGCCCATTTCACAAAAATATAAATAGGCGGGCAAACACACTCTACCTACATCAAACATATTCTACAAAAATACCTCTTGCCCTTTCTCTCCAAAGTTCACGGGCTTTAGGGTTTTCCCTTAACATCCTCAATATTGTGCCTTGTGATCAATCGAAAATGTCTCAACATCATGCCTCAGAATCCATGCATGGCTCTTCTGATAACTTAGGATCTCCTCGGACCAATGTTGAGATGATGAATCACTTCGAATGATCAACCTCTCTGATCTTGTGCTTGATATTGCTCCCTTGAACGTAGTACCGGCTGATCCTAAAGGAAAACGGCAAGTTTCTCACACAACGAATGTAAATATTCCTGGTAAGAAGTCTAAACCTTTTTCACCTAGGAAGAAAGTTCACTCTATGACTAGTTTATATGCTGACCAAATAAGCCCTAGAAAAAACGTGTCTGAAAAGGGGTCTAAGTCTGGTTTGATTGAGAAGAAGAATGCTACTAAATCTTGTGGTATAAACAAGAATCCTACTGATGATGATGTAGTAAAAAAGGATAAGGAACTTAGGAAGTTTGTTGCCACGATTCTGAGTGGAGTCAAGACAGATGTTGGGTCTGATGTTCCAACATCCTTGACAGGAAATGTCAATGGCAGCCCTATAGATAAGACTGATGATGGTGTCCCCATTCATGTGGACCGCGAAAGAAGGAGTAAAAAGAAAGCCGATGTAAGAAGGACTGATGATGTTATTGATGTTGATGACCTCACTTCTGATGAGGAACCCATTGCTGGGATGTTAAGGAGAATTAAGAGAAGAAGAGAGAAAACTGTGATGATTGAAGGTTCAAAGTCTGTAAAACTGTATAGAAAGTCTGGAGGTGTGGATAGTACCAAGGGAAAAGTTCGAGTTGGGCCTCATAAACAATGGAGTAAGGTTGTTGTGCCAACTAAGAAGAGAAAAATCACTGATCACAATGAGTCTGAATATGAGGCTGCAACAGATGTTCAAGACATCATTTGTGTGAAAAACTCTACCTGCAAAAAGACTTATGCTGAAAGTTCTATGAGGAATACAGATAGTTGGAGGGTTGTGGATCAAAGGAGGATTGCCCTGTGAGAGAGCTGGGTAAGGATTTCAATAAATACTAAGAAATCATGGATCTTATTGTAGCTGCTGGATTGGTGAGAACTGTGTCCAAGATAGGACCCTGCTATGAGAAATTAGTCAAGGAATTTGTGGTGAATATATCTGAAGATTGTGATGATAACAGGAGTAACAACCTCAGAAAAGTGTCTGTGAGAGGAGAAGTCGTCATTTTTTCTCCTGAATTAATCAACAACTTTCTGGGCAGGTGTAAGGAACCTCAACCTGAGTTAGAGGTCACAGACAATGAAGTATGTAAGGAGATTACAGGTGGTTCTATTAAACACTGGCCAAATGAAGAAAAGTTGTCCTCTGGAAAAATGAGTGTTAAATATGCCATCCTCCACAGGATTGCGGTTGTGAATTGGGTTCCTACCAATCACACATCTACTATTTCCTCCATACTTGGTAGATTCATTTATGCTATCGGGAAAAAGGTTTCTTTTGATTTTGGGTCATACATCTTTGAACAAATTCTGAAACAAGCAAGTTCAACTGCTGTCAAGGTGCCTATTTGCTTTCCATCCTTGATCTGTGGTGTTATTTTAGATCAGTGTCCTAACCTTGTGTTAGGGAGTGACACTGCTCTCAAAAGAAAACCTTCGTTGTCCCTACACTACAAGTTACTTGGTGGGGCACATGTTTCAGACATTGTTGGGACATCTTCTCAAACTTCCAGTCATGCTAACTTTGATGATGAAGTCATTGCACAGCTACAAGAGACGTGCAAGGAACTGGAAGATTCCATCAGAAAAGATACTGCTCGGAAGTCCAAACGAGAACAGTTAATTAAAACTTTCATGGAGAAAAGGAATGCTTCTGCTGGAACAGTTGGTAAAGATCAAGAAACTGCTGAAGGTGATGCCTCTGGACGATCTGATAGAGAAAGTGAACAGGGTTCAGATGACTCAGGATCTAGGAGTGGTGATATTGATGCTGAGACTGATGGAGAGAGTGAAGAAATTGCAGAATCTGGGTCAGATGAAGATGATGATGGTGCTGCAGAATAACTGCAGATTTTGCAAAAGATGTTTTTTTTGTCTTGTTTTGACTGAACACCTAGGATAACTATTTCTATGTCTCTACTTCTGAACTTTAACTTTTGTTTTTTTTTTCTTTAAACTGTTCTACTTGCCTTTCTCATATTTCTGGCTAAAAAGGGGGAGTAGTGTGCTTGTGTGTGTTGCGCTTGTGCTGGTGTTGTAGCTGAGGGGGAGAATGTGGAATGTTGTGTTGCTGCAGTTGAGGGGGAGTTTTGTTTTGCTGCTATGCTGTGTTGTGTGTTGGTATTTCGCTGCTGTCTCTGATATGGATTTTTTGCTTGTGTTTTCTTTGCAAGATTTGTTTGGTGTGTAGTTTTAGCCAAAATAAGCCAAAGGGCGAGATTGTTATTTCGTTGATTTTGTGGTTGGCATTTATTTTGCTAAAACCATTCTAGCAGCAAGATGTTCTAATTTTCTGCATTCAACATGTCGAATGAAGATGTCCCATACTGGCTCATAGGACATCGCGTCTGATTTCAGTTTAAAAGAAGATTTCGTTGCTGTTAATTGTTACTGAATATTCTGTGAATATTTGGTTATCCTATGTGGCATCCAAAGTATTTTTGGGTTGTGTTTTTGTGTTGGTTTTCGGATTTTCAGCACTTTCGAATTATGGAGACATATGAGGAAACTTTAGATAGAAGACCTATTTTGTTGGAGTTTATTTTGCAGATTTGAGAGCAGTCTCTTTGCTGCGTTTTTGGAGCCCAATCCAGTCCAGATTTAATGCTATATATTGACTGGTGTAAACCTAGTTTAGGTGTGGAACTTACGTGTGTTTTGTTAGGTTTTTCAAGTGTTATTTGTGAGCCTAACTGGTATCATTCTAATAACAGTATAAGGACTGGTTTTTTTGTGTTGTAAGTTCTGTCAGTTACTCATAAGCTTTTAAGCATTGAGTTTCTTGTGTGTCAATTCTCATAAGCTTTGAAGTATTGAGGATTGTGTGTTTTGAAAGTGTGACTTTCGTTTTGTTACTTGTGTTGAAAGGAACCAATCACGGGTTGTGATTGTAGAGGGACTTGCGGAGGGCCTCATGCCTAGGTGAGACTTAGGTAGAAGTCATAGGAAGGGTAGTGATTAAGTGAGCAGATTGTAACAGGGTTTGGTTATTGTATGATCTGTGAATTGATACTATCGTATATTGGTTTCGTCCCTGGCTTGGTAGCCCCCAAAGTAGGATTGTTGATCCGAACTGGGTAAACATATCACTGGGTTCTTTACTTTCTGCACTGTTATTATTATTGTTATCTTGTTCATTGCGTTGGATATTAGTGTCTCAACATCCGTGTAGGACATCTGATATATGTGCCAGAATTTCAATATTTATTCTTTTGCAGGTACTATTCACTTACATGAGTTCTTATGAGGTGAGTTACTTAGAAATTTTTGCAATTATGTATAGATCTTTTATAATTGGTTGTGGTTAAATCTGTCTCATGGAACATATCATGAACTAGATACATAAAGTGTGTATGAATCTTCAGCTTCTATGAGTTGATGTCGCCGACAAAGCCTCCTCGGGGTTGTCGACACATACTTTGTTTAGCTACCTAACAACTCAGGGAGGAAAGTGAGTCAAAGCCCTTGGACGCTCCGATTGAAGTGAAATTTGACATAGGTTAATCTACAAATTCCAGATTTGATGCATAAGGCTAATCATTCCTCTTATGTGTTTTTGGGATGCTCTTCTTCCTTACTATGAAGTGAAGTATGAAACTTATTTTGAATTGTTTTAGTGTTATCTACTGGTGCATAGGTGCAGTATGTTTACTCTTTTAACTGTGTTTGTTGTAAGAATATATGAATTCATATCAATATGTTTTTGTAAAGCGTACTTTTTTGTGATGTAACTGAAACTTCTTGTCATAAGTAAGTGTTGTTCTTCCTATTTTTATTTCAATTTCTTCATTTCTTAGGAAGGATGTGCAGTTGAACGAACACCATGGAGTGTCAATCGTCAAATGCAAGCTTTAGTTCCACCAATGTTTCTCTTTTATTCCCTTGTCGTTTTGTGATTTGGTGAATTGTTTCATGTATTGCTTCTTATGATAGGGTTATAGGTTCCGAAGCTCTCTGTGAGTTGACTTTTATTTATCTTCTATTTGGTTTGTGAAATGTTTCAAAGAATGATTTTTATGATAGGGTTATATTTCTAAAGCTTATTGGGTATGTGTATATTTTTGGGTATTTTATTTTGTGTTTGTGGAAGTATTTGCAAATTGGCTTAATTTTAGATGTTACGATGACTATTTGAGTTTTTTTGGTAAAATTTATGGTGAAGGCATTTTGACTTTACTTTGTTTTGTGCAGGAAATTAGTTCAGAACCTTCTCATTCCTCTATGACAGAACTAAACACAAAGGGTACCATTATGTTGCTGATGGTAAGCATTTATTTTCTTAAATGATCGACACTATCTTATAACATATCATGTGTCATTTGCCAATTTAATAATGTGCACCATATTTTTAGTGTAGGTGTTCGATTTTGTTTTGATTCAGTAACATTTTTTTATTGTGTAGTTGTTCAATTTCATTTTGGTTCAGTAACATTTGTCTGTTGTGTAGTTGCTCGAATACATTTTGGTTCAGTGACTGTTTTATAGTTGTTTGATTCCATTTTGGTTCGGTAACGTTTGTGTAGTTGTTCGATTCTATTTTGGTTCAGTAATGTTTGTGTAGTTCTTCAATTCTATATTAGTTCTGTTACATTTGTATTATTCAATTCTATTTTGGTTCAGTAGCGCATGTTAAGTAGTTATTCAATTCCCTTTCGGTTCCAAAATGTTTGTAGTGTAGCTACAAATGAGGCTACGAAGAAATAATTAGTAACAATCCTAGGTAGCACTAGGCTAATGCTTTTGTATGAATAAATAGTACTTCGTTGGTGATCATTGTGTTTACTTTCATACTGCTTGTTTGGATTGACGTTGAGTTTGGTGGAACCATTATTTATAATTAGTTGTGAGTTGACAACACTTAGATTGATCTTTGTTCTATGGCCTTTAATATTGCATCATGATAATTTTAATTGTTTGAATTGAATATTGTAATAAAATTACAATTTTTAATTTTTTTTAAAAATAAAATAAAATTATGGCGGTTCTAAACCGTTGCTATTTTAAATGAAATATATTATATAATTATGGCGGTTACAACCGTCGTTAATTTCATTGCAATATATATATCTATTTATATATTAAATCCAATGCATCACATAATTTTGCAACACCTAATATTATCAAATTTAGAATTTATATGATTAAATAATATTATTAATATTTTAATTATAATTTAACAATACATTATAGGATAATGTTAAGTAATGAATTATAAATTATAGTTGAAAAAATATGGTTTAGTTTTGTAATAAGTATTTGCAATTGTTAGTCAAAATAATATATTATAAATAATTTAAAAATAATTTAAAATATCTACTCATCTTTCCAATATCTCACAAAGCTTTGAGTTTCCCCTTCCTACCATTTTTCACAATTATTATGCGTACACAAATTTCCCCTGCTTACAATTTCCAGCAAATCAAATTAGGTGTGCAGCTGTTCTTGCAGAATTCAATTTTGAATATCTCCCATTCTGGTTTGATTTCTCTTTCCCTTAATCTCCAATAGTTGGTTATAATTTCCGACAAATCAGCGATGCATGAGGCTTACATGAGTTTTTTATATAATATTATAAAATTTTGAATTTTTATTATTAAATAATATTATTAATATTTTATTTATAGTTTAACAATACATTATAGGATAATGTTAAGTAATGAATTATAAATTATAGTTGAAAAAATATGGTTTAGTTTTGTAATAAGTAATTGCAATTGTTAGTCAAAAATAATATATTAGAAATAATTTAAAATATTTTTTATACTATTTAAAAATTTTAATTTAACTTTGAAATAATTAATTGATATTTTTTTTAGCATTTTAATGAGATTTAATATTTGAATTTAAATTTTATAACATATAACCACATTTATAATTAAGAATTATATTTTAAAAAGAATATTCAAATATTTGTTTTCCTATTTAAAATTAGTTTTTATATATATATATATATATATATATATATATATATATATATATAATTATTCTATTATCATTTAATTTGAATCAGGAAAAATTAATTTTATTAGATAAAAAAATAAAAATTGTATTCTCTATAAAAAACTAATGTTTATTTGTTACTAATAATAAAAGTGGGTCAATTATTTTTAAGACAAAACGTTATATGTTTATTTGTTACTAATAATAAAAGAGGGTCAATTATTTTTAAGACAAAACGTTCTAATAAAAAGTTATTAAAAACCTTAATGTCATAAAAATTAATGGCATCATTAAAAAAATCAAACGTTGATAATGTTTATAATAAATTATATTTAAAGTTGTTCCAAAATAAATGCAATGACTATAATAAATATTTAAAATTTGTATTATTAACACTATAATAAATATTTAAAGTTGTTTAATTCAATTTTATTATAATTAAGTATAATTGAATTCTAATTAAATTATAATATAGAAATAATATTCATTTATTACTATGACGATTAACAATTAATTGCATTATAATTTATAATTAATAATATATATACATGGTTTACTTATATATTATTATTATTATAAATATTCAAATCAATTTTTTATAAATATAACATAGGAAACGATCAATATAAAAGAGATGGTTTTGTGCATCATTTTATTCATCGTTATCATTAGTTATATTTATTATTTTTAATAAACAAAATAATAATCTTTTTGGTTCAAAACAAATAATCAAAATAATATTCTTTATATTGTTGTTAAATTAAATATAATAAATATAAATATTAAATTACTAATTAAATTGTCTACAATAAAAAAATTTATTTGATATACTAATAAAAGAAATCAAATCTTAATAAAATATTTATAATTAACTATAATTAAAGCTGTTCACAATTAAATTCGATAATGAAAATAATAAAAATTTAAAATTTATATTATTTCTGAAAATTAAAAAATACCATATAATATGCCATATAATATGCTATTGTAAAAAAAAGTCATATAATATTTTATTCCAAATATTAAAAACACAAAATAAAATTTAAAAAAATAATAATTTTATTTTCTAAAAAATCCCATGATTAAAAAACCATATGTTGGTATAATATTTATAATAAAGTATATTTTAAGATGTTCCCGATTAAATGCAATAATGATTATAATAAATATTTAAAATTTATATTATTAACATTATTACTGAAAATTGAATTAACTAATTGAATTCAATTATATTAATTTTTAATTTTATTACTGAACAATATAATTACATCAAATTTATAACTATTTATTTTATAATAAAAGTTAAAAAAATTTCAATTTCATCTGTGCATAAAATTGAAACATTTATATCATTTAAAAAATATAATAGACTATTTTTTAGATTAGAAAAGAAAACCGAGAAATGAATGGAGATGACTTACACATTGTTTTGAATATAATAATAATAATATTCAATACTACTTTAAGTTTCATTATAACTCATAATACATATAATTTATAACTAATAGATATGTTTGTTTACTTACACACTAAATAATTGAATAATTCAATTTTATTATAGTTACGAATTAATTGGTATTTAATTGTATTATAATTTAAAATTAATATTCATTTATTATTATGAAACTTATTATTATTATTATAAATCTTCATATTATTTTTTTTAAATAATCAATATACATAATTTACTTATATATTATTATTATTATTATTATTATTATTATTATTATTATTAATATTTTAAATAATAAATATAGATATTAAATGAAAAATTAAATATTGTATTCAATCAAAAATATATATTTTTTATTATTAGGAGAATTATTTTTACAACATTAAAAACCTCAGGCATAAAAAATATGTATAATGTATTATATATTAATCATTATGTAAAATATTAATAAGATTAAATATTTTTCATTTATATAGATATAAATAAAAATAAATATTACTAAAAAAAATATTCATAATCAATTTTGTTAAAGTTCATCTATCACCATTTAATATATATTATAGTTATATGAATATTGCAATCAAGTAATTAAAATATTCAAATAAAATTAATTTGAAACATAAAAAATTAATTTAGTCTCTGTAAAAAATAATTTGTTTGTAAGACTATAAATTATATTTAAAGCTGTTTAAAATTAAATTCAATTATGAAAATAATAAATACATAATTTTGATTAATAATGAAAATTAAGAACTGCATATCAATAATAAATATGCTATTTTATTTTACTTGAACATTAAAAAATAATATTTATATATATATATATATATATATATATATATATATATATATATATATATATATATATATAATATTAAAACCATATATAATAAAATTTTACAAAAATTAAATATTTTTTTTATAAATACCTTAAAAAATACATATATAATTATTATTATGAATATTTATACAATTTTTTAAAAAATATAACACATAAAATAATGACAATAAAAAAATTAAACTATTTTTTAAATCATGAAATATAACTGATGAATTTATGGACTTGAGTTTTTTTTACGTATTTAATTATTAACAATTTCAATTTTGTTATAATTAAGAATTAATTGAATTTGAATTTTATATTAAGTGTTTAACTGTTGCATATAATATTCATTTAGTATTATCACAATTGCCTTCATTTAGCCATTTGAAAATCATAAACATAAAAAATACATACGTTACAGTCATAGAAAAAGTTGTAGGAACACATTATCGTATAGAAACAACAATTGATTAACTTTTTTAATATCACACGATAACAACGATTATATTAACTATATTTCAATATTAATAGACAATCAGCAATGGAAAATTTAATCTTAGATCTTAACACTGATCGTGATGATTGGTTGCTTCGAGTTAGAGTTATTCGACTGTGGGACGTTTATAATCTGCGAAATGATGAAGAACAAACATTCGTAGAAATGATTTTGTTAGATGAGAAGGTATTAATTTTTTATCCAAAATTTTGAATTTGTTGTTAACAAATATACTTTTATATTCTAAATGTTTAACATTATTATTTTTTCTTTAAAAAATTATTGATTTTAATATTTTATTGCTATATTTTTCATGTTTTATCATTTAATTTTATGTCTCACCTTGCTTTTCCATTATTTATAAATGTATTATTTTCAATTAAAATTAAACTATTTTATTTTGTTATGGTAATCTTATTATCTATATTATAGAGTTTTTATAACAAATAATGTCTACCATAAATAAATATTTATATTATTTCAGCAACTTCTATTGACTATCTGCAGAATCTTCTGTATGTGCGGGTCCTATTCTAGTATTATATAATTGTGGCGGTTGAAACCGTCAAAATAAACTATCGCGGAAAGTTACGGCGGTCGGAGCGACTGTTTTACAAACCGTCGTAAAATAGCCTCGCGACACATGTTTCTACGACGGAAGAGAAACCGTCGTGATTTGCAATTTACGTCGGTTGTAACCGCCGTAATCTGCCAAATTTAACCGTCGTAATATGCGAATTTCCTGGTAGTGTAAGATTAAAAAAATGCATGCATCCAGTTTGCAATATTACAACGGTGTATATGAATCCGTTGTAAACCTGGCGTTGTTGTTTGGGCGTTTTGTAGTAGTGTGACATGCAACGCAAACGTTTAATAGCTAATAATTAAGTAATCAAACTTGTAAATCAAGGCATGCATTAACAATCATAAATAATGCATGAACACGTAATCAAATGTTCCAATGCACATAATTAGCAATACGCAATTAAAAGACTTAAATGCATGTAAGAACAATCAAAGAGATAAGTTAGAGATGAATTAGTTGATATATGGAGGATAATAAGAAAACCAATGCATAGCTCTAACACAAAACATATAGAATGATACAAGGATTAGAAACATACCATTGTAAGTTGATAGAAGCAACAAATTTCTATAAGAAAGTGTTAGTGCAATCAAAATATATAGCAAACGAAAATAAAAACCAAAACCTCATTCAAATAATGCAAGATGAGTCTAAGACTCCCAATTCCCTATAGATTTTGTGGAAGGATTCCAAAGATGATGGTTTTGTAAGAATTTCAGAAAACTGACTTATGGTATTAACGCAATAAAAAAATAACGTCTCCTTTCTCCACATGATCTCTTAGGAAATGGTGTCAGATCTCAATGTGTTTAGTCTGTGAGTGAAGTACTAGACTCTTAGTAAGACTTATAGCACTAGTGCTATCACACTTAATTGGAATACAACCATGTTTTAAATCATAGTCCAGTAGTTATTGCTTAAGCAATGAGACCTATGCACAACAACTAACAACAGATACATATTCATCCTCGACGCTAGAAATAAAAACACTATGTTGTTTCTAACTATGCCAAGAAACTATGCAGCTTCCAAATAAATGGCAAGTACCACTAGTACTCTTCATATCCGACTTCCACCATGCTAAATTGGAATCCGAATATCGTGCTAAGCTAAAAGTACCTCCCATTGGATACCAAAGAACATGATTGGATGTTCCGTTAAGTTACATCAAAATCTGTCTAACGATCTTAAAGTTGGAATGCTTTGGTGATTCTTGATATCTAGCACACATGCATACAGTAAACATGATATCAGGCCTACTTGCGGTTAAATAGAGTAAGGATCTGATTATACCTCAATATATAGTTATGTTGAAATCCACTCATCTTCCATCTTTGTCTATGATCACATTTGAAGCCATTGAAGTTGAAATAGTCTTTAAACCTTTCATCTCAAACTTCTTAAGAAGATCTAGACAATACTTTGTTTAACTTATGAAAGTCCCTTCTTCTCCTTGCTTGATTTGCATTTCTAAGAAGTATGTTAACTCTCCCATAAGTGACATCTCAAACTTCATACGTTAAACTAGCAAAATCTTGACAAAGAGATTCTTTAGCGGTTCCAAATATAATATTATAAATGTAAGTTATAGCTAAAATAATATGCTTTGCTTATGATTATAATAAAATTTAATGCAAAATATGTTTGATACAAGGAGTGTTTAATGAAAAATATTTTAATGCAACTAAAACTTTATTTTGATACAAAGGAAAATTAACTTTAATGCATAGGCAAAATAATTTTGAAGCATGAGAAAAATAGTTTTAATGAAAATGAGAAATGGTCTTGAACTATTTCAATAAAATGAAAATAATTAAAACCAAATGAGATAGATAGAGTGCAACTACATAGAGATAAAGGAAAATGAAATTATCATCCCAATTACGATGATCTTGGACTAAACTTTCGGTACAAGTAATGTTAGAAAATTACAATACTAATCAAGCAAAAAGAATACAATATGATCAAAAATATGATTGGATACATCTTCCTTTACCTGGTCTTGAAAATCCATAAATATTCCTAGATACTCCTGCATAGAACAATAATAGATAGAACTAAGTACCGAATTTTAGTTGGGTCCTTGAGGGTTAGTTGATTTACGTATAGGTAACCATGTCATTTTACCATTGGGAACTTGAATGTTCCTAACAAGACAAAGAAGCCTAATGTGACCCTTTTCTCCACAATAATGGCAAATGGCTTTAGATGAAACATTCCTTCTATTTCTCCTAGTGACATGAGGATTTTCTTAAAAACCTTCCTTCTTTCACTTGAAGAACTAGAACAAGTATTAGATAATGTGGTAGCATGTGTCAAATTTCCTCTAAGAGTTTCAATATCAGGTTTTAAAATTGGACAAATAAAACATTCTACAACTTTTATCTTTTCAGCAAAGTATATGAAATAATACAACACACTTTCACAAGAGGTGTATGAACATCCTTTAAACAATCTAAAGCATGATTAAGATTCTTTATCTCATGTTCAAGTGTATCAATAATTTATTTTTCGAGAGAAATTTTTTTAAATACTTTAATGAAAAAATCATACATGACATTAAACGCACTAGACCATTCACCATAGATATACTCATATTTAGAATAAGAATTATATACATTTGAAGTTCAACTTTTATTTTGTGCCATCAAGCAAAAGTTGTCACACTCATAATCTGAAATCGAGCAAGAATCAAAAGAGGAGCTCTCTACCTCTTCTTCCAATGCGATGTAGGCTCTACGACCTTTAGAAGATTTTCCATTCATCTTGTAGAAAGCATTGTCTTTGCTTTAATGAAGTTTGGTGAGATTTGGACATGTATTTCTATATTGTCCCAATTCACCACATTCATGGCATGTGATCTCATCATCTTCTTTCTTGTGATCCTTCTTTGGTGGATGCGTATTTATGAAATTAACTAGACCTTTGTCGGTATGCTTGAGCTTGTTTCTCTTAAGATATCTATTGTAGCGTCTGATGAATAAACTCATTCCTTCCTTTTTGGAAACTTTTTCATAAGAATTGACACTTTCTTCCTTTGACTTCTTCACTTTTGAGGATGAAGTCGTTAAAGAAAAATCTCATTTATCTTCTTTCCCTTTCTCTTTCTTCTTAGACTTTACTTCACTATCGACGAGTCATTTCACTCATTCTCAAGCTTAGCTATCTTCCAAAACATTTTTGTATTATCCAAAGTACTAAGATCATTTGTTTATTTTATCACGGTGACTTTTAGGTACTAGTCCCTGAACATGTATCCCAATATTTTGTTAGTACAATTTTTAATGGAAAAGGTTTTACCTAAGTCTTGCAGTTTATTGATCAAATGGAGGAATCTAGTTTGCATGGAATCCACAGATTCTTCGCCTTCCATACGAAATAATCCTTGATTTCATAATGCTTGACTCCCTCCGTTCCTTCATAGAGAGTTTGGAGAGTATCCCATATACCTTTAGCACTTGTTGATGTGAAATTGAATAAAACACTTTAGCACTTAGTACTGAAATGATTATGTTCCTCACTTTCAAATCATATGAAGCCTTATTTTCTTCATCATCATTCCAAACTTTAGGGTGTTTAACAACGTCATTATCACCCATAGGAATATATGGTCCCTCGGTGATGGCACGCCACCGATTTTTGTCAACCGAAAATTTTTTCCATTGAAAACTGGTGCTCTATTATACACTCCCTTAGGATCTTTATTATCCAACATATTCAAAAACTTTTGGATCTCAATTGCAATAAAAAGACCAGCTCTTGATTTGAATTGTTGGGTGTGAATATGGAAGTAGAAAAACAGTCTAGAAGGGGTGAATAGACCCAAATTAAAAAAATGCAACGGTCGTTTTACAAAATCATAGTAATTTTAAAATGAGTTGCGTGCGGAAGGTTTGAAGCGAAAATGAAAATTATACAATCGGCTATGATCAAGCAAACACAATGTCCGTTTCACAAATATCCAAGATTACTAACAACGAAAAGTTTTGTATGAGTTGATTCAAGTTGTGTAGTCACAAGAAGTGTACAGAAATTGATTCCATGTGGATTACTAAATTCAACCGGTTTTCAGAATTTATAAATCATATTACTAGTTTGACTATTTGTCCAATTCAAACAAAACCTAAGCTTTATGTAATTAATTGCTATCAAGAACAAAACAACATAATATGACGGAATTGAAAAATCTAGAATGCAATCACTACGAAAGAGAGATGCAAGAGTAGAGTTATAGAAATGAAACCGAGATTTATAGTGTTTCGGTATTCGTCCTCGCTTGGCCTACGTACCCTCTTCAATGGTTACCCATTAAAACCTGCATAGTTCCTTATTATTTGACAAATATTTCCAAGAGTTCATGCATTCACCAATCTACAATTACAACTGAGAAAATAAATATCCTAATTTGGATCTTGACTTGTATCTGGCAATCTTGGCCAAACACTTCTACGTAATCTTTACTTGAATATCTTTCTTAAACTTTATGAATAACACCAATTCTGCTCCAAGCATTTGTGTGTAACTATTAGCCCCTTGAGCAGTGATATTGTTCGAAGATCCAAGAAGAACACCTTCTTATCCGTAGCCTTCCAAACAGTTCGTACAAAGGAAATTCTGGAGAGAAGAACGTACTTCTTTTCAACGAAATTTGTCACCACCATTGGCAATCCCTCTTTCTTGCTAACAACATGAAAATTCAACAAGATCTCCTATAATGGTTAGTTTCAAGTACACATCTCCCTCAATCAATCTTATAACTCTAATTGACAGTATCCAAACTTAATTGAAGTTGAAGATATGAGAAATTCGTAGCAAGACTTTGAACACTCAAAACATAGGAAATTTTTTTCACACAAAATCACACTGAAAAATATTAACAAATGATGTATGTTCTATTGGAATGATGACAGAAAATGATTTACATGTGCTTGAGATGAAGCACACAAAATGGTTGAAAAAAGGTAGTTAGATTTGAATTAAGAAAAATATGATTTGAATCAAATGATAAAAAATGAAGTGAAATAAATGAAATACACGATTCGAATGACAGACCTTCTGATTAAAATCAAGAAAAAAATGATTCGGATCTAATTTCCCCGAACCGATAGGATTTCTAGGCAAAATAATTTGATTTGAATCAAGTTGAAAGTTTGATTCGAATCAAATCAAATAGAATAAATCATGATTTGTGAAAAATGGTATTGATTCGAATCATGCACACATTTTTTATTCGAATCAAATTGGATAAAATAGGTTCCCAGGAAAATGATCATAATCAAGTGAAAACTTTAATTAGGATCAAATTGCTGAGTTGAGCTACTGTCCAGTTTGATCAGAATCATGAATTCAATGTAAATTTTTTTTATTCGAATCAATCTTGTAAAATCTCAAATTTTCAAGTTTTCAAAAGCTTTTTGATATTTTACCTGGAATCAAATTTATTCAAAAACACAAAGGATTTCATTTCACTATCATATGCTATTTATCAAAGAGCATTTCGATTAAGATTAAATTTAACCAAAGATTTTTGCATGCTAAACATGAGAAATGCAATAATTAAGAAGACACAACGAATCGAAACAAAGACATAGATGAAATCTATAAGGCAATCAACAAAAGAATTGGATTGTAGAGACATGCAACTACATTCCCTTACGATATCACTTCTCTACCTCCTCAAAACAGAAATGTAATTCAATGTCGATCTAGTTCTAGGAACTGCTTCAGTTTCCATTGCTCAATGTCGAATGTCTCTGGTTGAGCTAAGAGAATTAAAGAGCCAATTGGAAGAATTATTAGCTAAAAATTTCATTTGTGCATGTGTATCTTCTTGGGGTGTTGTTGTTTTGTTTGTAAATAAGAGGGATGATGGCATATGTCTGGGTATAGACTACCGTCAGCTTAAGAAAGTCACTATCAAGAAAAATTATGATCTTCCTCAAATTGATGTCCTCTTAGATCAATTGAAAAAAGCTTGGGTGTTCTCGAAGAATGATTTACAGTTAGGCTACCATCAAATTCGAGTGTTAAGTTCCGACAAACCGAAAATTGCATTTAGGGCTCCGTATGGCAATTACAAGTTCATTGTGATGCCTTTCGGAGTGACCAATGTTCCTGTTATCTTTATGGATTATATGAACTATGTTTTCCAACCTTATTTTGATCATTTAAAGGTAATCTTTATAAACGATATCCTAGTTTACTTCTATACTCCATAAAAGCAAAAGCATCTAAGGATTGAGTTATCGGTGTTGCGAGAAAAGATAATCTTTGCAAGCTCAGTAAATGTGAGTTCTAAATGTCATAGGTGAACCTCCTTACTCATGTTATCACTACTACAAAACACCTAAACAACAACGCCAGGATTACAACGGCATACTATACACCATTGTAATAGTGCGTACTGGATGCGCGCGCATTGTCTTAAGTCTTATTAAACTGCCTTTGATGACGGGTAAAATTCCAACTGTGGTAATAGTGCATACTGGATGCGCGCGTATTATTTTAATTAGAAATTTCAAGGGTATAATAACGATTGTTGTGAACACCGTGGTGATACAATCAAGCTTTCATGTGTTCAAACCTTATCGCCCTCAAATAATTTATTCCTTTGACGTAAATGCGCCCTTTTTAAGTTTTATTCATATTTAACTAAAAACAAATAAGGGTATCACTACGGTTATTTCTTAAAACCGTTGTTACAAAGTGAAGCTTCTTTTTATATATTTTAAACACCAAGTATATATCCATTTATCCACTAAAAAAGAAACAAGGCGAAACAACCCTAACACCGACGCCGTCACCATCGTCGGGAAGAACACAACAACAACAAGAAAGTGTTCAACTTTAAGTTGTTGCAATGTCGCATTTGAAGAAAAACTCATCCAAAGGTGTTTTTATGACAACTTCCGCTGTAAAATTTCGATCTGTAAATTTCTGTGGTTGTGATGGTCGTATGGTTTCGTACCAATGCAAGAAGGGACGAAATAAAGGAAGGGTTTTGTGGAGATGTCCATTTTGAAGGAGCGATGAAACCTGTAATTTGTTCATATGGGATGAAGACGTGGGAGAAAGAGGTGGAAATGAAGATGAGAGCATTATGAAGTCAGAGTTGGAAGTTGTGGGCTATTTGAAGGTTATGTACGAGGATTTAAAGAAGAAGAACAAGAATTTGAAGAACAAACTGAAATCAGAGAGATTTTATGGAAATCTCAAGATGTTATGTTCTCTTTTCTCCTTTATGTTTAATGTTTACTTTGTTATGAAATGTAATAGTGGAATTAGGGTTTGAACTACATTGTTGATGTTTAAACTGCAGATGCATTGTGAATTACATTGTTGATGTTTGAATTACATTATGAAGACAAGAATGCAACTAATAAAAGACGGTTTCTTACGAGTAAGTTCAACGCAAACTTTTAATTTTTAATTAGTTATCTGTTTGTTAGTATATTAGTTGATAGATATTGAAGTTTTAGTTTAAACTGTTAAACCAAAAGATTAAAATTTCATTAGATAAATGAAGTTTCATTACATAAACTTTTCATTACATAAACTTAATCATCAAATCTAAATGCTCTGGATGAGAGGAAGTATGACCAACCATAGTCAGCCTCATCATCATCATCAGAATAAACAACAATTATCTACCTTCTCAACATTCTTCTCCTTCTTCTCTTTCTTCTCCCCACCCTTAGAGTTCTCCTTCTTTCCGCAGCAGCCCCATCTACAGCAGCAATTTGTTGATTCTGAGGAAGGTTTTGGACGACAACCCCTTTTACAACAACATTTTGATTGTGAGGAAGGTTTTGAACCACATCCCCCTCTACAGCAACAACTTCATTCTCAACATTTTTGGTAGCTTGAGCAGTAGAACTCATTTTGATTCTTCTAGATTAAGTTGTTTTTATGTTTTGGCCTTTACACTTTTATATTGTTTCTTCTGATTCTTCATCTTGTCTTGGAAGATGAAGAAGTTTCTGCCAACCTCGAGTTGTTGAATTAATGATTATATCTCTTTGTCTTTTAAAATTTTATTTTACATCCTTTGATATTTCTTCGTATTTAATGGTTTTGATATCTGTTCACAAATGTTGTATTGCTGATTCTGGTATGATACGTGTAACGACCATATACAATACATGCCTCAAATCATATATTATACATGAGTTTCACTTTTGGTACTGAAACATAACAAGTTCCTAGTTAACATATTATACACGTAAATGCCTCTAATACAAAACACCTAAAAGTCTAAGGCATTACATATACAAGATGTTCCAAAATGATAAAAACTAAGAACTAGATCAATACAATGATCTCAAAACATAAACGCCATAGCGGAAGCCATGCCATCACAAAACCACGATCCGTAAGGAAAGTCAAATAACCTTGCCCTTACCCTTCGCCAAACCTGCAGAACCTGTGATGTAAACAACAACAGTGGGGTGAGATACATCAAATCTCAGTGAGTTCCCTATCTTAAAGTCCTCTCAGCTCTACAAGGTTCTAACAAACCTAACTCAAGTCAAAAGGGGAAAAGGGGAGTGACCTTGAGTACACACACACTATATGGACACATGTTATGAGTTCATTAACTCACAATATCACTAATCCGTAACCACACCAAGGCATCCCCTTTTCCCGTCCGCTTCTACGTCTAGAAGACGACCCGAGTCATGGATCCTTGAACCTACTTGACATACGAATGGATTCGGGTTCTACGGGCCATAAACCGTTATGAACCGTCGCTTCACACGGGCCATAAACCGTCACAAGCATACGCTCCCAGAGCGCCATTCGTACTGCACACGGGAATCAAACCTGTCAAGTAGTTGTGCACAAGTTTCAGAGGAGCTCGAGACCCATGAAACGCACTCGCAAATAAAATCGGTTACGATTACGTGATCCCACACAATCGTGATCGTATTCGACAATCACAAGGCCATAATGCCTTAACATAACCAAACGGTTAACACACATGTTCCATACTAGTGTTTATTCGTTCTAAATTGTCCAACACTGCTTATGGTAATTGTCCTCCCTCTACTTACTTTATGTTTTATCGTGCATACATTTTTCAACAACAATTACACCACCAAAATCAACAAAACGACACAATTCCAACAATTCCGATATAATTAAATCGGCCATCAATCTTACAACCAATGTAATAAGAAAGTACATTTTATTACCTTTCCAACGATACCAAAATTGTTCCAATCCGGGTCACGGATAAAAAGTTACGGCATTGGAAACAAACGATCGGAAATAAAATATCACAACAGCAGAATTCTGCAACTCTCCTGGCCGTACGCGTATTGGCACAACCCATACGCGTATTGCCCAAAATCTCGCCCAGCCATACGCGTATTTCCCCAAGCGATACGCGTATTGCCCACAATCCTCGGCCATCCATACGCGTATTGCCCTTGCCGTACGAGTATTGACAAGCCCCATCACCTCGACCAATACGCGTATGAGCAGAGGAAAATTCTGCAGAATTTTCTGCAGAATTTTTCTGCTACGGGATCAACCCATTTCAACCCAAAAATCCATTTCCTCATCCCAAATGCACTGAAACAGGTTACAGATACAACAAGCAGTATAACATACAATCACACATTGCATTTAGCAGTTAGATTCATGAATTTTGTGCAAAAAGATTCAATTTTCACAATTTCAACCTAACTCTAAACTCAACAAAACTCTACTCTAAAGAGTCTAACTAGAACCCACCTGGATTACTAGACGAGGAGGTTGATACTGAGATGAATAGATGAAGAGTTGAAGCTTGATGATGATCTTGAGCTTCTTGAGAAATTTCTCTCCTTTTCCTTCTTCCACTTTTCCTTTCTCCTCCTTTTCCTTTGTTTTTCCTTCTTTCTATCTTTTGTTTGTTTTTCCAAGGAAAATGAAAAGAAAATAGATAGTATAGAAACTATCATTTTTAGTAACACTACTAAATGTCCAAAATTAGCTCAAATACGCCAAATTATAAAAACTCAACGTTAACTACTATTAATTAAATCGACTCGGAGTTCGTCAGGTTACTCTAATTATTTTATCAAATAATTACTCAGAGTACCCCGGAACCCAGTTGATCATAATAATATTAACCAGAGCGTTTATAAATTTACGGGGTATTACATCCTCCCCCCCTTAAATAGAAATTCGTCCTCGAATTTAGAATATTACCTGAACAGATGTGGATAAGAATCTCGCATTTCCGATTCTAGTTCCCAAGTAGCATCGCCCGGATGCGCCATATCCCATTGCACCTTAACAAGTGGAATATCTTTGTTCCTTAACACTTTTGTTTCGCTTCCCAGAATACGACTCGGTTGTGGTTCAAAAGTCAAATCCGCTTCAATTTCCACTGATTCGAGTAGAATCGGCTGAAGAGGATCAGGAATAAACTTACGGAGCTGAGATACGTGAAAAACGTCATGCATCTCGGATAGAGAGGGTGGTAAGGCTAATCTATAAGCAACTTCACCAATCCTTTCTAAAATCTGATACGGTCCCACGTGTCTCGGACTTAACTTTCGCGACTTAAACGGTCATTTCAATCTCAATCTCGGAGTAACTTTCAGAAATACATGGTCATCTTCCTCAAATTCCAAAGGTCTCCTACGATTGTCCGCATAACTCTTTTGACGATCTTGTGCTTGTTTAACCTTCTCGCGGATCATTCGAATCTTTTCCGTAGTCTCTTGAATAATCTCGGGTCCCAAAATTCTATCTTCGCCAATTTCAGCCCAACACAAAGGTGTCCTACACTTCCTCCCATACAATGCTTCATAAGGAGCCATACCGATGCTCGCATGGTAACTATTGTTATATGAAAACTCAATTAACGGTAAAAGTTCTTTCCAATTCCCTCTACTCTCTAACACGCAAGCTCTTAACATATCCTCCATCGTTTGTATTGTTCGCTCAGTCTGACCATCCGTTTGAGGATGATTCGACGTGCTCAAACGCAAATTCGTACCCATCGCTTGTTGGAACACTTTCCAAAATCTCGAAGTAAACTTCGGATCTCTATCGGACACAATACTAGAAGGAATACCATGCAATCTCACAATCTCAGCAATAAACAACCTTGCAAGATGACTTGCCTTATAAGTAGTCTTTACGGCTAAGAAATGTGCAGATTTCGTTAGTCGATCTACAATCACCCAAATAGAATCATACCCACCTTGGGTACGGGGTAAACCTACTGCAAAGTCCATAGAAATACTATCCCACTTCCAAACTGGAATATCCAAAGGCTGTAACAAACCGCCCGGTCTTTGGTGTTCAATCTTCACCTGTTGGCACACCGCACATTCTGATACATATTCCGCTATATCCTTTTTCATCCCAGACCACCAATAATCCTTCTTTAAATCCTGATACATCTTCAAAGAACCAGGATGTATCGTAAAAGTACCTTTATGAGCTTCGTCTAAAATCTTCCTTTTTAATGCCTCATCCTTCGGAACACAAATCCTTTGATTAAACAGAACAATCCCATATGTCGCTCGTGTAAAACCTGGTTGAAGTAACAACTCTTGTAACTCCTCTTCCAATAATTGTCCTTGTTGGATCTCAACTCTTAAAGTAGAATTGACATTCAAATTTCCCATAATTACACCATTCGGAGTCCACACAAACTGGAGATTAAGATCTCTAAACTTTTCCAACAATGAATACTCCAAAATCATCAATTCCGCACTATGAACCATTTTCCGACTTAAAGCATCCGCTACTTTATTCGCCTTTCCTGGATGATACTTCAATTCTAAGTCATAATCCTTTAAGTACTCCATCCACCTTCTTTGTCGCATATTCAACTCCTTTTGATCAAACAGATACTTCAAACTTTTGTGGTCACTGAACATTTCAAAACGTACACCATACAAGTAATGACGCCACACCTTCAGTACAAACACCACTGCAGCTAGTTCCAAATCATGAGTTGGATAATTCTTCTCATGAACTTTCAACTGTCGAGAAGCATAAGCTACCACTTGACCACCCTGCATCAAAACGCTCCCTAATCCCCTCTTAGAAGCATCACAGAATACTTCATAAGAGTTATTAGGATCAGGAATAATTAATACTGGAGCACTCGTCAAACTTTCCTTCAATTTCATAAAACTTTGTTCGCAACCTGAATCCCATTCAAAAATAACATCCTTCCGAGTAAGTTTCGTCATTGGTAAGGCCAATTGAGAAAAGCCCTTAATAAACCTTCTATAGTAACCGGCCAATCCCAAGAAACTCCTGACTTCTGAAACATTTCTCGGTCTCTCCCAATTAATCACTGCCTCTACCTTCGATGGATCCACTGCCACACCACCCTGAGATATAACATGTCCAAGAAAATTAACTTCCGACATCCAAAACTCACACTTGCTCAACTTAGCAAACAATTGCTTCTCTTGCAAGATCGATAAGACAATCCTCAGATGTTCTCCGTGCTCTTGTGGAGTACGAGAATAAATAAGAATGTCGTCAATAAAGATTACCACAAATTGGTCCAAGTAAGCCTGAAATATTCGATTCATGTAATCCATAAAAACAGCTGGAGCATTAGTCACACCGAAAGGCATCACTAAGAATTCGTAATGACCGTAACGGGTCCTAAATGCAGTTTTTGGCACATCGGAAATCTTCACTCGAATCTGATGATAACCCGACCGTAAATCAATCTTCGAGAACACACAGGCTCCTTTCAATTGATCTAACAAGTCGTCTATCCTTGGTAAAGGGTACTTGTTCTTAATAGTAACTTTATTCAGTTTACTATAATCAATGCACAAACGCATTCCCCCATCTTTCTTCTTTACCAACAACACTGGAGCTCCCCAAGGTGAAACACTAGGTCTAACAAAATGCTTAGACATCAAGTCTTCCAATTGGTCCTTTAATTCTCTTAATTCAAGCGGTGTCATCCGATACGGAGAAACGGATATAGGAGCCGTTCCCGGTATCAGGTCAATAGAGAACTCAACTTCTCTCTCCGGAGGAAGAGAAGAAACATCCTCTGGAAACACTTCAGGAAATTCACATACTACTGGAATACTCAGGACTTGCTGTTCACTACTTCCTTCCTTAGTAAGAACCAATAAAACAGATTTCTCTTTCTCAAACAAGAAGTTTACCATTCCCACCGTACCTTCTAAAATCGTTGATAAGACATCTTTCGGAGTAGCCTCAGCAGATGGAATAATGATTAACTTTTCTTCACACCCAATAAACACCGAGTTAGAAGAAAGCCAATCCATACCCAGAACAACATCCACTTTCTTAAGCGGTAAACAGATAAGGTCAATCTGAAAAACTCTTTCATTAAGCGACAACACACAATTTTCACACATCAGCGGCATTTCAACCATTTCATCCATGGCAGTAGTAACCACCATAGGAGGAAACAAAGGAATAGTTTGCAACCCCAGTCGCCTTACACAACGCGTGGAGACAAAAGAATGCGTTGCCCCACAATCAAATAAAACAAAGCAAGAATGTCCATTTACGAAACACGTACCCGCAATCAATGAATTGTCACCCTTTGCTTTCCTTGCATCCAAGGTATACACTCGGCCCGTTGTCTTCCCTTGTGCCTGATTCTTACCCTGAGGACAATCCCTCGCCAAGTGGCCCACCTTCTGACACTGGTAACACCTCACACCTTCAATACCACATCGACCGTAATGATTTCGACCGCAAGTACGACACACCGGAGGTACACTAGTTCTAGAACTCTGGACCTGCTTCCCTTTGGAAAACTGTTGCCTTTGCCTAAACTGTTGATTCGACCTCCCTCGGTCACCTTGAATCGCCCTGTTCGAATCCACCTCCATTTGTATCTTTTTCAAGCTATTTTCCGCCACATAACATTGTCTTAACATTTCAGCATAAGTAGCAAATTCCCGTTGAGACACGCTGTGTGAAATCTCAGCCCTTAACCCAAACAGAAACTGATCTATCTTCCACTTCTCATCAGGAGCATACATGGCCTGTCTAGAATAGTCAGCCATGTTCTCAAATTTTTCAGCATAGGAAGCCACTGACAAATTTCCCTGTCTCAACTGTTGGAACTCAAACTCCTTTTGAGACCTTAAAGAACTCGGAAAATATTTCTCCATAAAGATTACCTTAAACTGTTCCCACACTTTCGGCACCTCCTGAGTTGTCATCAAGGCTGAAGCGCTCTCCCACCACCTCATGGCAGGACCCTTCAACCAGTGAGAAGCAAAGACCACCTTATTCTCCTCACTGCAATGAACTATCAGAAAAATCCGTTCCATTTCTGTTATCCATTCGTGTGCCTTCATCGGATCTAGCCCTCCTTGAAACTCCGGAGGATTCATTCGAACAAATTCCCTGTAGGTTCCTCCCGTAACTTCCGGAACAACCACTGGAGGATGCAGACCATCAGCCATTTGTTGCATCATTCCTTGCATGAACTGATTCTGCTGTTGCTGCATCTGTTGCATAAATTGGTACAAAGGGGCATTCCCTTCATCACCTTGTGGAACTGTCCCTGCTGGAGTAGTCCTTGGTCTTCCACGGTTGTTTCTGCGTCTATCAGCCATGTTCCTGAATTCCATATCAATAGGATTAAGTTGATCAGACTCAATACCATAAATATAACAGACAAGACCCATGGCGACACGCCGCATATGAAACGGAAAGAAACACTTATTCTATTTCATGGCTAGGTCGAGGATACGACCTGCTCTGATACCAACTGTAACGACCATATACAATACATGCCTCAAATCATATATTATACATGAGTTTCACTTTTGGTACTGAAACATAACAAGTTCCTAGTTAACATATTATACACGTAAATGCCTCTAATACAAAACACCTAAAAGTTTAAGGCATTACATATACAAGATGTTCCAAAATGATAAAAACTAAGAACTAGATCAATACAATGATCTCAAAACATAAACGCCATAGCGGAAGCCATGCCATCACAAAACCACGATCCGTAAGGAAAGTCAAATAACCTTGCCCTTACCCTTCGCCAAACCTGCAGAACCTGTGATGTAAACAACAACAGTGGGGTGAGATACATCAAATCTCAGTGAGTTCCCAATCTTAAAGTCCTCTCGGCTCTACAAGGTTCTAACAAACCTAACTCAAGTCAAAAGGGGAAAAGGGGAGTGACCTTGAGTACACACACACTATATGGACACATGTTATGAGTTCATTAACTCACAATATCACTAATCCGTAACCACACCAAGGCATCCCCTTTTCCCGTCCGCTTCTACGTCTAGAAGACGACCCGAGTCATGGATCCTTGAACCTACTTGACATACGAATGGATTCGGGTTCTACGGGCCATAAACCGTCGCTTCACACGGGCCATAAACCGTCACAAGCATACGCTCCCAGAGCGCCATTCGTACTGCACACGGGAATCAAACCTGTCAAGTAGTTGTGCACAAGTTTCAGAGGAGCTCGAGACCCATGAAACGTACTCGCAAATAAAATCGGTTACGATTACGTGATCCCACACAATCGTGATCGTATTCGACAATCACAAGGCCATAATGCCTTAACATAACCAAACGGTTAACACACATGTTCCATACTAGTGTTTATTCGTTCTAAATTGTCCAACACTGCTTATGGTAATTGTCCTCCCTCTACTTACTTTATGTTTTATCGTGCATACATTTTTCAACAACAATTACACCACCAAAATAAACAAAACGACACAATTCCAACAATTCCGATATAATTAAATCGGCCGTCAATCTTACAACCAATGTAATAAGAAAGTACATTTTATTACCTTTCCAACGATACCAAAATTGTTCCAATCCGGGTCACGGATAAAAAGTTACGGCATTGGAAACAAACGATCGGAAATAAAATATCACAACAGCAGAATTCTGCAACTCTCCTGGCCGTACGCGTATTGGCACAACCCATACGCGTATTGCCCAAAATCTCGCCCAGCCATACGCGTATTTCCCCAAGCGATACGCGTATTGCCCACAATCCTCGGCCATCCATACGCGTATTGCCCTTGCCGTACGCGTATTGACAAGCCCCATAAGCGTATCACCTCGACCAATACGCGTATGAGCAGAGGAAAATTCTGCAGAATTTTCTGCTGAATTTTTCTGCTACGGGA
Organism: Lathyrus tuberosus; assembly: GCA_022829125.1. Classification (NCBI taxonomy): domain Eukaryota; kingdom Viridiplantae; phylum Streptophyta; class Magnoliopsida; order Fabales; family Fabaceae; genus Lathyrus; species Lathyrus tuberosus. Next base: position 2,828,889 of record JALAZF010000428.1, on the reverse strand, counting down.
TCAACCCATTTCAACCCAAAAATCCATTTCCTCAACCCAAATGCACTGAAACAGGTTACAGATACAACAAGCAGTATAACATACAATCACACATTGCATTTAGCAGTTAGATTCATGAATTTTGTGCAAAAAGATTCAATTTTCACAATTTCAACCTAACTCTAAACTCAACAAAACTCTACTCTAAAGAGTCTAACTAGAACCCACCTGGATTACTAGACGAGGAGGTTGATACTGAGATGAATAGATGAAGAATTGAAGCTTGATGATGATCTTGAGCTTCTTGAGAAATTTCTCTCCTTTTCCTTCTTCCACTTTTCCTTTCTCCTCCTTTTCCTTTGTTTTTCCTTCTTTCTATCTTTTGTTTGTTTTTCCAAGGAAAATGAAAAGAAAATAGATAGTATAGAAACTATCATTTTTAGTAACACTACTAAATGTCCAAAATTAGCTCAAATACGCCAAATTATAAAAACTCAACGTTAACTACTATTAATTAAATCGACTCGGAGTTCGTCAGGTTACTCTAATTATTTTATCAAATAATTACTCAGAGTACCCCGGAACCCAGTTGATCATAATAATATTAACCAGAGCGTTTATAAATTTACGGGGTATTACAATACGTTTCTTTTTTATTCATACATAATATCACAACTCTTATTACTCTTAACCGTTGTTATATGGCGAGCGCTTTCCAATTTATTACAACGGTCACAGGACCGTCATTGTAAGTATCATATATATAACAACACTCTACATAACAACGCAAGTGTCCGCGTCATTATATATCTTTCCCAACCGTTGTTAAAAGGGTCTTTCGTAGTAGTGTATAATTCAAGGAGATGTGGGGGTGGATCCTTAGAAAGTAGAAGTTGTGATATATGCGGAAATACCTAAGAATATGTCTGAAGTTAGAAGCTTCTTAGGGTTGGTTGGATATTATTGGAGATTCGCAATGGAATTTTCTCATGTGGTGTTACCATTGACCAAACTCACTCGTAAGGAGGTTCCTTTCCGATGGGATTCAGAGTATGATCGAAGCTTTGAAAAATTGAATGAAAAATTATCTATCAATCCCATTTTTGTGATCCCAGATCCAAATCAGTGTATGAAGTATTCTTTTGTGCTTAGAAGATGGGTTTAGGGCGTGTGCTAATGCATTATGATAAAGTCGTAGAGTATGCATCCAAGCAATCGAATGCATGATCTTGTGCTCATAGCGGTCGTCTTTGCGCTCAAGGTGTGGCGATATTACTTATATGACGTACACTTTGAAATGTTTAGTGATCACAGACTCAAGTTCACTCGAGTCCAATATAAGTTGTGTCATGCCCTAACTTGTCACATCGGCACACATGTTAATAGAAGACACTAAAATGTTTTAATGATGGAAAATCATTTAATGTCCTTGTTCCCCACTTCTTTCCCATACGACCCAACCATTTCAGTCTTAGTTACCATCAGACAATACCATGGAGGCCAACCAACATTACTTAATGCTTTTTCAGTTCTCCCAGTGCCCGACAAAACCATGAAGGAAACTGTTTTGGTTACTGAATAATATATATATATATATATATATATATATATATATATATATATATATATATATATTACAATGGTTTAATTGCACTTTTTGTCCTCCAATTTTCATTTTTTTTTAATTTTGATCCTTTTATTTTGATATCCGAATTTTGGACCTTTCAATTTTGCTTTTTTTTAGTCCCCTTCTAATTTTAGGTCGAATAATATAAAAACTATTTCGAATTAATTATCGCAAATGTGTGAGTGACACATCATTAAGTAGATTGCCATGTCATTAAAATTTCACTTCAAATTTAAATGCAAAGTAATATCCGGAAAAAAACAAAATTGATGAACTAAAAATCTAAATTTTAAATTGGGAATATCAAAATTTTAAAAATAAAAATTAAAAATTAGAGAATCAAAGATGCAATTAAACCGAAAATAAAAATTAATTAACACCATAACTATATGAAAATCACAAAATTTATATACTGGTAACTTTTGAGGACATATAGGACGATTTTCTCTCATGTTACATGGCCAGACATTGTACACAAGATATAAAAGAAAGCATTGGTAACTAGGATATCTTATTTAGTAGATATTGATGTGTTTAGTTGCACTCATGATTTAGAAATGAGTGTTTTCTTCTGCTGGAGGGTTGTTACCATAAGGTGGCTTCTGGTATGGTGGTTTGTAAGTTGGTGCCTTGTTGTAAGCAGGAGGCGTGTAAATTGGTTGCCTGTAGGATGGAGGCTTGCCATATACAGGTGGCTTGTAATAATCAGCAAGCTCTAGAGGAGCAAGCATGAGAGCAGCAAGGAACAGCACTAGTAAGGATGAGGTAAAGGAAGCCATTTTAAGAAGCAATTTTAGTGTTGGTTGGTGCATAATAATACATTGGGAGTAATCTGGTGTTATAGTAGTTAGGGGCTCAATGTTTGTGTTATGTCTCAATCAGAATTATTTGCTGAATACCAAAGATACCAACAACACGACAACGCTTTTAAAACGCCGTAGTAAGATAATAATAAGAGCTCAATAATAAGAGAGTGCTTTCGAATAAAAGTGCATTTAAATTTTATTTTTATTTTTTGGTTGATGACAAAGTAAAATTTTTTTTTAATAAAATAACATTTTAGGTAGGAAAATGAGAGACATTTTTATAATATTTTTTTAAAATATCAAGAGATAATAATATTTAAAAAACATATTTTATGACAAATACACATCATTATATAAAAAATATAAATAGGCAATACGCATTTAAAATATACATATTTATATATCACAAATGATTAAACGAAAAATAAACATATTATTGCAAAAAAATGTTAACAAACGGAAAGTCTTCCTCTAATTATAGACAAAATCAATGTTTTTAAATTTTTCAATTAAAGTTTCTTTCTCTACGGCTCATTCTATAGATCACACACTTGTTATTATGTTGGTATGACAACAGATAGGTAAAATTTTCAATTGGCGCCTTTTATTTATTTTTTAACTAAAATCTGAGCATATATAACAAGATTCAATCTTGTTATTTGCATTGATAAAACATATAATATGTTCATAACTTGGCGATACACACTCTACACAGTATACAAACACAAAGCATTGGTAACAAGAACATCTTATTTAGTAGATATTGACATTCCTCTATGCATTCATTCTTTAGAAATGGAGTTAATCTTCCACCGGTGGGCGGTGATTACCATAAGATAGACCACGAACATAAAAAGGTGAACACGGGCGAGTTGGGTCAGTTGTGCAGGAAGTTGGTGTTTTCTCGTCAATTGGTTTCCTGTTCGATGAAGGAAGTTTGTAACTGTTAGCGAAACCTTGAGGAGCAAGCATAAGAGCAGCAAGGAAAAATACTAGTAAAGATAAGAAAAAGGAGTCAGCCATTTTAAATGGTGGTTTTAGTGTTTGATGAATATGAACTAGGGGGATATTAAAGTTTTTTAGTAGTATTGTGCTTAATGAGAGTGTAAGGGCTCGATCAAAGCCATTTACTAAATGTCAAATTTCGGTTTTAAATATTCACCACGTTTCCATCTTGGGTCCCGTGTATTTGGAAAACTGGATCAGTAAAATTTCTTTAATGTAAATTAGAAGACCCGTTACAAGTATTATTTTCTCTTTTTAATTGCGACCATTAGTCTTCATATTCTCATTTTGCAACAATAAATTAATTTCTATTTTACTTTCCATTTATTTGTCCTCGTGCTCTAGAACACTAAATGGTTGCCTCTTTGTATACAACCTCACTTTAAATCGTATATCGAGTGAGGAATATGCATGCAAGATACTATCCAGGAAGCTTGGATACTAGAAAATTCTTGTCAAATTTTGTGTTCTATCATTTTGCTCACCACCACCGTTGAAATTCGGGACGGAAAACAGCTAATGTTTGGGGAGGTTAAAATTGTCTCCAATCTGTCCCGTTAACATACCTAAACTCAAGTGAAATACATTTCTCTAGTTGAAGGCATCAAGGAATCAAGATATCTCTCTTGAAAAAAAGAAGAAGAAGAAATCCAGTTTTTTTTATAAGCACTTTCATTAATAAGATATTACGGAAAAATCAATCTAAATAGGAGAAATACAACCGACAAGTCGAAAAAAAACCATTAGCAACACCACCAAAAGATCATCTCAACTATAAGAAGTTAAAAGGAAATTTGGTCCAATCGTAGAGACTACACTTCCGCCTAGTACGATTGCCTAAAACCAACCAATTCCAGAAAAATCCAATTATAGCATTAAAGATGGAATCGATATCACACACCTCGTCATTAAAAAGGATATTATTCCTTGACCTCCAAATATTCCAGCACAAGAAGAACCAAATGGAATTGATCGATCCGTAATTGCCTCTACCTTTCAACCTCATGAACCAAGCCAAAGCATGAGAACAACATTCTGATTCCGTAACACATTCGATATCCACCCAATCACACACTTTCTTCCAAATTAGAACCGATTTAGGACAAACAAAAAAGAGTTGAGAAGAATCCTCAAAGGCCCTAAAACAAAACTTACAAGACATTTCACGCGGATTGACAATAATTCCTCTCGCGACAAGGTTCGAACGGGTTGGCAACCTATCAATAACCAATCTCCAAGCAAGCACTTTAATTTTTAATGGAATATCAGTCTTCCAAATTAAGTCCAAAGCCTCTAATCTAGCATCATCAATAGTAACTACAGCCTCATTAGAGCTAATGAAATCATAAAACAAACTCACCAAAAATCCGTTAACAGGATCCAAAGTCCACAGCCACTTATCTACGCCAATATGTTGAATCTGGACGCCTTCCAGTAACACCGCCAGGCCCTGAATCTCTTTCTACAACCTGCCATTCAAGTCTACCACATGTTCCGAAACCTCCCAGACCCGCCTACCATCTAACCAATACCCCATGTCAAAGATCGAGCAGAATTTATTGCTGCAGGCTTCGAACAGAATTGCAAACAAGTTCTTAAAAGATCTGTCACCCGTCCAGACTGAATACCAGAAAAAAATGCCATGGTCGGTTCCCACAACAACACGTAAATAACTAAGGAAATTCACCTGCGGGACAGTGTCAAAATATCCCCCATTCAGTGAGAATCCACTTTAGAATTCCCCAACACATTATGCAGCTGAACCTTCAAACTAAGGTTGTCGTATCTTCCAGTCATCAATGGATGCCACAACTCATTACCGTCATGGATGAATTTCCAAAGCCACTTGGACAAAAGAGCTTTGTTAAAAAGACCGACATGTTTAATACCAAGACCCTTACAATGTTTCGGTTTACAACAAGATTTCCAACGTACCCACGAGATGAACCCATTGTTCGAAGAACCAGCCCACAGAAACCGCCTTTGAATGGAGATAATTTCTTTCACAACCTGCTTTGGAATCTTAAAAAAGGAGAGGTGATGAATCGGTAAGTTCGCTAGTACAGAGTTTATAAGGGTAACCCTCCCTCCAATCGACAAATTTCGACCAATCCATTTAGACAACCTAACTTTCAAGTAATCCATGACCGGCCTCCAGAACGAAACCCTACGGTGATTACCTCCCACGACTAGCCCGAGGAACTTGAAAGGCAAAGACCCTGTTTTACATTGAAGAAATTGCTCCGCAGCCACCAAGAAATCATGCTCCAGCCCAACACCATACAGACAGCTTTTAGAAAAATTTATCTTCAGGCCAGAAATAAGCTCAAAGCCCCTCAAGATTGTCTTGAAAGCCCACAGGTTCGAGATCGATCCATCTCCAAAAAGGAGGGTATCGTCAGCAAACTAGAGAATGCTCATAGCCGAGGAATCATTGAGTTTAAAAGCAGAAAGGATATTCAGATCCGTAGCTTTTTTTAGTAAACAGGACAAACCTTCAAACACTATAGCGAACAAGAAGGGCGATAAGGGATCTCCTTGTTTAAGTCCTCTCATCGCCTTGAAATCTAAAGATGGACTACCGTTAATCAGAACCGACAAAAAACTATTTTAAACACATCCATGAACCCACTTCAACCAGTTTTTCCCGAACCCCATATTAATCAGCATAGAGTCAAGAAACGACCATTCGACGCAATCATAAGCCTGCGCGAAATCCACTTTGAACAATATACACTTCTTCTTTTTTCTTCTAGCAAAGTCGATGGTTTCATTAGCAGCCAGGACACCATCCAAGAGCTGCCGGCCCGGAATAAATGTTGTTTGCGTGGGCGAAATCAGCTTACCAATTACAGATCTCAGCCTCTTTGCAAGCATTTTGGATATAATTTTGTTAATGCACCCGATAAGGCTGATCGGTCTAAAGTCATCAAACGATTGAGGGCTCTTAACCTTAGGCACAAGCGACAAGAAAGACGATATGAAAGCTTTTGCTAACTTACCCGAGGAGAAAAACTCAAGAACGCAATTGACAACATCAGGACCAACAATCTCCCAACAATGCTTAAGAAATTTAAAATTAAAGTCATCGGCTCTAGGGCATTTATTCCCGTCACAGTAAAAAACCGCATCACGCACCTCATCAGAGGTAAAATCAGACTCCAAAAATAGAGAATCTTCAGTGCTAAGAACCGCTACGTTATCCATTACGCAAATCGGCCTAGTATTTCCCAGAGTTTGAAAATTCTTCTCAAAGAACGACTTGGCTTCCAATTTGATAACAGTAGGATCTTCTATTGTTAATCCATCCACCTTAATCACAGAGACAGAATTATAGCGGTGCCTCGCTTTAAGAGAGCTATGGAAGAAACGTGTATTAGCATCGCCATCACCAAACCATTCAATTCTGGACTTCTGCTTAATCATATTCTCTTTCTGTCTGAGATTTGTTCAAAGTTCTTCTTGCGCTCCTAATCTGACCTGAAGGGCATCAACATCTAGACTACTCTCGGAATCACCCGAATTCATCTCAAATTCGTTAACAACATGAACACAATCCTCTATCTTCAGATCCAGCCAACCAAATATGTTAACATTCCACCATCCTAAATCTTTTTTGAGGACTCTGAACTTATTCAACAAAATGTTACCATACAAACCAGTAAACGTGGCAGAATTCCAGGATTTAGCAACAAAAGCTGTAATGTCTTTGTGTTTTATCCAACAGTTGAAGAAGCGGAACGGTTTCGGCCGCGAATTCACAAAATTAGATTTCAACCACAACGGGTGGTGATCAGAAACGTCTCTATCACCCACACATTGGTTTTTCAGATCCATCTTATCCATAACGAACTCGTTCACCAAAAATCTATCCAGCCTACTACGGCATAAGCCATTCTAATTGAACCATGTATACAAGTTCCCAGTCACAGGAAGATCAATAAGGTTCAGATCTTCAGTAAAAGAACCAAACTCTGCCATTTCACTAAGGCTAGAACTGCTCCTACCCTTTCTTTCCTCTCTAGTTTTTATTGCGTTAAAGTCTCCACCAATGATCCACGCTGCTATAGGCATACGATTTTTAACAACAATCAAATCAGACTACAACCTTCTTTTATCAACGATCCCGCACGGAGAATACACATTCACAGCATACAAAATAATATTCTTCCAGGAGAATTGAATACCAAATATCCTTTCCCACCAAAGCTTGGATATACTGATAGAGATCCTTTTTTCCACATCGTAACCATACCACCAGATTGACCTTCAAATTTTGTCGTCGACCACTCAACCTCCACTGAATTCCAAAGGCTATTAACAATCCTATCATCAATGGACCGCAATTTGGTCTTTTGTAGCAAGCACACGTCCGCCTGCCCCTTTGCAAGCATATGGGTGATTCTCCTTCTTTTGATAGAGCTACGGCATCCTCGAACATTGAACGATACAAAATTTAAGAGGTATTGAATGAGGAGTTAGGAATTACTCAAAAATGTATTAAAATACATTTTGATAGACAAAGCACAATCTATTTGATTAATCATCAAGTGTATTCTTAGAAGAGAAAGTCCATTGACTTTCGTTTGCACTTCATTAAATATATTATTTAATAGAAGGAAATTATGGTTGAAAAAGTTGTTTCCAATGACCATCATGTGGATGTGTTCAGAAAGTCATAACATAGGTCCAGGTTCAAATATTGTTTTAATTTGATCTATTTTGTTGATGACCAATGCATGCTATGAGAGATAGGTTAGGGTTGGTAGATAAATTTGTCATCGCCGTTGATTTTAAGTTACCATGGAGAACTTCATAGTTTTTATTACATTATTAAAAAAAGTACATAATAGTGAAAAAATCTAAAGAGGGAAGAAAATCCATTAGTACACACCATTGCTAGCTCCACCAGATTTCAGCGTTTGCATTTTATCATCTTTTGCATTCGCAACTCTACAACCTTTTGAAGTTGTTCAGAACTTCATTTATAGCTTGACTAGGTTTAGTGAGGTCGTTATGCTTCACTCTTTCAACCCTTTTACCTCTAAACTTGAACGCCTCTTCGTTCTACTTGCAAAGTCTTTTCGCCCTCTCTCTCCAAATATGATTGTGATTTCTTCTTTTTAGGTGTTCTAAAATGTTTTCATTCTTTTTTAGATTTAATGTATTACCCATATACGAGTATTTTTTTTCAATGAAGAAAATGCATTTAATGGGCTTGTTCCCCACTACTTTTTCAACTGACTCCAAACGTCTCAGTTCTAGCTCACATTCGACAACATCCTTGTAAGTCATCCAAAATCATCATAGGCTTCCCCAACTCTCTTAGTTCCTGGAAAAGCCTAAGGGGCATCTGTTTTAGGCTAGCGAACGACGCAAATAACTAAGACACTACTACAAAATGTGCAAACAACAACGTCAGGTTTACAATGGATTCATATACACTGTTGTAATAGGTTAATATTTTCGCGCCCAATGAGTAGCTGGATTTATAAATACTAATTTAATGACGGTTATCTTAAAACACCGTAGTGATAAATAATGTGTAGCAAGCTTCGATTCCCAGCAACTACATTTTTTTCCATTTTTTAGAGTACATTAAGCTTGTGTCACTTAAGTTCATTATTTAAAAAATATATTGAAAATGATTTTACAATGGTGAAGTAAACCAACCGTTGTTAGAGGACTTATGAATTGTCTACAATACAACCAGTTTATAAATAAATAAAATATTGAAAGTTATTTAACCAAGGTGTTACAATACAACCGTTGTAAAATTTGAAAATGACATCACGATTTTTCTTTCTTACTGTGATGAAAAGTGATATTTTTTAGTATATAAGCGAAAGTATCTATCGTTCAACAGATAACAACCGTTTCTCTCAAAAGAAAACCCTAATATATTTCACTCTTCTTTGTCATAACATAAACCTAACATTCATCTCACTCTTTAAACATACTTCAACCTTCAGATACTTCTTCAGATTCGTCTTCACCAATTTCTAACTTGAGGTTCGTTCACTAAACTTATGCTTCGATTTTGTTTACATTTCTTGTTAAAAATGGGTTCTCATTTTTTCATTTGGTGAATGTACTCATTTTTTCAGATTCTTCTTCACCACATTAACAAAGCGCATACTTTGGCTATGATACATATGGTTTGTGTAGCTATGAAGAAAAATACAAGAAGTGTGAAGCTATTGTGTAAACTTTATTCACCTTGTACTTCTTCTTCATAGCTTCATAAATAGACGACCTTCATAATTTTTTCGAGATCCACGGTTATTTAAGAAAAAGGTGCATTCTTGAAACATTACATAATATCCTGTGTTATTGTATGTTGTTGTATATTATTGTTGTTGATTAATGTTCTCAGTCACTTTTCGTCTTCTTTTCCCCCCACTCACTGTTCGTCTTCTTCTCACCCAGTTTCTTCAAGTTTCCATCAAATCTTTCCATTAAAATATCTCAGCAGTCCGGTTGTAGCCATGGAAGCAGGTCCTCAAGTCGTTCAAGGTACGTATGCAAGTGTGGTCTCGATGCTCCGTTGATGATGACATAGACCGATTCAAACCCAGGTCGATGTTTCTATGTATGTGGGATGTATAAGATTCAAGGATATAAAAAATTCTCTCACTTTGCTTGGTTGGATGAGGAGATGGATCCTAGGGAAAAACAAATAATTTCTTCACTGGTAAAAAGCTTGAATGAGGAGAAGGAGATGGTTAGCACCTACAAAGCCAAGGAGGACGAATTAAAGTTGAATGTGAAGATCCTGAAGAAACAATTGAAGATTACCGGGATTTTTTTATTTGTAGTGTTTATTGCATTTGTTGTAACAACATTGACGAAATAGGTTATAGTTGATTAGGTTTGTATGTTTACTGATGGTTTAATGGTTGATGTATTGGTTGCCTTGGATTCATGTGATGATGTGATGGTGTATTGAATATGATATAATTATGTGATATTATTAATATGATATAAATATTATTATTATGATAACTTTATCACAAATGTGAGTTGTATTTTCTACTGTAAAATGGAACTCGTAGCCAATTAATTATCCACTGAACAAGGCCTTTGCCCAGAGAACCCTTCTATGAAACAAGATCAACACAATCTTTTGGAGATAATGTCAACTAATCTCGAGTACCTGATTTCTGAGCTTGAGTTGTCATCCATCAGTTTCAGAGGCATGGTTAGCATGCTTTTGATTCTAAATATATGCAAAAGATATCTTTAGGGTCAAACTCTCTAAAAAGAATCTAATTTGAAACGAACCATAACTATTTCTGTGACAGAACCTGTTCCATCAAGTAAATTGGATTCTGTTTACATGAACCAGTTAGTTAGAAATCATAATTGTTCTTCAAATACTTTATTATCATCAAAACTATAGAGGATAGATGGTATATACCAATTTTGTTTCAACAATCTCCCCCTTTTTTGATGATGACAACCTTAAGTATTTTAAAACAATTAGTTACAGATTAATTACTCAACAACTCTCAAGTTCTGCGGTTTGAAAGCTTCATCTGTTTCTAACAATCTTAGAGGTGAGGTTTGTAAGTACCCCCTGAGTCCCATTTGTGAAGTATAAGAGGTGAGGTTTGTAAGCTCCCCCTATATAGAATAATTATATCCACTCCAAGATTAATCTTGTAGAATACTTAATCCATTTCTCCCCCTTTGACTTCAACCAAAAGATAGTAGTACATAGAAAAACTGACAAGTAGGCTCTAGTGATTAATAAAGGTTTATATACAATTCATCTCAAGACACCTATTAGAAACAAGTTTGTCTATCAACCCAGCTCGTTGTACATGAGCAATAGGACCTTTTTGAATAAGAATCATAAAAAGTATCCTACAAAAAAGGAATGAGAAAAGATAATTCCACACGAGATTCTAAGATCTCTTATTTCAGATAGTTGAACATGGTTTGAGGCAAGTTGATTTACATCCTTGAGACTAGGAAGAAAATGAAATGTTTATCCTCAAAAGAAAGCCATCCTAATCCCTTTTCTCTAGGTCTTAGATTGGTTTGCATAATTTGATACCATACTTTTTCCATATGAGTAAGAGTAGAAGAACATGCAGTAGGACCTACACTATCATAGATATTGTTAATGAGTTTCAAAAACCTATTGTCATGTCTTTATTTTTCAACAATAACTCCATCCTCTTCGCAATTTCTTTAAAAATAAGTTTAGAGTTGATCACAATAGGAAAATCGTAGACAATAGAAAGAATCTGACAAACATCTAACTCACTTTGATGAACATGAGCATTTGCCCAAAATTCATTCACAAGATCTGGATAGATTGGTCCATTAACCATTATAAAATATTCATCCCATATTTGAAAATGAATATCTGAGACTATCCGAGAAAGGATAATAGTCGTCAATTCCTTAAGGTCCATAGTATATTCCTTCAGAATATCAAGATCATAGGTTTCTCCTTTAATGGTTTTTGAAGACATATTGAAAGAGAAATAAATTTAAGTAGAAAATAATGATTTTACAATACTATCTTTTATAGAAGATAATAGATAAAAATTGGGTAAATCTTAGATACAGTCACATAACACATAGGATGCAAATTTATGATAAATAAGCAGGCATGCATTAAATGTTTGGACGGTAATGAGCCTGAGTAAAAACGAATCAAAATTTTTGTCAGTACACTCCTTTTAAGAACCAAAATTCAAGACAATTTTTTTTAAATAGGCAAGAATGGTAGAAATGTCCTGCCAGTCTTGAGAACAACTATTTTTGAGAAAACACATCAATCAAGGATGATTACTTAAAATACTTTTACTTATAAAAGCAAGTACATATTCCGAGTTTGACTTTTTGAATGTATTTAACAATTTCACTAGAAAAGGAGTTTCTAAGACTACTTTCCACCATCAAGTCAATATTTTACAAAACTTGTTCTTTAACAACTCAATTTTCAGAGGAAATATAAGACAAAGATTCTTATTTTATCAGAACTCAAAATTAGTCTAATTGTTAATTCAAAGCACAAAGCATAGAACTTGTATAATTATTGTCTGCTTAAATAATAAAGCGACAAGAATGAAAGATATTCAACAAACTTTACAATCAGAGCTTATAAAATTGACTGAGAAAATTTTTCAGACTTAATGATATACTATATTCCAACTGAGTGCTATCAGAATCCAAGTTTCCTTTAGAGTTTCAAAAACTGATGTCCCCCAGAACCCGTCTATCATTTAAATATGGTTTATTAAATTCTAATTCAAACTATTTCTGATTACCAACATGTTTTGATACTCGATTCAGAATTTAAGCATTATTCATCAACAAAAACCATGTTCAGATTTTCTTGATGCAATCAAATCTTGTGAGAGCTAAGGGTTTTGTAAATATATTAGCCCACTAATGATTAGTATCAATAAATTGAATATCTAATATTCCTTTTTGAACATAGTCCCTAATAAAATGGTGTTTGACTTCAATATGCTTAGTTCTTGTAATACCCATATTATCTAAATGCTCAATTGGATATCAGATGAGCTTTTGTGTACTCTATCGTTGGAGGAATGGATTAATGGAATCCTCTAAGTACTTTAAGTATTATCAATTGAGATCAATAGAGCAACAGGAGAACTTTGAAGAGATCAATTATTTTATTAAAGAGACGGATTAATAGTTATTAATTCAAGAAAGGATTTTATGGTAACGCTAATAATTGATCAATTTGGTTGAGATGACAAAATATGAATTGGAGATGTTTTACCCTATTGGATTTTATTATATTATAAGTTTATATATATATATATATATATATATATTTGTTAGAGAGAAAGAAAAAGGAAAGATAGTAAAGAAGAAGAAGAAAAGAGAAAGAAGAGAAAGAGAGAAAGTGGAGAAAGAGGAAGAAGAGAGAAAACTCAGGGATCATTGTTCATCATCTTCTTCAAACTCCTATTCGATTATCAGGTGGGTTCTAGTTAGAAACTCTAAGTTATAGAAATCTATGATTTGAACTTAGGTTACATTGAGAGAAAATGATTAAACGGATAAATCAATGAAATCTAACGGATGAAGTTCGATATAAATTGTGTAGTGTAGTTGTAATATGCATGTGATCAATTGATAATACTTGTTTTGATGTTTGGAAACGATCTGGTGTCGAAAGGATGCGTTTTGGAGCATTTTGGAACCCTAAAAACGCAGCAGAGAAATTATGTTTCTGGTACGCACCGCCGGGCGGCGCTTTGAGCACCGGGCGAGCAGGCTTGCGCCGCTGCTCAGCCGAGCAAAAGTGGAGAGGCATAGCATGGAACACTACTGGAATTTTCTAGTTTTGGAATTAGGACTTACACCGCTGCTTTGTCGGGCGAAGCACAGACGCAGGGGGCACCGCCGGGCGAAGCATGGACCGCCGGACGCTTCTGGGAGTTTTCAAATAATTTATTTTCTTTAAAAATTCATAACTTTTGATCCGTAACTCGGATCGAGATTTTCTTGGTATCGTTAGAAAGCCACGACGATCCTCTACCCAATATGGGTGTGATGTGGGATTAATTATTTAGTGGGAAATGAATGAGAACAATGTTATGTGATATGTTGAAATCCATATCTTTTGGATCAAAAATCCGATCGAGGCATAATTATGGCAAATGTAAAGCTGTGAAAATATCCTACGGGATAAAAGTAAAAAATATTGATTTCGATACCCGATTAAATGAATCGTAGGGAACCCTAAAGTGGTACTTTATGTGATGAACCATTATATGTTATTCTATTCTACAATTGTAATATGCTTTTGTATAACTTGTGATGGAATTATTATATGTAATTCAAAATGTGCAATTGTAATATGCTTTGCCTAATTTATGTTAAACTTGATTGAACATAAATGCATGTTAAAATATGGAATAGATAGAGTGAGGAAACTTTACCCCAAAACAAATGGCATAGTTTAAGATATTGGAACCTGATAATGAGCTAGGAAATTGATGAATAACTTAATGACAACGCTCGTGCAGAAGAGGCTGAGGCGTGTGTCCATTACCGAATGGTATAGAAAAGAGTGAAACACTAGTATGGAACACGTGTAATTATTATGTTTATCTGAAAAAGGCAAAAGAGGCCTTAAGGATAATGTGGCCTAGAATTATAGAATAGAATGATGGTTGTATGTGAAATCACGAAATCGTAACCATTATCCTATTATGTGCCATTTCATAAGTAACGAGCTCCTCTGTAATGAATGCACGATTACTTGGTCGGTTTGATTCCCAATGTTATAGTACAAATGGATCCTACGGGTAAAAAGACTTGTGACGGTGTACGGGCCGTGTGAAGTGACGATTTAAGGTGATAATGTGTCCCTTATTTCCTAATCCATCTCGTATGCTAAGTAATCTACGAGGGTCCATGACTCGTTCCTACTTCTAGACGTAGAAGAGGGTGGGAGAAAGGAGATGCCTTGACAAGGTTATCGATAAGTGAATACTTTGAGTAACGGGATCAATAACGTGTTTCCATATAGTGTGAGAATGTGAGTTTGTGCACTCAAGGTCATTTCCTTTCCCCTTGACTCGAGTTAGGATTGGCTAGAACCTTGTAAAGTTGAGAGAATCCATAAGATAGGGAACTCAATGAGATTAATATCTCACCCCATTATCGTTGTTATTTTTCAGGTTATTGCAGGTTTGATTTACAAAGTGGAGCTATGTTGGATGTTTCAAGAGAAGCTTAATTTTAGTTTTTCCGCTGTGTAATCTATTGTATGCAATTAAGGATATTGTCTTGGCAAAGATATCTTAGTTTTTATTGTTTTGGCTAGTTTCCATATCTTGTACCATAGATTGTGTATTGGCTTTAGAATGGTAAAGTATGTGAATTATGCCAATAGGCACTTATGATGGTGTCAGTACCAAATTAAACACTTGTATGGTATTATTCTAGATACATATTATACAGGGCATTACAATTCTAGAATGTTGAATGGGATTATTTGTTAGACAAATAGCAGCAGTGTTATCACAATAGATAGGAATATTGTTTCCAAAAATCGGATAATCTTCTAGCTGATGCTTCATCCATAGTAGTTAAGTACAACACTTAGCATGTGAGATGTATCTGCTTCTGCGGTAGACATAGAAATAGTTGCTTGTCTTTTGCTAGCCCAAGATATAAGGTTTTCACCTAAGAATTTACAATTTTCTTTTGCATAGTCAACATCAAAAAATCCAACTAGCTTATAATCTGAAGATTTCTTATAAAGAAGTCCAAGATTTGTCGTTCCTTTCAAATATTTAAAGATCTTTTAACAGCTATTAAATGAGTTTCTCTAGGATCTGATTGGAATCTTGCCCACAAACGTACACTGAATAAAATATCTGGTCTGGAAGTAGTGAGATAGAGTAAGGAACCTATCATACCTCGATATTTACCCTGATCCACTTTGCCACTGCATTCTTTACTATTCATGTTGCAGGTATGATGAATAGGGGTTGAGATGACTTTGCAATCTTTAAGATTGAACTTCTTCAAAAATTCTCTTGTGCACTTTGACTGATGAATGTATATACCTTATTTTTCCATGAAAGTATTTTAATTCATCCATCATACTCATCTCAAATTCAGCCTGCACGGTCTTATAAAATTCTTGGCAAAGATATGCATTAGTGAAACCAAAAATTATGTCATCAACATAGATTTGAACAATCAAAATTTCTTCCTTTAAAGTTTTCCTAAATAATGTAGTGTCAACTTTACCTTTATAAAAATCAATTTCAAGCAGAAAATTACACAGCCTCTCATGCCAAGCCCTTGGAGCTTGTTTGTGTCCATATAGAGATTTCTTAAGCTTGTAGATGAAGTATGGAATGTTTGAATCTTCAAATCCAAGAGGTTTTTTAACATACACTTCTTTAGTAATAACTCCATTAAAAAAAAACACTTTTGACGTCCATATGATAAAGCACAATGTTGTGATTAATAGCATAAGAGAGAAGAAGTCTTATTGCCTCTAACCTAGCCACAGGAGCAAAGGTTTCAGATAAATCAACTCTTTCTTGCTGACTGTAGCCCTGAGCTACAAGTCTAGCATTGTTCCTCACAACTTCTCCTTGTTCGTTTAGCTTGTTTTGAAAAACCCACTTAGTACCAATGTTGTTCTTCAACTGTGGTATTGGAACAAGATCCCATACCTCATTTCTTTGAAACTGATTCAGTTCATGTTGCATAGCCACGATCCACCCTTCATCTGATAAGGCATCATCAATAGAGGTAGGCTTTGTCAATGAGATAAGTCCAAGCATTGATTGATCATTGCTGAAAGTCGGTATGGTTCTCAATTGCTCGTCTTTATTCCCAATGATTTGCCCTTCTGGATGAAACACTTTATATTTAAATGATCTCTTAGGTAGAACAGGGGATTCAGATTTATCTTGAATAATTACTGAGTCTGTAGCAGTAAGATCATTTGGAGTTACTTTAGTTTCTACATCTTCTGGTGTTTCCCCAATTATAATATTAGACTCTGATAGAACATATTCTAGGCTCTTTTCTTTTGGAATACACACCTTAAATTTTTCTTCAGAAATTTGAATTCTAGCAAGATTATCATCCGGATCCATAGACTCTGACTTTTCATAGTCAGACATTTTGTCATCAAATTTAACGTGCATAGACTCTTTAACCATTTTGGTTTCTAAGTTGTACACTATGTATGCATTTGAGCATTCAAAGTATGCCAAAAAGACACCCTTTTGAGCTTTAGCATCAAATTTCTTTAGGTAGACTTTATTGTTAAAAATGTAACAAGTACATCCAAATTGGTGAAAATAATAGATGATTAGTCTCATACCTTTAAATAATTCATACGTTTTATTCATAATTGGTCTAATATAGATTATGTTCTGCATATAACAAGACGTATTAGCAGCTTCTATCCACCAGTACTTTAGAAGTTTGTTTTCATGTATCATGGTTCTAGCCATTTCATGTAAAGATCTGTTCTTTCTTTCTACAATCCAATTTTGCTGTGGAGTTCTAGGAGAAGAGAACTCATGCATAATTCCATATTTTTCACAAAAAGATTCAAATGACTCATTTTCAAACTCTTCACCATGATCACTTCTAAATTTTAAGATCTTTACTTTCATTTCATATTGTACTTGAATGCAAAAGATGCTAAATACTTCTTACGTTTCATCTTTAGATCGGAGAAATTTTATCCAAGTCCATCTCGTGAAACCATCAACAATTACCAAACCATATTTGTTCCCACTAATCGAAGCAGTCCCAATAGGACCAAACAGATCAATGTTAAGTAATTCTAAGGATCTAGAGGTAGAGACAATGTTTTTAGTTTTAAAAGAGGTTTTCACAATCTTTCTAACTTGACATGCTCCACACAGAGCATATGAGTGATAATCAAGATCTGGCAGCCTCTTAACAAGATTTTTCTTTCTAAGTTTAGAGATTAATCTCTAGTTAGCATGACCTAACCTTTTGTGCCAAATCCATTTCATAATACTCATTGTCATTAGGCAAACAACATTCTGATCATCTAACTTTGAAAATTTGATTTTATAAACATTTCCCTTCCTTTTCCCTTTGAACACAATGTTTTTTTACCATTAATAACTGAACAAATTTTATTAAACATCACTTCATAACCACTATAACACAATTGACTTATGTTTAGTAGATTATGCTTTACGCCATCTACTAGCCAAACTTTATTGATAAGGATTAGATAATTACCAATGGTACTTGTATTAACGATGTTTCCTTTATGGAATCCTCCAAAACCCACATTTTCGTCCTCTTTCAGAATCAGGGTTTGGAACATATCCATCTCTCCTGTCATATGACGTGAGCAACCACTGTCAAGATACCACGATTGGTTTACCATCTTTTCCTTTAGGCATATCAGCAGCAAAGATAATTGACAGGTTCTTTCCTATTATGTGCTTTTGCCATGTAAAAAGGTTTAGCTTCACTCCAAGTGTTGTGTTTACGAAAACTTTGTCAGGAGTGATTTTCAACCTTGGTTTCTGAATTTTGTTTAGCCTTTGATTTAGATGTTTTGGATACTCATATAATCAGAACTTTTGGATATCAGGTTCTAATATTACAATACCTTTTAACTTCTGATCAATAGGTTCCGTTAGATTCACAACTTTTACATTATTAATAGTAGGAACAAAATAGTTGCTTAACAGTGTCTGAGCAATGCTGGAGGAAGAAGGATTTGGGGACACTTTACAGAATGACATATGAGAACTTGAACAATTATCATTGTACCCCAAAAACTTCTCTATTGCTTTTGCTAATTCTTTAAATCATAGATGCAAGTTTAGTTCTATTAATATCAGATGTGATGAAATTATGAAATGATATATCATGCTTACCCAAAGTAGAACATTCATTTTGAGATATGCTGATATTTTTTAATTCTTCTTTCAAAATAAGGTTGTCTCTTATAAATTTTTTGATGCGACTAGCTTGATCTTTGCAACAATTTATCAGATTTTGCATAAAAAAATAAATTCAGAATAAGAGAAATAAGAGAATACGTCATCGTCGTCTTCAGACTCTGTTTAAGACAAAAGTTCTTCTTCGGATGTGTGAGCCATCAACGCCAGATTGGCTTCATATTCTTTTTCTAAATCTTCATCGTCTAGCTCTTCCCATGTTTCCATAAATTTCTTCTTAAATCTGATCCTGAAGTTATCCTTCTGATGACTGCCTTTCTTATACTATCTTTCTAAAGATCAGGACAATCAATTATTAAGTGACCAGGTTTGTTGCAGTTGTAGAAGATTTTATCTTCACCTTTCTCTTTAGAGTCAGATCTTCTAAAGTCACTTATTTTAGAAAAACTTTTGCTGCTTCTGGCCATTTGTTGAATTCCTCTAATTAAGCATGATATATCATCGTCATCAGATCTACCATCAAAATCTTCTTCAGAAGTTTCATCAGGTCAACTGATCTTTAAACGCCTTTTGGATTTTTCACCAGATTTTTCAGAAGCAGGTCTCAAGGAAAGAGATTTAAATTTCTTTGAAGACTCATCTCTATTCAGTTCCATTTCATGGCTTTGAAGGTTGCTAATTAGACTTTTAAGAGATTGCATATTCAGGTCTTTAGCTTTCTGAATATTTGTTACTTTAGGTCTAAAATTTAAAGAGAGACTTCTTAAAATCTTTTTCACATGATTTATTGCAGAGAAACTCTTACTTAACGCTTGAAGGCCTGATACAAGAATCTGAAACCTGGAGAACATGGTTTCAATATGCTCGTCAACCTTCATATTGAACAACTCATACTTTTGTACCAACAAGTACGCTTTTTCTTCTTTAACTTGATGATTCCCTTAGATAGAACACAATGATTCCAAGATAGTCTTAGCAGATGACTTATCAATGATTTTCAGATACTTAGCATATGGTAAAGCATCGACCAGGATACCTCTAACCCTGTGATGTTTTCTATAAATTTGATTTTGAGCTAGAGTCCAATTTTTTCTGTTAGATACTATACCAACACTATCAATGGTGATATCAATATCCCACAACTTATCATCAAGTCCAATGATATAAGTGTACATCATACTTTTACATTATTCGAACTCAGTTGAATCACCACTAAATACAGGAGGTTTAACATAGTAATGATTTCTCTCAAAAGCATTGTAATAATAAGAAATCTCATTTCCTTTTCCCGAGGTACTAGCAGTAGGATCTTCAAAAGACATATTTTTCTCTTTGGATCTTTATCTGTACCATTGAAAAGTGTTACGAACAGATCTTGCTCTGATTCCACCTAAAGGTGAGAAAAATACACAAAAATGGGGGGGGGGGGGGGGTGTTGAATTGTGTATTCCAAATTGTCTTTACTTATGAACCATAGTTCAAAATCTGAAAAAGAAGTTTAGAATCTGATTAACAAGTTGCAGCGGATAAAATAACAGAAGCAAGTAAATAGGCAAAGAACACACAAAAGTTATCTTAGTTCCTCTATAACTGAGAGTAGTTTAGTCCCCTTGCAGCACAAGAGATTTCTACTATAATCAAACTGATTATAACTCCTTATACCGTCAAGTATAAGTCTTTCTCATGCTCAGACCTACAGCCTAAGGCTTAGTTACTTAGATTCCACGATTCCAAGACTTCCTTGCTTAAACCCCTCACATTCAAGACTTCCTTGCTTAGACCTACAACCCAAGACTTCCTTGCTCAAATTCCTCGAATCTAAGAATTCATTGCTCAATCACACATCAATAAACTTTATCTAAACTGAGTGTTTAGAGAAGAAATAACTTACAAAAACACTTGATTAAAAATCTAAGGTGTTCAATAATAATACAACACACTTCAACACTTAAGATTCTTAAGCTATAAAAGAATAAGAACTCTTAAAGGATTAACTTCTCTTGAGCCGATACAAATGGTGTGCAATGCGTGTCTATTTCAGTTGTAGTTGCAGTGCTATTCTCTTGATTGGTCTTATATTCTTCTGCTCCTTTTATAGCTGAAGAAATAGAGTTGTTCAAGAAACCTAATGACTAATTTCAATTCAAATCTTTTTGCACATCTTCTTTTCCAATAAAGCAGGTGTTAGAACTCGTAGCCAAGGAATTACCCACTGAACAAGTCCTTTGTCCAAAGAACTCTTCTATGAAACAAGTACTACACCATCTTTTGGAGATGATGTCAACTACTCTCGAGTCTCGTGATTTCTGAGCTTGAGTTATCATCCATCTATTTTAGAGGCTGGGTTAACATGCTTCTGATTCCAAAATATGCAAAAGATATCTTTAAGGTCAGACTCTCTCACAAGAATCTGATTTGAACTGAACCTTTGCTTCTTCTGTGACCGAACCTGTTCCATCTAGTAAATTGGCTTCTGTACACATGAACCAACTAGTTAAAAATTATAATTGTTCTTCAAATACTTTTTAATCATCAAAACCTTAGAGGATACATGGTATAAACCTAATTTGTTTTAACATGTAACACATGGAACAACCAACACATTAATACAATTCACATAAATTAAAAAGGCATGAATGAAAAATATTCTTACAATTAATTTGGTAGTGTTTTCATTATCAATTGAACTATCTTTACAAGGATGGGTATTAATGTAAATCTCTTTGCGTGTGGGTGACATTATGGGTGACAAAATGGGTCGTCGCCCTGCCAAGCAGGATTGCGCACCTGCCAAAATATGGCGGGTTGGATTCGAATTTTGTGACTGCCTACCCACTTAGCCTACCCTGCCTTAAGTACGCCAAAAAAGGGGAGGGTTGGTCCGCCATCCCGCCAACCTAATCATCAAACACTGAAAATATTTATTTTGGTTGGTTGAAGGTTATACTACAAGAAAAATGAGTTTTTGCAGCGACAAAAGTTGTTTAGAAAAACACAAAGTTGCTGCGAGATGTGTTTTTTGCAGCGAAAAAAATGTCGTTGCATGTCATTGGTATAATTGTCGTTGCAAAAAGTTTTGCAACGACATTTGATGTCGCTGTTATAACTAATGCTTTTACAACAATAATTATTGCTGCCTAATTTGATTGAACGCAATGACATAGACGTTACGAAAAAATACTTTTGTCAACAACTAAAAATGATGTCAAAAATTGTTTTTGTCAACAATTTGAATTGTTGCTATATCTTTTATGCCACAACTAAAAAAAGAATTGGAGTAGATTATATTTCCCAATATTTTATGTGATTTAATGAAAATATAATTATATTTTTTAAGGCTTTTTAAAATTGGTATTTTCCACAGTTTTAATTAAAATTGTCAATGCTATTTAAAAATAAAAAATTTACAACATAAATCACAACATTGTTGATGCAATTTTTTTTCAATAAATGTAAACAATAATTAATATAACATTAAAATATAAAATATCACAAATTATCCCAAATAACATAACAATTAAATACTTAAAAAAAACATCATAAACTAAAACAATAATAAACGATGTTGTTCTCAAAAAAATTAAAATTTATATTTAATAAATAAAATCAAGACTTCCGCCATCATGAGTATTAGTTCTTCGTTACGTCTTTGCTTCGAAGCTTTCTATGCGAAGTAGTTGAAACACTCATATTTAACCTACAATTTCAACACAAATGAAAATGATCAAAAATGTTTGTTTTCAATATATATTTTTAACAAAGAAAAAACAAATATAATAAAAAACCACATCTAAGTACAAGATGTGCAAAGTATTCTTCAAAACTCATAGTTACAAAAAGACACTTTTCAATTGCTCTTAGAGTAACAATATTGCCTTCAACATTTCCCATAAAACACAATTAACATCTCATAACACTATATATTAATGACAATTCTAAAGAACACACATAGACTAAATTATCATTAAATATAACTCTTCTAACAAATGAACCACACTTAACCATTCTAAGCAACATAAAAACAAAATAAGAGAATTTTTATTTCAGACATAATGAAATGCAATACATTCGGTTGCAATTCCATTTCAAAAAATTCTAGTACTAAATTTATCTCAAATTTTAATATTTAAAATATACAATCACGTGAAGTATTTTAAAATTAAGAAAAGTAGTGGTTTGTAAGAATGCGGGCACACAGTCGTCGCTTTCCTTTATGAAAGTTTTGTGCCACATAACACTTTTCATTTTAATAACATAATTAAACATCTCAACTCCAAATAAAGTTCATATCACATACACGAGCTAGAAGTTAGAAAAATTTACTTATAATTTATCTGTAATCATGGTATTAACTTTGTGATCAGGTTCAGGAGTTATATTCAGTGTATTAGAAGATCGTACACCATATAAAAATAGTCAAATTAACACCAAATATTCAATATAGTAAATAAAAAAAATTGTATTATATGAAATTACTAATTAACAATATTTTATACTAAAAAAAATTATATACTTACTTGAAAACTCGCCATTTGATAAAACATAGTTGCCAATTTTTCGTCAAACTTTTTCTCCAATTTTTCTTGGAGTTGTCTTTGACTATCTTCAAACTTTGAAGTCATTTCTTCCCTCATTTTTTTCTCTTCTTGGAGTTGTGTCTGTACATCTTTTAGTTTCATTTCTACATCATGCCTCTTTTCAAACTCCTTATCTAATTCCTTAAGTAAGTCAACAATATAATTATCCTTTTACGGTTTGATCCTAGCTCCTAATCCACGATTATATCCTGATCTTTCTCCTACGACTGATTTAAAAGCAATGTTTATAAGCTCGTCTTTATCGTCGTTCACATATTCGGCTTCTTCAAAATCAGAATATGCTTCTCAAACCTTTTTCTATTTAAAAATGTCAATTATAGGGAGAAATTAAAAATTAGTCACAATTATATATATATATATATATATATATATATATATATATTAAAAATCAGATAATACGGTATACATAAACTTAGAAACATCATTTATCTATTCTCCATTGCAATTTGTATGGGTCATTCGCCACAAATCATGAAAGTTTGGGTCTTTTTGAGTTTCTGGAATTTTCTATGAATAAAGTTATATAATCACAAAATAGCAGTATCTATTAGTCATCAATTAAATGAACAATATAAAACAATATATTTCATAATGATATTGTTTACCGCATCATAGCTAACAGCTTGAAATGACTTTTTTCCACATCTATGATTGATAACTTGTTTAGTTTTATTTAGTTTGTCCCTTTCACTAATTTCCTGAAAAATACTACAAAAATAAATATAGCACTTTTTACATTTAAGACTAAAGCATTCATATTTTTATTAGATTTAATAGAAACATACCTTATAATCAACACTTGAAAAATGATTTACTAAATATTTCCAATCTTCCTCACTTACGTCATCTGGTTTATGTTCTAAAGTTGTCTCATTTGTCTTGTATTGGCTAAAGTGTTTATGAAATCTACATCTATGGTTTCGATATAGTCTTTTAGCCGTATCAAGACTAACATCCCTATTATGTGGGGTATTATCAATGTCAAAAGCATCCTACAAGAAAAAATTAAAAAAACGATTGTTAGTACTCCGTATAAGAAATCAAATAAAACAAAAATGTACAATATTACAATTTACCAAAACTTTTGAAACTATCTTGTCATATATAGCTTCTGGTATTTTTCTCCACTTTTTGACATTAAAAGGAGCATTCTTTAGGACAACGATTGAAATCTCAGTCACAAATTTTGCAGCTCCTAGTCCAACAACCATCATTTTATCCGTTGGAATAACAACTTGCAGTTTTCCACTAGCACTCTTCTTTTTCTTTTTTGCAACACCTAAGCCAATAGTTCTCCTTCTTCCAATTTTTCTTGTATTTGTACATTCTATTGCATTTTTACCCGAAAGTTAAATTTATGAGAATTATAATGTGACCTTTTAAGATAAAAGTATGAGAATGAATAGTATATGAATACAAAAATTAAGGTGTACAAATCAATAAGTACCTTTTTGTTGCCGACTTATGATAGTATCTGAAGAATTTAGAATTTGTAAATCGGAATCATGATTTGGGGGCGCCATAACTACATAAACTAAATGAAAAACATAAAAAAATAAAAAATTTAGGAATAAGTCAATCACAAAACAGGCTTCTAATCAAAGTAAATTTAATTTTAACTTCGAAGATTAATAAAATCGTGCAATAAGAGAGAACATTGGAAGGGGAGAGAGATAAATTCCAACATAAGTACTTAGTAACTATAAGAAAATAAATATCAGATTAAGTCTTTAGACACATGTTTTTCCCACAAACGTTACAAATAATCCTTATATAAGTAGAACATATGAAAACAATCTTATTAGATACTTACAACCTTCATTGTTTACTACAAGAACAAATCTATAACAAGTCTTAAAAAATTTATGCAACCAAACATTTTATCAAAAATTGAACAAAATAAAAATGAGTGAAGTGTCAAAACATGAACGTACCTTGAGGAAGAATAAACTAATCTGGTTTGGAAAAAAAATTGAAGTTGTTTCGGAAAGAAATTGAAAGGCAATGAGTGATGAGTTTTCACAAAAGAAAATAATGGATAACAATTACTCAAAAGAAAGTGCATGCAATGTTTGTCAATTTTTTAGCGCTAAATTTTACGACCACTTTATCGGGTTGATTTAGTCTGGAGTCCATATCAACCAAATATCTCGCATAAAATATCATACATTCTTCAGCTTGATACCCTTCTGCTAAGGAACCTTCTAGACGTACTTTGTTACGCACATAATTTTTTAGTACTCGTAAAAATCTACAAATAAATATATAGTAATTGTTATTTATGTATATATGTATTGATTTATTGAAATTAAAATATTTATAATTTAGACATTAAAATATTGTGTTAACTAGCCTTTCAATAGGATACATCCATCTATATTAAACTGGACCTCCGAGTTTTGCTTCATTTGCCAAATGTATTGGTAGATGAACTATAACATCATAAAAAAGACGGTGAAAAAATGCGCTCTAGTTTGCAAAGGGTTATTGCATTATACTTTTCTAAGCTGTCTAATTCATCCATTTTTAGCTCTTTAGAGCACAAGTCTCCAAAGAAGAATGATAATTCAATTAATGGGTCACATGCATCTTTTGGAAGTAATCCCCTTATGGCAAGGGGAACAATTCTCTCAAAAAGAAAATGATAATCATGACTTTTAAATCCTGAAATCTTGCACTTTTTTGCATTTATACAACGACCTATGTTTGAGGCATACGAGTCAGGATATCTAACATCTTCCAATACTTGACAAAATTTAGCCTTTTCTACTGATGACATTGTGTAACAAGCTGGGGGAATTATATACTTATCTACATTTCTAATAGGATGAAGTGGCTTTTTGAGTCCCATGTGTTTCAAATCTAGACGAGACTTTAAAGTATCTTTTGTTTTTCCATCAATATTCTACAATGTCCCAATAACTCTTTTACAAATATATTTTTTCTATATGCATTACATCTAGATTATGCCTTAATAGTTAAGTCTTCCAATAGGGTAATTCGAAAAATATACTTTTTTTCTTCCAATTATGCTTTTCACCTTCATTCCGCTTTCATTTTCTTATAGTTTTACCAAAGATCACAGTCTCTATAGTTTCATGTTGTGCTATCATATTATCTCCAGTCAATGGTTTTCGTGCATGTCTAACCTCTCTTGTATTATCAAATGAGCTCTTATTATTGCGCCAAAGGTGGTTACTAGGTAAAAATCTACGATGACCCATGTAGAGTTGCAGGAAGGACAAGTTAATGCTACTTTAGTACTCCATTCAGATAGCATCCCATAAGCTGAAAGTCATTTATAGTCCATAACAAGGCCGCATGTAATTGAAAATTACAGCTTGAAGAAGCATCATAGGTTTTAATACCCATGTAATACCCCGTAAATTATTTTACTTTGGATAATATTAGTATGATTAACTGGGGTCCGGTTTACTCTGAGAATTTATTGGATAAAATATTAGAGTAAACTGATGAGCTCAGAGCAGATTAAATTAATATTTTTTGACTCTGAGGTTTTAACTTTTGGTGTTATAGAGACTTTTTGGACATTTAGTAGTGTTACTATCTAATCGAATCCTCTATGTATCATTTCATTTATCTTTTTCTCTTCATTTGGAGGAAGGATATAAAATAGAAAGAAAGAAAAGTAGAGAGAAAGAGGAGAAAAGAGAAGAGAAAACCTAGGCTTTGAAGAAAACTTGGATCATCATTCTTCTTCATCAAATCATCTTCCAATCTTCATCATCATCTAGCTTTGAGGTGGGTTCTAGATAGAAGCTTTAGTTGGAGAATTTTTGAGTTTCTAGAGTTAGGTTGGGTTTTTGTGAGAAAATGAGTAATTGTGCAAAAATCAAGAATCTAACGGTTGAAAATCGATATAAATTGCGTAGTATAATCATATTATGCATATGAATATTGTGGATACTTATTTTGGTTGTTTGGAAATGTTTTGGTTTGAGAAAGGGTGAATTTTGGACCCAAGAGGCCATGAAAACGCAGCTGAGAGAAGCTGCCTCTGGTGCGAAGCGCCGGGCGGTGCTTTGGGCGCCGGGCGACGCGAAGCGTACCCCCGTGCAGCGCCGGGCGAAAGCCAAGAGGCGTAGCGTAGAACGCTACTGGAACTTTTGGGTTTCTGGCTTGGGTCTGATGCCGCTGCTTCGCCGGGCGAAGCATAGGTGAAGGGGCACCGCCGGGCGAAAATTCCCATCGCCGGGCACTCCAGGGGAATTCCAAATAATTTCCTTTTCTTTTAAAATCCATAACTTTTGACTCGTTTACCCGATTTAATTGTTCTTGGTACCGATAGAAAGCTGTGAAAACAATCTATATGATGAAGGTGAAAAATATCAGTTTTGTTGCCCGATTAAATAAAATCGGAGGGAAACCAATATTTGTGTAACATGGGTGATATGTTGTTATATGTGTTTCCATTCTATAATTGAATTGTGATTGCCCATTCTCTTATTGTTAAGCATGTTTGAGATGTGTATGCATGTTAAAATATAAAATAGGTAGAGTGAGGATTACTACCCTAAAATAATGTTGGAACTTAGTAATGGCTAGGAAATTTTGGAATAACATAATGGCGACGCTCGTGTGTGAGAGACCGAGGTGTGCGTCTAATACCGAATGGTTTAGAAACGAATTACACTAGTTTGGATCATGTTAATTGTGTTAAGTTTGAGGAAAGACAAAGAGTTCTTAAGTCGAATGTGGCCTTGTGATTGTCGAATACAATCACATTTGTGTGTATGTGATCACATAATCGTAACCGGTTATCTTGAGTGCAGTTTCATGGGTCTCGAGCTCCTCTGAAACGTAAGCACAATTACTTGGTAGGTTTGATTCCCGTGTGTAGTACGAATGGAGACTACGCGTAAAGAGACTTGTGACAGTGTATGGGCCGTGTGGAGTGACAAATTAAGGAGATAATATGTCCCTTAATTCTGAATCCTTGTCGTATGCCAAGTAACTACAAGGATCCATGACTCGGGTCGACTTCTAGACGTAGAAGAGGATGGGGAAATGGGATGCCTTGGTATGGTTATCGATTAGTGATAATATCTGAGTTAACATGACTCAAGAACATGGATCCATATAGTGTGCGTGAGTACTCAAAGTCACTCCCCTTCCCTTTGAATTGAGTTAGGTTTGATAGAACCTTGTAAAGCCTAGAGAACCTATAAGATAGAGAACGCACTGAGATTTGATGTATCTCACCCCACATTGTTGATTATATTACAGGTACTACAGGTTCGGCGAAGGGTAAGGATAAGGTTGTTTGACTTCTCCTTACGAATCCTTGATCTTGGATGGCAAGACTTCCGTTGTGAAGATTATTTTGAGATTCATTATTTTGTATAGTTCTTAGTGTTGGAACATCTTATATATATAACGCCATAGCTTTTTTTGTATGTAGTGTTTTGGGCATGTATATGTATAATGTGTTAACTAGGGACTTATGGTATTTCAGTACAAAACGTGATTTCATGTATGATATGGATGCTTTGATGTATTATATTATATATGGGTGTTACAGTTGGTATCAGAGCAGGTCGTATCCTCGACCTAGCCATGAAATAGTATAAGTAATTATTTCCGTTTCATACGCGTAGTGTCTCTATTGGTCTTAAGTGTTATATTTATAGTATTGAGCATGATCAACTTAATCCTATCTGTATGACATTCAGGAACATGGCTGACAGGAGCGGAAATAATCGTGGTCGACCCAGAACCACACAGGCAGGGGCAAATCCGCCAGGTGGCGAGGAGCAGGTTCCGTGGCCTCAGTTTCTGCAGCAGATGCAACAATAATAGAATCAGCTTATGCAACAAATGGTACAACAACTGGCTGGGGGTTTGCATCCTCCAGTGGTTGTTCCGAAAGCTGCAGGGGGAAGTTTTAGGGATTTTATCCGTATGAATATTCTGGAATTTCAGGGAGGGTTAGATCCGATAAAGGCTCATGAATGGATATCCGGTATGGAGCGGATTTTCTTGATAGTTCAGTGCAGTGAAGAAAATAAGGTGGTTTTTGCTTCTCACTTGTTAAAGGGTCCTGCCATGAGGCGGTGGGAGAGTGCCTCAGCCTTGACGACTATTCAAGATGTACCCAAGGTATGGGAGCAGTTTAAGATAGATTTTATGGAGAATTATTTCCCAAGATCCTTAAGGACTCAGAAGAATTCGAGTTTCAACAGTTAAGACAGGGAGCCTTGACCGTAGCTGCCTATGTGGAAAAGTTTGAGATTATGGCTGCTTATTCTAGACAAGCCATATATGCTCCGGATGAGAGGTGGAAGATTGATCAATTTCTCTTTGGTTTGAGAGCTGAAATTTCACAAAGCGTGTCTCAGAGGGAGTTTACTAGCTATGCCTAGTTGTTAAGGCAGTGCTATGTGGCAGAACATAGCTTGAGGAAGGTGCAAGCGGAAGGAGAATTGAGTAGGTTGAACCAAAGTGATCGAGGGATATCAACTCAACAATTTAGACCAAGACAACAAGCTTTCAAAGGGAAGCAAGTCCAGAGTTCTAGAACAAGTGCACATCTTGTGTGATGTTATTGTGGTAATATGCATACTGGTAGATGCAATTTGGAAGGAGTAAGGTGTTATTAGTGTAATAAAGTGGGCCATATGGCGAGGGATTGTCCTCAAAACAGGAAGCAAATCCAAGAAAGGAATACCGACCGAGTTTACACCTTGGATGCGAGGAAAGCAAAGGGTGACAACTCTTTAATTGGTGGTACGTGTTTTGTTAATGGGAATCCTTGCTTTGTATTATTTGATTGTGGAGCAACACACTCTTTTATATCGATGCAATGTGTGAAGCGACTTGGGTTGCAAGCTATTTCGTTGTATCCACCCATGGTGGTTACTGCTGACATGGATGAGATTGTTGATACACCTTTAATGTGTGAAAATGGTGTATTATCTGTGAATGGAAGAGTTTTTCAGATTATTCTTATTTGATTGCCGCTTAAGAAGGTGGATGTTGTTTTGGGAATGGATTGGCTTTTTGCTAATTCAGTATTTATCGTTTGTGAGGAAAAGCTAATCATTATTCCATCCGTTGAGGCTACTTCGAAAGATGTGTTGACTACTATTTTAGAAGGTACGGTTGGAATGATAAATTTCTTGCTTGAGAAGGAGAAATCTATTCTTTTGGTTCTCACTAAGGAGGAGAGTAGGAACCTTTAAGTTTTGAGTATTCCGGTAGTTTGTGAGTTTCCTGAAGTTTTCCCCGTGGATATCACTTCTCTTCCTCCGGAAAGGGAAATGGAATTCTCTATTGACCTGATATCGGGAACGACTCCAATATCCGTTTCTCCGTATCGGATGGCACCACTTGAGTTAAGAGAATTAAAGGATCAATTGGAAGAGTTGATGGCTAAGCATTTTGTTCGACCAAGTGTTTCGCCCTGGTGAGCTCAAGTGTTGTTGGTATAGAAGAATGATGGTGGAATGCGGTTATGTATTAATTACCGTCAGTTGAATAAGGTCACCATCAAGAACAAATACCCATTACCAAGGATAGACGATCTATTAGATCAATTGAAAGCAGCCTGTGTGTTCTCGAAGATTGATTTACGGTCGGGTTATCATCAGATTCATGTGAAGAGTTTAAATGTACCAAAGACCGCATTTAGAACCCATTATGGTCATTATTAATTCATAGTAATGCCTTTCGGTGTGCCAAATGCTCTTGCAGTTTTTATGGATTATATGAACCGGATATTTCAGCCTTACTTGGACCAATTTGTGGTGATCTTTATTGACGACATTCTTATATATTCTCGTGATCCTCAAGAACACGGAGAACACCTAAGAACCATTTCGTCTATCTTACAGGAGAGACAACTTTTTGCCAAGCTAAGCAAGTGTGAGTTTTGGATGTCGGAGATTAATTTTCTTGGTCATGGCATATCTCAAGGAGGTGTGGCGGTAGATCCATCAAAAGTTGAAACGGTGATTAATTGGGAGAGACTAAAGAATATTTCTGAAGTTAGAAGTTTCTTGGGATTGACAGGTTATTATAGAAGGTTTATCAAAGGCTTTTCCAAATTGGCTTTACCAATGGCGAGACATACTGGAAAGGATTGTCCGTATGAGTGGGACTCGGCTTGTGAAAGAATTTTTATGAGTTTGAAGGAAAGATTGACGACCACTCATGTCTTGATTATTCCTGATCCTAGCAAGTCGTATGAGGTATTTTGTGATGCATCAAAGATGGGATTAGGAGGTGTGTTAATGCAAGATGGTCATGTGGTGGCTTATGCTTCTCGACAGTTAAAAGTTCACGAAGAGAATTATCCACCGCATGATTTGGAATTGGCGGCAGTTGTGTTTACATTGAAAGTGTGGCGTCATTATTTGTATGGGGTACGATTTGAGATGTTTAGTGACCACAAGAGTTTAAATTATATATTTGATCAGAAAGAGTTAAACATGCGTCAAAGGAGGTGGATGGAGTATTTGAAAGATTATGATTTGGACTAAAGTACCATCTGGGCAAAGCGAATAAAGTGGCAGATGCATTAAGCAGGAAAGTCTTGCATAATGCCGAATTGATGATGTTAGAGTATACTTTATTGGAAAGGTTTCAAGATCTCAATCTCCAATTTTTTTGGACTCCTAACTGTGTGATTATGGGGAATCTGAATGTCAACTCTACTCTTAGAGAGAAAATCCAACAAGGGCAGATGTTGGATGAAAAGTTACAAGAAGTGTTAGTTCAACCGAGTTTCGTGCGGGCTCCTGACGGAATCATTTTGTTTAACTAAAGGATTTGTGTTCCGGATGATGCGGTGTTGAAAAGAAGGATTTTGGAAGAAGCGCATAAGGGTGCTTTTACCATACACCCCGGTTCTTCAAAGATGTATCAAGACTTAAAGAGGGACTATTGGTGGTCCGGTATGAAAAAGGATATTGCGGTGTACGTATCGGAATGTGCGGTATGCCAACATGTGAAGATTGAACACCAAAGACCGGGTGGCTTATTACAACCCTTAGAAATTCCGGTATGGAAGTGGGATAGTATTTCTATGGACTTTGTAGTTGGACTAACCCGTGCCCAAGGTGGTTATGATTCTGTTTGGGTGATTGTGGATCGGTTGAAATCTGTGCATTTCTTAGCCGTAAAGACCACGTACAAGGCGAGTCATCTCGCAAGGTTGTTCATTTCGGAAATTGTGAGGTTGCATGGTATTCCCTCTAGTATTGTTTCGGATAGAGATCCAAAGTTTAATTCAAGATTTTGGAGAGCTTTTTAACAAGCTATGGGAACGAAGTTGTGTTTGAGCACGTCGAATCATCCGCAAACGGATGGTCAGACAGAACAGACAATACAAATAATGGAAGATATGTTAAGAGCTTGTGTACTTGGAAGTGAAGGGAATTGGATAAAACTTTTGCTGTTGATTGAGTTTTCATATAACAATTGCTATCATGCAAGTATTGGTATGGCTCCTTACGAAGCATTGTATGGGAGGAAGTGTAGGACGCCATTGTGTTGGTCGGAGGTTGGTGAAGACAGAATTTTGGGACCTGAGATTATCCAAGAGACTACGGAAATGATTAGAATGATCCGTGATAAAGTTAAACAACCTCAAGATCGTCAGAAGAGTTATGCGGATTACCGTAGAAGACCTTTGGAGTTTGAGGAAGGTGATCAGGTATTTTTTAAAGTTACTCCGAGGTTGAGGTTGAAAGGACCGTTTAAGTCGCGGAAGTTAAGTCCGAGATACATGGGACCGTATCAAATTTTAGAAAGAATTGGTGAAGTAGCATACAGATTAGCCTTACCGCCTTCTCTATCAGAGATGCACGATGTTTTTCATGTGTCTCAGCTTCAGATGTTTGTTCCAAATCCTCTTCAGCCAATTCTACCAGATACGATTGAGATAGAAGCATATTTAACGTTTGAGCCTCAACCGAGTTGTATCACAGAAAGAGAAATTAAGGTGTTAAGGAATAAAGAGATTCCTCTTGTTAAGGTACAATGGGATGAGACGCATCCGGGTGATGCAACTTGGGAACTTGAGTCAGAGATACGAGAAGTTTACCCTCATCTTTTCAGATAATTGTTTCAAATTCGTGGGCGAATTTCTAATTAAGGGGAGAGGATGTAATACTCCGGTTTACTCTGAGAATTTATTGAATAAAATATAAGAGTAAACTGATGAGCTCAGAGCATATCAAATTAATATTTTCTGACTCTGAGGTTTTAACTTTTGGTGTTATAGAGACTTTTTGGAAATTTAGTAGTGTTACTATTTAATCGAATCCTCTATGTATCATTTCATTTATCTTTTTCTCTTCATTTGGAGCAAGGATAGAAAATAGAAAGAAAGAAAAGTAGAGAGAATGAGGAGAAAAGAGAAGAGAAAACCTAGGCTTTGAAGACAACTTTGATCATCATTCTTCTTCATCAAATCATCTTCCAATGTTCATCATCATCTAGTTTTGAGGTGGGTTCTAGATATAAGCTTTAGTTGTAGAATTCTTGAGTTTCTAGAGTTAGGTTGGGTTTTTGTGAGAAAATGAGAAATTGTGCAAAAATCAAGAATCTAACGGTTGAAAATCGATATAAATTGCGTAGTATAATCGTATTATGCATATAAATATTGTGGATACTTATTTTGGTTATTTGGAAATGTTTTGGTTTGAGAAAGGGTGAATTTTGGATCCAAGAGGCCATGAAAACGCAGCTGAGAGAAGCTGCCTCTGGTGCGAAGCGCCCGACGGTGCTTTTTGCGCCGGGCGACGCGAAGCGTACCCCTTGCAGTGCCGGGCGAAAGCCAAGAGGCATAGCATAGAACACTACTAGACCTTTTGGGTTTCTGGCTTGGGTCTTACGCCGCTGCTTCGCTGGGCGAAGCACAGGCAAATGGGCACCACCGGGCGAAAATTCCCACCGCCGGGTGCTCCTGAAGAAATCCAAATAATTTTCTTTTCTTTTAAAATCCATAAATTTTGACTCGTTTACCAGATATAATTGTTCATGGTGCCGATAGAAAGCTATGAAAATAATCTATATGATGAAGGTGAAGAATATCAGTTTTGTTGCCCGATTAAATAAAATCGGGGGGAAACCAATATTTGTGTAACATGGGTGATATGTTGTTATATCTGTTTCCATTCTATAATTGAATTGTGATTGCCCATTCTCTTATTGTTAAGCATGTTTGAGATGTGTATGCATGTGAAAATATAAAATAGGTAGAGTGAGGATTACTACCCTAAAATAATGTTGGAACTTAGTAATGGCTAGGAAATTTTGGAATAACATAATGGCGACGCTCGTGTGTGAGAGACCGAGGTGTGCGTCTAATACCGAATGGTTTAGAAACGAATTACACTAGTATGGATCATGTTAATTGTGTTAAGTTTGAGGAAAGACAAAGAGTTCTTAAGTCGAATGTGGCCTTGTGATTGTCGAATACAATCACATTTGTGTGTATGTGATCACATAATCGTAACCGGTTATCTTGAGTGCAGTTTCATGGGTCTCGAGCTCCTCTGAAACGTAAGCACAATTACTTGGCAGGTTTGATTCCTGTGTGTAGTACGAATGGAGCCTACGGGTAAAGAGACGTGTGACGGTGTACGGGCCGTGTGAAGTGATTAATTAATGAGATAATATGTCCCTTACTTCCGAATCCACGTCGTATGCCAAGAAACTACAAGGATCTATGACTCGGGTCGACTTCTAGACGTAGTAGAGTACGGGAAAAGGGGATGCCTTGGTATGGTTATCGATTAGTGATAATTTATGAGTTAACAAGACTCATGAACATGGATCCATATAGTATGCATGAGTACTCAAAGTCACTCCCCTTCCCTTTGACTTGAGTTAGGTTTGATAGAACCTTGTAAAGCCGAGAGAACCTATAAGATAGAGAACTCACTGAGATTTGATGTATCTCACCCCACGTTGTTGATTATATTACAGGTACAACAGGTTCGGCGAAGGGTAAGGATAAGGTTGTTTGACTTCTCCTTACGAATCGTAGATCTTGGATGGCAAGACTTCCACTGTGAAGATTATTTTGAGATTCATTATTTGGTCTAGTTCTTAGTGTTGGAACATCTTATATATATAATGCCATAGCTTTTTTTGTATGTATTGTTTTAGGCATGTATATGTATAATGTGTTAACTAGGGACTTAAGGTATTTCAGTACCAAACGTGATTTCATGTATGATATGGATGCTTTGATGTATTATATTATATATGGCCGTTACAACCCATTTCCCATAATTCTTTTAAGTCATCAATTAGTGGCTGAAGGTAAAGATCTATATCACTTCCAGGACTATTTGGTCCCGAAATAAGTAAGGATAACATAAAATTGGGTTGTTTCATATATAACCAGGGAGGCATGTTGTAAGGAACTAAAACCACATGCCATATACTATAGTTAGGGCTCATCATACCAAAGTCGTTAAAACCATCTGATGTTGGGCCAAGTCTTACATTACATGTATCTCCAGAAAAAAAAATTATGTTGATCATCAAACCTTTTCCATGTAAAAGAGTTAGCTGGGTGCCTCAAAACTCCATCATCAACTCTTTTATTTTTATGCCATTTCATGTCTTCTGCAATTTGTTTTGACATAAACAGTCTTTGTAGTCTTGGTTTTATTGGAAAATAGCAAACTACCTTATTAGGGACATTATTTTTCTTCATGTTTTCTTTCCATTTACTTTTCTCACAAATAGGACACTCATCAAGGTTTTTCGTAGTCCTTTCCTCTATACAAAATACAATCATTGGCGCAAGCATCTATCTTGACATAATCCAGTCCAAGATCCTTGATAATCTTTTTAACCTCGTATATTGAGCTAGGAAGCACATTTCCTTCGGGAAAAGCTTCAATCAATAGCTTTAACAGTGAGTCAAGTGATTTATTGCTCCATCCATGAAGACATTTCATCTGGAAATGTCGCATAATAAAAGATAACATGGAGAATTTTTTACAACCTGGATATAGTTTTTGTTCAGCATCTTTCACTAATCCATAAAATCTTTTAGCTTCCTTGTTTGGCTCTTCGTTCATATTATTTGACATAAGATGATCAAAAACCTTTTCACTATGTGCGTTAAATGATTGATGCATGTCAAAGCATTGTGAAGTTTTGAGCATCATCACTTCTTTAATGCTCAACATCAATGCTAATATCATCATCCTGAAAATCATTTTCACTTGGTGAATCACTTGAAGATTCTCCGTGATACTCCCAATTCTCATAACTTGGGTCAAATCCCTACTCATTCAAATCATGACCCACGTCATCTCTTGTCTTAAAATCAATGTTGTTGCATCTGCAACACGGACACCTAATTGTTTTTGGAGGATTATTCCTGGAAAAAGAAAAATCTAAAAAGTCGTCCATTCCTTTTAAATATTCTGGTTAACCATAGTGATATATTTATACTAAATAAAGACTTATATATACGGTTGATAAAGTTAACCGTTGTGAAATATTTTACCCATATATAAGCGAATTTACTTTCACTTATTGACAGTAGCGTCGTTGCCTTCACAGTGAAACCCTAGAACCCATTTTTTCTCTTCGTCTTCACCGCTAGCCGTGAATCTTGTGCTTCATACATTAAGGTATTCTTCTTCTTCCATCTATTATTAGATATTTCCCATTATCTCGTTTGTTGCATGTTGTTTTTGTTGATTGTTCTCATTTTTTCAGGTTCGTCTTCACTACCTTAACAAAGACCATACTTTGGCTATGGTACATAATGTTTGTGTAGCTATGGAAAAAAGTACAAGAAGCATGAAGCTATGATGGAAACTTCATCCACCTTGTACTTCTTCTTCATAGCTTCACAAACAAGATGTTAGAAAATGAAGAAACAACACTGTTATCAAACTTCATCTAGTTTTAGAAACAATGAAAAGAAATATAAGAAGTATGAAGCTTTTGTGTAAACTTTTTCCTCCTTATATTTCTTTTTCATTGCTTCCCAAACTAGATGAACATCATAATTGATTCATGTTTTGTGATTAGTTTCATTAAAAGGTGCGTCCTGGAAATTTATAATATATCTTTTTCGATCTCTGTTTACTCTTCACTAGATTATGGTTTTAGGGTTTGGTTTCCACTGAGGATGCTCATTGTTGAAGTTTGCGGTGTTTCGTTACAGGTTAAGGGGAAGATACATGGTGGCGATGCTGGTGGTACAAGCGTATTGCATGAGTTTATAATATCTGGTTCTGGTATAGGATGTTGTTTGAGTTTATTATATTCTATGTAGATTGTTTGTTTCACTAACCCTCACTTAAAATACATTCATTTAATTTGACATAAATACTTATAATTTGCAAATTAGGTTGTACTTGAAAACTAACATATATGAATCAATGTTTTCGTATTGCATCCCTCTCATCGTTCATCTCACGTTCTTTGATATATAGATTATGGTGTAATGATCTGACTCCTTAGATGCATCGCTATCTTCCATTATAGTTAAATTTCATTAACAACAAATTATTAGTTAATCAGCCTCTCCATCAACACTTATAATCGTAAAACTTCCGATTATAAAAATTATGATGATAAGTGATTATAAAAATTATGGAAATTTAACTATAATCGAAGATAGCGATATATCGAAGGAGTCAGACCAATAAACCACAATATATATGTAAAAGAACGTGAAATAAACGATGAGACGAATGCAATCAGAAAACATTGGTTTGTTTAAGTTGGTTTTCAAGAATAGATTAATTTGCAGATTATAGACTTCTTCATCAAATTGAATCCTTATATATTTCTTTAGTGAGGTGTTTGAAAAACAAGCAATCTACATTTAATATAATAAACTCAGGGTACTTACAACAACGGTTATTAATTGTAACTGAGATCAAAGATAATATAATAAACTCTGGGAACTTTCAACAACAATTATCTATTGTAACCGAGATCAAAGATAATTTATGTTTTACATAATTTGCTGCTGATGGGTTTCGAACCCAGTACCTAAGTGTATGTATCACAATGATTTATTATCATAACAATTGTGTTATATGGAGCGCGTCCCGCCTTTCAATAACGATTTTCAGATTGTTGTAGAAACAACGAACTTACAACGACATTCTACTTAACAACGGTATGTCAGGCGTGATGGTACCCCTTTTCAAACCGTTGTGAAAAGGGTTTTTCGTAGTAGTGTTGACTTCTTTTATAGACTACAAATTCAATATAAAATAGAGAATTTTATCTAAGATTTTAAGTTCACGAAGGGTTGTATAGAGTGTGAGTAGTTTAAATGTGGATTGTTTTTCATCTATGAAATAATGAAGAACAAATATTCTTAGAGATGTTGAAAAAAGAGAAAGAAAATATTTAAAAAATTATTGAAATTCTTTATACTTATTTCACGTTTTAAAATTAAATTGTGATGTTTTATTTGCATATCTATGATGCAAACATATTTCTTTTCATTAAACTTATACTATCTCCTTTTATCATCTTTATCTTATCGTCTTAATTACAATTTTTTATAATAAAAAAAATCAAAATCTACATTTTATAAGACTAATTAAAAAAATTCTCCTCAGCCTTACGCATCGCAGAGGTCTCTATCTAGTTAGTTATAAGAATATTAATAATAACACTGCAACATTTTTTTAATAAAATGTTGGATGTAAATATATATTTAGTACATGTTTAAAAAGTCCTAACTCTAAATTTTACAAAAATACCTAAATTCAATATTTTTTTTTTGAATAGCAAAAGAAGAACTATATATTATGAAAAAGAAAGTAAAGAAAAGTTACAACCAGAAACAAAGAACACGAGCAGTGTACTAAAATAACAGAGTGAAACCACAAGTACATTAGAAATTCGGAGAGAACTAAATGTTAGAGAAAAGATATATTTACATTACTTATCTAACACCTACACCGTAAATGTATACCCAATACATGCTAATTTTATTTTTTAATCATTTATGTATCTTCGATTTTGTGCAATACCATTTTAAATTGTTGTTGTATATGGTGTAGGATACACTGGTGTATGGAAATGGGTGTCAAAATAGCACAGCTCAAAATTATATCTTTAATAATTAATAATGTCTCCATTCTTATAACTAACAATCCCTTAATTAATACCAATACAACATCAAAATGATATTTATTTATATTTATCCATGGAGCACAGATATATAACAAGATTCATTCTCCTTATTTGCATTATACAACGATATCTGATGTTCTTTACTGTGTCATACACACAAGTCAGAAGATATAACACAAAACACTTGTAACAAGGAGATCTTATTTATTATATATTGACATGCCTTAAGGCATTCATGCTTTAGAGATGGATTTTGTTTTCTGCACCAATCACTCAGGCTACATGAGGGTTGAAACTGTGGTGGGCTGGGTTGATGAAAGGGTTTACAGTATGGATAAGACCGATCATTACGGTTGCATGAAGGACTTAGAGGATTCTTGTTGGATGGGGGAGGTTTGAAACTGTCAGCGAAACCTTGAGGAGCAAGCATAAGAGCAGCAAGGAAGAACGCTAATAAGGATAAGAAAAAGCAGTTAGCCATTTTAAATGGTGGTTTTAGTGTTTGATGAATAAGAACTAGGGGGATATTAAAGTTTTATAGTAGTATTGTGCTCAATGAGAGTGTAAGGACTCGATGAAAGTCATTTACTAAATGTAAAATTTTGGTTTTAAATATTCACGATGTTTGCATCTTAGGTCCCGTGAATTTGGAAAACTGGATCAGTAAATTTTTTTTAATGTAAAACAGAAGACCCGTTACTACAAGTATTATTTTCTCTTTTTAATTGCGACCATTAGTCTTCATATCCTCATTTTGCAATAAATTAATTTCTATTTTACTTTCCATTTTTTGTCCTCGCACTCTAGAACACTACAACTTTATTTGGTAAAAATAGTGGTTGACTGATAAACTATCTTATAGTTTGTGACCGATGGTTGATGATTGATGATTGATAACTTATATCTTATAGCGGATGGTTGATGATATGTGAGGCTCCCGAACAATGTGGTATTAGAGCCTGTACAAATATAAGGGGTGCATATGGTATGAATATAACAAAGAGAGTGAGTAAGGGAGAAAATCACTTAAACATGAAAACACCTGAACCAAACACTCAACCTATTACTACTACTTCTTCTTTATCACTTCTTAAACTCTGTAAAAATACTAATTCTCCTAAAATAGAAAAACTTATTGAGTACTCTCAAATTCCAAAAGATGCTCAAATTGTCAAAACAATACCTCCTTTATTAAGTCCGTACAACATCTTCAAAAGACAGAGAAGTGTTACCAGATCCATCTGTAATCTTATCTCTACAAATCACCCTCATAAGAAAGAATATGTCCAGTCATCTAGACTAGACGAATGCATCCTAAGAGCTATAAACCAAGAGCAGTACGTAGATCTGGAGATATCCTAATATCTCACAAACCACTTGAAGACCGAAGGCTATACAACCTTACACTTTGGGGCTGTTAGACTCATCTAAGAGGTTCAAGAAGGAATGCCTGTTTTTTAAAGTCGATTTCTCTAAGGCTTATGATTGTGTAGATTGGACCTACTTGGAAGATATGCTTATCAAGATGGGATTTGAGAGTAAGTGGATTAAATGGATTAGAGGCTCGGTTTTCAACAGTTATGTGTCTGTTCTGATCAACGGCAGTCCCTCGAAAGACTTTAAGGTTGGTAGGGGATTGAAGCAGGGTGATCCCCTTGCTCCTTTTCTTTTCGTCATTGCTACTGAAGGCCTGGCTAGTCTGGTGAATTCTGCTTCTTCTAGTAATTTGTTATCTGAGTTCAAGTTTGATGGCTCCCTTACTGTCAAATTACTCCAGTATGCCGATGATACTTTGCTCATTGGTGATGGCTCGTTTACTAATTTCTGGGCCTTCAAGTCTATCTTGAGAGCCTTCGAATTGATCTCCGGTCTCAAAATAAATTTTTCGAAAAGCTGCCTGTACGGAATTGGGATTGATCCAGCCCTGCTTTCTGCTGCTGAATCGTTCCTTCACTGCAAATCTGGAAACTTCCCATTCAGTTTTCTTGGTCTTTCAGTGGGCGGTAATCATCGTAGGTACTCATTTTGGAATCCGGTACTGGTTTGTATGAGAAACAGGTTGAACAAGTGGACTAGTAGGAATTTTTCGATGGGTGGTAAAGGTACCCTTATTAACTCGGTTATGGTTAATCTGCCAATTCACCATCTTGCTTTCTTTAAAGTTCCAAAGAATGTAGTGAAGGAAATCATCGCGATTCAACGTCGGTTCTTGTGGGCTGGTAACTCTAATCATGGATTTGTTCCTTGGGTGTCTTGGAATGCAGTCTGTAAAACTAAGGAGCAAGGAGGTATCGGTATCAAACACGTTGGTCGCTTCAACCGTGCCCTCCTTGCTAAATGGATTTGGAAGTTCCATACAGGAGGGAATGAAATCTGGAGACAATTCCTTACTTTAAGATACGGTAACCTCAGTATTAAGGCGCATACTTATGTTGATCGTGGCAGCCAGAGTACGGACTCGCTTTGGATGAAGGACATCATGTCTGTAATAGCTTCTGAGCACAGTGATAATTTCGGTAGTTTCTTGGAATGTTCTATAGGAGGGGGTTCAGGAGTTGCTTTCTGGCAGTCGGTTTGGTTAGGTGAATTACCGTTGAAGCAGATATTCCCTTCCTTGTTCCAGGCCCGCAGTATGAAGATGGCGGTTGTGTCTGATATGGGGCATTGGGAAGGAGACCAGTGGAATTGGGATCTGATTCATTCTTTGGAACCTGAAGCTCTCGTGCCTGCCCAAGAGTGGATCGCTTGCTGCTCTATGTTGGATTCCTGCACAATTCATAAAAATGCGCCCGATGAGTGGGGCTGGATCCTTAACGAAAACAGACAGTTTTCGGTTAACTCTATTTATATGGCTGCGCTACACTCTCCACTAGCCATCAATTTGGATGCAGAAACCTTGGACCTCTTAGAGGTCGTGTGTAACTCGTGTATTCCGGCAAAGGTCCAATTGTTTAGCTGGAGGTTGGCTCTTGACAGATTACCAACAAGATCGAACTTGCTCGCTCGGAGGATTATCGTTAACGATCATGATAAGGTATGCGTGTTTTGTTTCCGTCATCTTGAGGAAGCCTCTCACCTTTTCTTCTCGTGTCCTAATGCTATCTTGGTATGGAACAAGATCTGTGAGTGGGTTAATATTATGTATATTCAGGAATTTCCAAGTAGTAGTCATGCTAAGGTGTGGAATAGTAGGCTTCGTGGTCGTTGTAAAGCGGTCAAGGCTAGTTCGATTTGGTTCATATCATGCTGGGCCATTTGGAGGGTTTGGAATAATATCTTGTTTAATGATTCCTTTTGTGTCATAGATGATATAGTGAGTGATATCAAAATGTATTCGTGGAACTGGCTGATTCTTGGTGGGAAGGATAGTAAGAAGTGTAGGTTGTACGAGTGGTACAAGTTCCCGTTAGATTTTCTGTAATGTTTCTGTTTTCTGTTGGTTGTAGTTTTTGGTAGGAGATCTCCTTAATCTCTATTAATAAATTTGCTTATCAAAAAAAAGACTCATCCTTTCTCTTCATGGAAGGAAGAACCAACCTGTCTTTTGCAAAATAGCTCGACTGGACTCCAGCTACTTCCACTTTGAAAATGTTGTGATAGGACACTATAAAAAAAGCGCGTAAATTGTGGCGGTTATTATAAGAATATTGTGGCGGTTTAGACTGCCATAACTAACAAATACGAATTTTTCAAAAACGCCTTAAATTTCGCTGCCGCTAGGAAAATTGCGGTGGCTAAAAATTAAACGCCGTACAAACCTCTGTTTTATACATATTTTAAAGTGGCGGGTTTTGTTGGCGAATTGTGGCGGTTTCAAACGGAGTATATTTCACATAAAAATAAACATCTACAAATTTTATGTTAGTTTAATTTACTGCTAATTACGTTGGTTTAGACCGCCGTATTTTACAACTGATATTAAGCCATAATAATGTTGTATAGAAACTTTAATATTTTTCAA
Source organism: Lathyrus tuberosus (assembly GCA_022829125.1). NCBI lineage: Eukaryota > Viridiplantae > Streptophyta > Magnoliopsida > Fabales > Fabaceae > Lathyrus > Lathyrus tuberosus. Next base: position 2,785,378 of record JALAZF010000428.1, on the reverse strand, counting down.
GTTAATTATAAATAATTATTTTAAATATATGCTAAACTAATTTAAAATTTTCACCGTAATTAACATTAGTAATAAATTAAGGTAAATTAAAACATGTAAAATAAATTTAGATTTAAATAAATTAAAGTGCATATTATAAGAGTTTCTTCAATTGTTTTACTTTTTAAAAATCACATAATAAGTCTAAATGTTTAATATAAGTATCACAAGAGATTCCAAAAATATTAAAACATAAAAATGAACAATTTATATGTCCATTATCTTAAGCTACTCTCAAAATAAAACCAATTTTAGAACAAAAAAGTGCCATAAAAAATCATGTCATTTGAAGATATCTAATAGTTTTCTTCAAGTGTATTGCTTGTATCTGATGATATCCTATGTCATAAGATGATGAAGGTGTACTACCTACCTTAAAAACCTGCGAAAAACAAAATAATTGTTGTATTACAAATAATCACTATGAAAATATATAAGCTTCCATGTAAAGATGATTTATGATGACATTGTAGTTATTATCGACTGAGACGTGGAATAACAAATACAAGATAAGTTAATGTCTTTCCAGAATTTCTTTTATCATATATGAGACAAGACATTCTTCTATCTAAAACTCTTATAATAAGAGTAAATGCTTCAAGCTGGAAATATGAAGCAACTCTAGAAACCTCATATATGAACTCTAGTTTTTCCAACTGCAAATATTTGGTTCAGTACTCATTGAAAACAGATGACAAACTCCAATATCAAAGTTTTCTATGTCAACATAATACAAAAGTTCTTATGTTAGGAATTATGACATAAAGCTCTTCAATAGCCATGTCAACTAGTCCCTGGTAGAACAATATCTTTGAATTGTTAACTCTTTCATGCATGCAAGTTTAGTGTCCAACATGCTTCTTTATTATAACCTAATTTCAATTTACAGACCTGTAAAAAAAAGCATTATTATTAGTAGAGTGAGAAACATTAAAATTAATATGACATTACCTAAATAAATTCAATCATACAATTTGAGTTGTAATTTGTTGAATGGCTTAAACAGAATCAAATTTAAAGAAGGTTTATTGACCTCCCATATCATCTTTAAACTGAAACAAGAAGCTCCTGAATTTATTTTAAATATGCATTTTCAAGCAAGTAATGCATTTATGATATAGAGACTTGAATGAATTTACTAGTTTCTCTTCTCTCACGAAAACTGAAGAAGAAACCAAGCTTACAATCTCCCAAAATCATCCCGAGTCAGGCTTAAAATCTGACTCAGGAAACTCAGTCACAAAACACATTAACGAACCATACGGCGTGGCACTTTTCCTACACACATCAGGAACCAAGAGTCGTCCTAAGGGAGTTCCTCTGACTCAACAAAACCGGGTTTCGTCTTTGGAAAAACATCCGATCGCTTTACCGACTCACTCAGTCAGATTCAACTGTGATTGTAATACCCCATATTATCTAAACGCTCAATTGGATATCAGATGAGTGTCTATGTACTCTATCTCTGATCAATTAGAATAATGAAATTCTTTAAGTATTGACATTGGGATCAATAGAGCAACTGGTGAACTCTGAAGAGATCAATTATTTAATGAAAGAGACAGATCAATAATTATTAGTTCAAGAGAGGATTTTATGGTAACTCTAATAATTGATCAATTGGTGGTAGATGACAAAATATCAATTGGAGATATTTTACTCTATTGGATTATATTATATAATAAGTATATATATATATATATATATATATATATATATATATATATATATTTGTTGAAGAGAAATAGAAGAAAGTGGGAAAAGAAGAAGAGACAGAAGAAAATGGGAGAAAAGAGAGAAAGAAGAGAAGGAAAAGGCTTGGATCTTCATCATCTCTTCATCAATTCATCATCTTCTTCAAACTCCTCTTCGATTATCAGGTGTGTTCTAGGTAGAACTCTAAGTGTAGAAGTTATAGTGGTTTGAGTTTAGGTTAGAAATTTATAAAATGAGTAAATTGGCTTAATCAATATTTCTAACAGATAAAACGTGAAATAAACCGCATAATATAGTCGAGTTATATGTAGAAATAAATGGTGATACTTGTTGTTAAGTTCCAACATGTTTTGATTGAGAATGGTTTGAGTTTGCACCATTAAAAACAGGTTTTTGTGTTTCTGGTTCAGTAGTAATCGGTTACTCACTTTGAGGTAATCGGTTACATGCAGGAAAATATGGAATAGGAAGAGTGAGTAAACCTTAACATAAAACTACAGTGGATCCTAGTAGTGTGAATAATATATAACATATATATACATCATCAAGTATTATCAACCAACATAATTCATGTTTACATAACCATTCATCAACAAGATACATGTACAATGTATCACAAAAGAATCATATACATCCTAGCTACCCGGTGCTACATATCAGAGCCGACCGACCAAAAGAATGAAGACACGCTTCACAAAAACACCACCAGCATACCTACTCTGCAATGCCTCATAGAGCATCATAAAACAGCAGAAGGGTGAGAAATATTATCATAATAACAATGCATATAATTATATATCTTAGCATAAAAATACACATATTCCACATTCTCACCACAATTCATCACAATTCACCCATATACATTACAATGTATATATATACCAATCCAAGCATTTCATCATGCATACCATCACAATTCTTATCATTCCACATAAACATACATATTCATGTTTATTCATCAATGCACCATATAAAGATGATAAATGCAAATCATAGAGACCGACTCACGACTCTATGCAAATGCAATGCGGTACCGACTCAATCATCTCATGTTCACTCAGGAACTTTGCTGGAACCATCGCTCGTTACATCACAGTAACTCCCCGTCGGGCATACGATGTTCCCCGTCGCTCACACCTCTTATTTTTAAGGCACACGATCCGATCTGATCGCTCACACCTCTTATTTTTAAGGCACACGACGTTTATGGATCGCTCACACCTCTTTGTATAAGGTACACGACCCGATCGCTCACACCTCTTTGTATAAGGCACACGATCGTCTATAACCATCGCTCACACCTCTTATGTTTAAGGCACATGATCCATCCGATCGCTCACACCTCTTATTTTTAAGGCACACGACGTTATAGCGGATTCTCATTAGAATCCCTCAACACAAGAATGCACATCATTATGCTTCACATGCAAATGACTCAGGGCATTCTTGAAATGCATATATATTCACAATATAATCATGCATTCATCTCATTCAATCACATACAATCTATATACATTCACATCAATGCACTATTGTATGATTCACATCTAAACACACATTCAAAACGGTCAAAGTCACTAAATAACACTATTCCCGACTTTTTTGACTTATTTAACCGGCTAACAAATTCCAATTCATCATAATAAGAAAGAACATTCCATAAGCTTTCTAATACATCAAACCACGCCTCAAACCGAACCACAGATCAAAAGTTATGCAGAAAACAAAATTACACAAACAACACTGTTCGCTGGGCGAACCATCTCGAGAGCACTCGCTAGCACCTTCGCTAGGCGAATGTTCCAGCGAACCAACTGCTAGCTAAAAACAGACACAAAGTTCGCTAGGCGAACCCCTTGGCGAACCAAGGCAGCAACCCCCAACATTAAAAACACCCAAAGTTCGCTAGGCGAACAACTCAGCGAACCTTCGCTGACCTTCGCTAACTGGTTCGCTAGGCGAACCCGCGAAAACATCACTCGCTACTGCTTCGCCCCAGGTTCGCTAGGCGAACCAAGGAAAACCCAGAATTTTCCTGCGCTGTTGGAAACCCCAACATTGATATTTTCAACCCAAAACATTTTCCAAAACAACATATATCAATCAGAACTCAACCCCATCATGGCAGTAAGCATTCTACCACATTTACGTCGATTTCCAACCGCGAAAACATCGGTTTCTCAAAATCGACCTAGAAGAGAAAACTTTGAAAAACACAACAACAATCCCATACACACATACATAATCATACATAATGATATACATTATTAAGATAACAAGATTTCACACCCTTACCCGATTAAATCGATTCCTAGAAGTTGATTTTCTTGATTTTCCTCTTTTCCTTCTCTTTTCTCCTCTTCCTCTTTCTTTCTCCCCTCTTTCTTTCTATCTTTCTTTTTCCTTTCTATTTCTATTTCTATTTCTATTTCTTCTCCAATTTAATTAATTCATTTTCTCACAAAATTCTACATTTAATCATTTTTCTAACAATTTTTACTAAATCTTTAACTTACCAATAATTGAGAAATGTCTAAAATACCCTCCATTATAATTTTCCCGAAAACTCTCAAAACGGTCAAATATCATAACACGTCAACATAGCATACTAACATACCAATTTCACAAATAAAATATTTTATCACTCAATTTAAATAAAAGACTCACCAAAATGGGAATAATTGGAATCGGGGCGTTACAGTTCATGTACGAGCTCTTGTAATTATGAGAAATGGCGTATGGGCCTTAAGGCAAGTGTGGCCTAGAGTTGTTGAATACAATCACGGTCGTAACCATTTCCTGAAATGCGTCGTTCCATGAGTAACGAGCTCCCCTGGAATGAATGTGTGATTACTTGGTAGATTTGATTCCCAATTATATTACGAATGGAACCTATAAGGTAAAGAGACTTGTGACGGTGTACGGACTGTGTGAAGTGACGAAATAAGGGGATAATGTGTCCCTCAGTTCCGAATCCATTCCGTATGCCAAGTAATCCACGAGGATCCATGACTCGTTCCGACTTCTAGATGTAGGAGAGGACGGGAAAAAAGGATGCCTTGACAAGGTTGTCGATATGTGATAACTTTTGAGTTAATGGACTCATAAACATGTTTCCATATAGTGTGAGATTGTGTACTCAAGGTCATTTCCCTTCCCCTTGACTTGAGTTAGGATTGGCTAGAATCCTGTAAAGCCGAGAGAATCCATAATATAGGGAACTCACTGAGATTAATATCTTACCCCATTATTGTTGTTTTTTTCAGGCAGTATTTGCAGGTTTGATTTACAAGTGGAGCTATGCTTGGATTTTTCAAAGGAAGCTTAGTTTGAGTTTTCCGTTGTGTAATTTGTTGTGTACAATTAAGGATATTGTATATTAATCTTAGTTTTTATTGTTTTGGCTAGTTTCCGTATCTTGTACCATAGGTTGTGTTTAAGTTTATATAATGGTCAAGTATGTGAATTATGCCATTAGGCACTTATGATGGTGTCAATACCAAATAAAACACTTGTATGATATTATTCTAGGTATATATTATACAGGACGTTACAGTTGGTATCATAGCAGGTCGTGTCCTCGACCTAGCCTTGAAATATCATAAGTAAATCTATTCCTGCTTCTTAAGTGTGTCTTGCCAGCATGACTCTTAATATCAAATTATGTAGTGTTGGGCCTGGACAACCTAATGTTATGTATGGGATAGGTAGAGTAATGGTTGAGCGACTACGAGAACTCAGAAGTGTTGTCGGAACTTGTGCTGTAAGGGTAGGCTCAAACCAAGAGTTAGCAGTGAGGAGTTTTGGTCAGCTCAGTTGAGGTGTTAGTAGAAGTTGTGCTTTGGGTAGCATGGAATTCAAGAGTGGTGTGTTGTTCAAGCAATTCTTTGGAATTGATGGAGTTTGAAAGTTAAGGATCTCTATCAGATGATTGGTTAAGGTATTGAGGAATATGTAAAACCGCTAGTAGAGCTGGATTGACCACTGGTATAGACAAGATTTCAAGTAATCTCATTCCGTGAAAAAGAAAATTTGTTTTGTGGAACGTATGACGTAAGGTCCGAAAGTGAGATAATTATTAGTGTTTCAGTTTCTAAGGTCGCTATAGCATCTTGGAGGGGCGAGAGTACCTTAAGGAATGTGTTCGGAGCAATATCTTCCAACTGGTTAAAAGTGGAGAGTTAAGGACGTTCGACTTTTATGGGAACCTAAAGTAGTAGAGAAGTGTGAGAAGGAACACAAGGATATGTTTACATGCTTCAAGTGAAACAAGTATGTGCCGGACGAAGAGTAGGAGATAAATTGTGTATCTTCAGTTATGAAGGGAGATCAAGTTCAGGTTAATACTTCATGATTTCTGTTTTCGGTGAGAGACCGATTTGGAAATGGTAAATTACCTAAAGAACATCATAAGGTATTGAGTCATAGGAAGAATGAGCTTCATTTAGTAAAATAAGGTGTAGTGATACGGATCGGAAGAAGTTTGTGTCAAGAAACAGAGTAAGCGCCCGAGATACAAGGAAATTTTAGTATGATAGTTTTATATTTGGACCTAGGAAAATTACCTGGAGAGCGAAGTAAACGCGCTGTGGAAAACGGTATTGACAGTATATTATGAGGAAGTGACAACAGAATGTATTTTAGACGAGTGTGCAATAGAGTTATTAAGGTGTTGATGAACCTATAGTTAAGGAAGTGTAATCAAAGATGGTTCACCCATGAGAACCCTATTAGTATGATGTGGAATGGGAAATGTTACACCTTGGTATTAAGAACAAGTGTAGTAGTAGCACCATGGTCACAAGTGTACATGATGGGTTCTTATTCTTGAGACAAGTGAGATGAGACGTACTTTGTGGAACAGTGAGTATTGTATCCCAAGAAGTAAGCTTGTGGTAAAACAACGAGAAGCAAATCAGGACTTATTATGGACTAAGTGTAAATCATTGAACAGATTATACCAGATGGGTTTTTAAATCATTGATGAGAATTGGCGATTGCGAATCTTCCATTAAGTGAATTAGGTGTAAGGATGGTGTGCAATAGATAGCGGAAGGTGAGAAATTCCGATTAATATGTACAAAGTGATGGAAAGGTCCTTCAAAAGGATGCATTGCCCCAATTTATTTTCAAGTATAGAGAAACATCTGTATTTGTGAATGATTAGAATATTCAGAATCTACCTTTTGTTGGACTAAGAACGTTGTTGTTTTAGTTCTCACCAAGGAGTACACGTGAGAGGACAAGGTTGTATGCATGATATGATATGTTCGTCATTTATGTGGTAACGCGTAATAGTTATGTGTTGGGTTTTGCTTGTGGACGAATTACGTATGAGTTGTGGCTAAAACCCTAGAGTGTCATCATTATTGGCTTCCCGCTAGTGTAGTTGTTGAGCAGAAATGAACTATTCCGCTGAAGATTTGTCGTGTGACCGCGTTAGAATTTGGAATTTTGCCTTGTCACTTGGTTGGAGTGTGTTATCCACATGTTTTAAATTTGTTTTGTATTACCTTGAGTTGATCATGGTTGGTGAATGTCATACAAGTTAAGGAGCCGCGAGTTGAGAATGATATTTCAAGTTAGAACAAGCCAGATTGAGGGTTTTGAGTTGGGATGGCTTTTGACTTATAATAAACTAGTTTTTCCAGCTTCTGCAGCAGTGTTAACCGATTAACACGTGCAAGGATGGTGCTTTATGCTGAATTTTGAGGAGTTAACCAATTAACCTCACACAGTTAATCGATTAACATGTGTGTAAATTGTTAAATCTCTTAGGAAAAATCATCTAAGTTTTGTTACCTTATGTTGCTCTGATTGGAGAGTGTTGTGTGAATGGAGAACAGGATTGCAAGTAAATGAAAGACGGATTTATGTTTTGAAAATCAGAACTTTTGGAAGGGTGTTTCTTAGTTGACCATTTGTTCAGACGACAAGGGAATTTGATTTTGGAGAAGTAGTCTTATGAATTGTGTTGGGTGTGGGAAAGTCTTAAGTATGTTACTGTTGAGAGCCTTAAGGGCGAAGTTAGAGAATACTCACGAAGTTTTTATCTCACAAGGAATATTTCGGTGTGTTATTATGGTATGAGCAGTTGGTCAGAGTTTCGTATTTGTTACTTTCTGCGAGTTCTTGTTATCAGATTTAGACTCCATGAGAGTAGTACCAGGTGTGTACAGTTGTACTTTATCGGTTGACACCTCGAATCAACAAGAAACCTTGAGTAAGTCGGAAAACAGCAAGGAGAGTTGTTATGGAATGTGGTAACTAGAAACGAAAGTTGTTAAGCTACTTTGGATGAATTATTTCGAATTTGGAATGGATTTGGAGTTGTATATGTTATGGTTGTAACAGTGTAACTCTTGCACCTTTATCGTCTGGAGAGTGTTGGATAGATGTTTGTATATTGTGTGTCGGCGAGGAAATTGTTCTACCATAGGACGTCAGTAAGTTTCTTATACCGTTGGCTAGTAAGGATCCCAGTGGATAAGTGTGTTTCTCCGTGGACTGTTAGCTACTTGGTAGTGCTTAAGAATCTGTGGTGTTCCACTGTTAGAATTTGGGTTACGCAGTGGATGGTGACAGATGAAAGAGTTCAGTCATAATAGTAAGGATTTGAGGATTATTGCTTACAAGTATGGAAGTAAGAAGGTTTCGTTCTAAGCGTGTTACCTTTGGTGTGATACGAAAGAGATGAAATATCATACGTGATAGGTATAATGTACAACATCAGACCAGATGGAACAGGTAAAGAAGTCGTTTGACTAATTATGAAGTGGGTTTGAACGTCAAAGGATTATGAAAGGATAAGTTGTCGATGATTGCATGAAGTTAAGGAATCACTGAATTACCTCACGAAGATTTGATGAGTGTTTGTTATCCTAAACTAAGATAAGGTGTTACAGTTTTGTTTGTGACTCAGTAGAGGAATATGGAATGGTATAATTCTTTCCGAAGTAAGATGCGACTAAGTGTTTTAGTATGGAATAACAGATGAATTATGGAAAAAGCAAAGTTGGCAGTTAACCCAATATTGGAGCAAGTGTATGGATAAGGACGTTAAGTTTGATAATTTGTGAAAACAAGGATTTTGGTTTTTGAAGTCAAGTTGGATTTTGAGTACGTCAGAAATTTGAACGGAAGTAAAGTTAAGTATGGATCTAAGACAAGGATACAAGTTGCGGTGATTGTTAAGTGGAAGAAATTCGGGGGCGAATTTCAAATTAAGGGAGGGAGAGTGTAATACCCTATATTATCTAGACACTCAATTGGATATCAAATGAGTGTCTATGTACTCTATCTCTGATCAATAAGAATAATGGAATTCTTTAAGTATTGACATCGGGATCAATAAAGCAACTGGTGAACTCTGAAGAGATCAATTATTTAATGAAAGAGACAGATCAATAATTATTGGTCCAAGAGAGGATTTTATGGTAACTCTAATAATTGATCAATTGGTGTTAGATGACAAAATATCAATTGGAGATATTTGACTCTATTGGATTATATTGTATAATTAGTATATATATATATATATATATATTTGTTGAAGAGAAAGAGAAGAAAGTGGGATAAGAAGAAGAGAAAGAAGAAAATGGGAGAAAAGAGAGAAAGAAGAGAAGGAAAAGGCTTGGATCTTCATCATCTCTTCATCAATTCATCATCTTCTTCAAACTCCTCTTCGATTATCAGGTGGGTTCTAGGTAGAACTTTAAGTGTAGAAGTTAGAGTGGTTTGAGTTTAGGATAGAAATTGATAAAATGAGTAAATTGGCTTAATAATCAATGTTTCTAACAGATAAAATGTGAAATAAACCGCATAATATATTCAGGTTATTTGTAGAAATAATCGGTGATACTTGTTGTTAAGTTCCAACAAGTTTTGATTGAGATTTGTTTGAGTTTGCACCATTAAAATTAGGGTTTTGTGTTTCTTGTTCAGTAGTAACCGGTTACTCACTTTAAGGTAACCGGTTACATGCAGGAGAAATTGAGCTCTTACGTGAAAAATGAACTAAGTAACCAGTTACTCATTTTGAGGTAACCGGTTACCAAAATGTGCCTCTAACTATGATTTTGATTTTGTTTTGAACTGTGACACTTGAGTAACCGGCTACTCATTTTGAGGTAACCGGTTACCACTGTTGTGATTTAGAAAAATGTTTAAAAATCCATATCTTTTGGATCGTAATTTTTATCGAAGCGTAGTAATAGTCGTTGGAATTCTATGGAAATATCCTACGCAATAAAAGTGAAAAAGATTAATTTTGATACTCGATTAAATGAATCAGAGGGAACCCAAAAAGTTGTGTTAACTTTATGATTGAATTATTATATGTATTTTATCATACAGTTGTATTATGCCATATCTATCTAATCATTGATAAGTATGAGTGGGAGTATATTTATGCTTAAAATATGCAATAGGAAGAGTGAGGAAACCTTAACATGAAACTATAGTGGATCCTAGTAGTGTGACTAGGAAGTTATAGAGAAACTAGATGACGATTCTCCTGCATTCGATGTAGAAAGGTGCATCCTTGCCGAATAATGGTCTAGAAAAGAATAAGACACTAGTATGGAACATGTATGAAATCTTGTAATTATGAGAAATGGCGTATGGGCCTTAAGGCAAGTATGGCCTATAATTGTTGAATACAATCACGGTTGTATGTGAAATCACGTAGTCGTAACCATTTCCCCAAATGTGTCGTTCCATCAGTAACGAGCTCCTCTAGAATGAATACTAAGTAATCCACGAGGATCCATTACTCGTTTCGATTTCTAGACGTAGGAGAGGACGGGAAAAAGGGATGCCTTGATAAGGTTGTCGATAAGTGATAATTTTTTTGTTAACGGACTCATAAACATGTTTCCATATAGTGTGAGATTTTGAACTCAAGGTGATTTCCCTTCCCCTTGACTTGAGTTAGGATTGGCTAGAACCCTGTAAAGCCGAGAGAATCCATAAGATAGGGAACTCACTGAGATTAATATCTCACCCCATTATTGTTGTTGTTTTTTAGGCAGTATTTGCAGGTTTGATTTACAAGTGGAGCTATGCTTGGATGTTTCAAAGGAAGCTTAGTTTGAGTTTTCCGCTGTGTAATTTGTTGTGTACAATTAAGGATATTGTATAGTAATCTTAGTTTTTATTGTTTTGGCCTGTTTCCATATCTTGTACCATAAGTTGTGTTTATGTTTATAGAATGGTCAAGTATGTGAATTACGCCATTAGGCACTTATGATGGTGTCAGTATCAAATAAAACACTTGTATGATATTATTTGAGGTATATATTATACAGGGCGTTACAGTCATAGTGCTTCCACTTTCCCACGTTCATGGCTTAGTCGTTGGGTTACTGAGTTCACTCAGTGTTAGGGTTGCGGTGGCATTACTGGCGGCAAGGAAATTCTCATCCACAACGTTCTGGAAAGACATGATTCAATGTAATACAATGTGGTACACAACGGTACCAACCATACACCAGATCATACTGGGCCGCCACCAAAATAATACTGAACTGGTTTACCCGAAGCTCCGGTTTATTAGAAGCTGTAGCGCTTCATTGGCCCCAGTTATTCAAAGTCGTTTAGAGGAAGCATTTGGGGCACCAGTTATGGAGGCTTATGTGATACAAAGGCTTCTAATTTGATGAGTTCGAATCCTTTGCCATAAGGTATGGGCCACAAAGCTTGGTCGGTTGGGAAACCCGTGGGTCAAAAAATTTTTATACTTGATGAGTCGGGTAGGGTTTTGGAGGCTGGGGTTAATGGTGAAGTTTGTATTAGTGGATAAAATGCTGCAAAGGGTTATAAAAATAATGAGCCTGCTAACACGGCGACGTTTTTGTTTGGTTTTTTTCATAAGGGTGATACTGGTTACTTTGATTCTTATAGGTATTTGAACCTTGTAGGTCGGATTAAAGAGCTCATTAACTGAGGAGGTAAATTATTATTCTTAAGAACATTAATTTACATGCTATTTGCATAAATTATTGTTAATGAAATAACATGTCGGAAAAACAATTGGTAATTTGAAATGATGTTTAGTTGGTTAAGAGGGAAAATGTAAAATATTTCAATAATAGGGTAGTGAGATTAAAAGGAAACATCTTTAAAGTCATGGCTTCATTCCACTCAAGATTTAGATTCTTCTTCAATACTATGTTAAATGTAATTCACAGTGTCGAAGTCGAAAAGCATTCATAGTGTCGTGACGAAATGTTGAAAGTGTTTCGACAGATTCATTCTAGATTTGATTGGATTCAGATTTCTTTAGATTATATTTGATATTTTGGGCTTCTACTGTTTTGGGCCTTTGCAAATCTATATCTATAAAAGGGGGTATCCCTTGTATTGAAAATACATATGTTGTATTGTATTCACAGTTTGCAGATTAGCAAGTGAATATAGCAACAACAGAAATCCCACGGTTAGTGGGTAAAACTTTTCTCCAATATTTCTCCTCTCTCTCTTTTGTTGTTGCTGTTTGTTCTTCATCTTCTTCATTGTCATTACGTAACAGTGGGTTTGTAAACAATATTGAGATCAAGATTGAAGAGGAATTCCCATAGGGTGTGGTGAATTTCCAACATCTGGTATCTAGAGCTCCGGTTGCGATTCAATGGAAGAAAATCGTGATGGAGATGAACTATCCAAATGGGAATTTTCCAGCGACTCTACCAATTCTCAAGAAAGATAATTATGAGAATTGGTGCAAGCAGATAAAGGTGATTTTGTGTTATCAAGATCTTTGGGATCTTGTGAAGGAAGGAGTAACACCGCTTGCAGAAGTAGCGACGGATCAAGAAAGGGTTGCACACAAAGAGTTGAAGAAGAAAGATTATAAAGCACTCTTTATAATCCACCAGTGTGTTGATCCAGATAACTTTGAAAAAGTTAGCGATGCAGAGTCAGCAACGGAAGCATGGGAGATTCTTGAAAAGTCATTTGGAGGCGCAGAGAAGGTGAAAGAGGTGAGGTTACAAACTCACAAGAGAACCTATGAGTTGTTTCTGATGGAAGCCAACGAAAGTATTACAGATTTCTTCACCAGAGTTACAAAGCTGGTGAATCAAATCAAGGTATGTGGAGAGGTGTTGACATCAAGATCAGTTGTTGCAAAGATCTTGAGGTCATTGGCTCCAAAATTCGACCACGTGGTAGTTGCCATAGAAGAGTCGAAAAACTTGTCAGTATTGATGAAGGAAGAGCTTCAACGGACACTTGAGTCTCATGAACAAAGGATGGCTGAGAGAGCTGCAGGAAAGTCGAAGAATGATATGGCTTTGTAGGCGCAGTCAGAAAAATAAATGAAAGGCAAAGTAAGTTGGAATGGCAACAAAGGAGGAAACCAGTCGAATCAGAAGAAACCTTGGAACCAAGGCAACCAAAGAGGTGGTGCTGTAGGTAGAGGAAAAGATAGTGATCGAAAATCTGACAAGAGTCACATTCAATGTTTCAATTGTCAGAAGTATGGCCATTATGTTAGTAACTGTCCAGAAAAGAAGAGAAATCAAGAAACTGATGCAAAGCTGGCGAAGCATGTAGAAGAAGAGACATTACTGATAGTCACAATGAGAGATGAAGAGAGATTCCAAGATCAGTGGTACTTGGACTTAGGATGTTCATCACACATGACTGGAAGGAAAGATTGATTTGTCAACATGAAGCCCTCGTCGAAGAACACCATGAAGTTTGCTCATGATAACACTCTAACAGCTGAAGGTGTTGGTGAGTTTCTGATTATGAGGAAAGATGGCAAAAGGTCAACAATTTCCAATGTGTTGTACATTCCAGGAATGAAGAGTAATTTACTCAGTATAGGGCAGCTTGTCAAAAAGAACTACAAGATAGTTGTCGAAGACAAGATGATGAGAGTTCTCAACGCAGGTGGTAGGTTGATCTTGAAGGCTCCAATGTCTCAGAATAGGACCTTCAAGATTGAACTCAAGGTGATGGAGCACAAGTGCTTAGCAACTACAGCTAGCAGAGATGAGTGGTTATGGCATTTTCGACTAGGCCATCTCAACTTTAATGAAATCAGGGAGCTGAAGAGAAGAAATATGGTGTCAGGATTACCAGAAATCGAGATTCCAAGTGACGTTTGTGAAGAGTGTGTTCAGTCGAAACAACACAAGAATAGCTTCAGCAAGGATGCAGGAAGGAAGTCGAAGGCAATTCTGGAAGTCATATACTCGGATGTATGTGGTCCAATCCAGGTGGATTCGATTGGTGGCAAGAGATACTTTATCACGTTTATAGATGATTACAGTCGAAAGTTATGGACTTACCTCATCATGTAGAAAAATGATGTGTTTGAGGTATTTTCTAGATTCAAATCTATGGTCGAAAGACAGAGTGATCAGAAGCTGAAAGTTCTGAGGACTGATGGTGGTGGAGAGTGTGTGTCAAAAGAGTTTGATGCATTATGTAAAAAGAAAGGGATTGTACATGAGGTGGTGCCACCCTACACTCCACAGCAGAATGGGATTGTAGAATGCAAGAACATAACCATCATGAACATGGTAAGAAGTATGTTGAATGGAAAGCATCTACCCAAAGAATTATGGGGAGAAGCAGTTTCGACGGCAACATATCTTTTGGACAGATGTCCGACAAAGAAGCTTGAAGGAATTACGCCAGAAGAATGTTGGTCTGGTGTTAAGCCTAGTCTCAGTCACTTGAAGGTGTTTGGATCTATAGTACATAGACATGTGCCAGATCAGTTGAGAAGGGAGCTTGATGACAAGTCGAATCAGATGATCTTGATAGGATATCATTCGACTGGAGGTTACAAGCTGTTCGACCCAGTGAATAAGCAGATAGTGATAAGCAGGGACGTGATCATAGATGAGCTTAAAGAATGGGATTGGACTGACAATGCCAAGAAGGATTCAGTGAGAAACTCTTGTGAAGAACCAGCTACTGAAGTCGAAAGAGAAGTTCGACAGGAACCAGTTTCAGATGAAGCAGGTTCAAGCAGACCTCAACGAACAAGACACATGCCTGCAAGGTTGCAAGAATGTGTAATTACATCAGATGCTGTGGTCAATGAAGAAGGTGAGCTGGTACATTATACTTTCTATGCAGATGTGGAACCAGTCAATGCAGCTGAAGCATTGAAAGATTTGAAGTGGGTGAAAGTAATGAATGGGGAGTTAGAGTCCATCGAAGTCAACAACACCTGGTCACTTGTAGAATTGCCTCAAGGCAAGAAGGCAATTGATGTGAAGTGGGTTTGCAAGGTGAAGGTAAATCCCAGAGGAGAAGTAACTCGACACAAGGCGAGACTTGTGGCGAAAGGATTTCTTCAGAATGAAGGAATCGACTTCGATGAAGTGTTCGCACCTATTGCTAGGATCGAAACAATCAGGTTGGTTGTTGTTCTAGCAAATATGAACAATTGGCACACATGTCAGATGGACGTGAAGTGTGCATTCCTTAATGGACCCTTAGATGAAGAAGTTTATGTCGCACAACCAGCTGGGTTTGTGATACGAGGCGAAGAAGAAAAGGTGTACAGGCTGCATAAATCCCTGTATGGACTTAAGCAAGCTCCAAGAGCTTGGATTAAGAAAATTGACAGCTTCTTAAGGGAGAAGGAATTTGTGAAGTGTACGACTGAGCATGGAGTGTATGTAAGGAGAAGCAATAATGAATTGCTTATACTATGCCTCTATGTCGATGATTTGTTGATAGCAGGAAATTGTAAGAAGGAGATCGATGATTTCAAACATGACCTAAGTGAGGAGTTTGAAATGTCAGACTTAGGAGATCTCTCATATTTCCTTGGCATCGAATTCTACAAGACTTGTAGAGGTTTGATGATGCACCAACGAAGATATGCAGGCGAAATACTCAAAAGATTTGAGATGCAAGATTACAACTCAACTTCGACTCCAGCTGGGACCAGACTGCAACTGTTGAAGGAACCAGACGAAGATGATGTCGACCCAACCCAATACAGAAGACTTATTGGGTCACTTAGATACCTTTGTCACACAAGGCCTGACTTAGCATATAATGTGGGTATGGTAAGTAGATTCATTCAGAAGCCAAAGGTATCACACCTAACAGCGACGAAGAGGATACTGAGGTATCTGAAAGGGATTCTCGACTACGGAATTTTATTTCCTGCAGCTGATGAAGGGAAAGAATGCAAGTTAGTGGGATACACATACTCTAGTTGGTGTAGTGATGCTGAGGATAGAAATGTTAATATAAGAATTGATTCTACACTCCTAATAGTTTTGATAATAACAAACACTATATTATTTAGAACCTGATACTCCTTAATTCATTTATTATGATATGTAGGGAAGTTCTAATATAAAGAAGTTCTGATATAGAAGCATCACAAGATCTAGACTAGCGAAGTTCAAATAAAGTGAAGTTCTGGTATAGAAGCATCACAAGATCTAGACTAGCGAAGTTCTAATCAAGCGAAGCTCTGATATAGAAGCATCACAAGATCTAAACTAGAGAAATTCTGATCGAGCGAAGTTCTAATGAAGAATGTGTCACGCTTCAGCACCAAAGCTGCATCAAGCTAGAAACTCTGATCATTCAACAAATCAACATGGACTCTGATACGCTATCATTCAATTATGAGTATCACAAAGTAACGGATTGTGCCAGACAAAATCTGTATTTTTGGAAAGAGCATTCAATGGCATTATTATCAATCTCCAAAAATAGTTCTCTCGTCTCCAACGGATCAAAACATTTCATCTATTTAAAGGAGTCCCTACAGATGACCAAAACACACTTGCGCGCATACTTTTACAATTCATCAAAGTTTCATCTGTTTTCAATTCGATCAAAATATTGTGTAAAAATCACAGTTGTGATATAGCTTATTAGAAGCATATTATACACTTGCTCATTTTCATTTGAAATTCCTTGAGAAAACCGAGTTGTGGTTAAAACTCAAGAAGACGGTGACAGCTGTCTCTGTGAATGTGTAATTTTTATTGATTAGTGGATTAAGTCCTTAAGAGAGAGAGGCGAAATCACCTTGG
The DNA here is from genome assembly GCA_022829125.1 of Lathyrus tuberosus. Lineage (NCBI taxonomy): Eukaryota > Viridiplantae > Streptophyta > Magnoliopsida > Fabales > Fabaceae > Lathyrus > Lathyrus tuberosus. The sequence goes on along the minus strand of JALAZF010000428.1, from coordinate 2,768,594 downwards.
CGGGTGGACTGGAGTAGTTTGAGTTCAAACCAACCAGGATAACCAACATGTTCGTTTTGCTTTAAATTTTTGAAAACCCCAATTCAACCCCCCTTCTTGTGTTTTTCGTTTCTTCAATTGGCATCAGAGCGCCTGGTTCTGGGTGCTAACACTTAACCGTGTCAGATAAAAGATCCTTCAAGAAAAACACTATGGTGGAACCCGTTCAGAACTACAATGAAAAAATCAGTGGCAAACCACCAGTGTTTGACGGTGAAAACTTTGATTACTGGAAAGACATACTTGAAAGTTTCTTTCTGGCTCATGACGGCGATCTCTGGGATATGGTAACTGATGGTTACACTCATCCTATTGGAAAAGACGGTCAGAAGATTGAAAGGAAAAATATGACGGATCAACAGAAGAAAGATTTCAGAAATCATCACAAGGCTAGAACGATTCTCCTTAGTGCGATCTCCCACACAGAATATGAGAAGATCACTAACAGAGAATCAGCCAAACACATATTTGATTCTCTGAGAATGACGCATGAAGGCAACACTCAAGTCAAAGAGACTAAAGCTCTGGCACTCATCCAGAAGTATGAAGCCTTCAAAATGGAAGAAGATGAAACAATTGAGAAAATGTTCTCAAGGTTTCAAATTCTGGTTGCTGGACTAAAAGCTCTGAATATAGGGTACTCAACAGCAGATTATGTCAAGAAGATCATCATAAGCTTACCAAAAGTGTGGAGACCCATGGTCACAGCACTAAAGCTCTCCAAGAACCTCAACAAAATATCTCTTGAAGAATTGATCAGCTCTCTAAGAAGTCACGAGATAGAACTAGAAGAAGATGAACCCCAGAAGAAAGGTAAGTCTGTTGCTCTTAAATCTAAATATAAATATGAAACTAAAGCTTTTCAGGCAGAAGAAGAAAGCTCTGGTGGCTCATCAGAAGAAGATGAACTATCACTCCTTTCCAGAAGAATCCAACAACTATGGAAAAATAGGCAAAGGAAATTCAGAAACTCTAGAAGATCAAGCAGTCATTCTGAACCATCTTCTGGACACAAAAAGTCAAGAAACAAAGAGGTGGTGTGTTACGAATGCAAGGAACCTGGACACGACAAAAGTGATTGTCCTAAGCTGCAGAAAGAAAAGCCAAATAAGAAGTTTAACAAGGAAAGAAAGAAAAGTCTTATGGCTACCTGGGATGACTCAGAATCTTCTGAAGCAGAATCCGAATCAGAAAATGAACACGCCAACATTGCCTTAATGGCCAACATATCAGATGATTCCAACTCATCAGAATCAGACTCTGACTCAGAAACTAAAGAGGTATTCTCTAAATTTTCTAGATCTCAATTAGAAGAAAGTCTGTCAGAAATTCTTGAAAACTATCAGAAACTTCAGCTCAAATATAAGAATCTGAAACATGATCTGGTATCTGAGTCTGAAGAGAACAGAAAACTGAAAGCAGAAAATTCTGAGTTAAAAGAAACTATTTCAAAACTCAACTCTGTTGAATCTCAAAAATCTCAGAAAAAATATGACTCAGTAGTTCCCACTAGTTCTGATAACATTTTAAAACATTACGACTATGATTTTCAAAAATTTCTAGCTAAAAACATAGACAGAAGCAAAATGGCTTCAATGATCTATGGAGTTAGTAGAAATGGGAGAAAAGGAATAGGATATGTTAATCCTAAAGGAGAAGCTCCATATAAACCTAAACAAGTTGATGATATGATCATAAAATACGCTCCTTTAAACTCTCACTTTACATATGGACACAAACATGATATAAAATATACTAGTGAATCTTATTCTTCAAATTCTATTGAGAAACCAAAACTCAATCAGAATTCTGTGACCACTAACAAACAAGGACCCAAAGAAATATGGGTATCTAAGGATAAAATCCTATATGTTGCAGATGTCTTTAACAGCAAGATTGAAACACCAATCATGGTACCTGGACTCTGGACGCTCGCGACACATGACGGGAAGAAAGCATATGTTCCAAAGTCTGGAACTTAAAGCTGGAGGGTATGTAGGTTTCAGAGGCAATCAGAGAGGTAAAATCATTGGCTTGGGAACCATAGGTAACGGTACTCTACCCTCTATATCTAATGTTTTATTAGTAGAAGGATTAATGCATAACTTGTTATCCATAAGTCAATTAAGTGATAATGGTTCTGATATAATCTTCAATCAAAAGTCCTGCAAGGCAGTTAGTCAGAAAGATGGAACAATCCTCTTTAATGGAAAGAGAAAGAACAACATTTATAAAATAAAACTTTCAGAACTAAAAATTCAGAATGTAAAATATCTTTTGTCTGCTGACGACGAGCAATGGGTCTGGCACTGAAGATTGGGGCATGTTAGTATGAGAAGAATATCTCAGATTAACAAACTCAATCTGGTCAGAGGACTTCCTAACCTGAAGTTCAGCTCAGATGTTCTGTGTGAAGCATGTCAAAAAGGCAAGTTTTCCAAACCCTCTTTTAAACCAAAAAATGTTGTTTCTACCTCCAGACCATTAAAACTTCTACATATAGATCTGTTTGGACCAGTGAAAATTGCATCCATCAGTGGCAAGAAGTATGGATTAGTGATCGTAGATGACTATAGCAGATGGACATGGGTAAAGTTCTTAAAACACAAGGACGAGTCACTCTCTGTATTCTCTACTTTTTGTAACCAAATTAAGAATGAAAAAGAGTTTAGAATTGTAAACGTCAGAAGTGATCATGTTGGGGAATTTGAAAGCAAAAATTTAGAAATTTTTTTTAATGAAAATGGCATTTCTCATGATTTCTCTTGTCCTAGAACTCCACAACAAAATGGAGTTGTAGAACACAAGAATATAACTCTACAAGAAATGGCCAGAACCATGATCAATGAGACTAACATGGCTAAACACTTTTGGGCAGAAGCAGTTAATACAGCGTGTTACATTCAGAATAGAATCTCTATAAGACCTATTATGGAAAAGACTCCATATGAATTGTGGAAGAACAGAAAGCCCAACATTTCATACTTTCATCCATTTGGATGTACATGCTTTATCTTAAACACTAATGATCCTCTGAACAAGTTTGATTCTAAGGCACAAAAATGTTTCATGTTAGGATACTCTGAACGTTCAAAAGGATACAGAGTATATAACACAGAAATACAAAATGTGGTAGAATCCATTTGTGTCAGATTTGATGATAAGCTTGGCCTTCAAAAGCCAAAACATGATGAATCTCTTGCAGAAATAGAAGTTTAAATTATAGGCACTGAAACCAGATCATCAGAAAAACAGTCAAACACAACAGAAGGAAAATCTAATTCTGAAGAACCCATCCAGAAAAGACAATCCAGAAGTTCTCTAACACATCCCGAAGACAAAATTCTTGGAAAGAAGGATGACCCAATCAGAATAAGATCATCATTCAAAAAGACTGAAGAATCTCTCGTGGGATTAGTCTCTCTGGTTGAACCAACTTCTATTGACGAAGCACTCTCAGACAATGATTGGATACTCGCAATGCAGGAAGAATTGAATAAGTTCACCAGAACGACGTATGGGATTTAGTCCCTAAACCCAAAGGCTTCAACATCATTGGAACCAAATGGGTCTTCAGAAACAAACTGAATGAACAAGGAGAAGTTGTCAGAAACAAAGCACGACTGGTTGCACAAGGTTATAGTCAGCAAGAAGGGATAGACTATACAGAAACCTTTGCTCCAGTCGCAAGGTTAGAATCTATCAGACTTTTAATTTCATTTGCTGTAAATAATGACATCACTCTTTATCAGATGGATGTCAAAAGTGCGTTTTTAAATGGTTACATTGATGAAGAAGTTTATGTGCATCAACCCCATGGTTTTGAAAACACAAAACATCCAGAATATGTTTATAAACTTAAGAAATCGTTATATGGTCTAAAACAAGCTCCCAGAGCTTGGTATGAGAGACTAAGTAACTTTCTCTTAGAAAATGATTTTACCAGAGGGAAGGTGGACAAAACTTTATTCTGTAAGTCATTTAAAAATCACATTCTGATCTGTCAAATATATGTAGATGATATAATTTTTGGATCCACTAAAAGCTCCTTAGGCAAAGAATTTGCTAAGACTATGCAGGAAGAATTTGAAATGAGCTTAATGGGAGAACTCAAGTTCTTCTTGGGAATTCAAATCAATCAAACTCCAGAAGGAACTTACATACATCAAAGCAAGTATGTCAGAGATCTTCTGAAGAAATTTGAAATGTCAGAAAGTAAGCCTTCCAAAACTCCTATGCATCCCACATGCATTTTGGAAAAGGATGAGGTAAGTAAGATGGTAGAACAGAAGCTCTACAGAGGTATGATTGGTTCTCTCCTTTATTTAACTACTTCAAGACCTGATATTCTCTATAGCGTCTGTCTTTGTGCTAGATTCCAATCAGATCCTAGAGAATCTCACTTAAGAGCAGTTAAACGAATTTTCAGATATCTGAAAGGTACTACTAATCTTGGTATTTGCTATAGAAAGTCTAGAGAATACAAATTGGTAGTATACTGTGATGCTGACTTTGCTGGAGATAGAATAGAAAGAAAAAGTACCTCTGGAAGTTGCCAGTTTCTGGGAGACAACTTAATCTCTTGTCCAGCAAAAGACAATCCACCATTGCACTATCAACGGCTGAAGCTGAATATATAGCTGCAGCTAGATGCAGTACTCAGATGCTCTGGATGAAGAATCAGCTTGAAGATTTTCACATTTACGAGAGTAACATCCCTATCCTCTGTGACAATACCTCTGCCATCTGTCTTTCTAAAAATCCTATTTTGCATTCTAGGGCTAAACATATAGAAATTAAACATCACTTCATTAGGGACTATACTCAGAAGGGAATTCTTTGTTTAAAATTTATAGACACAGACCATCAATGGGCTGATGTTTTCACCAAACCCCTTGCTGAAGATAGATTTAATTTCATTCTGAAAAATCTCTGTATGGAATTATGTCCAGAATGAAAACGTAATTTCTATACTTTTAACTCTCAGAATTTCTTTTTGTGAACATCTGACCAATAATTCTTCAGAAGTGAGAAGAAAGATTGCCTCAGAATCTATTCAGAAGATCTGAACTTTTCATTTCAAGGATAGATCATTAAGTTCACTCTAGCAAACACTTGTCAACCTACGCTCCAGATTTTCTCTGACGATGAACACGTGTCAAACTCTGGAAAACTGAAACGTCTGTGTTGACATATCGAGGTGCCAAGTCACATCGGTAACTGTTCCCAAAATTTCTCACGCTATCTCCCTTGTCAGAAATCATTACAGTTATTAATCATTATGTTTATTGTTTTTAATTGCTATTTATTTCTTGGTCACTCTTATATATATGTCACTTCTAACACCCTCACACGCTCACTATCACTCACTTAGCTCTCTATCGCTTTCTCCTTCTTATTTTCATTTCTTATTTTGCTTTCTACATTTCTTGTTCCTCTGTGTGTTCCCAAAACCCTAAGTCTGAGAACAATTGCCTCCTGCTCTCAACAAAGCTCTCAACAAGCAATGTCTCAAGAATCTGCTGACCAAGTCATTGAATAAAGGTACGTTGAGCCCGCAAGAACTCTTCTCACTCCCATTGCCTTTCTTGAAGTTCTCTGTGACTCATCGTTGATTTTGAAAGCATGAAAGAAAATGGGTATGACCTTATTCCTGAGGTTGAGTTTCAAGGATGGACCAAATACTTTAATCGCTTAATGGGTCCAGTTTTTCCCAAACTCGTTAAGGAATTCTGGATTTTTGCATCGGCCTCTAATCATCAAGTAACTTCATACGTAATGGGAAAGAAGATTGTCAACACTGAAGCTCTCATTGGTAAACTGATTGATCATGATGGATCAGGAATTAGATGCAGTGTGATGGAAAAGGGCACTGACCTAAATACTATCTCTAAGGAAGTCATCACCACCAGGAAAATACCTCTGAAAGATTTTCCTCTCTTCTCAATAGATACCCATCCAGAAATTGTTCTCAGATATCTGGATGCGTGTAAAGCTGATGGAACTCTTCTAGAAGTTTCTCTGCAACAGCTCAGGCAAGCACCTCTAGAAGTTGCCACCAGAACATCAAGAAAAAGAAAAGCCTCTGAAGGAACTCCTCAGAAAACCCCCAAGACTGCCAAAGCTGCTAAAAAGAAAGGTAACTCTTCTTTCATTTCTGTCGTCGAATCCATATTGGTATCAACATCTGAAACCCCATCTTCTCCTAAACCTTCTGAAAATCCATCACCTTCACCACAAACTCTTGACGATTTTGACATTGACATTGACCCCACTCCTTTTGATTTTATTGAACCACAACCAGAACTTGCACATGTTCTGTCTGACATTGACGAACCTCTCTTCACTTCTTCCCAACCAGAACATCAAATTCAAAACTCTGACACCTCTATTCCTGGTATCAACTATCCTCTCAACTTCTTTCAACCCTCACCTAATTTCACCAGTCCCCCACAAGATGTCATATCTTCAGAAATTACATCACCTACCTCTCCCATTCTCATATCTGACTCTCCTCCAACAAATCCCTCAGATGATCCGCTCAGAACTATAATTGACTTAGAAGCTCTAGACAAACTTACCTCAACCTCTCACAAAGTAGCCATTCCCAAACCAAAACCAAAAATCTCCAAATCAGATGTTGGTAACTCATTATTGGCATTTGAGGTAGAAATGCAGGAATGGATTAACTTTCTGAAGCAGGGTTGTATGGAGAATCTGAATCCAGCTGCCTCTGACTATCTCTGGACCAAATTCAGAAAGTGGTTTAATTCTGAATCTTAGAAGATGAAGGAACTCAGCTATGACATAGCCCAACAAAACTTCTGTGACCATATGAAGATCTTCAATGAGCAAGTTCTAAGATTCTGGGAAAAGAAACCCATTCTTCCTTTAGGCTGGAAAGCTCCTATGGTTTTAGAACCTCAGGAAGAATTCTCTGAGCATCAAACTCTGGTTATCACTGAAGTCAAAGAAAAATCACCTGAAGCCTCTCCAAATAAAGATTCTGCTAAAAGCTCTGAGGATTTGGTACCTTCTGAAGAGTCAACTTCATCTGCTCTAGTGCTGAAAACTCTGGATGAGTTAAAGAAAGAGAATGAGGAAGTAAGAAAAAGATTGGACAAACAGGATGAAACAAACACATAAATTAAAGGGATGCTTGGCAAGCAAGAAGGATCCGCTAATCAGATCAAAGGCCTTCTGGAAGCATTGTTCACAAGACTTCCACCTGCTCCTCAACCTTAGATTCTTTTATGTTTCTATTGCCTTGCTTACTTTTTGCTTTATCTTGCTCATGTTGCTTACTTATGTTCTCATGTATCTTTTCTCTTTTTGATTAATGACAAAGGGGGAGAACGTAGAATATTTTGAAATATAACAGTGCTCCGGGACTATGTCTCGAACATTTTAACCTCTATTTCGACATTTTGTTAAGAAAGCAGGAAAATGGCAATCAGAACTTCTTGGCAATCTTAAATCAAAACATTTTCAAGGAAATCTTCAACTCAGGGGGAGTCCTCTATCTCCATACTCTTTTAATTAATTATCAAAATATAAGTTTTTGTCATCATCAAAAAGGGGGAGATTGTTAGAACAAGAATTGATTCTACACTCCTAATAGTTTTGATGATAACAAACACTATATTATTTAGAACCTGATACTCCTTAATTCATTTATTATGATATGTAGGGAAGTTCTAATATAAAGAAGTTCTGATATAGAAGCATCACAAGATCTAGACTAGCGAAGTTCAAATCAAGTGAAGTTCTGGTATAGAAGCATCACAAGATCTAGACTAGCGAAGTTCTAATCAAGCAAAGCTCTGATATAGAAGCATCACAAGATCTAAACTAGCGAAATTCTGATCGAGCAAAGTTCTGATGAAGAATGTGTCACGCTTCAGCACCAAAGCTGCATCAAGCCAGAAACTCTGATCATTCAACAAATCAACATGGACTCTGATATGCTATCATTCAATTATGAGTATCACAAAGTAACGGATTGTGCCAGACAAAATCTGTATTTTTGGAAAGAGCATTCAATGGCATTATTATCAATCTCCAAAAATATTTCTATCGTCTCCAACGGATCAAAACATTTCATCTATTTAAAGGAGTCCCTGCAGATGACCAAAACACACTTGCGCGCATACTTTTACAATTCATCAAAGTTTCATCTGTTTTCAATTCGATCAAAATATTGTGTAAAAATCACAGTTGTGATATAGCTTATTAGAAGCATATTATACACTTGTTCATTTTCATTTGAAATTCCTTGAGAAAACCGAGTTGTGGTTAAAACTCAAGAAGACCGTGACAGCTGTCTCTGTGAATGTGTAATCTTTATTGATTAGTGGATTAAGTCCTCAAGAGAGAGAGGCGAAATCACCTTGGCGGGTGGACTGGAGTAGTTTGAGTTCAAACGAACCAGGATAACCAACGTGTTCGTTTTGCTTTAAATTTTTGAAAACCCCAATTCAACCCCCCTTCTTGTGTTTTTCGTTTCTTCAAGAAAATCCCCAGCTGGATACGTGTTTATGTTAGGTGGTGCACCAGTTACTTTGAGTTAGAGAAAGGAACCAGTAGTGGCATTGTCATCATGCGAAGCAAAATATATAGCTTCTTCTCTTTGTGCATGTCAAGCAACCTGGATGGTGAACTTGGTCGAAGAGATTACAGGGAAGAGTCATGGAGCAATTACCATGAAGATCGACAGCATATCAGCTATCAACTTGGCGAAGAATCCAATAGCTCATGGTCGAAGCAAGCACATCAAAATGAGGTTCTATTATCTTCGAGAGCAGGTAGTAGAAGGGAAGATGAATTTGAAACACTGCAGAACTGAGAATCAGATTGCAGATATCATGACGAAGGGAGTGCAAGTCGAAGCCTTCAGAGGACTAAGAGTTATGATGAATGTAGATAGTTTAGACACAATAAATTAGGTGGTGTGTTAAATGTAATTCATAGTGTCGAAGTCGAAAAGCATTCATAGTGTCGTGTCGAATTGTTGAAAGTGTTTCGACAGATTCATTCTAGATTTGATTGGATTAAGATTTGTTTAGATTAGATTTGATATTTTGGGCTTTTAGTGTTTTAGGACTTTGCAAATCTATATCTATAAAAGGGAGTATCCCTTGTATTGAAAATACACAAGTTGTATTGCATTCACAGTTTGCAGATTAGCAAGTGAATATAGCAACAACAGAAATCCCACGGTTAGTGGGTAAAACTTTTCTCCAATATTTCTCCTCTATTTCTTTTCTTGTTGCTGTTTGTTCTTCATCTTCTTCATTGTCATTACGTAACAGTGGGTTTGTAAACAATCTTGAGATCAAGCTTGAAATGGAATTCCCATAGGGTGTGGTGAATTTCCAACATACTCAAGTCTTCATTCTACTCAAGATTTATATTCTTCTTCAATACTCAAGTCGTGAACTTCTTTCGAGACATGGACGGTACACACAACAAGAGATACATAAGTAATCCATTAATTTGTTTATTGTCACAAATAAATTTAATTCAAGTTCTTTGCAGTTGTACTGATTTTTCTAACTTTTATTTTATTTAATTTTTAAAATTAACCAATAAAATCACAATTTACCCAAGTAGATAAACTTAAATTTGGTTTAATATGAAGCACCGACATCTATTTCATCGATTCATGGATGACTGCACTAACCCATACATGAACCTTTTTGCATTCAATTTTGTAATAACCAAAAGTAACTTTACAGAAATTTATTTATAATTAATTTTCACCCTTGCAAAATCAAACACACTTAATGACACACTAAATGAGGAAAACAAACTCCATTACTTTACAAATTCCTTACTCTAGATATGAAATCCCAATCATGGCTAAGTTTCTGGTAACAGTAATTTAAAATTACACGAAGTACTGGTGCATGTGGCAAAAAGCAACCACTTTTGAATGGAAGGAGATATTCTTCATTTATGGTTGTACTTTCTGTAAAATTTCCTACCATATCAAATTACATGAATAGAAGAGTAAAAATATGCATGAAAAATTAAGATTGTCCATTAGCTCAAATATGGTCAATTACTAACAGATACTTATTGCCAACTTCAATATATAAAAGGATATTGTTAGACACAATATTTAAGCTATTATCTAAAGCACAATGATAAAAGGTATAAAGGAAAGATTATGTTAAAGACACAATAATAGACGTGTTTCCAAAATAGATGAGATTGGCTTCAAAGATCATACAATTTTATGTCTTCCTATAAAAAATAATCTCTCATGATAAACTATAGTATTTAATGATATTTTTACTCCCCTTCAATATAACATTAATTATATGGTGGCGTCTAGGGTGAGGGATCAATTAAGTCCCTCACTCATGTTCCACTAACTTTAACCATTAGATTAAATAAGGGCATTTTTTAATGCACCACCCAAGTTTCTTAGGCACCACGTGAAATTATTTTTTTGCCCCTATATTCCGGATGTGCACATCCGGACGCACCAAATTTTTAAAAAACGCTGAAATGTTCCGGATATGCATATCCGGAAAGAATTCTGATGTGCACATCCGGAAGTATTTCTTATTAGTTCGCGCCAAACGTTCTTCCCCCTCATTATTCACCTTTCCATTTCCACTCCTTCTCAAACTCTCTCAAACTCTCAAATTTTCAATCACCACAAATCTCGATTTTTTCCACTCGAGTTCGGCGCAGAGCAACTACTACAACGATCAACACACTCCAAATCCTCCGTATCACATTTTAATCGGTAAGTTTTCAAATTTTAGAGTTTCGGAGTAATTTTCGAGTAATCGATTTAGAGTAGATATTTAGGTGTAGAAATTGTTAGGTTGTATGAATAACATAGGTTAGAGACAATGTAGGTCATTTTTACTGCTTCAAATGGACGATCAGGGCAGAAAATTGCCCTTTTGGTTGTTACAGTGGCCATTAGTGCCATTTTTAAACTTCAAAATACGTACCGGATGTACAGATCCGGAAACATTGAAACGTTTAGTGTTTCCGGATGTGCACATCCGAAAATACCTAACGTTTAAAATTCTGAGTCCTTCCGGATGTGCACATCCGGAAGACTTTTTTGTTTTTCCTTTTCTAATTTTTCTTGTTTGTTTGTTTTTGTTTAATTATTTTTAAACAAAATTTAATTTATTTATTATGCTTTGCAGATTACATGGCTGACAGAGACGATCGTACCATACATGGACGGACAGCTCAGCACGCATCTGTCCGACGTGAGCGGATGCAGTCAACAGCCCAGGCTTCCGACGCAGAGGGAGTTGGGCTAGCCCCTACAGCTGAGGGACATCCTACACCACAGGTTCAGGCCACTTCCACATCACAGGTTCAGGCCACTCCTTCGTCAGCCGACGATTCTACATCTCGGAGGCGTCGGGATTCTACTACTAGTTCATCAGGGTCCCAGCCCGCACGCAGGCGTCGTCGGGAGACTCCAGCTCCATCAGCTGCTCCTCCTCATTCCCCTGTTCCTGTTCCTGTTCCAGAGGGTGATCACCCAGCACATGAGGGTGTTGACGTTGATGACGATTTCGATGAGCTGGGCGGTTACCCTGGGGGACCGTCTGATATGTCCCTACTAGTGGGGTACTCTGAGCATACTGCCAGATTTGTCTGGCTAGGACAGGTAACCTTTCTCGGTTTATTTATAGAATTGTATTCGTTGAAAATATGTTCATTTGTAACATTGTTTTATTTGGAAATTTTCAGGATAAGGATTCACAGAAGTTCTATAACCATGGGGGCAAGGTTATGGACACGATTGAGATGCTGCCTACAGCTGAGTGGTTCACGTCTGCAGTTGCAGAGTCTGGTCTTGGAGGCCTGTCTAGGATTAGGTATTCCCAGATCCAGTACGGTATCCTGATGGCATTTGTTGAGAGATGGCACCCTAAGACATCCTCATTCCATCTACCGTACGGCGAGATCACGATCACGCTAGACGACATCTCGTGCCTCTTACATCTACCGATCACGGGTACCCTTCTGAGTCATGGTAGGATGACGAAGGCGGACGACATAGAGTTGTTGGTTACAGAGCTTGGGGCTAGCCCAGAGAAGGAACATGCGGAGGTGTACCAGTTGAGGGGCGCACACGTCCGGTTCTCATTTTTGATGGATAGATTTACTAAGGCGTTTGTAGAGGCAGAACGGGCAGATGGTGATCCAGCTGAGGTGGCGATCCACATGACGCGTGCCCTAAGGTGCTACTACTTGTTTTTACTAGGCACGCAGGTGTTTGTGGACACCAGCGCCTATTATGTTGATATCGTCTACCTCAGGTACCTTTCGGATCAGACAGAGATCCATCGGTACAACTGGGGGGCTGCTGCGCTGGCATTCACCTATTCTAGGCTCTCTGATGGTTGCCGCTGGGCAGCCAAGACTGTGGCAGGCAGCTGTACGCTATACGTGGTAACAATCTAATATTCTAAGTGATTTTTTCATTTCTTTTCTTTCTGTATTCATTATAATGTTTGACACCCATGTTATGTTTTCCATTTCAGGCGTGGATTTTACCGCACTTTCCCTATATTACTGGTTGGGGGAGTGCCCAGGGGTACACTGAGGATATGCCACGTGCTGCTGCATTTGTCCAGCTCAGAGGGAACCAGGCGCCCGACCCCTTCAGAGTGTATCTAGATCGGATTGCTGCTGAGGACGTTTTGTATTGCCCCTATGCCGATCACCGTGTGACGCGCCCGTTCGATGAGGTTTGTTTGTTCTCAGGATGGCTGACATGCAGTTCGACTGTTACTGCCCGATACCTGCCAGAGCGCGTCTTGCGTCAGTTCAGTTACACGCAGATGATACCCAGGATGCCTCATGAGTCTGCTCCTCTAGGCTTGACCCGCAGGCAGATAGATGAGCTATATGCTGACTACCAGTCCCACTTGGTACCGGAGGAGTCTCGGCCGACCAGAGCGGAGACAGACTGGAGCGTTGTTGCTGGATACATCGTGTGGTTCTACACCGTCTCACACCCATGCATGGTGCCCACTGCTGAGGGATCACCACCCAGACCTGCTCATCAGGAGATATTAGAGGAGCGGCAGTCTCAGCTGGACCACACTCAGGATGTCCTACCACGCTGTCGTGAGATAGAGCAGATAGTGCGGCAGGCCATTGCGGACGGTCACCTCCCTGAGGGCTCTGGTACCAGACTTGCCGTGGACAGGATTATTGCGATTGCTCAGGGGGCACTTCAGTACCGCAGACATCGATCCAGGATGGCGGGTAGGGGCAGAGGGGGCAGAGGAGCAGGGGAGCCAGGAGAGATCCTTCGCCATACGCAATAGTTTTTTGTTTGATGTATTATATTTATATTAGATGTATGCACTGTATTTTGACAGAGATTTATTATATATATATATATATATATATCATTTTATTTTATATATGGATGTTGTCAAATGTATATTAAATTGCGACGATTTATTAACATATGCGACCAAGCAAAAAAACCGATTTTTAAAAAAATAATAATGTTCTGCCTTTTTTCCGGATCTGCAGATCAGGAATGTTTCCGGATGTGCACATCCGGAAAGAATCAGCGTTTTTAAAAAAATTGGTGCGTCCGGATGTGCACATCCGGAATCAGGGGGCAAAACCGGAAATTCAGATGGTGCCTAAGAAACAAGGGTGGTGTGATAAGAAATGCCCTTAAATAAATCCATGTAATATCAATAACTATTACCACATTAAATATTAATCTCTCTAGTTTTTTGTGTTGACAATTTCACTCTAACTTTGCATTGTTCATTGGTGTCTCATTTTCAGAATCTTAAAGAAAGAATAAAATAGATTTCTCAAAACCTAAAATACTCCTTGCTAATATAATGAAAGTAACTACCAAACTTGTCCTTCTCCTCTTCCATTAATTTTCCTAAATCCACATCTTGAAATTACACTATTTTTATGAACAAATGAAGTAACAAATAAATGGACTAATGAAATAAATCATTAGGTAACATACTTGATTAATCATTGCAAAGCATCAATGCACGCCTTTGTTAACATTCATTTTTTGTTTGTTTTTGAAATTGTTAACATCCTTTTTGCATACCAATCAAATGTAAGAGATGGAAGGGTTGATTGAGGACGAATGATGGTTTGGAGTAGATCCAGCCATGAATGGATTCTGGATAGAGAGAATGTGATAGATGTTTAAGGTATGAAGCATATTCTACTTTTTGCAGAGAATTGGCAAAGGAGAGAAGAGAAAAGAAAAATTTAATTTGGTGTGAAAGGGTTCATTATAGGCTTTGATAAAGAAATACAATCCAACAGTTCTCATTTGTGGTCCACCATGAACTACTTATTTGGTGGTTCACCATAGACACCACCTAATTTTATACATATTTTATGTGTGGCATCAGAGTTGTTTGTGTACTAAAGATTCCAAAGTTTGTTGTATGCCTACAAATGTATTGTACATCATTGAGTCTTGTGTCATAGTATAATTTATAGTTGACAAGTCTTATCCACATAAGCACAATTCCCTAATGCGATCCACTATCATAGTATCTATAAGAAATTTAAAAGTAGAAGACCATTATCATCTATTTTACAATACGAAACCAAAAATAAAACAAATCAAGTGTCAAATATAATAAGAGCAAAATAAATTGGACAATTTTATCCCATCCCCAGGAAAAAATTAAGCGTAGATAACCTTGGAATAACACCGTCATTGGCGTCGATGTATTTCGATGAGCTTTTCAATTTCTTCCAGTGACAATAGTTGTAGGAATTAAGGTCATAGTTTAGTTTTATTAGATATTTTAAAAATCTATATTTCTTAAAAAAAGATTGGTCATGATATCAAACAACAACTCAAGTTGTAAAACTGGAAAATGTTCACAATAAAACAAGGCATGATGATTCTAGAATGACTTTCTAATATACGTGAATATGCATGATATGTGGACATCTAACACTGCTACAAATGATAAACATCTTAAGGACTTGACAGATACCGTTTCATATATTAGGAAAGGAATGAAAGATAAGTATGATTTTGTAGATGAAACATCCCTAAACCTCAGGTCATTGATGAATCCAGGATGCGAAGGATGTATACAAGTTGCTGTTATCGCATATAATTTGAGAGCCTGAGGTCTCTCCCACAAAAAACCAATATATCATTGTCTAAAATTATCCATAGTCCTCTCTATCAAACTCTCTTTGGATAGCCTATATTTTCCACATTCAGCAAGAAATCTGACTTCCAAAGGAATCAAAAAATTAGCCCAATATTTTCCACATCCAGCAAGAAGTCTGACTTCCAAAGTCAACCTGTTGGGTACTGTAGGATATGTTCATAGATGTTTCAATCCAAGTTAATTCAAATGAACGTTTTTCAATCCACTGCCTTCAACACTTTAAAATCCAAGATGCAAAATTTAATTAGACTAAAAAGTGATGAGAAAATTCCCATATAATCAAAATGATTACAAAGTGCACGCACACCAATGATCAATGCACCTGAAACACCCTTGTAGCCCGATGTCTTTGACTCATGCTGAACACAGATACAACCAAGAGACTCACTAGTCCTAATCCTATTCTTAGGTGAAATTGGTTGATCAATAGTAATTATTACACTATCGTGATAGAGAAAGCAAAAGCCCAAAAGTTTATTTTCTCCCCCATCCGTTTAAAAAAGTTTACAATTTAACAGGGGAAAATGGAAAGGACAATTGAAAAGTGAATTGTACAACATTATAAATTCTCAAAAGGTTACACAATTTTAATTTGCAAAGTGAGAAATAACTTCAAAAACAATAATAAACTGAGAAAGGACTTTACCTTGAAATGCCGATTGCAGAACTGCAGATTTTTAAGGAGTCGAACGATCGATTGCAGAGCACCAGAATGAGTAATAAAACGACTGATTATGAAACCGCGATTGGAGATTTATGATAGAATGAATAGAAAATTAGGGCTCAAGCGGTAGGATTGATTGTTAGGTTTGAATAATGATACTGCTGTGGAATAAGTGTGATTCAAACTTCAAATCATTGTTAAAGTTAGAGCTTGTATGATTTTGAAAGCAAAAAGGGAAAACTAAAAGCAAAATTGAAAGAGTGTGAAGGAAGGAGAAAGTCTTAAATAAGCACAAGATTTGGACACACACTCATAAAACAATTATAAAAAAGTGAAAATAGTTAAATAATATATATTATTAAAATATTTAAGTGATATAGGTTCAAATCTGAAATCATATATATCATAACAAATATGCATAATTCAAGTTATAAATAAGCTAATAATTAATTATCCAAAATAATTAAAACTGTATGTAGAGTTTCAGACTGATGTAAGGAACAAAGTCTGTTACATAAGCAACACCTCTAACAAATTCCTAACAACTATTAACCATTGTAACTGACATCGAAGATACATTAAAGCATAATCATGTTAATCGTAGAAACAAATAAACAAATACTCTAGAAATTATTTAGGGCAAAATAAAGAACTCGTTAATTAAATGCAAAAGAACCCCACCACAAATACTCTATCTATATCTCATATTGCATAACAGATTTGTAAATATCAGAAAGAAAGAATAATATTACCTTGACGTTGGCCGATTTTGGAACTACGGAGCAGCAGAACGGTTCATTACGTAACTGCAGAATACGGAGTGGCAGAACGAAGCACCATGACACCTGATTGCGGAACTATGGATTACAACTATGCTACAAAACAAACTGAAAATGAAGGTTTAAATTATTGGTATTATTGATTGTTAGGGTTTCATATTGATACTAATATTGAAATTCTAACTTCAAATCATTGTTAGGGTTTGAAATTGCATGATTTAAGGGTGTATATCGATTGAAAAAGAAAGAAAGTGGATAATAGAAACTGAAAAAAGATTAAGGGTAATCAAATGATGGAGATGAATGGTTCAAGATTAGGTTTTCTCTTCTAAGAGGAACGTGTTCTTGGAAGACGAAGGAGCCGAGATGAGTTAAAATTGGGTTTTGTTTTCTCATTAATGGGATATTATTATTATTATTATTACAATTATTATTATTTAATAATAATTAAAATTTATTTTATTATATAAATAAGGAAATATGATAAACTAACAAAAAGAGTAGAGAGTAGTTTCGTAAAAAAAAAGAGAGAATGGTGAAAAAAGAGTGCGATACACCTCTGCTGAATTTTAAAAACAACTATGTAAATAATGGCGTTTGAAACCGCCATACTTTCCTAAAGTTCTGTTGTTTAAGAAAACTGTCGTAATCAACTGACAATTGTGGCAGTTTTTATTAAACGTCGTAATTAAATCGCCGTAATTTACGCGATTTTTTGTAGTGGGAACTTTTCTAACTACACTTCATACAGAAAGTTTTTCCTCACCATCTTCCCAAACTATAATGTGAGTCTTAATGATAATACTTTATCCATCAGACTGAGAGTACAGGTCCAGATCATCGGATCTGACCACGTACCAGAAGCCATGTCAGCTATCTTCGATCATCAAATAATATACTGCTTATAAAATCACTCGATAGATCTTCCTCCCTCAAGATGCTCTTCTAATTCACTATTGGTTGTCACCAACAGAGAAGAAGACATACCCTCCATAGTTCAGATTCTGAGAAGGATCACAAGGGAAGAATTAACTCATCCAATTCCCCTTGAATGGATAACCAACTTTGAGAGACTCCACGTTGACAAAAGACCTATCCAATCTCAAGAGGCTTTTTTTCAGGAGATCCGTTGACAAGACGGTCAAGACAATTTTCAAGAAGCCAGATGAAGGGTCAAGCTCAATATCTCCGATCTTCCAGACAATGATAATTCCACCAGTACTCAAAGAAGACCGGTGTCCTATCTATGTTGTTACAATAGAGGGAAAACTCATCTACACTGATAAAATAGAAGGCCACTTCATTTGGGATGTTGATCAAACAAGATGTGTCCCAGATTATGACTGTTGGATGCACCATAATGATATTGACTGAGATATCATTCTTCCCAAAACAAAGAAAAAGGGAAGGTGTAAACCTTCTCCACCTCCTCAAAAAGGAAACCCCTCTTATCTACGAGGAAGGACATAAAATTCTTAGGAAAGAAAGGTTGTTACCACCTGATGATCTGACTATTAATTCATGGTCACCAACAGACGATTTTAAACTGCTACATCCTCCAGCTGTTG
Source organism: Lathyrus tuberosus (assembly GCA_022829125.1). Lineage (NCBI taxonomy): Eukaryota > Viridiplantae > Streptophyta > Magnoliopsida > Fabales > Fabaceae > Lathyrus > Lathyrus tuberosus. The sequence goes on along the minus strand of JALAZF010000428.1, from coordinate 2,750,353 downwards.
TTCATCCAATTCCTTGCTTTATGTATTCAACCACAACTCCGTAGTACGACCGAAAATTTCCTGCTTTGGAAAGAAAGATGGATCCAGTCACAAACAGAACATCCAAACCCTTCATTCATCTGATTGAAGTCCAGCCCGATGGGAAACTTAAACTTTTAACTCAAGCTGAAGAAGCTTTGAATTGGCAATCTGAAAACATGGTTTCTCAAAATGAAATTCTCCAAAACCTTGACAAAAAGGAAGATAAGATTGCAGAAAAATTGACGAAATAGATGAGGAACTCATGGTTTTATCGCAAAAAATGCAGAAACATTACAGAAGCTTGAAAGCCCAAGTAATCCAGCTAGATCTAGATTTGCGGTAGATGTTAGAAGAGAGAACTTTTGGTAAAACATTTGACCAAAAGGAGAGAGAAATCAGAAGTCCACAAGACCAAGTAAAAGAGATAAATGATTTCTTAACAGCCTCTCATGAAAGAAAGCCCAAGCTTATTGAAATACATACCTATAACTTACAGACCAAAATCTGCCAAAACTACCGCTACCTCAACCTCCAAGACAAAGGGGAAAGCTGCCTTCTTGAACTCTTCATCCTCAGACTCTCAAGATATCCCTGAAACACTTCCTTCGAAATTCCAAAAGGAAGAAGAAATTCCTAATAAAGGATATCATCCCATGGAAATCACTACAAATTATGAATCTCCTTGGAAAAATTACTCTGAATCATCAAAATAAAAGGTAGATGAGTCCTCCTCAGATGGTGACAACAACTCTGATCAAGAATCATCTTCTGATGAAACACTGAGATCTTTTTCAACCAAATCAGAATTCGAAGAGAATTATATTTTAAGACTCTCCATGGAAAATATAAATGAGGAAGAGTCCTCATTTGAAGAAGAATACACTGAAGAAACTCTTGCCCCTGAAAGGACTAAACCAAATGGAGGACCTTGGTTCACCTTTGATGATATACCACCTAGCCGTTGGAGAATGAGACTACTTGAATTTGGAGCCTGACTTGACAACCAAATCATGAAAACAAATGCAAATAGCTATAAGATCATTGAAGAATTTTGTTGTAGAATATCAGGCACAATGAAAGAATGGCATTACAATCTTGGAGCTTTCAAACAAGATGAGTTACATCGTCTAGAAACTATAGCTAGTGTTCTTTGGGTTCTTCACCGAAATTTATCGGTGATATAGAGATATTTGATAGGAAAAGAAGACAAGAATTCTTTGAGATGAAGTGTTGTTCTCTCAAAACAAAGGACCTCGACAAACTTTATCATAGGATGGCACAGAGGTATTATGTCCTTAATGGATACAATGACCCTAGTCTCAAGAATACCTATGTATCCTCTCTGCCACAAGAACTACAACCTGAAATTCATAAGATGTTAGCCACATCTCAAAAGGATATTAAAACCATGAGTCTTGGCTAGATTCACCAGGTGACATTTGAAGCACTTGAAAAGCATTGCAGTTTTCATCATCAACTTTTAGAAGTCATAGAACAAAAGTCAAAGTTCACCCAAGCATGTAAGAAAACCTACCGGAAGATTAAGTGTAAAGACAAAATGTGTAGTTGTTTAACAAAAAAGAAACATAAAAAATACACCAAATCTCACATGACCTTCAAGGGAAAGAAAAGAAAGAATATGAAGTTCCTTAAAAGAAAGCCTTTCAGATGAAAGGGGAAAAATGAGAGATGCTTTTTTTGTGGAAAAAAAGGGCATTTCTCAAAAGAATGTCCTAATATTACCCATAAAACCGCAAAACTGTTTAACTCTCCTCAGCCTCTAGAAGGAGACTTAGAATCTTTGTATTCTGAACAAAGCTCAGCTAATGAAGAAAAAAAATTTCCCTTCAAGACTCTTCGTCTGATGAAGCATCATTTTCGGAGTTAGAAGATGACATATATCTCCCTATTTACTCCATCAAAGATATAGGCAGTTCTCTTCCTACTACGCCACTTCCTTGTGTTGAAGTTCATGTCCTTGCAACAAAGTTTCCCATCCGAACAAAGTTATAGCTTATATAGACATTAGGGCCTAGATTAGAATGATGAATCCCAGCATTCTCCCAGCAGAATTATGGGTGACACGTGCCGCATACTTTGTAGCAGCGGATGGAAAAGTTTTCAAGACAAATTTAATGACTAGGGAGAAAATAGGAATTAAATTTTTCCCATACTGCATAGTCTGGACCGAGGTCATTGGCAGTAATCTTCCAAACAAAGATATTGTAGTAAGAATGGATGTCTAATCAGCAGCAAGTAAACTTCAAATTCTCCCCACATGATTCAAATTCAAAAGAGAATTCAAACCTTATTCTGGGGTATTGAAACAATATTCACTTTCTAAGATCCCTGCTAGTTATGAGGAAATAAAGTCCAACCTTCTCAAACTATGTGCAGACAGCCATGAAAAATTCTGCCACCCAAAACTTCTATGGAAGAATAAAGACTTATTCGTTCAACTTCTCTTCAAGCTCAATGAAGATATTAATCCAACCAAGGCCACTCATCCAGGAATGAGTCCATCAGATTACACATTAGCGAGGAAAGAATGCAACCGGCTGCTCAAACAAGGTGTGATAGAACCCACCAAATCAGAATGGGTTTGCCAAGCATTCTATGTGGAAAAAAGAACTGAAAAGTTGAGGGGATAAAAGAGAATTGTAATTGATTACAAACCTCTAAATCATTTTCTCAAAGATGATAAATTTCCCATTCCAAAAGCCTCGTCCTTAAATGTTTTCATCAAAGATGACCACATCAATTCTAAGTTCGACCTTATTTTAGGATTTTGGCAATTGGGTATCGATGGAATGTGTTACCATTTGGGCTTAGGTGTAAAAATCATCGACTGTTCATAGTAAAAATCATCATTCTTGGATTATGAAAACTGTATTGAAGAATAGAGACAACATTGAAGATGTCGAACATTTATGGGATCAATTGTAAACTAAGGGCAAGTTTAGAAGGAACGATATATGCACCTTGTTGCGTTCAGATGTCCTTAAGGTACCTTGATGTAGACTATTCAACAGTAATCCCGCTAGGCCCTGAGCATTGATGACACTTTGGTTGGCGTGCCATGGTAGATTAGCCACTATGCATCGAATTTTTAAATTTGGAAGGACGGATAACAATAGGTGTTGCTTTTGTACAAATGAGTAAACTATTAATCAGTTATTCTATGGTTCGCATGAGCTCAAGCCTATTTGGTTCAAAGTGCTTCATTGGATCCAACTAAAGTGAATCCCCCATTGTTGGGATGAGGATCTTGCTTGGTTGATTAGGAATACTAAAGAAAAAGGTTGGAGAGCCTCTGTTTTGAAATTATCCGGAACAGAGACCCTCTAAGGTGTTTGGAAGTACTGTAACGATAAAAGTTATGGTAATAGTATAGATAATATTAAAATAGTTAGAATATTTTAGACATGATTTTTATAAAAGGTGGAATAGTGGGAAGCTTAGAACTCAGATAACTATGTTGATGATGTTCTAGTTCCTGTTCTTTTTGGCTTGTTTGTCTTTTTTTCGGGGCTTTAATCCAAATGATCGCCTTGTGCCTCTGGTTCCTTTGAATTAATTCAAGTTTTTGTTAATTAAAAAATTGTTAAGTATAAATATATATTTAGGATATATTTAAATGTTAACTCTTAATTTAAAAAAAAATAACTAAATCTAAGAGTTTTTTTTTTGTTTGAATAGCAAAAGAAGAACTATATATTATTAAAAAGACAGACAGTAATGAAAAATTACAATGAGAAACAAAGAGCAACGTCAATTTACTAAAAAAAACAAAACCGATTCCCCGAAGGAAAAGCCGATCAACCACTAATCTAATTTAAATTTCAGCCACAAGCACATAAAAAAAATACGGAGAGAACTAAATGTAATAGTCGTAAAATCTTATTTCTATATAAGAAATCCCTCTACAAAATAACAAAAGTTTTGATTATTTTAAAATTATATGTTTAATAATTGATAATATCTTCATTCTTATAACTAACAATCCCTTAATTAATTACAATACAATTTCAAAGTGATATTTATTTATATTTGTACATGGAGCACAAATATATAACCATTTTCATTCTCCTATTTGCATTATACAACTATATATGATGTTCTTTACTTGGACATACACACAAAACAGAAGATATAAAACAAAGCACTTGTAACAAGAAGATCTTATTTAGTAGATATTGATATTGTTGGTAGTTGGTTAGTTGATAGTTGATAAAAGATAGTTTTAGAAAATTGTTTAGAAGAAGGCTATGTTATTGATTTCTTGGATGATCAATTACATGATACCAATGGCCTATTTATAGGCTCAAGTCACTACCTTCTACATTACATTAGTTCTTTCTAGAGTTTTCATGATAGATGAGTATCATGATAGTTCTAGGTTCTTCTATCATTTTAATATACTTATAGTTCTAGATTGTTCTACCATATTCATAACTATTATAATTCTAGGATCTTCTACCATTTTCCTACATATTATATTTAAGAATATTCTAGAAATTTGTAGCAATTTCAACACTCCTCCTTGATGCAAATTTCTGTGACTCCAAGCATAGCTCGTAGCTCTTCGAATCTTGGTCTCGGCAACGCCTTCGTGAATATGTCTACAATTTGATCTTCTGTTCTGCAGTAGTCGAGTTTGATCTCTTTAGTTGCTTCAGCTTCTCTGATAAAGTGATACTTGATTGCTATGTGTTTTGTTCTGTTGTGATGTACTGGATTTTTCGCTATTGCAATTGCTGATTTGTTGTCGCAATTGATTTTAGTAGGCCCGTCCAGTTTTTCTCCCATGTCTTCAAGTATCCTTCGAAGCCATATAGCTTGACTCGTTGCTTCAGCAGCTGCCACATACTCTGCTTCTGCTGTAGATTGTGCAACCGTAGCTTGCTTCTTCGACGCCCAAGAGAAAATTCCCGATCCTAGTGAGAAAGCATAGCCAGAGGTGCTTTTCATGTCATCTACCGATCCTGCCCAATCACTGTCGGTGTAGCCAAGTAATCCTGAGTTGCTTTCGGTAGTGTACCATATACCTAATTCTTTTGTTCCTTGTAGATACCTCAAAATTCTTTTTCCTGCTCCAAAGTGTATTTGACTTGGGCTTTGCATGAATCTTGATAGAAGACTTGTAGCATACATTATGTCTGGCCGTGTAGCTGTCAAATATAGGAGGCTTCCAACTAGACTTCTGTATATGGAAGCATCAGCTTCTGGTGCTCCATCATTCTTCTGTAGTTTCTCATTTGTTATGAGTGGAGTAGCGACAGGTTTGCAACCATACATCTTGAATTTCTTAAGTAAGCCTTCTGTGTATTTCTTTTGCGAGATGAATATTCCTTCTTTTCTCTGACTTACCTCTATACCGAGGAAGTAACTCATCAAACCAAGGTCGGTCATCTCAAAGGTCTTCATCATGTCTTCTTTAAACTCCATCATCATCTTAGTATTACTTCCCGTGTAGATAAGATTGTCCACATATAGAGAGAGTAAGAGAGTATGCTGACCTTGAGACTTAATGTAAAGTGTAGGCTCACTTTTGCTCCTCCTGAATCCTCGGCCCATGAAATACTGATCGATTCTGCTATACCATGCTCGAGGTGCTTGCTTCAAACCGTAGAGTGCCTTTCTTAGTCTTAACACTTTGCTTTCTTCTCCTTCAGACATGAATCCTTGTGGCTGCTCCACATAGATCTCTTCGTCAAGTACGCCATTGAGGAAGGCAGATTTGACATCTAGTTGATGTATACTCCATCCTTTTTGTGCCGCAAGAGCTATTAGAGCTCTAATGGTATCAAGACGAGCTACTGGTGCAAATGTCTCATTGTAGTCAATCCCAGGTTGTTGTGAGTAACCCTTAGCTACTAGTCTCGCCTTGTGTTTTTGTATGGTGCCATCAGGGTTGAGCTTTGTCTTATAGACCCACTTAACCCCAATGATATCTTTTCCAAGAGGACGATTTACTAACTCCCATGTGTTGTTTTTTTCGATCATCTTTATCTCTTCTTCCATTGCCTTGACCCATACTTCCTGCTTTGACGCTTCTTCAAAGCTTCCAGGTTCAAGAATGGCCAAGTTACAGGTTTCATATATGTCCACCAAAGATCTTACTCGTCTTGGATTAGACTCTGGTGATGATAGTTCTTGATCTTCTTGTTGTGGTGGAGGTGAAGCAGATTCACCTGAGTCTTCTTCCTCAGCTTCTTCTTGAGGTAGTTGGACTGGTATAAGGATGTTCTTCTCCACTTTTTCTTCATCCCAATTCCAAGAAGCATTCTCATCAACTTTAACATCTCGACTGATGATGAGTTTTTTTGTTTGCAAGTTGTAGACACGGTAGCCTTTAGAGATAGTGTTATACCCCAGAAAGATACCTCGTATAGTCTTATCTTCAAGCTTGTGCCTCTTTACGTCTGGAATATGAATGTAGCATATAGATCCAAAGACCCTTAGGTGCTTTGCTGATGGCTTCTTTCCATTCCAAGCTTCAATTGGAGTCTTATCTTGTACTGCCTTAGTTGGACATCTGTTGAGTATGTAAACAGCAGTGTATACTGCTTCAGCCCAAAATGTGTTAGGAAGTCCCTTCTCCTTGAGCATCGATCTAGCCATTTCCATAACTGTGCGATTCTTTCTCTCTGACACACCATTTTGTTGAGGAGAATATGCGACCATAAGTTGTCGCTCAATGCCTTCATCCTCACAAAATTTGTCAAACTCGCGGGAGGTGTATTCCTTGCCTCGATCACTTCTTAGTACTTTTATCCATTTTCCACTTTGATTTTCAGCAAGGGCCTTGAACTTTTTGAATACTCCAAAAACTTCTGATTTTTCTTTTAGGAAATAAACCCATGTCATTCTAGAGAAGTCATCAATGAATAGTATGAAGTACCTGTTGTTCTCGTGTGATGGCGTTCTCATTGGTCCACAGACGTCAGTATGTATCAGCTCCAATAGATCTTTCGCTCTCCATGCTCCGCTTGTTGAGAACGGAAATCAGTGTTGCTTACCAACGAGACATCCTTCACACACTTCATTATTCTCCTTTATGCTTGGAAGATCTCTCATCATATTCTTCTCATGTAACAACTTTAAGGCATGTGTGTTGAAGTGGCCAAATCTTCGATGCCAGAGCCATGAATCATCAACTTGCACCTTCGTGGCAATGTTAGTTGCATATTTTAAATTTAGCGGGAAGCTTCTATTGCTCTTATTCATCTTCACTTGGGCTATCTCAGACCTTTAATTTTTGTTGTCTAAGATTTTGCATACACCTCCTTCAAAGTGAAGTGTGTAGCCTCTCTCCATCATTTGGCCAATGCTTAGAAGATTTTCTTTTAGGCTGGGAACTAGTAAAACATCATGGATGAGTCGTGTACCTTTATTTGTCTCCACCATGACAGTGCCTTTGCCTTTTGATTCAACCACACTTCCATTTCCCAGTCGAACTTTGACTTTGACAGACTCGTCAATGCTTTTGAAAATAGTCTCATCCTTAGCCATGTGGTTGCTACATCCACTATCCAAATACCAACTTCCACCTTTTTCTTTGATTGAGTCTTGAGTGGCATAGAACATACATTGTTCTTGATCATGCTCCTCTGCGATATTAGCTTGATGCCTATTTTTGTTGCGACAATTTTTCTCTACGTGCCCGAACTTCTTGCAATGGTTGCATTGTGGCATATTACGGTACCAACAATTTTTCTCTGCGTGGCCTAGTCTTTTGCATATATTGCATGGAGAATTTTTATCTAGCTTGTTCTTAAGGAAATTTCTAGAAACTTCTCTTCTTCTGGAAGTTTCTCCATAATTTTTCTTTCCTCCACTTTCTTTATTTTGGGGCTGAAATTTTAGCTTTGACTGGAAGGCATTTTCTAGTGTATCTTCTTTATGCCTATACAGTCTTTGCTCATATGCTTCAAGAGAGCCCACAAGTTCTGTCACTGATAGAGTGGACAGATCTTTGGTTTCTTCAATCGTTGTCACGATTGGGTCAAACTTTGGGGGCATAGTAATTAGAATTTTTTCAACGATTTTCTTGTCAAGAATTTCCTCCCCAAAAGCTCTCATTTGATTAACTATTTCTTTAACTTTAGAATAGTAATCTTTAACTGTCTCACACTCCTTCATCTTCAATAGTTCAAAATCTCTTCTTAGAGATTGAAGTTTAACGGCACGTACCTTATCGCTTCCTTGAAACTCCTCCTGCAGCGTGTTCCATGCTTCTTTGGCAGTCTTAACTCCCATAATTCTTGGGAAAATTGCATCAGTCACCGCTTGTTGCAAGGTGAACAACGCCTTTGAATTTTTCTGTTTGTTTTGCTTCAACTCTTTTTCTTGAGCTGCGTTAAGAGCCGAAGTATCCGCGGGAACGGTGAAGCCTTTTTCTACTATGTCCCATAAATCTTGAGATGAAAAAAATGTTTCCATTTTAACACGCCAGAAATCATAATTTTCACCATTGAAAATAGGGACAGAAATAGATGATGATTGAGTGGTGTTATCCATAGTTTAGAAAAAAAAATTCGGAGTTGGTTTATAGTACAAAGAAAATTTTTGTAGTAGTTTGGAGGATTTTAGAATGTTAGGTAGGTAATATAACTACGCCCAATATATGACCGAACGTAGCTCTGATGCCAGTGTTGGTAGTTGGTAAGTTGATAGTTGATAAAAGATAGTTTTAGAAAATTGTTTAGAAGAAGGCTATGTTATTGATTTCTTGGATGATCAATTACATGATACCAATGGCCTATTTATAGGCACTACCTTCTACATTACATTAGTTCTTTCTAGAGTTTTCATGATAGATGAGTATCATGATAGTTCTAGGTTCTTCTATCATTTTAATATACTTATAGTTCTAGATTGTTCTACCATATTCATAACTATTATAATTCTAGGATCTTCTACCATTTTCCTACATATTATATTTAAGAATATTCTAGAAATTTGTAGCAATTTCAACAGATATGCCTTGTTGCATTCATGCTTTAGAGATGGATTTTATTTTCTGCCGGTGGAGGTGCTTTACCATAAGGTGCGCTAGGTTTATAATTGGGTTTACAGTATGGATAAAACCGATTACATGGGCGGGGACGTTGTAACTGTGGTGGGCTGGGTTGATGAAAAGGTTCGCAGTATGGATAAAACCGATTATTGGGGTTACATGAGGGATTTAGAGGATTCCTGTAGGATGGAGGAAGCTTATAACTGTCATGGAGCCTTGAGGAGCAAGCATAATAGCAGCAAGTAAGAACACTCTTAAAGATAAGAAAAAAGAATTAGCCATTTTAAATGGTGGTTTTAGTGTTGGTGCATAATACATAGCGAATAATCTGATTTTATAGTATTTATGGTCTTGGTCTATGTCAATTTAAAGCAGTGTCTTTTCTTTAATTTAAAAAACAAGACACGTTTGTATTAGCTAATAATATAATTGGCTCTCTTAATTGCATTTTATCTTAATCCTATCCTATCTTATCTCGTAGCCCTATAAGGTCATGGTTTTTTCATGCAAGTTAATTTAAGTTAGGGTACTAAATTTCCAAAACTTGTTTAATAGGTAGAATTGACATCATTTTTTTCTCTACTTCTGAATTTTACTTCGTATCTTGTATATTGTTTTTAAGGAATTTAGTTAGAGAGTTGGATGCCATCGAGTATTCTTACTCTTATAGTTCGTATCTTTTCATTCTTTAGGGTTGGGGAAATTGTTAAAGACGGTTTTCTTTTATTTGATAATAGCGTTCAGACGAGCACTCACGTATCCGTCTGTCCGCTTTTTATAATACTCACGCGCATAAAATATAAATCGTATTATTATTTTTATTTAATTTTCATTTTATTATTTATTATTTATGAAATAGTAGTAATATATAATGGTGTAAAAGTTAATAAACTGTCACATAACTACCATTTGGTATAAAGAGAAGTTAAGATTTAAAATAAAAATTGAAAAGGTATATCTACCATATAAGAACATAAGATGTTCTATAAAAGACTAAACTGCCCCTTCTGGCTCCTAAGCTTGCCACATGGATAGCTTAATTGAAGACTTAACCAATTCTCCTTTGCAATCCACTTCCTTACAGGCTGATTTTGGGTTTCGTTACAAAAAATTTAATTTTATTTGGGTTTGAAAAAGTTATAATTACTTTAGTAAGAGAAACAATTCTTTGCATACCCTATTCCCTACATCTCTATGGCCTATTTTTACGTTTTCAAGATTTATGCATAGACTTTGCTTCTCCTCTTTTATTCAAAATCTAAAATCCACCTCTTCAAATTCCCTCACTTCATGTTCTTCTTTATTGTCTCATCTTCTACCTCTCTCTTCCTCTTCCTTTCCTCTCTCTTGCGTTGCCTCTCTTTTTCTTCATTCTTCGCTCATCTAATGACTCTCCATTCTTCTTCTTCTTCTTTTTTCATCGACCATTTGAGTGGGAGATCTGTGCTTTGATATGAGTATGTCATATGTAGGGTTTTTTCTGTAGCCAACGAAAGAAGAAATTAGGGTTTCACGGTACCCATCTTTTTCCTCTTCTACATATATTTGCATATTCAATTTACATTGCGAAGTTTGGGTTTAATCTGTTCATATTTGTTTATATTATTATTCATATTTTCCTTGGTTCAGAAGGTCAACCTGTTATGGAAGCTTTGGAAAGAGAATATATAATTCTTAACCTTGGTGTTAGAGATATGAGAAGTAATATTCTTGGATATGCTTTCCATAAGTCAGTTAAGGTAAGTACTTATTTTAAACGTGTTTATTTTTTAAGTGCTTATTTTAAAAGTGATTAATTAAACTATATTTTCTTAACATTACTTTTTTTATTCAGTTTTTGAACATTACAAGTTCTCTGAACTACTAATGCAGTTGCTCTTTTATTCAGATGATTCAATTTTGATACATTATCAGAACTTTACAGTCTTGTGAACACTAATGCAAATGTCTATCCGTACTACCAGCTACTTCAATTTTGATAAATCCTGTAAACTTTTCTGTCCATCTACATCTGCACATGTTCTGGATCTCGTGTAATTTTTATGATTTTGAATGCGATGTTTATATACTGGTAGAAGGTGCTTCACTAGAGATGGATTCAAAGTATTTGTGGGTGTGGAGGTTCACAAATGTGTGTTTTCAAAGCTCTGCTGCTGAAAATATTGGTCTTCATGTCTTAACCACCTTATCTCTCATCCATCAATTTTCATTTTTTTCGTATAAATCTTAACTTCACTGTCTTTTTTTTATTGTATCATTTCTGCAGATGAGATTGCAAAGCTGTCTCCAAACCTGTTCGCGCAACCGTCAGCGATGCTGGTGCCGAGTCGTTCTGATACTGTGCTGCATAATCAAAAGTTGGGAGTTAACGTAGTTTTGTCTAGTGGTCAAGCTCCTAGAGGTCACAATGTGATTTCTGCAATTTTCGGTTAGTAAAGATAGTTTTCAATTCAATAGAATTAATCAATATTTGTGGAAATTTATGCAGTTAAATTTTGAACTGTGAATTTTGATTGTTAGCTAAAACATGTAGGACTGTGCTTATAGCCAACAATGTAGCTCTCCTCAATAAAGAGTTGGATTGATCGAGCGCTGTAGGGATGATCTATTATGCCCGTTATGATCTATTTTTAATTTTTTTTCATTTGTTTTGTTTCTGATTTATTTGCAAGGGAACTTGGTGCAAATGCAGCAAATGCTATATTTGCTGTGTCCATTGCTGCATGTAAATCTTGGGCCACCGCTGAAGAGGAAGTATAGCTTGCCATTTGATATTTTTATTAAGTTCTTTTAGAGTTTAATCTAGATATAAGATTATTTCTTCTGCCAAGTTATCATGAATGTAAAAATAAAAAATATCTGGTGGAAAAGCACATCGCTGACCTGTCTAGAAAATCTAGCCCAATGCTTCCTGTTTCTGCTTTTACGGTTATAAGTGACGAAAATATGTTGGAAAAAATTTGGCCATTGAGGTATAGTTTTTTATTGAAAAGTTATTTTTTCAGTAATTCTCAATAGTGTTTGAGTTGCAAATGCAAAAACATAGTTGCTTAAAAAGTTCTAAATGTTGCAGGCATTACAATTGAAATTGTGTATGTTGCAGGCATTACAATTGAAATTGTGTATGTTGCAGTGTTACATTTGTGGTTGCGACATTACAAGCTTTGTGGTAGCGACTCTACAATTGTGATTGCTTCTGTTGTGCTTTATGTGATACAAGCTTTGTGACTGTGGCCTTACAATTGTTAATGCTTTTGTTGCGGTTGCATCAGACTTTTCAATAAATTGGGACTCCAAGTCTTTCGAATCAAGAACTTATAATGGCTGAATGAGGAATTACTCTGTTATTAAATTTTTCTAAATTATAAATCCTATAATGGAAACAGTGGCAACCATGTTTTTGGGTGAAACTTGATAATATTCAAAGCAGTGAGTTTAATGATATCAATGATAACCATGTTTTCGAGGATCTAAATTACATAATTTTTATCTATGTTATAATAATTCCTTCATGTTCATGTGCTAGCGTGATTTATTTTAACGATGCATTATGTCTTGTGAGGTTCTGCTTTTTGATTATGTAGCAGTATGCTTGGATAGACAATGTTTTAGAGTTTTGTCCATTAAGTACATTATGTAAAACTTTTCCCATATTTTGTAACTTATGGTAAATATGTAAGGTTTTTTATGTCTTTTAATATATATTTATTTAATGATTTTTAAACTAATGAAGAAAAATGTTACCGTTCCACAAAATAAAAGGAGAAAAGATATTTTAATGGGATTTGATTTTAATGGCTTCTTAAAATATGAAAATTTTTTAATTATTTAATGATCACAAAAATAAAACTAATATATAATTATTGATTCAAACATGAAAATTATATTTATTTAAAACTTTAGTAAATAATATTTATAAAATTTCAAACATGTTAATAATATTTATTTATACAATTAAAATAATATTTATAAATACTATAATATTATTCGATATTTATAAAACTAAATCATTGCGTAAATATTTTTATAAAAAAATACCAATAGATGTCTGCGGGTATTTAGTCTATTTTAAAAAAAAATATAAATTATATATATATATTTTTATATTTATTGATTTTTATTAATTCTATTTTATTTTTAGTTTAATTTTATTATAGGGAAAATTGTGCTATTTTTCAAATACCGGAAAAATGTGATATTTTTCAATCAATTGAACCTATTTACAATATATTAAATACTTATTCATCAATTAAAATACGAGAATAATTTGAAAATTATTAGTTATTAATGATGTAAATAAGGAAAATATATATTGTTTGAATATGAGGATATTTTATAGTGCTATAATTCAAATGTACATTTAAAATAATTATTTATAGGATAACAAGATTCAGTTTTAATTTTATAGGATATTTTGTGCTATTTTATTGTTTAATTATCTACGTTTTCATAATGGCAAAATATAATTTTTATTTTTTTTATTTGATTTTATATGTTTTCATAATGCTTTTATTTTCAATATAATTTATCAATAATACTCTTAATTAAATATTAGCTAAATTTATAAGTGTATTTTTTTTTAATTTTGTCATTAAAATTTTTTTATATAATTTTAATTATAATTTATCAATAATACTCCAAAATTAAATATATTATATAAGTTTGTTTAAAAACAAAAACAAAAAATAATTATAAAGAAAGAAATGGAATAAGTTATTTGTAATTTTACAAATTAATTATATTATAGATTTATATATTTCAATTTACTTAACTATTTTATTAATTATTATTTATTATTAATCAAAATACTTTACTCTCATTTTATTATAGAAATTAATGTATTGAATGTTTATCTTCAATATAATAATAATAAATATGTGTTTTTTTATTGATTCATATTAATTACATAGAGAATTATTAACATTACAAGACAATTTGTTTAAAGGTTGATTTAAATAGCTTTTTATAAATAAATAAAAAATAGTTTATATATTTCATCTTTTTACTATGCAAAGGAAACAAGCAACATGTAGAAAGACAAATATGAAAGAAAACTAATTCTTTTTAAAATAAATTAATAATAGTTGTATAGAACTATATCCATTCACGTGACATACAGTCATATATCACTAGACTTTAACTATAGGCATTGATTATTTTATTAAAACAATATCCCTTGTATTTAATATCCCAATAAAAAAAGATATTGATATTATTTAAATAGTGAAATATTAGTCGGTCGCAAGCCCGGATACCAAGATTTCGAAAAAAAAAACATCTTAGCAAGTAATATAGCAGGACATTTCTGGAGTGTTTTTATACCTGCAAACACAAATATTTGTGAAAGCAAATTAATTAATTTAATTAAAATAATTTAAAATTTAAATTTTATATTTAAATATATTTTATAAAATACAACTATTTAATAAGTTGTTACCAATATATTGAATTTCAAATTGAGGAAATTAATGATGTTTCATTAATTACCTTACTAATTACTAATTTATGTTAGACTTATTTAAATTCAATTCAAATGTGATGAAAGGAATTCATCTATTCAAAAATAGTACAAATTTGCAAGTTGCGTCAGTGTCCTTTTTAATTTAAGATAAAAAAATTTTAAACATAATATATGAAATTAAGTGCATATATTTTTTAATAATAAAGTCTTCTTATACTTAAATTATATATATATATATATATATATATATATATATATATATATATATATATATATATATATAACAATTTTTTAATTAATAAATACTTTTTAAATTATATTAACAATATTAAATAATAAAAAAAAATTAGAGACAAAAAGCAATTTTATGATTATTTATACTTAATATATATAACAATTTTTTAATTAAGAAATAATTTTTTAATTATATTAAGAATCTTAAATATTTGAAAAAATTAATAAAAAAATCACATTTTAAATGGTTAATTTATATACGGGAAAAATACATTGCTGTTTAATTTATTTATATATACGGGACAAAATGTTATTGTTATAACTGAGAACAACTCTAATTGTTTTAAATATTGCATAATATTAATTTATCCATCATTTTTTTTAAATATGTGAAAATATTAATGAAAAAAATACTATTATTATAAACGGAAACAACTTTATTAAAACACTAAAACATTATAAGATCAACATGAAACTACTTATCAAAATATTGAATAATAATTAGAAAAAGTTTACTATTGATTCTAATATTTTTGTAAATAATATCAAAAACAAAAATAATATTTATATAAACAATTATATGTTATTGATGTAAATAAGGGAAATATATATATCTACGGGGAAAAGTGTACTACTTATTCAAAAATGAGAAAAATATTTTTCTTATAAATAATTTTAAATATCTAAATACGGGAAAAAATAAATGTCTTTTATAAATTATTTTAAAATATTTTTAAATTAATAAGTGAATGTTAATAGTTATTTTACGAGAACAAGTTTATTATTTATGAAAATATTGGAAAACATTTTGACATTGACAAACCAATACTCATGTGAACTCACGGGGAAAATATTATGTTGATCCAAAATTTTTTATATACGAAAACAATTAAAAAATCTACCTTTATATTTTTTTTGAATAATATTTATACACGGGAAAAAATTGATATTCTACATATGTTTCATCTTCTACTTATAACATTTTTTATATCAAGTTTTTGTAATTTTTGCAAACAATTTTAGTTGTGTGTATAAATAATTGCAAAACAAATGATTCAATCAACAAAGTTTTTTTTCCAGTTTTAATATTTTTTTATTTTCTATTCATTTAATTTTTTATAAATATAAGTTTCTTTTTTTTATTAATGAATATTATAAGACTAAAAATCTTTATATTCTATACTAATTATTTTTTTTCCTATACATAATAATTACTTTTTAAAAATCATTTTTGAAAACAAATACATGTAACACATCGGTACCCGTGCGACCGCACGGTATTCATTAATACGAAATGGAAAAACTTAAACTATTGATTTAAGTATAAAAAAATAAATCATCGTATGAATATTTTTATAAAAAATATCAAAACAAAATTAATATTTACACACCGGAAATGTACGGTTGATCCAAATATTTGTATATATGAAAAACTATATTTATGCTTCAAATATAAATAAAATATGTTTTTTTTCTAAAAATAAAAAAAAATTGGTAAAATAATTGTCTTCTTTTCTATTTTTACTTTTTTTTTTAAAAATATGCATCACATACCGATGCCCACGACTATTTATTCTATTTTTTAATATAAATTATATAATTTTTATATTTATTAATATTTATTAATTCTATTTTCTTTAAAAAAAAATTAAATGTAAACAAATGCGCGTCACCAATGGGTACCCGTGCGAAGGCACGGGTATCCCGCTAATTTAGAAAGAAAAAAGGCTACACCAAAATCATGTTTTGCCTTTATATATAGGTATAGATTTAGTTCTGGGGATCATTTCTTTCTTAACAACCTCGTTTTCTTGGATAAAGGTGCAATTATTTAACATTTAAGTTATAGAGTTATTTTTGTTTTTGTAGAATGTGTAACTTGCTAAATTTTGAGTCATTTCCTCCTCTCACAGTAAATAAGGGAAGGATACTTTCTTGTGTTTACTTTACAAAAAACTGAAATTAGTGAGCGTTTGTTTCACAATTTTTAAAAATTGTTATTGAAGAAATTATTTGGTTGTGTCATCACTAGTGCAAAAAACACATTCTAAATCAAACATTTTAAATCAGGTACTATCCACTTAATTTAAAAACATGAAAAGCTAGGACACGTTGAATACATTTTTTAATGAATAATATTTATATCTGTTAATCTGATTTAAAATGAATTTTTTATAATTAAAAAAAATAAGTTCCGTCTACACAAATTATTCCTCTTTTTTCATTTCACACGCACACAAAAATACTGAAAACTCAACCCTTTTCCTTCTTTCTCTCTATCTCGACGGCAAAACAAACCCTAAACACATTTCATATACATTGCAGTGGTAAAAACAGGATTGAATCAGTGACAAAGAAGTGAATGGCTTACCTACCGGAGTAGTTCCGGTGACTCATCGTCGACGACGGCGTCCGAAAAATCTGGTAATACTTCCTTCAGCTTCCCTCACGTCTGAATCTGTTCCGAATTTTCCTCTTCTTCTCGCTACGTCAGTTTCTACCCTTTCTCTCCCAATGTGTGCTTTGATCTCAATCTGTAGTGTTGTTGTTTGTGTCAACTTTCAAATTGTGTGAGTATGTGATTCTGCAGTTGTAAGTCCTCGTGCGAATTCTTGTGTTGACGTATCTGATGTTTGAATCTTGTGTGATTTGTATGAGGTGTTCTGATATGCTTGTGCTTCTTCTCCTGCTCTGTTGATGCATTGCTGCTTGTGTTGTGTGTGATGTCTTTTCCCTCTGAAATGTGTGTTCGTCTTTGGTGTTGTGTATTTGTATATTTGGATGAATCTTGGTGGTAAAGTTTATGGTTATTGATGACAATTAGAGTAATGTGGTTATCATGTTTTGAACATTCGTTTTGAATGATATTGAATGGTAGTTGGCATGTTCATAGCAGTGGTGAGATTAGTGAGGTTGTATGGTTGTGTTTGAAGATGACCTAAGATAGGTTTGTCTAGAAGTTTTCTTTCTAGTAGGATTTTATGAATATGATGAAGGTTCAATGTATGAATATTGTTTGGGATGGAAGTTTGTGTGTGTCTGAGCTGATGAATGGCCTCCCTCCTTTTATAGACTTTTCATTTTTAAATTTTTTATTCAAGATTGAATATTTAAAAATCATGTTGTCAATTCTGTTTTGGAAAGAAATTACTGGCTGTAATTGAATATGATTTCCAATGATAATGACATTCCTTTTATTACAAACATGTCTGACATGTGTTGCTTGTAATTGGAAAACTTTCCTATCCCGTACCAACATGTTTGTGAATTGTTTTGGAAATATTGAAACTTGTCTTGAACATGTTTGCATTGTGTTTAAAACTTGTTTTGGAAATAAAATGAAATGTATTGACAGGTTTTGATTGCTCTTGATGAAGTTTTGATGAATTCCTTTCTCATTAATGCCTTGTTTTGCACGTAAAATTCACTTGTTTTTGCTTGTGTAGATGACACTGCAGTGTATCATACTCTTTGGAGAATCAATTGCAGCCATTAAGATTCCTCCTGCAGATCAAAGTTCTCAAGATTTCTCTTCTATTTGCCATCAATAAAAATCCAATACTGATAGGAAGATACCTCTCAACTGTTGGTAAGCATTCAATTCCTTCTTATCGCATAATCTGAACTGAAATCAAAAGAAAATGTATCGGAGACGAGCGATTGACTTCCTTATGACTTCCTCTATGCGCCGACGTTGCTTCAGTTTCCTTTAACATTCAGAGTTGCAAAATCTCCAGCCCTGCTTTAGTTTTGATTTCCAAGGTTAGTTCACATTTTGGGATTTTTTAAGGTTAATTTAGGTTTAGTTTCCATTAGTATAGATTTTTGTGATGTTAATGTTATTGCATTCAAACGTTACTGAATGAGGCTTTCTTTTTTTAAGATATTTCGAAGGTTTAATGAAAGTTTGCTACTTTGAATCGCTGAAGTTTGTTTGAATTCGTTTGTTTCATAAATTGATAATTTGCTTGGAAATTGGTGAAGTTCAACCTTGAACAAGATAGCTTTATGTTCATTTATCCATTTATAGTGTTTGGAATCGGCTTTTAAGTTTCATTTTGACTGCCGCTGTCACGGAGTCGAAAGAAAGGACCTGTTTGTATTGGAATTCCATACCACTAATTACACGATTTCGGTAACGTTTTGCATTGAATTTATTCCAGTGATTTCTCTGTCCATTCTTTCAATTGCAGCTGGTTCTATTTTGAAGCTGCTGAATGCGTAAATACGATATCAAATTGTTGCTGCTGTGATTTGTAGCTTGAGTGTGTGAGTTCGCTGCATATATACCTGTTATTTCTTTGTTACGATTTTGGTTACGGTTGTTGTAATGAGACTTGTCGTGGTTTGATGTTATTAACTTTGTGCTATTACAACTGCCTGCTATTTATCTGATTGTTTGTTTTGTTTTGGCATATTATATGGTTTTGTTACAATGCTTGAGCTTGTTTAAGTTTTTGTGTGGAGCTACTGCGGATTCTGTGCAGGTCACGACAACGCCTAACTTCTCTTCAACAACATTCAGCAACGACAACTAGCAACAGCTCAGTTTCGAATATAATGGTTGGGTTTGTTCCATTCTTTCCTGTCATGTGCTGCCTTTGTTTGATCATTGATGCTGATGTTTTGTTTTTTCCGATTACACCGCGAGTTGCTGGTTTGAGCTATTTGGTTTATTGTTGCGTATTCTAGATTATGTTTGTGTTGTTTGCGGCTGTTTAACTTGATGCTTGATGAACTTGCCAACAGGTAATATATGCTACATTTTGATATGAACCAATTCTGTTTAACTTGTTGTTTATGTATCTCATTGATCTGCACCTATTCTATACCAATTCTTGGTTTGACCTAAATGTTTATCTGGTCGAATATCAGTCATGGCAAGAAAAGTATACTTGGAAGACATATATAAGCAAGCCTGTGATAACCGATATTGGGACCTATGGAATAGGCAAAAGTTGAATTTAGAATTAGAGCTAAACCGACAGCATATACTGAGTCTGAATCAGATATGTGGGTTAATTTGAATCAGGTATGTGGAGAGACATACCTAATCAGTTGGTTGAATTGGGGAGACATTTCAATGCCCTTCAACTGAAGCGACATCATAGCCTGGGGTTTAACAAGTTTCCTCAATAATTATTTCAGGATTTAACTAATCAGTTGGTTGAATTGGAGAGACATTTCAATGCCCTTGAACTGAACAAATTCAGTCAATATGGTGGGCATCACATTGGTCGCGGAGCTTCACAAAATAGATATAGACCTTCAAGGTATGCTTAACTTGCCGTGGCTTTTGCAATTAGTACTACTAATAATCAGTTAACCTAATGCTTTCTTGTAATTTGAATTGTAGAGATGTTGGTTTCATCTAGATCAATTGACTTGTCTGCCGCAGTATACTATAGATCATTTACATACACTAATCATTAGGCATAGACATTAGGTTGTCTTTTGTTTCCTAACCAATTTTCTCTTTTATATTTCTTTGGTGTATTTTTATTTTATCTGTTATTTTGCCTTACCATTCAAAGCTAGTATAGATCCTTTGGGTCGTGCCTAATGCTAGTATGTTGAATGGCCATTCCTTAGTTCCTGTGTTACTCTAGGACTTAGTCAATAGCGTGTATGTCTTGTTTTGATGTGTTCCTCTTGTGAATTTAGAGAGGTTGAAGGTTGTTTTATTGTGATAGAATGTAGAACATAATCACATATATAATGCAACAAGGCTGCTACTACAATGTTCAAGACTTAATTAATTCATTAAGATATTTCATCTCGGGTTGGGTTGTGGAGTCTCCTGCTCTCTTATTTTGCCAATATTTAGTTTGTTGATCGGTATAAAATGCAATAGATCGGATATAGAGACGCGTTGCTAGATAAGAATTAGATTCTAGCCTTTTCAATTTTTAACTATTTTACTAGTGTCTTTAATTTATTTGCAGACACATTCAGTCATTGCATAGTTTACAAAATGCAATTAGGTCGCAACTTGTAGTAAAGAAAAATCCAAGAGAATTCAAGGAAGTTATATGAAGAGTTGTGAACCAGAAATGGCTAGGAGGAGGAGAGACTCACTTGACCAGGTATTTGTTACTCTAGCTTTGCTTGTTATACAAATATATGCCACAGGATTAAGTAGAGAGATTGATTTGTGCTCTGCTCAGTTTGTTGCTTGAGTAAATAGTTTGTTGATATATGCTCAAAAGATTTTCTGATTGATCTGCACCTACATTTTGAAATGATACGAGTGTGCCGTTTTTGTTTGCATGCTTAGAGAAAGATAAAGTATAACTCTTTTGTTTTTTCATTTGCCTTTTTAGATATGAGAAGAGACATTCAAACATCCCTGCTCATGTATCATTTCATTAGGTGAGACTCAATCAGAGAATATTTTTTGTGTCACTACAACAAAAGTAAGTTATAACATCGCACCTTAGACAACGCTTTAATACAAAAGTGCTGCTATAAGTTAAAAACAAGGAAACTAGTCATTTAAAAAAATAAAAGCGCAAAAAAATATAAGACCTTAGACAGCGCTTTGGTCAAAAGCGCTTTATAAGGTCTTATAAATTAAAAAAAAAAAAATTAATGGAAAATATTAGACAGCGCTTTAGTTAAAAGCGCTTTCTAAGGTCTTATAAATTTAAAAAAAATATAAGACCTTAGACAGCGCTTTGGTAAAAAGCGCTTTCTAAAGTTTTATTAATTTAAAAAAAAAAATTAAAGGAAAATATTAGACAGCGCTTTCCTTAAAAGCGCTTTCTAAGGTCTTAAAAATAAAAAAAAAATAAAATCAAAAGCGCTATCTAAGGCTAACCTTAGAAAGCGCTTTTAAAAGTGCTGTCTAAGGTCCACCTTAGAAAGCGCTTTTATGAAAAGCGCTGTCTAAGGTCTAATTAAATTAAAATATATGAATAGTCAGTATTCATTTTCATATTTCCACTCTTTCTTCTCCCCTTGCGAACTGAGCTCAAAACCCTTGCGAACTGAGCTCAAAACCCTTGCGAACTCAAACCTTCACCGTCAACCGTCCTCCACCGTGCCCTCGTTCGTTGTTGCCGTCGTTGCATTGTCGTCCGTCCGTTGCCGTCGTTGTATTGTCGTCCGTTGCGAACTCATTGCCGTCGTTTGTTTCTGCTCTTTGTAACTGATACATTTCGTTCTTGCATTGTCGTTGTTACCGTCGTTAAAGGTACGTCGTTGTTGTGAAGAATAGGGTTTTGTTGCTTTACATTGCTGTTGTAGGCTTTTGTTGCTTTACAATGTTGTAGTGAATGAGTATGTTTGATGAGTTTTGTTAATGAAGTTATGTTGGACTGTTTTATTAATGAATTTTTGTAGTGAATGAGTATGTTTGAAGTTTTGTTAATGAAGTTTTGTAGTGAATGAGTATGTTTGATGAGTTTGTTAATGAGTTTTGTTAATGAAGTTTTGTTAATGAAGTTTTGTAGTGAATGTGTATGTTTGATAAGTATGTTTGATGAGTTTGTTAATGAGTTCTATTTTAAAACATATTTTATATTAAGACTTATAAATAGTTTAGTTTAGTTTTAATTTTTCCACCTCTTAAATCTTCTAAAAAAGTCTTAAAATTGATGAAAATGTGCTCTGAATTTTAGAATTCAAAGCTTGTTTTTGAAGCCTCAAAATTCTAGAATTTGAGATGGTTGAGTTAATAAACAAATATAATGAACATAAACATTTTACTAAAACATAAGAAATTCAACCAGTTACATATCAAACACTATCAAACTTGTTCATTTCTTGATTAATATGGTTGAATTAATGTTATTTTGTTGACCTTAATAAGTAGGAAAACCATGGATAAAAAATGGATGGATGATGATCGATTATCCAAAGAGTACGAGAATGGGGTATTGGATTTCATTAAGTTTGTTGTTCAACACGCTGACGCTGAAGAGCTCAATCGAATAAAATGTCCTTGCTTGGGTTGTTGTTATGTGGGTAGGGTTGACGCAGATGGATTGAAATCGCATTTACTGATGAATGGAATTGATCGAAGTTATAAGTGTTGGATACATCATGGTGAGAAAATTAACGAGAATGTTGAACCGACGGGGAAAATTAATACGACCTATGCTTCAGATGACAAAGACACGGAAACATACGATTGTGATCGAGTCGAAGAGATTGCAGAAGCAGTTGTAGAAGATCTTCATGATTGTCCCGAAATGTTTGAGAGGTTGGTAAGCGATGCAGAGAAACCGCTCTATCAAGGTTGCACTAAATTCACAAGACTGTCTGGGTATTGAAGTTGTACAACTTAAAGGCGGGCAATGGATGGTCGGATAAAAGTTTCACAGAGTTGTTGGCCCTTTTGAGAGAAATGCTACCGGAGGATAATGTTCTTCCCAATCGAACCTATGAGGCCAAAAAAATGTTGTGCTCTATTGGCATGAGCTATGATAAGATACATGCTTGTCCAAACGATTGCGTTTTGTTTCGAAACGAATATGCATCGTTAACCGAGTGTCTTAAATGCGGTTTGTCTCGATATAAGAAAAAATTGTCTCCAGCCAAGGTCTTATGGTATTTTCCTATAATACCGAGATTTAGGCGCATGTTTCGTAGTGAAACCGATGCAAGACACCTGACTTGGCATGCAGATGAAATAATTATTGATGGAAAGTTGCGACATCCGGCTGATTCATCACAGTGGTCGAAAATTGATAATGATTATCCTGAATTTGGAGAAGAAGCAAGAAACCTTCGCTTGGCATTATCTACTGATGGAATGAACCCGCATGGTCTTCAAAGTATCTCACATACCACATGGCCTGTGATTCTTATGATTTATAACCTACCTCCGTTGCTATGCATGAAGTGTAAGTACATGATGTTATCTATGTTAATCTCTGGGCCTAAACAACCAGGGAATGACATAGACGTATACTTGACACCTTTGATCGAAGATTTAAAGATATTGTGGGAGAACAGTGTGGAGGTTTATGATGGATATAGGAAAGAAAGTTTCAATTTGAGGGCGATGTTGTTTGGCACAATTAATGATTTTTCAGCTTACTGGAATCTATCAGGGTACAGCATAAAAGGTGAAAAAGTGTGTCCTATTTGTGAAGATAAAATAGTTTCGAAGCGATTGAAGTTTGGTCATAAGAATGTCTTTCTCGGTCATCGTAGATTCTTAAATGCCAAACATCACTACCGTGGGTGGAGACAAGAATTCAATGGAGACACCGAACAAGGTAGAGCTCCACCTATGTTGTCAGGAGACCAAGTTTTTAAAAAGGTGAAAGATATGCGTACTTGAGTTTGGCAAACCTTTTGCACATAAGGTTGTCAAAGGTGGGTGGAAAAAGACGTCGATATTTTTTGAATTGCCATATTGGAAGTCTTTGTATGCGAGACATTTTCTCGATGTTATGCATATTAAGAAAAATGTATTTGAAAGTGTTATTGGTACGTTACTCAATATAAAAGGAAAGACTAAGGATGACCTTAAAGCAAGAAAAGACTTGGTAGCGATGGGGATTAGAACTGAATTAGCACCCGTGAAGAAAGGAAGACGAACATATCTACCACCTGCTGCTTTTACTCAGTCTAGAAAGGAGAAGAAAATATTGTGTAAGTTTCAGAGTGGAGTTAAAGTTCCAGAAGGATACTCTTCAGAAAGACCTCACGTTGAAGAGTTTAAAGACACACGACTGCCATGTTATAATGGAACACTTTCTACCAATAGGTATACGTTCTATTTTGCCAGTGAAAGTAAGAAGCGCCATAACTAGTTTGTGTTTTTTCTTTAGGTCAATTTGTAGTAAGGTAATCGATCCCGATATCTTACCAACACTACAAAAAGAGATATTTATTACCTTGTGTGAGCTTGAAATGTATTTTCCTCCCTCTTTTTTTGACATAATGGTACATCTAGTTGTTTATCTTGTGAAAGAGACACAGTTGTGTGGACCAGCTTATATGAGATGGATGCCCCCTACTGAACGTTATATGAAAATATTAAAAGGGTACGTGAAAAGCCGAAGTCGACCAGAGGGGTGTATTGTTGAACGATACATTGTTGAAGAAGCGGTTAAGTTTTGTACTGAATATTTGTCCAATGTTCAGTCGATTGGACTCCCCAAAGCTCATATTTTTGAAAAAAAGGATGGTAAAAAATTAATTGGAAATAAAATTGTGACAGTATCAAGGGATGAACGGGATCAAGTGCATTTGTATGTTCTGCACAATGATAATGAGGTTGAGCCATATGTTGAGATGCAGAAGGATGTACTCCAAAGGTTAAATCAGAACAGAAATGAAAATTGGATAGTACGAGAGCACAATCAAAGTTTCATACAATGGTTAAAGGATCATATTTATTCGAAGCGCTCTTCAGATCCTGCTTCAGTAACAGAAAGGTTGAGATGTTTGGCATATGGTCCAAGTTTGCAAGTATATTCTCATAGCGCATACGCAATTAATGGATACACATTTTATACCAAAAAACAAGACGATAAAAGTACTATGCAAAATAGTGGTGTCACCGTCCTAGCTGAAGCAATGCACATATCAAGTATGAAGGACTTAAACCCCAAATATGCAAATCTGTCATATTTTGGAGTTATTGAGCACATTTGGGTGCTTAATTACGAGAAGTTTCAGATTCCAATCTTTGGTTGCAAGTGGGTAAATAGTTGTGGCATACGAATGGATAAGTCTGGATTTTTGCAAGTGGATCTTAATAGGGTGGGGTACAAAGATGAGCCTTTTATTCTAGCATCTCAAGCTAGACAAGTGTTCTATGTCACTGACCCGACGAGTACGATATGGTCTATAGTGCTTCTATCTAACAAAGTGGTTGATGATAGCGGTGTAGATCAATGTGATATTGATGTTGAGAATGAGTCATGCATTAGACGGAATGAGTTGAATAGAAATGATCAAGATGAGGATCTTATAGCAGATGAGTCATATATCAGAAATGACCATAACGAGGGAATTTGGATCCATTCATCTGTCCGCATTGCTAAGAAACAAGTAATTCATATTCCAACCAAGAAAAGAAAGAGATGTTAGTGAAAGAGGTAAAATTTGTTATATACTTGATTTCTTTATTATATTTCTATTCAACTTATGAGTTATTTTAATATTAACACATATCTCTCATGTCTAATGAAATAGTTAAAACTAAATCAAACTATGTTATATTATTATGTAGTACTTTGAAGAATGCAAGTGTGCTCATTACTCAATTTCTCAATTGGATGAAATTAAAGAGGATTGGTGTCAATACATTATGGAGCTCGGAATTTTACAAGGTATAATACTGTACTCTTACTTTAATTGATGAGAATTTAAATATGTGTAACTTTGTTTATGTATTCTTTTAATTGAATTACAATCTTTGTGTTTTCAGGACCTATAATGTAGATTTGAAGCAATGCTTTGGTTGGATGCAAAAGTACTAGTATAAGTAATATGTGCATTTGTAGAAAAAATGTAATGATTTATAATTATAAATAGGTGTATATATAATTTTGGTTTGTAATTTTAAATATATATATTGGTTTGAATTGCCAATTGTTTTGGATATATAATTTTGGTGTAAATTGGTACATTTAAATAGGATAAATTGGATTGATTTGAATCTCCAAATTGTGGTATTTTTCTGAAAAAAATTGCTGGTTGAAAAACAGGTCAAATTCTGGTTGAAAAAACCTGGTAAAAATTGTGGTTTAAAAAAATTTATATAAAATTTTTCGTATACCTTAGACAGCGCTTTTGGTGAAAGCGCTGTCTAAGGTGGGGATTAGAAAGCGCTTTTGACAAAAGCCCTGTCTAAGGTGGACCTTAGAAAGCGCATTTACCAAAAGCGCTGTCTAAGGTATACCTAAAAAAGTTCAAAAAAGGTAGGGCTTAGACAGAGCTTTTGCTGAAAGCGCTGTCTAAGGTATACCAAAAAAATGTCAAAAAAGGTAAGGCTTAGAAAGCGCTTTTCCCAAAAGCGCTGTCTAAGGTATACCTTATAATGTCAAAAAGCGCTGTCTAAAGGTACCATAGACAGCACTTTTCATTAAATATACCCCCCTTTAGACAGTGCTTTTGGTATTACCCAAAGCGCTGTCTAAACCTATAGCAGCGCAGGTTTAGACAGCGCTTAAAAGCGCTGTCTAAGGGCAAAAAAAGCGCTGTCTAAGGTCTTATCTGTTGTAGTGTGTGTATTAAATTAATAGGAGAATCTTGTTTATATATTGATATAGATATAGATGTTTGTCTGATTGGGTTTATTTGTACTATTTCATTAGGCCACTCTCCAAGACAGTGAGGTTCAACGTCTTGAAAGTGATCCCAGCTGGATCATCCAGTGGTGCAAAGAAGGCATTTGGTGGAATATGAGATGGGTGAAAGGAATATTGATTTCTGTATGGTGACTAATATGAAAACCTGTTCAATTTTGTTTTTTTTTATTTAGTTAAATTTTGTCGTTGGATAAAAGTTGAAGGATTTTGATTTTGATTATGGTTGTTCAATAGTAGTAGCATTTATTTTGAAATTTGGCTTCAAAATAGGAATTGTCTCACTTCTAGAATGTTATAAAAGACATCTTGGTTCTCGATAAGAAATAAATGTTTAGTATTGAGTTTGAGACGGTCTTAACTTACTATGTATGTGTAAGCAATATTAATCATTGATTTTCAATTTGAGACGGTCTTAACTTACTATGCATAGATTAGGTTGCTTTCTTTAAAACGTTTCGCAACATTATTTAAAGTTTTGCAAAAGAGTCAATCAACTACACTGTCTCCAAGATAAAATAACTTGATTCTATATTGTACACGACAAATTGCACGATAGATAATCGGCCAGAAAATACATTCTATAAATATCACTCGCAATATATGAATAAAGAGTAGTTGTAATAGTTTCTTAAACGAGGAGAAATCCAAATCATTCTCTAAAGAGAATTAAATAATGATCGTTTGATCACTTAAAATAATTTATCAAAAAAATAGAAATTCAAATAATTTTTCAAAGTGAATCTAAAAACATAACTTGATAATTTTTCAATTCAACGAGTGGAAAGAAATGAGGAGAAATTGATACTTTGATAATTCAAAAAACACAGAGTATAGAGAGTGAGCAAGGAAAAAATCAAAAGCAACTTTTGATATGTTTTAGAATGAAACATATGCATTCCTTATATAATAAAGTAAGTTATTAAAAGAATTTAATCTAAGCAATGTATGACATAGGAATTTTTCAACTAACACATAAACACACTTTTTTTTTTAACAAAATGGAAATTAAGAAATTCATCTCCATATTAGAATATTGACATGTTCCAACAATCCACCATTTGAATATAAAAAATTGTTTCAAAAGTAACATTAAACGTTTTTAAAATCATGCGTAAACATATGCACTTACGACTTGAACGATAGTATAGCAAGTATCATTCTGATTCAACAAGAGTGAAACAATTGTCTTGAAATCTATCTCATACATAAAACTTGCATAACCTTTTCCTAATATCTAATAAGTATGTGCTTTAATATCTCTGCACATCTATTTCAGTTTAGTGAAGGCTCTAGAAATTCTGCTTTGAAATTCTATAGGAACCGACCTAGGTTCCGGAATCACACAAGTGAGTCTATCAAGAGTACTTATGTAGCGAGGTACTCCCTCATACAAAGTATAGATATCTTTAATTGTTTCTATTGTATCATCCTGATATTACTTTAGAATTCATTCTTTTCATTATCATACTAGCATGGTTATCTCATATTACTCATAACTTGTTTTATCCATTGAACCTATTTTTTGAGATCTCCAATCTATTAGGCCGGTTACCATCATGAGCCACTCATTTCTCTATATGCATTAGTCCCTTCTTCTTCGGTGTATTATATACTTTCTCTCGCTTTCTAATCCTTCCGTCAAAGGATTTTTTAAATTTTCATCAATGCGTACAAGATCCACTCATGCAGCTCCTTTAGAGATACATTAACAATAGTTACATATGCATCATTTCATACTTCGTCATAGACTGAGTCACGATAGTCTATTTCTTTAATTTTTCAAGGTACAAATCTTTCAACTATATTGAATATATAACCAGTAGTTGCTTTAAAATTATCTGATAAGATATTCTAATTTAAATCATTGTATCCGTAAAGTACATCAGGAAATCTCTAATAATGTATACCGAGATTCATAGTTCTTTTAAGGTATCATATGACTCGCTCAAAAGTTTTTCAATTCTCATTACTAAGTCTATTAGTAAGACTGCACAACAATCCTATGACATATGTAATGTCTTGAATATATAACCAGTAGTCACTTTGTACACATTCGAAATCATTAATTTATCAAGCTTTTCATGTCATTGTTTTGGAACTCGTTTTAGATGAGACATAAACTTATCAAACTTACCGACTACGAAGCATGGGTATTTCATTTTAGGTAAAGTATCGGTACCAGACACATATCGGGTACCGCTACATGTACGGTACGCACCGAAGCCGTAACAATTTTGTTTTTAAGTTAGTACACCAACCAAAACACATTTGGTACCATGTCCCCATGTTTTTTTAAATTTTTTTCAGAAGATATAATTTGGACTTTTTTATAGAGTAAAAATTAGGTTAATTGTTCTATTTATAAATAAAAGGATTCTTTTACAACTTTGTTCTTCATCTTCTGCTAAGAGAAATTGGAGCACGCATGGATTTACTCATTGAAAAGGAAGAGGCTCAATTAAAACTGGACTAGAGATTTCGTTTTTTTCATACAAATCTTTGTCTTCTCTCGACAAATAGTAAGGTTTATCATGAAGGAGTTGTTAGAGGAGTTTTACTCTAGGGAACATTGATACATAGTGTAGGACTAGGCACCTTTGTGAGAGACACACCACTTGTCCACCTAAAACCTTAAGGTGATAGGTGAGTGGGTTCTCCCACTTATAAATGCTCAAGTCACCACCACTACTACGGAAGACCCTTTTCACAACAGTTGGGAAAGATATATAATGACGCTGACACATGCGTTGTTATGTAGAGTGTTGTTATATATATGATACTTACAATGACGGTCCTGTGACCGTTGTAATAAATTGGAAAGAGCGCACCATATAACAACGGTTAAGAGTAATAACCGTTGTGATAATGTGTATGAATAAAAAACAAACGTATCATACCAGAATCAGCAATACACAATTTGTAAACAGATATCAAAACCATTAATTATGAAGGAATATCAAAGGGTGAAAAATGAAATTTTAAAAGACAAAGAGATATAATCATTAATTCAACAGCTCGAGGTTGGCAGAAACTTCTTCAACTTACAAGAGAAGATGAAGAATCAGAAGAAACAATATAAAAGCATAAAGGCTAAAACATAAAAAAAACTTAATCCAAAAGAATCAAAATGAGTTCTACTGCTCAAGCTACCAAAAATGTTGAGAATGAAGCTGTTGCTGAAGAGGGGGATGTAGTTCAAAATCTTCCTCAGAATCAAAATGTGGTTGTAGAAGGGGTTGTCGTTCAAAACCTTCCTTAGAATCAACAAGTTGTTGTTGTAGATGGGGCTGCTGCGGAAAGAAGGAGAGCTCTGAGGGTGAAGAGAAGAAAGAGAAGAAGGAGAAGAATGTTGAGAAGGCAAATGGTTGTTGTCGATTCTGATGATGATGATGAGGCCGACTATAGTTGGTCAAACTTCCTCTCATCCAGAGCATTTAGATTTGATGATTAGTTTATGTAATGAAAAGTTTATGTAATGAAACTTAATTTATCTAATGAAATTTTAATCTTTTTGCTTAACCGTTTAAACTAAAACTACAATATCTCTCAACTAATATACTAACAAACAGATAAATAATTGAAAATTAAAAGTTTACGTTGAACCTACTCGTAAGAAACCGTCATTTATTAGTTGCATTCCTGTCTCCATAATGTATTTCAAACATCAACAATGTAATTCACAATGCATCTGCAGTTTAAACATCAACAATGTAATTCAAACCCTAATTCAACTACTACATTTCATAACAAAGTAAACATTAAACATAAAGGAGACAAGAAAACATAACATTTCGAGATTTCCAGAAAATATCTCTGATTTCAGTTTGTTATTCTAATTCTTGTTCTTCTTCTTTAAATCCTCATACATAACCTTCAAATAGCCCACAACTTCCAACTCTGACTTCATAATGCTCTCATCTTCATTTCAACCTCTTTCTCCCACGTCTTCATCCCATATGAACAAATTACATGTTTCATCGCTCCTCCAAAATGGACATCTCCGAAAAAGCCTTCATTTATTTTGTCCCTTCTTGCAATTGTACGAAACCATACGACCAGCACAACCACAGAAATTTCTAGATCGATATTTTACAGCAGAACAAGACATAGAAACACCTTTGGATGAGTTTGTCTTCAAATGCGACACTGCAACAACTTAAAGTAGAACACTTTCTTGTTGTTGTTGTGTTCTTCAAGACGATGGTGGCGGCGTTGGTGTTAGGGTTGTTACGTCTTGTTACTTTTTTCAGTGGATAAATGGATATATACTTGGTGTTTAAAATACATAAAAAGAAGCTACAGTTTGTAACAACGGTTTTAATAAATAACCGTAGTGATATCCTTATTTGTTTTTAGTTAAATATAAATAAAATTTAAAAAGGGCGCATTTACGTCAAAGGAATACACTATTTGAGGGCGATGAGGTTCGAACCCATGAAATCCTGATTATATCACCACGGTGTTCACAACAACCGTTATTATACCCTTGAAATTTCTAATTAAAATAATGCGCGCGCATCCAGTACGCACTATTACCACGGTTGGAATTTTACCCGTCATCAAAGGCCTTTTAATAAGACTTAAAATAATGAGCGTGCATCCAGTACGCACTATTACAACGGTGTATAGGATGTCGTTGTAAACCTGGCGTTGTTGTTTGGGTGTTTTGTAGTAGTGCACATTCCTATCCAATGTAGGACTATTTCCCCACTTACTCACACTAGCTTATATTATTCCAATAATCCTCCTCAAGTGTGAGTCTACCACAATGCTCCCCCTCAAGTGGAAGCTCTTTCTTTCACATACACACTTATACCTCCGTTGACACTCTTCAACGGGACACTCAACCACATCCTGGACACCTACCTATGTGGGATACTTTCAATACAAGTAAGTCGGTCCCTTTCTCGAAACCAGGGGCTCGTGATACCAGTTGTTGGTGCAACAATCAGTGGGTCGAGCGAGGAGCATTCTAATTCGTGGGACATCCTTCTTAGAGGAATACACCTTTGTGAGAGACACACCACATATTCACCCAAAACCTTAAGGTGATAGGTGGGTGGGTTCTGTCACTTATAAATGCTCAAGTCTCCATATTCCTATCCAATGTGGGACTATTATCCACACTACTCACACTTGTATTTCTTTTTCAACACTCCCCCTCAAGTGTGAGTCTATTCATAATGCTTCTACAATGCTCCCCCTTAAGCGGAAGCTTCAACTGTACAATTGCACCCTTGTACCGTCGTTGACACTCTTCAACAAGACACTCAACCCACAACCTGTGGGGATACTTTTGATACAAGTAAGTCGGTCCTTTACTCGAACCAAAGGCTCATGATACCACTTTTAGGGGAAGATTTCTACTATGGAGCATTGAACATTGTGGGATTTCTTTTTCTAGAGCAACACCTTTGTGAGAGACACATCACATACTCACCTAAAACCTTAAGGTAATAGGTGAGTGGGTTCTCCCACCCAAAATCACGTAATCGTAACCATTTCCCCAAATGTGTCGTCCCATGAGTAACGAGCTCCTCTGGAATGAATGCACGATTACTTGGTAGGTTTGATTCCCAATTATAGTACGAATGGAACCTATAAGGTAAAGAGACTTGTGACGGGGCATGGACCATGTGAAGTGACGAATTAAGGTGATAATGTGTCTATTAGTTCCGAATACATTTTGTATGCCAATTAATCCACGAGGATCCATGACTCGTTTCGACTTCTAGATGTAGGAGAGGACTGGAAAAAGGGATGCCTTGATAAGGTTGTCGATAAGTGATAATTTTGGAGTTAACGGACTCATAAACATGTTTCCATATAGTGTGAGATTGTGAACTCAATGTCATTTCCCTTCCCCTTGACTTAAGTTAGGATTGGCTAGAACCCTGTCAAGCCGAGAGAATCCATGAGATAGGGAACTCACTGAGATTAATATCTCACCCCATTATTGTTGTTATTTTTCAGGAAGTATTTGCAGGTTTGATTTACAAGTGGAGCTATGCTTGGATGTTTCAAAGGAAGCTTAGTTTGAGTTTTCCGCTGTGTAATTTGTTGTGTACAATTAAGGATATTGTATATTAATCTTAGTTTTTATTGTTTTGGCTAGTTTCCATATCTTGTACCATAGGTTGTGTTTATGTTTATAGAATGGTCAAGTATGTGAATTAAGCCATTAGGCACTTATGATGGTGTCATTACCAAATAAAACACCTGTATGATATTATTCTAGGTATATATTATACAGGGCGTTACAGTCATCGTGCTTCCCACGTTCATGGCTTAATCGTTGGGTTACTGAGTTCACTGAGTGTTGGGGCTGCGGTGGCATTATCGGCGGCAAGGACATTCTCATCCACAACATTCTAGAAAGACATGATTCAGTGTAATTCAACGTGATACACAATGGTACCAACCATACCCCAGATCATACTGGATCGCCACCAAAATAATGCTGAACTGGTTTACCCGAAGCTCCAGTTTATTAGAAGTTGTAGCGCTTCATTGGCACCAGTTATTCAAAGTCGTTTAGAGGAAGCATTTAGGGCACCAGTTATGGAGGCTTATGCGATGACAGAGGCTTCTAATTTAATGAGTTCGAATCCTTTGCCATAAGATATGGGCCACAAAGCTGGGTCGGTTGGGAAACCCAAGGGTCAAAAAATTGCTATACTTGATGAGTCGGGTTGGGTTTTGGAGGCTGGGGTTAATGGTGAAGTTTGTATTAGTGGATAAAATGTTGCAAAGGGTTATAAAAATAATGAGCCTGCTAATACGGCGACGTTTTTGTTTGGTTTGTTTCATAAGGGTGATATTGGTTACTTTGATTCTTATGGGTATTTGAACCTTATAGGTCGGATTAAAGAGCTCATTAACTGAGGAGGTAAATTATTATTCTTAAGAACATTCATTTACATGGTATTTGCATAAATTATTGTTAATGAAATAACATGTCGGAAAAACAATTGGTAATTTGAAATGATGTTTAGTAGTTTAAGAGGGAAAATGTAAAATATTTCAATAATAGAGTAGTGAGATTAAAAGGAACCCTCTTTAAAGTCATGGCTTCATTCCACTCAAGATTTAGATTCTTCTTCAATACTCAAGTCTTCATTCTACTCAAGATTTAGATTCTACTTCAATACTCAAGTCGTAAGCTTCTTTCGAGACATGAACGGTACACACAACAAGAGATACATAAGTAATCCATTAATTTGATTATTGACACACATAAATTTAATACAAGTTCTTTGCAGTTGTACTGATTTTTCTAACTCTTATTCTGTTTAATTTTTAAAATTAACCAATAAAATCACAATTTACCCCAGTAGATAAACTTAGATTTGGTTTAATATAAAGCACCAACATCTATTTCGTCAATTCATGGATGACTGCACTAACCCATACCTGAACCTTTTTGCATTCAATTTAGTAATAACCAAAAGTAACTTTACAGAAATTTATTTATAATTAATTTTCACCCTTGCAAAACCAAATGCACTTAATGAAACACTAAATGAAAATAAGAAACTCCATTACTTTACAAATTCCTTACTCCAGATATGAAATCCCAATCATGGCTAAGTTTCTGGTAACAGTAATTTAAAATTACACGAAGTACTGGTGCATGTGCCAAAAAGCCACCACTTTTGAATGGAAGGAGATATTCTTTTTTTAGGAAAAGTGGAAGGAGATATTCTTCATTTATGGTTGTACCTTTTGTAAAATTTCCTACCATATCAAATTACATGATTAGAAGAGTAAAAATATGCATGAAAAATTAAGATTGTCCATTATCTCACATATGATAAATTACTAACAGACACTTATTACCAACTTCAATCTATAAAAGGATATTGTTAGACACAATATTTAAGCTATTATCTAAAACACAATGATAAAAGGTATAAAGGAAAGATTATGTTAAAGACACAATAATAGACGTGTTTCCAAAATAGATGAGATTGGCTTCAAAGATCATACAATTTTATGTCTTCCTCTAAAAAATAATGTCTGATGATAAACTATAGTATTTAATGATATTTTTACTTCCATTTTTTAAAAACTGATTGCAAATATCACATTTATTGGATAAATGAATCACATTTATTAGATAAATGACAACAAATACTCATTCTAACCTTTAATATGTTACTCCCCTTCAACATAACATTAATTATATGATGGCTAAGTTTCTGGTATCCTCACTCATGTACCACTAACTTTAACCATTAGATTAAATAAATCCATGTAATATCAATAACTATTACCACATTAATTATTAATCTCTCTATTTTTTGTGTGTTGACAGTTTCACTCTAACTTTGCATTGTTCATTGGTGTCTCATTTTCAGAATCATAAAGAAAGAATAAAATAGATTTCTCTAAACCTAAAATACTCCTTGCTAATATAATGAAAGTAACTACCAAACTTGTCCTTCTCATCTTCTATTAATTTTCCTAAATCCACATCTTGAAATTACACTGAGTTTTATGAACAAATGAAGTAACAAATAAATGGTCTAATGAAATAAATCATTAGGTAACAGACTTGATTAATCATTACAAGGCATCAATGCACACGTTTGTTATTATTCATTTTTTGTTTGTTTTTGAAATTGTTAACATCCTTTTTGCATACCAATCAAATGTAAGAGATGGAAGGGTTGATTGAGGACGAATGATGGTTTGGAGTAGATCCAGCCATGACTAGATTCTGGATAGAGAGAATGTGATAGATGTTTAAGGTAAGAAGCATATTCTGCTTTTTGCAGAGAAATGGCAAAGGAGAGAAGAGAAAAGAAAAACTTAATTTGGTGTGAAAGGGGTCATTATAGCTTCGATAAAGAATTACAATCCAACTGTTCTCATTTGTGGTCCACCATGAATTACTTATTTGGTGGTTCACCCTAGACACCACTTAATTTTATACATATTTTATGTGTGGCATCAGAGTTGTTTGTGTACTAAAGATTCCAAAGTTTGTTGTATCCCTACAAATGTGTTGTACATCATTAAGTCTTGTGTCATAGTATAACCTTGGAATAACATCATCATTGAGTCTTTTTGCATACCAATCAAATTTATCCCATCCCCCAGGAAAAAAGTAAGCGTAGATAACCTTGGAATAACATCATCATTGGAGTAGATGTATTTCGATGAGCTTTTCGATTTCTTCCGGTGACAATAGTTGTAGCAATTAAGGTCATAGTTTAGTTTTATCAGACATTTTAAAAATCTATATTTCTTAAAAAAGATTGGTCCTGATATCAAACAACAACTCAAGTTGTAAAACTGGAAAATTTTCACAATAAAACAAGGCATGATGATTCTAGAATGACTTTCTAATATACGTGAATATGCATGATATGTGGACATCTAACACTGCTACAAATGATAAACATCTTAAGGACGTGACAGATATCGGTTCATATATTAGGAAAGGAATAAAAGATAAGTATGATTTTGTAGCTGAAACATCCCTAAACCTCAGGTCATTGATGAATCTAGGATGCGAAGGATGTATACAAGTTGCTGTTATCGCATATAATTTGAGAGCCTGAGGTCTCTCCCACAAAAAACCAATATCTAATTGTCTAAAATTATCCTTCGTGTGGAACTGCCTCTAACGTTTCTGAATGTTTGCATGTTACAACGGTCGGCGCCCGCCGACCCATACTCCGCGCCCGCCGAGTGTTCAAGAGGAATAAAACGTCTTTTGTGACCGTTTGAATGTGGGCGAAACCCACTACTCAAATGGCGTCCTCTATGGCGTTCGCTGAGTGAAACGGCTAGTGTACAATTTGCGTAGGAAATTTTCATTTTAGCTCCGTTTTGCATCGTTTCTTCATTGCAAGCTCAAATCAGGCCATGTATCTGAAAGTAAAACAAAATACCATAATAACAAGGGAAAATAAGAAATAAGCAACTAAAAACATGTGCAATCGGAGTCAAATATACAGTGTGATTTGGTGTTATCAAATTCTCCCACACTTAAACCTTTGCTTGTCCTTAAGCAAACTCTCATAAGGAAAAGAAAAATAGCAAACATACAAGTATCTAATTTGGGCTAAGAACTTAAGTTTGATCAATGATACATCAGTAGGTACTAACTTATGAACCAAGGGTATCGTAATGACACTTTCCGCGATTTGCGGGCATAAGTTTCTCTCCTATACAAACCAATCCAAACCATGATTTTATACTTAGGCCTATCTTAGCCCTTTTCATTCAAGCGCAATCACATTAAGCTCGTTATCTTTCACACGCATGGTGAACATAACCTGTGGTAATCCTGATCCTTTTATATCAATGGTTTGATACTTTTTGCAATTTTATTCTTTTTGGATATGTAATTTTTCTTGCAAAATTTTTTCTAAAGATACTTTAGCATCTTCTTGGATTTTTCTTTTTCTTTTCTTTTTCTTTTTCTTTTTGCAGGATCTTACCTATTTGCATTGGTTTGTCATTTAGCGGTGGCTAAGATGGTGCTGACTGCTAGAATAAACTAATTATGGGTAAGTGATGAAGGGTGAGATTTTAAGGCCACCGTATAAAAAAAACTGGATAGGCCTCCATATTTGAGAAACTTACGGTGTAAAAACGATATCGATCTTTCAAAAAGTTTTCCCAAACCTTTGCAAATGATACTTACTTGTCCTAATAGCCCAAATTTTCAAAATAAATGTTGTTTTCTTTGTTCAAAAGAAAAATTAATTTTTGTTAAGGCTCAAGAAATGGGAAAATAGACAAACTCACACAAAATGGCTCGTCGAACACATATGAAACTTTTTTTAGAACAAACTAAACTATACTAGAAAACAATAATAAAATAGAAATGGTAAAAACAAGTAAAAACAGTAAATATCTCCTTCCACACTTAAACCGAACATTGTCCTCAATGTTTCGATAAAAGTAATAAAGGGATAGGTGAAACCTGGCAATCAATCATGTCGGCCACTGGGGCCATCTCCACCATGCTCCGAACGTCTGGGACGACGACTCCTACTGCGGTGTCGGGTGGTATCCGACAGCTCCATCTGCTCAATCCTCTCTATTTGAGAGGCATTTTGATCTCTAAGTTCTTGGAAGCTCTCAAGAGTGGACTGATGTGACTCCCGCATAAAGTCCATCATCTCATGCTGTTATTGTTGAAGTGAAATGAAGGTTTGGTGAAGGAAAATAGGTAATTTGGGTTTTTGTAGATTTGGGTGAAATCTATGATTTTTATAGAGATAATGTGTAATGGAAGGAGTAATGGTAATGGGGAGGTTATGAAATAAAGGATTTTTAATGGTTTAATGGGGTTTTATGGTGATTAAAATCGGAATTTTTGGAGGTAGAAGATGAAGAGAGTGGCAAAAATGGGGGTTTTCTTATTCTGGTCCGTTTAAATGCCAGGACGCCTCCGCCTCCGCCAAGCAGGGATCCGCGTCCGCGGACTGTGTAAATTGGGCAGGCACGGTTTTTGGGCTTTGTTGGTCCATGTATCACTCCTTGGGGTGTTAAGCACGTGGTAAGTCTCTCCACACAAAATGTGCGCTATGTCCCTAAACTTCTGAATATCCTCTAGAAAGACTGTCGGCGGACATCCGGGCTCATGTGAGGACAATATGCCCTTGCTTCTGCAAGCTGGCGTCTGAGATCGCAGATCTCCTGGTGCAAAAGATCATAGGATAAAGCATTTGTTTCGTCTGAGATCTGTATCTATAAGGTGAGCTTGGCGCATTCTTCGCGAAGAGAAATGATTTCCTTGCGCATAGCGTCAAACTCTGAATATGTGTCCCTGCGTTGCAGATTAACGTTAGAGGAATAGACAGTAGTCCTTTCAGGATAGGGTGTAGGATGGTACTCACGCACAGGTGGGGTCCTAGGTCGGATGGGTGTCTCTTCATGACCTTCCAAAGCATATAACCAGTTATCTTTATCATGGATACTTGTCCGGGTGTGGTTTGGTAAACCAAAGTAGTGAACAACTTCATTGTCTATTAAGAGCTTAAAGTTATCTACACTAAAGAATGCTCTCCTGATAAGGCCACAGTCAAGGCAATGATTAATGTCAATTAAGGTGTAGCCACAATGGGAGGTAAGATGAGTTAGCTTGTTGGCTAGACCTAGGGCATAAGCAATGTGTGTAACAGTGCCACCTACATGGATAGGTCCTTTGGAAGATCCAGCAGTTAAGTATAGGTTATACATCAGAAAATTATCACTGGCTAAAAGGCGTGACTCAGCAGTGCAAAAGAGCATCAGAATCTCTTCTGCAGTAACCTGATTCTCGGTTTCACTTCTACCAAAGAAAGTCTCGGCTAGGATCATTTGGAAATAACGGAAAGCTGGGTTGTGTATTTTGTTTGCTAATTGGGTGGAAGGATCAGGTCCTCCTCCACCGGTGATTTTGCTCCAGAATATGTCAAGCTCATCCTGCATAACATTGACTTCATGCATAAAATGGATGGCATCCATGCCACACTGAAAACCAAGTATTCTAGCAAAATCTCTGTGGTTAAGTGCATACTCGTTCCCAAATAGTCTGAATCTTATGCTTCCACTATTGTAACCTCTTCCACTGTAGGGGTCATAAATGAGTGAACTGAGGAACCACTAGTGTAAAAAACAATTTTTAAGTCAGACATTTTAAACCAGATGATATCCACTTGATTTAAAAACCTAAAAAGCTAGGACACGGAAGATGCATTTTTACTAAATAGAATTTAAATCAATTAATCTGATTTAAAAACAATTTTTTTATAATTTTTTATAATTAAAAAATAATAGTTTCACTCTTCTCCGTGAAAGCATAAACCATTCCTTCTAAACCTTTTTCCTTCTCTCACTTTCACTCTCGGCCAGCGAAAACATTGTTTCAGTTTCTCTCTCGACCGGCGAAAAAACCCTAAGCTCACATTTCCTTCAGACTTTCTCTCTCGGCCGGTGAAAAAACCTGTTACTTCCGTCTCACCTTCTCTCTCTACAAAGACGAAAACATTGTTTTAATTTCCATCGACATTTAGAGTTCCTTTAATCTCTCTTAGGTACTTTTCTTCTTCAATTTCATACACAATCACTTATTTCAGAACTTTAAATTCACTTTTTCATAATCACTTTTTTCAGGTAAAACCCGTTTTGCAGCGCGCGATAGGTTACTGTGTCGGGATTCGGGGCTCCGATTCTTCAACCATCACAAATAGAGTTGAATTGCAACTAGCATCGAAATCTGGGTTGGTCTCACTTATTTTCTAGTCTTTAATGTGTTTGGTTTTTCTGCTTTAAACTCTGCTGGATTCCATTGCTTTTTGAATTTGCGGCATAAAGTCGAAATAATACTTGGTTTGCGTTATTATAACCCCTGTGATAAATAAGGTTCCTAGTTTTGATTTCATGTTCTGTGTGTGTGCTGTACATTATGTATCAATTTACCTGCTTGTTGTGGCGTTAGTTATGGTTGCAATAAAAATTTTGAGTGTTGATTGCTTACGGCATAGTTACTGTGTATCTCGAATAGATTTTCGTCAATATTGTGGTAACAATTTTGTTGCTAGTTTTGTTTCTACTCAAATTCAATTTCTTACTGATCCATTTAGTTTGTGTATGATTCTTAGGATTGGTTTTTGCTAGCTTAATATGTACAGGTATATGGGTGGCAAATGAATTAAGAATTATGAATATACAATAGTCGCTTTGTCTTATATAGATTTTGAAGTAAATCATGTTACGTTCTCCAGATCTTTTCTTGAATGCATATTCCATGTGCTAAGTGGTGTCATAAGTATCATATATTAGCTGCTTATCCAAAACAGTGACGAGGAAAAGAGTTCACCATTCGTTCACATATTAATTTGGAATTTAATTTAGAAAAATGAAGTTAGTACAAGTCTGTTACGGTATAAATGCGATGCGTTTCCTAGATTGTTATGCATCCGAAAATTGGACACATATCTATAACAATTGTTGGTTCTTGGATTGGCTAGAATTTTGGTAAAACAAAGTTGTGCAATGTTGATGTCACATGGGTGATGTCTTAACATTGAGTCTTAACATTGGTATTTGTGAAGTATTTAACTGATCGAAGGTTTGAAGTCTGATGTCACATGCGATGTCATGACATCAGGTCTGCAGAAGATTAACAACATAAGGTTTAGTCATGTTGTTAGGGTTTGCGTTTTAGCTGGATATTGGGAGAGCTGTTAGTCTCATTGGATGCGGATATCTAGGGATAGATATTCTCTGTTGCATAGAGATTTGATGCAAATTTGTAGGGAGGTTTAAAGACTGAGATTTAAAAAGATTTTGGGGATAAAATCTGTTTTGAAGATTCAGTTTTAAATAACAAATCAGGTCAGATATTGCAGGTGATCCAAGCCCAATTCAGATGGCTATATAACGCGCATCAACCAAAGGTAGACGATACAGAAAGTAGACAGAAGAGAGAGAGATTTGACTGAAGGTTAAGCATTGTCTTTGTTCGAGTATTGTGAGTGATTTTGTGAGGGTAATCTGTCCTCTTTAGAGCTGTGAAGCAAGAGAGTTTTGTAACTTGATCAAAGCTGTGAAGCAGGATCAAGGTGTTTCTCAAAATGTTTAATCTTTGATAGGGTTTAGGGATTGAGTAGTGGTCTCATACCTAACTTCACTCTTAGGTAGAAAGTTCATTAGTAGAGATTAAGTTTAGTGGATTGTCAACGAGGTTGTTGAGTCTGTAAATTAATTCTACAAGTAGTGAATTTCATCCCGGGCTTGGTAGCCCCCAGATTAAGTGGTTGTACTGAACTGGGCAAACAATTCTTTGTGTTCTTTATTGTTGTTTTATATTGTCCATAGCAGAGTGTGTTGTTGTGACATTAAGTGTGACATCACATATCTGGTACCAGAATTTCAATTGGTATCAAAGCAGGCATCCTGTCTGTCTCTGGGTGAGATCTAGGGAAGTTACTTTCTGGTGTAAAGATGGACAAAGAAGTTGGAGGATTGGTCAACAGACCCCCTATTTTGGATGGCTCGAATTATGATTATTGGAAGCCAGGGATGATCACCTTTTTGAAATCCTTGGACAGCAGGGCTTGGAAAGCTATCATTAAAGAATGGAAAGCACCTGTTGTGTTTGAAAATGAAGATGATGGGAAAGATAAAGAGGGCACCTCAAAGCCGAAGCCTGAAGAAGAATGGACCAAGGAAGAAGATGAGCTTGCCCTTGGAAATTCCAAAGCGTTAAATGCTATTTTCAATGGAGTAGATAAGAATATATTCAGGTTGATCAATAACTGTGAAGTTGCTAAGGAAGCTTGGGACATCTTGAAGACTACACATGAAGGATCATCTAGAGTTAAGATGTCAAGACTTCAGATTCTTACATCGAAGTTTGAAAGTCTAAAGATGAAGGAAGATGAGACTAACCATGACTTCCACATGAGTATCCTTGAGCTGTCCAATGCATCCAGTGCTCTTGGAGAAAAGATGTCAGAGGAAAAGCTGGTAAGGAAAATCCTTAGGTCCCTTCCTAAGAGATACAAGATAAAGGTGACTGTAATTTAAGAAGCTCAAGACATCAGCAAGATGAGGGTTGATGAGCTCATTGGATCTCTTCAAACTTTTGAGCTTGGTTTGAATGAGGAAGAACCAGAAAAGAAGCCAAAGAGTATAGCCTTGGTTTCAAATGCTCAAGAAGAGAAAGGGAATAATGTTGAATCCCAGGAGGATCTATCTCAGGCCATTGTTATGTTGGGAAGGCAGTTCAACAAGGTGTTCAAAAGAATGAACCAGAACTTCAAGCCTAATGTAAAGAACATAACTTCTGACATCAGCAAGTCAAAGGAGAAGGATGAAGAGAAGACTGCTCAAGACAAGGGTGTTCAATGCTTTGAGTGTGAAGGTCATGGATATATTAAGAAAGAATGTCCCACATTCTTGAAGAAGCAGAAGAAAGGAATGACAATGTCTTGGTCAGACTCTGACAGTGAAAGTGTAGGAGAGTTAGCCAAACATGTCAAAGCTTTAACTGGAACAGTTGTTTCTGATGGTGATTCAAGTGATGAGGAACTGACATTTGAGGAGTTATCTTCCACTTATCAAGAGCTTTGTCTGAAGAGTGCAGAAATCTATCAAGAAAGTGAAAAACAGAAGAAACTGATTGTTCAGCTTGAGACTGCTAAAGCTGATTTGGAAAATGAAGTCTTATTAGTCAAAGCTCATCTTGATCATATGACCAAATCTGTTAGGATGCTGAACAGTGGTACAAACACACTTGATAAGATCCTTCAGACAGAGAAGGTTGCTGGAGATAAGTCAGGCATAGGATTTGTGGGTGAGAAAAAGGTATCTGCTGAAGCAAGCACTTCTGGAACCAAGAAGTAGATGTCTCAACCAATTTCTCAACTTCAAACAAAGAGACTGGATCCTAAACCTAAGCAGGCTGCTCATCCTCAACCTCAAAATGTTGGGAAGAGGCATGCTCATGGTCCTCATCAAAGGAAGGCACATGTTTCTGGAGCTAAGCAGTATATGCCTCCACAATATCATAAGAGCATCCAGGCTTCTAGGTTTAAACAGAACATGTT
Organism: Lathyrus tuberosus; assembly: GCA_022829125.1. Taxonomy (NCBI): domain Eukaryota; kingdom Viridiplantae; phylum Streptophyta; class Magnoliopsida; order Fabales; family Fabaceae; genus Lathyrus; species Lathyrus tuberosus. The sequence continues at coordinate 2,706,781 of JALAZF010000428.1, read as the reverse complement.
CCATCAGATGTCTCAACATCAGAGAAAAATGTATGGCTATGGATATAATAATGTTGTGCCTTATTATTATGGAAGAAGGAAGCCCCATCACCATAGAAGATAGCCAAAAGGAAAGCATCCTTACCATAGAAGACAATCAAACTATGGGAGAAGAAGACAACATTATGGGTGGCAGCCACAGCAATATCATCCTCAAGGTGGCAGAAGGTTCAACCACTTCAGAGAAGACAGAGTTTGGTGCTTTTACTGTGGCAGATTTGGACACATGCAGTTTTCTTGTTTCAAGCTACATGGTTATCCCAAGTCTAACCCTCAACCCAGACAAAAGGATAACAGGCCCAAGGTTGTTAAGCAGTGGGTTCCTAAAGAAGAGGTTAAGTGTCTATTGGCTCACTTTTCAGATAGACACTCTGCTAAGGATGGTTGGTACTTTGACAGTGGCTGTTCAAAGCACATGAATGGTTTCAAAAACCAATTGGTGGATGTCAATTCTTGCTCCTCAATAGATGTTACTTTTGGAAACGGAGAGAAAGGGGTGGTACAAGGTATTGGAAAAGTGGAGTGTCATGAGGGACCTGATCTTGCCAATGTACTTCTTGTCAAAGGGTTGAGTGCTAATCTAATTAGCATAAGTCAGCTCTGTGATGATGGTTATAAGGTCAGCTACACCAAAGATGAGTGTGTGGTGACAAATGAGCAGAATGAGGTAGTGATGAAGGGAATAAGATCCAGAGATAACTGCTATCAATGGGTTCCTCAAGTGGACAGTTTATCTGGTGATGTTAAGATTGATGTTGTAACATCAGATTGTGACAACAAGTGTGAAAGTCTGCTGAAAGGTCAATTAGGTTTAATTACTCTTAATGTGAATCCTTTTAAATTTTTAAAAGGAAAGTTAATTTGGAGGGAGAAACTCATTGATTGGTCTTTAAGGGATACACAAAATCAGGCGCCATACCTTAGACCATCATTCCCTTTTGCAACAATATCACGTTTCATCAAGGATCATATCTCCCGACTGTTCGTCTCCTTCAACAAGAAGAATCATCTGTCTCTGAACTCATACTGCCTAAAGGGAACCATGTCAAACAAGATGTCTTCTCCATCAAAGAAATCCATTTCTCAAAGCTCTTCACGAGATAAGGCTAGGGTTTCTTCAGAAGAGGGGTCTGCAGAAGAAGCGTTGAATGTAGAACCCATCTCTATGATGCTCCCAGAGTCAGGTAAATCTAGACCTTCTAAACTTGTTCCTAAAAGGGCTGTGACTATTTTTAGAGATAATGAAACAAAGAAGCTTGTTACTAGTGTTCTATTTAGTAATAAAACAGTACCTAGGTCATCTACTTCTCAAACTATTGAAGAAAGTGTAGATGTTGACAAAAGCTTAGGTCAGATTGTTGATAAAATCTTTGAGAAAGGGCTTCCTATAAAGGGTATATCTAGACCACTGAGGCAAATGCCTGCTGAACATTCTGAAAGGGAAAAGAGTGACATGCAAAGTGCAGCTACAAATCTTCATAGACTTGCTATGTCTGTTATTGAAGATTCTGAAGTGAGAATGGAAGAAGATGATGTGCATGAGGAAGCTAATGTTAAGGGGGATGTTAGAACATCACCTGTTGAAACTACTCCTGGTGAAGAAAATGATGAGGATGTGATCAATGTGGTTGATTTGTCTGATGATGAAGATGGGGCCAACTCTGATGAAGACTAGTTTCCCTGCTGCCATTTCTAGATAGTAGTGTAGTTTAATTTTTTTGCTGTTTTTGGTTCTGCACTTGATGTGCCTAATATGTAATTTGAATATTGTGCCTGTTTATGGAATATTTAGGTTTTTATGTTCTATGATTTGTCTTATCTTGCATGCTGACTTTAGAATGACAATGAGAGCCTGTTTTGGACTAACTGTAGTGAGTAGGACTTACATGTTGAGGTTTGTCCAATTGTGGCTAAAAAGGGGGAGAGTTAGCCAAGAGTTAGTCAAGGTGTTGCAAGGCCAAGAAGAAGAATTTGTCATTGTGCAATGCTAAGGAGTGCAGCTAGTGTGATGCTGAAATGCAGATATTGATGGGGAGTGTTGTTGAACAGTTGCTGGTATGCTTGTTCTTGCTTTGAGGGGGAGCTTGCCCTATGCTGTTGATTAGTGCTTGAAGAAATGCTGCTACTAGTTAGTACTGAAGTATGTAGCAGAGTATTGGAGTGTGTGCAGCATACAGTAAGCATTGCGAAGCTGTGATGAAGATATGTTGCTGCGAAGGTTGGTAAAATTTTTATGTTTATCCGCTGCTGAAGTCTCTGATGGTGCAGAGAGTGTTTTAGCCAAAATTAGCCAAAGGGGGAGATTGTTGGTTCTTGGATTGGCTAGAATTTTGGTAAAACAAAGTTGTGCAATGTTGATGTCACATGGGTGATGTCTTAACATTGAGTCTTAACATTGGTATTTGTTAAGTATTTAACTGATCGAAGGTTTGAAGTCTGATGTCACATGCGATGTCATGACATCAGGTCTGCAGAAGATTAACAACATCAGGTTTAGTCATGTTGTTAGGGTTTGCGTTTTAGCTGGATATTGGTAGGGCTGTTAGTCTCATTGGATGCGGATATCTTGGGATAGATATTCTCTGTTGCATAGAGATTTGATGCAGATTTGTAGGGAGGTTTAAAGACTGGGATTTAAAAAGATTTTGGGGATAAAATCTGTTTTGAAGATTCAGTTTTAAATAACAAATCAGGTCAGATATTGCAGGTGATCCAAGCCCAATTCAGATGGCTATATAACGCGCATCAAACAAAGGTAGACGATACAGAAAGTAGACAGAAGAGAGAGAGATTTGACTGAAGGTTAAGCATTGTCTTTGTTCGAGTATTGTGAGGGTAATCTGTCCTCTTTAGAGCTGTGAAGCAAGAGAGTTTTGTAACTTGATCAAAGCTGTGAAGCAGGATCAAGGTGTTTCTCAAAATGTTTAATCTTTGATAGGGTTTAGGGATTGAGTAGTGGTCTCATACCTAACTTCACTCTTAGGTAGAAAGTTCATTAGTAGAGATTAAGTTTAGTGGATTGTCAACGAGGTTGTTGAGTCTGTAAATTAATTCTACAAGTAGTGAATTTCATCCCGGGCTTGGTAGCCCCCAGATTAAGTGGTTGTACTGAACTGGGTAAACAATTCTTTGTGTTATTTATTGTTGTTTTATATTGTCCATAGCAGAGTGTGTTGTTGTGACATTAAGTGTGACATCACATATCTGGTACCAGAATTTCAACAATCATTAAGGTGTTTCTTCCTTTTAGTTTCCGTGGCAATTTCATTTGCTTGAAACACTGAAAAATGCACCCTGAATGCAGAATTGACAGTCCCATCTAGCAGTACTGCACTATAGTCTCTTGCTGATGAGGAATCACGAAAAAAAGCTCGGAGGTAGCAAATGCTCTTTGATCAACGACAAAGAGATATTCAAGTACGGAGAAACAAAGATATTATGAATCATTTTAAAATTCAAAATTTCTAATCTATTAGTAAAATATTTCCATCTTTGTGTTTTTGTAGGAATTGAAATATACAGTTCAAACAACCAAAGCTGGTATGCAGTTCATGCAAATGAAATTTCATGAGGAGTTCTCCAATTTAGGTAATACTTTATGCTTCCCGAATATGAAAATAAGTTAAAAGATGCAGCTGCCAGAGAACTTATACTTGCTGAAGAATCTGCAATGTTGGACAGGGTAAAGATGTTCATAGTTTTCTTCCCTTTTTGTCTTAAATACCTGAGTCAGAAATGACAAGAATAATAATTTTTGTATGTGGGTGCGAGGTTTGAATGATATTGGTTGTTTGAGTTAGTTAACGTGTCACTTAGAGTTATTTTATATAATGAAGTTATTTGTGAAAAAAACTGCTAACTGAAAAGCTCTGTTAAGCTATAAAACCGTTAATTTGTATGCTTGAATTAGTCATAATGCATGTTAATTAAATCAAGTTAACTGCTAGGAAAAAGAAATTGGTCATATTAGAAAGTTAATAGTTAGAGGTTAATTGGGATTGAATTAGGAATTGAGAAAAGGAGTAGATTGTTAGTGTTAAGTGTTGAATTGAACTGTGATGCATGGCTATATTTATGTTGTGATGCCTTTTTGAACTAGTTATGTAAATTCGTTTATTTTGTTGAAATGCATTGATGGTATGAAGTAATATTTTGATATGTAGTTGTATGTTATCATCGATGCAATGGAGAATTAAGCTAGGTTATGTAAGCTAAGTCAAATTTGCTATGAGGCTTCCTGTTAGAACTTGGCTTTGGATATGCGTTATTATTCTTGGTTGCTGTATTGTTATGCATGTTGGATTGTGTATGATGTATGATTGCAGGGTTGGTGTATTTGAACAAGACTTTGGCATGGTGACCATGAAGCATATCATAGTGTATCAAAAATGGCAATTGTTGGAAACATCAAGATTCATGAAGAAACTTGAAGGCCTTGGAGGAATGGCTTGTAACATGAAGAAAAAGTGGAGATTAAGGTTTGACAGAGCTTATAGAAACAGTTTATGCCATATCCATAAGTTGTTTTTGAATAGGCAAGTAATGATGTTACTTGAAAAATATTCCAGTGGTAGACACTTGAACTAGAGATGGCTTACTTGATCAAGATTTCATCTCATTAGTATTATAAACTTATCATTTACTGCGTTGTTATTTTCCCACTGTAGGTGCATATCACACTAGGTAATTATGAAGGAAGAGCAGTAATCGTCTCATGGGTGACCCCAGATGAACCAGGGTCCAGCCATGTACAATTTGGCAGATTAGAGAAAAACTTTTAAGCTAGTGCAGAAGGAACAGTTTCAAATTACACTTTAGGCGAATACAAGTCTGGTTACATTCATCAATGTCTTGTTTCTGCAGCATGTGGGAATTCCAGCAACTGATATGTGTGTGATTACAAAGTTCTAATACACTTATTTTTAAAAGCTTGGAAGGTTAGGAGGTGGAGGATCGGATTATAAAGCTTTTCTGCATCATGTGGAAATTCCAGCAACTGATATGTCATTTGGAGAAGGTAAAACACAAATATAATTCTTTTAATCATATCAATAATTCCATTTCTTCTATACACAGAATTTTGATTTGTCACCAACAATATGTAAAAAAATATATTTCAAATATGTTGCAGGGTATCCAGTATACCATTCACTATATGATGATTTCACCTGGATGAAAAAATTTGGTGATCCTATGTTTCAAAAGCATGTTGCAGGTACATCAGACTAGTGATATCAAAAGGGTCTTTTTTATTTTGCGAAAATATTTTACGCTCTCTTTTCAAATATATATTTTGAATTTATTTTTGATGCATTGTCGGTGTATATAAATTAAATTCAATAAAATCTTGTTTTCGATGTTTTAGTTACCCTAAAAAATGTTTATGTTATGGAAAACAGTTGCAAGTGTTTGGGGTCTAGTAGCACTTTGGTTAGCAGATGAGGAATTCATACCTTTTAATTATTTATCATATGCTAAGGAGCTTAAGGTGATTTGATCAAACATTTGTAGTAGCACAAAGACCATTTTCATTAAATTTGAGAGAATCAAAGATATACTTACAATATCAAAATTTTGAATGTTAGCTTAACATGAAGGAACTGGAGAATGAGATTTCAAATAAGGATATAAATTTGTCTCCTATGTATAAGTCCATCATGGAGCTTAAGAAAGCAGCAACCAAGATAAATAACCAAATAAAGGTATGTCTTTTGAGTAACTTAAAACCTTAATATGATTATTATACAATTCATTGTGGAAATATATTGTTGTGTGATTTTTTAGGAACTTGAAGCAAGTGAAAATTGGAGAACATGGAAGATGGAGCCTTTGAAAGTGAGAGAACTAAATGATAGACTCACTACGCCAAACAAGACCTTAGACAGCGCTTTTTTTGGCCTTAGACAGCGCTGCTAAAGGTTTAGACATCGCTTTGGGTAATACCAAAAACGCTGTCTAAAGGGGGGTATATTTAATGAAAAGCGCTGTCTATGGTACCATTAGACAGCGTTTTTTGACATTTTTTAGGTATACCTTAGACAACGCTTTTGGTAAAAGCGCTGTCTAAGCCCCACCTTTTTGACATTTTTTAGGTATACCTTAGACAGCGCTTTCACAAAAAGCATTGTCTAAGACCCACCTTTGACAACGCTTTTAGTGTAAAGCGCTGTCTAAGGTATACGAAAATTTTTATATAATTTTTTTAAACCACAATTTTTACCAGGTTTTTCAACCAGAATTTGACCTGTTTTTCAACCAATTTTTTTCCAGAAAAATACCACAATTTGGAGATTCAAATCAATCCAATTTGGCCTATTTAAATGTACCAATTTACACCAAAATTATATATCCAAAACAATTGGCAATTCAAACTAATATATATATATATATATATATATACACCAATTTATAATTACAAATCATTACATTTTTTCTACAAATGTTCATATTACTTATACTAGTACTTTTGCATCCAACCAAAGCATTGCTTCAAATCTACATAGGTCCTGAAAGAACACAAAGATTGTAAGCTTTGGTCTATTCTTCCTGTAAATAAATAAGAATTAATTAACAAAGTTAGTAATTAATTATATGTTACCAATGGAATAACACCTAACAGAACAAAACCTAACAGAACATCATTATATCTAAAGAACTCCAAAAATATGGTAACAAGAACAAAACATAACAGAAAAATATGAAACTCACTTAAAACCTAACATAAAAAGAAAATAGGCCTTAAGACACACATAAGCTTAACTTTCAATTCAAACTATCCACATACACTAGCCAATCAGTAATCACCATAAAACATTTTTATCCTATAAGAGATGCTAATTTTCCTATAAAAACCAAAAACATCGTCATCAATCCTATAACCAAAAAAGTCTAAACCTAAACAGGTTATGAATGCTCCAAGGAAATGAAAGATGGCAAATTAACCTGCAAGTCCAAGGCATTCAAATAAACACATTTCCAAGCGAGTGATGATAACCCATGACTGGTAACATTAGAACACTAGATTAACCTCAACTTCTCAAGCTTGGGAAATCCATCAGCAAGAGCAGCTAATCCAGTATCCGACAAACACAACGAATCAAAATCATTATCCTCAGAGGAAGATCCATTCTTATTGTTAACATAACGAAGTTTCAACGCCGAAGCCGCCGGAGAATTCTCGCCGGTGACCCGTCTTCTCCCCTGCACAAAAAAAAAATCAATCAAACATACAAAAAAATTCCCCAATGAATTTCCAAAATTGGTGACCGTACTGACCAATTGAACGGGAAGTGAAATGGAAAGTCGTTCGTCGATGTGAACGGCGGTGACGTTGGCGAACCGGGAAGCGAGGAGCTGAACGAAAAGGTCAGGTGAGCCGGTTGCGCCGATACGGATGGAAGAGCGCGTGAGCCATTCGAGGCGGAGCCAGCGGTTGCAAACGAGAGAGCAGGAGTCGCGACTTGATTTGGAATCGAGGCGACGGAAGATCTCGATGATTAACTCGTCGGGGAGACACGTGTTGATCCAATCGTGACCTTTCATCGAACAAGACAAGGAACATTAACAAACTATGAATTCGATTTTTGAGATTGCAGAAACAAGAACAAAGGTTGTTGAAATTAAGGTTAGGTTCATATACATCAGATCTAGATAGAGACAATTGCGTACCGTACGGTTTATTGTGGCTATGGTAATGTATTTATTTTTTTGAAAGCGCTGTCTCATATGGGCCTTAGACAGCGCTTTTGATTTTATTTTTTTTTAATTTATAAGACCTTAGACAGCGCTTTTGAGTAAAGCGCTGTCTAATATTTTCCTTTAATTTTTTTTTTTAATTTATAAGACCTTAGAAAGCGTTTTCCTCAAAAGCGCTGTCTCAGGTCTTATATATTTTTTTTTAATTTATAAGACCTTAGACAGCGCTTTTAAGGAAAGCGCTGTCTAATATTTTCCTTTAATTTTTTTTTTAATTTATAAGACCTTGGAAAGCGCTTTCCTCAAAAGCGCTGTCTAAGGTCTTATATTTAGACGCGCTTTTATTTTTCTAAGTGAACAGTTTCCGTGTTTTCTAAATTTTTTAACTTATAGCGGCGCTTTTGTAATAAAGCGTTGCCTACGTAGTGCTGCCAAAGAGTAATTTTGGCGTAGTGACTGATGATGGCTGAGCGTGCATTCACTGACAGAGATGGTCTCTCTGGAATGCAATGGCATAAACATTTGGCAAGTCTTTTCTAGGGTCTTTTCTTATCCTAAAAAGCAAACATTTTGTTGAAAAGTTATGAAAACTTCAACTTAATTTTTGTTTCCTCTGTTTTCAGATCTATGGACCATCTAAACATAATGGCTATAGTTCTCAATCATTCCCTGGAATTGGTGATGTTGTACAAATGGCCAAAAAACTACGTACTGTAGAATCATGGCGTCAAGTACAACACGAAGTTTGGAGAGTCGAGAGTCATCAGACACGTTTTGTTAGTTCTTTCAGGTCAATTAACATGAATATTATTTTACCTGTATGGTTTCCTTTGACAGCACAACAATAAATATAATGGATGATGGATAAATTTTTCATAACTTGCAATGTCAAAGATTAGTTGCAATTTAATTTCTACGATACAAAACTGTCAAATAGTAAACCTCTTGTCCAAATCATTTTTTTCATCTTCAACATATTTGTAAGACTTGTGAGAATTACAAATCTAGACAACCTGCAAAAAATCAATTATCATATCAGAAGTTTTTTGAACTAGAGTGAAAATGCTCTCCCCTCTCTCTAGAAACCTCTCAACTTCGTTCTTTTCTTCGTGTCTTCTTGCACTCTTGGACTTGATATAGGTAGTCATTGTTGAAGCTTTCTGGTATTTTTGGCTTAAACTCCTAGCCTTAGGGCTAGGGGGTACTAGTATAGTTCTCAGCTGGCAGCTTGTTCTTTGTTCACGATCGTGTGGCTTGTTTTTGGTTAGGTTCTCATCTCTCATTATGGTTTGGAAGACTGTTTCTTATAAGAAGTCTAGTAGAGCTGCTACTGGACTCTCGGATTAGAAAGAGAGTGGAGGTCTGGGAGCGGAGGAAGGCGAGTTAGTAACATCTTTTTTCATTTCTGATTTCCCTGAGAATGTGTTTGCGAAAGATCTATTCGAAATTTTTAAGGTTTATGGTGTTATTTCCGAGGTTTTCATCCCTGGAAGAAAAGACATTAGAGGAAAGAGGTTCGGGTTTGCGCGATTCAGAAAGGTCCATGAACCTAGAATCTTAGAGGTCAAATTAGACAGCATTTTCATCCAGGGTATGAAAATGCACGCCAATACTCCAATATTTCAGAAGGAAAACCACAACTATAAAGGTGTAGATTCTTTGAAGGGAAGACTTAACAATGCTTCTCTTAATGGTTTAGCTGGTAATAGACCAAGAGGAAAGAGCTTTACGAAAGATCTCTCGTACGCTTAGATAGCGAGAACGAACTTGGGAGGTGAGAAGGTTGGTATTCAGCATCCGGCTTCTAATAGCAGCAGAGTTTGTATTGAGGTCCGTGATGTGAGTAATTTTGAACAAGCGTTAGTGGGAGAGATTTTGGAGAATATTAATCTGTTTTTGATTCAGCAAAGTCTTTTTGAGGAAGGATTTTTTGATATCAAGTCTACTCCTTTAGGGGCAGGCTTATGTCTACTCGAATCAGGTAAGAAAAGAGTGGTTCAAGATCTCATTGTGGAAGCTAAAGAGTGGTGCAAAAAGTGGTTTGCTAAGATAGATCCATGGAACAAAGAAGTAGGAGATAGAAAAAGGTTTGCGTGGGTTAAATGCTATGGCCTTCCCTGCTTTGCGTGGAACCTTGATACATTCAGCAATGTGTCCAAGGTTTTCGGTCAGTTCATTAAATGTGATTCAGATACTATGAAGAATGTTTGTTTTGATGAGGCTAGGATTCTTATTAAAACTAATAGGAGTGATTTTATTAACGAGGTCATAGAATTGGAGATAAACGGTTATGTGTTCTTAGTTAGGTTGTTAGAAGATTTTTCGAAATGTAACAGAGGCAAGGATCTTTTGGTTGATGAAGCTGATAGCATAAAGGGTCCCATGTTCTCAGATGGAGATGATAGTATTAGCTCTTGGTCCAATGCTTTTGAAGAAGATGATGGAGGATCTAGCCCTAATATCTCTATGAACTCTAGGGTGGCGCATAGATATAGGGATGGAGAGGCCTTTTCTGACAAAGGAGATAGAGGTGGTGAAGTTTCCCAATCCTAGTTAGTAATTCTTTATGTGGCAGAGAGGTTGACAGTGACAAGGCCTTTTGTGAGGCGTCAGTTTTAGCAAAGGTCAAATTGGATTTGGTGGACCCCTTGGTTCCTGTGGTGAATTTGACAGATGATGCAGTAATCCCTATTGCTGAGGAGTGTTTGAATTCTACGCACAAGTTAGGGTCTAGTGTGGATGTGGGGACCCCTTCGTTATCGGGCTCTCCTCTTGGGTTGGATAAGTCTGGTGGGATGTTTGTTCATGGGCTGGGCCTATTAGCATGCAACTCAGAAAATATAGAGGGAATTATTGTTGGGTCCAAACCCAAAAGGAAGAAAAACATTGCAGATATCTACCACATAATCCAAATTCCCTATGTACCCTCCTTCTACTCTACTCTTATTAACACGTCCGAAACAGGCCCAACCAGGCGTTCTATCTCCAAGAAAAAGAAGTGTTTGTCTTCTTCTAAGAAGAAACTTAACCTTTCCCTTCCTCCTGTGTTAGAGGCAGTGGAGTTTGCTATTCCTCCTGAAGCTTATTATTCTATAGATGAGTCGGATGTCTTTAGAAACAATAATAGGTGTAAAGCTGGTCTGGATAGGTTACCGCAGAAAATTTGGGAATCGGCAAAACTTTTGGGCTTGGAAGCAGAAGGAGATGAAGAGGTTTTCGAGAGTGTGGTTAGGAATTTGGAGAATAGGGATAAGTTACAGATGGTATCTAGAAAAGATGTGGACTATTTGGATCAATGATTGTTGTCACCTATAATGTTCGTGGGTGTAATCTCTCCCTTAAGAGAAGGAGAATTAGGAAGACTTTGTTGGATGGTCAAGCTGACTTATGCTTGATTCAAGAGACCAAGGTTAAGAACATGAAGGATTCAGAGGTTAGGAGTTTGTGGGGTAAAGGAGGCGTCGAATGGTGTGCTAGCGGTTCTAACGGCGTGTCTGGAGGGCTTGTCACAATATGGAGGAAAGGATTATTTCAATCCATTTTTACATACAAAGGCACAAGTTTCTTGTGCTCTGTGTTTTCTTGGAACAATTCCACTCTTTATGTGGTAAATGTTTACTCTCCGTGCTCTTTCAGGGACAAACGCAAATTATGGGCGGATATCATTGATTTCAAAACGAGGAATCCAGGGGGAAGATGGATTATGGGGGGAGATTTTAATTCTGTTAAAAGTAGCGATGAGAGGTCTGGCACCAGTTCTGCGATGACCCGGGATTGTGAGGAATTTTGCTCTTTCATTAGTGATTCGGAGTTGGTTGACCTTCCTTTTGTAGGTAATCTATTTTCTTGGTTTAATCCTAATGGTTTGTCTTGCAGCAAACTAGATCGTTTCTTAGTTGATGAGTCACTAATTGACTTCTGGGATTTCAAGTCTCAAACAGTTGGTACTCGGGATATTTCTGATCATCGTCCCGTCTGGATTAAAACTTATAGATCTAATTCGGGCCCTAAGCCTTTTCGATTTTTCAATTGCTGGCTCGAACACAAAGAGTGCTTGAAATTCATTAGAGACTCGTGTAACTCCTTTTCTTTTCAAGGATCTCCCACTTTTGTCTTCAAAGAAAAACTAAGAGCCCTAAAGTCGCGTTTGAAATGGTGGAATATCAACGTGTTTGGTTGGATAGACCTCAATATCGACAAACACGTTGAGAGCTTTAATGATTATGATGCCTTGTTGGAAGAGGGGCTAGATGAGGTGTCGGAGTCGCAGCTGATAAAACGCGGAGAGGATCAGGAGGATTTTTGGCGTAACCTGCGATATAAAGAATGTATGATCCACCAAAAGTCTAGACTCAATTGGTTGAAGGGGGTTATGCAAATAGCCAATTTTTCCATTCCTCTCTTAAGTCTAGAAATAGACAGGATTTCATCAGCATCCAGGGTCTTGATGGAGCAGTGCTGGAAGATCCTGTATTGGTTAAGGAGGCTGCTCTTCAGTTCATCAATTTGAAATTTAAACGGGAAGACAGTGTTAGACCGAGCATTAATCTTTCTGATTGTGTTAAGTTATCCGCGGAAGAAAGGGACAAGCTGGATGTTCTTTTTACTCATGATGAAATCAAAGGTGCAATCTTCGAGTGTAATGGAAACAAAGCTCCAGGACCTGATGGATTTTCGTTTAAATTTATCAAGGATTATTGGGACATCATTGGGCCTGATTTTACCAACTACATTCTGCACTTCTCTTTGACAGGTAAACTTCCTAAAACCGTTTCTTCGTCGATTTCGGCACTTGTTCCTAAACAAGAAAGTCCCCAACATTTTGGGGAGTATCAACCTATTTCTTTAGTAAGTTGCGTTTCTAAAGTTATTTCCAAGCTTATGGTTACTAGAATTACTTCAGTGATACCCAAATTGGTTTCACCATTCCATACGGCGTTCATACCCGGTCGTAACCTTTTGGACGGTGTTCTTTTAGCCAATGAGGTCATTGATATGGCAAGAAGGGAGAGGAAGTCTTGTCTTTTATTTAAGGTTGACTTTGCTCAGGCCTACGATTGCGTCGACTGGAAGTTCTTAATTCTAGTGCTCAAATCCATGAATTTTGGCCCAAATTGGATTAAGTGGATTGAGGGAAATGTTTGCAACAGCTATGTTTCTGTTTTGATTAACGGTTCGCCAACGAAGGATTTCGAGGCATCTAGAGGGTTGAAGCAGGGCGACCCGCTTGCCCCTTTCCTTTTCACTTTGGTGGCTAAAATTCTTACTACTATGATTAAAAGGGCTTCTACAATTAATCTGTTTTCTGGTTTTGGTTATGCTGATGGTGAATCTATTGATGCGCTTCAATTTGCTGACGATACTTCAATTTGCTGACGATACTTTGATGGGTATCAGAATCTTTGGGCCCTGAAGTCTATTTTAAGAGATTTTGAAATGGTTTCCGGCTTACAAATCAATTTTTCCAAAAGTTGTCTTTACGGTATTGGTATCGAGGATAATTTCCTTAGAGAGGCTGCATCTTTTCTGTACTGCAACACAGGGGAGTTTCCTGTCAAATTTCTGGGAATCTCAATTGGCGGCAACCAAAGGAGAACTTCATTCTGGAAACCTATTAAAGAATGTCTGAAAGCTAGATTGAATTCTTGGGTAGGCAGGAATTTATCTATTGGAGGAAGAGTCACTTTGATTAATTCAGTGCTTGCAAACTTACCGATCCACCACCTTTCCTTTTTCAAGGCTCCATCGAAAATTATTAGAGAGATTATAGGCATTCAACGTCGCTTCCTGTGGTCGGGTTCGGCGGATAAAAGCAAAATTGCTTGGGTCAAGTGGAGTGCTTTGTGCAAACCCAAAGACAAGGGTGGGCTTGGTATAAAGCATATAGGATTGTTCAATCAATCTCTACTTACTAAGTGGTTGTGGAAATTCCTTATAGCCAATGAGGTTATGGACAATGACCCGAATAACTATCCCATGGAAGCTTCGTTTTGGATGAGGGACCTGCTCATCTCCAAAAATAGTGGAGGTTCTCTTAATTTCAATTTGTGCGTAAAACCGGTTTTAGGCGATGGCTGTAATATTCCCTTCTAGAACTCCCAATGGTGCGGCAATCAGCAGTTGCATATTTCTTATCCTAGTCTGTTCGCTGCTGCTGCGAAAAAAGATGGTATGGTGGCAGATTATGGTTTTTGGCATGAAGATCAGTGGCATTGGAACCTGGACAATTGTTGGAAGCCTGGTGTTAATGTTGAGTAGGATCGGATTGGTCTGTTGCAGGTTTTGTACGATGGAAGTGTGCCGACGCGTCGAGTGGAGGACAAATGGGAGTGGCTGTCGGATCAGCGCATGGAGTTCTCAGTGAAAAGTTCTTATGATCATCTTTCTGATTCTATTCCAGGTCCTTCTCTTCAGCAGCAGGAAGCTTTGTTATTGAAAGAGATTTGGAAGACAAGAGTCCCTTTCAAGATTCAAATTTTTGCTTGGAGATTAGTATGCGACAGGCTGCCTACTCGTTCTAATCTTGCGGTGAGGGGTGCTATCACTTCTTATCAAGATTCGGTGTGTGTTTTGTGTTCTCATGAAGAAGAGGATGCACTGCAACTTTTCCTTAACTGGCCAAAAATTCAATCTTTATGGTTGAGAATTTCTGTTTGGCTTGGAGTTCATTCGATTATTGCGGATAATATAAGTAGCCATGCTTTTTTATGGTTTCTCGCTCTTTATCACAACGGGAAAGAAGATATGAGCTGTTTTTTGTGGACCGTTTCGTCTTGGTGTATATGGAACATGAGGAACAACATTATTTTCAACGGTCTAATTTGGGACGGCGACGAATTTTTTAACCAAATTGTAGCTACATCTTGGAGTTGGTTAGAAATAGGCCGCAAAAGGTGTAATTTTTATGATTGGTTGTATCATCCTTTAGATTTTTTGTAGCTTTTTGGGGTGTTTAATCCCCTCTCCTTTCGTTTGGCTTTTTGTTAAGGGTTAGAGAATCCCTATTTCTCCCTTTAATACATATAAATTATCAAAAAAAAAATATCGGCTTCCTACTATCAAGCAATCAGAATATATCATTTACAGAATTATCGGACAGAACAGTGGGGTTATTGTTGTACCGATTTAAAATAACATTACTAAATCAAATGAATCAATTTAAATTTGAGAATTTAAATCAGAGCATATTGATTTAAAAGTTTTCATTACTTTTTAAACTTTTTTTAAATGTGTCAAACTGATTTAAATAAACACTTTTAAATCAGACTAGCCGATTTTGTAAAATATTATAAATCGGATGATACCTGATTTAAAAGATTTCATTACTTTTCGAACATTTTTTAAATGTGTCAAACCGATTTAAATAAACACTTTTAAATCAGACTAGCCGATTTAACAAAATATTTTAAATCGGATGGAACCTGATTTAAAATCTAAAAACTTTCTAAATCGGCCGAAATTAAATCGGACCACTAATCGATTTAAAAAGTTGTTTTTAACCGATTTAAAAATTATTTTTTATACTAGTGCTATAGTATTTAATGATATTTTTACTTCCATTTTTTTAAAACTGATTGCAAATATCACATTTATTGGTTAAATGAATCACATTTATTAGATAAATGACAACAATTACTCATTCTAACCTTTAATATGTTACTCCCCTTCAATATAACATTAATTATATGATGGCTAAGTTTCTGGTATCCTCACTCATGTACCACTAACTTTAACCATTAGATTAAATAAATCCATGTAATATCAATAACTATTACCACATTAAATATTAATCTCTCTATTTTTTTGTGTTGACAGTTTCACTCTAACTTTGCATTGTTCATTGGTGACTCATTTTCAGAATCATAAAGAAAGAATAAAATAGATTTCTCTAAACCTAAAATACTCCTTGCTAATATAATGAAAGTAACAACCAAACTTGTCCTTCTCATCTTCTATTTATTTTCCTAAATCCACATCTTGAAATTACACTGAGTTTTATGAACAAATGAAGTAACAAATAAACGGTCTAATGAAATAAATCATTAGGTAACAGACTTGATTAATCATTGCAAAGCATCAATGCACACCTTTGGTATTATTCATTTTTTGTTAGTTTTTGAAATTTTTAACATCCTTTTTGCATACCAACCAAATGTAAGAGATGGAAGGGTTGATTGAGGACGAATGATGGCTTGGAGTAGATCCAGCCATGACTAGATTCTGGATAGAGAGAATGTGATAGACGTTTAAGGTAAGAAGCATATTCTTCTTTTTGCAGTGAAATGGCAAAGGAGATAAGGGAAAAGAAAAATTTAATTTGGTGTGAAAGGGTTCATTATAGCCTTTGATAAAGAATTACAATCCAACGGTTCTCATTTGTGGTCCACCATGAACTACTTATTTGGTGGTTCACCCTAGACACCACTTAAGTTTATACATATTTTATGTGTGGCATTAGAGTTGTTTGTGTACTAAAGATTCTAAAGTTTGTTGTGTCCCTACAAATGTGTTGTACATAATTGAGTCTTGTGTCATAGTATAATTTATAGTTGACAAGTCTTCTCCACATAAGCACAATTCCCTAATGCGATCCACTACCATAGTATCTATAAGAAATTTAAATGTAGAAGACCATTATCATCTTATTTTACAATACGAAACCAAAAATAAAACAAATCAAGTGTCAAATATAATAAGAGCAAAATAAATTAGACAATTTTATCCCATCCCCCAGGAAAAAAATAAGCATAGATAACCTTGGAATAACATCATCATTGGAGTAGATGTATTTCGATGAGCTTTTCGATTTCTTCCGGTGACAATAGTTGTAGCAATTAAGGTCATAGTTTAGTTTTATCAGACATTTTAAAAATCTATATTTCTTAAAAAAGATTGGTCATGATATCAAACAACAACTCAAGTTGTAAAACTGGAAAATTTTCACAATAAAACAAGGCATGATGATGCTAGAATGACTTTCTAATATACGTGAATATGCATGATATGTGGACATCTAACACTACTACAAATGATAAACATCTTAAGGACTTGACAGATACCGGTTCATATATTAGTAAAGGAATGAAAGATAAGTATGATTTTGTAGATGAAACATCCCTAAACCTCAGGTCATTGATGAATCTAGGATGCGAAGGATGTATACAAGTTGCTGTTATCGTATATCATTTGAGAGCCTGAGGTCTTTCCCACAAAAAACCAATATCTAATTGTCTAAAATTATCCCTAATCCTCTCTATCCATCACTCTTTGGATAGCCTATATTTTCCACATTCACCAAGAAGTCTGACTTCCAAAGGAAACAAAAAATTAGCCCAATATTTTCCACATCCTACAAGAAGTCTGACTTCCAAAGTCAACCTGTTGGGTACTGTAGGATATGTTCATAGATGTTTCAATCCAAGTTAATTCAAATGAACGTTATTCAATCCACTGCCTTCAACACTTTAAAATCCAAGATGCAAAATTTAATTAGACTAAAAAGTGATGAGAAAATGCACATATATTCAAAATGATTACAAAGTACACGCACACCAATGATCAATGCACCTGAAACACCCTTGTAGCTCGATGTCATTGACTCATGTTGAACATAGATACAACTAAGACACTTACTAGTCCTAATCCTATTCTTAGGTGAAATTGGTTGATCAATAGTAACTATTACCCTATCGTGATAGAAAAAGCAAAAGCCCAAAAGTTTATTTTCTCCCCCATCCGTTTAAAAAAGTTTACAATTTAACAGGGGAAAATGGAAAGGACAATTGAAAAGTGAATTGTACAACATTACAAATTCTCAAAAGGTTACACAATTTTAATTTGCAGAGTGAGAAATAGCTTCAAATACAATAATAAACCTGAGAAAGGACATTACCTTGAAATGCCGATTGCAGAACTGCAGATTTTCAAGGAGCCGAACGATCGATTGCGGAGCACCAGAATGAGTAATAAAAGGGTTGATTGTGAAACCGCGATTGGAGATTTATGCTAGAATGAATCGAAAATTAGGGCTCAAGCAGTATGATTGATTGTTAGTTTTGAATATTGATACTGATGTGGAATAAGTGTGATTCAAACTTCAAATCATTGTTAAAGTTAGAGCTTGTATGATTTTGAAAGCAAAAAGGGAAAACTAAAAGCAATTTATTTTATAAGCAATTTCATTAATTAATTGGGGATTAAGGAAATCTCAAACCAAGGAACTACAAACAACTAAGAATTATAAGAAATCGAGCGGATACTTATATCACTCGTACAAACTACACTTCTTACTATTCTTTTGACCAAGAATCAACCAATTCCACGAGGTAATTTTAATATCGACAAAAATATCATCAACGTTACAAAACACATCATCAAACAAAATTCTATTTCTAGCCCTCCAAATATTCCAACAAGTGATTAGCCATATAGCATAAGACTTTCCGACGATTCTACGATTTTGAAAATTCACAGACCAAGCCAAAGCATGAAGGGTGCAGTTTGGTTCAGATATTTTACCAATATCCACCCACTCACATATGTTGCTCCAAACAATTAACGATTTACAGCAAGAGAAAAACAAATGATTGGAATACTCAACCTCATGGAAGCAAAACATACACACCTTATCATGGTCATTTTCAATAATTCTTCTTGCCGCCAAATTCGATCTAGTGGGCAGCCTATCTAACACCATCCTCCAAGCAAAAACTTGCACTTTAACCGGAATTGCCGACTTCCAAACAATGTCAAGCAGACCCTGCAATATTCTCTTCGATATCATATGAATTTCCTGCATTGTTCAGAACAGAGTAGAATGAGGATACTGTAAAATCCTTCGAATCAGTGAGAGGCCATAACCATTCGTCTTTGGTATCCTGCAGAATTGAGGCTGATTCCAGCAATTGACAACAAGTTGTCCATTCGGGTTCCAGCGTTTCTGCAGACGCATTCAAAGAATGGCTCACCTTCCAACGCCAAATTTCACCTTCCCAGCCATCCATCTCCCTGATTGAGCAGCAAGAAGTTCTGCAGGCTTCAAACAACTTGGGGAATCTATATTTCAACTCCATTTGCCCAATCCAATTAGTTCTGACTCAGCATGCTTTCTTTTATTCTCAAATTCTTCCACATATCTTCTTGGGCTTTCAACCTTTCCATGTAGACTTCTTCATCTTGACTTCCAATCTCTTCATCCGCCATCAATTCATTAAAGTTAAGCTTTTGAACATTGTCTTCTATCTTTAGATCTAACAACCCGAAAACGTTGGAGTTCCAAACACGCAAATCCGATTTAAGGATTTTCAATTTGTGCAGGAAGATATTACAGTAAGAGCCATAATAAGAGTAGGAGTTCCAGGATTTCTTGACAAAAGGTAACAATTCTTTATGGTCAAACCAATAGTTGAAAGTCCTAAAAGGCTTAGGACCCCAATGAATGTTGTTGGTCTTTAGCCAAACTGGCCGGTGGTCCGACACGTCCCTATCACCCACCAGTTGGTTCTTCAAAGACAAAAGAGAAACAGCATAATCATCTGCCAGAATACTGTCCAATCTACTTCTACTCTTGCCGTTAGAATTGAACCAAGTAAATTTACTTCTGATAACCGGTAAATCAAACATGTTTAGCTCTTCGATAAAAGAGCTAAAGTCCCTCATTTCTCCACTGTTATTACCGGATATACCTTTCCTTTCCTCCCCACTTTTAATAGCGTTAAAATCACCACCAATGATCCAAGCGCCACCAGAAAATCATCTCTTCACTTCAATCAACTCCCTCCATAATCTCCTTTTATTCCCAATACCACACGGGGAGTAAACATTAACCACTGTCAGCAAGTGATTTTTCCAGAAGAATTAAGTTCCCAAGAAACCTAGACCGCGAAAACTAGACCAAGCAGTCAACTTACTTCCATTCCACGTGGTAAAGATCCCACCTGACCTACCTGTTGAGTTTGAAGCAAACCACTCAACATCCTGACTCCTCCATAAACTAGTAACAAGAGAAGTATCCATCTCAGGAATTTTAGATTCCTGAATAAGACAGATATCTGCATTCCCTCTGATAAGGATTTGAGATACTCTCCTCCTCTTAATAGAGTTGCAGCACCCACGAACATTAAAAGTAACTAAATTCATTGACCACAAATAGCTACACCCTTCTTTCCAGACCTTGCGTCTTTATCTTCCTTATCCAATCTCCTCAAAAATCCATCGAAGCTAACGTCATCTACATTACCTATGACCCCCAACTTTCTCATCGATTTTCTCACCTTGGATGGAACATCGTCAAGCATCCTACGACATCTAGAACCTCCTCTTTCCAAGTCAGTATCAATGATCGATTCGCAGCACAATAACGACGCTGACTCTAATGGAGTATTCTTGTCAGGTCGTCTTATAGATTTCACCATGTATAAGTTTCTATAAGAAGATTCATCTTCATGGACCTTCATAGCAGAGTGAAGCAAGGTTGAGAAATATGATGGATTGTAAGGAATTTTAATGCAGTTGTACACCTCGTGAAGTGATTTTTTCTTCTTAGTTTTGGCCCAGTAAGATGGCCCAACTAATCCACCCGGAGGCCCAGACATGGTGAAAGAAGGAAGGAGAAAGTCTTAAATAAGCACAAGATTTGGACACAAAGATTGGACAAACACTCATAAAAAAATTATAAAAAAGTGAAAATAGTTAAATAATATATATTATTAAAATATTTAAGTGATATAGGTTCAAATCCGAAATCATCCAAACTAAGATTCATTGTGTATATCATGACAAATATGCATAATTCAAGTTATAAATAAGCTAATAATTAGTTATCCAAAACAATTAAAACTGTATGCAGAGTTTCAGACTTATGTAAGGAACAAAGTCAGTTACATAAGCAACACCTCTAACAAATTCCTAACAACTATTAACCATGTAACTAACATCAGAGATACATTAAAGCATAATCATGTTAATCGTAGAAACAAATAAACAAATACTCTAGAAATTATTTAGGGCAAAATAAAGAACTCGTTAATTAAATGCAAAAGAACCCCACCGCAAATACTCTATCTATATCTCAGATTGCATAACAGATTTGTAAATATCAAAAAGAAAGAATAATATTACCTTGAAGTTGGCCGATTTTAGAACTACGGAGCAGCAGGACGGTTCATTACGTAACTGCAGAATACGGAGTGGCAGAACGGAGCACCGTGACACCTGATTGCGGAACTACGGATTACAAATATGCTACAAAACAAAGCGAAAATGAAGGTTTAAATTATTGGTATTATTGATTGTTAGGGTTTCATATTGATACTAATATTGAAATCCTAACTTCAAATCATTGTTAGGGTTTGAAATTGCATGATTTAAGGGTGTATATCGATTGAAAAAGAAAGAAAGTGGATAATAGAAATTGAAAAAATATTAAGGGTAATCAAATGAAGGAGAGGAATGGTTCAAGATTAGGTTTTCTCTTTGAAGAGGAACGTGTTCTTGGAAGACGAAGGAGCCGAGATGAGTTAAAATTAGGTTTTATTTTCTCATTAATGGGATATTATTATTATTATTACTATTATTACTATTTAATAATAATTAAAATTTATTTTAGTATATAAATAAGGAAATATGATAAACTAACAAAAAGAGTAGAGAGTAGTTTAGTAAAAAAAAAGAGAGAATGGTGAAAAAAGTGTGCGATACACCTCTGTTGAATTTTAAAAACAACTATGTAAATAATGGCGTTTGAAACCGCCATACTTTACTAAAGTTCTGTCATTTAAGAAAACCGTCGTAATCAACTGATAATTGTGGCGGTTTTTATTAAACGTCGTAATTAAACTTCCGTAATTTACACAATTTTTTGTAGTGGGAACTGTTCTAACCACACTTCATACATGGAGTTTTGTCCTCACCATCTTCCCAAACTATAATGTGAGTCTTAATGATGATACTTTATCCATCAAACTGAGAGTACAGGTCCAGATCACCGGATCTAACCAAGTGCCAGAAGCCATGTCAGCTATCCTCCATCATCAAATAATATACTACTTATAAAATCACTCGATAGATCTTCCTCCCTCAAGATGCTCTTCTAATTCACTATTGGTTGTCACCAACAGCGAAGAAGACATACCCTCCATAGTTCAGATTTCGAGAAGGATCACAAGGGAAGAATTAACTCATCCAATTCCCCTTGAATGGATAACCAACTATGAGAGACTCCACATTAACAAAAGACCTATCCAATCTCAAGATGCTTTTTTCAGGAGATCTGTTGACAAGACGGTCAAGACAATTTTCAAGAAGCCAGATGAAGGGTCGAGCTCAATATCTCTGATCTTCCAGACAATGATAATTCCACCAGTTCTCAAAGAAGACCGGTGTCCTATCTATGTTGTTACAATAGAGGGAAAACTCATCTACACTGATAAAATAGATGGCCAATTCATTTGGGTTGTTGATCCAACAAGATGTGACCCAGATTATGACTGTTGGATACACCATAATGATATTGACTGAGATATCATTCTTCCCAAACCAAAGAAAAAGGGAAGGTGTAAAACTTCTCTACCTCCTCAAAAAAGAAACCCCTCTTTATCTACGAGGAAGGACATAAAATTCTCAGGAAAGAAAGGTTGTAACCACCTGATGATCTGACTCTTAATCCATGGTCACCAACAAACCATTTTAAACTGCTACATCCTCCAGCTGTTGTTCATCCAATTCCCTGCTTTATGTATTCAACCACAACTCCGGAGTACGACTGAAAATTTCCTGCTTTGGAAAAAAAGATGGATCCAGTCGCAAAAAGAACGTCCAAACCCTTCATTCATCTGATTGAATTCCAGCCCGATGGGAAACTTAAACCTTTAACTCAAGCTGAAGAAGTTTTGAATTGGCAATCTGAAAACATGGTTTCTCAAAATGAAATTCTCCAAAACCTTGACAAAAAGGTAGATAAGATTGCTGAAAAATTGATGAAATAGATGAGGAACTCATGGTTTTATCCCAAAAAATGCAGAAACAGTACAGAAGCTTGAAAGCCCAAGTATTCCAGCTAGACCTAGATTTGCAGTAGATGTTAGAAGAGAGAACTTTTGGTAAAACATTTGACCAAAAGGAGAGAGAAATCAGAAGTCCACAAGCCCAAGTAAAAGAGATAAATGATTTCTTAAGAGCCTCTCATGAAAGAAAGCCCAAGCTTATTGAAATAGATACCTACAACTTACAGACCAAAATCTTCCAAAACTACCACTACCTCAACCTCCAAGACAAAGGGGAAAGCTTCCTGCTTGAGCGCTTCATCCTCAGACTCTCAAGATATCCCTGAAACACCTCCTCCGAAAATCCAAAAGGAAGAAGAAATTCCTAATAAAGGATTCCATCCCATGGAAATCACTACAAATAATGAATCTCCTTGGAAAAATTACTCTGAATCATCAAAATAAAAGCTAGATGAGTCCTCCTCAGATGGTGACAATAACTCTGATCAAGAATCATCTTCTGATGAAACACTGAGATCTTTTTCAACCAAATCAGAATTCGAAGAGAATTATATTCTAAGACTCTCCATGGAAAATATAAATGAGGAAGAGTCATCTTTTGAAGAAGAATACACTGAAGAAACTCTTGTCCCTGAAAGGACTAAACCAAATGGAGGTCCTTGGTTCACCTTTGATGATATACCACCTAGCCGTTAGAGAAAGAGACTACTTGAATTTGGTGCTTGACTTGACAACCAAATCATGAAAACAAATGCAAATAGCTATAAGATCATTGAAGAATTTTGTTGTAGAATGACAGGCACAATGAAAGAATGGCATTACAATCTTAGAGCTTTCAAACAAGATGAGTTACATCGTCTAGAAACTACAGCTAGTGTTCTTGGGTTTCTTCACTGAAAATTTATCGGTGATATGGAGATATTTGATAGGAAAAGCAGACAAGAATTCTTTGAGATGAAGTGTTGTTCTCTCAAAACAAAGGACCTCGACAAACTTTATCATAGGATGGCAAAGAGGTATTATGTCCTTAATGGATACAATGACCCTAGTCTCAAGAATACCTATGTATCCTCTCTACCACAAGAACTACAACCAGAAATTATGTAGACACTAGGGCCTAGATTACAATGATGAATCCCAGCATTCTCCCAGCAGAATCATGGGTGACACGTGCCGCATACTTTGTAGCATCGGATGGAAAAGTTTTCAAGACAAATTTAATGACTAAGGAGAAAATAGGAATTAAATTTTTCACATACTGCATAGTCTGGACCGAGGTCATTGGCAGTAATCTTCCAAACAAAGATATTGTAGTAAGAATGGATGTCTATTCAGCAGCAAGTAAACTTCAAATTCTCCCCACATGAATCAAATTCAAAAGAGAATTCAAACCTTATTCAGGGGTATTGAAACAATATTCACTTTCTAAGATCCCTACTGGTTATGAGGAAATAAAGTCCAACCTTCTCAAACTATGTGCAGACAGCCATGAAAAATTCCGCCACCCAAAACTTCTATGGAAGAATAAAGACTTATTCGTTCAACTTCCCTTCAAGCTTAATAAAGATATTAATCCAACCAAGGCCACTCATCCAAGAATGAGTCCATCAGATTACACATTAGCGAGGAAATAATGCAACCAGCTGCTCAAACAAGGTGTGATAGAACCCACCAAATCAGAATGGGTTTGCCAAGCATTCTATGTGAAAAAGAGAACTGAAAAGTTAAGGGGATAAAAGAGAATTGTAATTGATTACAAACCTCTAAATCATTTTCTCAAAGATGATAAATTTCCCATTCCAAAAGCCTCATCCTTAAATGTTTTCATCAAAGATGACCACATCTATTCTAAGTTCGACCTTAATTTAGGATTTTGGCAATTGGGTAACGATGGACTGTGTTACCATTTGGGCTTAAGTGTAAAAATCATCGATTGTTCATAGTAAAAATCATCATTCTTGGATTATGAAAACTGTATTGAAGAATTGAGACAACATTGAAGATGTCGAACATTTATGGGATCAACTGTAAACTAAGGGCAAGTTTAGAAGGAATGATTTATGCACCTTGTTGCGTTCAGATGTCCTTAAGGTACCTTGGTGTAGACTATTCAACAGTAATCCCGCTAGGCCCAGAGCATTGATGACACTTTGGTTGGCGTGCCATGGTAGATTAGCCACTAAGCATCGACTTTTTAAATTTGGAAGGACGGATAACAATAGGTGTTGCTTTTGTACAAATGAGTAAACTATTAATCGTTTGATCTACGGTTCTCATGAGCTCAAGGCTATTTGGTTCAAAGTGCTTCATTGGATCCAACTGAAGTGAATCCCCCGTTGTTGGGATGAGGATCTTGCTTGGTTGATTAGGAATACTAAAGAAAAAGGTTGGAGAGCTTCTGTTTTGAAATTAGCCGGAACAGAGACCCTCTAAGGTGTTTGGAAGTACTATAACGATAAAAGTTATGGTAATAGTGTAGATAATATTAAGATAGTTAGAATATTTTAGACTTGATTTTTATAAAAGGTGGAATAGTGGGAAGCTTTGAAGTTAGATAACTAAGTTGATGATGTTCTAGTTCCTGTTCTTTTTGGCTTGTTTGTCTTTTTTTTAGGGCTTTAATCCAAATGATCGCCTTGTGCCTCTGGTTCCTTTGAATTAATACAAGTTTTTGTTAATTAAAAAAATGTGAAGTCGATGAAAGGGTTTGCAGTATGGATAATACCGATTAGTGGGGTTACATGAGGGATTTAGAGGATTCCTGTAGGAAGGAGGAAGCTTATAACTGTCAGTGGAGCCTTGAGGAGCAAGCATAATAGCAGCAAGTAAGAACACTAGTAAAGATAAGAAAAAAGAATTAGCCATTTTAAATGGTAGTTTTAGTGTTGGTGCATAATACATAGCGAATAATCTGATTTTATAGTAGTTATGGTCTTGATCTATGTCATTTTAAATCAGTGTCTTTTCTTTAATTTAAAAAACAAGACATGTTTGTATTAGCTAATAATATAATTGGCTCTCTTAATTGCATTTTATCTTAATCCTATCCTATCTTATCTCGTAGCCCTATAAGGTCATGGTTTTTCATGGAAGTTAATTTAGGTTAGGGTACTAAATTTCCAAAACTTGTTTAATAGGCAGAATTTTTTTTTTTATAAGCGAATTCATTAATAAGAGATTAAGGAAATCTCGAACCAACGATCAACAGCCGGCAACAAAGCAAAACTACTACATGAAATCGAATGGATATTTATACCATTCGTACAACCCACAAGGCTTACTACCAATACTACCTAGGATTAACCAATTCCACGACGTAGCTTTAATGTCGTTGACAATGTCGTTAACGTTAAAAACCGCATCGTTGAACAGAATATTATTTCTAAACCTCCATAAATTCCAGCAAGTTATGAACCATAACGAGTTTATCTTTCCCGAATTGCATCTACCTCTAAGTCTCGAATTCCACATCTTCAGATGACGGGATAAACTAGGTTCCAAGATTCTTCCTATATCCACCCACTCGCATATCTTGCTCCAAACCAAAGAAGCTTTATCACAGGAAATGAAAAGGTGGAGAGAGTCCTCAAAATGATGGAAGCAGAACATACAAACCTCATCATGCTCATTATCTAAAATACGTCTTGCACGCAAGTTAGATCTCGTGGGCAGCCTATCAAAGACCAACCTCCAGCCGAAAATCTGAACTTTCGCCGGTAAAACCGTCTTCCACAATTGCTTCAACTGATCAGCGGTATCGCTCTCGATGTCACCATCATACCAAGATGCGTTCAGACAAGAATAAAAAGAGTTGACAGTGAACAAAGCTGTATCGTGGAAAAGCCATGTCCATTCATCTGCTGTATCCTTCATAATTGAAACCTGCTGCAACAGATTAAATAAACCCGCCCTCTCTGTTTCAGGAAGAATACCCTCAACATCCGAAATGTCAAACAACCTCCAATGCCAATAGTCTCTGTCCCACTCTCCCATATCTCTCACAGAGCAGATCGGATTTCTGCACAAATGAAACAGGGAAGGGAACCTAATATTCAAGGCTGTATCACCAATCCAAACCGTCTGCCAGAATGCGATGCTCGCCCCATCGCCCATCTTGCAGTCCAAATAATTGTTAAACCCGTACGAATTAGTAACAGATAAAGCTAACAGATCCTTCATCCACAGCGAAATGTTCTTCGAATTGTCGCCTTCTAGTCCCAATTGCATTTTAATACCCAACTTTCCGTATCTGTTTTCAAGCATATGTCTCTAAATTTTGCAGCCCCCATGGAAGAATTTCCAAATCCACATAGCAAGTAGAGCACTATTAAAACGACCAACGTGTTTGATACCGAGCCCTCCGAGGTCCTTCGGTTTACAAACAGAATTCCAAGATATCCATGACACAAACCTTTTATCTGCTGCTCCGGCCCAAAGAAAACGACGTTGGATGGCTATAAATTCCTGCACCACTTTAGACGGAGCCTTGAAAAAAGCCAAATGATGGATGGGAAGATTAACAAGAACCGAGTTTAATAAGGAAACTCTCCCCCCAATCGATAAATTCCGACCATTCCAAGCAGACAATCTTTTCTTCAAGCAAGCAATAACAGGGTTCCAAAACGAGCAACAACGATGGTTACCTCCTAAGGATAAGCCCAGAAATTTGAAAGGTAGCCTCCCTGATTTACAATGAAGAAACTGCTCAGCCGCAAGGAGAAATTCAGAATCTACGCCAATCTCGTAAATGCTGCATTTTGAGTAATTGATTTTAAGTCCAGAAGTTACTTCGAATGCTCGGAGGATTGGTTTAAAAGCCCAAACATTTAACGTCGAACCATCCCCAATAAGTAAAGTGTCGTCTGCAAACTGGAGCATGGAAGGAGTTGGGCAGTCATGGAATTTGAAAGCAGACAACATGTTACTCGCCAAAGCAGATCTGGTTAAACTTGCCAAACCCTCCGCTACTATAGCAAACAGAAAGGGAGCTAAAGGATCGCCCTGTTTTAGACCCCTTCCAGCCTTGAAATCCTTTGAAGGACTACCGTTAATGACAACCGACATGTAGCTATTGAAAACAGATCCGCGAATCCACTTCAACCAATTTCTACCAAAGCCCATCTTAACAAGCATTTCATCAAGGTACGACCAATCCACGCAATCGTACGCCTTTGCAAAATCAACTTTGAAGAACAAGCATTCCTTCTTGAATCTTTTAGCATAATCGGCAATCTCACTCGCCATAAGAATTCCGTCGAATATTTGACGGCCAGGGATAAAGGCTGTTTGGGAAGGAGAAATAAGTTTGTGAATAATCGTACCAAGCCTAGAAGCCAACATCTTGGAAATGGTCTTGATGACACAGGAAACCAAACTTATAGGACGGAACTCATCGAAACATTGAGGATTGTCAATCTTCGGAATCAACGAAATAAACGAGGAAGCGAACATCTTTGGAAGAACTCCAGTCTTGAAGAATTCCAAAATAGCATTGGTATAATCCACTCCAACAATATCCCAGCATGTCTTAATGAACATGAAATTAAAACCGTCAACTCCAGGACATTTATTGCCATCGCAACTAAAAACAGCGGTTTTCACATCTTCAGCGCTGAAATCCGACTCAAGAAAAGACATGTCGTGCTCATCAATGCAATGCGCACTCAGAATAATATTCCCAGAATTTATAAGAGACTGTTTTTGGTACCTGGATTCAAAAAAATTCATTGCTTCAGTTTTGATAGTCTCAAGATCTTCAATGAGATTACCACCAATCTTAACCGCCGATAGATAATTAGAACGATTCCTCGACTTAATGAAATTGTGAAAATATCTAGTATTAAGATCACCATCTTGAAACCATCTTGCTCTGGATTTCTGGGCCAGAATACTCTCTCTCACCCGTAGGTTAGACCACATCTCCTCCTGAGTTCTTAACATGTCTCTAACTGCCTCTTCATCCGAAACACCACTATCCAACACGGTACTCCTTTCTTGCTGATTAAGTTTGAGAACACATTCCTCGATGTTTAGGTCTAACTAACCAAAAACATCAGTATTCCAATACCTCAGATCAGCTCTAAGGGCTTAAATCTTCTTGAGGAGAATGATACAAAAAGATCCGGAAAAGGAGTAGGAATCCCACTTGTCCTTAACAAGCGGTAGGAAATCATGATGAGACAATCAACAGTTGAACGTCCTAAACAGCTTATGACCCCAATTGACGGATTTAGAGTTCAACCACACCGGTCTATGATCCGATATGTCTCTGTCACCCACGAATTAGTTCTTAAAAGATAAAGTGGATATGGCAATATCATCAACCAAAAATCTATCCAATCTACTTCGGCTTATACCATTAGAGTTAAACAACGTATATCGATTCCCAATTACCGGAAGGTCAACCAAATTCATCTCCACTATAAAACTACAAAAATCCTTCATGTCACTGATATTAGGATCCCTAATGCCTTTGCTTTCTTCTCTACTTTTGACAGAATTAAAATCGCCCCCCACAATCCATCCGCCACCAGAATATCTACTCTTAGCATCAACAAGCTCTCTCCATAAACGCATTTTATCCGAAAGTCCACAAGGATAGTAGACATTGATCACGGTCAACGACTGGTTTTTCCAAATAAAATGAATGCCAAGGAAGCCAAAACCCCGAAAACTATAACAGGCTGTCAAAACCTTGTTATTCCACATTGTAAGAATGCCTCCAGACCTACCAAAAGAACTCACTGCCGACCACTCCACGTCCTTCCTCCTCCATAAACTACTAATAATATTGGAATCCATAACAGAGATTTTAGATTCCTGTAACAAACAAATATCTGCATTCCCTTTGGCTATTGTTTGAGGAATCATCCTTCTCTTAAGGGAACTACAACACCCGCGAACGTTATAAGAGACGATATTCATGATCCACTAGTAGCTACAACCTTCTTTCCAACTCTTGCCTCCTTGTCTTCATTATCTAAGTTCCTCAAAAGACCGTCTAGACCAGCGTCATCAACATCCCCTAGAATCCCCAACTTCTTCAAAGATTTTCGTAAATTGGACGGGGCATCTTCAAGAGCCTTTCGACACCTCAAATTACCTATAACCAAATCAGTGTTAGTACGCGATTCGCAACACATGAGAGAAGCACTAGACTCATTTAACATGATTCTATTCGATCTTTTTTTGGGAGAAATCCTGTCAGTTTTCTTTGCAGCAGAAACTTCATGGTCCCTAAGGGCAGAGTGAAGTAGGGTAGAAAAGTAAGAGAAGGAGTAAGGAATATTAATACAGTTATAAACCTCGTGAAGATGTTTCTTTTTTCAGCTTTTCCCCGATTTGAAGGCCCAACAAGTCCACCAGGCGGCCCAAAAATAGGGATATGCAAGCCCAAATCCACAACCAACTCACCATTACTAATTTCCTTTTGAATAACAACCTTGGACTGAATGAGTCCAAAACCACCTGTACAAGCGACAAAAGTCTCTTCAGCAGGTACTTCCTGGACTCCCCGACTAGCCTCAGAGTAGCCCTTGCAGGATTCAGACTGGTCCATACCAATGCTAGCTTCTGAACCATCACCTAATGCACAAAACTCGGCACTTTCACCAACAAAAGACACGTTATCAGAGCAAGGTCTACCTCCATCTGACCCATGAACTTTTAGGGAACAATCTCTCTCCTTGGGCTCAGACTTCGAAACACTGGCAACTTCGCATTCCTTCTCGTCAAATGAGTCCCACGCGCCCTCCACATCAGATGGGAGAGAGGATTCAAGGTCATCAGAATCAATGATCTCGTCGTCTTCTTCGCAGAAAGGATCAACACGGTCAATATGGGAGTCTTCAGACAAGGATAAAGGAGAAATAATACCATTGACTTCTACACGAATCACCAATTGTAAAATAACCTCGAGATTGGTTTTGATCAGCAGCCTAGCTGAGTCGAAACAAGACCTGTTCCTAGTATTCGCGTCACAATGAATGAAGGTACCCAAATTTGAAACAATCTGACGAAAGTTGGTCTCACTCCAAGCGTAACAGGGCAAGCCAGAGCACTTCACCCAAGCAAATCTATCTCTGTCAACCAACTCTGGTGTCCAAAGACGAATTTCTCTGACATATCATTTTTTTCTCTACTTCTGAATTTTACTTCGTATCTTGTAAATTGTATTAAAGGAATTTAGTTAGAGAGTTGGATGCCATCGAGTATTCTTACTCTAAAAGTTCGTATCTTTTCATTATTTAGGGGGTTCGGGAAATTGTTAAAGACTGTTTTCTTTTATTTGATACTAGCGTCCAGACGGGCACACAAGTGTCCGTCTGTCCGCTTTTTATAATACTCACGCGCGTAAAATATAAATCGTATTATTATTTTTATTTAATTTTCATTTTATTTTAAATTATTTATGAAATAGTAGTAATAGATAATGGTGTAAAAGTTAATAAACTGTCACATAACTTCCATTTGTTATAAAGAGAAGTTAAGATTTAAAATAAAAATTGAAAGGGTATATTTAGAAAGAAAAAAGGCTACACCAAAATCATGTTTTGCATTTATATATAGGTATAGATTTAGTTGTGTGGATCATTTCAAACTTTCTTAACAACCTCGTTTTCTTGGATAAAGGTGCAACTATTTAACATTTAAGTTATAGAGTTATTTTTGTTTTTGTAGAATGTGTAACTTGCTAAATTTTGAGTCATTTCCTCCTCTTAGAGTAAATAGGGGAAGGATACTTTTTTGAGTTTACATTACAAAAAACTGAAATTAGTGAGTGTTTGTTTCACAATTTTGAAAAATTGTTATCGAAGAAATTATTTAGTTGTGTCATAGATTAGGTTGCTTTCTTAAAAATGTTTCGCAACATTATTTAAAGTTCTGCAAAATAGTCAATCAACTACGCTGTATCCAAGATAAAACAACTTGATACTATATTGTACACGACAAATTGCACGATAGATAATCGGCCAGAAAATACATTCTATAAATATCACTCGCAATATATGAATAAAGAGTAGTTGTAATAGTTTCTTAAACGAGGAGAAATCCAAATCATTCTCTAAAGAGAATTAACTAATGATCATTTGATCACTTAAAATAATTTATTAAAAAAATAGAAATTCAAATAATTTTTCAAAGTGAATCTAAAAACATAACTTAATAATTTGTCAATTCAACGAGTGGAAAGAAATGAGGAGAAATTGATACTTTGATAATTCAAAAAACACAAAGTATAGAGAGTGAGCAAGGAAAAAATCAAAAGAAACTTTTGATATGTTTTAGAATGAAACATATTCATTCCTTATATAATAAAGTAAGTTAGTAAAAGAATTTAATCTAAGAAATGTATGACATAGGAATTTTTCAACTAACACATAAATACACTTTTTTTTTTAACAATATGGAAGTTAAGAAATTCGTCTCCATATTAGAATATTGACATGTTCCAACAATCCCCCATTTGAAAATAAAAAATTGTTTCAAAAGTAACATTAAACGTTTTTAAAGTCATGCGTAAACATATGCACTTACGACTTGAACGATTGTATAGCAAGCATCATTCTGATTCAACAAGAGTGAAAGAATTGTCTTGAAATCTATCTCATACATAAAACTTGCATGACCTTTTCCTAAAATCTAATAAGTATGTGCTTTAATATCTCTGCACATCTATTTTTGTTTAGTGAAGGCTCTAGAAATTCTGCTTTGAAATTCTATAGGAACCGACCTAGGTTCCGGAATCACAGAAGTCAGTCTATCAAGAGTACTCATGTAGCTAGGTACTCTCTCATACAAAGTATAGATATCATTAAGCGTTTCTATTGTATCATCCTGATATTGCTAAAGGATTCATTCTTTTCTTTATCATACTAGCATGGTTATCTCATATTACTCATAACTTGTTTTATCCATTGAACCTATTTTTTGAGATCTCCAATCTATTAGGCCGGTTACCATCATGAGCCACTCATTTCTCTATATGCATTAGTCCCATCTTCTTGGGTGTATTATATACTTTCTCTCTTGCTAATCCTTCCGTCAAAGGATTTGTTAAATTTTCATCAATTCGTACAAGATCCACTCATGCAGCTCCTTTAGAGATACATTAACAATAGTTACATATGCATCATTTCACACTTCGTCATAGACTGAGTCACGATAGTCTATTTCTTTGATTTTTCAAGATACAAATCTTTCAACTATATTGAATATATAACCAGTAGTTGCTTTAAAATTATCTGATAAGATATTCTAATTTAAATCATTGTATCCGTAAAGTACATCAGGAAATCTCTAATAATGTATACCGAGATTCATGGTCCTTTTAAGGTATCATATGACTCGCTCAAAAGTTTTTCAATTCTCATTACTAAGTCTATTAGTAAGACTACACAACAATCCTACGACATATGTAATGTCTTGAATATATAACCAGTAGTCACTTTGTACACATTCGAAATCATTAATTTATCAAGCTTTTCATGTCATTTTTTGGAACTTGTTTTAGATGAGACATAAACTTATCAAACTTACCGACTACGAAGCACGAGTATTTCATTTTAGGTAAAGTATCGGTACCAGATACATATCGGGTACCGCTACACGTACGATACGCACCGAAGCCGTAACGATTTTGTTTTTATGTTGGTATACCAACCAATACACAATTGGTACCATATCCCCATGTTTTTTAAAATTTTTTTCAGATGATATAATTTGGACTTTTTTATGGAGTAAAAATTAGGTTAATTGTTCCATTTATAAATAAAAGGATTCTTTTACTACTTAGTTCTTCATCTTCTACTAAGAGAAATTGGAGCACGCATGGATTTACTCATTGAAAAGGAAGAGGCTAAATTAAAACTGGACCGAAGATTTATCTTTTTTCATACAAATCTTTGTCTTCTCTCGAGAAATAGTAAGGTTTATCATGAAGGAGTTGTTAGAGGAGTTTTACTCTAGGGAACATAGATACATAGTGTAGGACTAGACACCTTTGTGAGAGACACACCACTTGTCCACCTAAAACCTTAAGGTGATAGGTGAGTGGGTTCTCCCACTTATAAATGCTCAAGTTACCACCACTACTACGGAAGACCCTTTTCACAACGGTTGGGAAAGATATATAATGACGCTGACACATGCGTTGTTATGTAGAGTGTTGTTATATATATAAT
Source organism: Lathyrus tuberosus (assembly GCA_022829125.1). Classification (NCBI taxonomy): domain Eukaryota; kingdom Viridiplantae; phylum Streptophyta; class Magnoliopsida; order Fabales; family Fabaceae; genus Lathyrus; species Lathyrus tuberosus. Next base: position 2,672,862 of record JALAZF010000428.1, on the reverse strand, counting down.
ACTTACAATGACGGTCCTGTGACCGTTGTAATAAATTGGAAAGCGCGCGCCATATAACAACGGTTAAGAGTAATAACCGTTGTGATATTTTGTATGAATAAAAAACAAACGTATCGTACCAGAATCAACAATACACAATTTGTAAACAAATATCAAAGCCATTAATTATGAAGGAATATCAAAGGGTGAAAAATGAAATTTCAAAAGACAAAGAGATATAATCATTAATTCAACAGCTTGAGGTTGGCAGAAACTTCTTCAACTTACAAGAGAAGATGAAGAATCAGAAGAAACAATATAAAAGCATAAAGGCTAAAATGTAAAAACAACTTAATCCAAAAGAATCAAACTGAGTTCTACTGCTCAAGCTACCAAAAATGTTGAGAATGAAGATGTTGTTGTAGAGGGGGGTGTAGTTCAAAATCTTCCTCAGAATCAAAATGTTGCTGTAGAAGGGGTTGTCGTTCAAAAACTTCCTTAGAAATAACAAGTTGTTGTTGTAGATGGGACTGCTACGAAAAGAAGGAGAGCTCTGAGGGTGAAGAGACGAAAGAGGAAAAAGAGAAGAATGTTGAGAATGCAAATGGTTGTTGTCGATTCTGATGATGATGATGAGGCTGACTATAGTTGGTCAAACTTCCTCTCATCCAGAGCATTTAGATTTGATGATTAAGTTTATGTAATGAAAAGTTTATGTAATGAAACTTAATTTATCTAATGAGATTTTAATCTTTTTGCTTAACAGTTTAAACTAAAACACTACTACAAAACGCGTAAACAACGACGCCATGCTCACAACGGATCATACCTACACCGTTGTGACATATCTAAACTAAGGCGCGGTTGTATTTTATTTGTTTATTGAATAAAAATTATCTGTATATAACAACGGTTGATAAACCAACCGTGGTGATTATCTGTATATAACAACGATTGTTAAACCAACCGTGGTGATACCATCAAGCTTTCATGTGTTCGAACCTCAGCGCCATCATATATATTATTCCTTTTATGTTAAGGCGCGCCTTTTATTTTTTATTTACTTTAAAATAAAAAAATTAAAAGGTATGACTACGGTTGTTAAACCAACCGTGGTGATACCATCAAGCTTTCATGTGTTCGAACCTCAGCGCCATCATATATATTATTGCTTTTATGTTAAGGCGCGCCTTTTATTTTTTATTTACTTTTAAATAAAAATATTAAAAGCTATGACTACGGTTGTTTATTTAAAACGTTGTGATATATTTTGTATGTTTTTTAAATTTTTAATTCTAAATATAACTCTGGCGCTTTAGTATGAAATTTCATTATGACAATAATATATCATAACGATTTATAATGTTGACCATCGCAATAACTTTTCAATATTCTCCAAGCTAGCTAGTTTCATGTCTCTTCAGTATCCTTTTTTCCATTGAAAATAGAAAGTAGACGAAACGATACACGATTTTAACCCTAAACCCTAACGGTCAATACTGTGAAACAATACACGATTTCAACCAAAGCTTGCATCATCAGTATCCATTATTCACCGTGTTGTTGTCATTTTTGTCATCATCGTCACGATTACGAACCTACCAATACCGTCGTCATCATCGTCACCGTCGAGAAGGAAGATAACAACAACACCGTCGTTGTCGTAAGGAAGGAAGACAACAACAACTCCAACACCAACATTGTTTACTTAGTCGTCACGTTTAAGGTCCGTAAAATATTTTCCCCATGCATCTACAATAAACTCATTTGCCTTTGTTGTTCATGTTGTTGTTGTTTATGTTCTTGTTGTTCATGTTGTTGTTGTTGTTGTTGTTGTTTACATTCTTGTTGTTCATGTTGTTGTTGGTGTTGTTGTTGTTTTTGAACATAGATGTCGAGTTCTACATCAGGAAGCAGCCAAGATGCTCAAACGATTGGGTGTTCTGCGAATACAACTCAATTGAAAAGATCACAAAGAGGTGTCACAATAATGTCCCAATTCACATCAGTCCGCAACTCATCAGGTGTAAAAATCTCGATCGAGTTTGATTTGCACTACAGATTAGTGGATTGTCCACATTACGCTAATTTTAGGAGTTATGTTGCGTTCCTTGCACGTAGCAAAGTCAGTATACTGATTGATGATTGGAGAGAAGTGGATGTTAATGTCAAAGACATCATATGGACAGACGTTAAGGTATTTCATACTATAATTTTCATATATTTCATATCACTACCTATAGTTTCTAATTCATACTTATATATTGATTTAATGTAGCTAAATTTTGAGTTTACCGATGACTCAAAATTGAAAAGAAAGTGGATAACTTATGCCGGTGTTCGTTGGAGGGGATTTAAGTCACAGCTCACGGCTGACTACATTACGAAGCCTAAGAGCGGTCTTCAACCTCCATGGATTCAGTATAGTTTGTTATCGAAGAAGGTGTGGCACAAGTTTACGAAGAAACGCCGTTCTGAGGAATTCAAGGTTAGTACTAGTCTTATGTAACCTATAATGTTATGCTAATGAGTTATAGATACTAATCATACACATTTTTCACTATGTTAATAACAGGCTAAAAGCGAAGTAGGAATTCAGAACAAGGCGAAAAACATGTACCCCCATAGATTGTCTCTTGGGGGTTACAGGAAACTTGAGAAGAGGATCCTGCAGGAAAAACAACAAGAAGGAGGAGATGGTGACATCCCATCTCCACCTTCAAGACATGAGAAATGGAAGAGGGCTTGATTAAGACCTAATGGAGAGCACACCTCCGAGGCTTCAAGAGTGGTTGGTGAGAAAATTGTAAGTATATGTTTTGTTTAAATGCCTTTGCTTATGTAAGTTGCTAATGAATTATTATTTAAATGCGTTTGCTTATGTAAGTTGCTCATGTTGTGTAGGATAATTTAGTTGTGGCGGCCCGGGAAGGCACATTTCTTCCGGAAGCACGACATGACATATTAGTCGAAGCTATCGGAACAGCTGAGCATGGAGGTCGTGTCCGTGGCGTTGGAGATGGTGTCGGCTTGAAGTCTTACTTTGGATGTCAAAGAAGACGCACCAAAACCGCTGAATTTCTTGCTCAACAACAAAAGATTGAGAATGTTGAGAAGCAATTGGAAGAGCAAAGGAGGCTGTTTGAATAGGAGAGGGAAAAAAAGGAGAAAGAAGTGGAAAAGTTACAAGAGTTGTATTCGGTATGTGTCATAAATCACACTTATTTTTGTATGATATATATTGTATGTTCTAATTGAATATATTGCGATTATTTTTGTTTTATGTTCTAATTGAATGTTATGATGTAGAGATTAAGTGAAAACCTCGAACAACGAACTAATGAAGATCATCGTTGCGTTGGTGATGATCAAACTCCAAGTAGAAGTGTCGTAAATCATGCTTCTACAAAGGGAAGTAATTGTACAGCCCCTCCCCTCTGTAGATAACCGCAATGGGATATTGGACCCTAGTCCAAATGAAATAACAAGTTTATACTTGTCCATTTCAACAACAGACCTTTCGCAAGCTCTCCCGCTAGAACATTGCCCGCAATTGGATATAGTGTTTTACACTCCTGAAGATGTGAGGGATTTTCTCGCGGGATATAAGTGGCTTGACATAGCTATTTTGCAAGTTTGGTGCACGTAAGTATATAGTCGAAAATACATGTCATTATAGAACATTATAATTTTTTGTATTTTCTCCCTTAATTTATTCATTTTCTTTGACCATTTAGGTACATTCACCGTGTTTGTCTAGAATTGAATAAATCAAGTACCTATGGAATCTGGGATCCAAGTTTTATTTCTTGGGCGTTTAATGATAAAAATATCAGAGAAAAGTACTTGAAAAGTCGGCTAAATGACGGAGGAAAAGAATGTTACCTTGCACCATTCCTCTGTAGGTTAATATTGTTGTAATTTATTTCAATATTCTATATTTAGTTTTTTTTTAGTAACAACTAATAATATATATATTCTCGTGTTCATTCAGTGGTCATTGGCAATTGATCATAATATTGTTTAGGACAAATATGGTGACATTACTGTGTTCCTTGCACGGGCCACTCCACAAACCAATGAAAGATCTTGTATTAATGTAAGTGTCTTTGTTTAATATCATTTTCTTTGGCATTAATTGTAATTAGTTTATCATGTAATATGTTTAATTCAATTTTCAATGTGCAGTATTGTGGAGCAAGTTAATATAATGAATAATGTTAGAAAAAAGCCCACATACCTTGCTCCTAAAGTAAGTGGCCCGATTACCTGTTTATTTCATTTACATTCATGCATGTGTGGTTGTAATCATTTTTTTATATTCATTAAATTTGTTGATGAGGAAACAACGCGAGAGTTACGAGTGTAGGTATTTTGTCATGAAACACATGTTAAACATTGTCCTTGCCGGCAATGTTGATTCATGGGATACGGTATATATGCCATAAAATGTTTCATATATTAATATATAAGTTGACTGTTGAATTTTTATCATGCATGATCTTCAATTTTTTGCTCTTATGTAGATGTTTAACAACGAAACCCCATTCCCCGTTGAGGACTTCGTGGATCTTCGTAAACGTTGGGCGTATATCCACAATGCGCTTATGGATCGTGCTCCTGCTGTTTGATATACCAGCAACATTTTTTGATGCACATATTTTTGGCTATTGATGCACATAATGTGAACAATAGTTTTGGCTTTTGATGCACATAATGAAATCAATAATATTGGCTTTTGATTTAAACAATGTTAGCAGTTTAAATCTTTGATTCATTTAGCTTTTGATGTAAATTTCTTTTGATGTAAATTCTCTGATTCATTTATAAGGATAAAATATAAGAAGAATTGTGTTTGATGCACATATTGTGTTTGCATGTAAACATAAGATATTTTGACAGGATAAAATATAGGAAGAATTTGATAAGCAGATAATTTTTTATATTTAAAACAGGCCGATTTTGGAAGTGGTTATAAAACCTAACAGTAGTTGTATGTCAAACACTAACTAGAATAATATAAATAAAAAATGTTGTTGTTAAGAATCGAACCATATTACCTTAAGTTTTATCACAACGGTTGAGTAAACTAACCGTTGTGAAATTGGTGCGCACATATCACAACGGTTGAGTAAACTAACCGTTGTGAAATGGTTGGCGCATACTGGAATACAACAACGGCCCTGAGGACCGTCACTGTATGTACCTCATATACAACAACACTCTACATAACAACGCCTTCACCCCCGTCATTATATGTCATTTCCAACCGTTGTTAAATGGGTTTTTCGTAGTAGTGAAAGTACAATATCTATCAATTAATATACTAACAAACAGATAACTAATTGAAAATTAAAAGTTTGCGTTGAACCTACTCGTAAGAAACCGTCTTTTATTAGTTGCATTCCTGTCTTCATAATTTAATTCAAACATCAACAATGTAATTCACAATGCATCTGCAGTTTAAACATCAACAATGTAATTCAAACCCTAATTCAACTACTACATTTCATAACAAAATAAACATTAAACATAAAGGAGACAAGAAAACATAACATCTTGAGATTTCCAGAAAATATCTCTGATTTCAGTTTGTTCTTCAAATTCTTGTTCTTCTTCTTTAAATCCTCATACATAACCTTCAAATAGCCCACAATTTCCAACTCTGACTTCATAATGCTCTCATCTTCATTTCCACCTCTTTCTCCCACGTCTTCATCCCATATGAACAAATTACATGTTTCATCACTCCTACAAAATGGACATCTCCAAAAAAGCCTTCATTTATTTTGTCCCTTCTTGCATTGGTACGAAACCATACGACCAGCACAACCATAGAAATTTCCAAATCGAGATTTTACAGCGGAAGAAGACATAGAAACACCTTTGGATGAGTTTGTCTTCAAATGCGACATTGCAACAACTTAAAGTAGAACACTTTCTTGTTGTTGTTGTTGTGTTCTTCAAGACGATGGTGACGGCGTTGGTGTTAGGGTTGTTTCGTCTTGTTTATTTATCCAGTGGATAAATGGATATATACTTGGTGTTTAAAATACATAAAAAAAGCTTCAGTTTATAACAACGGTTTTAAGAAATAACCGTAGTGATATCCTTATTTGTTTTTAGTTAAATATAAATAAAACTTAAAAAGGACACATTTACATCAAAGGAATACACTATTTGAGCGCGGTGAGGTTCGAACCCATGAAAGCTTGATTATATCACCACGGTGTTTACAACAACCGTTATTATACCCTTGAAATTTCTAATTAAAATAATGCGCGCGCATCCAGTAGGCACTATTACCATGGTTGAAATTTTACCCGTCATCAAAGGCCTTTTAATAAGACTTAAAATAATGCGCGTGCATCCAATACGCACTATTACAACGGTGTATAGGATGTCGTTGTAAACCTAGCGTTGTTGTTTGGGTGTTTTGTAGTAGTGCACATTCCTATCCAATGTGGGACTATTTCCCCACTTACTCACACTTGCTTATATTATTCCAATAATCCCCCTCAAGTATGACTCTACCACAATGCTCCCCCTCAAGTGGAAGATCTTTCTTTCATATACACACTTGTACCTCCGTTGACACTCTTCAACGGGACACTCAACCACATCCGGGACACCTACCTGTCGCTCCCGAGGATTTGCATCCATGGTACAAACGCGAAAGTGGCGCAGAAAACAGAGTCGTCAGCAATGTGTATTTATCCCAAGAGAGGGAAAGGAAACACTGTGTATGTAACGCCCCAGTTTTGTCAGTTTTTATTTAATCGAGTCGTATTGATCATTTTATTAGTATTTTATTTTATTTTCGACTTTTATTTGGAAATATGTTATTTTTCAATGTTGTGATATTTTATCGGGTTTTGGGATCGTTTACGAAATATTTGAGAGAGAAAGAAAAAGAGAAGAAGGAAAAGGGAAAGAAAAGAGAAGAAGAGAAGAAAAAGTGAGAAAAACATCGAAATCAAGAAATCGATCTCCCGACATTCCTAAACGCGATTAAATCGGGTAAGGGTGTGAAACTCGATTATTATATGCTTGTGTATGATTATGTATGTATGTTTTTGATTGTTGTTGGATTGAAATGGAAAAATATAGTCAAACCCATATTATGTAAAATTGATTAGAAATCGATTAAACTGTATCGAAAATTATGTTTTCAGGTCCATTATTGTTGATACATGTTAGATACATGTTGTTAGGCATTGTATTGGTAATTTTATGGTGTGTAGCTGAAAAATTGGAGGATTTTGGTTGGAAAAACGCAGAAAAATTCTGCAGAAAAAAATTCTGGATTTCCACTGCCCATACGCGTATCACTCAAGGCAATACGCGTATTGGTCAAGGCAATACGTGAATGGCATTGAAGAAAACTGGGCAATACGCGTATGAAAGCTTTAATTTCTCGGCCATCTGTCCATTTGCGTATGGTACGCGTAACGTGTAGGGCAATACGCGTATGATGTAAGACACTACGCGTATTAAAATTTTAATGGGAATTTTGGGGAAAAATGGTCTCTGCCCATACGCTTATGACCTTGGGCAATACGCGTATGGTTTGGGCGAGGAATCAGGGCAATACGCATATGGCTCAGGGCAATACGCGTATTGTCAGGAAAATTGAAAAATGGGGTTTTTTCGCGATGTCTTTTCTTGTTTAGTCTGTAACTTGTGTTCCGTTTATCCGTTTTTAACATTTTTGGTATCGTTGAGTAGCTATTGAACTGTACTTTCTTATTATAATAATTTAGAGATTGTTAGCCGATTTAATTATGTCGGAATTTGGAATAGTGTCGTTTTGTCGACTTTTGTCGTTATAGTTGTGTGTTACTGGTGTGTATCATGCAATGTGCTGTTGATATGGATATGTTATAATTTGTGTGCTGTTGTGTGGTATAAATGCATTGTTTTGGGCTTGAATTGCAAAGCATGATTTATGTTAAGAGAGATGGTTGCATATATGTGTGCATTTGAATGTCATGAGTCCTTGTATGCCAAGCATCATGATATGCATTGTTGTGACGTCCTGAGTGACGGTTTGGATTCCAGAGGGAATCCGCTATAACGTCGTGTGCCCATGTGGGGTGTGAGCGATGATTATAGACGATCGTGTGCCCATGTGGGGTGTGACCGATCGGGTCGTGTGCCCGTGTGGGGTGTGAGCGATCCCTAAACGTCGTGTGCCCGTGTGGGGTGTGAGCGACGGGGAACATCGTATGCCCGACGGGGAGTTACAGTGATGTAACGAGCGATGGTTCCAGCAGAGTTCCTGAGTGAACTAGTGATGAGAAACAATGGAAGTCGGTACCCGCATGTGCATATGCATAAAGTTGTTGTGTCGGTCTCTTGCATTTGTATAAGTCATTAATGGTTTGTTTATGTGTGGAATTGTGGATAAAATTGATAAGTTAATATATGGATATGTGTTGGTGATACTTGTATTGTGTATGGTTGGTATACCTTGGTGATGGAAAAAATGAAATATACATTGTGTTGTTTTGTGTTTGAATTATGGTATGAGTTGTGGTGAGAACAGTATATACGTGTATTTTTGGTGTTATATATAATTGTATGCAATTATATTATGATTGTTTTTCTCACCCTTCTGCTGTTTTATAATGCTCTATGAGGCATTGCAGATTAGAGTTGCTGGAGGTCTTTTTGTGAAGCTTAGGACTTCATTCTTTTGTTGGGCGGCTCTGAAATGTGGCACCGGGTAGTCAGGGGGATGGTTTTGTAGTTTGATGTGTATATGTATATATATCTTTTGGCGTGTGCATGTATGACTTGATGTATGACAAACTTTTATGATATATATATATATATATATATATATATATATATATATATATATATGAGATTCAGTACAGATTTTCCGCTTTATTCTGTATTTGGATTGTGGGTAGTAGGAACTAAGTTCCTCTGTTTATTTTCTACCTGCGAGTGTTGCATATCTTTATGGGCAGGTTTATTGTGTTTATTTCAAATTGATGTGACCCCTCGGTCTATGATGTGAATTTCTAAATGTACTCTGATGAAATTTTGAATTTTCTTTTACAGCTTTATTTAATTGGGGGTATAGATTAGGGGTGTTACATTAAGTGGTATCATCGCCAGTCCGTGTCAGTTGTGTCAGTCCTTGTCGGTCTTGGTGTTTGGATGAGCTGTTTGTTTAACCATAGTTGTTGTTATTGGAAATGAACAGAATATGGATGGTAGGAATGACGTTGCTTTGGCTGCTGCTATGCAAGCTATGGCTCGGGCTGTGCAGGGTGCACCTAATGCTGCTGGTAATGATGAGTTCAGGAAGAACAAACCGCCTGTCTTCAAAGGAAGATATGATCCTGATGGTGCTCAGATTTGGATGAAAGAGATTGAAAGGATTTTTCGAGTGATGGATTGTGCTGAGGATCAGAAGGTGAGACTGGGTACTCATATGTTACTGGAAGAAGCTGATGATTGGTGGGTTAGTACACGTCATGTGTTGGAAGCTGCAGAGGAGGAGATCACTTAGGCTGTGTTTAGTATTGAGTTTCTAAGGAGGTATTTTCCTGAAGATGTAAGAGGAAAGAAGGAAATCGAGTTCTTGGAACTGAAACAAGGTAATATGTCTGTTATTGATTATACTGCTAAGTTTGTGGAACTTGTGCAGTTTTATCCACATTATGTTGAAGCGACTGCGGAATTTTCTAAGTGTGTAAAGTTTGAGAATGGATTGTGTCCTGAGATAAAGCAGGCAATTGGTTATCAAAGGATTCTGAGGTTTTCTGATTTGGTGGATTGTTGTAGGATTTATGAAGAGGATAGTATGGCTTGTTCTACTCACTATAAGAGTGTGAGCGAGAGAAAAGGGAAGCAACAGTTCTGTGGTGGTCCGTATGTAACACCAGCTGATAAGGGTATATAAAGGGGGAATTTTGGGAAAAGGTCAAGTGGAGGAGGAATGTCTGGTCCTCTGAAGTGTTATAAAGGTGGTGACTTGGGGCATCGTCAGTTTGAGTGCAGGAAAGATATGAGGAAGTGTACTAATTGTGGAGGTTTAGGACATGTTGCAGTTGAATGTGCAAGGAAGAATATGGTGAAGTGTTACAACTGTGGTGAACCTGGTCATATTAGTACGAAGTGTCCGAAACCGAAGCAAGCTCCAGCCGGTGGGAAAGTTTTTGCCTTGGCAAGAACTCAGACTTCAAGTGCAGATCGTCTTATCAGAGGTACTTGTTTTATTAATAGTACTCCTTTAGTTGCTATTATTGATACAGGGGCGACTCATTCATTTATTTCGTCTGAGTGCGAGAAGCGTTTGAATCTTGTGTTGTCTTCGATGGGTGGTGAGATGGTTATTGATACTCTAGCAATGGGGTCAGTAACTACTTCTTTGGTTTGTTTAAGTTATCCTTTGACCATTTATGGTAAAGACTTTATGATGGATTTGGTGTGTTTGTCGTTGGAGAGTTTAGATGTGGTTATGGGAATGAATTGGTTGCAATTCAATCGGGTTCATATTGATTGTTATCATAAGTTGGTAAGGTTTCCTTCTCTTGAGGAAGACGAAGACTCGAGTTTCTTATCTACCAAAGAGTTGAAGAGACTTTTGGCCGATGAAGCTCAGTTGTTTGGGTTGTTTGCATCTTTGATTGTGGATAGCCAAGTTTCACTTGATGTGTTTCCTGTTGTGTGTGAGTTTCCGGAAGTGTTTCCTGAGGATATTTCAGACTTTCCGCCAGAGATAGAGAGGTGGAGTTTTCTATAGATCTAGTACCTGGTACTAGACCTGTTTCTATGGCACCTTATCGAATGTCGGCATCTCAGTTGGTTGAGTTAAAGAAACAGCTGAATGAGTTGTTGGAAAAGAGGTTTGTAAGACCAAGCGTTTCTCCTTGGGGTGCTCCAGTTTTATTGGTGAAAAAGAAAGATGGAAGTATGCGGTTGTGTATTGATTATCACCAGTTGAATAAGGTGACGATTGAGAATAAGTATCCTCTTCCAAGGATTGATGATCTGATGGATTAGTTGGTTGGTGCGTGTGTGTTTAGTAAGATTGACTTGTGGTCGGGGTATCATCAGATAAGGGTGAAAGAGGAAGATATTCAGAAGACGGCTTTTAGGACACGTTACGGTCATTATGAATATTCTGTGATGTCGTTCGGGGTTTCTAATGCGCCAGGTGTGTTTATGGAGTACATGAATCGTATTTTTCACGAGCATTTGGATCGATTTGTTGTTGTGTTCATTGATGACATTTTGATCTATTATAAGTCTCGGGAGGAGCACGCGGAGCATTTGCATATTATTTTGCAGGTGTTGAAAGAAAGGAAGCTTTTTCCCAAATTGTCCAAGTGTGAGTTCTGGTTGTCGGAAGTGAGTTTTCTTGGGCACGTGATTTCAGGTAATGGTATTTCTGTGGATCCATCTAAAGTAGAAGCAGTTCTACAATGGGAGGCTCCTAGATCTGTTACTGAAATTCGAAGCTTTTTGGGTTTGGCCAGATATTATCGAAGGTTTATTGAAGGTTTTTCTAAGCTAGCACTTCCTTTGACCCAGTTGACTTGTAAAGGGCAAGCGTTCATTTGGGATATTCGGTGCGAGGAAAGTTTTAATGAGCTGAAGAGAAGATTGACGACAACTCCGATTTTGATTTTGCCGAATCCTAATGAACCATTTGTGGTGTATTGTGATGTGTCTTTGGTTGGTCTAGGTGGTGTTCTGATGCAAGTAGGTAAGGTGGTGGCTTATGCTTCGAGGCAATTGAGAGTGCATGAGAAAAATTATCCTACTCATGATCTTGAATTAGCGGCTGTGGTTTTTGTGTTGAAGATTTGGAGGCATTATCTCTACGGTGCAAGGTTTGAAGTCTTTAGTGATCATAAAAGTCTGAAATATCTGTTTGATCAGAAGGAATTGAATATGAGGCAACGTAGATGGTTGGAATTTTTGAAGGACTACGACTTTGGCTTGAATTACCATCCTGGTAAAGCTAATGTAGTAGCCGATGCGTTGAGTCGGAAATCGTTGCATATGTATGCTTTAAAGGTTAAGGAGTGGGAACTTTTGGAATCGTTTAGAGATTTGAGTTTGGTTTGTGAAGTGACGTCGGATAGCGTGAGGCTTGGAATGCTAACGATTACTAATGATTTTCTGATGACGGTTAGTGAGAAACAAAAGCTGGATGTGAAATTTGTGGATTTGATGTTGGTTGGAGAACAAGATACGAATAGTGATTTTAAAGTTGATATTAATGGTGTTTTGAGGTTCCGAGGTAGAATTTGTATTCCGGATGATGCGGAGTTGAAAAAGATGATTTTGGAGGAAGGACACCAGAGTAATTTTAGTATACATTTGGGAGCGAATAAGATGTATCAAGATTTGAAGAAGATTTTCTGGTGGTCTGGATTGAAAAGAGATGTGGCTCAGTTTGTTTATGCATGTTTGACTTGTCAGAAATCAAAGGTGGAACATCTGAGCCTAGTGGTTTGTTGCAACCGTTGGATATTCCGGAATGGAAATGGAATAGCATTTCTATGGATTTTGTAATAGGGTTGCCGAATACTCAGCGAGGGCATAATGCTATTCTGGTGATTGTGGATAGGCTGACTAAATCGACTCATTTTATTCCGATTGACATCAGTTTTACTTTGGAGAGGTTAGCTGAGATTTACATCAGTGTGATTGTGAAGTTGCATGGGGTTCCATTGAGTATTATTTCGGATCGAGATCCTAGGTTTACCTCGAGATTTTGGGAAATTTTACAGAAGGCGTTGGGTTCTAAATTAAGATTGAGTTCGGCTTATCATCCGCAGGCGGATGGTCAGACGGAGAGGACGATTCAGTCGTTGGAAGATTTGTTGCGAGCGTGTGTTTTGGAACAAGGTGGTGCGTGGGATAGTTATCTTGCGTTGATTGAATTTACGTATAATAACAGTTTCCATTCAAGTATTGGAATGACACCGTTTGAAGCATTGTATGGACGAAGATGTCGAACACCGTTGTGTTGGCACGAATCTGGTGAGAGTTCGGTGGTTGGAACAGAGTTGGTACAACAGACTACGGAGAAAGTAAAGCTTATTCGTGAGAAAATGAAGGCTTCTCAGAGTAGGCAAAAGAGTTATCATGATCGGAGAAGGAAAGATCTTGAGTTTCAAGAGGGCGATCATGTATTTTTTAGGGTTACGCCGGTAACGGGTGTTGGTCGTGCATTGAAATCGAAGAAACTTACTTCTCGGTTTATTGGTCCTTACCAGATATCCGCGAGAGTGGGTGTTGTGGCTTATAGGGTGGCGTTACCGCCGAATCTATCGAATTTTCACGATGTGTTCCATGTTTCACAGCTTCGGAAGTATGTTCCGGATCCATCATATGTGATTCCGATGGACGAGGTTGAGGTATGGGAGAACCTTACGGTTGAGGCATTACCAGTTAGGATTTTGGATCGCGAGGTGAAGCGGTTGAGAGGCAAGGATATTGCACTTGTGAAAGTGGCGTGGGGAGGCGCTGCTGAGGGCAATTTGACTTGGGAGTTGGAGACTCGGATGCGGGAGTCGTATCCAGAGTTGCTCGTCTCAGGTATATTTTCGAGGACGAAAATTTCTAAGTGGGGAGAGTTGTAACGCCCCAGTTTTGTCAGTTTTTATTTAATCGAGTCGTATTGATTATTTTATTAGTATTTTATTTTATTTTCGACTTTTATTTGGAAATATATTATTTTTCAATGTTGTGATATTTTATCGGGTTTTGGGAACGTTTGCGAGATATTTGAGTGTGGGGGTATTTTGGTCATTTCATCTTATTTTCTTTAAGTTAGAAAATAGAATAGAAAGAGAGAAAAATAGAGAGAAAGAAAAAGAGAAGAAGGAAAAGGGAAAGAAAAGAGAAGAAGAGAAGAAAAAGTGAGAAAAACTTGGAAATCAAGAAATCGATCTCTCGACTTTCCTAAACACGATTAAATCGGGTAAGGGTGTGAAACTCGATTATTATATGCTTGTGTATGATTATGTATGTAGGTTTTTTATTGTTGTTGGATTGAAATGGAAAATATAGTAAAACCCATATTATGTAAAATTGATTAGAAATTGATTAAACTGTATCGGAAATTATGTTTTCAGGTCCATTATTGTTGATACATGTTAGATACATGTTGTTAGGCATTGTATTGGTAATTTTCTGGTGTGTAGGTGAAAAATTGGAGGATTTTGGTTGGAAAAACGCAGAAAAACTCTGCAGAAAAAAATTCTGGATTTCCACTGCCCATACGCGTATCACTCAAGGCAATACACGTATTGGTCAAGACAATACGCGTATGGTATTGAAGAATACTGGGCAATACGCGTATGAAAGCTTCAATTTCTCGGCCATCTATCCATTTGCGTATGGTACACGTAACGTGTAGGGCAATACGCGTATGATGTAGGGCACTACGAGTATTGAAATTTTAATGGGAATTTTGGGGAAAAATGGTCTCTGCCCATACGCGTATGACCTTGGGAAATACGCGTATGGTTTGGGCGAGGAATCAGGGCAATACGCGTATGGCTCCGGGCAATACGCGTATTGTCAGGAAAATTGCAAAATGGGGTTTTTTCGCGATGTCTTTTCTTGTTTAGTCCGTAACTTGTGTTCCGTTTATCCGTTTTTAACATTCTTGGTATCGTTGAGTAGCTATTGAACTGTACTTTCTTATTATAATAATTTTGAGATTGTTAGCCGATTTAATTATGTCAGAAATTTGGAATAGTTTTGTTTTGTCGACTTTTGTCGTTATAGTTGTGTGTAACTGGTGTGTATCATGCAATGTGTTGTTGATATGGATATGGTATGATTTGCGTGCTGTTGTGTGGTTTAAATGCATTGTTTTGGGATTGAATTGCAAAGCATGATTTATGTTAAGAGAGATGGTTGCATATATGTGTGCATTTGAATGTCATGAGTCCTTGTATGCCAAGCATCATGATATGCATTGTTGTGACGTCTTGAGTGACAGTTTAGATTCCAGAGGGAATCTGCTATAACGTCGTGTGCCCATGTAGGGTGTGAGCGATGATTATAGACGATCGTGTGCCCATGTGGGGTGTGAGCGACCGGGTCGTGTGCCCGTGTGGGGTATGAGCGATCCATAAACGTCGTGTGCCCGTGTGGGGTGTGAGCGACGGGGAGCATCGTATGCCTGACGGGGAGTTACAGTGATGTAACGAGCGATGATTCCAGCAGAGTTCCTGAGTGAACTAGTGATGAGAAATAATGGAAGTTGGTACCGCATGTGCATGTGCATAGATTCGTTGTGTCGGTCTCTTGCATTTGCATAAGTCATTAATGGTTTGTTTATGTGTGGAATTGTGGATAAAATTGATAAGTTGATATATGGATATGTGTTGGTGATACTTGTATTGTGTATGGTTGGTATACCTTGGTGATGGAAAAAATGAAATATACATTGTGTTGTTTTGTGTTTGAATTATGGTATGAGTCGTGGTGAGAACAATATATACGTGTATTTTTGGTGTTATATATAATTGTATGCAATTATATTATGATTATTTTTCTCACCCTTCTGCTATTTTATAATGCCCTATGAGGCATTGCAGATTAGATTTGCTGGAGGTCTTTTTGTGAAGCTTAGGACGTCATTCTTTTGTCGGTCGGCTCTGATATATGGCCACGGGTAGTCAGGGGGATCGTTTTATAGTTTGATGTGTATATGTATATATATCTTTTGGCGTGTGCATGTATGACTTGATGTATGACAAACTTTTATGATATATATATATATATGAGATTCAGTACATATTTTCCGCTTTATTCTGCGTTTGGATTGTGGGTAGTAGGAACTAAGTTCCTCTGTTTATTTGCTACATGCGAGTGTTGGATATCTTTATGGGCAGGTTTATTGTGTTTGTTTCAAATTGATGTGACCCCTCGGTCTATGCTGTGAATTTCTAAATGTACTCTGATGAAATTTTGAATTTTCTTTTACTGCTTTATTTAATTGGGGGTATAGATTGGGGGTGTTACAGTGTAAACCTGAGGGAAGGGAGAAAGCATGGTCTCGCGACCAAGAGAAACGGGTAAGGGAGTCGGTTACGCGAAGGGAAGGTATTTGCACCCCACGCATCCATCGTACTCGACGGTGTAGCGAGTGATTTTTGGATGTGGTTGCGAAGCACAATCGCTCTGGTACTACAGCTCGATTCATTTTTTATCCTATTGAAGCTGATGAAGGAAGGGAAATAGATGTCTCCAACTAACCTTGCTAGCATACTGAGGTTAAACAGTCAAAACTGTTGGTTTACAGATGCTACAAAGATTCGGGGTTTCTCTTAGGTTATTTTGTTAAAATAGTGTTCGGTCGATTGGTGGGAGGTATAGGATTTTGGGTTTTTGTTTAGTGTGCTCGCTAAGATTTTTCTTTCAATCTTATGCCTACGTATTCCCGTTTACCGAAACAGGGAAATCAGAGCGTTCGTAGTTCCTCCTATTCTATGGGAGGAAATGGGTGTTTTTGGTGTCTTGTTCAAAGCCCAAGACGTGAAGCGAAAGGTGGTCTGTATCTTGTTCAAAGCCCAAGATATGAAGCTGAAGAGTTTATTTGTATCTTGTTTGAAGCCTAAGATATGAAGCTAAAAGGTTTTGACTTTAGAGAGAATTTGTCATCTCTAAAGGGGGTATGTTTGTCTCAACTGTTGGGTGACTGGCTGTAAAGAAGGATTACTTTAACAGGGATACGCGGATCCTAGTAATGCCATAATTTCCTTTATAGGGGGTTTTAACCTGAAGGAGAATACTTCAACTCAGTGTAGAGCAATGCCATTTTTCCTTAGTAATTTCTCATGCTAAAAGAGGGACAGTGGCATGGATGTAGATGATCCAGAGGCTTGCCGCTTACAGCGATTAGATGGAAGGAGTTGTTGATGTTTGTGTACTGTGAACGAGGCACAGCTTTGATAGTAAAACGTTGATTGGATCAACCAGTGGTTTTCTTATATAAAGCCTAAGAGGAGTCTAATATGTGTCTCGTACAAAGCCCGAGAGAGAGGCTAAAAGGTTTTGACTAGACGATGCAGTCTTTTGGTATCTCGTACAAAGCCCGAGATGGAGGCTATTTGACTCAACAAGAGAGTTTTTTTGTATCTCGTACAAAGCCCGAGATGGAGGCTAAAATTGTTAGCACCGCTGGGGAGAATCATTGTACAAAGCCCAAGAGTAGGCTAGGGTGCTGTTTCAGTTGAGTGACAAGTCCAGTATGCTGATTTAAAGAGAAAATCAGTTCTTATATGAGTAATGCTGTACTCAAGGATTTTGATTCGAGGATCAGGGATATTTCCTGTTCTTTAAGGAAGTGGGAAATCTGAAGGTTATCGAGACTGTCCGAGTCTACGGGTTTTCTTCCTATTTTTGAAGGGGTGCTTGAGAATGTCTTGGAGACTCAAGGGTCTTAGACTGTCCGAGTCTAGAGTTTCATCTTTTGTACTATGCTGAGAAACAGTAATAGACTCTTAGATAGACTGCTCTATTAAGATGACTGATTTCTGTTCCTATACCTCTAGGAGGTCGTCGGGACAATTTGTACAAAGCCCAAGAGGAGGCTGGAAACTTTTAAGTAGTCGATTGGTCCTTGTATGATGCCCAAGAGGAGGCTATCATTCTCGGAGGAAGAATCATTATACGAAGCCTAAGAGGAGACTGTGAATACTTCTAAGAAGCCGACGGGTCCTTGTACAACGCCCAAGAGGAGGCGAGGGTGCTTTTAGGAAGCCTGTGGGTCCTTGTACAATGCCCAAGAGGAGGCCGATGCTTTTAAGAAGCCGATGGGTCCCCAAACCCCGAGAAATTCAAGACAGGTCATTCACGAGGAATAGATCAAGCCAGGAAAGTCCGAGAATTTGGAAGAAACTGAAGAGATGCCATTCACAGAGAAAAGATCATCTCTGGGGAGTAGAGTTTCTTGACAAGTGCTTTTAAGAAGCCTATGGGTCCCCAAACCCCGTGAAGTTCAAGACAGGTCATTCACGAGGAATAGATCATGCCAGGAAAGTCCGAGAATTTGGAAGAAACTCAAGAGATGCCATTCACGGAGAAAAGATCATCTCTGGGGAATAGAGTTTCTTTGACAACTTCTAAAGGTGACAGTCTATGAAAGGGTTCACCGAGAATGCTGCCTTTCATGTCTCCATATTGTTTAACCCCAAGAGGAGGGAAGACTGTGTCTGGTAATCCTATGGGGATCTAGTATTGACTATTTCTAAGAGTGATCAATGGGCTTAACCTAGTGCTAGACGTAGTTGTCGGGGAAACTCTAAATATCTATACTATTATTACACAATTGATACGAGTTTATGAAAGAAGACTTACAGTGAAACAGCCCCACAATACAGTTATATGTATATGAAAGCGGTAAATGAAAGCATATAAACACTTACTCGGTTGTAGAGCTTCCATGCTGTTTGGTTAGTTGTTCAACAAAGAAAGATTGAAAACAATAGTATATTTCAAAATCAAAGTAGAAAGTGCTTTTAAAAGAAAGATTTGGGGCTTACAGCTTGAGGAGAGGCCCAGGGTTTTATCAGTGAGCGCACTGTTTGAATTTGTACAGAGGGACTTATACAAGTGACTGAGGCCCAAAAAAAGTTTTTTGTACAAAGGGATGGGTCTTACACTCTCTCAAGAGGCCCAAAGAGTTCTAGAAATGGGTCTTACTACTCGAGGGTAGGCCCAGTTGATTTGATTTTGAATTGACGATCGCGCCGAGGTTTTCTTTTAACGCAGAGGGGCTTATACAATATCTGAGGCCCAAAGTTTGTTTTGGTTAAAAGGGGATAGGGTCTTACAATCTATTAGAGGACCAAAAGTTTTTAATGGGTCTTATAGCTCAAGGAGAGGCCCAGTTGATTTTTTAAACTGGCGACGATCGCGTCGTTAATTTGAAAATGTACAGAGGGACTTATACAACGAATGAGGCCCAAAAAGTTTTCTGTATAAAGGGGGTTGGGTCTTACACTCTAATAGAGGCCCAAGTGTTTTGAAAATGATTTATGAGGGTTGAATTAATCCAAAAACCCTAATTTGTTTTCAAAAATGTATTTAATTGAATAAAAATTCAATTAAAATGATCAAAATTGTTATTTCCTTGGTTTTATGGTTGGCATTATTTTGCTAAAACTTATGTAGCAGCAGATGTTGAATGAAGATGTCTAAAAATTTGTTTCACTACTCTTTGTTCAACATGTCGAATGAAGATGTTCCATGACTGCTCACAGGACATCGCGCTGTGAAGTCAGGTTTTATTGCAGATTCTGTTACAAAGATTTGTAACTAAATATTTTGTGAATATTTGGTTATCCTATGTGGCATTCAAAGCATTTTTGGATTAGGGTTACTTGTTAGTTTTCGGATTTGTTGTTGTTTCTAATTATGGAGACATAATAGGAAACTTTGGATTGAAGACCTATTTTATTGGTGTTAATTTTGCAGATTTGTGAGCAGCCTAATTGCTGCGTCTTTGAAGCCCAAATTCAGTCCAGATTTCAAGCTATAAATAGACTGATGTAAACCTAGTTTTAGGTGTTGAACTTACATGTATTTTTAGGGTTGTGTGCTTGTGTTTTGTGAACCTAACTGGTATCTTATGATAACAATACAAGGACTGTAGTGTAAGTTGTGTAAGGTTGCTCATAAGCTTTTAAGCATTGAGTAGCTGAGTGTCAATTCTCATAAGCTGTGAAGTATTGAGAATTTGTGTTTCGACCATTGTTACTTGTCTTGTAAGGAACCAGTCACGGGTTGTGATTGAAGAGGGATTTGAGGAGGGCCTCATACCTAGGGGAGTATTAGGTAGAAGTCATAGGAAGGGTAGTGATTAAGTGAGCTGATTGAACCGGGTGTGGTTATCAGTGAATTGATACTATCGAATATTGATTTCATCCCTGGCTTGGTAGCCCCCAGATGTAGGATAGTTAGATCCGAACTGGGTTAACAATTTCTGGTGTTCTTTACATTTTATGCACACTTTTATTTTGAACTTGTTCATTGTTGTTGTATATCAGTGTCACGACATCTCGATAGGACATCTAATATATACAGGCCAGAATTTCAATTGGCATCAAGAGCAGGCACCCTTTGTTGTTTCTGGGTGAGATTCAGGGAAGGTACTTTCTGGCACAATGGACAAGGATGGAGGAGCTCTGAATAAACCACCTCTGCTAGATGGTTCAAACTATGAGTATTGGAAACCTAGGATGATAGCTTTCATCAAGTCCATGGATGATCAATCATGGAAAGCTGTTCTCAAAGGTTGGGAGCCTCCAACGGTAAGAGATGGAGAAGGAAATCTTACTGATGTTCTGAAGGAAGAAGAGGACTGGGATGATGCTGACTACAAAGGATCTATTGGAAATTCTAAAGCCATGAGTGCATTGTTCAATGGTGTCAACAGAAATATCTTCAAACTGATTGAGCATTGTACTATTGCCAAAGAGGATTGGCAGGTCTTGAAAGTTGCTCATGAAGGGACCTCAAAGGTGAAAATGTCAAAGCTTCAGCTTCTCACTAGCAAGTTTGAGAGTTTGAAGATGAAAGAGGATGAAAGCATTCATGATTTTCATATGAACATTATTGAGATAGCTAATGCCTCTAGTGCCTTAGGAGAAAAGATGTCTGACAGCAAGCTGGTCAGGAAGATTCTCAGGTCTCTTCCTAGGAGATTTGATATGAAGGTTACTGCTATAGAGGAAGCTCATGACATTGACAAGATGAAGGTGGATGAGCTTATGGGATCACTCCAAACTTTTGAGTTAGGATTCAGTGAAAAAGCTGAAAAGAAGAAGAGTATAGCACTTGTGTCAAGTGCTGATGACTCAGATGATGAAGGAAAACTGGTCAAAGATGAAGATGTGTCCAAAGAGCTAGTGTTGCTTGGAAAACAATTTAATAAAGTGTTGAAAAGAATGGACTGGAAGTCAAGAGAAAATGTTCGGAACAAGTCTCTCGACATCAACAAAGACCAGGAAGGAGGCAGAAGATCCAGAACTGAAGAAGACTCTAATCAAGGGAAGAAAGTTCAATGCTATGAATGTGAAGGATTTGGGCACGTAAAAACTGAGTGTCCCACTTATCTCAAAAGACAGAAGAAGGGATTATCTATGACATGGTCAGAAGATGATTCTGAAACTGACACTGATGAGAAATCTACAAAGTTGGTGACAGCATTAACAGGAGTATGTGAATCAGATGATGAATCTGAAGAGCTTACTTTTGAAGAGTTGGCTATCTCCTATAAGAAATTGTGCTTTGAACATGAAGAAGTATATCAGCAGAAAGAAGAACAAGCAGGTGTTATTGTTCATTTAGAAGCTGAGAATACTGAGTATATGTCTACTATAGCTGATCTACAAAGTGAAGTAAATCATTTGAATTCAAAACTGGACAACATGATCAAAAATGTCAGGATGTTAAATAGGAGTTCGGATGTACTTGATGAAATTCTGAAGTCAGGAAGAGATACTGGAAATGTCAGTGGTATTGATTTAAAGGTACAAATGAATCTGAGGAAGTACCCGCTCAAGATAAGAGAAGTTTGAAGATGTTGAATAACATGCTGCAACATCCTCCCAGGCATCAGAAGAAGTTCATAAAGAAAAAGAATCAAAGGTGGACATGCTACCATTGTGGGAAGTTTGGTCATATAAAAGCTTTTTGCTACAAGCTACATGGTTATCCCAAACCCATGCAACAGTATAGTAGGAAAAAGAGCTGGGTTGAAACAAAAAGGATATGGACTTCAAAGGATAGTGAAAAAGAACATAGGGACTACAAGTCTTTCAGAGTCTCTACAAATGAAAAATGGTTCTTTGATAGTGGATGTTCTCGACATATGACAGGCATTAGTGGATATATGTCACATGTTAAGTATCATGCTCCTAATGAGGTGATTTTTGGTAATGGATCGAAAGGAAAAGTGCTTGGTGTTGGAAGAGTGGATGGTCCAGGACAGCCAATTCTGGAAGAAGTATTGCTTGTTGAAGGGTTAGATACTAACCTAATAAGCATAAGCCAGCTGTGTGATCAAGGTCTTAAGGTCATTTTTACAACCCACGAATGTTTAATAATGGATGAAAAGAATGTTGTTGTTATGAGAGGTGAAAGAACCTCACAAAATTGCTATTTGTGGAAAGACGAAAGCACAATTGTGGAAGTGTTAAACCAAAGAACTTGTGAATGGCACGTGTATAAGGACCCATTTCCAAAACTTATAAACAGCCCAGCTAACACATTCCAACTTCAATCCTACAGTGCGATAACTCCATCTGACCTACTCTCTCAAAACTCTTCTTCGCTAGGGATTGCTCTTACTCTCTTCAATACTGCATTTTGTAAGCAACAAAAAATGTCTCAACATCATGATTCTCCTGCTGATTCAAGAACTTCTCAAGTCAATGACGAAGACTATGATCCTCACCGAATGATCAAACTCACAGACCTTGTTCTTGATATCGCCCCGTTGAATGTAGTTCATTCTGACACTAGAGGTGAGCAACCAGTTTCCCACTTTGTGAATGAAAGTATGTCAAGTAAGAAGTCTAAACCCCTTTCATCTAGGAAGAAAGACAAAATGATTACTAGGTTTT
Source organism: Lathyrus tuberosus (assembly GCA_022829125.1). NCBI lineage: Eukaryota > Viridiplantae > Streptophyta > Magnoliopsida > Fabales > Fabaceae > Lathyrus > Lathyrus tuberosus. Next base: position 2,650,261 of record JALAZF010000428.1, on the reverse strand, counting down.
ATTCTGATAAGTTAAACCCTAGAAAAAATGTCACTGAAAAGAGTTCAAATAGGAGGGTGGATAAAACTAAGAATGATAGTAGGACTCTTGATGATAATGTTTCCAGCAGAGATCAGAGTCTTAGAAGATTTGCCACCATTGCTGTTAGTGAAGCTGATAAAGATGTCGGGTTTGATGTCCCAATATCCATGGTTGGAAATACAAATAATAGTCCTACTGATAGGACTGAAAGTTGTATGCCAGTTCAGGTGGCTAGGGAAAGAAGAAGCAAGAAGAGGGCTGAGATGTCTAGTAATATTGCTGAGAAAAACTCTGATGAGGAACCAATAGCTGACATACTTCAAAGAATCAGGAGTAGAAAAGAGAATACCATTGTAACTGAGACTTCAAAGGATGCAGAAATGATTAAGAAATCTGCTGATGTGGGGAGTAACAAAAGAAAGGCTGGAGAAGGTCCCTCTAAGCAATGGAGTAAAGTTGTGGTTCCAATCAAGAAAAGGAGGGTCACAGAACTGAATGAGTCAAATGCTGGAACTGATGTCCAGGACATCAGTAGGAGAAGGGAGGATCAAACTGTCAGATCTCAGAGGCAAACTGATAGGTTGAACATTGTCAACCAAAGAAGAGTAGCTTTAGAGAGAGAACTGGGAAAAGACTTCAACAAGTATAAGGAAGTGGTTGATCTTATTGAAGCTGCTGGGTTGATGAAGACTGTGTCTGACATAGGACCATGTTATGAGAAGTTGCTTAAGGAGTTTGTTGTGAGTATCCCTGAAGAATGTAATAGCAAACTCAGAAAAGTCTATGTAAGAGGCAAAGCTGTGAAATTTTCTCCCAAAGTGATTAATAACTTTCTGGGGAGACCTCCGGACCATCAGGCTGAGTTAGAAGCAACAGATGATGAAATCTATGAGGAGATAACAGGTGTCTGCATCAAAGTTTGGCCAAATGAAGGAAAGCTCTCTTCTGGGAAGCTAAGTGTCAAATATGCTATCCTTCACAGAATTGCAATGGTAAACTGGGTTTCTACCAACCATATTTCCACCATCTCATCCATGCTTGGAAAATTTATCTATGCTATTGGAAAGAAGGTCCCTTTCAACTTTGGAGCATATATCTTTGAACAAGTTTTGAAGCATGCTAGCTCATCTGTTGTTAAGCTACCCATATGTTTTCCATCCTTAATCTGTGGAATGATCTTGGACCAATTTCCTGAATGCTTAGTAAGAAGTGACAAAGTCAGCAAGAGAAAACCTCCAATGACTTTGAATTATAGGCTGTTAGGTGGAGATCATGTGTCTGATGTTGGAACATCCTTCTCAACTTCAAGTCATGCTAGTCTTGATGATGAAATCATTGCTCAGCTGCAAGAAACCTGCAAGGAGCTGGAAGAATCTATCAAAAGAGATACAGCAAGGAAGACAAAGCTAGAGCAGCTGATTAAAGCCTTGGTTGAAAAGAGAAATGCTGCTAAAGACCAAGAGCTGACTGAAGATGATGGACTAGGTGAATCTACTGAGTCTGACAGAAGGAGTGTCCAGCAGTCTGAAGATTCTGGTTCTGAGAATGGTGTTTCTGAATCTGAAGGTGAAAGTGATGAGGTTGCTTATAAAGAGGACAGTGCTGATTAGCTAGACTATTTGCAAGTTTATTTTCTGTTTTTCTCTGTTTTTGTTTTTCTATTTTTTTTTTGGACAACTTAATTCTGGTTTGGTGTTGAACAATATACTGCTATGTAATATATTTACATTTATCTATGACCTCTCTTTGTCATATTTGTGGCTAAAAAGGGGGAGTAGTAAGTGTGAGGGAGAGCAGCTTTGGTATGTGCTTGTGCTATTGAGGGGAAGTATGTGCGTTGCAGGTAGATTATGTTTGTGATGCTGCAGTTGCTGAGGGGGAGAATATGATGTTAAATGTTGCTACTGTTGAGGGGGAGTTTTGCCAGTTTACTATAATGAGTGTTCTTGCTGTAATGTGTTGTTTATGCTGCTGAAGGGGAGTTGCTTTTACTGCAGATGAGGGAATTGTTTTTACTGCAGATGAGAGAATTGTTTTGATGGTGTTTGAGTGTTTTTCCGCTGTTGATAGTGATGGTGTTTGAGTGTTTTTTCTGCTGCTGATACTGATGGTGTTTAAGTGTGTGTGGAGTTTTAGCCAAAAATAAGCCAAAGGGGGAGATTGTTATTTCCTTAGTTTTATGGTTGGCATTATTTTGCTAAAACTCATGTAGCAGCAGATGTTGAATGAAGATGTCTAAAAATTTGTTTCACTACTCTTTGTTCAACATGTCGAATGAAGATGTTCCATGACTGCTCATAGGACATCGCGCTGTGAAGCCCAAGAGGAGGCTATCATTCTCGGAGGAAGAATCATTATACGAAGCCTAAGAGGAGGCTGTGAATACTTCTAAGAAGTCGACGGGTCCTTGTACAACGCCCAAGAGGAGGCGAGGGTGCTTTTAGGAAGCCTGTGGGTCCTTGTACAATGCCCAAGAGGAGGCTGATGCTTTTAAGAAGCCGATGGGTCACCAAACCCCGAGAAATTCAAGACAGGTCATTCACGAGGAATAGATCAAGCCAGGAAAGCCCGAGAATTTTGAAGAAACTCAAGAGATGCCATTCACGGAGAAAAGATCATCTCTGGGGAGTAGAGTTTCTTGACAAGTGCTTTTAAGAAGCCAGTGGGTCCCCAAATCCCGAGAAGTTCAAGACAGGTCATTCACGAGGAATAGATCAAGCGAGGAAAGTCCGAGAATTTGGAAGAAACTCAAGAGATGCCATTCACGGAGAAAAGATTATATCTGTGGAATAGAGTTTCTTTGACAACTTCTAAAGGTGACAGTCTATGAAAGGGTTCACCGAGAATGCTGCCTTTCATGTCTCCATATTGTTTAACCCCAAGAGGAGGGAAGACTGTGTCTGGTAATCCTATGGGGATCTAGTATTGACTATTTCTAAGAGTGATCAACGGACTTAACCTAGTGCTAGACGTAGTTGTCGGGGAAACTCTAAATGTCTATACTATTATTACACAGTTGATATGAGTTTATGATAAAAGACATATAGCGAAACAGCCCCATAATATAGTTATATGTATATGAAAGCGGTAAATGAAAGCATATAAACACTTACTCAATTGTAGAGCTTCCATGTTGTTTGGTTAGTTGTTCAACAAAGAAAGATTAAAAACAATAGTATATTTCAAAATCAAAGGAGAAAGTGCTTTGAAAAGAAAGATTTGGGGCTTACAGCTCGAGGAGAGGCCCAGGGTTTTATCAGTGAGCGCACTGTTTGAATTTGTACAGAGGGACTTATACAAGTGACTGAGGCCCAAAAATGGTTTTCTGTACAAAGAGATGGGTCTTACACTCTCTCAAGAGGCCCAAAGAGTTTTAGAAATGGGTCTTACTACTCGAGGGTAGGCCCAGTTGATTTAATTTTGAATTGGCGATCGCGCCGAGGTTTTCTTTTAACGCAGAGGGGCTTATACAATATCTGAGGCCCAAAGTTTGTTTTGGTTCAAAGGGACTGAGTCTTACACTCTATTAGAGGCCCAAAAGTTTTGAATGTGTCTTATAGCTCAAGGAGAGGCCCAGTTGATTTTTTAAACTGGCGACGATCGCGTCGTTTATTTGAAAATGTACAGAGGGACTTATACAACGAATGAGGCCCAAAAAGTTTTCTGTACAAAGGGGGTTGGGTCTTACATTCTAATAGAGGCCCAAGTGTTTTGAAAATGATTTATGAGGGTTGAATTAATCCAAAAACCCTAATTTGTTTTCAAAAATGTATTTAATTGAATAAAAATTCAATTAAAATGATCAAAATTGTTTAACATATGGAAAACAAATTGTGATCTTGGATTAATGCTTCAAAAATTAAGTATTGACCTACAAAATAATTAGAAGGCATTAAAAGTTGCAATATCAAGGTGGAAAAAATATTTAAAATGTCAAAAACAATTAAAATATTAATTCTTTGCAAAAATATCAAGTATATGAAATAACTAATATTTTTGGGATTTTTTTGTTAAAATAAAATATTTTAACATTTTTGTGAATTATTAAAAAAAGAATCAACTCAAAATCATTATAACTCATAGAGAAATTAATTTTTGAATCAATTAAATAAAACCACAAAATTCAAATATTCAAATTTGGAAAAATGGCGCCAAGAACATGGACCAAGAACACGCGCGTGTTCTGAGATTCTCAGATTTGCATTTTCTCTCCAATCTCACTGAATACTTAATCATATCATGCAATCCACATACCAATAAACTCGTTTCAACCTCATGATCATGTCTATGGCATTTAATTTCATTTAAATTAAACATATAACAAGAAATCACAAAAAATCCTCAAGAACCCTAGATTCTGCATGAAGGCTGGGATTTTTGATACACAATTCAAACAATGCAATCAATTGAGGGGAAACATTCCATGCATGATTATGAACATTTGGAAAAATTATTGTGCGAGGAAATATGCATAGATTGAGAGATGACCAAGTTTATGCTTACCTCTAGGCCGTGACAGCAAGTGCAATGTGATTTTTGATTTGGAGGTGTTACAGATGAGTGGTGATGATCTGAACAGCTTCCCTACACCCTATGAAGTGTGTTTAAATGCTTGGACTTGATTGAAATTGGCTGGATCACCTCATGGCATCTCAACTGCATTTTGGTTAAAACCTTGAGCAATTGACTGGTGATTCTGAGAAATCAGTGTTCCAGTTGTTGCTTAAGTGTTTGATCAGCTCATTTGTGATGTATATGAGGTGTGTGTGTGATTGGTTTGAGTGGAATTGCCCTCTAGCTCAAAACCCGATAGCTACCTTGCTAAGAAAGGCATTTTTGCCAAGAGAAAGAGATTTTGAGAAAGGCAAGTGTTGTAGGCCTTTGGTGTACTTAAACTGACCACAATTGAGCTCTATTTATAGTAGAGCAAGGTTATTTTGCAAGGAATAGTGAATGGCAACTGCTGAGTAGTTTTGGCCAATGTTGGCAAATGAAAATCCAAGTCTCCTCTAGCCATTGACTAGAGGTTAGGGCACAGGCTGCTGGTTCCCTTGGTCTTGGATAAGTCTTGACTGAATTCAGTTGCAAATGGCTCAGTCCATGCCACCTTGATGCTTCCATTGAATGCTCTAATCCAAAATTAGAGTCTTGTCCCTATTTTGGCAATTCTAGGTTCAACATGCTATTTCTTGTTCCAAAGACTTTGGAGGCTTGGCTCAGTGATTGTCCCTTTTAGATTCAATCCTCAGATGTGTCCAAGTGGATAGGAGTGTTTGGATTTGCGCAATTTTGGCAAATCGAGCAAAAGTGCAAAATCTGTCTTGCCTTGACAGATTTCAACAAGGCAACTTGCCAATGTCATATCTCATGACTCAAATTGAATTTGGTAATGTTCTTGGCCATTTTGGAAAGCCCTTACATGATACAACAACTGTTTGAACATGTTTGGTTTTGATCTCTTTTGAATCCAAGTGAAAAATCCCCCTACATTTGGAAAAAAGTAAGGCAAAATCTGACTTAGTGAAATTTTCACTAAGTGTTGGAACAAAGTGACTTTTCTTGATTTTAATCACTCCATAACTCAAAATCCATGAGGAATTTGGACATAGGTCAGTATGAAGCTTTTGTAGAGGGCAATGAGATCTACAAATCAAGCTTTGAATGGGGAACAATGGCCTTGTGGTTTAGGAGTTATGGTCCTCCAAAGTTGGCACATTAGTGTCACTTTTTTCATAACTTAGAAAATTTTCTATGTTTTTATGGTTACCCCTTTTACAAGTTATCCCACTTTTCTTGATTTTTCTTAATGAATGATGATTCAAATCATACATTAACATCATTTTAGGGTTAAAAATCGATTTTGGTGAAAAATCTCAAAAAGTCAAAGTTGACTTTTGTGCACAGTTGACTTTTTATCAGATGAATTCCAAACTGTGCAATTCTTTAGGAAATCATGTCCTTGACCTAAATCTAACTTGATGGACATGTTCCATGGGTGTCATAGGGTATATTGATTCATGTCCTAGGGCTTGGGAGCATGTCCTGGTCAAAAGTCAAAGTTACAGTTGACTTTTCCCTTAAAACCCTAACTGTGGTGAGATGAAATTGAGACTTGTTGCTCAAGCTTCTTGGATCAATCCATTGTTGCAAATGGATCAACTAAAATCATTTCTTGAGGCCTTGGCTTATGATTTGTCCCAAAAGTCAACTTAGGGGTGAATTAGGTCAAGAAACCCTAATTCCTGATTTTTGATGTATGCATCCCCTGAGGTCAAATTGACTTGATGATTGGGTTTATGAGGTTCCATGGATCATATTAGGTTATGTTTTGGATCTTTGGCTCATACCCAGAGGAAAATTTCCATCTGGAGGCCCTGGTCGACCAAAACCCTAATTTGGTGACACTGGCGATCTTAAGGCTTGATCCACCTAGAAGGGAGCAGCTTTGTGCTTAATCCTTAAAGTGGGAGTCCTTTTGATCCTTTGTAGCTACTTGAGAGGTTAGACAAGTTGAAGATCATGTCATTCCTTGATTGATCATTTGTCTAAAGCTCTGAGAGGGCTTGAAACCCTAAATTGGATTGCAGTGGATGCTCACCCATCTTTGGGGAGACTAATGAGGCAAGATGGCTGCCCCATAATTTGATGATGATTTTCACAATGATGGAAAATCTTAGTGGTCAAAATTTGGGGTATGACAGATGCCCCTATTTAATCTTCTTGGACCCGAAGGTGTGAATGACGAATATATTCGGGCATTCGGGGTGCAAGAGGATTAAATATCGGAATACCCGAAATTTTGATGGTGGTTATGAACGGTAGCTTACACATTCATCTTCTTTTTCTAAGCAATGATGCTTAGAAAAGGTAAACTTCCCCTCGATCCTGGTTTCCTACCAAGGAACTGGTCTTAGTTTCTGAAATAAACCTCCCCTCGATCCCGGTTTCCTACCAGGGAACTAGTCTTAGTTTCTAATTTAAACTTCCCCTCGATCCTGGTTTCCTACCAAGGAACTGGTCTTGGTGGCGGAAACAAACTTCCCCTCGATCCTTGTTTCCTACCAAGGAACTGGTCTTAGTTTCTTATGTAAACTTCCCCTCGTTCTGGTTTCCTACCAAGGAACTGGCCTTAGTTTCTTTTGTCAATAAACTTTATTGACAAGGGACGCTATTCGTAGCGGTTTTCCTCAAACTTCTCGCCGAATTTTCCCGAGGAGATGCCATTTGACGGAAAAAGTTGACGTCAGACTTGCTGGGGAACCCAATCGTCTGAGTTTAAGAGGTGCACAAACTTCTCTATTGGAGACCCCATTTTTTTCTACAGGGGAAAGCGAGTCTCTTGAGAGGCTACTTCTGCGTGGGATCTTACATCATACTTTTCTCGGGATCTTCCTGGAGAAATGCCATATGATGGGGTCCAATTTTGAGGTGCTGATGACCTTTTCAGCAGTGGTTTTTTCGGAGCAAAACTGACATGCTGTCGAATCTCTGATTACGAGGCTTTCTCTGTGGATTTTCCTTAATCCGGGAAAGCAAGGATATCATCTTCAATGGCGAAGAGTGATGTTGACTGAAGGTTCTCTGGTTTTTCAGAGGTTCAAGTTATCAAAGTGGTCGAGGGCCAATTTCAATCCAGAAATAAACTGAAGGTGAGATTGTTCAGACACAGTATTTCCTGACGAGGCAAGGACTGATAACTTGATTGAGAGGACTCTTATCACTAAGGGACAAGACCGACTAGAGTGATAGTGATGCAATATGAAATGTGAATGCAAATTGATAATGCATGATGTATGTATGTATATGCTGACAAAAATGACGCGACACACAAACTAAAAGATGAACATGACTGGATACTCGTCCATCGCGGGGCGTGTAGAAATATCGCTGGTTCAAGATAGCAATTCCACCTTGCTTAAGAGAGATATTCCCCGTTGGGAGCTATGTTGGTCGGGCTTAGGAGGTAGGAACTCGACCGAGGTGTGTCAGATGAAACAAGGTCTCTGACACAGTTGATCCTTCATTCAGGCGTACTGGCATAGAAGGAGTACTTTGATTCTTCACTTTGAAGTTCGCTTACTTCTGGAGAAGCGGTTGATGTTCCTTTGATGTTCAACAGTCAAAAGAAATTGCCGACTCTATTTTAAAAGCAGAAAAAGTTTTAACAAGTAAATTCATTTTGTTTTATTTCAAGAATCGTTAATCATATTAAAATGTCGTTCTGTAAAGCTAAAATAAATAAGAATTACAAACAAAAGCACAAAGGCTCAAATTTTATTGATAAGATGGAGATCAGGCAAAAGCGTGATTCCATTGAGTAGTTACAAAGTTAGAAAATGGTAATTTACAGGGAAAAGGGCTACGTTGAAACATAACGACCACCATCCTTCTACCAACTTTGAATTCTGGGCATCCTGAGCTTCTGTCGAAGATGACCTTGACTGGAGTTTTCCTCCAATGGATGGTGTAACTGCTGCTGAGGGACTTGCCTCTGTTGAACACAGTTACTTGCCATTATCCCTAATTTTTGCCTGGATTGTACTTTGATGTTTCCAATCCACCGGGATGATTTTTTTATTTTGTCTCTAATTTTTGCCTGGACTGCCCTTTCGGGTTTTCAATCCACCGAGACGTTTTTTTTTCTTTTTTTTTTTTTAGTTTAGGCGAAGTATTTCTTGACTACATCAACATTCGTGGGGTAGGCAAATTCCTCTCTATCCATGGTTGCAAGTCTCAAGGCGCCGCCTGAGAAAGCTTTTGTGACCACGTAGGGGCCATCATAATTCGGAGTCCACTTGCCCCGAGAATCAGTGAGAAAAGATTGTATCTTCTTGAGCACAAGGTCTCCTTTCCTGAAGACGCGAGGTCGGACCTTTTTGTCGAACACCTTCTTCATTCTCTGTTGATATAGCTGACCATGGCATAGTGTCGTGATTAACTTCTCCTCGATCAGATTCAGTTTTTCGTGTCGGTTTTGACACCATTCAGCTTCGGTGAGCTTAGCTTCCATCAATACTCGGATTGACGGGATCTCTACTTCTATGGGGAGCACTGCTTCCATGCCATATACCAGAGAGAAAGGGGTTGCCCCTGTTAAAGTGCGGACAGATGTGCGATAACCATGAAGAGCAAAGGGTAGCATCTCGTGCCAGTCTTTGTAGGTTACAACCATCTTTTGAACAATCTTCTTGATGTTCTTGTTAGACGCTTCTACCGCTCCGTTCATCTTGGGTCGGTAGGGAGATGAGTTATGGTGTTCAATCTTGAACTCTATGCACAACTCTTTCATCATCTTATTGTTCAAGTTAGATCCATTATCAGTAATGATCTAGCTCGGAACACCATAACGACAAACGATATTGTTTTTGATAAATCGGACCACCACTTGTCGGGTTACATTGGCGAATGACGTTGCTTTGACCCACTTGGTGAAGTAGTCAATGGCTACCAGGATGAACAGATGTCTGTTTGAAGCCTTGGGCTCAATCATGCCAATCATGTCGATTCCCCATATCGAGAATGGCCATGGGGAAGAGAGAACTTTGAGATGCGTAGGCGGTACATGGATTTTGTCAGAGTATATCTGACACTTTTGACACCTCCTCATGTACTTGTAGCAGTCGGATTCCATGGTCAACCAATAGTACCCTGCCCTTAGAATTTTTCTCGCCATTGTGTGTCCGTTGGCATGAGTGCCAAAGGATCCTTCATGAATTTCTTTCATAAGCATGTCTGCTCTGGTCTGTCCACACATCGGAGCAAAATCATGTCAAAATTCCTCTTATAGAGAGTATCACCGCTCAGGAAGAAGTTTCCAGCCAGTCGTCTGAGGGACTTTCTGTCCTTTCTGAATGCCCCATGAGGGTACTCTTGTTTCTGAAGGAAGCATTTGATATTGTGATACCAAGGTTTATCGTCTATGACTGCTTCAATCGTGAAGATGTAAGCGGGCCGTTCTAGGCGCATTACGTGTATCTTAGGTATGTCATTCCATTGACCTACACTAATCATAGAAGAGAGAGTGGCTACTGCATCAGCCATGTGATTCTCATCACGAGGGATGTGATGAAACTCAACTCTGTTAAAGAAAGGTAACAACCTTCTTGCATAATCTTTGTAAGGAATCAATCCTGACTGGTATGTGTTCCAATCTCCTTTTATCTGATTGATAACCATTGCTGAGTCGCCATATACGTCCAAGTTTTTGATCCTTAAATCAATTGCTTCTTCGAGACCCATGATACATTCTTCGTATTCGGCCTCGTTGTTTGTACACTTGAACATAAGTCTGGTAGTGAAAGGAATGTGGGTACCCTGAGGGGTAACAATGATTGCCCCAATTCCGTTTCCGTAATGATTAACTGCTCCGTCAAAGATAAGTCCCCACTGGGAACCTAGTTCTTGCCCTTCACAGGGTAGCGGTTCATCGCAGTCTTTCATCTTTAGATACATGACATCTTCGTCTGGGAAGTCAAACCCGACTAATTCTTGATTGTCAATCGGTTGATGAGCCAAATGATCGGCTAAAATACTTCCTTTAATGGCTTTCTGAGTGTGGTACTCTATGTCATATTCTGATAACAGCATCTGCCAACGGGCAATCCTTCCCGTAAGAGCAGGTTTTTCGAAAACGTACTTGATTGGATCCATTTCGGAGACCAACCAAGTAGTATGACGAATCATGTACTGACGAAGACGTTTGGCTGCCCAACCCAAAGCACAACAAGTTTTCTCGAGCATCGTGTACCGAGTTTCGCAGTCGGTGAATTTCTTGCTCAAATAGTAAATGGCAGACTCTTTCCGTTTGGTTTCGTCTTGTTGGCCAAGTACACATCCCATTGAGTCTTCCAGGACTGTGAGGTAAATGTAAGTTCTTGTAATTGGCTGAAATTTTGTTAAAACAATGTGTTGTCTTGGTTGATGTTACAACATGAGCTTCTAATAGTATAGGTGTGTCTTAGCTAACATTCTGGTTTATTGTTGAAGAGTTAAAGTGCTGAAGAGTGATGTCACATGAGATGTCTTAACATCACTATACCAGAACATTAAAACATCAGACTGTAATGTGTTTAGGGCTGCACGTGTTTCTGGTGTGAATGAGATATTCTGCTAATTACAATCAAAGAATGCAGGCGAAGATCAAGGGAGAGATATATTCTGTTGCATTCAGTTATGAAGATCAGTTTGTTACTAATTTAATGCATAAAGATATGGAAAATATTCAGGGTTAATTATTGAAGATTTAATTGAAGATTTGATTGAAGATCTATTTAGAAGCAGGATCTGTTGCAGATTTGTTATAGAAGATTTGATATGTTTGAAGGCCCAAATCCAGTTGGGATTATATTATAAATAGAATGCTTGTAACCTAGAAGAGGTACGGGTCCAAGATGTAGATCATTAGGACTTTGTCTAAGTGAACCACTCGGGTTGTGAGATGGTCACTGTGTGTAACTCAGAAATCTGTAGGTAATGAGTTTGATATTGTTCTTGGAGGAAGCTTTGAAGCAACTCCAAAGTGTGTCATGAAAGGGTGTCTTTTATAATTGAACAGTTGTTGGTAATCAAGCTGTTGATGCAGTGGCGGTGTAGTCGACTGCTAGACATCATTGTGATGATTGGAAGTCAGATGGAGTCTCGTACCTAGGGAGGACTTAGGTAGAAGGTTCATTGGGTAGTGATTAAATTAGGTAGATTGTCAACTGGTTTGTTGAGTCTGTAATTTGATACTACTAATAGTGGACTTCCTTCCTGGCTTGGTAAGCCCCCAGATGTTGGTTGGTTGAACCGAACTGGGTGAACAATTCAGTGTGTTATTTACTATCTCCATTATTTCCTTGTTCAGCAGATTGCGATGTTGTGACATTGCACAAAGACATCACACATCTGTACCAGGATTTCAATTGGTATCAAAGCAGGCATCCTGTCTGTTTCTGGATGAGATCTAGGGAAGATACTTTCTGGTTCATGAGCAAGGAAGATAGTCAGTGTAGAATGAAGGCCTGTAGCATTGATGATTAGTTGCTATGTGGTTTGACTTATTTTCAAACCTATAATGACCTAGTGTACTTGGAGTGTTGGGCAAGGGTTACTATGTTTTGCCTGAAGGCTGTAGAGGAGTTTTCTGGTATATGTTCCGCTGCATATATATATATCTGATGGAAAGTTCCTGGTAGTTTAGTGGTAAGGCTGCAACATTCTGAAGATGTATCACATGGTGTGGTGATATTTGAGGACATCTTCAACTAGCTTTGAGTTGCCAAAGATACTTGTGATTCATCCCAAAGGAACTCTTATATGAGCTTATTGAAAAGAGGTCCCCAACCGTACAAGGTCAATCTCTGGGTGTGAAGAGAACTTATGTCCTACCAGCAGATTGTGACTAACAGATGCTTGGAGGGCTAAACAAATGTGTTGATCACATCTGTTTGGAACCCACTCCTGACTTGGAAGAGGAGGCATCTGGGCTGTATGAGGTTTCATGAAGAAAGAAGCTGAGCCTAATAGGTCAATCAGCCTTTGGTCAATTGGAATTGGGGTCTGCATTGGGCTTGTGGCTGGAAGGATCAGAAGTAGAAGACCAGTATGTACTGTGATGGTGAAAGAAGAAGGTAAAGCCAAAGCAAAAGAGTATCACTGTCAAAGTTTTCATGCAGGAGTGAAGATCTTGATCAGTCAACTCTTAAGCTTATTTGTGATTTCATCAAGAAAGAAGCTGAGCTTATATGTCAATTCTAATGTCTCGACATCGTGCTTCACATTAGCAGTTTATGGTAAATACTAAGTCAAGACCTATTGGAGTGTAGCTGCTTAGAAGGATCACTGAAGTTGTGAAGTTGATCAATTTTTGAGATGCTGTTCAGTAAGCATTTCAGCAGGAGTTGGTTGAAGAGAAAGGAAAAAGAGTTTGTGTGCAGTAGCAGGGTATTTCAGTCGGTGGTCAAGTAATATTTACATAAGCTCCTTCAGGGTTATGGATGGTATGCAGAAGGATGGCAGTTATTACTCTTTGATTAGACTGGAGGTCTGAACCTTGTGCTTATAAAAAGAAGCTTCTGGAAGAGTGTGAAAGTTACTGCAGTTTTGTTGGAAGTTGATCAGATGTTGATATGCTCTTGTGTGTTCCCTACAAGAGAGATGTGTGGATTAATATGATTAGGAGATGTGATGTTGAAACATCATTTCAGATTTTTTTCTCAGGGCAGAGTAAAATATCAAGTCACTGATCTTTTGGTGTATGAGTGGTTGTCATGATGGTTTGTTTTGAAGAAGAACCAGCAGATGGCGGTGGTGTGAAGTTGAGTATTTATCTGCTTTTGAGGACGTGCTTTCAAGTAATGACAATATACATTGATGGGAGACTATGTATTTGTCTAAGGTTAAAGTGCAGGACTGCAGTTGGCTTGAGAATCTACTTTATGTGACTGAGTAAAGCATCTTGGAGGTGAATCAACTGGTGGAGTTGATTGGTGATTTTGCAGTGGTATCCAAACACTCTTGGAGCTTGCGGCAGAAGTTCTAAGTTGAAGAGCATGGTATGGAATGAATGCCTTGAGAGAAAGGGACAGTGGTACCAAAATGCATGTGCTCAGAAGTGTGCTCTATTGTTCATCCTCATCTAGAGCTTTAGTTAACCATGACAGGGGGAATACTTGTCTATTGATTTTGGCTGCAATGGTATATATGCTGATCAAGATTGTGAAGATTGGTTGAATGATAACATGTTATGACATTAGGCTGTTGGATGGCATGTTGGTGTGGACATAAATGGTTCTACCCGTGTGGAGCTAATTGTTTGAATCATATGTGCACATGCTTCTGAGGAGGAGTCTGAAGGACAGCTTTGTTTGTGGAGAATGTGCGTTTCTATGCAATTTCTGGAAGAACTCAGTAGGGGTTTGTGTTGATGGAAGGTGTTCTTCTTGCAAAGGCGCACTGGTTATCCTTGATAGGGGGAGAATGATATTATGGGAGCTTTTTGGTGTTGGCACTTAGTTTAAAGTAAATTGAAAAGTTGTTTACATGAGGATTTAGTGTCTTGTACAATTATGTAAATGGAACAGAAGTAAAACAGAAATTTATTGCATTGATGAAAGCTTACAAGATTAGTAAAAACATCTAACAAAGTGTCTAAAGATTATCCGAACCCCCCCGAATCAAGAAAATTCTTCCAATCTTCATCCCATTCATCATCGGATGCTTGAAGCTGCACTTGGTTTTTCTTTATAGTCTTCATCCTGGTTTCTGATATCTTGCGTGTTCTTGTTGCTCCAGAAGATTCTCCAGCCTTGGACAGTGTTGTGTCCTTCAACTTCTGAGGATCTGGCTTCTTGTCCTCTTGCATGTGTCTCTTTGATGCATTCTTGTTAGACTGACTCATGTTTCCTTCCTTGGTGTGCTGATAGGAGCAAGGAGGTTTGGTGTTTATAACGGATAATATGGCATTGTTTGTATCGCCTGACCAGTCAGAGTAGTCTTTGGTATGGGAATCTGTTTTTCTTGGGAACCTGCTTTTCTTGACATATTGGTTACCAGAACTTTGTGCTTGGTGCCAGGGTGGAAGTGGTCCTAGTAGGATGAGGCTAGGTCTTGTCTAGTTAAGTGGGATGGTCTTTTGTCTCGTACTGATGTCCTACATGTTGCTACAACATTATGGTTGGGTATGTACCATACTTATGGAGTTTGAAGAAGCAGCATTATAGTCTGAAGTGGCAGTTCTGACATAGTGTGGATTAGAATGGGCAGATTCTAATCTTGATGGTAAGTAGTTGAGGAAATACATGGCTACTGTCATGTTGAAGTCTTCATTAGGAGCTGGTGAATGTAAGGACAGAAGGGTGTTTATCTTGTGTGAGAAATTTCCAATCAAATGGGCCTTTGTTTATTGGACTTGGCATATCTTGTATCTAAAATCCCCATGAGGAATGTGGCATTATTGGTGGGATATCATATAGGGCATTGAGTGTAAGGCTGATTACTATAGCCTGTTGCAGCATGTGTACTGATCAAGCTTGTGCAGTGTGATGATGGGACCTGTCATAGCTGTGTGAAGATAGTGCCTTTACAGTAGAGGTCTGAAAAGCAAAAGTGGTGTACTTGGCTGATGGTTGGAAGCAATCTAGAAGAAGTTGTGAGAAGTTGCATCTATACCCATTAGATAAGAAGATGTGTTTATAGAGTATTGGGTTAATGAGCCAGCAGGCAATGTCTGAAGAGATGTTAGAACATGATATAGGACATGTTTTTCTTGTGCCAAACAGGGTGGAATTTTGGAAGGTGGTGTTAGGATAAAGTGAAACACGTGGGTTCGACTGTACATGGAGCGTTATTGGCCTAATTTATGGTAAGATTCAGTTGTGAAATATTTAAGGCAGTCAAGGCAGTTTTTGGAAGGTAGGCATTGAATTTGAATGCAGTTTTTGATACCTAAAATAGCATTTGTTTGACCAAGAACATTGACATATTCATGGCTCGTTAATTTCTAAGTTACTGGTCAGCTATTTATAGGGTTAGTTTGTTCTCCTTCAGCCAGTGAGTGTTCTTATCTCATAAGTCTTATGGCTTTTATTCGTGTTTGGGTAAGCACTTCTTGGGTCTGGTTTTGTGAGGGTTTCCTTTGCCAATTTGTGGCTAAAAAGGGGGAGAAAGGAGAGAGATGGTCTAAATGGTTTGTGCAGTTGTTATGCCTGGAGTCTGCAGTTCCTGATGCAGCAGAAGAGGATGGTACATCCTTGAGTTGATGTTGAGTCTTTGTGACTTGTGTCCTGAGTTATGAACACAGTTGTGACTTGTGTTATGAGTTACCTGGGCTGGCAGAATGGTACTTCTCAACATGTCATATCATGCCACAGATTGACCAGGGGGTCTGATCAAAGAAGGTGTGCAGAATTCTCTCATGCCACCATTGGTCTTTGGTGAATAGACAAACACTTCTTTTATGGGGGAGTCTTCCACAATGAATCCGGGTCTGAGTTGAAAGGAAAAAGAAATGTGTTGTATTAAGGGGGAGTGTCTAAAATCTTCTTCCTCATGTACACCAGATATCTTTAATCTGAGTGCATAACTTTGAGACTTTCTACTTCTTCCTCCTGATGTGCTGCCTGAAGTGATTGTGGTGGGCTGATTGCTGCTCATTGTAGCTACTGATGGTTACTGTTAGGTTCAGTGGTTACTGATAACTACTGACAGTAGTATAGAGTTGTAATTTCTGTTGTAATCTGAGTTGTAATGTTTATATATATGTTTTAGCCAAAATTAGCCAAAGGGGGAGATTGTAAGTTCTTGTAATTGGCTGAAATTTTGTTAAAACAATGTGTTGTCTTGGTTGATATTACAACATGAGCTTCTAACAGTATAGGTATGTCTTAGCTAACATTCTGGTTTATTGTTGAAGACTTAAAGTGCTGAAGAGTGATGTCACATGCGATGTCTTAACATCACTATACCAGAACATTAAAACATCAGACTGTAATGTGTTTAGGGCTCCACGTGTTTCTGGTGTGAATGAGATATTCTGCTAATTACTCAGAGAATGCAGGCGAAGTTCAAGGGAGAGATATATTCTGTTGCATTCAGTTATGAAGATCAGTTTGTTACGAATTTAATGCATAAAGATATGGAAAATATTCATGGTTAATTATTGAAGATTTAATTGAAGATATGATTGAAGATCTATTTAGAAGCAGGATCTGTTGCAGATTTGTTATAGAAGATTTGATATGTTTGAAGGCTCAAATCCAGTTGGGATTATATTATAAATAGAATGCTTGTAACCTAGAAGAGGTACGGGTCCAAGATGTAGATCATTAGGACTTTGTCTAAGTGAACCACTCGGGTTGTGAGATGGTCACTGTGTGTAACTCAGAAACCTGTAGGTAATGAGTTCGATATTGTTCTTGGAGGAAGCTTTGAAGCAACTCCAAAGTGTGTCATGAAAAGGTGTCTTTTATTATTGAACAGTTGTTGGTAATCAAACTATTGATGCAGTGGCGGTGTAGTCGACTGCTAGACATCATTGTGATGATTGGAAGTGAGATGGAGTCTCTTACCTAGGGAGGACTTAGGTAGAAGGGTCATTGGGTAGTGATTAAATTAGGTAGATTGTCAACTGGTTTGTTGATTCTGTAATTTGATACTACTAATAGTGGACTTCCTTCCTGGCTTGGTATGCCCCCAGATGTAGGTATGTTGAACCGAACTCGGTGAACAATTCAGTGTGTTATTTACTGTCTCCATTATTGCCTTGTTCAGCAGATTGCGATGTTGTGACATTTCACAAAGACATCACACATCTGTACCAGAATTTCAGTAAATGATCAGTGGTCTTCCTTCCACTGGAGGTGATAGACTCGGAGGGTTCAATAGGTACTCCTTAATACTGTCGAAGGCGGTTTGGCAATCTTCTGACCAAATGCAATCCTAGTTCTTTTTGAGTAACCTGAAAATCGGCGCACAAGTGGCAGTCATGAGGAATATGAATCTGGAGATGTAGTTCAAACGTCCCAGGAATCCTCTGACTTGTTTTTCAGTTTTTGGAGAAGGCATTTCTTGAATGGCCTTGACCTTGTCAGGATCAACCTCAATTCCTTTCTGGCTGACGATGAACCCTAAAAGTTTCCCTGAACGGACACCGAAGGTGCACTTGTTGGGATTCAAGCGGAGTTTGTATTTTCTCAACCGCTCGAATAGTTTTGACAGGTGGGTCACATGCTCCTCTTCTGTCTTAGATTTTGTAATCATATCATCGACATACACTTCGATTTCTTTGTGTATCATGTCATGAAAGAGAGTAGTCATGGCCCTTTGATAGGTCGCCCTGACGTTCTTCAAACCGAATGACATTACCTTGTAACAAAAGGTACCCCATGGGGTAATTAACGAAGTTTTATCCATGTCTTTCGGCGCCATTTTGATTTGGTTGTAGCCCGAGAATCTATCCATGAATGGGAAAACTTTGAACTTTGTTGTACTGTCTACCAGCATGTCAATGTGTAGTAAAGGAAAGTCGTCCTTTGGACTAGCCGTGTTCAGGTCTCTGTAGTCGACACACATTCTGACTTTTCCGTCCTATTTGGGAACGGGTACAATGTTGGATAACCATTGTGGATACTCTGATGTGGCGAGGAAACCTGCGTCAATCTGTTTCTGTACTTCCTCCTTGATTTTGATGGCCATGTCCGGATGAGTTCGTCTCAACCTTTGCTTTACCGACGGACATTCCGATCTTAACGGTAAGTGATGTTCCACGATGCTGGTATCCAACCCTGGCATATCCTGATAGGACCAAGCGAATACATCGGGGAATTCTTTTAGAAGCTTTATCAAACTTTCTTTGGCAGTTGGATTGAGCAGTGCCCCAATCCTGATTTCTTTTCTCTCTTTTTCTGAACCCAAGTTTACTGTTTCCAACGGTTCTTTGTGAGGTTCAATGGACATTTCCTCTTGTCTGAGTAGTCGGGAGATCTCTTCTGGAATTTTGTCGTCATTTTCTTCTTCAGCCCCAAATACCGGGAACTCAAAGTTGGGAGAAGGCATCGGATCGTATGTTTCAACGGGGTTTAAAACAAGCAATCTGCATGACGTGATGTAAACGTGTGTGCAGTGTATTTTTTTTATTACTGCTTGTTTTTATTTTTGAATTGTTTTTTAGGATTACCATTTTCTGAGAAAAAGCAAAAAGAGAAAACAGTAATTAATGCGGAAATTACAAAACGACGTTATTTTATTAATGAACAAGTCGAATCTTGAAACTACAGCCCTATAAAACAAAACTCTGTCGCTTTGGGCAAAGCGAAGAGGGAAATTTATAGAAAGTGAGCCCTATCAAAACACCCGTTTCACCTGGGCAGGGTGAAAGGTTAAAGATGGCAATTACTTTGATTGGCGAACGACCTTCGGAACATCGACGGCAACCCATTGGCGGCGAACTCCTTGGTGAATCACAAAGTCTAGCACGTTCCTCGATTTGTCTTCAGAAATAACACTGATTTCTGGTGGAGCAGGATCATTGGAATATGTCTCCCAGGCAGAATTGTCGTAGGAGAATTCCTCTGTTGCATTTTGCATAGCCTTTGTGCTCTCAGCTGTATCTCCCCATCCAGTTGACTGGATGTCTTCGAGCCTGATACGAGAGCTTTCGGGAGCGGTGTACTTGACCATATAGTCGTATTTTCCACTTGGTTCTCCCAGAGTGTCCCAAAATTCTTTGGAACTGGAGGAGTCATCCCTCTCGATGACGTTGATCTCGGGAAAAGCATAGTTGATGAACTGAAGTCCTGCAAACGTTGCGAATTCATCTTCATGTTGAGTAGCTTTAGGATGACCCGAGTGTTGATCCCATGACATGGTGGGGACACAGGTATTCTGTTCAATGATGCTAAGCTGGTTTTCATCATTCGGCTGACTTTCTTGCCCCAAATCTCCTGGATAAGGTTGCCACATTGGCAGACCATCCATTGGGCCATAGTAGTTGTAGTCAAATTGGTCTTTCACGAGAGTGTCTTTCTCTAATGAATTTGGCGGAGCACGGCATCCTTCCGGATCACAACCTCTGTATATCATTTCGACATCTGACCGTGGTATAAATCTCGGACTCTGTGTGTCGGATAGCAAAATGGCGTAGACACCACTTCCTGAGACATATAACCGTCCTCGTTAAGATAGGACTTCCATTCTTCATCTGTGTCCGAGGGATCCTCCTCATTGATAGTGTGTACTTCCTGAGACACTGGGTGGAGGAAACCTCCACTGTGGAAGAAGTTTTGAATGGGATGAAGACTTTCATCGTTGGCAGCTGTCTGGGTACAGGTTGCAGAAAAACCAAGACCATTCTTTGTTGTATTGCTAGTAGGAATGACAAGTTGTCCCCATCCTATTGTATCGGTACTCTCGACCGCTTTAATAGCATCTTTTTATGAGGAAATCGAAGTTCCTCTTCCGGATTGTTCGTCCTTGTGTAGCGAAAGTGCTTGGAACTGGGTTCCGATTATCCCTTCTGGTTCCACATAGGTGGATGATGATAAATTGCTGACGAGCAAGGCCTGTTCCCCACAGACTGTGATGAGTTGATCGTTCTTGACGAACTTTAGCTTTTGGTGGAGGGTGGAAGTAACCGCCCCAGCCTGATGTATCCAAGGTTTCCTAGTAAACAACTGTATGTTTCCCGGATGTCCATGACCTAGAAAGTGACTTAGAAAGTGTGAGGACCGATAGTTATGGGAAGATCAACTTCGCCGATAACCGCTTTTCTGGATTCGTAGAATGCTTTGACGACAACCTCGCTAATTCTCATCGGAGGGCCTTTGAATGATAATTGCATCAAAGTGGACTTCGGCATAACATTCAGGGCTGACCCTGTGTCTACCAGTACGCTGGCCAACGCATCGTCCTGGCAGTTAACTATTATATTGAGCGCCATGTTATGACGACGACCCTCTTCAGGTAATTCCTCGTCACTAAATCCCAAATTGTTGCAGGAAGTGATGTTAGAGATAATGCTATCGAACTGTCTGATTGTTACATCCTGTTCCACAAAGACTTGCTCCAAGGCTTTCTGTAGAGCCTCCCTGTGCGCTTCTGAACTGAGTAACAGTGATAATACCGAGATCTTTGAAGGAGTTTGTAACAGTTGATCGACAATGTTGTATTCACTCCTTTGAATGAGCTTGAGCATCTCATCATCATTTTTCAAAAGGTCAGGATTACTGGATTGACCGACTGGTAGATCAGGAGCTTCCGTCTGAAGTTCCTTTTCTTTGTTAAGTTCCCCAACCCCTCAGTTGAAGATTCTACCACACCGTGTTACTCGACTGATGTCTGCAATGTTCACGACGGAGGGTAATGGAATTTCCTTTCCATTTTCAATGGTTGTTGCACCGTATTTGTAAGGGATTGCCTTAACTGATTTATACGGTAGTGGTCCTGGTAGATAGATGACTATGGGAGCCTTCTGATTTTTCCGACCATCGTAAGTAATCTCGATCCATTCCCGGTTGGGAACTTTAGATTCCTCAAGTCGAGGGATGATGGCAAAAACATCCCTGGTCCTATGATGACCAGAGATTGTGACAACGTCCTCGACTTGATCGGCAAGGTAGTTCGGCGACCCATTGATGGGTCCAGAACCCGGATATGGACGAATCTCTCCGCGATCCACCTGACCCTGAAGAGCTGCTCTCACAAGGTAACACCCTTGGTTACTTTCCGAACAGATGCTACAACGGTCATAATTGTGTGGTGGCACCTGGCCACGCCCACTTTGAATACAATGTAACCTTATTAGGTTAGCTTCCATTGATCGGACATCCTAACTCTGACGCCGAGTAGGATTCCTGTTACTGATACTAATTTGCTGAGTATCTTCATCCATATAAATTGGCATCCACCAGTGATTTAACAAGTGCTGAAGTGCCTCCTGGACAAGGGTACAACCTCGATCGTTTTTGCAACCCGCCTTACAACTTTGATAGTCATGTGCTATCAGGAATCCGAGTCGGACCTGTTCAGCATGTAACTCTACTAAGTTGGTATTCATCACGTAAATATCAAAGATCTGAACCATGTTGATCTGATTAGGGTTATTATCATGGTAGTCTTGGATCCATCCAAGATTCATCTGACGCTGGAGGGCTTCTTGTACAAAAGAGCAACCCTGATTATTTACCGAGCAAGTCAGACAAGAACTGTAATTATGCCGCGGCAGATTATGATACTGGCTTTGCCTTGAGTGCATCGGCAGATTATGAACTGTAATTGCGGCCGTGTTGTACGGTTGTTGTTGTATGGAGGATGAGCCTGCTGGAGAGGCTGTTGTGTCCTTTGCTGATCAAGTTGGCTTTGGGAAACCTGAGGTTGATACGTAGGCGCGGTGCTGATAGCAGGAGTTACAGCTGCTACTGGTTGATATCGACGCCTTTGCTTTCCGGGAGGGATATTCCCAATATCTTGTTCTTTTTTCTTAGGGAGAGCACTACCGTATTTTTTAGTACCGCTCGTCGATCCAGTGTCTTTTACCAAACTTCCTTCTCGGACGGCTCCCTCAAGACGTACGCCTATGCCGACCATTTCGGTGAAGTCACTGGGCGCACTGGCAACCATTCGGTCATAATAAAATGAGCTTAAGGTCTTTAAGAAGATCTTTGTCATCTCTTTTTCCTCAAGAGGTGGACAAATTTGAGCGGCGATTTCACGCCACATTTGAGCATACTCCTTAAAGGTTTCCTTGTCCTTTTGCGACATTGATCTGGGTTGATCTCTGTCAGGTGCCATGTCCAAATTGTATTTGTATTATTGGACAAAGGCAGTACCAAGATCTCTGAAAGTGCTGATCATGGCACGGTTTAA
The DNA here is from genome assembly GCA_022829125.1 of Lathyrus tuberosus. Taxonomy (NCBI): domain Eukaryota; kingdom Viridiplantae; phylum Streptophyta; class Magnoliopsida; order Fabales; family Fabaceae; genus Lathyrus; species Lathyrus tuberosus. Next base: position 2,627,899 of record JALAZF010000428.1, on the reverse strand, counting down.
ACCCATGTACCATTTTAATGCAGCACCGGTTAAACTATCCTGGAAGTAGTGAATCAGTAGGTCCTAATTCTCCGTCTGAGCTGACATCCGCCGAGCGTACATCACCAGATGGCTTTGAGGGAAAGAGTTACCCTTGTATTTTTCAAAGTCGGGCACTTGGAACTTGTGCGGGACTTTCACATTGGGGACCAAGCAGAGGTCTGCGGCATCCTTTCCAAATAAATCCTGACCGCGAATGGCTTGCAGCTCCTTCTGCATTTCCAGAAACTGCTCCTAGAATTCATCCATTCTATCAAACAAAGTTTCCTTTTTACCAGCAAGTATTGGCGGAATCTGTCCTTCTGGGACAATGTGACCACAGTGGGTGGGACCGTGACTATGGCAGTAAATCTTGGCGTTTCCCGAAGTTTGTAACCTTCAGGAGTCCTCAGTATGCCCCTGGCATCTTCGCTTTCCCGAAGTTTGTAACCTTCAGGCCCATCGGCTTTTATTGTGATTCCCTGATCTTCAGCGATCGGCGGAACATATCCTTCCGGGATATAGTTAACAGGCATGCCCCAAGGACGATCTTTCGGCATTTGATACCTAGGATCGGACTTTTCCACTATGGGCGTTGAGGTGATCTCCGAGATCACAGTTCGTTGTAGCTGAGCTTCTGCCATGGCTTGCATGTCGTTATGAAGCTTTCTCATATCCTCCCTCAGAACGTCGATCTCTTCCCTCAACTCTCTATTTTCTTCCTCAAGATCATCCATCTTTTTTTGACCATTGGCCCGAGTATTGTACGAATGAGACAGTTTGACTCTAGAATCGAGACACAAACGTGAGATTCGTAGGTAAGAAGAATACGCGATGTGAGAATGATGAATGCAATGATTATATTAATTGTTTTTTGGTTTAATCAAAATAAACTTTGACAATTAGATTGCAAATATCAAACAGTGGGGAAACTCCTTTTATTGAATTTCAAAGGATTGCGGAAATGAAATACAGTAGATTACAAGGTGCAGAAACAGAAACCTAAGTTAATGGGTCCTAAGCCCTCTCTGAAGAGATTTCAGGTGCTGACTTCTTCCTTTTCTTTGACAAGGGCTCTTGGGCCGTTGTCGGGCTGTCATTCCTTTGCCAAGTGAAAGGAGCGAGCAAATTCCTTTGGTCATCTTGATTCTCTACAGCATGTTGCTCTAAAATTTCAATCAGAGCGTCCTTATCTTTCAGTAGTTGCTGCATCTTGGTACACTTTACACTGAGGGTGCGGTACTTGTTCTTCCAAGACCTTCTCTCCTTTTGAACTTTGTTGAGAGTAACTTGAAGCTTTTCCGTTTCCGTCATGAAATCATGACAGATTCCTTTGGCAGAAGAATTTCGTGATGCGGATAAGGCATTTTTAGCTTGAGAGCTCTAGTTTGTACCCAGTGGAGATAAGGCTCCATCGAGACACAGTCTGGTTTTCCCAGAGACTCTCGTCCTTTCTTATGAACATGCTTCCAGGCTTGCACTATTTCCATCTTTAGTGCTCTGTCGTTTTCTCCTTCCTTGAAGAAAAGACCTTCCAGATGAGCATTACATGGGACATGCCTCATTGGGTATCCAAATTGACGACGAACCAATACCGGATGGTAGTTGATTCCTCCTTTAGTTCCTATGAGGGGTATGTTGGGGAAGTTTCCACAACGATCAATGATTCTGATTCCATCATAGATCCTATTACACCAATCTATGTCAGAGTTGGTAAGAGACATGATTTTCTGCGACCAATGTAAGGCACTCTTATGATCCCAAAAAGCAGCAGACTTAGGAAAATGGGAGATAAACCATTTGTATAGCAGGGGTACACAACATGTGATCATTCCTCCACTGTACAAATTTCCTAAGTGTACAGAATGATACGCATCTGCGAGCAAAGTTGGCACATGATTTCCAATGAGAAAAACCTTAATGGCGTTGATATCTACAAAGTTATTGATGTTGGGAAACAAAAATAACCCGTAGGTGAGCAAGACAAAGATGCTTTCAAAAGCAGTCACGTTCCCTATACTGGTAAAATACAGGGCTTTCTTTGTCAAGAATTGGGTTGGCAAACCTTGTATGCCACCCTTAGCGGTCATGTGAGTCTTGACCTCAGACTCATCCAAATGAATTGCTCTTGAAATGGTCTGATTCTTTGGAATTTCTTCCAGTCCAGAAAATGGAGCTTGATCTGTAATGTGTAGATCAATCAGATGAGCATACTCCTCCAGGGTTGGTGGGAGTTGGTAATCCGGGAATGTGAAATAGTGATAAACTGGATCGTAAAACTGGACAAGTGCATCCATGATCCCCTCAATCACATGGACTCTTAACAGTGGTAGCAGACCTCCGTGCTTGGCTCTGAAAGACTCAGGGTTAGTGATCATCCTCGCTAACCTTCTCAAATCCTCTAGCTTTGGAACCTTGAAGGTATACCTATGGGTTCTCCTTCTACCAAAATCCAAGAACGCAATCCTTTTCTCTGACATTTGCAATCATTGTCTTAGTTTAATTTGAAAAAGAGAGACTAGAAGAGAAGATTTTTTTCTTGTTTTGTTTTAATGTTTTTTTAGATGAATGCATGAATGCAGCACACAAAAACATAGGAAAAACATGGGGTCAAAGGGTCGTTGTCATGAATTCAAAGCTCTACCCATCCCCAAAGGTTTTCTACGGATGATTTTTTGTACCTGTCACTCAAAATCATCGATTTCTGAGAACACCAGCGGGCCGGGAACCGTGCTAGGTAGTGTCCTTTCAAAGAAATCTCAAAAGAGGGTAGTTTATCGCGTAACACCCATTCCCGATAGCCACCGCACTTAAAAAAAAAGGTGATTTTTCCTAGGTGTATACTCAATCTTTCCACATGCGGCATCACACGCATTCCCATTAGCAGAAAAATAAACAAATATAGCAATTAGGAAAAGCAATATATATATTTGTCCTAAAGTCCTAGACTTTAAAGAGCTATGAATCCTATGTTCCTGACAAAAATGGCTCCCCGGCGGAGTCACCATTTTGTGGTTCCTTCCCTATTTAAAGGTTTTTAACCTAAGATCCTAATGAAGTCAACAAAGAGTCCTATCCCAGAAAAGAAAGAAAGAACGAAATTTTAAGGTTTCTAACTAGGAGATGTGAAGAGAACAAGATCTCGGTAGTCCCCAACAAAGTCCCCAGCAGAGTCGCCATTTTTCTGTAGCGAGTGATTTTTGGATGTGGTTGCGAAGCACAATCGCTCTAGTACTACAACTCGATTCATTTTTTATCCTATTGAAGCTGATGAAGGAAGGGAAATAGATGTCTCCAACTAACCCTGCTTGCATACTGAGGTTAAACAGTCAAAACTGTTGGTTTACAGACGCTACAAAGATCCGGGGTTTCTCTTAGGTTATTTTGTTAAAATAGCGTTCGGTCGATTGGTGGGAGGTATAGGATTTTGGGTTTTTGTTTAGTGTGCTCGCTAAGATTTTTCTTTCAATCTTATGCCTACGTATTCCCGTTTACCGAAACAGGGAAATCAGAGCGTTCGTAGTTCCTCCTATTCTATGGGAGGAAATGGGTGTTTTTGGTGTCTTGTTCAAAGCCCAAGATGTGAAGCGAAAGGTGGTTTGTATCTTGTTCAAAGCCCAAGATATGAAGTTGAAGAGTTTATTTGTATCTTGTTCGAAGTCCAAGATATGAATCTAAAAGGTTTTGACTTTAGAGAGAATTTGTCATCTCTAAAGGGGGTCTGTTTGTCTCAATTGTTGGGTGACTGACTGTAAAGGAGGATTACTTTAATCGGGATACGCGGATCCTAGTAATTCCATAATTTCCTTTATAGGGGGTTTTAACCTGAAGGATAAGACTTCAACTCAGTGTAGAGCAATGCCATCTTTCCTTAGGAATTTCTCATGCTAAAAGAGGGACAGTGGCATGGATGTAGATGATCCAGAGGCTTGCCGCTTACAGCGATTAGATGGAAGGAGTTGTTGATGTTTGTGTATTGTGAACGAGGCACAACTTTGATGCTAAAAGGTTGATTGGATCTACCAGTGGTTTTCTTATATAAAGCCTAAGAGGAGGCTAATATGTGTCTCGTACAAAGCCCGAGAGAGAGGCTAAAAGGTTTTGACTCGACGATAGAGTCTTTTGGTATCTCGTATAAAGCCCGAGATGGAGGCTATTTGACTCAACAAGAGAGTTTTTTTGTATCTCGTACAAAGCCCGAGATGGAGGCTAAAATTTTTAGCTCCGCTGGGGAGAATCATTGTACAAAGCCCAAGAGTAGGCTAGGGTGCTGTTTCAGTTGAGTGACAGGTCCAGTATGTTGATTTAAAGAGAAAATCAGTTCTTATATGAGTAATGCTGTACTCAAGGATTTTGATTCGAGGATCAGGGATATTTCCTGTTCTTTAAGGAAGTGGGAAATCTGAAGGTTATCGAGACTGTCCGAGTCTACAAGTTTTCTTCCTATTTTTGAAGGGGTGCTTGAGAATGTCTTGGAGACTCAAGGGTCTTAGATTGTCCGAGTCTAGAGTTTCATCTTTTGTACTATGCTGAGAAACAGTAATAGACTCTTAGAAAGACTGCTCTATTAAGATGATTGATTTCTGTTCCTATACCTCTAGGAGGTCGTCGGGACAATTTGTACGAAGCCCAAGAGGAGGCTAGAAGCTTTTAAGAAGCCGAGTGGTCCTTGTATGAAGCCCAAGAGGAGGCTATCATTCCCGGCGGAAGAATCATTATACGAAGCCTAAGAGGAGGCTGTGAATACTTCTAAGAAGTCGACGGGTCCTTGTACAACGCCCAAGAGGAGGCGAGGGTGCTTTTAGGAAGCCTGTGGGTCCTTGTACAATGCCCAAGAGGAGGCCGATGCTTTTAAGAAGCCGATGGGTCCCCAAACCCCGAGAAATTCAAGACAGGTCATTCACGAGGAATAGATCAAGCCAGGAAAGTCCGAGAATTTGGAAGAAGCTCAAGAGATGCCATTCACGGAGAAAAGATCATCTCTGGGGAGTAGAGTTTCTTGACAAGTGCTTTTAAGAAGCCTGTGGGTCCCCAAACCCCGAGAAGTTCAAGACAGGTCATTCACGAGGAATTGATCATGCCAGGAAATTCCGAGAATTTGGAAGAAACTCAAGAGATGTCATTCACGGAGAAAAGATCATATCTGGGGAATAGAGTTTCTTTGACAACTTCTAAAGGTGACAGTCTATGAAAGGGTTCACCGAGAATGCTGCCTTTCATGTCTCCATATTGTTTAACCCCAAGAGGAGGGAAGACTGTGTCTGGTAATCCTATGGGGATCTAGTATTGACTATTTCTAAGAGTGATCAACGGGCTTAACCTAGTGCTAGACGTAGTTGTCGGGGAAACTCTAAATGTCTATACTATTATTACACAGTTGATATGAGTTTATGATAGAAGACTTACAGCGAAACAGCCCCACAATACAGTTATATGTATATGAAAGTGGTAAATGAAAGCATATAAACACTTACTCGGTTGTAGAGCTTCCATGCTGTTTGGTTAGTTGTTCAACAAAGAAAGATTAAAAACAACAGTATATTTCAAAATCAAAGGAGAAAGTGCTTTGAAAAGAAAGATTTGGGGCTTACAGCTCGAGGAGAGGCCCAGGGTTTTATCAGTGAGCGCACTGTTTGAATTTGTACAGAGGGACTTATACAAGTGACTGAGGCCCAAAAAAGGTTTTCTGTACACAGGGATGGGTCTTACACTCTCTCAAGAGGCCCAAAGAGTTTTAGAAATGGGTCTTACTACTCGAGGGTAGGCCCAGTTGATTTGATTTTGAATTGGCGATCGCGCCGAGGTTTTCTTTTAACGCAGAGGGGCTTATACAATATCTGAGGCCCAAAGTTTGTTTTGGTTAAAAGGGGATTGGGTCTTACACTCTATTAGAGGCCCAAAAGTTTTGAATGGGTCTTATAGCTCAAGGAGAGGCCCAGTTGATTTTTTAAACTGGCGACGATCGCGTCGTTTATTTGAAAATGTACAGAGGGACTTATACAACGAATGAGGCCCAAAAAGTTTTCTGTAAAAAGGGGGTTGGGTCTTACACTCTAATAGAGGCCCAAGTGTTTTGAAAATGATTTATGAGGGTTGAATTAATCCAAAAACCCTAATTTGTTTTCAAAAATGTATTTAATTGAATAAAAATTCAATTAAAATGATCAAAATTGTTTAACATATGGAAAACAAATTGTGAACTTGGATTAATGCTTCAAAAATTAAGTATTGACCTACAAAATAATTAGAAGGCATTAAAAGTTGCAAAATCAACGTGGAAAAAATATTTAAAATGTCAAAAATAATTAAAATATTAATTCTTTGAAAAAATATCAATTATATGAAATAACTAATATTTTTGGGATTTTTTTGTTAAAATAAAATATTTTAACATTTTTGTGAATTATTAAAAAAAGAATCAACTCAAAATCATTAAAACTCGGAGGGAAATTAATTTTTGAATCAATTAAATAAAACCACAAAATTCAAATATTCAAATTTGGAAAAATGGTGCCAAGAACATGGACCAAGAACACGCGCGTGTTATGAGATTCTCAGATTTGCATTTTCTCTCCAATCTCACTGAATACTTAATCATATCATGCAATCCACATACCAATCAACTCGTTTCAACCTCACGATCATGTCTATGACATTTAATTTCATTTAAATTAAACATATAACAAGAAATCACGAAAAATCCTCAAGAACCGTAGATTCTGCATGAAGGCTGGGATTTTTGATACACGATTCAAACAATGCAATCAATTGAGGGGAAATATTCCATGCATGATTGTGAACATTTGGCAAAATTATTGTGCGAGGAAATATGCATAGATTGAGAGATGACCAAGTTTATGCTTACCTCTAGGCCGTGACAGCAAGTGCTATGTGATTTTTGATTTGGAGGTGTTACAGATGAGTGGTGATGTATATGAGGTGTGTGTGTGATTAGTTTAAGTGTTTGATCAGCTCATATGTGATGTATATGAGGTGTGTGTGTGATTAGTTTGAGTGGAATTGCCCTCTAGCTCAAAACACGATAGCTACTTTGCTAAGAAAGGCATTTTTGCCAAGAGAAGGAGATTTTGAGAAAGGCAAGTGTTGTAGGCCTTTGGTGTACTTAAACTGACCACAATTGAGCTCTATTTATAGTAGAGCAAGTTTGTTTTGCAAGGAATAGTGAATGGCAACTGCTGAGTAGGTTTGGCCAATGTTGGCAAATGAAAATCCAAGTCTCCTCTAGCCATTGACTTGAGGTTAGGGCACAGGCTGCTGGTTCCCTTGGTCTTAGATAAGTCTTGACTGAATTCAGTTGCAAATGGCTCAGTCCATGCCACCTTGATGCTTCCATTGAATGCTCCAATCCAAAATTGGAGTCTTGTCCCTATTTTGGCAATTCTAGGTTCAACATGCTATTTCTTGTTCCAAAGACTTTGGAGGCTTGGCTCAGTGATTGTCCCCTTTAGATTCAATCCTCAGATGTGTCCAAGTGGATAGGAGTGTTTGGATTTGCACAATTTTGGCAAATCGAGCAAAAGTGCAAAATTTGTCTTGCCTTGACAGATTTCAACAAGGCAACTTGCCAATGTCATATCTCATGACTCAAATTGAATTTGGTAATGTTCTTGGCCATTTTGGAAAGCCCTTACATGATACAACAACTGTTTGAACATGTTTGGTTTTGATCTCTTTTGAATCCAAATGAAAAATCCCCCTACATTTGGAAAAAAGTAAGGCAAAATCTGACTTAGTGAAATTTTCACTAAGTGTTGGAACAAAGTGACTTTGCTTGATTTTAATCACTCCATAACTCAAAATCCATGAGGAATTTGGACATAGGTCAGTATGAAGCTTTTGTTGAGGGCAATGAGATCTACAAATCAAGCTTTGAATGGGGAACAATGGCCTTGTGGTTTAGGAGTTATGGTCCTCCAAAGTTGGCACATTAGTGTCAATTTTTTCATATGTTTTTATGAAAATTTTCTATGTTTTTATGGTTACCCCTTTTACAAGTTATCCCACTTTTCTTGTTTTTTCTTGATGAATGATGATTCAAATCATACATTAACATCATTTTAGGGTTAAAAATCCATTTTGGTGTAAAATCTCAAAAAGTCAAAGTTGACTTTTGTGCACAGTTGACTTTTTATCAGATGAATTCCGAACTGTGCAATTCTTCAGGAAATCATGTCCTTGACCTAAATCAAAATTGATGGACATGTTCCATGGGTGTCATAGGGTATATTGATTCATGTCCTAGGGCTTTGGAGCATGTCCTGGTCAAAAGTAAAAGTTACAGTTGACTTTTCCCTTAAAACCCTAACTGTGGTACAGATGAAATTGAGACTTGTTGATCAAGCTTCTTGGATCAATCAATTGTTGCAAATGGATCAATGTAGTATGTTGGAGACCCTCAAATCATGTCTTGAGGCCTTGGCTTATGATTTGTCCCAAAAGTCAACTTAGGGGTGAATTAGGTCAAGAAACCCTAATTCCTGATTTTTGATGTATGCATCCCCTGAGGTAAAATTGACTTGATGATTGGGTTTATGAGGTTCCATGGATCATATTAGGTTATGTTTTGGATCTTTGGCTCATACCCGGAGGAAAATTTCGATCTGGAGGCCCTGGTCGACCAAAACCCTAATTTGGTGACACTAGCGATCTTAAGGCTTGATCCACCTAGAAGGGAGCAGCTTTGTGCTTAATCCTTAAAGTGGGAGTCCTTTTGATCCTTTGTAGCTACTTCAGAGGTTATACAAGTTGAAGATCATGTCATTCCTTGATTGATCATTTGTCTAAAGCTCTGAGAGGGCTTGAAACCCTAAATTGGATTGTAGTGGATGCTCACCCATCTTTGGGGAGACTAATGAGGCAAGATGGCTCCCCCATATTGTGATGATGATTTTCAAAATGATGGAAAATCTTAGTGGTCAAAATTTGGGGTATCACAGACGGGATCCACGCTTGTTGTCTCGATCAAAGGGTGTCGTTATCTGGAGCTCCGCTGCTACTGGACGGGGACGGAACAGGAAAGGAAAAGAGCGAAGAAACGAAGAAGAAAAGAAAAAGAAGTGACTAGATAACACATCGCTCGTCCTACGCCTACGTACTCCCTCGTGCAATGGGAAAGTCAGAGTCAACGTAGTTCGGACACGAACTAAGGGAGGAGGTTGCTCGCTAAGACATCGCCGTCTCGTGCCTACGTATCCTCAATCGGACGAGAGAGACGAAATCAGAGCAGTCGTAGTTTGACCTAACGAGGTCGGTTAGTGTTTTTTATGAGCGACGTTAGATTCGTGTCCGGCAGTTAGGGTCGATGCCTGTTTACGACGAGACGGAAGTAACGTGCCCTTTTCTGAAAATGAGTTTGAAATTAACGATCCCGAAGGATAAAAAGATTTGAGTTTGTTTTGATGTTTTTTAGACAGAAGTGGATTGAAGTTAGTTCGTAACTTACATTGCACCAAAGTCTACCATGCGGGAACGAGTGAATCGCGTGGTCGCCCCCAAATGGAACGTATGCTAAATCTTCTAGAAGAGGAGGGGAGACCCCTCGTTCTTCATTTCCTACACTTAAGGCTCGAGCACAATATTCGTTATATTTATTAAGTGTTTTAGAAGTGTTATGAGATAAGAAGAGAAGACACAAGACAAAAGGGTGACTCTAAGGGAATCACTATCCTAGTGTTGTTATGCAAAAGGGTGGTCCTATGGTTAGTGAGGCTTAGTAGAGAAACAACTACCTAAGACCTAATGCTAATCCTACTCCAAGCTTAATCGAAAATTAAGTTGGACTAGGTAGCTCTAAAGGGAAAAGAATCCAAGATTTAAACAAGTCTTGAGATCCAAGGGAAGAAAAGAGTGAAAGAGACGAAAGAGGAAAGGAACCGAAGAAATAAAAACAGCAGCTACCACAACGCCCCTGCACCAAAACAGCGGTAAAAAACAGCACACTAGCAAGGCAGCATTCAACAGCAAACAATTCAGCACAACAAAGGGTGTGAAAAGCCAAACAGCCGTACATACGACAGCGCACATAGACATAGACAGCAGTTGAAGAATGAGGCAGCATGCATTACATTTGAATACGAATCAAGCATGGCAAAGCAAATGCGCATCAAATAACATGCATTATGATTGCAAACACATCATATATCATGGTAAACAACACTTTGAGATAACATGAAAGAATGCACCACATCATGAACGGATGTACAACATTAAGCATGTGCACAAATCGGAACAAACATGCATCTCAAGGAATGGAAACAATCGGGCATGCATACCACACTTCCAGCAACATAAACATTTAATCACAGTCAACATGCTCAAAGAAGTATGTGTATGGTGTTCATAGCATCAAGGAATCAACAACATAAGCATGCACATTCAATAGTGAAAACCAAGGATCGCGTGTCGACAAAATCACATCCATGCCCTAGTGTGAAGTGTAATAGCTCAAGAATAATCCACAAATCAATGACATATTAATCCATGAAGTGTAGGTATGCATCGGATCTCAAACACCCAAGAAAATGCAAGAAAATACACATTTTGTCCTAGAGTAACCGGTTAACAAATGGTGAGTAACCGGTTACTTAGTTGAAAATCAGACAACTTACGCAAAAAATACACAGAGTAACCGGTTAACAAACGGTGAGTAACCGGTTACTCTGGGACAGCAGTCAAAAAAATCTGTTTCAAAAGCACTTTTCAGCAGCAGACCACTTATGCAATTATATCCAATGATCATGTAATCAACAATGCACGAGAATTAAGTCCAATCACAGCAATCAAACATCAATTTAATCAATCAAACAACAAGATCACAAATCAAATCAAGCAAATGGATCAAATCACATCAGAAACCAAAGATCTACATTGCATGAGTTGAAATTAAGCTAAATCAAGCATAGATCTAAGGGAAACCAACCTACAAGGCTGAGATTTGCCTTGGTGATTGTTGAGCACGAAAATTGGTGAATCCAAGCAAGAAAACCAGTAGATCTATACAATAATCTTCAAGATCCTAGCAAGAAACTTCAAGATCCAAGCAAGAACATTCCAAATAATCAAAAGCTGCTCCCAAAAGTGATTCCAAGATCTAAACTAGTAGCTATATCAGAATTGAACCAAGAATGATGATGTGATGGAGGTTTAGCTCAAGAATTCACAAATTCCAATGGAGAATTTATGAATCTATGGATATGGAGCTTTGGTGAGAGGTTGAAGATGAAGATGAAAAATGGGAAAAAGTGAGAGAGAATTGAGAGAAATTCTGAAAAATTGGAGAGTGAAAATGATGTAGCCTTTAGAGGTTTGGAATGAATTGGTTTAAATAACCCCTAGGTTAGGAGTTAAGTTTGGGTTTGGAGTGAGGTTAAGTGAGTGGAAATTGGGGTGAAAAATGGATTAGGAAATGAAATAAGGAATTAGAGTGGAAAAATGATGGAGAGAATTTGAATTTTGGGTGGAAAATGATGAAAATATCAATTCTAGATCCTTCCCCACGTGCACATGCCAAGTACATGATCACAAATGATGCAAACTTAATTTTTTCAAACTTGGCTCAGAGTAACCGGTTAACAAACGGTGAGTAACCGGTTACTCAGTACAAATTTTGAATTTTGGCACCTTTTGGAGGGAAACTTGGAAAAGCGACTTCTGATAGCTGTTTTGAACCCGTTAAACCTCTGAAATTCAAAACTTGATATTGCTACTGAGTAACACTTGAAAAGAACACAAATTCCTGCTGACACCTCAGAATATCCTGCTGAAATAATAATGCCTGATACCGGATCGCTGGATCAGAAAATGATAGTTGAAGCTCCTGATTATCAAAACGCCTAATGAGCAAAATAAATGCTCCAAAAGACCTTGAAAACCATCTGCTTGCCCCTGAATACTCCTGAAAATAATGCCGGAGCTGATAACGCCATGAGCTGCTAGAAAATACCTTGATCCCATGCACAAACGAAACATGCAAAATGCAGAAATGACGATGCAAATGAAATGAAGCATAAGCCAGTTAGGTTAGAAACAAAAGGGCAAATTTTGAGGTGTTACACTACCTATGTGGGATACTTTCAATACAAGTAAGTTGGTCCCTTTCTCGAAACCAGGGGCTCGTGATACCAGTTGTTGGCGCAATAATCAGTGGGACATCCTTCTTAGAGCAACACACCTTTGGAGAGACACACCACATATTCACCCAAAACCTTAAGGTGATAGGTGGGTGGGTTCTCTCACTTATAAATGCTCAAGTCTCCACCACTACTATCCAATGTGGGACTATTATCCACACTACTCACACTTGTATTTCTTTTTCAACACTCCCCATCAAGTGTGAGTCTATCCATAATGCTTCTACAATGCTCCCCCTTAAGCGAAAGCTTCAACTGTGCAATTGCACCCTTGTACCGCCGTTGACACTCTTCAACGAGACACTCAACCCACGACCTGTGGGGATACTTTCGATACAAGTAAGTCGGTCCTTTACTCGAACCAAAGGCTCATGATACCACTGTTAGGGGAAGATTTCTACTATGGAGCATTGAACATTGTGGGATTTCTTTTTCTAGAGCAACACCTTTGTGAGAGACACAACACATACTCACCCAAAACCTTAAGGTAATAGGTGAGTGGGTTCTCCCACCCAAAATCACGTAGTCGTAACCATTTCCCCAAATGTGTCGTTCCATGAGTAACGAGCTCCTCTGGAATGAATGCACGATTACTTGGTAGGTTTGATTCTCAATTATAGTATGAATGGAACCTATAAGGTAAAGAGACTTGTGACGGTGTACGGACCGTGTGAAGTGACGAATTAAGGTGATAATGTGTCTATTAGTTCCAAATACATTTCTTATGCCAAT